>CM066048.1:52570667-53820667 GCA_033557465.1 Ichthyophis bannanicus | reverse complement strand
GTTTGTCTGGTCTGGCATCTCAGCTGAGACCTGTCCATCTTGGGAGACCCTGCCAATAGTTAAACTACCGATAGCTTAGCTCTCAGCATCACTGATGCACACAATCCCTCACAGCACGACAAGCTGCAAACCAAACCCTAGAGACATAGATAACACACACTGCTACACTTCTCATACTTCTAGAGAGACATGAATACCATATACTGCCACACCCTAAACAGACACAGATACTACACACTGCCCCATCCCTCACATTTCTAGAGATGCATTTATCACAGACTGCTACATTCCTATATACAAATAGCACACACTGCCACAACCCGTCTCTTAGACAAAGATGCCACACTCCCAGACACACAGATAGCACACAGTTACACTCCATCACACTCGTAGAGAGACACCGATACTAACACACTCCCTCACACTCTTAGAGAGACACAGATCCCACACACTGCCGTACTATCTCACACTCTTAGACACACAGAGATACCACACACTGTCGCCCTCCCTCACATTCCCAATGATACACAAACTCCCTCGCACTTCTAGAGAGCCACACAATCACTCTCTTCAGGTTGCGGAGAGTCACATATACCACCACACACTGCCACACTCCTAGAGATACATAGAGGCAGACTTACAGACACACAATAGCTCAAAAGAATGTACAAATGCTATAGACTCGCATCACACAGTTTGCCAGCTTAACTAAATGTTAAGTTAAATGAAAGATGCCTTGAGCCGTAGGAGGGAAAGGGGCTGAAGACCCAGTAATCCCCGCAGCGTACACAGCACTGCACAATATTAAGTCACAGTTTTGTTCTGCAGGAGAGATCCTAATGTGCTTTATAACAGAGAGGGACCTCAGCATGATCTACATGCAGCAAACCAGTTTGCTAAAGTGCTGGAGAGAGCCAGTGGATGCTAGAAGAGAGGCGGCAGTGATGCCCTGGTGAACCTTCGTCTAAATAAAAGCTTGTGGTTATTAGTAACACTCGTGGAAGCTGAACCTGTAGCTAGGCAAATGGCGCCGGGTGTGCAGCAAAGGAATCTGTGGCTATGCAGCAGGAATGAACCACGGCAGAGGGCAAAGGAGGCTTAAAGTCCTTCTATTCCCCTAGTTTCTCTGTTTCCGAAAAAGCGTGAGGACCGCCATCTGCTGTAGGCCTCTGAAAGAAGAGGTGCACCAGCCCCAGTCCCCCTTCACGCGCTACCCGAGGGAGGGAGGGAGCTTACTAGAACCAGCCTCTAGTCTAAAACCAATGCAGGAACTACATCTCCCCGCATGCACTTCGCCAAAGCCAGCACTGCTTCCTGATCTGCGAGTGCCCCGCCCTCAGGCAGCTGCCTCCCTATTGGCTGCTGCTCCCCACGTCACCGTGGGCTGCCGCCAACTCCGGGGAGGGAGCGCCGGGGCTAGGTGAGTGCTGGGGGCTGCTATTTTCACTTTCTCTGGCTGTCTGTCTGTCCCTCCCTCCCTCCCTCCCTCCCAGGGTATGGACCTGATCCGAGCCCTGTGCACAGTCCTCAGGGGTCAGGGCCCTTCGTCCAGTGCAGACTGGCTGTGTCCGTCCTGACTGACCCTACACCCCCCCCGTCCCGGCATTGAAACCTGTCACCTGTAGCTCTGCTTAGCCCCCCGTTCTCTGGGTAGCCCCAGGGCTACAGTTCCACAGCGGCAGAGATGCTGAAAATGCATCCTGTGAACTGTCAGCATCATGCATCATGCACCTTCCTTCCCAGCCAGGGATTAATTTTTCTGGAACAGAGAAAAAAACAATCCACAGTGGGGAAAGATACCTCGAGCCAAACACTCTGCATTGGAGTCTTTCTGCTTGATTCCTGCTTCTGACACAGGGATCCTTCCGTCTGCAAAATGTATTGTTCTCTGGTTTATTTTTGTACTTTTCCCCTTTTCAGAAGTTACAAGGAAATAAATATTTAGTTACAGACAGTGCTTTGAAACTGTATAAACAAAATGACCAGAAGGAGTTTAACTTGAAACTAAACTCTGACCCAGTAAGCCATAGGGCCATGCCAGGGCTAAGCGTTAAACAAGTAGATGGGCTGGAAACATGCAGTTAACTGGAAGAAATTCAGGATTTAAGATCTCTAATTCAGACACTACATTTATTGTCACACTTTCACTGTGCGCCTCCTAGTACTGTAGAAGGGAAGATGTGAGAGAGCTGGGATTAGGGGTGGGAGTAAAGGAGGGGCTAAAAATCAGGGCTTCCTGAAGGGGTGAACTATTCTGGCAACTGCCCTGCTCTAGGGTTAGAACCGTTTCCTTCATTGCATAGAAAGCAGCTATCATGGGGGGGTGAAACCAGATGGTAATTCTTGCTGCCTTAGAAATGGGGTCTAAATTGTTGATATCAGGGTACAGATGTGAGGGGGAGGGGGGCGCAGCCTTTGAGATTAAAGGTTCTAGAGTTCCGCACTAGACGGTTTAGGGAAGTGTACAGATTGTGATAAGAACATTTATGGTGGCAAGGTGTGGGCTCCTGACTAGGGTAAGAACCTGTCACTTCCCTCATCCCCATTAGACTGGAGAGGGACTCACCTGCTCTTTCCTTTGCAGCCAGACGCAGCCTCTCTTTACCTGGAGCCCTGGGGACACATTCGCTGTGGATGGCAAACAGAGATGGAGGGTCTACGTCGGTGCTAGAACACAAGAAAGGTACAGTGCCGGGGGGGAGGTTCATGGGATGCAGAGGGAGTGATTATCAATTTTGGTTAAATGAAGCAAAGAGAGTGTGGGTGGGAGGGAGGGAAGGAGAGCAGAAGAGAAAGACCATGATAACAGCTTGTAAGAGAAGACAGGGGCTCTGCCAGGAGGTGTCACATCCACTTTGGTTTAATGGTCAAACATTTAGCAGTTATTGTGGAGTGAGAATGGAGCATTAAACTCAGGAAGCAGCACCCCACAGTTTAAACGGAGCAATGGGGGAAGCAGAGACTAGGGCACCCCACAGAAAGCCCTTGCTGGCATCAGACGCACATCTTAGCTAAGAGGGTTAAAGCAGACCAGACATCACACGTTCTCTGTAAGGAGAATCTCCCTTCTTCATAACACTTAATCATGTGTTTCTTCCCACAGACCTCCTGTCCCCAGTCCGTGGAGGTGGGGCAGCAGTGAGGACCCTAAAAATACCTTTTCTGTTCGTCTTTATGGGCGTTTCCACAGTTCTTCTGTGAACTCTTGTTGCTATGTTATTCCTGGGTCTGCTTCACCGCTTTCTACCTGGTAGAGGACAGGAGTGTTTCCCTGCAGTGCACTTACCAGCTTGAGACCTGCCCGTGGAAAGCGCTTTCCCACCAAAGAGAGGCCAGGAGGGGAGCAGGGCACTACACAAGAAACTGGAGGGCCAACCTCTGTCTCCACTGATGATGGATTAGATCAGACATGACTTTAGATCAGACTTTCTGAGATTTCCCTGGTACTCTTTACCACACTTGCTTAAGGCAGAGAACCTGATTGTCGTTATCCTCCTCCCCCTCTTCCCAGGTCTGCTACTTGCAGTCAGTTTCTCTGTGGACAGAATCATCTCCCACTTCAGCAGCACCCGAAACCTTGTGCAGAAGGTAGGCGGTCAGATGTGGAGATTGGGGCAGGGGAACTTGGCTGTAGTTATGGGTTAGGTTGTACAAGACTCCACAATTAAAGCACGACTGTAGATCTCACTTCTGTCTTTGTCTCCTTCAGGCTCAGCTGGGTGACAGCAAACTGACTCCAGAAGTGGGCCACCTTTTGCTAAACACCCTCTGCCCAGCTCTTTATGCCCTGGTGGGAGATGGGCTGAAGCCCTTCCAGAGCGATGTGATCATGGGGCGCAGGAGGACCTCGCCATGGAGCGTGGTGGAGGCCTCCGTCAAGCCAGGTAAGTCATGATTGCTGGCAAGGAACAAGTTGTGTGGAGACTTTATGGGTGGGGGGAGGAGAGGGCAATGCCTTGCAAATGATCGGTGAAAGAAGTTATTCTTTGGGCTACGGAGAGGCCACACTGTGAAAGACAACACCCATCTCCTGAGCTTCATGCATTGTGTTTGGGGAATCATTTTGGAGGGGCAAAGGAAGATACAACCCCCCCCCCCTCTACCCAAATCTGGGGAGTCATCCACATGCCTTACCCATGCAGAAAGTGATGGGCTCCAGTCCATGGGAAGCTTGTTTACCTCCAAGGATTTGGCCAGCTTTCCATTAGAGGACCAATTCCAGTTGGTGGCAGTTTCCTAATTCAGCCTGGATAAAGCATTTCTTCCAGATGTAACTTTCCTTTCTTTCAACTCTAATGCATGCCCGCCCTTCCCCTGCCCCTGTTCCCCTCCCACTTGCTGCTTACAGTTCCAGATGTACCAAGATCCCATCAGCCCCTCTGATGCTAGATTTTGCCCCTACCCTTCTGCACTGTGACTCCCGTCCGAGCTTCCAGTGGGGTTAGATTTACTTTGGAAGCAGCTCTCATTACACCCACTGCTCTTCTAGGTTTGTCTACGCGATGTCTGCACTACTTGTACTCTAGGATCTGCAACCTGCCGCAGCTCAACAGCAGTAAGAAGAAATTCAATGCTTTTCTCTTCGGCCTCCTGAAGTAAGTAGTGGCTTAGCTGTTGGACTGTGCACCATGAGGGCAGTATTCTCAAGGGAAAGTCAAAGAATGTTCTGGCCCCGACGAGCAAGCCTGGGGTTTGGAAGGAACCACATGTGGTTGTGGAGAGCCCTAAACAAACTGATTGGCTTGAGGTCTCTGGGGAACCTCGGGAGGCATCAGACCATGAAGAGAATGGGGAACTGTACCTTTGGTGGAGTATCCATCTTGGCCAGTCTTGTACAGCTTCTGTTTTCTCTCTTTAATGTAGTGTCAAGCAGCTGGAGTTCTGGATTTCCCATCTGCAGAAGCAGTCAGGTAACGAGCGTAATATTTCTCCCAGGGGTGAGGACTGGGAGGGGTCCTACCTCAGAGCTTGGGAGGGGGATGCGTGTGTGTGTGTGTGAGTGTCCTGGGTGAGGAGGGAGGTGGGGGGCATGGTGTTTAGAGCAGGGGATATGGTTGGCGCATGAGGGGATGTCAGAGGGGGAGGATCAGGGGCTGTGTGTGTATAAAGGGTGCTGAGAGGAAGTGAGCACGGCACACACCTCACTTATATGCAGCAGCCCCGCTCTTGTTTTATTAAACTGTTAAACTGACTGCAAGAGAACAACCTCTCCATCAACATTAAAAAAAATCCAGAAGCCCTAACTGTGACCAAGGACCCAAACTTCACCCCACCGCCACACCTCACCTTGGGAGCCACCCAAGTCCAACCCCACATAAGATACTTGGGAATCATCATTGATCAAGCCCTTACATTTAAACAGAACAATATTCCACAAAGCAAAGACAGTACAACGGCTCAGACCACTCATCGACCCACAGGACTTAAGAACAGTCATGCAGGCCATGACGCTCCCCCACCTAGACTACTGCAATGCAATTTATCATGGACTACCCGCCACCCACACCAACCCCCTACAAACTGCCTTAAACACCACTGCAAGAATCATCCAGAAGGCAAAAAAACACAATCACATCACCCCAGTCCTGAGAGAACTTCACATCCTGCCCCTCGAAGCAAGGATTAAATACAAATCCCTCCTACTTATCCACAAAGGTCTCCATCAAACCCAAACCACACAACTGCGGACTCTACTACCTCACCCTACTCTCAACAGACCAACCCGTCAGATCACCAGCAACACTCACTATCCCCCACGAACAAATTAAGTTCAATCAGCAAACCTGCAACAGAGCATTCGAACTGTACGCCCCCTCCCTCTGGAACTCCCTCCCGAGCCAGATCCGAAGCACCAAAGACCTCTCAACATTCCAGAAACAGTTAAAAAACATCCTGTTTCATAAATACCTTGGACCCGAAACAGACACCTCTCAATAACTGTTCACACGAACCCTCTGACCGCCCCCTCCCCCAGCAACCATCTAAGAGACTACCGAAAAATGTCTACCGTCTAGTACTGTTACTTTCTGTGAAGATCAACTATGTTATCCCCCTGGTGACGGCCACCTCCCTCTCTGTCAACTTGATTATTGTCCCCACCCCCTTTATGTTAAAACGCTTTGATTCGGTGAAAAGCGGGATATAAATGCAGTTAAATAAAAATAAAATTACCCAATGGGACCAGGCAGGGCTTCAATGTAACTCCACCTGCTGCTGCCGGGGCCATCTCATAGTATGAACCATGTCATCTCAGGGCCAGACTTAAGATGTTAGTACTCATACACAGGATTGGCAAGCAAAGATCCTAAATCGTGGAATCAGGTTCTCATTTAACCCAAGTATTCGGTGCCTTCAGAGTGTGGGGCTTAGAAGGAGAGGACGTGTTTAAGCACAGCTGTTGTTCCTGGGGCCCCAGTTGGTTAATTAAAGTAAGATCAGTCGATGGCAGTGGTACACCATAGGTCTCTCACATCTTTTGTATAGTGATACGTCAAGTCGCAAATACAAAGGACTCTGCCTCTTCCCCTTTTCTGTTTTATTTGGATTATTATAATATTGCGTTCGCTCCAAAGAAATTATACATACGGGGTTCAGAATGTCTGTCCTGCAGACTGTGTCTGTTGGCAAAATAACAGGAAATTGACTGGGATGCGATAGGATTAAATTTAGTGTAAGGAGAAAAACGGATAAAAGACACTTAAGTGTGAAAGTGTGGCAGATTGGATTTGGTGTTGCAGAGCATTAAGCACCCAAAAAATGCATTTCTGTAGGAGAAGCAATTCCCCCCCCCCCCCACACACACACAGCCAACATCCTTAGAGATCCCCCACCCCCCACACACAGCCACCATCCACCCATGGAGATAGACCCACCCTCACCACACACCACACATGCACACAGCCAACATCCATCCATGGAGATATACACCCCCCACACACACAACCAACATCCACCCACGGAGATATACACCCCCCACACACACAACCAACATCCACCCACGGAGATATACACCCCCACACCACACACACACACAGCCAACATCCACCCACGGAGATATACACCCCCCACACACACAACCAACATCCACCCATGGAGATAGACCCACCCTCACCACACACCACACATGCACACAGCCAACATCCATCCGTGGAGATATACACCCCCCATACACACAACCAACATCCACCCACGGAGATATACACCCCCACACCACACAACCAACATCCACCCACGGAGATATACACCCCCCACACCACACAGCCAACATCCATCCATGGAGATATACACCCCCCCACACCACACAGCCAACATCCATCCATGGAGATATACACCCCCCACACACACAACCCCAACATCCACCCACGGAGATATACACCCCCCACACACACAACCAACATCCACCCCACCGAGATATACACCCCCACACCACACACACACTCCCCAAACATCCACCCACCGAGATATACACCCCCACACCACACACACAGAGCCAACATCCACCCACGGAGATATACAACCTCCACACCACACACACAGAGCCAACATCCACCCATGGAGATATACAACCCCCACACCACACACACAGCCAACATCCACCCATGGAGATCCCCCCCGCACACACAGCCAACATTCACCCACGAAGATCCCCCCCCCCCCACACCACACAGCCAACATCCACCCATGGAGATATACAACCCCCACACCACACACACAGCCAACATCCACCCATGGAGATAGACCCACCCACACCACACATGCACACAGCCAACATCCATCCATGGAGATTATACACCCCCCACACACACAACCAACATCCACCCACGGAGATATACACCCCCCACACACACAACCAACATCCACCCACGGAGATATACACCCCCCACACACACAACCAACATCCACCCACGGAGATATACACCCCCACACCACACACACACACAGCCAACATCCACCCACAGAGATATACAACCCCCACACCACACACACAGAGCCAACATCCACCCACGGAGATATACAACCTCCACACCACACACACAGAGCCAACATCCACCCATGGAGATATACAACCCCCACACCACACACACAGCCAACATCCACCCATGGAGATCCCCCCCGCACACACAGCCAACATTAACCCACGAAGATCCCCCCCCCCACACCACACAGCCAACATCCACCCATGGAGGTCCTCCCATCACACACCACACATAGACACATACACAACCAACACCCACCCATGTATCTTTATTTATCTTTATTGGACACTTGATATACCGCTCAAGTAGTGCATCAGAGCGGTTTACAATAAAATGCAGCTACAGAAACTAGGAAATTGAAAAGAACGCCAATAAGTGATAGGAAAGGACAGATGTAGATGATAGCATCATAGGAAGAAGGGATATATAAAAGGATGCCAGAGTCAGGAGGCAAAGTCAAGGAGAGGGATGTATAAAGATAACTCCGGTACCTTGGTCCGACCACCATCGAATCGACATCCAGATAAAACTACCTACACTACCCAAAGACGCGAAAGCACAGAGAGTGATACAACAGTGAAGAAAATTCAACAAACTCAACTTGGAAAGTCTTGTAAGTACCATCACGACCTGCAAAACCAGGACCTCAATGTTCTAACAAATAGCTGGAACACCGGGATTCAGGCTGCAGCGCACCCAACATGGAACTCCCCCTCAAATCCAACCAAATACCACTCTGAACCCTGGTACACGGAAACACTGACCAAAATGAAAAGGGAACTCAGAAAACTCGAAAGAAGATGGAGACGCATCAAATCCATCGAACACAAGAAGGAATACCTCATTCTCCTCTCAAAATACAAAGAAGAAGTCAACGCAGCCAAAAGACCCATCACACCAACCTTCTGAACAAGGCTATCAATAAGCCTCGTGAACTTTTGAACTAGTGAAATCACTAACCAGAACATCCCAGCAGACCACTATGATGACGTAATAAAACCCCAAACCCTGGCAGACTACTACGCAAGCAAACTTACTGCAACCTTGCCCCCTCTCTGTCTAAACACAACATGTCGGAAAGCCAATATACAACAGGACCAGGCATGGAGCAAATTCCACAACATTGATGATCAACAAACTATCAACTTAATAACAAACATCAATACCACCACATCTCTGCTAGATCCCTGCCCAGCTGCATGGATCAAGGCGGCAAAAACAGATATTGTCCACCAAGTCGCGCATATAGTGAACCAATCGCTACAACAAGGAATCATGCCCGCACAACTCAAAAAATCTATAATAAGACCAATTCTAAAGAACAACTCACTCAACAAAGACGACCCGGCATCCTACCGCCCCATCTCCAGCATATCTTTCCTAGCTAAGATCATTGAAAAGGCAGTCCTTATGCAACTATAAGATCATCTGGATGACCATGAAATCCTGGATAAGCAACAATACGGTTTCAGACAACATCACGGGGTAGAAACGCTGTTAATAGCACTGCTTAACAACCTCCTCAAAGGCCTTGAAGATAAGAAGAAAATGTTTATACTCATCTTCATTGACATCTCTGCCGCATTTGATACAGTCCATCATGGAATCCTCATAAACAAGCTTGAATCGATAGGGATATTGGGAACCCCCCTAAAATGGTTCTCCTCCTACATATCAAACAGAATGCCACAGGTTCAATTCAATGGTGAAAAGGCTGAAGCATTCTCTCAGACGCAAGGCATACCTTAGGGATCGTCTCTCTCGGCACTACTTTTCAACATTTATATGCAGCCCCTCTGTGATATTTTCCAACAGCATAATGTCAAATACCACACCACACACACGCAGCCTGGATGATATTATGATATACACGCAACTGGATACAGTCGACCCTAACTATACACTACTTGAAACATGCCTGAATGAAATGTTGCAATGGTTACAGCAAAACAACGTGACGATCAACCATAAGAAAACTGAGGTGATGTTTATCTCCAGCAAACCAAACTTTGAACCTCCCGCGACAATTACACTCTGTAACAATACGTACCACACAAAGAATGAGATCAAATACCTGGGAGTCACATTTGACAACAACCTAAAGATGGAAAAGCACCTACGCAAAACCAACAAGGCCATTTTCCACAAACTTAGAGTTTTACAACCTCTACGGAACATCCTCCAACCTCACGATTTTAGGACTGTTGCGCAAGCACTCATTATACCACACTTAGACTACTGCAACGCCATCCTGCAGGGTCTTCCAAAGAAAACGCTAAACATCCTACAAATGGCCCAGAATGTGGCGGCGAGGATCATCATGCGAAAAAGCATTGCTGAACACATCACACCTGTATTGATCGAGCTGATTTGGCTCCCTATTACTGCACGGATACATTATAAAACATTGATAACCACTCACAAACTCATTCATAACATAGCTCCATCCTTTCTCGTCCCACCCTTATAAGCACGCAACCACCCAACAGAGACAGAAGAACCGTCAACTCAGACACCCTACATGTTCCACCCGATATCAGGTCCATCAAATCCAGTACTAGCCGCCGAGCATACTCTTACTCTGCCCCGACCCTCTGGAACCAACTACCGCCTGAGCTCAGAGCGACCAAAGACCTTAAAGCTAAAGACTCATCTATTCCAGTGCTATTACAATTTGATGTAAATCCCAGGGGAATACAAAATGTCACAATTTGCAACAGGAATTCTGTTAGGAAAAATGTACATATGTAAATTTATGACTCCTCTCCTATGACCTTATTACTGTGTGCCGTGCTTTCCTTTCAAATCAATGTATTGATACTCTGAAATTTCTGTCTTGATTTGGCAATTTTCAATCTGTAATCAAACCGCTGCTGATCGCTGGAAGTTGCGGTATACAAATGTATTCTAAATAAATAAATATAGACAAGAAAGGGCTGAACGGGAGGGATATAGCAAGGAAGGGCAGAATCAGGAGAACTGTAGGGGGGGAGAGGGAGATTGAAAGTGTTATGAAACAGATGGGTCTTGAGCATGTTTTTGAATTTTATGAAGGATGGTTCAGACCGAGGGGGAGCAGACAAAGAGTTCCAAAGAGCAGGTCCCAGGAAGAAGAAGGCTGAGTTCTGAGTAAGGTCAAGGTGAGCGTGGGAAGGTGAGGGAAGAGCAAGGCGGTGAGAATGGAGAAATCTGAGGAGACGGTGAGGGGTGTAAAATTGCAGAAGATCTGAGAGATATTGACAGATGCCAGTATGGAGTGCCTTATGGACTAAGTTGAGTGATCCGATGTTTGATGGGCAGTCAGTGCAAATGGATAAGTATGGGAGTGAAATGGTCAGTATGGGGAACATGGGCGAGGAAACGAACCGATGTATTCTGGAGAAGTTGGAGATGCTGAAGTTGGTAGAGAGGAAGTCCGGCAAGAGTAACATTACAGTAATCGAATCTAGAGGTGACGAGAGATAGGGTAAGCGTTGTCAGGGATTGCGGAGACAGAAAAGGGCGTATGGCATGCAGCTGTCAAGGGATGCAAAGGAATGCCGAACAAGAGTGGATATGTGCTCATGGAAGGAGAGGGAGGAATCCAGGGTCACACTGAGATAACGAGAGTAAGAGTGGACTGTGCAAATGAAGAGGCCAAAGAAGAGGAGGGGGAATGAAAAGTAAGCCAAATAGCAGCGGATTTGGTGATATTGAGGTGAAGGAAATTTTCGGACAACCAGGAGGAGACCTGGTGCTGACAAGAATTCATGGGACTGAGGTCAGGGGCAGAGGGCTAGTGTGATGGAGCAAGATAATGTCGTCAGCATAGAAATAGGAGGATATTCCAGTCTATAGATCCCCCCCCACACGCAGCCAACATCCACCCATGGAGATACACCCAACCACTCCCCACAGACAGAGACAACATTCATTCATGAGGATACATCCACCACAACCACACAGCACACCCACCCATGGAGATTCTACTTCCCAAGCACACAGTCAACATCCACCAATGGAGATCCCCCCCCCCCACTCACACCACACACATGCAGCCAACATCCACCAATGGAGATATATCCCCACCACACACACGCAGCCAACATCTGCCCACGGAGATTACCCTCCCCCCCCCCCACACACGCAGCCAACATCCGCCCATGGAGATTACCCCCCCCCCCCCACACACACATTCAACATCCGCCCATGGAGATTACCCACCTCACACTCAGCCAACATCCACCCACAGAGATTAACACCTCCGCACACACACGCAGCCAATATCTGCCCCAGGAGATTACTCCCCCCACACCACACACACGCAGACAACATCCGCCCCAGGAGATTACCCCCCCTCACACGCAGCCAACATCTGCCCACGCAGATTAACCCCCCCCCCACACACACACCACACACACGCAGCCAACATCTGCTCACGGAGATTAACCCCCCCCACACACACAGCCAACATCCGCCCACGGAGATAAACCCCCCCACACACACACACCACACACACGCAGACAACATCCGCCCCAGGAGATTACCCCCCCTCACACGCAGCCAACATCTGCCCACGCAGATTAACCCCCCCCCCACACACACACACACACGCAGCCAACATCTGCTCACGGAGATTAACCCCCCCCACACACACAGCCAACATCCGCCCACGGAGATTAACCCCCCCCCACACACACACACAGCCAACATCCACCCAAGAGATTAACCCCCCCCCCACATACACACAACACACACGCAGCCAACAACTGCTCACGGTGATTAACCCCCCCCAAACACACACACACACACCACACACACAACCAACATCCGCCAACAGAGATTAACCCCCCCCCCCTCCACACACACACAGCCAGTATCTGCTCACGGAGATTAACCCCCCCCCCCAACACACACACAGCCAACATCCACACACACACCACACACACAGCCAACATCTGCCAACGGAGATTAACCCCCCCCCCCCAAACACACACCACACATACGCAGCCCACATTTGCTCACAGAGATTAACCTCCCCCACACACACAAACACAGCCAACATCCGCCCCAGGAGATTACTCCCCCCCCCACACACCACAAACACGCAGCCAACATCCGCCCCAGGAGATCACCCCCTCACACGCGGCCAACATCCACCCCAAGAGATTACCCCCCCTCACATGCAGCCAACATCCTCCCACGCAGATTACCCCCACACACACACACACACCACACACACGCAGCCAACATCCGCCCAAGGAGATTACCCCCCACACCACAAACACCCAACCAACATCCGCCCCAGGAGATCACCCCCTCACACGTGGCCAACATCCACCCCAAGAGATTACCCCCCTCACATGCAGCCAACATCCTCCCACGCAGATTACCCCCCCACACACACCAAGCCAACATCCGCCCAAGGAGATTAACCGCCCCCCCCCACACACACACACAACACACACGCAGCCAACATCTGCTCATGGAGATTAACCCCCCCCAAACACACACACGCACACACCACACACAGCCAAAATCTGCCAACGGAGATTAACCCCCCCCCCACACACACACCACACATACGCAGCCCACATCTGCTCACAGAGATTAACCCCCCCCATACACACACAGCCAACATCCGCCCACGGATATTACCCCCCCCCCACACACACCGCCAACATCCGCGAACGGAGATGACCCCCCCCCACACACACAGAGATTAACCCCCCCCCCACGCACACAGCAAACATCCGCCCACAGAGATTACCCCCCTCACATGCAGCCAACATCCACCCATGGAGAGTAACCCCACCGCACACACACACCACACACACGCAGCCAACATACGCCCACGGAGATCAACCCACCCACCACACACACGCAGCCAACATCTGCCCAGGAGATTACACCCCCTCAACGCAGCCAACAACTTCCCACGGAGATTAACCTCCCTCCCTCCCCCCCCCACACGCGCGTGTGCATGCACGCACGCAGCTAACATCTGCCCACGGAGATTAAACTCCCCCCCACATACACGCCGGCAACATCTGCCCACGGAGATTACCCCCCCCCACACACACACCACACACGCAACCAACATCCGCCAACAGAGATTAACCCCCACACACACCACCCACCACACACGCAGCCAACATCCGCCCACAGAGATTAACCCCCATCCACACACACCACACACACGCAGCCAACATCCGCCCACAGAGATTAACCCCCCCACACCCACCCACCCACCACACACACGCAGCCAACATCCGCCCACAGAGATTAACCCCCCCCACACACACACGCAGCCAACATCCGCCCACAGAGATTAACCCCCCCCCACACACGCAGCCAACATCCGCCAACAGAGATTACCACTCCCCACACACACGCAGCCAACATCCGCCCACAGATATTACCCCCCCACACACACCCACCACACACGCAGCCAACATCCGCCCACAGAGATTAACCCCCACCCACACACACCACCCACATGCAGCCAACATCCGCCCATAGAGATTACCACTCCCCACACACACGCAGCCAACATCCGCCCACAGAGATTACCCCCCCACACCCACCCACCACACACGCAGCCAACATCCGCCCACAGAGATTAACCCCCACCCACACACACCACACACATGCAGCCAACATCCGCCCACAGAGATTACCACTCCCCACACACACGCAGCCAACATCCGCCCACAGAGATTACCACTCCCCACACACACGCAGCCAACATCCGCCCACAGAGATTACCCCCACACACACACGCAGCCAACATCTGCCCACAGAGATTACCCCCCCCACACACACACACAAGCACCACGCACCTGCAGCCAATATCCGCGCATGGAGATTAACCCCACACACACGCAGCCAACATCCGCACACGGAGATTAACCCCCCCCCACATGCAGCCAACATCCGCACACGGAGATTAACCCCCCCCCCCACACACGCAGCCAACATCTGCCCACGGAGATTACCACACACACACACACACACCACACCACACCACACAAACGCAGCCAACATCCGCCCATGGAAATTACCCCCCCCGCCACACACCACACAAACGCAGCCAACATCCGACCATGGAGATTACCTCCCCACACATGCACTTTACCACGCACACGCAGTCAACATCCGCCTATGGAGATTAACCCCCCCCACACACACACACCCACCACACATGCAGCCATCTGCCCACAGAGATTACCCCCCCCACACACACACAGCCAACATCTGCCCATAGAGATTACCACCCCCCCACACACGCAGCCAACATCCACTCACAGAGATTACCACCCCCCCCTCACACGCAGCCAACATCTGCCCACGCAGATTAACCCCACCACACACATACACGCAGCCAACATCCACCCAAGGAGATTAACCCCCCCCACATACACACAACACACACGCAGCCAACAACTGCTCACGGAGATTAACCCCTCCCAAACACACACACACACACCACACACACAACCAACATCCGCCAACAGAGATTAACCCCCCCCCCCCCCCCACACACACACAGCCAGTATCTGCTACCGGAGATTAACCCCCCCCCCCCAACACACACACACACAGCCAACATCCACCCATGTAGATTACCCCCCCCCCCCACACACACACCACACACCACACACACGCAGCCAATATCTTCCCCAGGAGATTACCCCCCTTCCACACCACAAACACGAAGCCAACATCCGCCCCAGTAGATCACCCCCCCCACACACACCACACATACACAGCCAACATCTGCTCACAGAGATTAACCTACCCCACACACACAGCCAACATCCACCCATGGAGATTACCCCCCCACACACACACCACACACACGCAGCCAACATCTGCTCACAGAGATTAACCCACCCCACACACGCAGCCAACATCCACTCACAGAGATTACCACCCCCCCTCACACGCAGCCAACATCTGCCCACGCAGATTAACCCCACCACACACATACACGCAGCCAACATCCACCCAAGGAGATTAACCCCCCCCACATTCACACAACACACACGCAGCCAACAACTGCTCACGGAGATTAACCCCCCCAACACACACACACACACCACACACACAACCAACATCCGCCAACAGAGATTAACCCCCCCCCCCACACACACACAGCCAGTATCTGCTCACGGAGATTAACCCCCCCCCTACACACACACACCACACACACGCAGCCAATATCTTCCCCAGGAGATTACCCCCCTTCCACACCACCAACACGCAGCCAACATCCGCCCCAGGAGATCACCCCCCCCCCACACACACCACACATACACAGCCAACATCTGCTCACAGAGATTAACCCACCCCACACACACAGCCAACATCCACCCATGGAGATTACCCCCCCACACACACACCACACACACTCAGCCAATATCGGCCCCAGGAGGTTACCCCCCCTCCACACCACAAACACGAAGCCAACATCCGACCCAGGAGATCACCCCCTCACACGCAGCCAACATCCGCCCCAGGAGATTACCCCCCCTCACACGCAGCCAACATCTGCCCACGCAGATTAACCCCACCACACACATACACGCAGCCAACATCAGCGCTCGTAGATTAACCGCCCCCACACACAACACACACGCAGCCAACATCTGCTCACGGAGATTAACCCCCCCCCGCACACACACAGCCAACATCTGCCAACGGAGATTAACCCCCCCCACACACACACACCACACATACGCAGCCCACATTTGCTCACAGAGATTAACCTCCCCCCCACACACACACAGCCAACATCCGCCCATGGAGATTACCCCCCCCCCCCCACACACCACAAACACGCAGCCAACATCTGCCCCAGGAGATCACCCCCTCACACACGCGCCAACATTCACCCCAAGAGATTACCCCCCTCACATGCAGCCAACATCCTCCCACGCAGAATAACCCCCCCACACACACACACACCACACACACGCAGCCAACATCTGCGCCAGGAGATTTACCTCCCCCCCACACCACAACCACGCAGCCAACATCCTCCCCAGGAGATCACCCCCTCACACGCGGCCAACATCCACCCCAAGAGATTACCCCCCCTCACATGCAGCCAACATCCTCCCACGCAGATTACCCCCCCCCCCACACCACACACACGCAGCCAACATCCGCCCAAGGAGATTAACCGCCCCCCCCCACACACAACACACACGCAGCCAACATCTGCTCATGGAGATTAAACCCCCCCCCCCAAACACACCACACACAGCCAAAATCTGCCAACGGAGATTAACCCCCCCACACACACACACACCACACATACGCAGCCCACATCTGCTCACAGAGATTAACCCCCCCCCATACACACACAGCCAACATCCGCCCACGGAGATTACCCCCCCACACACACACCGCCAACATCCGCGAACGGATATTAACCCCCCCCCCCCCACACACACAGCCCACATCTGCTCACAGAGATTAACCCCCCCCCCCCACGCACACAGCAAACATCCGCCCACAGAGATTACCCCCCTCACATGCAGCCAACATCCACCCATGGAGATTAACACCACCTCACACACACACCACACACACGCAGTCAACATCTGCCCCAGGAGATTATCACCCCCCCACACACACACCACACACACGCAGCCAACATCCGCCCACGGAGATCAAACCCCCCCCCCACACCCACCCACCACACCCACGCAGCCAACATCTGCCCAGGAGATTACACCCCCTCAACGGAGCCAACAACTGCCCACGGAGATTAACCTCCCCCCCCCCACACGCACGTGTGCATGCATGCACGCACTCAGCCAACATATGACCACGGAGATTAAACTCCCCACCACATACACGCCGGCAACATCTGCCCACGGAGATTACCCCCCCACACACACACACCACACATGCAGCCAACATCCGCCCACAGAGATTAACCCCCACACACACACCCACCACACACGCAGCCAACATCCGCCCACAGAGATTAACCCCCCACACACACACCACACACACGCAGCCAACATCCGCCCACAGAGATTAACCCCCCCACACACACCACACACGCAGCCAACATCCGCCCACAGAGATTAACCCCCACCCACACACACCACACACGCAGCCAACATCCGCCCACAGAGATTACCACTCCCCACACACACGCAGCCAACATCCGCCCACAGAGATTACCTTCCCCACACCCACCCCCCACACACGCAGCCAACATCCGCCCACAGATATTAACCCCCCCACACACACCACACACATGCAGCCAACATCCGCCCACAGAGATTACCACTCCCCAAACACACGCAGCCAACATCCGCCCACAGAGATTACCCCCCCACACCCACCCACCACACACGCAGCCAACATCCACCCACAGAGATTAACCCCCACCCACACACAGCACACACATGCAGCCAACATCCGCCCACAGAGATTACCACTCCCCACACACACGCAGCCAACATCCGCCCACAGAGATTACCACTTCCCACACACACGCAGCCAACATCCGCCCACAGATATTACCACCCCCCCACACACACGCAGCCAACATCCGCCCACAGAGATTACCACTCCCCCCACACACGCAGCCAACATCCGCCCACAGAGATTACCACTCCCCCCACACACGCAGCCAACATCCGCCCACAGAGATTACCACTCCCCACACACACGCAGCCAACATCCGCCCACAGAGATTACCACTCCCCACACACACGCAGCCAACATCCGCCCACAGAGATTACCACCCCCCCCCACACACGCAGCCAACATCCGCCCACAGAGATTACCCCCCCCCACACACACAAACACCATGCACACGAAGCCAACATCCGCCCACAGAGATTACCACTCCCCACACACACGCAGCCAACATCCGCACACGGAGATTAACCCCCCCCCACATGCAGCCAACATCCGCACATGGTGATTAACCCCCCCCACACGCAGCCAACATCCGCACACGGAGAATAACCCCCCCCCCCACACGCAGCCAACATCTGCCCACGGAGATTACCACACACACACACACACACCACACAAACGCAGTCAACATCCGCCCATGGAAATTACCCCCCCCCCCCCCCACCCCCACCCCACCCAAACGCAGCCAACATCCGACCATGGAGATTACCTCCCCACACATGAACTTTACCATGCACACGCAGTCAACATCCGCCTATGGAGATTAACCCCCCCCCACACACACCCACCCACCACACATGCAGCCAGCATCTGCCCACAGAGATTACCCCCCCCCCCCACACACACAGCCAACATCTGCCCACAGAGATTACCACCCCCTCACACACGCAGCCAACATCCACTCACAGAGATTACCACCCCCCACACACACGCAGCCAACATCCGCCCACAGAGATTACCCCTCCCACACACACGCAGCCAACATCCACCCACGGAGATTAACCCACCCACACACACGCACCCCGCCTCCCCCCCCAACACACACCACACACACACAGCCAACATCCACCCTTAGAGAATACTCCCCCACACACACACACATGCAGACAACATCCACCCAAGGAGATTAACCCCCACACATGCACCACACATACGCAGCAAACATCCAACCACGGAGATTCCCCCCTCCCCCCCACACACCACACACCCACACAGCCAACATCCACCCTTGGAGTTTACCCCCCCCCCCCACACACAGCCAACATCTACCCACGGTTATTACCCCCCCCACACACAGCCAACATCCACCCACGGATATTACCCCCCCCACACACACACGCACCACACACACACAGCCAACATCCGCCCACGGAGATTACCCTCCCTCCCACCACACAGACACACACACATGCAGCCAACATCCGCACTTGGAGATTAACCACCCCACAGACACGCAGCCAACATCCGCACACGGAGATTACCCCCCCATACACACACACACCCCACACACACACAGCCAACATCCACCCACAGAAATTAATCCTATCCCCCACACACACACACACTCCACACACACACAGCCAGCATCCATCCACGGAAATTACCCCCCCACACACACACCACACACATGCAGTCAACATACGCCCACAGAGATTAACCCCCCCAAACACATGCAGCCAACATCCGCCCATGGAGATTACTCCCCCCCCCCCCACACACACACGCAGCCAACATCCACCCATGGAAATTACCCCTACACATACACACACACACACGCACCCCACACACACGCAGGCAACATCGGCCCATGGAGATTACGCCCCCCCCACATACACACAGCCAACATCCACCCATGGATATTACAGCCCCCCCACCCACACCACACACACAGAGCCAACATCCACCCATGGAGATTCCCTCCCACACGTACAATATAGCCAACATCTATCCATGGAGATTGCCCCCCACCACACACACAGAGCCAACATCCACCCTTGGAGATTCCACCCCCCATCCATACCACACAGCCAACAGCCACCCATGATCCCTTCCCACACACACAAACAGCCAACATCCACCCAATGTATATTCCGCCTCCTCCTCCCTCACACAGCCAACATCCATCCATGGAGATGCAGCGTAGTTACTCACCTGTAACAGATGTTCTCTGGGGACAGCAGGAATCAGTCCTCACGTACAGGTGATGCTGATGGAGCCCTGCACGGAAGCCTCTCCACATCTTTCAAAGAAAGCCTTTGGAGAAGCACCATGCATGCATGGTCCCTTTCCCACCCAAGGGTGCCATCTTACCTCAGTCAGTCAAATGACATAGCTAAAGACGGCAAAATATAAGAAGCAACTCCATGGGGAGGAGGGAGAGTTGTGAGGTTCCTGCTGTCTCCAGAAAACACCTGTTACAGGTGAGTAACTACGTTTTCTCCTGGAACAAGCAGGATGTCAGTTTTCACATAAGGGACTCCCTTGCTGTAGGCTACTGAAAACCTGTAGAAATGCCACGGGTGACTAGCAAAAGTTGAGCCATGAACAACAGCAATTTAGTCTTAAGGAAAAGACTCCCAGAGACCCAAGTGTCCAGTGAGAACCAGCACTCTGGTAGCCTGAACACAGAAGGGTCAGAGAGCAGGACTTGCTTGCACCCTGAACAAATGATGGAGTACGGCCTAACAAAGGTGTTGTCCCGTCAGAACTCTCTCTGCAGGCAGTAATGAGCTGTGAAGGTGTGGACTGAAGACCAGGCGGCAGCCCAGCAGATATCCTACAGAGGGACAGAACGCATGTTTGCTGTAACCCAGTGCTCCAGCGAGAGCCCAGCCTGCTCATAAGTGAGGGCAATGCAGTCGCCACCCAAGTGACAGAGTTTGCTTGGTCACTGCCTCTCCAAGCAGACTGGGGTCATAGGAGATAAAAAGCTGAGAGGCTTTGTGGTGACCCTGGGTATGTTGAAGGTAGAAGGATAGGGGCCTCTTACAGTCCAGGGTATGAAGAACCATGCCCGCTCTGCTGGCGTGAGGCCACAGAAAGGAGTGTGGCGCACCACCACCTGATTGAGGTGGAATGGGGCACCACCTTGGGAAGAAACTTGTCATGCGTGCGGAGCACCACCTTGTACTTGTAGAACCTTCTTTATGCTTGCTGACACTGTGAGCGGATGTGAGCACCACTAGGAAGACAATCTTCTATGAGAGGTACCGTAGGTGGCAGGTAGCCAGGGGCTCGAATGGTGGCCCAGTGAGCTAGGATAGCACCACACTGAGGTCCCACTCCTCTGCTGGAGGGTGGATGGGGGGCTTGGATAACAGGAAGCCCTGCAAGAGGTAGATCATGAGGGGTTGAGCAGAGAGGGGCTTGCCCTCGATAAGGTGGTGGAGCGCTGTTAGAGCACTCAGGTGCACCCTAACCGAGTTGGACTTCAGTCCTGCCTTTGATAGGTAAGCAAATATTGCAGTATAGGCTGCACAGAGCATGAGAATGGGTTAATTTGCCATTCTGCATACTACACTGAGAATCTGCACTATTTGAAGGCATAGGCCCATCTTGTGGAGACCCTACAGGAGGCCAGGAGGACCTCCTCTGCCTCCCATGAAAGGTTGAATGGGGCAAAGACTACCCTTTCAGCAACCAACAGGGACTCCAGGTTGGGGTGTAGGAGGGAGCCCTCCTCCTGCAACAGTAACCTCAGGGCACTCCCCAGGGAGACCGGGGCCGCCAAGGACAAGCGGAGGAGCAGCAGGAATCATGGTTGCCTGGGCCACCAGGTGGCAGTCAGTATTAGTGACACCCCATTGTGCTGAGCCTTGAAAAGAGTCTTGGCAATCGGCAGCGTGTGCGGGAAGGCATAGAGAAGGGCCTCCATCCACAGGATGAGGAACACATCCGCTGCCACCCGTGAGGGGTGCATTTGGCAGGAGCAGAAGTGGGGCAGCTGAGTGTTGGTCCATTAGCGGAATCCTCCCAAGTCGGAAGAGCCGAGAGGCCATCCTGGGATCCAGCTGCCACTCGTGCGGCTGGAGGACCCTGCTCAGCTTGTCCTCTAGGGCATTGAGCTGGCCCGGCAGATACACCACTCGCAGGAGCATCCCATTGCAGAGTGTGAAGGAGCCAAGATCCTCCGCCTCCTGATAGAGGACATAGGACACTGTGCATCTCTGCTTGTACACACAGAACATTGGCACCTGATTGTCCTTTGGACCAGTACTGACTGGTGCTGCAGACGGTGGTGAAAGGCTCAGAGAACCAAGAATATGGCCTGAAGCTTCAACAGGTTGATCTGCAGTTGGCTCTCTGACTGCAACCAGCTGCCCGGGTGCAGAAATCTTCGCAGTGTGCACCCCAATCCAGCAGGGAGACATCTGTGGTGAGGACCCTCTCGGGATTGAGGACCTGGAAGGGCATCCCCGCCTGGAGGTGCTGCGGATCTTGTCACCAGCTGAGGCAGTATGTAAGTCAGCGGGTCATCGTTACCCTGTCCTGCAGCCGTCCAGTGGCCTGGGTCCACTGGGAGCAGAGGCACTATTGGGCTATTGGGATTTATTTATTTATTTATTTATTTATTTACAGTCTCTTATATACCGCACTATTCAGCATCAGCGCGGTTCACATGGAACAAATGCTCATTACAGTTAACATGTATGAGTTTACATATAACAGGGGACAGAAACTTGGCTAACAGGGGTAACTATTTACAGACTTATTACATGGAGTCATAATCAAAGCAGTTGCATAGATGACCTCATGTGGAGGCAGGCATCTGGGTTGACATGGACAGTGGATGCCATGTGGCCCAGCAGGCATAGCAGGAGGCAAGCAGACATGGTGCATCTGCATTGTACGTCTGGGGCTAGTGCCCTGAGGCGGTCAGCCCTGTCTTGGGGTAGGAACACTCTGGCCTGGAGTGTGTCTAGCTGGGCTCCTATGAACTCCAGATACTGCGTCGGGAGGAGGTGAGACTTGAGGTGATTTATGATGAACCCCAGTGTTGTAGGATGCTGATGGTGTGGGCTGTGGCCCGCTGCACCTCGGCAGCCGAGCCCCCTCTGATGAACCAGTCGTCCATGTAGGGGAAGAAAAGACTCTTTAGAGATGGAGGTGGGCTGCAACCACTGCCAGGCCAAAGGATAGGACCCTGTATTGGTAGTGGGAGCCCCCCACCACGAATCTGAGATATTGCCCATGGCTGGGATGGATGAGGATGTGTGTATATGCATCTGTCCAAATAGCATAGCCAGTCTCCCTGCTGGAGGTATGGCAGCAGTATCCCAAGGGAGAGCATCATGAACTTCTCCCTCACCAGGAATCTGTTCAAGTCCCAAGATCTAGGATGGGCCTTTGGCCCCCTGTTCTTTTTGTCTTCGAGAAGGCCTGCAGTAGCAAGGTCTGGTGGAGGGGGAGTCCGCTCCAGGAGGAGGAGGTAGTCCCCCTTGACCACCTGGAGGGTCCAGGTGTCGGTGGTGATGTCTGGCCACCAGTGGGCAAACAGGATCAGACCGCCCCTGTAGGCTGCTGGGGTGGGCCTCCTGGGGGTGGAGAGGCTATGCCCAAGAAGTCAAAAGCTCCCACCGGGCTAGGCCGGAGCTGGTGCTTGGGTTTTGGGAGTCTTGGACTTACAAGGACATGCCCTTGTCCCTTGGCTGCTGACCCCCCCCCCACCCCCACCCCCACCACACACAGCCAACATCAACCCATGGAAATTCCCCCCCCCCTCCACACAATCACAGAGCCAGCATCCACCCATGGAAATCCCCTCCCACACACACAACATCCACCCATGGAAACCCTCCCCCCCACACAGAGAGCCAGCATCCACCCATGGAGATCCCAACCCATACAGCCAACATCCACTCATAGAGATCCTGCCCCCCTCCCACACACAGCCAAATTCCACCCATAAAGATTCCCCCCCACACACCACCAACATCCTCCCATGGGGATTCCAACCCCCCCCCCCCCCACACACACAGCTAACATCCACCCTTGGAGATACCACCCCCCCTCACACAGTCAACATTAACCCATAGAAATCCCCCTCTCCCCCCACACAAACAAACGAACATCCACCCATGAAGATCCCCCACCCCCACACAGCCAACATCCTCCCATGGAGATCCCCCCCACACACAGCCAATGTCCACCCATGGAGATCCCCCTTCCCCACACACATAGCCAACGTCCACCCATGGAGATCGCCCTTCCCCACACACATAGCCAACGTCCACCCATGGAGATCGCCCTTCCCCACACACATAGCCAACGTCCACCCATGGAGATCCCCCCCACACACACACAGCCAATGTTCACCCATGGAGATCGCCCTTCCCCACACACATAGCCAACGTCCACCCATGGAGATCCCCCTTCCCCACACACACAGCCAACGTCCACCCATGGAGATCCCCCTTCCCCACACACACAGCCAACGTCCACCCATGGAGATTCCTCCCCCCACACACACAGCCAACGTCCACCCATGGAGATTCCTCCCCCCCCATACACAGTCAACGTCCACCCGTGGAGATTTCTCCCCCCCACATACACACAGCCAAAGTCGACCCATGGTAATTCCTCCCCCCCCCACAGCCAACGTTGTCCCATGATTATTCCCCCCCACACACACAGCCAACGTTGACCCATGGAGATTCCCCCCCCCCCCACACAACCAACATCCACCCCTGGAGACCCCCCCCAACTCACACAGCCAACATACACCCATGGAGATCCCCCCCCACACACACAACCAACATCCACCCATGGAGATCCTGCCCCCACTCTCTCACACAGCCAAATTCCACCCATAGAAACCCCTCTCGACACACACACACACACACACCATTCACCTGTGGAAATCCCCCCCCAACACACACAGCCAGTGTCCACCCATGGAAATCCCGCCCCCCCTCCAACACACACAGCCAACATCCACCCATAGAAATTCCCTTCCCTCCTCCACACACACACACACACACAGAGCCAACATCCACCCATGGAGGTCCCCCCCCCCTCACACAGCCAACATTATCCCATAGAATCTCTCTCTCCCCCATATACACAGCCAAATTCCAGCCATGGAAATCTCCCCTGCAACCACACATAGCCAACATCCACCCCTGGAAATCCCCCCCCCCCACACACACACAGCCAACATCCACCCATGAAGATCCCCCTCTCCCCCAAACACACAGCCAACATCCACCCGTGGAGATCCACCACCACCACCCTCCCACCAACCACAGCCAACATCTACCCATGGAGATCCCCTCCTCTACCCACAGCCAACATCCACCCATGGAGATTCCGCCCCCCCCCAAATATATCCACAAACACAGACAAAACCCACACGTACACACAAACAGAACACAGGTGCATACATAGACAAGTATAACCACAGATACAGAGAAAACCCATGCGTGTACACAGACAAACACACAAATACACCCACAGGTACAGACAAAACAAATGCACGCACACACACAAAACATAAATCTATCCACCTGCACAGACACACGGTAACTACACTCTCAGGTACAGGCAAAACCCAAGCAGAGACACACACACACAAAACACAGACGCAGACATGCGGGGGTATTGGAACTAATTCCATGATCCCCCAACCCCACCCCACTGCTGCCGCTCCCCTATTCTTGCTAGACTAGATCACACTGATTCAAATATGTATTTAATGTTGTTGCCAGTTGTACTGTGAAAACTACTGACTGAACCCATAGCTTAATGGTTGCTATGTGTAGCGACTGGAGCATGTAATTTCCTGCTAATCTGAAGAAGTTGGCAATACCTGTTGCCTTAGAACAGTGGTATTTTAACACAATGTGCTTCTTTGTGTATTCTTTTTAAACCATTCAGACTGCCCCTCCCTGTGCCCTCCAGATCAGAGATACACACGGATAACACAGACAAGCGCATGCACACACAGGGATTTCAAAGAATTACACAAGCCATGCGCGCTTCATGCTTTCCCCGCTTGTTTTTTGTTCACTTGTTTCAGTTCACACTCTCCCCCAGAGCAGTCCTCTTTTAGAAGGGGAACTCCATTGTGGTGGGTCAGTGGGTTATTGGAGCAACCTCTGACATATTTAAGGGGACAAATTGGGCAGGAAGAGGGCAAGCCAAAGTGACATTTACACATATCATGCCCCTGGCAAGGCCCCAGCCTTCTCTGCACTAGAAGTAATTGAAGTATATGACTGGAGAATATAGGCATTTGAGAAGGCTTTTTGTGATGTACTAAGACAGCAGACTGAATTGGGCTGTTGAGAAGGGAAAAGGACCTCAGTATCAACAAGATACTCTTCTATCAGGAAAATTTTGATTTAAATATATTAGGGAGTTCTGTTCTTTGTTCGATAATTTCATTAGTCTCCTGAGTAGGTGTTGTAGTGTGGTTTTCTGCACACTGGCACGCCTCTTGCCAGGACTGTATAGTAACATAGCAGGTAAAGACCAGTCTACCCAGTAAGGTGGGTAAGGCTGTGCGCAAGTTGCCTTTGTTACTAAGGTTCTTTTTAAGAATTCTGAAGTATATGACAAGCCGTCACTCTTTTGGGTGCAATGTATGTCGAGCTTACCTTCTCTCAGCCAATCTGCCATCACCCCAAAACATTTGCGACCTGGGGCAACTTCCTCTGGTGGCCTAATGATAGACGCACTCCTGATTTCACCTGGCTACTGTGCAGAGGGGTAAAGGTCATGACCCCTGGCAGCAGTCCCTATGGTTCTTGCTCATCTTGGGAGTCAGAGACCTCCAGAAGATAAGCTGGTCTCATACCAACAGGGATGTCATATAGTTTTAATGCCCTTTAGGTGGAAAACGCAGTGGCTCGTGGCAGTGGAGTACCTACCCTATTTGACACTCAGAGCAGATCATTTTTTTAATACCCCCTCCTTTATATGACAAAGTTATTTTCAGTAATCATCATGAACTGAAGTGAATAACAATAACGACCATAAAATAAATGTCTCCAAAAGATACAATTTAAGCAACTACTAAATCGCTCCGTTGATGTAATGTTTTATTTTCTTAATTCGTTCTTTAGTTTTAAAAACAATTAAAAATTTAAAAAATAATACATTTCAATTTTAAAGCTGTTAGTCCATACATTAATCACTCACTGCAATTAAACAATCAGACTCAGCATGAAAAAGGATAATCAACTGATCGCTCAGAAGATACCCACTGAAATGGAATCAGGACCCCCAGTGTAAATAAGATGTAGATATGTTATACAATGTACATAGTTCCCCCAGTTACTTCCAAGTTGATCTCCTGTTTATTGTAAATACAACTCAGGGTTCCTGTGTTGTATGATTGATGTTGAATGTAAACCGCTCTGATCTAAAATAGAGCGGTATAGAAGAACTGTTAAATAAATAAATAAAAATAAATAAAATTAAATGTTTTACTGAATTTGAATAACATTTGCACTTAACCAAACAAAAATATTACACCTTGCAATTCACACACTGTTTTAGTTTTAAATTGTAAACACAAATAAACTCCAAGTGGTCACGTAGAGTGACAGAACTGAAGTAATTCAGTTCTGTTTGTTGGTCTTTACAATCGCTGTGCTATCATGTGTTCATTGTGCATCTACTGTTTAAATGTAGGAATATGTGGTACCCCAGGGGTTAAATCCCCGCAGCACCGCCCTCCTCCCTGCTCGGGCTTACATGGCTGTCCCTCAGATAGTTACACATGAAGGAGACGAGCTCTTTCCTGCAACTAAAGGCTGAGCCGGCGGGCAGAATCCCCCGAGTCTGTCCCATTGCCAATACTGGCTGTGTCACAGCAGCCGCCAGGCTCGGGGCTACTACTGGGCACCAGAGCTTCCTCCCCTCCCTCTTTTGCTTTACTTGCTGGAAGATGGCTGACTGCAGCACGCTGCTGGTTGAAGACACAAAATGCACCCGAAGCAAACTGGAACAATGCCGGACCTTTATGAACATACTCTTAAAACGAACACGTGTTGCCGAGTCCATGCATGTCAGGGGCCAGCTGTATAACCGGGAGTTCTCGGAATTAACTTCCATGTAGACTTCACCATTTATTAAAGGATAAATAATAAAAATGAGCTAATTTGAAGCTTACATATGTATTATTAAAACTAAACAGTTACTGCAGCAATTGTTTAGAACTTAGACCAACAAGTGTTTTGGGGAGGAGACTTTTATCACTGACATTGTTTACATTTGCCAGCATATGATGATAATAAACAACAGACGACTTTTAGTCCGTTTTATTATTGTCTTTAATTATCTACAGACGGTGCACCTCCTTATTGCCTGCACCCTGGGCAGACAACTCCCACCGCCCCGCCCTTGGTACACCACTGGCTATTGGCCACTCTAAAAAACAATTTGGTCATCAAAATTGATTTAATAGATGGCTGTACAGGGTTTAGGACCCACTCCCTTAAGCCAGACCTTTTTTTATCACTCATTCTTTACATGGCTGGACTCTCACTCAGTGTCTGAATTACTCTTTATAATGGTGCTAACTTGTTTTGGTCACTGGACCTCTGTTGCCTTATCTCTGATAATGCCTTTCTACTTGGCCAGCCATTTTCTGAAGATATCTCTTTTTCTGTGCTCTACAGGCCTGCTTTCAGTGTTCTACACATCAGATGGGTTCCTGGCCCTGAGGGAAGCCTCCTTTGAGCATCTCATCGAGGAGCTGCTTCTCCTCCTTCAGCCACTTTCTGTCCTCTCCTTTCATCTGGACCTGCTGTTTGAGCATCGCCACTTGCATGTTGATGTCGGACACCTCTCCTGCACCTTGGGTACCTTGCCATGCCAAGTGCAGTTCCCCGTTCTCACCGATGGGCTCAGTGGAGATAGACTTCAGAACCAGCAGGAGGAAAAAGGCATCCAGGTTGCTGCCAAAAGCCATACCAGTGAGCCAGGCAGTAGCCAGGAAGACCGCACAGTTGACAATGATGAAAGTGGGAATGCAGCCCAAGATGTCCTGGTCAACCCGGGCCTAGCGTGCAAAGAACAGCACATGAAGCAAGCGCCAGGAGCCCAGCTCTTCCACAGGCATCAGAGTAGTGCCTCACTGCAACAAACCTACAGACAGGTTCTGCAGTGGGGTGATAAGCTTGCTCACATTTTGGCAGGGAATGAAGGGCCCCCCGATGGGCCTGCACAGGCTCTAGCTATGCTGAAGTGCTCACAAACTGTGACACAGCAGAACAGGGAACCGGGGCATGCCAGTGGACCCATGAGCTGGTGGGAACAGCTGAGCCAGGCATCCCGGATCTACTCATCTACCAACAAAGAGAACTTACCTCTGACAAAATTACATAGAGCAACAGATCCAAGAGCAGTTACTACCACCGTAAGGCATAGCAAACAGACTAGTGAAGAACCATCAGAGGAGAAAGCAGCAAAGGAAGCACAAAGCAAAGAGCAGGAGGCAGGAGAGGACGTTCCTCAGAGGCATAGGGACAGTCCAGACTTACTTCCTGAGAATCGGCGAGAGGAATTAGATGCACAGCAAGACAAACAAGGCATCCATCAGCTGGCTGAAGATATAAGAGCAGCTGGATACACAGGCCTCTCCATGAACCATTTCACCAGTGGGACCCCGAAGTCACACAATGAAGGGAGCCACGGCACCAGCATCCAAAGGTTATATGGAGAAGAGAGCCACAGGATCAATGCCCCAAAGGCACACAATGAAGGGAGGCATGGGACAGTTACAGAGAAGCCACACAGTGAAGGAAACCATGAGACTGAGGCCCAGAAGCCACACAGTGAAGGGAACCACGAGACTGAGGCCCAGAAGTTACACAGTGTAGGGAGCCACAGGACTGATCCTCAGGATTCACTTGATAAGGAGATGCACGGAAGAGACTGCAGCCCTAAAGAAGCAGACATCTACAGTGGTGGGAAAGGTCTTTGGCTGGGACGTCTCTTTGGGGCCCACTGTTCACCTACCAAGGGATCGCCTACAGAATCAGAGATTAATGCAGTGAAATCAAGGTAAGAGGCCAAGATATATCATGCCCAGAGAAGAAAGTTACATACCTGTTGCAGGTGTTCTCCATGGCTAGCAGGATAAGCCCTCATGTATGGGTGATGTCAGTGATGGAGTCCTCACATGGGAGCATTTCCCAGCTCCTTCTAGAAGCTTTTGGAAAGACACTACCACGCATGTGCACGTCCTTCCTGCCTGTTGTCACTCACCATTTTGCTTCAGTCAGATGTGTAGCTGAGTAGAATACAACTCCAGGGAGGGTTGTCAGGACTTATCCTGCTGTCCATAGAGAACACCTGCTACAGGTGAGTAACTTTGTTTTCTCCATGGACAAGCGAGATAAATCCCTAGCTACAGGCTGCCTATAAACAAAAAGGGGCCTTGGGAAAAGGGTTGGCAAGGCAATTGATTGCATACCATCTTTTGAAGGAATTTAGGATTCATGTGTCAAACCACCCTATTATTGAAGAATATTGTGAAAGGTGGATTAGCCACTAGAGCCTAAAGCTTGTTAACTCTGCCTGACAAAAAGACTGCTATTGAAAACAAGACCTTACAGGTCATAAACTTTGGGGCACAGGAACTGAGCGGCTTGAAGGGAGCTTTCATTAGTGTGTCAGGACTATATTGAGATCCGAAGACATCACAAGAGGCTTCAGAGATTTTAGAAGAAGCAAGCCCTGTATAAATCAAACTAAGGGCTGTAGAAGAAGGATTTACCTTCTAAATGACCGTGATAAGCGCCAAGTACACTGAAGTGAACCCTTACAGAGCTGGACTTTAAGCTAGACTCAAAAAAGTATATTCAAGCAGTTTTTGTATAGGACATGAAAAAGGCTCTAAGTCCTTTCGCCCACCAGACAACAAACCTCTTCCACTTGAAAGCATAAGACCTCCAAGTGGAATCCCTTCTGGAAGCCAAAAGGACTTCAGTAACACCAACTGGCAGGTTATGAGAGAACAAAGTCAGTCTCTCAACATCCAAGCTTTTAGGGCTAGGGGCTTTATGTTAGGATGAAGCATTGTCCCCCAATCCTGCAAAACTAGAGTTGGTGTGTGGCCCAGGTGAACTGGCTCCCAGAAGGAAAGTTCCAGTAGGAGAAGGAACTACAGCTATCGGGGCCAATAAGGAGCAATGAGAACCATCATGCCTTTGTCACTCTTGAGTTTCAGGAGGGCACTGGCATAAATTCCACCCACACCTCATGAGAAATGGAAGTTTCCTCCATGATTTTGTCAGAGATATGGCTAAAGGCCATACCATTTTTATTAGAAATGGAGAGGTAGCCCAGGGCCAATAATTGGATCCTTCAGTACTCTGTTTTCCCCAAAGAATTGGTGACAGTACCCATGCAACACATCTTTCATTAGCTACAGATGAGAATGTGGGAGACCCTCTCACTGTATCTTCGGTGAGTAAGAAGGTCAACACCTTTTTTTTTTTTTTTAAGTGCTGTTAAATCAATGCTGACTCATGGTAGCCCGGCAGCCCCTGAGTTTTCTTGGCAAGGTATGACTGGAAGTAGATTGCCAGGCCTTTTTTTTCCCGAAGCAATGGAGGGTAAAGTGACTTGCTCAAGGTCACAAGGAGTGCCACTGGGAATCAAACCCTATTCTCTTGGGTATTAGGCTGTTGCTCTAATGACTAGGCTACTCCTAAATTTAAAAAAAACCTTCAGCTTCTGCACCAGTCCTTGGTCATCAAATCCACTCTCAAAAGAGCCAAATGTTCCAAATTGCACTCCTTGGCATCCCCAGAAAGAGAAGCTCGGACTTTGGATTCTTTTGGGAGGAAATTCTTTCAGAATGCCATGTTCATGTCTCGTGTGGCGGCCTACCAGCTCTTCATGGGCAATGCACATTTAGAACATTATGCGCAGCCTTGATGGTATGTCTGCTTTTCTCCCTCCAGAGAAACTTGAGCAGTATTGTTCCCTTGTGAGCCAAGGGAAGGGGTGCAGAAAGTTCATTGTGTAACATATATTTTGAACATGGCATCAGGAGGCTCTTCCATGAGTATTGGTGCTCAGAGACTCTCATGGCTCTGGAATTGAGACATACAACTTAGTGTTTGGGAGCAGCCCACTGATGTGAGCTGTGGCAATTCCTCTTTGGAGGTAAAATGCAAGAAGCTGCTACCTTAATCACGCAGCACGTTCTCCAGGAGCACATCCAACCCGGCCTCCTCAACAAGGCACTTTTACAGTAGGTGCAGAGAAAATCCTATCATTCTCATAGGCATAGGTCTTTCCCTACCTCCCATAACTGTGTGTTCACAATAATGATTGATGGTCAACTATACAGAGGGATGAATATTAACATACATAAAAAAACCCCTACGTTAATCTAGATAGGATTCCGGTTTTACACCATATGTATGGTCGAGGTGCTAAGATTATCAATATTGTCCCTTTAATATGAACCTGTGGTCTCAGCTCAAAATGTTTTGCAATATGAGGCAACTTGCTCCAAAGCTGCAAAAACTCCGATCACATCAATGACCACTCATCTTATCAGGTTCAAAGTCTTAATATTCACACCTTTTCTGGTCAAACAATTTAAAGCTGAATTTGAAACCAGGACTTATCTTAGATAATTGAAGCTTGTTCTGCTTTATGTAGACAGCAATCGTGCTATTGGTTTACTGCAGGTTGCTTCTCATCCCCGACGCGACCTCTCAGGTACCGCACGTTTCATTTCTTCCTCAGGGGGTTCTTAAAAGAGCAAACCGAGCACTGTCTACAAAACATAGCCATATTTCAAAAAGAGAAACATAGTAATCTGAAACTGGTTATTCAGAACATATATTCATTGATTCTTAAACAAAACAGTTCTTGAATGAAAAACTCTTAAAATGCCTTGCTTCCTATATAGAGAAAAGACCTCACCTCTATGTAACGATTCAAAATGTGTATAAATTACAGCTTGAGTCAGGCGTATGTTAGAACTGAATTCACAAAATTTTCCTCAAAAAACGCCACGCTTGCGCTCTACCAGCAGCGTCATTTATTGGATAAGGGGGGGCTGACAACGGTGACGTGGCAATGAGATCACACGCACGCTCGCCATTCTATCATATTGTTCAGCCCTCCCGGAATGACCGTACCAAGTCGATATATCCATCGTTGCTCTGTTAATAGGAGTAGTTGAGCTGGTGATCTACCCCTCCTTCCTATTGAAAGAATTTCAATAACAAACACTCGTAAGTCCTCAAACAAATGTTTGTTCTGCAAGCAATGGTGTACGATTGGAGCTTCTGCCATCTTGCATTTAATCCTACTCCGATGTTCTGCAATGCGTACCCGCAAAGCTCGAGTGGTTTGCCCTATATACATAAGGCCACACGGGCATCGTATCCCATACACTACATGGTCAGAAGCGCAATCCGATGATTGACGTAAAGTGTAATGCTGATCTCTATATTCGAATTCAACTACCTCATCCATAACATCACACACCGTGCAGTGGCCACACTTTCTATGCCCAAGTGCTTCACCTATTTTCTCCTGTTCTTGTTTCTTTAATCTGGCCGGACTCAAAAGTTCTTTTAAATTAGATGGACGGGTCCACACACAGCATATATGTTTATCGGATAAGCCAGGGACTGTACTCAGTACATTTTGATGATGACGAATAATTTTGGTAATACTTTGGCTTAACGGAGAATATTGGGTCACAAAATTAATATTATTTTCATCTTCCTTATCTGAAGATCTACTTTCACAAGTTTGCAACAACAATGCCCTGTTGTTATAAAGGGCCCGTTTATAAGCTGATCTTACTACTGTTTTTGGATAACCCCGATTGTAAAATTCACGCATTAGTTGCTGTGCTTGGATTTTATACTCATAGGTGGTAGAACAGTTTCGTCTATATCGGAGGAATTGTGAGAACGGCAATCCGTCTCGTAGCTGTCTTGGATGTTTACTAGTGTAATGCAATAGCGTATTGCGATCCGTAGGTTTTTTATACACTTTTGTTTGCCAACCACCTGAACTCTTACAAACTTCTACATCCAGAAAAACAATATGTTGTTGGTGACATACGCTAGTGAATTGAATGTGCGAATTAACGCCATTCAACCAGCTTACAAACTCTGCCAATTCTTCAGCAGTGCCCTCCCATAAAATAAAAATATCATCAATGAAACGTTTCCATAGGGTCAACTGCTGACGGAAAGGGGAAAGGGCAAGCCAGTGATTTTCATACTCTTGCATGTATAGGTTTGCAATGGATGGGGCGCATGTAGCGCCCATAGCCACCCCCGAAGTTTGTTTATAGAGTACATCCTCAAACTGAAAAAATTTTTCAAAAATAGTAAGTTTAGCTAATTGATTGATGAAGGAAATCAGTTCTTCAGAAAGGCCTTCTATGCTCCGTAAAGATGTACCTATTATCCGATATGCTTCCAGCTGGGGAATGCTCGTATACAGTGCTGACACGTCCAACGTTGCTAAAAGTATGTTATTTCTATCAGCCCAGGCTGCATAGGTATCCAAAATGGTGAGAAAATGAGATGTATCTTTTATATAGGAAGGAATAGTGGACATTAATGGTCTTAAATATGTATCTATGTATACTGATAAGGGTTCTAAAATGGACCCTTTTGTGGAAACAATTGGCCTGCCCGGGGTTTTTTCTAAGCTCTTATGTATCTTAGGCACCATGTACAACCGTGCTACTGTAGGAGAGGTATCATTGAGAAATTTCCATTCTTTTTTTGAGATTAATTTTTGATCCAATGCTGCCGTGGTGATCTTTTTTATATGGCTCTGCAACATTTTAGTAGGGTCTTCTCGTAATATTTGATAAGTATGTTCTTGAGAGAGTTGGTATTGGGCCTCACGTAAATATTGGGTTCTATCCATCACGACAATAGCTCCCCCCTTGTCAGCTCTGCGGATCACTATTTCAGTTTGTGTTTGCAATTCTCGTAGTGCTGTTCTCTCAGTGTTAGTTAATACTGAAGATCCTAAGCATGTGGTTTGTTCTAGGGATGACACATCCCTCAACACTAACTCCTTAAACAGGTTTAAAGTGGGGTGAGGCAATCCTGGGGGGGATTGCAGCTTTGGAGCAAGTTGCCTCATATTGCAAAACATTTTGAGCTGAGACCACAGGTTCATATTAAAGGGACAATATTGATAATCTTAGCACCTCGACCATACATATGGTGTAAAACCGGAATCCTATCTAGATTAACGTAGGGGGTTTTTTATGTATGTTAACTTTCCCTACCTCCTGCTACACCCAGTCCAAGCATCCGTCTCATGCCCAAACTAGGCTGAAAAGTCCCAGCCAAACCAGAACAGGGTTTTGACTAGCTTCTCGAGAACATAGCCTCTATTCCTGTACCACACTCAGACACTACATCTTATGTTCTCCCTCAGTCCAACTCGCTAATAATCCTGTCAAATAAATTAATCAGATTTGTCTGACAAGACCCGTCTCTAGTAAAACCATGCCGCCTTGGATTCTGCAATCCATTGGATTCCAGAAACTTCACTATTCTCTGTTTTAGCAGTGTTTCCATCAATTTGCTCACCACAGAAGTCAGACTAACCAGCCTGTAATTTCCAACTTCATCCTTACATCTGCTTTTGTGTAGAGACACCACATGCACCCTTCTCCAGTTCTCTGGGACCACTCCAGACTCGAAAGAAGCATTGATAAGATCAGCTAGTGGAACCGCCAGACCTTCCCTAAGTTCCTTCAGTACTCTGGGATCCGGGCCCATCACTTGTCTACTTTTAGTTTAGCTAGCTCCTCATGAACACAGTCTTTCGAAAATCGTTCAAGATCTACCTCACTTCTGTTCTCATTTATTTTCTGAGGTCCTGCTGAGATTATCTGTGAACACAGAACAGACATATTTGTTAAAGAAATTCCACTTTTTCTTCATAAGCGTCTACATATTTCTCCCCTTCAACCTTGAGTCGGACAATACCATTTTTGTACCTCCTCCTCTCACTAACATATCTGAAAAATATTTTGTCCCCCTATTTTACTGCATTGGCTATTTTTTCTTCCATTTATATCTTTGCTTTTCTAGCATCTCTTAGCCTTTCCAAATATTGATGCAAGCTTTCCTCATTCTGTGATCTCTCGTATTTTATGAAGGCCTTCCTCTTTTTCTTTACCTTTTCAGCTACTTCTTTTAAGAACCATAGTGGCTGCCTTTTCCTTTTGCATTTATTTACTTTCCTAACAAAAAGGGTTGTTGCCCTTAAAATATCCTCTTTCAGTTTCCACATCTCCCAGCTATTCCCATCCAGCTAATGACTTCTTCAGGTGTTGTCCCATCTCGACAAAGTTAGTGTTCCTAAAGACCTTCACTTTTGAGTGAACTCTCTCAACCCTTGCCCTAATATTGAACCACACTATTTAGTGATCACTGGATGCAAGACTATCACTCACTATAACGTCAGAAACAGTCTCTCCATTCATGTGCACCCGGCCCAGTATGGCCCCCTCCCGTTTAGGTTCCATTACTAGTTGTTGGAAAAGTTCGCCCTGTAGAGAATCCAGGATCTCCTTACTTCTAGACGGTATCATAGCAGGGACGTCCCAATCAAGATCCAGCATATTAAAACCACCTATCAGTTGCACTTCTTTCATCGCAATATTGTGAATGCCTTCAGTTAAATCTTTATCCACTTCTGCCTGTGAAGGAGGTCTGTATATCACACCCATGCAAATGGATGCTTCAGTCCGTCTTTCCAGTTTAATCCACAGTGCCTCCTCTTTCCCTCGTAAGCCCTGCAAGTCTGTAACTTTAATATATATATATATATATATATATATATATATATATATAGTGCCACTCCTCCTCCCTTTCTTCCTACCCTGTCCTTCCTGAATAAATTATAAGCCAGTATAATTTCATCTCAGTCATAGCTACTTAATCCATCAGGCTCTTCCACTAAAGCCTCAAGATCTAGAATCTTATTTCTCATACTTACAGGCACACGATTTTCCAGATGTTGCCCCTTTTACCCATTTCTACTGAGGTATTTAATGTTTTACTTACCTGGGGGCTTTCTTCACCCATCTCAAACATAAACCCTGTCTAAAGGATGCTAAAAGGGGAAAAGTAACACAAGAGGCTCACGACGGCAGGTGCTGGTTTGAAAGATGAGCAAAACTAGCAGCAAATTCACAGAAAGAGAACTAGAATGATGCAGAATGTTGAGGACGACCGGGGTGCGCCGCGGCAAGAAAAGAGACCGAGGTAAAATGGTGCCGTAACAGTAGATGGGAAGTGAAGCCTTTCCCAAAGCTGCTAGACTGAGTTGAGGATTGGCTCCTGCATGACGGCTCCATCAATGACATCACCAATGTGTGAGGACTTATCCTGATTGTCCACGGAGAATGTTGTTTACGGTGGCAGAGCACCATGGCTGTGACTGAAGACCAGACTGCCGGTCTTTCACTGCTTTTCGCTCGCCTTATCTATGTCTTTTTTTCCCTTTGCTTTTGTCTGTCTCTCTCTTGCCTGAAAGGGACAATCTGTGGTTCACTACGGGGCAATGGGGTAGACAGCGGAAATCCTTTTTGAACAAAAGGCACATTATAACCCCAAATATTACCAGAATTGTTCTGTTTCTGTTGGGGCTGGGGCTCAACTATTAGGCACGTCTAAGCGGTTGTCTAAGGCAGCAGCTTCTGAAAGACAGCAAAGAACAGCGGCACCCCCCTAGACTCAAAAGAGGGAGAGCGGACACATAGATACATACAAAGCAAACTTTACTATTTCAGAGTATTCTCTCAAATTGTGCATTTTTACAGGCTTGCTGGGGGAAGGGTGGTGTTAGGTAATTAAACTCATGGTCGTCCTAATTCTCAGAGAGTGGGTGGGTGTGCATGTCTGAGGCTGAAGGTTTCCCAAGGGTGCCAAGTACCCTTGACACTAGTTTTTGTCCTGTGGCAGGAGTCTTTGACTTCCCTCTTCTTGTCTCTTTCTATAGGAGACCCTCCAGGTGGCTGGCTTCGAGTTTCAGCGTTCTTGATTTAGTCAGGAAAAGTAGTCCCCCTGAGAAAGCTCCGGAGAGTCCGCCCCCTCAAGATGGCCTGAAGCCACAAAGGTAAATAATTTTTCATACAAGCAGCGAGTGATGTGACTGTCTCTTCCAAGCAGGTGACGAAAACTCTATATGTGACAGAGGGAACAGGTGCTGCGATTCTCTTGCCCCACAGGGTGCTGAGAATGTTGTAGGTCTGCCATAGGAGGTGATTACATGGTCTTTTCTCACAGAGTACTGAAACCCATCAATGACAGTATGTGATGTGACCGTCTTTCTCCCTACAGGACGGTGAGAGCATTATGTGACCATGCTGGCTCTGAGCAGTCTCACCTGAGTTTTCAAAAAGGCGACATCTTGCAGGTGGTCTCCACCGTGGACGAAGACTGGATCTGCTGTAACAATGGAAGCAATATGGGGCTTGTTCCTGTAGGCTACACCTCCCTGATCTTATGACTCAGCTGGTTAGGAGGAATAAACTGCAGTGTTTTCATGTGCATGGCTAGTGTGATTCCCCAGAGCAGGGGACGAGTATGACAAGAGCTTTTCACTTTGTATCTTTCTAGAAAACACTGAGGACCATCAGTACAGGATACGGGTTCTAATAACCATGAGAAACTTTGGTCTAGCTGCTTTCTACAGCACTGTGTTCTGTAATGTGACAGGTGCTGGTGGTTCTGGGACTCCAGCAGTAGGCGTTCCTCAGAAGGGTGCCCCCCCCCCCCCCTTCTGCTACTCTATGGCAGACTCCAGAAAATCCAGATTCTTCCCTACAGTCTATGACAAAGAGATGCGGTGTGGAAATGAGGAAGAGGGCAATAGGTGTAGCATAAATGTACAGCTTGCACTGCAATGGGCATATGCAAGGGAATCAAACAACATGGTCCCTGGTCAAGAGAGCTTACACCTCAAATTATCATCATTAACCCCAATGAAAAATGAAGCCCCACATAAGGTAATTCATACAAATACTCAGGGGGGGGAGTAAGATATGATGGAGCTCACTTACTGTATTCTTGGTTTCTCTTACCCTTCACCCCACTTTAGATGTGGAGGCAAAGGACCCCACCTTCGGCACACACTGCTGAATGATAAATGTTATATTACAGGTAGCAAAGGCTGTGGCCATGTCAGTCCTCCCCTATACCAACTGTAAACCGCGCTGATGATAAAAGTGCGGTATATAAGAACGTTAAATAAATAAATAAAATAAATAAAGTTGCTGAATCCTGGGTGTCGCTTCCACCATTAAAATTCAAGTTCACGTCCAGAAGACAATGCTAAAGAAAGGAAGCAGAATAGCCCCCCAGCACCTCAGTATTTCTTGAGTTGGCTACTTCCATACTGAGTCTCTCCAGTATACAGATGACAATTCTTTCATTCCTTTTCTTGGCTCCCAGAGCATTCCACTTCCCCTTCTTACCTACCATATTCAGTAGCTCCAAGCTCTTTTTGACTTAAGGTGGCATCGTTTAGATCCACAGTTACTACAAGTATCCTGATGGAATAGAGGTGCCCTGACACAGCTACACTTTAACCAGATTCTGAGCATGCCCAGACTGATACCCTGGGAATAACAAAGCATTTAAAGGCATAAATAATAGAAAAGTTATCAAATCTACGAATGATATGAAATAAAGGATTAAAGATTGTGTGGAAAATAAAGAGCTGGAGTGTATTTATTTGTGGAAGAGCCTTTGGCGGGAATGTGAGAGGCAGGTTGGAAAGTGGAGTGTCCTGGACAAGAAGGGGGGTTGCTTTGGGATTAGCAAGGCTTCCACTGTACCCTTTTTTCCGATATACCTCTTTTATAAATTACTGTGATTCATTGCTGAGCAGCATCCCGCCTGCTGGCTTCTCTGAGTTAGCAAACATGTCTTGGCTGGGTAGTAGCAAAACTATCACCCTAATTTCACCCTAGCCAGTCAGGTTTTCAGGGTAACCACAATGAATGTGCATGAGATAGGTTTGCATACAATGGAAGCAGTGCATTCAGATCTCTCATGCTAGCATATGCATTGTGGTTATCCTGAAAATCGGAATGATTAGGTGTGTCCCGAGGAATGGATTGAAAAACCCTGTCCTAAGGTTTATCGAGGCAAGAGTTTTCGAGTCCACTAGGGGGCGTACACGGAATACTTTTGTTTTCTTTTTCTTTTTTTTTTTCCTTTTGCTTGCTTCACTTTAAAACAAAGCAAACTATTAAGAAAAAAGTGTGGCCTTCTCCACCAGGCTGTTGCTTCCACCACTGTGTTTAACAGCCCCCACCTCCCCTCAGATTTCAGCCTTCTGTTGTACAGCCTGAGGTCAGCTCTACACCAGCTTCAGCAGCACTGGTGAGACTGGAGTGACAATGGTTCGTCCCTGCCCTAAGGAGAATGTAGAATGGGTAAAAGGGGCAGGCGGGAGGGGGGGGGGCAGAGAGAGGTCTGGGGGAGTTAAATACATTTTGTGGTAGTGAGGAAAGTGGCATAATATAGAAGATAATGGCAACCAAATAAAATGAAAGCAAAAACAAGCAGTTCTTTTGGGGTTTCTTTAAGTTTTGGAAATGCTGTCGGCGTTTGCTGGGTCATTTCAAATGGCAGCTTGTCCCTAGTGTGCACTTCATTTGAAGCTAAGGAACCAAGTGCAGGGAGTGCTTCTCAGACAGCTTGGTTCAAGAGCTATGGAAAAAGTACTGTCTCGATCAGGGGCGGCCCAAGGGCGTGCAGGGCCATGTGTGAAGACTCATTGTGGGGTCTCATTTGCATTACGTTAATGTGCACTAGCATTTAGTAAACATGCCTCTTAATGAGTGTCTGGATAAAGAAAGACTACCAGATTTCTACATTACTATACTCCAGTGCCAACCGCCAGGCACATTAGGAACTACTACAAACGCTGCCCATTTAGAACCCATAGCAAACCCGCCGTATCCTGACAGCATTACCAGGACTCACAAAGCACCATACCCTACCTATCAAAAAGGCAACACTGCAAATATTAAACTAATACATCTCAGAGAATACCAATACATCTCCTACTGGGGAAAGAGAACAAGTGGGACTGTCACATAGAAACTACATAAACAGAATACTGCAGCTCGGTTACACATACAGAACATAGACAGTCACCACACAAAGAACAAGGGATCATAAATTAGAAATAGGAATACAATAATTAAACTGGGAACCCCAAAAGCCAAACTTGGAATGTACAACACTGGAGAAATAAAACTATAAATTAATTTCCTCTTGTACTAAACAAAATGCAGACGCTAACAATGCACATTTCCCACAGCTGACATATTCCAGTTAATGAATTCAAAATAATAAAAGTATTTTTCTACCTTTTGTTGTTTGGGAATTTTATTTTACTTTCTTCTGGTTTCTTCGTGTCTTCTGCTATCTCTCCATTATCTGCTGTCCATTTGTTCTTTCTTCTCTCTTCTAATTTTTTCCCTTTCGCTCTCTCTACATCTGCTTTAACATACTGATCTTTCCCCTTTTGCTCTCTCCTCCATTTCTTTCTTTATGTCTTTTACATCCACTCAAATTTCACCTTTCCATACTCAAACCCCACTTACTCTCCCAGTACCTGGCCAATCGTAGATTTTTCTTCCCTCCTACACAAAATATCTTTTCCCCTCTCCATCCTCACTCCCCCAGCCCAATCCCCTTCTAGTCCTCCCCCAACATCAGCTCCCTTCTAGTTCCAGCCCCACCCAGCATCCGCTCCCTTCTAGTCCCATCCCCCACATCAGCCCATTTCCAGTCCTAGCACCCACATCAGCCCATTTCCAGTCCAAGCTCTCCCCCTCAGCCTACTTCCAGTCCAAGCTCCCCACCAGCCCAAGCCCCACATTGGCCATTTCCTGTCCTATCATACACCCCCCCCAAAGAGCCTGCACCTTTCTAAACTGCTTCAGAGGTGAGCCGGGGAAGCCGCGCGAGGCCCCGGCTCACCTCTGAACAGCCACCAGCATGAAAAGTGCTCTTTGCCCTTATGCTGGCGGCTGTTACTTTGAACCGTGCTGAATGCCGGGAAAGGTTAAAGGGCATTTCCTGGCACTTGCGCACTTCACAGTAACAGTCGCCAGTGTGAGGGAAAACAGCACTTTTCACACTGACGGCTGTGCAGAGGTGAGCCAGGGCCTCGTGCAGCTTCCACAGCTCACCTCTGAAGCCGCCCATTGTGCAAGAATGAACTTAGCGCGGGGCCCTGTGCAAACAACATTCTCACACAATGGACGGGCCGGCCCTGGTCTCGCAGACCCAACACATAATATGGAGATCAAACCAATTCCATCTCTTAATAGCAGGGAGCAGGAATAAGTTTGGTTCAAGCATGTGATCTCTTCACAACTTGTACATGTTATCAGACATTATTCCACACCAGCACATAGCTGCAGGTCATCTAGGACCTCCTGTTTCCTGCTTTTACCCCCATTGTTTGCAGGACAATATCATTTCTGGCTTTTCTTACATAGGTAACGTGGGACTCTGTCACCCCACAAGTAACAGGGCACAACCAGGATGGGGTCAGGCTGTCCTAATCGTCTTGCTATACTGTTCTGAACCTCAGCCCCCTATAATTCAGAGCCTTGCAGTTCTCCTTTATGCACTAATAGCAACCGAATGGCCCAGTACAGAAGATAGAAAAACCAGTATCAGAGCAGTTTGGGTGGGATTGGGGAAGGGTAATTGAAGTTAAGCATTCACAGGGCGCAGTGGCAGCCAGGCATTTCCTTCAGGCTCCCTCTGCCATGAGAAGGGAGCACAGGGAATTCCCCCCACTCCCCCTATTTAGAAAGGTCACGGCATAACACAGTCATTGGAATGGACCTGCTGGATTAATCTCCCCTAGAGATACAACGTAACCTTCAAGGTTACAGAATCAATACAGGGTTTCTCCCCCCCCCCCCCTCTTTTTGGCATACAAGTATGAGCACCCATTAACTGGGATCCTCTTGGTGTGCTTCATAGATTACAATTCTTTCCATCACCCTTTCTCTCCCTCCGCGCTGAGACAGGTTCTTGGAATGAGGCACTAGTGGGAGAACAATCGTGTGCTTATTACATATTTCTGCTTGATGGTTGGATTGGGAGGAGTTATCCGATGACTTTTGAACAGATGCTAAATTACTGGAAAGTGCTGCAACCCTGCGAAGGAGGAGGATCGATGCTGGTAAATCTATTTTGGTAAAAGTGCAGCTTTCATTATACTGCAGAAGGACTAAGGGAGGGGTCTTGGATTAGAAACAGCAGTCTGAGATGAGTATTGTGGGGAGAGTAGTGGGTAGCTTCCTGCTCCTAACCTTTTCCACAAATTCCTGTCATGTTCCTCTTAACCACAGGAGCCGCTACAGAACCACCTTGTTCTAAAAAGAGAGAGAGAGGGAGAGGATGTCTCAATAGAGGCAAAAGCAGCCAAAGAGGCCCCTGCCGGGAGCTTCACTACCCGAGAAGGGCTTTCACTGTGATGAGATGTAAAGCAGCCCTTGATACACCACTGTAGTAGCGGAGGCACGGGCAACCAGCTTCGTTTATGTTATAATTTCCAGACACACCTCTATAGGTTGCTATGGAGGTAGAAGCTCCTACCTCCCTCCATCCTAGGAGGTGGCCTGTATGGAATGATATGTTCCTGCAGTCTCGGCCGTTTTCCAGAAAGAGGGTGTTGTAGGGGAAATCACAGCTGCTGTATTCTCAGCCTCTCCCCACAGAAGACACGTAACTCCAGAGGGAGGCTCTCTTTGGCACAAACCAAGTACTACGCCGAGCGTTAGCAGTAAATTTGTGAGACTGAGATCATACCCCACATATCCACATAGTCTGGGTGAGAAGTGCTGCTCATGACCGTTGTGATATGCGCAAAACTAGCCCATTTAGAGAAACTGCGCTGAGAAAAGATGCATAGGTGGAGTAAGGTTGACGCTTGTCATGGTACGTGCAAAACTAGAGACATTACCCAGAGTGCACGAACTTCTCCTGGTCCCAGCCTTATTCATTATTTGATGAAAAACTATCAGGGAGAATTTGTTTACAGATCCAGCTTGCATGAGACAGATGGCTAGCCTCTGCTGTCAGAAGTGTGGTCGTGTCACCTCTGCAAGCATTAGGTGTGGCTGGCAATTTGTGTGCTGCACTGCATAGATATGCTTGTTTCCCACAGGCCTTTGGTCAGTTGTCTGTGCAGATGTTGGTCCATGTGCTTGCCTCCAGTGCCAGAATCTGGGGTGCCGGCATAGACACACTCCTTTAGCAGAAGCGCTTCTTTCACCCACGGTCAGCCCAACTACTAGGCAATCACCAAGGATAGCAATGTCAGGAGGGCAGCAAAGAGCAGGGCATTCAACGCTAAATAATAGATTTTGACAGATGGGGGGGGGGGGAGCGCGAAGCTTAATGTTTGCCTATGGCACCAAGGTGCCGGCCCTGCTTTTATCCCATGATTGCTCATTCTGGAAATAGAAGTTGCCTTGGAACATCTGGGCCTGATTTTGAGGTCTACATATTTGGCACAACCCAGGACATGTGACCTCCATTCACACAGTACTCTCCAAGCTCCCTCATGCACAGGGGAAGGGTATGTTGGGGGGGGGGGAGAAGGGAATTGAAGAAAGGAACAGTAGTTAATGCATATTTGGCTAGAGGGCCAAAGAGTTGCAGCAATAGGAAAGCTAATGTAGCAATCACGAAGACGGGAAACTACTAGTAAAAGCTCTATCACAGCAGTGCTCTCCTGCCTGCTCCCTACCATTGTTTTTATCACTGAGTCCACAGCCACTGAGCATTGTCTCATTGGTCTGTCAGGTGCAGCTTAGTAAATACTGCCTGTAGGCTCAGGGAAGCAGGCACTTTACCCCCAGCATACCAACCTTTGTTCACATCCTTCCAACGGGCACCAAGCACAGCTCTATGCAGAGGAAAAACATTCCAGCAGGTTAGACAGTGACCAGAGCTGAGGGATGACACAGGCTGCAGGCAGTAAACCAACAATCACTCTCAATCAGTGCCTTTCAGTACCATCATTCACAAATCCATTACCGTCAGTCAGGTTCTACAGTAAGAAGCCAAGCTTGGAAATTAAAATAACGTCTCTCTCACTCATTTATTATAACTCTGTACCATACATCATATTCACATCTGGATGGCAATGCAACTGAATGAACAAGCTGGGTCCATGATCCATGTTTCCATATTCTGCCTTACTTGGCTCTTACAACACTCTAGATCATGTAAAATGTATTCACAGTATGGCAGAAAGGACAGCTCTGCTTGCCATGCTGTTGTCTGCTTTGAGTGTATTTCATTTATTTATTATATTTAATAATAAATTCCCTTTCATGAACAGTCCCCGACACCTTACAATAAAAACGTATACTATTTCTCAGATCTGGGCCTTCTTGTTTTCCTACAGCTTAGAGTGCTTTTCACAGCTGACTTTTCCTATAAAGAAGATGGTGGGGGTTCTTTTACCTGCTTTCAACCATATGATGTATATCAGATTTTGGGTTCTCGTCATCAAATCAACTTGGAACAAAGTGAGTCCATGAGAGCATCTTCTAGCTCTGGATTCACCTGCTTGATGATGCAGAATTATAAAAGAAGTAAAGGTTGTCACTCACCTGTAGCAGGTGTTCTTCTTGGACAGCAGGAAGAAGTCCTCACATATGGGTGATGTCACCGAGGCAGCCTCGAATGGGAACGTTGCCCAGCTTCTATTGGAAGCTTTTGGGAGGCTCCACAATGCCTGCGCACCTGTCTTCCCACCTGTCACAGTGCCATCTTCTCCAGTACAATAACAAAAGATGTAGTAGAACACAACTTCTCAGGGAGGTGGGAAGGTTGTGAGGACTTATTCCTGCTGTCCATGGAGAACACCTGCTACAAGTGAATAACTGCCTTTTCTCCATGGACAAGCAAGAATGTAGTCTTCATGTATGAGACTCCAAAGCTACAGGCCATCGAAACCGAAGAGGCTGAAAAGCCCAACAGGGGCAAAAGAACAAGAACTGGAGAATCAACTATGTACTGCACTGGTATTCCCCAAAGAGGAACTTATCTGATTCAGTTTCTTCACCATACAGTTTCATTCATCAACAGTCATGGTCAGAGTACAGATTGGCAGAAGTTGCTGTCACATTGGAAATCCCCATCCAGACAGTAGTGAGTTGTGAATGTGTGGACAGAAGACCACATTGCAACCCTGCAGATTTCTTTCATGGAAACCAAGCGCAAGTTGGCCCGACATAACCATGGCTCTGACATTATGAGCTGTGACATGACCACCAAGGCTGCCAGCCTGGGCATGACTGAAAAAGATGCAGTCTGCCAGCCAAATTGAAAGGGTGCGTTTGAAAACAGCAGCTCCTAGCTTGCTAGGGTCAAAAGAGACAAACATCTGGATGGACTTTTGGTGGACTTTCGTACGCTCTAAGTAGGCGGCCAAGGCTCACTTGCAGTCCAGCATGTGCAGCTACAGGCGTGAAGCCTGGGGAAGAAAGTTGGCAGAATGACTGACTGATTAGGATGGAAAGCAGATACCACCTTTGGGAGGAATTGAGGATGAGTGTGCAGAACACTCTATTATGATAGAACCTGGTGTATGGTAGATGAGCCACTAGAGCCCGGAGCTCATTAACATGGTGTGTAGAGGTAACTGCCACCAGGAACAAGACCATCCAGGTCAAGAACTTCAAAGGGCAAGAGTCAAGTGGTTCAAAGGGAGGTAACATGAGCAGCACCAGAACCACATTGAGGCCCCAAGCCACTGCCAGAGGCTTGAAGGGAAGTTTCAAGAGGAGCAAGGCTATCATGAAGCAAACCACTAAAGGCTGAGTAGATATGGACTTTCCCTCCAGACCGCGATGGTAGGCCCCACTTGCACTAAGGTGGACCCTGACAGAGTTGGATTTGAGACCCGATTCACAGTGGTGTAGGAGGTACTCAAGAAGTCTGTCGACAGAACAAGTAAAGGGATCCAGTGCCTGTGCTGCGCACCAGAAAGCAAATCTCTTCCATTTGAAAGCATAAGACCTTCTCATTGGGGCTCTCCTAGGGGGCAACAGAGCATCCGTTATGCCGTCAGTCAGGTTAAGCTCTGACAGAACCAGCCTCTCATCATCCGTGCAGTGAGAGCTAAGGATCTGACACTGGGGTGCAGCATCCTCTTGTCTTCCTGTGATATATGTTTTGGGGCAGAGCCCGACCGCAGAGGTTCTCACTGGGATAGTTAAAGCAGAAGGGGAAACCACAGCTGCCTGAGCCAATATGGTACAATGAGCATCATCATACCTTTTTCAGCCTGGAGTTTCAGCAGGGTCTTCACTATGAGAGGTATGCGTGTATAGCAGGCCCTCGCCCCAGTGCAGCAGGAAAGCTCTGGAGCCAGTCTGTCGCACAAGGCAATCCTGGAGCAGAACCGATCCAATTGGACATGGTGCTGAGTGGTGAACAGATCTATCAAGAGTGTACCCCATTTCTGAAAGATCTGGACCGCAACATCCCTGTCCAGAGTCCACTCATGCAGCTGGAGGATGTGGCTCAGCTGATCTGCCAGGGTATTCTGCTTCCCTGGCAGATTTGTGGCCCTTAACTCCATACCATGAGTGATGGAAAACTTCCACAACTGGACTACCTTCTCAGCACAAGAGATATGACCCCCTGCCCCCTTGCTTGTTTATGTAGTACATCGTGACCTATTGTCGGTCTAAATCATTACAGTTTGGTTGGCCAAGCGGTCCCAGAAAGCCCTGAGGGTATTCGCTATGGCTTGTAATTCCAAGAAGTTACATTTATCTGGTACAGGCTCTTCTGTTCAGACCTGATGACGTAAGTGTGGAGGTCATCCAAATGCGCTCCCCACCCCAGCTTGGATGCACCTGTTGTCAGCATCTTCTGGGGCAGCGCCCTCTGAAAGGGAGACCCTTGAGCAAGTTTTGATGGTTCAACCACCAGTGCAGAGACTGGACAAGAGGTACAGTGTCTTCCACCCAGTCCCGGAGGTGGCCGGCGGCCTGTTTCCACTGAGTTCTCCATGCCCATTGGCAGATGAGCCAGGGAGTGATGCGCACCATGAAGGTCATGGTCAGCATCCCATGAGCCACTGTCTGATGTCTCCACTGGGTATCGCGGACCAAGGCCATCAATCTCTGAAGTCAGTCCAGCGGGAGAAAGGCCTTTGCTGGAGTTGTGTCAAGGAGAGCCTCTATGAACTCCAGTTGTTGGGTGGGCTGAAGGTGGGACTTCGGGTAATTGACTACGAAACCCAACAGCTCTAGCACCCGGATGGGTCAACTGCATTGATTGCTGGACCTCATCTGGAGTGGTGGTTTTTATGAGCCAGTTATCCAGGTAAGGGAAGACAAAAGCCCCTAGTGTACTAAGACGGACCACCATCACTGTGAGGCACTTTGTGAAGACTCGGGGTGCCGAGGCCAGGCTGAAGGGTAACATTTGCCATTGAAAGAGCTGTTCTCTCAGGATGAATCGGAGGTATTTCCTGTAGGAGCAGAAAGTACCTGGAGTAAAATCCCCATCATCTGCTCCTGAGGCACGGGCTCTATGGTGAGATTGGCCAGAAGGGCGGAGATTTCCCCCTGAAGGAGGGCATAAGTCAGCAAGAACATGCATGAAGTCCTTCAGGAACATGCTCATGTAGAGTTGGCAAGAGTGGCTGCGAGCATGGAGCTCTGGAAGCACCTACTTCCGAAGGAGTCCAATGTCCAAGCCTTCTTGCCTGGGAGCTTTGAGGAATGAGTCTTGCTCTTAATCCTCTTTAGGGTGGACTCTACCACTAAGGAGTGGTGTGGAAGCTGAGGCTTCTAAAACTCTGGGGCCTTTTGAACCTGGTACATCAAGCCCAGTCTGCTATTGACCGACGACACAGTAAGGGAGGTTCACCAATATTCTCATTTGTAGCCTTTGTAAGATTTGGTGCCCCATCACCGTCACTGCTTCCTTAAAGGTCAAGGAGTACTGGGGGATCTCCAATTCCTCTGCCCTGGGCTCATCCTCCATCTCCAGTGAAAATGGGATGGCCGGAGAAGTGATGTCATGTCACCGCATACACGGCTGAGCCGAGAGCTTCGTTGACCCAATCACTCAAAAGGGGTACAAAAGTGCTTCTCTGGCCTACATAGAGCCTGAATGCCCCCCAGAAGAGAAGGGAGTATGTTCAGCTTTGGCAGGATGACCCAGACCCAGCAAAAGGCGGCCAATTTAAAATAATTTGCATTTCAGTGCTGTGAAGGCCCCGCTCCCAAAATGGCGCCGGCGGTGGGGAAAGGAGGGGGAGAGAATGCGGAGGAGGAGAGAAACATGGCAAAGGAGGATGCAGCAGGCACAGTGGTGCATGTAAGCAAACTCAAAATGAAGCAGTGGTTCAGCGAGTCAAAGCAGGAAATCAGCACGGTAAGGACTGAGCTTGGCTGTAAGGTGGAGGACTTAAGATCAGATATCCATGAACTGGGTAAATGAATGGAGGAGGTGGAAGGGAAGGTGGATGAATGCCAAGCAGAGCAGGAACACATGCAAGACAGTCTCAGAAAGATGGAAGAGGCAGCGTAGCAAATGCAGCTAAAAATAGAGGACCTAAAAACTGTAGTAGATGCAATAACCTGCGCATTAAAGGGGTTCCAGAAGGGCCCAACTGTCAGGACTGCATGGTGGTAGCCATTTCTATATTTCAAGCCCTATTAGACAAAGGCAACAGGAACGATGTAGCAGTGGAGATAAAGCTGGCTAGAGCACATAGGATGCTTGGACCCCAACACAGTGAGCAGCCCAACACAGTGAGCAGCCCAGGAACATTGCCACATGTTTCCACAGTTATGCCATTGAAGAAAGAAGCGGCTCTGGTGAAATCCTTTGTTAAGGATTCATCACATTTCTTGCAGCAATTGGCTAATGAACCTATACCCTCTTGGGATGTTTACCTTGTGACGCTTGATGTAGAAGCTCTCTACACAAACATTAACCAGGTAGAGGTTATGTCCTTAATGTCAACTTTTTTTCAATTTGCTCCGCATCGGCTTCCTCGGACCTTTTTATGCAAGTTGTTGAAATTTGTGCTGACAGAGAATTATTTTCTTTCTGAAGGGCAATTCTATCATCAGATCTTTGGAATAGCCATGGGGGCGACTGTGGCCCCGTCAGTAGCTACGCTATATATGGCTCATTTCGAGGAGTCTCTTCTTTATCCTTCTCCGCGGTTTTGGAGGAGATTTTTAGATGACGTGTTTTTCTTGTGGTTTGACACGTTGCCCCAATTGCATCTGTTTACAACTTGGCTAAACACCTTGAAATCAAACCTTCGATTTACAGCACATTTTGATTTTGAAAAAATTGAGTTTTTGGATATGTTGATTATTAAAGATCAGGGAGCGTTTCGTACTACATTATATCGCAAAAGTGTCCAATGCAATAGTTTGTTAATGTATCATAGTTGCCATCCTGGCCCCATGCGGACAAATTTACCGTATGGGCAATTCCTTCGCCTTCGAAGGATTTGTTCCACATTAGCAGACTTCAAACATCATGCTTCTGATCTCAGTGTTCGATTGGCTCAACGGGGGTACCCTCATGAGGTGATTAGAACTGCCTACCGTCGAGCTCTTTACACCCATTGTGATTGGTTGTTGGATGACTCTTACCAACTACAGAGTTCTACTTCTAATGAGCCTGACCATATAGTGGGAGTACTGCCTTATACTACTTTGAGTACATCTATTGTGGCTATACTTCGAAAACACTGGTCTATTTTAGGCTTACACCGGTGTTTTCAAAAGCCACTTCGAATCGCTTTTTCTAGGGGACCAAATTTGCAAAATAAGTTGGTGCGAACTACAACCTTAATTGATCGCCCTCCGCTTCCTGATCCTAATGTTCGGGGCCATTCTGTATGTTCAAATTGCACATTTTGCGCAACTTCACTCACTGGTACAGATTGGATCCACCCCAATACTGGTCAAGTTTTTATTAGACGATGGGCGACTTCTTGCGATTCAACTTATGTTGTTTATGTACTGCAATGTACTTGCTCCTTGATTTATATCGGCAGAACTTCGCGAAAAATTAAAATCCGACTCAGCGAACATGCGTCTAGACTACAACAACAGGTGCTATCGGCGCCGATTGTGGAACATTGCAAAGCTCACCAACATCAATTTGGGGTGGATATTTCTTGGACTGTGTTAGATCATATTCCATTAAATCCCCGGGGTGGGAATCGGCTAGCCTTACTGCAAAGACGAGAGCAACAATTGATTTTTGACATGGCTGCTGTCCATCCGATGGGCTTGAACAAGGAAGTGGATTGGCCCAGCTTGCTGTGACGTCACCTATGACCCAAGGGATTCCCCAGTGTCAGTGGGGTCTCCCATTTGGTGATTGGTGCTTCCGATGGACTGACAAATGCATTAGCCAATGTGTGTGATTCACCCTCTATATCCAGTGTTTGCTGCTTTTTATGGTTTAGAAGCGGGATACTAGCGCGTTTATGAACACTTGATACAGGGCTTAGGGCCCGAAACGTGCGCGTCGTGGTTATGCTGCCTTTGACCGCTGTTCTACAGGGAATACACAAGGAGATGGTTATGATGGATATGAAAACATTTCACTGGGACATTTCTTAGATAAGTACTGCATTTATTTTGTTTGATTAAAAAGGAACCGGCTGTCTGGTGCGGCTGAGTTTCCCTTTCAGTCGCCTCCAGCCTGTTCCAACAAAAAGATTTATATTAGATAGAGGTATTACAATTTAAATTTGGGTTTGGTTCTTTTTTGTGATAGTGCATTGTTACCGAACCTGGGGATTATTCTATATTTTTTGCTAATTGAAGAAAGAGCGGCTGAAAAAATGAGATGAGCGGGCAAATGTCAGCAGCAAAGCCACTCAGTAGCAGCGTTTGCAGACTTATCCACTGGAACTTTAAAGCGACGGAAAGAGTATGCAAGGAGCAAATCAAGTATAAGTGGATTTACCCAATTGGGCTGACTTTTACAAGAAACAGAAGAACGCAACAAGCAACGACAGTGGAGGAAGCCATTGAGGCTCTAGAAACGTCAGGACTAACGGATGTGAGAAACACTATGCCCAGGCGACCACTAGAAAAGACAAGAAACAAGCCATGGACACTGGTAGAAAGAAGCGAGACACGCAGGAAGAAGAAAACAGGGCAAGATGAGGCCTTGACTTGACGCTGCTTGCTGAGAAAATGGGACTGCAAGTTTATGGTTCACTGTTGAAGTTCAGAGAGGGTTTGTGAGTTTAAAATATGTTTGCTGAATGTGCACTGATGTGTTCGGTAAAGGAAGGGGAGAAGGCATAAAACTGAAAAGAGAGGAGAATGAGTATGACAGGTGAAGGGGGGCTAAATATGGCTGAACGAATGATTATGATAATTAAGGGGAAGGAGGGAATGATATGTTTGTATTGGGAAGGGTGAAATTATGGAAACAAAAGATGGAAAGGAGCGAGGAGCAATGGTAGAAATGGGGCTTAAAACTGAGGTGGGGGCCAGAGGGCGGGAGGGAGTTGGACATGCAGTGATGCGGTCATTACTCCAGTATATAGCTGGCTCAGCAGGAAGCCAGATGCCAGTTGGAAGGGGGGATAAAAGTGGGGGAACAGGGAGGGTGTGTGCAAAAAATATGAGTGGATGGGGACGGGGGCAGATAGAGAATACCTGTGAAATCTGATGGAGAGCTTGTGGTAGTGACTTAGAACGTACAAGGGCTAAATTTCTGGCAGAAATGGTCACTGATGTCTTGGAAGGGGGATCGCTTAAGAGTGGACATATTCATGATTCAGGAGACTCACTTTAAGAGATCATTTGAGGGAACAGTGAAGAGTAAAATATTTCCCCAGGAATTCTTGGTTTCTAATGTTTCTTGTCCAAAAAAAGGAGGGGTAGGTATACTGTTTTCTAGCTGATTGGGAGTGGTAGTCAATACAATTATAAGAGAACTGCAGGGGAGGTACTGGGTGGTGTAAGCTAATGTGGTGGGGGGCTTTATACAATTTGTAAATACATATGCCCCGAATCAGGGCCAAGGGACATTTTATAAGAGATTAGATGTTTTGGAGACATTAGGGGAAGGACAATTAGTGTTAGGCGGGAACTTCAATCTTACAGCAAACCCCGGCTGGACAATTCCAAAACAGACAGAGGGGAGATGGGAAAGGAACGGAAGTGTATGCTAGAAAGTCTGTGGAGCCGGGGAATAGTGTATGTGTGGAATAAGAAACATGGGACGCATAGACGATATACTTTTTACTCTAACCCCCACTGCACATACAGCTGTATCAATATGCTCTGGATAAAATTAGTTGAGATAGAGGTGAGGGAGTGGTCAGATCACATGCCTGTGATCATGACACTAGAAGCTGACCAGGAAAAGGGTGTGCTGCAATTTTGGAGACTTAATGAGGGAATAATAGCACAAAAAGAGGCCTGAGAATGGATAAGGAAGGCATTGAAAGAATACTTAAGAGGTAAATACTATTGCGGGAACTTCAGTACATATCAGATGGAAGAGTCTTAAGGCTGTTATGAGGGGACATCTTATAGACATAGCAGCCTACAACAAGCAACAAAGGGTGAAGCAGGAGAATAATTTACTGGAGTAAGTGAGTGTATTACAAAGAGAGCACTTTCAGCCCCTTACCCGGAAGAACTGGAGGGCCTTGGAAAGGGTTCACCAAGAACTCCATCAACTACAGCTAGGGGAAATAGCATATCATTTAGAAAGCCTAACACACATTTTTTTTTTGAATGGAATAAGGCTGGATGGATTTTAGCAAGGAAGTTGAAGGCCAGGCAGAACCAACAACATATTGCTAAAATCCAGGAAGGAGGCAAATTAAAATTTAAGACATCTGAGGCCTTTAAGAAGTTTTACACTACCCTCTATACCTCGGAGGTTGGTGAAAGTGGCAGTATAGGAGAAAAATATTTACAAGGTGATGCTGAGAGCTAAACTATCGGTAGTTTAACTACTGGCAGGGTCTCCCAAGATGGACAGGTCTCAGCTGAGGTGCCAGACCAAGACAAACCACCCATCTGGGCAGCAGCAGAATGGGACAGTGTTGACGGCGGAGGATCACATTTTTGTGACAACGGCAACAACACCAAACTTAAACTGCGCGGAAGAAAGGCCCGGCAATCTACTTCTGTATCTTGCCATGAAAACCCAATGGATAATTACAACAAAACAAATTGTGCTATGGTGCTGGAAGATGAGACCCCCAGGTCGGAAGGCACTCAACTAGCTACTGGGGAAGAGCTGAAGACTTTTCAGAGTAAAGCCAGCATTTATGATGTGGTTGGATCAAAGCCCTCGGAAAGTCTGACTGCTGATGTAGCTGCACATGAAATGAGAGTCAGAAGCTGTAAAGATGTCTTACACATTGGAACATGGAACGTATGAAGCATGAACCAAGGGAAGTTGGAGGTGGTCAAGAATGAAATGGAACGTGTACAACTTGATCTGTTGGGTGTCAGCGAACTGAAATGGACTGACATGGGGCACTTTGCATCAGATGATCACATGGTCTACTATGCTGGAAATGAAAGACAAAGAAGAAATGGTGTTGCATTTTTAATAAAGAAGAAACTTGCAAGAACTGTAATGAAATACAGTGCAGTCAGCGAACGCTTAATCTCTATTCGTCTACGAGGATAGCCTATCAACACAACTATAATTCAAGTATATGCCCCAACAACAGCTGCAGAAGAGAATGAAATTGAAGAGTTCTATGAACAAGTACAAGGGTAAACTATTTAAGACTAATAAAAGAAAATATTTTTTCACTCAACGTGTAATCAAACTCTGGAATTTGTTACCGGAGGATGTAGTAAAGGCTGTTAGTGTAGCTGGGTTTAAAAAAGGTTTGGACAAGTTCCTGGAGGAAAGGTCCATAAGCCATTATTAAGAAGGGACCCAGGATATCAATGCTTGAACCAATACAAGCATTGTGGAACCTGTATCCCTTGGGGAAACTGCTAGGTACATATGACCTAGATTGGCCACTGTTGGAAACAGAATACTGGGCTTGATGGACCTTGGTCTGACCCAGTATGGCATATCTTATGTTCTTAAGCTGAAATTGACAGAACATGCAAACAGGATATCCTGATAGTCATGGGTGACTGGAACGCAAAAGTTGGCAACAAAGAAGAAGGCAAAGTAGTTGGAAAATATGGACTTGGCAACAGAAATGAAGCTGGAGAAAGACTGATAGAATTCTGCAAGACCAATGATCTATTCATCTCAAACACCTTCTTCCAGCAAAACAGGCGGCGACTGTACACATGGACTTCACCCAATGGATTGTATAAAAATCAAATTGACTACATCTGTGGAAGTCAATGATGGAAAAGCTCTGTAACATCAACAAAGACAAAACCTGGAGCTGACTGTGGTACAGATCATCAACTACTAGTATGCAAACTCAAGCTAAAGTTGAAAAAGAGCAAACCACTCATGAATGCAGCAAAATATGACCTTGAGAATATACCACTGGAATTTAAAGACTGCCTGCAAAATCAATTTGCTGCTTTAGATACAAATGACAGAGCTCCAGAAGAGTTATGGAATGACATCAAGAAGGCTGTGTTAGAAGAAAGCAAGAAGTCTCTACAAAAGGTGAAAAAGCAAAAATGGCCAAAATGGATGACGGAAGAAACTCTGAAAATTGCCCAGAAATGCAGAGAAGCTAAAGCCAGAGGAGAAAGAAAGACAATCGCAGAACTCAACAGAGATTTCCAACGTGCAGCAAGACAGGACAAGGAAAAGTACTACAATGACACTTGCAAGGAAATAGAAACAGAAACTATTAGAGGAAGAACAAGATCGGCTTTCCTAAAGCTACGAGAGTTAAAGAAAAAGTTCCAGCCTCAAATTGGAATGTTACAAGATGCTCAAGGTTCTATGTTGAATGATGCTGAGATGATCAAGAAAAGGTGGAAGAGACTGCTTTATTAGACAGAGACATTACTCTAGCAGAGGTACAATTAGCGATAAAGAGGGGAAAGCCCCAGGCTCAGACGGGCTAACTGCCCATTTCTATAAAACGTACCGAGAGGAAGTAGGGGAAATACTGGTGGAACTATTTAATGAGGTGGATAGAAGTGGTACCCTTCCCAGATTAATGGTAGTAGCTGGCATTACGGTGCTCCCTAAACCAGGAAAAGATGCCACTCAATGCAGCTCTTATAGGGCTATATCCATCATAAATGTGGATGCTGGGATTTTTGCAAAAATCCTGGTGACCCGATTGCAGGCATATATCTCCCACGTCTCATACACCAAGATCAGACGGAGTTTGACCCGGGGCACCAAGCTAAAGACATTATCAGACAGGTCCTGAACTTTATCTGATGGGTGCAACAAAAACAAGTCAAAACTATTTTGCTGGCGGTTGATGCCTGAAAAGCGTTGACCACGTAGAGTGGGGTTTATGTTCCAAGTACTGGAAAAAATGGGATTGGGTCCCTGCTTCCACCAATGGGTGGGTGCCCTATACAGTAACCCTACAGCTAGATTACGGGTCAATGGGAGCTATTCAGAGGAGTTCAGATTAGAAAGGGATACCCACCAAGATTGCCCCTTATCCCTGCTTTTATTTGTTATTGTTATAGAGGTGTTAGGAACAAGGATCAGGGACAACTTGGATATCCGGGGGGATGGAAGTGGTGGCACACAGTCATTGTATATCACTGTTTGCAGACGACATTATATTTTCACAGCGAGACCCCCAGCTGTCCTTACCAGTGTTACTTAAAGAAACAGACAGCTACAGCAGAGTATCAGGTTATAAAGTTAATATGTCTAAAAGAGAGGTATTGGGTGTACAGATTGAAACAGAGATGGAAAGGACCTTGTGGCGTCCTTCCCGTTCAAATGGGTGACTACATCTTTGAGGTACTTAGGGGTCCAAGTGGGTAGGCCTCTTTTTAAGACCTTAGAAGATGACTTGGAGAAGTGGAGAAAGGGGTGGTAACACTTGGCTGAGCAGGGTGGCCATAGTTAAAATGAATGTGCTACCACGCCTCCTTTTCTATTTTGCAGCACTACCAGTAGAGATCCCTCAAGGACAATTACAAAAGCTTCAGAGAAAAGTTTATTCTTTTATTTGGAGGAAAAGACCCCCCATGGATATCCAGGCAAACCCTCTGGCAGGAGAAGCAAAAAGGTGGGTTGGGGGGTACCATGCCTACAAGCTGACTACAAGGCAGCCCAAGTGTTATATTTGACTGGAAGGAAGGAGAAGATGGTGGAAAAATTAGGTTGCAATTGAACAAGGTGCATGGGGACAGGGTAGCTTGTAAGATGCACCATGAGTAAGCACTCAGAGGAGGGAAGGAGGTGAAAGTGGGAACCCCTATGTGGCTTTAACACTCAAGAGTTGGACTGTATATAGAAGATGGGTCTAGGGAAGGAGAGAAGAGGGAAGGCTAACAGGAAAATCATGCATTACCACCAGGGATCCAGAACCCACGCAGACGAAGGGAAAGAGGAGGATATGGAGGGTAGGGCATCTCAAAAAGGATGATGGGGATCTGAGATCCTTTGAGGAATTAAGAGAAAGAGGGGGGTTGAGGGAGGTGGATCACTATCTATACATGCAGATGGTTTCCTTCTACTGCAGTAAACCCCTACAGGAGGGGTTGAAGCATCAAGAAATGGATTTTGAAAGTCTCTATAGGAAGTGTGGTACTAGCAAAGGGCTAATGTCTAAATTATATAAGTTAGAATTGGAGGGGTTTGAACCCCACCTAAAATTTTGGGCTGCATCGGAAAAAGATCTGGAAGGCCCTCTCACAGATTTGCAGTGGGAAAAGATATATGAGCAAGCCCGATGGGTATCGATATCTGCCAAAGCTACAGGAAAATGTCTAAAAAGTTCTTTATCAACTAATTTCACACCTTGCTGTCTGAGATATATTTATATCTCAGTAAATAGGGGTAACCTACAAAGAGCAGTGGGTACACCCTTAAACAAAGGCATGGGGAGGGGTGACCTGCACGAAGAGGCAGGTGTTCCTACTCTTGCCGCCTTGCTGGGCAGACTAGATGGACCATACTGGTCTTTATCTGCTGTCATATCCTATGTTACTATGAAAGCAAGCTCTGCTACAAGGGGACATAGGATGAGGGTGAAAGGGGATAGACTCAGGAGTAATATGCTGAAATATTTCTTTATGGAAAGAGTGTGAGATGCGTGGAACAGTCTCCCAGTGGAGGTGGTAGAGATGAGGACAGTATCTGAATTCAAAAAAGCATAGGACAAACACAAAAGCTCTCTGTAGATATGGATGTTCAGACTAGATAGGTCATGTGGTCTTTTTCTGCAGTCATGTTTCTGTTTCTAACATAAAAAATGCCATTCTGGGTCATACTAAGGTCCATCAAGCCCAATATTCTGTTTCTATGTTTCTAAGCAAAACCAAAAGACCCTAAAGGGGAGAAAAATGATATGTTTACAGGTGGACAACTGATCATGTCTGTAGGCTCTGTAGAAAACAAAGACTGGAGAAGATGGTGCCACAGCAAGAGGGAAGACAAGCGCGTAGGTACTGTAGAGCTTCCCAAAAGCTTCCAATTGAAGCTGGGGAACGTTCCCGCATGGAGCTTTGTGGGTGACATCATCCATATGTGAGGACTTCATTCTTGCGAGTCCTTGGAGAACATGGGTGTACAGACATGCATACATATACATATATACGTACATGTAGATAGGCCCTGAGCTTATTTAACCTGCCCTACATATATTGAGTTTCAAAGAGCCAAAATATACTTTAAAAAATTAGAATAACTTAATATGTTTTTTTTTACTAGCTTACAGAAACTAAAACCCTAAAATAATTTTCCTAGGTTTATGCACCCACCCACTTGCATGGGCCTCACTTGCTCTAGGCCTGTTTTCAACTTTGTTTCTTGGATAAGCCTTACAGTATGAGACACTACATAAGAATATAAAATATGCCATACTGGGTTAGATCAAAAGTCCATTGAGCCAAGTATCCTGTTTCAAACAGTAGCCAATCCAGTCACAAGTACTTCTCAGGCTCCCAAAAGGTAGACAGATTCCATGCTGCTTATTTCAGGGGGTAAGCAGTGGAGTCCCTCACTTGGTTTGCAGCTTGTTGTGCTGTGAGGGCTTGTGTGCATCAGTGATGGTGAGGGCTAAGCTATCAGTAGTTTAACTACTGGCAGGGTCTCCCAAGATGGACAGGTCTCAGCTGAGGTGCCAGACCAAGACAAACCACCCATCTGGGCAGCAGCAAAATGGGACAGTGTTGGTGGTGGAGGATCACATTTCTGTGACAATGGCAACAACACTAAACTCTTAACTGTGTGGAGGAAAGGCCTGGCAATCTACTTCTGTATCTTGCCATGAGAATCCAATGGATAGTCACAACAAAACAAATTGCACTATAGTGCTGGTAGTTGAGACCCCAGGTCGGAAGGCACTCTACTACATACTGGGGAGGAGCTGAAGACTTTTTATAGTAAAGTTAGCATTTATGATGCGGTTGGATCAAAGCCCTCGGGACGTCTGACTGTTGATGTAGCTATGCTTGAAATGAGAGTCAGAAGCTGCAAAGATGTCTTACATATTGGGATATGGAACATATGAAACATGAACCAAGGGAAGTTGGAGGTGGTCAAGAATGAAATGGAATGTGTACAACTTGATCTGTTAGGTGTCAGTGAACTGAAATGGACTGGCATTGGGCACTTTGCATCAGGTGATCACATGGTCTACTATGCTGGAAATGAAAGACAAAGAAGAAATGGCATTGCATTTATAATAAAGAAGAAACTTGCAAGAATTGTAATGAAATACAATGTAGTCAGTGAACGCTTAATCTCTATTCGTCTATGAGGAATGCCTATCAACACAACTATAATTCAAGTATATGCCCCAACAACAGCTGCAGAAGAGGATGAAATTGATGAGTTCTATAAACAAGTACAAGCTGAAATTGACAGAATATGCAAACAGGATATCCTGATAGTCATAGGTGACTGGAACGCAAAAGTTGGCAACAAAGAAGGCGGCAAAATGGTTGTAAAATAAGGACTTGGCAACAGAAATGAAGCTGGAGAAAGACTGATAGAATTCTGCAAAACCAACAATCTATTCATCTCAAACACCTTCTAGCAACACAAGTGGCGACTGTACACATGGACCACCCAATGGACTGTACAAAAATCAAATTGATTACATCTGTGGAAGTCAACGATGGAAAAGCTCTATAACATCAACAAAGATGAAACCTGGAGCTACTACTAGTATGCAAACTCAAGCTAAAGTTGAAAAAGAGCAAGCCACTCATGAATGTAGCAATATATGACCTTGAGAATATACCACTGGAATTTTAAGAGTGCCTGCAAAATAGAAACATAGAAACATAGAAATATGACGACAGAAAAAGACCACATGGCCTATCTAGTCTGTCCTTCCATATCAACAACTACAACAGTCCCCTTTTTTCCTTTAGAGATTCTCTGTGTTTGTCCCATGCTTTTTTGAATTCAGTTACTGTCCTCATCTCCACCACTTCCACAATTTGCTGCTTTAGATACAAATGACAGAGCTCCAGAAGAGTTATGGAATGACATCAAGAAGGTTGTGTTGGAAGAAAGTGAGAAGTCTCTATAAAAGGTGAAAAAGCAAAAACGGCCAAAATGGATGATGGAAGAAACTCTGAAACGCAAAGAAGCTAAAGCCAGAGGAGAAAGAGAGGCAATCGCAGAACTCAACAGAGATTTCCAACGTGCAGCAAGACAAGACAAGGAAAAGTACTATAATGATGCATGCAAGGAAATAGAAGCAGAAACTATTAGAGGAAGAACAAGATCGGCTTTCCTAAAGCTACGAGAGTTAAAGAAAAAATTCCAGCCTCGAATTGGAATGTTACAAGATGCTCAAGGTTTTATGTTGAATGATGCTGAGATCATCAAGAAAAGGTGAAAAGAATATACAGATTTTTTATATGATAAAGATCAAGTGGACCAACAGCCATTTAATTTATATGCAGAACAAATCATCAGAGGAGAAGGACTGTATGAAGACAACATAGGTGTGAAGATTGGTGGAAGACTCATCAACAACCTTCGCTATGCTGATGATACCACATTACTGGCTGAAAGTGAAGATGATCTGAAACATTTGCTTCTCACGATCAAGGAGCATAGTCTTAAAATGGACCTGCACCTTAATGTAAAGAAGACAAAGATCCTAACAACTGGCAAAATCAATAAGTTCATTGTTGATGGAGAAGAAGGAGAAATTAGGCCTTACCTGCTAATTGTCTTTCCTGGAGTCTTCTTCTGGCCAGTCCAGGGAACGTTAGGGTTGTCAATCCTGTCCAGCAGCTGAGGACTGACATACTAGAAGTTTTGCTGACAGCTTAAGCTCCTCATCCTGAAGCCAGCACTCCAGTCTTGTACTAACAAAGCAGCTAACTCAGACAGATACAAAGAGAACGAATCACGAACAAGAAACAAACAAGATAGCAAAACTAAAACACCAAAACCAGAACTGAGAACTGCTATATTCCCCAGGCACGGACTACGCATGCAACGCAAGGCGAGCCATAGACTTAATACACCGGAAGAGTGCTTCTTGTCGGTGCACAGAGTCTGTGGCAACCTCAGGAAGTGATTTTTCTTTTATTTATTTTTTTTTTCCCTGTTTATTATTGTCTCACCTAGTACCATCGGTATTTTTCAGAATGGAGCCAGAAAAATCTTGGTAAAGCTCTTGCTATCAGCCAGACCAAAGCCGACGAGCGTAACACCTTTGACAATGACCAGAAAAAACACCGGGTGGGACCCTGGACTGGCCCGGAGAAGACTCCAGGAAAGACAATTAGCAGGTAAGGCCTAATTTCTCCTTCCTAATCGCTTCTCCGGGCCAGTCCAGGGAACGTTAGGGCAGTACCAAAGCAGAACCTAAACACGGGAGGGACCCGCGAGCCCGGCCACTATCGCTGCTGCTCCAACCTTTGCATCCCCTCTCGCCATAACATCCAGCCTATAATGTCTAGTGAAAGTATGCAGAGAAGACCATGTAGCAGCCCTACAAATATCCACTGGAGGTACCAACGCAAATTCTGCCCAAGATGCTGCTTGAGATCGCGTAGAATGGGCTTGGAGCCCTTCCGGAGGTACTTTACCCCCAGCCGTGTAAGCTGCCACAATCGTTTGTTTCACCCATCGGGCTATAGTGGCCCTCGTAGCCGCCTGACCTTTACGGCGACCCGCAAACAGCACAAATAACCTGTCGGACCGGCGAAAATCTTCAGTGACTCTAAGGTACTTTCTAAGGACTCGTCCGAGATCCAATTTCCGGAGAGCACGGTCCATAGGAGAGCCCGAAAGATCAGTGAAAACGGGCAAAGCCACTGACTGATTCACATGAAAGGAAGACACCACTTTAGGCAAGAAGGACGGCACCGGTCGCAAGAGCACCTTTTCCGGTAAAAACTGCAGATACGGCTCTCGACAAGATAGAGCCTGCAAGTCCGAAATTCGTCTAGCCGAACACAACGCAACTAAGAAGGCCGTCTTCCAGGAAAACTCCTTCACATTTACCCCAGAAGCGGACTCAAAGGGAGCGTGCGTCAAGGCCTCCAGCACTACGTTCAAATCCCAAGAAGGAACGATGTTCCGTACAGGAGGTCTGAGGAGTTTAGCCGCCTAAAAGAAGCGCAGCACATCTGCATGCATCGAGAGACGGCGCCTACGCACCGGCCCCCAAAAACAACTTAAGGCCGCCACATGCACTTTCAGAGTGCTGACCGACAAGCCCTTATCCAAACCCTCTTGAAGAAACAACAGAAGCTGCGGCACAGTGGTAGACATGGGCGCAAAGCCCTGAAGCGCACACCATCGTTCAAAGATGCGCCAGACACGGACGTACGCCAGGGAAGTCGAAGACCTTTTCGAACGCAACAGGGTGGATACAACAGCCTCCGAATACCCCTTGCGTCTTAAACGAGCCCTCTCAAGAGCCAAGCCATAAGCAAGAAGCGATCCACCTGGGGCATCAACACGGGACCCTGAGTCAACAGGTTGCTCCAAGCCGGTAGCCGCCAAGGAGAGTCTATCACCAGACGCACTAAGTCCGCATACCACGGCCGTCGAGGCCAATCCGGCGCTATGAGAATCACCGTTCCCCTGTGCCCTGCTATGCAGTGAATGACCCGACTTAGCATCGGCCACGGCGGAAAGACATACAACAGGGAGTCGAGAGGCCAAGGCTGAACCAACGCATCGAGTCCCTCTGACATGTGTTCCCTGCGCCTGCTGTAAAAACGAGACACTTTGGCATTGTTGAAGGTAACCATCAGATCCATTGACGGCTGCCCCCAGCGCATCGTGATGTCGTGAAACACCGCCGCATTCAGCTCCCATTCCTCGGGATCGAGCACATGGCGACTGAGATAATCCGCCTGAATATTGTCCTTGCCGGCCACGTGCGCTGCTGATAACGCTACGAGATGAGTCTCCGCCCAAGCAAACAACTCCTGACTCTCCTCCAGCAACGGAAGACTCCTGGTGCCGCCCTGTCGATTGATGTAAGAAACGGTCACCACATTTTCGGAAAAAACTCAGACCGCCGTCCCTTCGAGCAGACGCCCGAAATGAAGAAGCTCCAACCGAACGGCCCGGAGCTCTAAGAGATTGATAGAGAAGGAGCTCTCTTCCTGCGACCAGAAGCCCTGCGTCACCTGAGCTTGACAGTGAGCCCCCCAGCCCGAGAGACTGGCGTCCGCCATTAGAAGAACCCACTGAGGATCTTGCAGGGGAACCCCCGCTGATAGATGACCGGGATCTAGCCATCATCGTAGACCAATGCGCACCGAGTCTGGGCAGATCAACTTTTGCGAAAGAGGATGGAGTTGAGGCGACCATCTGGAAAGCAAGGCCTGTTGAAGAGGTCGCATATGCGCCCTGGCCCACGGAACCAAGTCTAGGGCCGCTGCCATGGACCCCAAGAGCTGTAAATAGGTCCACGCCAAAGGAGCCGAAGTCTTCAAGAACAGCTGTACCTGCCGCACAAGCTTTTGAACTCTGTTCTCGGGCAGAAATACCGAACCGGTTTCCGTGTCGAAGAAAGCCCCGAGGTACGAGAGCTGTTGCACAGGCTGCAACTGACTTTTCGCCTGGTTGATAACCCAACTGAGTTGTTCCAAGAGTTGAACCACCCGAGCCGCTGCCACGACCGCGTCCGCCCGGGAATCGGCTCTGATCAACCAGTCGTCCAGATAAGGGTGAACTCAAACTCCTTCTTTCCGCAGGGCCGCTGCTACCACTACCATCACTTTCATGAAGGTGCGAGGAGCAGTCGCGAGACCGAAAGGTAACGCTCGAAACTGGAAATGCCCCATGGGCAGCACAAACCTCAAAAACTGTTGATGATCCGCTCTGATGGGAATGTGTAGATAAGCCTCTGTGAGGTCTATAGCTGAGAGGAACTCTCCCGGACGCACCGCCCGAATAACTGATCTCAACGTCTCCATCCGAAAGTGCGGAACCTGCAGGGCGCAATTGACATGCTTGAGATCGAGGAATGGTCGAAAAGAACCCTCTTTCTTGGGGACCACAAAATAAATTGAGTATCGACCTAAGCCGCACTGGTCTGGAGGAACCGGTACTACTGCTTGCAGTTGGATTAATCGTGCGAGCGTGTCGGCTACCGCCTGCCTCTTTGGGCCGGAAGCACAAGGAGATACCATGAAGGCGTCTGCCAACGGACACGCGAAATCTAGGGCATACCCCTCGCGAATTATCTCTAGCACCCATGCGTCTGAAGTTATTGTGGTCCAGGCCGGGAGAAACTCCTGCAAGCGTCCTCCCACAGGTATCACGGCCTGGACTGGCCGACCTTCATTTCGACTTCTTAACGGCGGCTTGCTGAGAACTGAAGTAGCTTCTAGCGAATCCTCTAGCACCCCGAAAGGACTGCCCTCGAGAACCGAAGCGGGCCCTGGGATATGGAAGAAAACGAGCCCCTCGAAATCTACGAGAATCCCTACTTTGGCCTCGCAGCGCCGAACCCCCTCTAGGAGGCCTGGGACGATCCTCAGGTAACCGGCCACCCTTGGAATCGCCAAGATCCTTAACAATCTTTTCCAACGCCTCTCCAAAAAGTAATTTCCCTTTATAAGGTAGTTTACTGAGACGCGATTTAGAGGACACATCCACCGCCCAATTTCTTAACCAGAGAAAACGTCTAGCCGCCACCAAGGAAGCCATGGACTTTGCAGCAATGCAAACCAAATCATAAAATGCGTCCGCCAGGTAAGCCGCTGCCGACTCGAGCTTCGCGCCCTCCGCGGAAGACGGCTCTGCAGCCTCAGCCGCGACCTCTCCCTGGAGCCACTGAATCGAAGCTCGAGACACATATGCTCCACAAATGGAAGCCTGCAGCGCTAGCGCACTGGAATCAAACGCTTGCTTCAAAAGCACTTCCAATTTACGATCCTGCAGATCCTTAAGTGCTGCCGCGCCTTCAACTGGAATCGTTGTCTTCTTAGTCACTGCTGAAACTAAGGCATCTACCTTAGGCATCTTTAGCAACTCTTTCTCCTCCTGAGGCACCGGGTATAGGCGACCTAATGCGCGACTGCCCCTTAACGTAGCCTCCGGACATTCCCATTCAGACTCTATCATTTGCTTAATGACACGGTGAACCGGAAAACAGCGTTGCTCCGCTTTGAAGCCTTGCAGCAAGGGATCTTCGAGCGGCTCCTGAGACATGGATGGCAATTGAATATTCAGCGCCGACAAAGATTGCGATATTAGCGCTCCAAGCTCCTCCTTGCGGAACACGCGAAACACATTAGGATCTTCTCCTGGAGCAATCTCCCCCTCTTCCAGCTCCCCTAGCCAATGATCTAAATCTGTCTCCGAGAGAAGCTCACCCTCCTCTCCTAAATGCGGCTCCCCGGCCAGGGGAGTGCTAAGATCCTCTGCAGCAAGCTTACCTAACATCCCCCTGGGAAGAACCCTCTCCCGGGTCTTTCTGAGGCCTTTCTGGCTGCTCCCTAAGATCCTGCCAGGAATCAGGAGCCCTTGTAGCCTGTGCAGATTTCATTAAAAACGCCCGATGCAGCGCCAAAATAAACTCGGGGGAAAAAAGAGCAGAGAAGCCTTCCTGAGCTTCAGGAGGCTTCTGCTGCGTCTGAACCGCCACCGGAACTTCCTTCGCGGTTTTAGACTTCCTTTTACTGTGTTTCGGAGGCCCCGCGGCAGACATCGAAGGATCCCCTAAAATGGCGGCCATTCCCGCCTTTTCTGACGGAAGGGAAGGCCGCTCTGCCTCTGCCGACTTGATCTCCATGCTGCCGACAAGAGTTCTAATACCAACGCGAGACACTGGACCCGAATCTGCTCAAAGCCCCCGGCGCAAAAACAACGTACCAACGTCCCCAACCGGATGAACCTCTGATACCCGCAAGCGCACGGTGTTACCTGAGCAGCCCCGCTCTGCCCCGCAGGCCTCGGAGAGCTGATCGCAAGAGCGCTGGTCTTTCTCCTGCTCCCCCGTTGCTAGCGGGCGAAGAGAAAAGGCAGCAGTTTTGTCTGGAGGGTGATCCCTGAGGCTCTCAGGATCAGAGTTCCAATAAGTCAAATTTAGGCCCCTGAGAAGGCAGGCTCTGCCCCCTCGTGCTGCCCCCACCGGGTCCCAAAAGATCGCAGTCGCTGAATTTGAAGAACCGGAATTAAAGAATGGTGCAGCTAAGGGGAATATAGGGGCATCAGCCCTGCTAGAGCCCGCTCACTGTCCGTTTTAAAAATAAACAAAATCTCTCTTTCTAACTAGGAGCCTGTCAGCACGTCGTCCTCTTCAGCTGCTGAGGACTGAAAGACTGGAGTGCTGGCTTCAGGAGAAGGAGCTTAAGCTGTCAGCAAAACTTCTAGTATGTCAGTCCTCAGCTGCTGGACAGGATTGACAACCCTAACGTTCCCTGGACTGGCCCGGAGAAGCGATTAGGAAATTGAAATAGTTGATCCAAGTAGGATAAAGTTGTCAACTATCAATAAAGAAACAACAGGCAGTCAAGAAATCCGACAACACATTGCTCTTGGCAAAATAGCTATGAAGGACCTAGACAAGATTCTCAAGAGCAGAAATGTCTCTCTCCATACAAAGATTTGACTTGTTCAAGCCATGGTATTTTCAATAACGTCATATGATGCAAACGTTGGACAGTGAAAAAAGATGCACAGGAAGAAAATGTATGTCTTTGAATTATGGTGCTGGTGATGAATATTGTGTATACCATGGACTGCCCGAAGAACAAACCAGTCAGTACTAGAGGGGATCAAACCTAAGCTTTCTTTAGAAGCTCAGATGGCAAGACTTCAACTTTCATACTTTGGACACATCATGCGAAGAGAGAGATCATTAGAGAAAGACATCATGCTTGGCAAGGTAGAAGGTCAACGCAAAAGAGGAAGGCCAGCAATGAGATGGATCGATACAATAGCAGCAGCTATGGGTACCAGTCTGTCAACAATGAGCCGCCTGACTCAAGACCAAACACAATTTAGGACAACTATCCAGAGGGTAGCCTTGAGTCGACACTGACTCAATGGCACTTAATAACAAGCAGTGGAGTTCCTCAATCCACTCTAATGGTTTATCAACCTCCTCCAGGAGCTTGTCCAAACTTCTCTTAAACCCAGCTACACTAATGACTGTTACGACATCCTCTGGCAACAAATTCCAGGATTTGATTACATGTTGAGTGAACCTTTTTTCTCCAATTAGTCTTAAATGTGCTACATCGTAGCTTCATTGCATGTCCCATAAACGTTCTACTTTTTCAAGGACTAAACAACACATCTACGTATATGCATTCCACTCCACTCATTTTATAGACCTCTACTCTATGTCCCCTCAGCCGTCTCTTTTCCAAACAGAAGAGCCCTAATCTTTTAAGTCTTTCCTCATAGGCATATCCTTTCATCCCCCCTTTATCATTTTGGTTACTCTTCCCTGTACCTTTTCTAATTCTGCTATGTCCTTTTTTTTAGATATGGTGACCAGAACTGCACACAGAGGCATTATAATGTTATGTGCTATTGAGTCTGTGCCGACTCATGGCAACCCTCTGAATAGTTGTCCTGAACTGTATTTGGTCTTCAGTCAGGTGATGAATTGTTAAGAACATAAGTACATAAGATATGCCATACTTTCCAACAGTGGCTAATCTAGGTCACAAGTTACCTGGTAGTTTCACAAGAAGACCCAGGTTTCACAATGCTTGTATTGGGACATGCAGTGGATTTCCCAGGTCTCCTTTAATAATGGTTTATGAACCTTTCCTCCAGGAATTGGTCCAACCCTTTTTTATGGCATAACTATTTATTTGAGCTTGCAAGTACAAAAACATAGGTAATGCTGTACAACTTGCAACACATAACAATCACAAACAATACTAGTTTATACAGCATCTTAGCAAACATTTCCAATTTTTATACCCCTACCCCTCTCCTCTTTCCTCCCGCCCCCAGGCCAATCACTTCCATAGGCCACAGGATTGTAACTCACGTTATAGTAAACCAGAACATCATTACCAACTCACCAACCTACTACTCACTGCTAGAGAGACAAACATGGGTATCCGATTATTATATTCTGCATCCTATCCTCTCACCCCTCTTCCCCCCATAAGCCACAACTAAGGAGCCCGAGAATCCACCAACATGAAGCTTTCCTGTATCCCACCGTACACACTTAAAGCATTCAAATCGATGTATATATACATGCGCCCAGCATTCCCCTTTCTATCAGCATTACACCTTGGTATCTTTCATAATGTTTTGCTGTGTTGTGTGCGAATCTTTAATCAATCAAAATGTCTATCATGCAAATTACTGTACTGCACAGTTAATCCTGATCGGTAAAGTAAACCGCTGCTGATCGTAGGAAGCAGCGGTATACAAATGGGTACTAAATAAATAAATGTAAGAATATCATTCCAGGTCCTCGGAGAGAGTGCCTGTAAATAGGGTTCCCAGGTAGCTCAAAAGATATCACATTTCTTCCCCCCTTTCTTGGAAGCTAGCCCTTCCCATCCTATAAATTGGTGAAGCACATTTCGCCATTCTCCGTACCCCGGACCTGCAAAATCACGCCAGTGTTTTAATATACAGAGTTTAGCCAAAAGGCATGCCTTCCGGACTAATAGGCGTCCCCCTTTGTTTCTCATCCATAATGGTTCCACAATGCATCCACGATTGCCAAGCCAGGAGTAAGGATTATCTGCTGCCCCAATAGCTGACCTACATAGGTCTGGATTTTCCCCAGAATATCTGTACTCAAGGGCACCTCCAAAACATATGTCCCAGTCCTGCCAATTTCTGATCACACCAAAAGCATTTTGTGGTTTCAGCGATGCCCGCCCTCCATGCGCATTGTGGAGAGATGTATGCCCTTGTCAAAAATTTAAATTGCATCTCTCTAAGCCTCGCTTCCTGGGCAAGCCTGGGTATACGTGCTACCGCTAGAACCCAAGCATATCCTTCTAATGAGCAGGCTAGTTCCGCCACCCACCTGTCCACTCCACGGTCTCCTATACTTATTTACAGACAATCCCTTATTTTTTGGCAATACTGAGCCACAGAGACCCCTGTACGATCATCAAATTAAAACCATGCCTCTAACTTGTCAATGACTACTTTCTCCAAACACTGCCTGTTTAAAGAGGCTATATAATGTTGGAGTTGGAGTTGGATATATGGAAAGCATGGGTTCCCCAGTAAACGAAACCGGCTTTGCTCATCTAGCGGTAAAATACTTCTTCCCTTTATCAACCACATGCCTCAACTGTGAGAGGCCATGTGAAGCCCAATCCCGAAAGGCCCTTAAATCCGTTCCTGAGGGAAACGCCCCATTTCCTTGTATCGGCAGATACCCCGTGGTATCCGCAGGTATCCCCAACAGCTTACAAAGGGTTTTCCACCCATCACAAACCCCAGTTATCAATAAGCTCTCTCAAGCCTGAGGAGGAAGTTGGGATCTTGGAGTATGCAGGGCAGCTGCAGTTGCCAGAGGGGACACCATCGTAGCCTCTATCTCTCAAGGTGTATAGCTTGAACTCTCCCCTAGCCAATCACTAACGTGCCTTAAGGCACAAGCAAGATTGTATTGTGACAAATCAGGGAGACCCATACCTCCCCTATTCCATAGCACCCGAAGCCTGGCAATGGCCAATCGGGGCCTCTTCCCTTTCCAGAGAAAATTCTGCATATATTTCTCTATCTCTCTTAGGTCCCGACGCTGCAGTTGGAAGAGTAATAACTGTAACGTGTAAAGGATCCGAGGGAAAACTAGCATTTTATACGCTACAATCCAACCTGCTAATGACAACAGCAAGGGGTTCCAATCCCTCAACTTATCCCGCAGCCATCCAATCAAGAGAGGAACATTTGAACCATAAAGGCGTCATGGATCGGCCGGTAATCAGATACCTAAATATTTAAATTTGTCTCCTGCCCATTTGAGAGGGAACTGCCCTGGCCAGACATCCTGAAGGGTCCCAAACACGTCTAGGGCCTCTGATTTAGTTTTGTTTAAATGTAGGCCCGCCACGGCCCCAAATTCATCTATTTCCGACAGCAGGTTAGACAGGGACTCTTGCGGGTTTGTTAGCAACACCAACAAATCATCCGCAAAAGCAGAAATTTTAAAAGGTTCACTACCTAGAAATCTCCGCCCTAGCATTCACCATTCTCAAAAGTGGATCTAGGGAGAGGACAAAAAGCAAGAGTGACAAGGGGCACCCCTGTCTCGTTCCCCTCTCCAAATTTATACAAGGTGTTAAACCTCTGTTTACTCCTATTCTCACAGTGGGACGATAATAAAGGGCTCACAGCCCCTTAATAAAGCCCTCCCCCAATTCATATACCCTCAGGACCTGAAATAGATAGGACCAATTGACCCTATCAAATGCTTTCTCCACGTCAAAACTTACGAGGAGAGCTGAAGCACACATCTGATGGATCTTTTCTAATGCAGCAATGATCTGCCGCAAATTGTTGGCAGGGTACCTCCCTTGAACGGACCCCGTTTGACTTAAATGTAACAAATCTGGCAGGCACACAGCCAGGCGTTCCACCAGTATCTTAGCATATAGTTTTAAATTTTGATTGAGAAGAGATATCGGGCGATACGATTCCACCGCTTTTGCGCATTACCGGTTTGGGTAGTGATATTATATGGGCCGAATTGACATCATACCTCAGTTCCCCCCCGAGTCATCCAGCTGTTAAAAACATCCGCTAGCTGCTCCAGGATATCTGGTGCCAGAATTTTGTAATATTCTATTCTGAATCCATCAGGTCCTGGGGCTTTACAGAGAGTTGCCAGCGCTATGGCAAGCTGCACGTCATCCGTCAATATTGGAGCCTCTAATCGCTCTCATTGATTAAACGCGACCCTTGGCAATGTCACCCGACTCAAGTAGGTTTGAATACGTGTCTTTGAGACCTCTTCCCTACTATAAAGGGTATTATAGAATCGAGCAAAAATATCTCTAATGCCCTTATTGTCCCACCGCTCTATCCCAGACCTATCTCTAAGGACCATTATGTAACTTGGCACTGGCTTTTCTGCAGGCAATGCATGAATAACTGACCCGGCTTATCCCCATATTGATAGAGGTGATATTTGTAATAGGTCAGACACTTCTAGGCTCTTTGATGCATTACTGTATTCCAAGTGGCCTGAGTGGCCAAGAGTCGCGCCCTATTCGCCTCTGTTGGGTTCCTAGTAAATGCACCTCAATCACGACAAACTTGTTTTTCTAACTGAAGAATTTGTGCTGCCATATCCCTTCAGCATTTAGATACATAGGAAATAATCTCCCCCCTTAAAACTGCCTTGGATACTGCCCAATAGAGCTCTGGGGTCGTGGCGTGAGCCGCATTGAAAAAACAATATTCCTGGCAATGTTCTAGGAGAAATTTAAAAACCCTTCTTCTTCATATAGATCAATTGGGAAGCACCAAGGGGCACATCCCGCCTGTATATTACCCGAAGAGCAATCCGCCTGAACCAAGGCATAATCTGAGATCTCATAATGCCCTGTCCAAGCTGTTTCTACCTGTTGGAAATGAGGGTTGGACAAAAAAATTGCATCTATCTGGGCACTAGTGCTATGAGCTCTAGATAGGTGGGTGTAGTCACGCTCTTGTGGATGTAGAGCCCTTCATGCATCTATTAAGTGTAGTCATCTCATAAAACGACCTGAATGCCATGAGACATATTGTCTAGACCCACTAGATTCCCTTGTTACGTCCATATAGGGATCCAAGACTCCGTTCCAATCACCCCCAAGCATCAAAGGGTAGTCAGGAAGCCTTTCAATTTGAGAAGCTAGAGTAGCAAAAAAATGAGAATCTGGGACATTTGGGGCATAAACTGCACCAAGAATCAACGCCTTCCCCATTAGTTCTCCCACTACCAATACATAACAACCCATAGGGTCCCTGATCTCCTGGAGGCATTGGAAGTTCATTCCCTTCATAATGAGCACTGCCACCCCTCCCCTTTGTCCTTGAGCTGAAGCCCCATAAATCTGTTCCACCTGCGTACCTTTCAGCCTATTGAGATCCTCCACTGATTGATGAGTTTCTTGCAGTATAATGATCTCTCCCTTGTCTCCAAATAGCCCCCAGGATCTTCCTTCTCTTAATAGGACTTGCTAATCCACATACATTCCAACTAATTATTCTCACCCCCAGTAACCGGATGCAAAATTAAGTTGGTCTGACCAGGTAACCACTAAAAATCCGAAGATCTCCCCAGCCTGGGACTCCATTCCACACCCGTCCTATCAACAATCATTCCCTTCTCCTGACATGGGCACACTCTTCCTCCTTGGCCTTCTCGAGTCTCCTTAGTGTTCATATATACTAGGCCATTATCTAACTCCCCCCCCCACACCCACCTCTTCTATCCCTACCAACCATCTCACTTGAGTCACTACAGATGTTAGAATCTCCAGCCACCAGCTGGTGAAGCCTCACTTGGAATATTGTGTTCAGTTTTGGAGACCGTATCTCGCAAAGGATAGAAGCGCTTCAGAGTAAGGCGACCAAAATGATTTGGAGCCTGCGTCAGAAGACTTATGAGACTTGAAGACCTAAATATGTACACCCTGGAGGAGAGGAGGGACAGGGAAGATATGATTCAGACCTTTAAATATTTAAATAGTATTAATGGACAATCAAACCTCTTTCAAAGACGGGGAAGCTGTAAAGCTAGAGGGCATAACATAAAGCTGCAAGGGGGTAAACTGAAAGGCAATGTCAGGAAATACTTTTTCACTGAAAGGGTGGTGGATGCTTGGAATGCCCTCCCGATAGAAGTGGTGGGGGCAAACACAGTGACAGAATTCAAAATGGCATGAGACAGACACAGTGGATCCCTTTATAGCAACAGGATACAATCAAAATAAGCATAACTATCTCTTATATCTGAACAAATAGGGATGACCTACACGGAGCAGTGGGTACACCCCTAAACAAAGGCATGGGGAGAGGTGACCCCCACGGAGCGGCACGTGCATCCACTCTTGCTGCCTTGCTGGGCAAACTAAATGGACCATACTGGTCTTTATCTTCCGTCATATACTATGTTATTATTCACACTCCACTTGGTATCTATTTACTGATCCCCTGTACCTTATCCCTTAACCCCGTGGTGACTAATTATTCCCCCAAGAGTAACCATAAACATACCACCTTTCACCACAAACCTATATCTACTATTCCATGTTAAGCCAAAACTCTTACCCCTAGTTACAAACCCCCAAGCTTGCAGATCCAGGGGTCTCACGCAAGATTTACTAAAGCAAACATGAGTCCCCAGTAGTTCCCTTGTTGGAACATACACTTAAACATATCAAAGGAAGCCCATCCGCTCAAAGAGAACAGCAACACTAGTAGGACATGCACACCATTGATCTGCACAGCAAAAAAAAATATAAACACAAACAGGATAGGAACTCCCCTGGTTATACGGCCCTCTCGGGCATCCCGTCAGCTGAGCCCCGGTCAGGATCCGATGGTCCTACGGGTTTCCATTGCATTTCTACTCGGTTGGAAGGTTGGGGGTTTTTTTTACCCCAGTCCTGCACAAGAGTCCAGCACTTTTCCCTCATCAATGCCCTCCCTGAAAAAGAATATGAACCCAGTCAACCAGAAGACTCCCAGGATTACTCATCCCAGTCACACAGCCTCTCCACACCTCCCAGTTCCGTGTCTAAAGTCCAAATCTTCCACACATTCTGCCGCACCTTCACTGCTCGCCATCTGCCCATGAGATCCTCACTGGATTCCTGCCATTTTGTACAGTTCCAGCAGGCTTAGATCCCCCCAGATGCTGGGAGGTTTGAGAAGTCCAGGTATTGTTGCGCTGATTCGGGAATCTCAAAAGTCCGCAGCCCCTCAGCGAAAATCTTTTTTAGTCTAGCTGGATATAGGACTTGAAATTTCAATTGTACTGCCACTAGTCTCTGGCACACCGTGGCATATGCCCTTCTCTTGGCACTCAGTTCCATCAAGTAATCCTGGAAAGCCATGATTTTTATATTCCCACTTACAATAGAGCCTTGAGCTCTCATCAGTTTCAACACTTTTTTCTTTTGCAAGAAATTCATGACCTAGCTATTACACTCTTAGGTCTTGAGGTGCCCTCGTGCACAGGCCCAGTCCGATGAATACGTTCATTAACCAGTGGTTTACAACCCTCTTCCAAAGTCAGGAATGAAGTCAACAAGGTTTCCACATAGCCCCGCAACTCACTTTCACCGATTCTGGAATGCCAACAAAGCAGACATTTTTCCTTCTCCCGCAATTCTCAATATCATCCAATTTTAAAGCTTGTTTTGCCAGCAGTGTTTTTAGGTGTTTGAGCTCAGTGTCCATTTTGCTTTGCAGATCTTATACCTGTGATATCCGTCCCTCCACTTCATTCAGCCAGGAGCCAATGGCCTCAAATGATTGCGCTAGGGTGTCTAGGCGATCCGTGATGGCCTCAAAGCGCCCAGCCAGGGCCTCCACCACCACCACCGTTACCTCCTCAACCAAGGCGACCTGCCCTGGCGAGTTTGGCAGGGAAGAAGGGGAGTTGGCCATTTTGGTAGGTTGTGCCGTGGCCTTTTCTCAGTCCCGTCGGGCAGATTTCATGTCGCCCACGTTGTGTTTTCACGCCGCGGGTTCACCAGGGGTGTCCAGGTCAATTCTTCATCCTCTGTGTGCAAAGACTGTAACACTTGTTATGTCCAGGGCATTAATAGTGGCTGGGGATTCAGGAGAGGACACAGAACCTGCCTATGCTCCCTCAGCACATCACGTGACCCCCCTCCAACCCTTTTTTAAACCCAGCTACACTTAACAGCTTTTACTACATCCTTCGGTAATGAATTCCAGAGTTTGATTACGCGTTGAATGAAAAATTATTTTCTCGTATTAGTCTTATATGAGTTACACTGTAGCTTCATTGCTTGTCCCCTAGTCTTTCTATATTTTGATGGTGTAAACAATTGATCTACGTTTACACATTCCACTCCATTCATTAATTTATAGACCTCTATCATATCTCCCCTTAGCCGTCTCTTTTCCAGGTTAAAGAGCCCTAATCTTTTTAGCCTCTCCTCATAGGAGTATCCTTCCATTCCCTTTACCAATTTGGTGGCTCTTCTCTGTATCTTTTCTAATAACGCTATATCCTTTTTAAGATACGGTGACCAGAATTGCACACAATATTCGAGATGCGGTCACACCATGGAATGATACAGAGGCATTATAATATCTTTTGTTTTATTCTCCATTCCTTTCCTTATGATTCCTAGCATTTTATTTGCTTTCTTGGCTGCCACTGCACACTGGGCAGAGGGTTTCAACGTGTTATTCACAATGACACCTAAATCTTTTTCCCAGGTGGTGGTTCCTCATGTGGAACCATGCATCATATAACCATAATTTGGGCTGTTCTTTTCTAGGTGCATAACTTTGCACTTGTCCACATGAAATTTCATCTGCCATTTGAACGTCCAATCTTCCAATTTATTAAGGTCCTCTTGCAATTTTTCCACAATTCTTTTGGGTTTTAACAACTTTGAATAATTTTGTGTCATCTGCAAATTTAATTACTTCACTTGTTATTCCCATTTCCAGGTCATTTACAAATATGTTAAAAAGCAGCGGATGCTGCACAGATCCCCGAGGTACTCCACTATTCACTTTCTCCATTGGGAAAACTGGCCATTTAGCCCTACCCTCTGCTTTCTTTTAGCCAGTTCCTGATCCACAATAGTTCACTGCTTCCTATCCTATAACATTTTAATTTCACCAAGAGTCTCTCATGAGGGACCTTGTCAAAGTCTTTCTGAAAATATAGATACACTACATTGACCAACCCACCTTTGTCTACCTGTTTATTTACACCTTCAAAAAATATAACAGGTTAGTAAGACAAGACGTTTCCTAGCTAAAGCCATGTTGGCTGTTTCCCATTAAACCATGACTGATTACATGTTCAGAAATGTTGCTCTTAATAATGGTTTCTACCATTTTTCCCGGTGCTGACATCAGACTCACCAGTCTGTAATTTCCTGGATCACCCCTGGAACCCTTGTTAAAAACTGGTGTTACATTGGCCATCCTCCAATCTTCAGGTATTACTAATGATTTTAATGATAGTTCACAGATTAATAATAGTAGGCTTGCAATCTCATATTTCAGTTCTTTCAACACCCCCTTGGATGTATACCATCCGGTCCAGGTGATTTGCTACTCTTCAGTTTATCAAAAGGTTGTAATACATCTTCCAGGTTTATCAATATTTCTTTAAATTCTTCTGCTGCATTAGCTTTAAATACCATTTCAGACGTGGGTAGCTTCCCTACATCTTCTTCAGTAAAGACTGAAGCAAAGAATTCATTCAGTCTGACCGCTATAGCCTTATCCCCTCTCTTAGTGCTCCTTTTACCCCTCTATCATCCAATGGTCCAACTGACTCTCTCATAGGTTTTTTGCTATGAATGTACTTGAAAAAGGTTTTATTCTGTGTTTTTGCTTCCAAAGCAAGCTTTTTTTCAAATTCTCTCTTTCCCAGCCCTATCAATTCCTTGCATCTAACTTACCAGTGCTTATGTTGTTTCCAGTTTTTGTAATGTGGCTCCTTTTTCCATTTCCTGAAAGATGCTTTTTTGGTTATAACAGCCTCTCTGACCTCACCTTTAAACCATGCTGGCAGTTTTTTGGACTTACTTCCATTTTTCTTAAAGTGTGGAAAGCATAGTTACTCACCTGTAGCAGGTGATTTCCAGGAACAGCAGGAATTTAATCTTCACATACGGGTGAAGTCGGTTCAGACTGAGCCCGCATGGGAACGCTCCACAGCATCCAATTGTAAAGCTTTTGGGAGCACTCCACTTCGCCTGCGTGACTGCCTTCCCAACTCCATCTCTTCAGTTGAGTTTGTAGCGCAGAAAAGAGAGTAAATGAAACCCTATAACTCCAAGAAGAGTAGGGCAGGCTGTGAAGATTAAATTCCTGCTGTTCCAGGAGATCATCTGTTACAGGTGAGTAACTACAATATCTCCAGGAACAAGCAGGAATGTAGTCTTCACATATGGGACTCCCTAACTCCCAGATACCAGATGAAGAGAACTCAGAACCGGTGGAGGTTTGCCTCTGAGTAGACTTGAAGAGGTCATGGATTCCCCATGAATTTCTGGCATCGTCAAAGTCCAGGACGGAGGGTAGGAATTGCTTCTAAGTCTGAAAGAGGTGCTGAAGTACACCTAGACCAAAAATGGCATCCCAGTGGGAGTTCTTGTCCAGACAATAATGAGCAACGTAGGTATGGATGGAAGACCAAGTTGCTGCCTTGCAAATTTCATCAATGGCTATTGAGCGTAGGTTTGCCAATGAGGTTGCCATGGCGCGAACATTGTGAGTGGTGACATGCTCTTCCAGGGAGAGTCCCACTTTGTCATAAGCAAATGAAATGCAGTCTGCTATACATCTGGAGAGCGTACGTTCAGATACAAGGAGACCCAGGTGACCATGATTAAATGAGATGAACTGCGATGTTTTACAATGATCTTGGGTCCTTTGGAGATAGAAAGCCAACGCACGTTTGCCGTCAAGAGTGTGCAGAATTGCTTCTGCTTGAGACACATGTGGTTTAGGAAAGAAGACTGGAAGGTAAATTGACTGGTTTAAATGGAAGCGAGACACCACTTTTTCAATAAAGTGCGGATGAGTCCGAAGGATGACTGTCATGGTGGAACGGTATAGAGTAGGTCCACACTAAAGCCTGAAGCTCACTAATACGTCTAGCTGAGGTGAGGGCAATTAGGAGGAGGACCTTCCAAGACAGAGAGGAACTTTAGTGAGGTCATGGCTAATGATTCAAAGGGCAGCTTGAGAAGCTGCGCTAGAATGAAATTGAGGTCCCAAGCCACCAGAGGTTGCTTAATGGGTGGTTTGGACAGCAGGAGACCTCTTCTAAAATGTGCTACTGGTGGTTGTGAGGAGATGGGCTGTCCCTCCAGTAGGTGGTGAAAGGCCACGATGGCATTGAGGTGGACTCTCACAGAATTGATTTTCAGATCTGTCGAGGACAGATAGAGGAGATACTGGAGGAGTGACTCCACTAGGGCAGAAAAGGAGTTGAAATCTTTCTGGGAAAACCAAATGGAGAATCTATGCCATTTAAAAGCATATGAACATCTGGTGGAGAGTTTTCTAGAAGCCAAAAGGATCTCCTTAACCTCTTGTGTAAGGTCAAAGCCTTGTAATGCTATGCTCTCAGCAGCTAAACTGTGAGATGGAGAGACTGGACTGGGATGGAATAGTGAGTCGCTGTCCTGGGAGAGGAGATCAGGCGCAGATCCCAATTGCAAAGGATGAGTTTGAGTCAGACGTAGTAGCAGTGGAAACCACGGTTGCCGCAGCCAATGAGGGGCTATGAGAATCATGGAGCCATTGTCGGACTGAAGCTTGAAAAGCATCTTGGGAATGAGAGGTATAGGAGGGAAAGCATAAAGCAGATCATGGCCGCAGTGTAGATGGAAGGCATCCACCTTTTGTTTGCTGGATGTCAGAGTTCTTGTGCAGAAGCAAGGGAGCTTGGCATTTTGCGGAGTCACAAACAGTCAATGTCAGGAGTTCCCTGGGTCTGGATTGTGTCTGGATGGAGAGACCATTTGTGGGGGAAGAAGGATCAGACTTAGCTTGTCTGCCAAGACATTGAACTCTCACAGGAAGTACACTACTTAGAGGTGTATTTGATGAGGAATGGCAAAGGACCATAGGTGGAGAGCCTCCTCACAGAGGGCCCATGAGCCTGTTCCTCCCTGCTTGTTCACTTAGAACATGGCAACCTGATTGTCCTGACTAGGACCTGTTGTGCCCTGAGGTGGTGTTGAAACACCCAGAGGGTATTCGAGATAGCACGACGTTCCAGGAGACTGATTTGGAGTTGTGACTCTTTGGTTGTCCAGAGCCCTGTGTGGACAGGTTGCCAGGTATGCTCCCCAACCCAGTTTGGAGGCATCCGTCGTCAGGGTGCATTGAAGTGGAGGCATCTGAAAAGGTGACCCTATGAGCAGATTTTCTGGAGAACATCACCACTGAAGGGATGTGGATAGAGGGGCAGTGACTTTGATCCTGTCCCAGAGAAGACCCGAGGCCTGCTGCCACTGGAAGGCAAAAGTCTACTGGGCTGTCCGCATATGTAGTTGGGCATATGGAACGCCATGTACTGTAGAGGCCATGTGCCCAAGGAGCAGCAGCATCTCGCGGGCGGTCAGATGATCTCGTAAGAGCGTCTGGGACACTAGTTCAATTAAACGGGTACAACGGAGCTAGGGCAGAAATGCCCTGGACTGCTGGGTATCTAGTAGGGCTCGGATGAACTCTAGCTTTTGAGATGGAGTAAGCTGGGATTTTGGGAGGTTTATCACAAATCCCAAGTGTTGTAGTACTGTGATGATATGATGCAAGGAAAGCAGTATCTCCTGGGAGGTGTGTGCTTTTAACAGCCAGTCGTCAAAGTAAGGGAAGTAGAATATCCCCAGAGACCTTAGGTATGCGGCCATGACCGCTATGCATTTTGTGAAGACTCCTGGGGCAGAGGTGAGTCCAAAGAAAAGGACTCTGTACTGATAATGTTTTCCTTGAAAGGTGAAGCATAGATATTTCCTTTGTCCTAGATGGATGGGGATATGTGTGTATGCTTCTTTCAGATCTAGAGAACAGAGCCAGTCCTAACTCTGAAGATAGAGAAGAAGAGTCCCGAGAGAGATCATTTTGAATGTTTCACGGACTAGAAACTTGTTGAGATTCTGAGGTCCAGAATGGGCCTGTATCCTCCGGTTTTCTTTGGAATGAGAAAGTACGGAGAGTAGAAGCCCTCTCCCTGTTGGCATGTTGGGACATCTTCTATGGCCACCTGAGACAGAAGAGAAGACACCTGTGGGGAAAAGATGAATCCCCTTCAGGTACCTTTATTACAGGTTGAATCCATCTTGTGCTATCGTCTATAACTTAGGCCTAAGAAACAGCTTGTTCTGGTTTCTTCACACTGAAACTGCAAATTCAGCGAAGATTGGACAATGAAATGACCTCATATCCTATCCCAGAGAGCTTACACAATAGGAATCTCTGAACACTATACATCTAATGAAAGACTGTCACATGGGCCTACATGGGCTTCTCGAATGCACAAAGGAAAATGTAAACAAAGAAGATGACAACAGAATCTACAGTTTATCTAACAGGAAACACGACTCGCAAAAGGCAAGTGAAAAAACAGGATACAAAAGCCAGCATACAGAGACAAGGCGAGTGAGACTGGAGACAGGATGCTACAGAGAGACATATGGGAAAGCAAATTTTCTTTGAATAATAAAAGAATGAGAGGAAATCTATTTATCAGCAATTTTTAGATATAAATATGGAGAAAGAATCTTAATAGACAGACAGACTTTAGCTGATCTCATTGGAGTGAGGCTAATTTATGTCTCCAGGACTGTCTGTACTTGAGCTAGGCGCTTTGCAGGTTATGCTATGAAATTGAAATTAAAATTTGTATCTTATTAACAGCAAAGCTTGTTGTTACAGGCCTGGCAAATCTAAATTAAAACAATTTTATGCTTTTTATGGTGGCATGAGCAAATTATTTAAAGTCCTGTATATGTATGTTGGGGACGAACACAAACAGCCAAAAACAAAAATAGAAAATCCCTATTTAGGGGAAGTCCAGAAAGCCCCAGCACACCTCACCTCATCCTGTAGGAGATCAGTGAGTAGGGGTTGCATTTGATATTCCCCCATGAAAGTGGAGGGGGCAGAGTTTGCAGATGAAGTCTGTACCCTTCCTGTACTCTGGTGAATGTCCACTGCTCAGAGGTGATGAGGTGCTCGTAACTCTTTCGCAGTGCGAGGTTCAGTGACCTTGAGCACAGCTTCCTGAAATATGTGGCCTAAAAGGCATAGAAATGTTCTGGCAGGAACTGATGTTTGTTACTGCACCTGTGTGACTAAGGTAATTAGACAGAGACGTCTGTCGTCTGGGAGGAAGGCTCTGCTCTTTATCATGTCTAAATGAGCTCCTATGAATTCGAGGTCCTGGGTTGGGCAGAGACGTGATTTTGGATAGTTTTATCGCAAAACCCAACTCCTGAAGGACATAAATGGTTTGATTTAGGGCAGATACAACTACTAAAGCGGAGTCCTCTAAGTAGGAGAACAGAAAGATTCCCAAGGTTCATAGGTAGGCTGCCACAATACTTTGTGAATACCCTGGGTGCTGAGGCGAGTCTGAAAGGGAGGACTCGGTACTGAGAGTGGTTACCTTCTGTAGTCTGGGTGAATGAGGATGTGTGTGTAAGCATCCTTTAGATCCAGAGAGCATAGCCAATTGTTTTGTTTGAGGTGTGGCAGAAGGATGACTAGAGAAATCATCTTGAATTTTTCTTTGATGAGAAATTTGTTGAGATTTTGGAGATCTAGTATAGGCCTGTAACCTCCTTTCTTTTTTGGAATTAGGAAATATTTGGAGTAGAATCCCTGCCCTGGTGGGCAAAGGATACCTCCTCGATGGCTCCTTGTTCTAGCAGGGAAAAAAACTCCTGATGGAGCAAGGAGGAGTGAAGGAGATCCAGGGTGGGTTGTCCCACAAAGTGAGTGGAAGGACGAGTCTGGAACTTTAGTTGTAGGCCCTGACTGATTAAATGTTGGGTCCAGGGCTCAAAGGCGATACTGATCCAGTGGAGCGCAAAATGCACAAGCCTCCCTGGGATCCTGGATGGAGGAGGGAGAATGATAGGAGAACTGGCCATACTCTTTTTGAAGCAGTCAAAAACTCTGAGGTTGTTGAGTAGATGGGGGCAGGCTGTGGTTTGGAGACCTTGGATTTCCTGATCTGCTTTTGACCTGGTTGTCTCTACTGCTGCTGTGAGGCAGCATAACCAGCATAGGCCTCATATGGAGGGTAAAACTTCTTCTTAGGGAAGAATGGCTTTTTGGTGGTAGCCTTTTTAGAAAGGTCTGCAGTTTTCCTTGACAGCCTCTTCATAGTGAGGTCATCCGTTTTAATCTCTCCAGCCTTTTCCCTCCACCTCTGACCAAAGAGGTTCTCACTATTACAGGGTATGTTGATTAATTTATCCTGAACCCACTGTCCCAGGTCAGATGCCTGGAGCCATGCTGTTCTTCTAGCACCTATGCAAGCTGCAGAAGATCTGCTGTTAGTCTCAAAAGCATCAAATAAAGCTCTCGTTAAGACTTTCGATGTATTCTGGGCATGGGTAACCTGAGGAGGTAAACTCTGATAAATCCCTTGACACATCCTTGAGAAACATTCCCATGTATAGCATTGTATGAGTCAATTCACGAGGCTAGCATGGTAGCCTAGAATGCTTTTCTCCCAAATGCATCTAGAGTCCTGGCCTCCCTGCCAGGAGGCACTGAGGAGTGATTCTTTTGACTTTTGCTCCTCCTCATCGTGGACTCCACAACCATGGAATGATGGGGAAGTTGTGGCTTTTGGAAGCCTGGAGAGGGAGGAATCCTATATAGCAGGGGTGGGCAATTCTGGTCCTCGTGCACCACAATCCAACCTGGTTTTCATGATGTCCCTAATGAATATTCATGGACCTATTTCCATACAATGGAAGATAGTGGATGCAAATAGATCTCATGAATATTCATTAGGGACATCATGAAAACCAGGCTGGATTGTGGTGCACGAGGGCCGGAATTGCCCACCCCTGCTATATAGGGTATCACGTCTCTTGCTTATCGCAGGGGTTGACAAGGAGGTCTCCCACATTCAAATTATCAAGTTTTTTAAGATATTGTGCACTGGGAGGGTGGCGCCTCCTTAAGTAAAGGATACTGGAGTATGCCAAGTTCCTCAGCTCTTGGTTCCATTTCTGTTGCCACCGAAACATCGAGAGCTGCCGCCATGTCTTTAATGAAGTCTGTGATAAGGAAGCTTATCATAGCTCAGGAAGGAGCTATAGAAAAGGTGAAGTGACTCTGAACAAGCAACCTGTCAGTTCTGGTAGAAATAAGAAAACAGAATTTTCCCATAAAAGACTACCAGTCCCAGAATGCACCAGGTTTCCAGCAGCCATTAGAGGAGCTGAAGTGGGGAAACGTGTGTTCAATCAGGAGGGCTATGAGGTAATCCCTAAGCACTCATCTCAAAGGGCAGGGCCTGATTCAGCACAGCTGCGCTGTGTTAGGGAGGAGCACTCATCTAGGCAGAATAAAGGTAGAGTTTATTCTACAGATCCTCATTATCCTGAGAATCAGCTTGAGCTTGATCATCTTCATCATCAGGAGGATCATCAGAAGCAGAAGCCAAACCGGACGGACAGAGAGGGAAAGAAACCCTCTGGAAGAAAGAGGAGAAAAGCCTTTGAGAGGTCTAGAAGAGTCCAGAGCAGTACGTATACTGGGAGGTATTCCAAGGGCCAGCATACACCATTGGACTGGGGAAAGCCAGAGGAATGGTGCTGCAGAGCTAGGAATCTCCAGATGCTACCTGTGAGAGAGACGGCTGCACGTGGAAGGGACCCTAAGACCTGTGCCAGAAGGTATGTGAAGAGAGATCCAGTGTCCAGGAGGCTGGAAGGCTGGACATAAGAACTGGACTACATATTGGCCAGGCTATATAGAGAGGAACTCTAACAGCAATGGAAGCTCAGGTATGAACACTGATCTATGCCCTAGCTATAACCTTGAAAGACAGTAGGGAAACAAGTATTCTCCTGAAAGTGCTCCATTGAGAGATTCATCTATGCCAATCCATGATATTGAACCCATGCTTGTTGAAGAAGGGGGAATGATTGCAGATGAAGAATGTGTTTATATGGACTGCTCTCTGTCCAAACTCCTTTGGTGATTTTCTGTTATAAAGTACAGCAACCATCACAAAGAAATACAAACTTGTTCTTTAATCTACTCAGAAAAGCTCCTGAAGCAGGATTTGACCCACACAGTAGAACGCAAGCCAGCTAAGGGGTTTCAGCTGGATAACTGCTAGCAATTGAGCCTTACCTAATTGCTTGTGAGCTAGGAGAGAATCACTTCTGAATCTATGTGGGAAGATATAAGAAGTTAACCTGAAAAGAACAGTTTTTTTTTTCTCTTTGTAGCTTTTGGTTTGTTGTTTGATACTTGCTAAGAGGATATTAGCTAAGCCTACAGAAAAAGACCAGTTTGTTATCAACCAGGTCTTATTTCTTTTGCTTTAATTGCCTGACAAGTTTAAAGGTTGTTTTCCTTATTTTGTTTTTCCAAGTTTAACACTGAAAGTAAGTAACCTGATTTATGTGCTACCAAGCATATCTCTGTTGGGAGAAATAACCCCATAAATAAATATCTTATTGGCTTTAACACTTGAGCACAACTAAATTATTGTCAGCAGCTGTGTCTGGTGTGAATGAACTGCATTGCCCACAATCCCTTGCAAATCATATAGATATATGCACTTGCCAAGACTGTGAAGATTCTCACCCAGGCAACCGTCTGACAAATGGCGTAGTTTTTCGGATTGCTTTTGCACAAAGGGGATTTACTTGCTGAGGATTACAACTAAAGTTCAAGTTTAAAGCTGGAAAACAAGATTTTCCCTCAACTGCACTTTGGAGGAGAAGTGGTTGTTCCAGGAAGCTGTCCCAGGAGGAAAAGACCCTGTGCAGAGCTGGATTCATCACTGACACAAGGTAATAAGTACCTGGGCATGTCTAGTGGTGGATGGGAGTAAGGCACAGGGGTAATTGAAAAAAAAAAAAAAAACAACAAAAAAACACACCGTTTTGGAAGGTGGTGCACTTTGTTTTTTTTTTTCTTTGTTTCTTGCAGGGATCAAGATGGATCCAAGGGAACTAGCTGATTGGATGGCAGCCCAGTTTAGCAGGCAACAGGAGCTAGCACAGCAGGCTCAGGACACTGCTATGAAAGCCTTAATGGAACAGCAGAGGCCAGTGCTTGTTCTGGTGCAAGCCCTAGTTCAGCTGCAGAACCAAAGTGGAACAGATGCAAGACCAGCAGTAAATACTGGTACACCACATGTGGACAGTGTGGGACTCAATCAGGGGATTGGGGCATTTAGTTTTGGGAAGCTAACTCCAGATGATAATGTTGATGATTTTCTAGTGTCTTTTGAAAGAGTGGCACAAGCATTAGCATGGCCAGAGACCCAGTGGGCAGTAAGGCTGGCAGCCTCATTAACTGGAGAGGCGCTTGCAGCTTACAGAGCAATGCCAGCAGCCCAGGCTTTGAATTATAAGGATGTAAAGGCTGCTATTAGAGATCGCCTAGGGTTGTCTATTTCAGAGTATAGGCGAATGTTTAGAGCTACTACATTGAGAGTGGGTGAAACACCCAGGGCTCGGAGTCAGAGAATCAGAGGTTTAGCTGGAGCCTGAGCAAAAGACGGTAGAAAATGTTATTAGACATTATAATGCTTGAACAATTTATGTCTGCGGTCCCTAAAGATTTGCACACTTTCCTTATACAGCAAAATTGCCAAAATCTTGGAGAAGCAACCATGCTAGCAGAGAGATTCTTGGAAGCCACGCAGGCTTGCCATAGAATGGGTGGCCCTCTGAAGATTGGTGCTGAGGCAAGATGTGCTGTATCAGAAAAGAAAATAATTAAAAATGTTTCTGAAAATGAATGTACTGTATCAAACCAGATGACACAGTGGAATAGAAAGAAATGTTTCAAGTGTGGAAAATGGGGACATTTAGAAAAGAGATGCCAGACACACACTAGCTTAGAGGGTGTGGATTTAAAACAGCCCAAAGAAGGATTTCTTTTGATGGTTGATGTGCAAGGAATTACCACAAATGCTTTGTTAGACTCTGGGGCAGACCAGAGTATGATGTCAAAAAGGCTTTGGAAGAGGATAGAGGCCCAAGAAGGATTTGTGCCTAAAACCCCTGAAAGCCAAGTTCACATCAGATGCATTCATGGTGCTGCAACATCATATCCCACCTATAGGCTAAAGGTTAAGTGCCTGGGGGAACAAGAGGAAGTCCTGTTAGCAGTGGTGCCTAGGCTACCCTTTGATTTGGTTCTAGGAAAAGACTGGCCAAGATTTAAGCAGGGTCTAGTGGAAGGACTAGGAAAGAAGGAGGGAGAAGGTTTAATGGTAATAGCTCCCGGGCCTTTATTTGGAAGTCCTCAGACCCCAGCTAAAAAGATGGTTAAGCGTCCAGAAGACCAAGCTACTCCAAAGCAGACATTCATCCTAAGGTACCATAGGGTCACAGAGAAGGCCCAAGCTCCTAAGCGGGCAACCCCTCAAGCTGCTGGGTTTGACCTGTGCAGCATAGAAAATGTGACTGTACCTAGCCAAGGGAGAGCCCTGGTTGACACCGGTCTCCAAGTGGAAATACCTATTGGATGCTATGGGAGAGTAGCGCCAAGGTCCGGATTAGCCCTTAAATATTTCATCGATGTGGGTGCAGGAGTAATTGATCCCGATTACAGGGGCAATATTAAAGTTCTGTTATTTAACTTTGGACAGAATGATTATCACGTGAAGACAGGAGACAGAATTGCCCAATTGATCTGTGAGAGGCTAGGTTTTCCACCTGTGGAGGAGGTCACATCCCTGGAAAATTCTGAGCGTGGAACCAAAGGCTTTGGTTCTACTGACGTCAAAGGGGTTAAAAGCCTAGCTGCCACCTGTGCCCGAGAGAGGGAGGTGAATGAAGAGGAAGATTTGGGACCCCAGGTATCTGATTGTAAAGAAAAATCAGAGCCCCAAATAGGGGAGGACCTGACAGTGGTACAACAGGAAGAAATTAGGAAATTGCTCAAAGAGTTTCCAGATGTGTTGACACCCATACCTGGGGAGACACATTTGGTTGCCCATGAAATAATAACTCCACCTGGGAAATTAGTTCGTCAAAGGCCATACCGCTTGCCTGAAGCCAAGAGACAGGAAGTAGTGGCACAAGTCCAGGAGATGTTGGACATGGGAGTAATAGAGGAGTCAAAGAGTCCCTGGAATAGCCCCATAGTCCTGGTGCCGAAGCCTGATGGATCTTTAAGATTTTGTATTGACTTCCGGCAGGTAAACGCCATATCAGTTTTTGATGCATATCCAATGCCAAGAATTGAAGAGCTGTTGGACCAGCTGGGACAGGCTCAATACTTAACCACCCTTGATATGACAAAAGGATATTGGCAAATCCCTCTCACCAGGGAGTCGAAGCCGAAGACTGCGTTCAGCACCCCTGTTGGCCTTTTCCAGTTCAAGAGGATGCCTTTCGGACTGCATGGAGCAGCGGCTACCTGCCAAAGGTTAGTGGATCAGGTACTTCGACCCCACCAAAATTATGCTTTTGCATATATGGATGATGTCATAATCCATAGTAACACCTGGGCGGAGCATCTGAAGAGGATCAGGGCAGTCTTGTGCTCCATGAAGCAAGCGGGAATCACTTTAAACCCGAAGAAGTGTGCCTTTGCAAATAGGGAGGTAAAATACCTGGGCCACCTAGTGGGAAGAGGAAAAATAAACCTCTAATGAGTAAAGTAGATAGCATCAGGAATTTTCCTCCTCCAACAACAAAGAAACAACTAAGAAGTTTCTTAGGACTTATTGGATACTACCGCAGATTTATACCGCAATTTGCAGAGAAAAGTGCAATGTTCACGGATATGCTGCGGAAGAATTGTCCAAACCAGCTAAAGTGGACACCTGAAGCTGAAAAAGCGTTTTCAGTCTTAAAAGGAAAATTGTGTACAGGACCGGTACTGAAAGGGGTGGACTTCAAGAAACCCTTTCTGGTTCAAACGGATGCATCGGATGTAGGGCTAGGAGCGGTTCTATCCCAGTGTCATGAAGGGGAGGAGCATCCTGTGATGTACCTGAGCAGGAAGTTGTCACCAGCTGAACAAAAGTATTCCACAATAGAAAAAGAATGTTTAGCTATTAAATGGTCAGTGGAGGCGTTAAGGTTTTACCTTACAGGGAGAAAGTTCCAGTTGGTCACAGACCATGCCCCACTTAAGTGGTTGCAGCAAATGAAGAATCACAATGCCAGGTTGACACGCTGGTACATGGCCTTACAGGCATTTGATTTTCAAGTTGAACATCGTGCTGGGAAGTTACACAAGAATGCGGATGCCCTTTCCCGTATTACGGACTGTAGAGAAGAAGTTTCACCAGTGACACCAGTCCGTAATAACTTAAGCAGGGGGGTATGTGATAAGGAAGCTTATCATAGCTCAGGAAGGAGCTATAGAAAAGGTGAAGTGACTCTGATCAAGCAACCTGTCAGTTCTGGTAGAAATAAGAAAACAAAATTTTCCCATAAAAGACTACCAGTCCCAGAATGCACCAGGTTTCCAGCAGCCATTAGAGGAGCTGAAGTGGGGAAACGTGTGTTCAATCAGGAGGGCTATGAGGTAATCCCTAAGCACTCATCTCAAAGGACAGGGCCTGATTCAGCACAGATGCGCTGTGTTAGGGAGGAGCACTCATCTAGGCAGAATAAAGGTAGAGTTTATTCTACAGATCCTCATTATCCTGAGAATCAGCTTGAGCTTGATCATCTTCATCATCAGGAGGATCATCAGAAGCAGAAGCCAAACCGGACGGACAGAGAGGGAAAGAAACCCTCTGGAAGAAAGAGGAGAAAAGCCTTTGAGAGGTCTAGAAGAGTCCAGAGCAGTACGTATATTGGGAGGTATTCCAAGGGCCAGCATACACCATTGGACTGGGGAAAGCCAGAGGAATGGTGCTGCAGAGCTAGGAATCTCCATATGCTACCTGTGAGGGAGACGGCTGCACGTGGAAGGGACCCTAAGACCTGTGCCAGAAGGTATGTGAAGAGAGATCCAGTGTCCAGGAGGCTGGAAGGCTGGACATAAGAACTGGACTACATATTGGCCAGGCTATATAGAGAGGAACTCTAACAGCAATGGAAGCTCAGGTATGAACACTGATCTATGCCCTAGCTATAACCTTGAAAGACAGCAGGGAAACAAGTATTCTCCTGAAAGTGCTCCATTGAGAGATTCATCTATGCCAATCCATGATATTGAATCCATGCTTATTGAAGAAGGGGGAATGATTGCAGATGAAGAATGTGTTTATATGGACTGCTCTCTGTCCAAACTCCTTTGGTGATTTTCTGTTATAAAGTACAGCAACCATCACAAAGAAATACAAACTTGTTCTTTAATCTACTCAGAAAAGCTCCTGAAGCAGGATTTGACCCACACAGTAGAACGCAAGCCAGCTAAGGGGTTTCAGCTGGATAACTGCTAGCAATTGAGCCTTACCTAATTGCTTGTGAGCTAGGAGAGAATCACTTCTGAATCTATGTGGGAAGATATAAGAAGTTAACCTGAAAAGAACAGTTTTTTTTTCTCTTTGTAGCTTTTGGTTTGTTGTTTGATACTTGCTAAGAGGATATTAGCTAAGCCTACAGAAAAAGACCAGTTTGTTATCAACCAGGTCTTATTTCTTTTGCTTTAATTGCCTGACAAGTTTAAAGGTTGTTTTCCTTATTTTGTTTTTCCAAGTTTAACACTGAAAGTAAGTAACCTGATTTATGTGCTACCAAGCATATCTGTGTTGGGAGAAATAACCCCATAAATAAATATCTTATTGGCTTTAACACTTGAGCACAACTAAATTATTGTCAGCAGCTGTGTCTGGTGTGAATGAACTGCATTGCCCACAATCCCTTGCAAATCATATAGATATATGCACTTGCCAAGACTGTGAAGATTCTCACCCAGGCAACCGTCTGACAAGTCTTGGAATGACATGTCCTCGGGCGGGGAACATTGATGTTCATAAGGAGGTGATGGATCTGATGGTACATCCCTGGGTGTATTGGACTCGATCGATCCTACTTCGGATGCCTCCTCAGAATCGGAGTCCGGAAGGAAATCAAAATAATCTCTATGAGATGTTCGATACCTTCTAAGCTCCGATACTCGTTGTTTGGATGTCGAGGGTATTGGGCCCGATGGAACCGAGAATATCAGTTGCTCCAAGCTATGTGAAGCAGGGGATGCCTGTGGTAGAATGTCGATGGCTGTGGTCACCGACAGTATTGGTGGAACTGGTACCGGTGCCGGCTGCAGAGGCTCCAATGCTATTGGCGTAACAACTGCTAAGAGTTTAGCAATGCTACACTCAATAGCGAAGACATAGTCATCCAATGATGGTACTGAAGGAGGAGAGGCTCCAAACACAGAAGTGAGGGCCACAACTCCTGATGCCGGTATTGGGGGCTCCAATGAGGATAAGGCCTGGGGGGCATCCCCAAATCCCTGTATGGTTTTGGAGGGTGATACCTCCCGCCAGGGTTGTTTAGTTTGATGGAAACCGACACAGACCTGGAAGTTGATGACCTCAATATCAACGCTGATGTTGTCTTCTTCTTAAACACTGGTGACTCCGAGCGATGCTTTTCCTTTGCCGGTGTGGATTAAGAGGCATGGAAAGACTTTGACGAAGTCCCCCAAGGAGTGCACCAAAGGAGTTGAGACTGTAGGAAACAGCTTAGCCTTCTGTTTGTCCCGCTTCTTCTAACCTCTGAAAGTCATGTGGTGAAAGGAGAGGCAGGAATCGATGTCGTGGTCTGGGCCTAAACACTTGAAGCACCAAGAATGCTCATCAGTGATGGAAATTGTACTGGAACACTTAGAGCATTTCTTGAACCCACTTCGGGGTTTCTCAATCTTTGAAAATAATATGGAGGAAAAATCAAATTGGGCAATGGTGCCCGAAGAGGCTGTAGGCCTCAATTGGCAGAATAGTGAAAAAATAAAAATAAAAGAAAATTAGGTAAAAATAAGAAAAGCAAGGGGAACCGGAATCAATGGGGAGACAAATCGGTCAACGGGAAGGCAACTGGAGTACTCAGACAGTACTTTTGAAGAAATCTTTGAAGTCTCTAGATGCGGCTTACAGGGATGGGGTCCCGATAGCTCTGTGGAAAAAAGACTGAGGAGACCAAGAGGGAAGGCCGGAAGTCAACCATGCATGTACGGAGGAAAGCTCCCAAAAACATTCCTATTGGATGCTGGGGAGTGTTCCCGCACAGGGCTCCATTGGTGCCAACATCACTTACTTCCTGCTTGTTCCTGGAGATAATCTGCTCTCTTGTCATCTGGGAGGAGAGGAGCAAAAGCCTTGAGATCCCTGGACACCTCTGAGGAACATTCCCATGTAGAGGATATAGGAGTTGATCCTAGCCGAGAGCATGGATGCTTGGAAGCATTGACGTCCAAAGACGTTGAGAGTTCTTGATTCTCGATCTGGAGGATTAGAGGAGTGAATTTTTGAGCTTTTGATTTGGCACATCACATGGAGTGGTGGTGAATTTGTGGCTTTTGGAAGCCAGGACACTCCGGTACCTGATACATGGTATCAAGATGTCGACTGTGAGGTGAGACTGTGAGGGGAGTCTCCCACATACGAAGCATAAGGTCATGAAGGATGCGGTGCACAGGCAGAATGGCCACCTCTTTAGGTGCTGTTGGGTATTGGAGGATCTCTAATTCCTCCGTCCTTGGTTTCTTCTCCGATGTTACCGTGATAGAGAGACCCTTAGCTAGGTCTCGAATGAATTCCTGGAAGGACATGTCTTCCGGAGGTGACATACGTCGCTGTTGAGGCAGAGAAGAGTCCAAAGGAAGATCCAGGGGCCCTCGGGAATTACTACTACTACTACTACTATTGAGCATTTGTATAGCGCTACAAGTCAAACGCAGCGCTGCACAGACATGTAAGAGACAGTCCCTGCTCATCAGAGCTTACAATCTAGTCAAGACAGACAACACAGAAGGTATAGGCTGGGATAAAACAAGGGGGAAAGGAAAAGAAAAAGGAGATCAGGTGAGTTAAGATCCAAAAGCAGAAGCAAAGAGGTGAGTTTTCAGCCTGGATTTGAAGAGGGTCAAAGAAGGTGCCTGGCATACAGATACAGGTAGTTTGTTCCAGGCGTAAGGTGCAGCAAGGTGAAAGGAGCGAAGTCTGGAGTTAGCAATAGAAGAGAAGGGCACAAATAGAAGCAGTTTGCCAGAAGAGCGGAGTTCCCGAGGGGGGGTTGTAAGGAGAGATAAGAGAAGAAAGGTAGTGAGGAGCTGCAGAGTGAATGCATTTATAGGTCAGTAGGAGAAGTTTGAATTGGATGCGGAAATGGATAGGGAGCCAGTGAAGTGACTTCAGAAGAGGAGTGATATAGGCATGACAAGGCTGGCGGAAGATTAGGCATGGAGCAGAAAGTTGAACAGATTGAAGGGGAGAGAGATGATTCAAAGGGAGACCATCTAGGAGTAGGTTACAGTAGTCAAGACGGGAGGTGATTAAGGAGTGGATAAGCGTCTTAGTAGTGTGTTCAGAAAGGAAAGGATGGATTTTGCTGATATTATAGAGAAAGAAACAGCAGGTCTTAGCTATCAGATGAATGTGTGTGGAGAAGGAGAGAGAAGAGTTGAAGGCAACCCCAATATTGCGAGCTGAGGAAACAGGAAGGAGTACAGAGTTATCCAGAGAGACTGAGAAAGGAGGAAGAGGGGGGGAGGTTTTAGGGGGAAAGATAAGAAGTTCAGTCTTGGCCATGTTCAATTTCAAGCGGCAGTGAGACATCCAGGCAGCAATGTCAGAAAGGCAGGCAGAGATCTGGGTCTGGATAGCCGGAGAGATTTCAAGCATAGAGAGGTAGATCTGGGAGTCATCAGCATAAAGATGGTACTGAAAACCAGGGAAGAGATAAGCGCACCAAGGGACTACTACTACTAATTAGCACTTATATAGCACTGAGCACGTAGTGCTTTACAGGTATGACATGCATATGTTTATGTTTATTTCACTTGATATACCGCCCTTCTGGGGAAGCAGAGTGGTTCACAAAATACAAATAGTTAAAGAAAGTACTAGGTTAGAGGGAAGGAAAAGGAAGTTACAATCTTTGAGAGGAAAGCGGGAGAAAGAAGGGATACAACACGAGACTTAGAGATTAGAATCACACAAAAGGGGAGGGAAGGTCAAAGGCCAGGGAGAAGAGGAGGGTTTTTAGATCACGCTTAAAGGAGGGGAGATGGGACTCGAGTCGGAGGGAGGTGGGGAGGGAATTCCAAAGGGCGGGGCCTGCAAAGAAAAAGGCTGAGGAGCGGGTGGACTGTAGATGAGCAAGAGAGGGGGAAGGGAGAGTGAGACGGTTAAGATGGAATGAACGAGGTGTGTGTCTAGGGGTATGAAAAGTGATGAGGTCTGCCAGGTATTGCGGGATGCTGGTGTGGATGGCTCAGTGGACAAGAGTAAGTAGTTTAAACTGGGAGTGGAAAGGAAGTGATAGCCAGTGAAGTTGAAGGAGGAGGGGTGAGACATGATCACGCTGGAAAGAGTGAGTGACAATACGAGCAGCAGTGTTTTGGATCCTTTGTAATCTGTTGAGTTGGGATTTAGGGAGACCGGTGAAGACGGAGTTAGAGAAATCAATGTGAGATAGGACTAGAGACAAAAGTAATGTGGTAAGAGCGGACGGAGTGAGAAAAGGGGGAATTGCACGAATTTGACGTAGGAAGAAGGAGGTTTTAGTGATATGTGAGATGTGGGATCGAAAGGAGAGATCGGAGTCGAAGAGTACGCCTAGGTAGCGGAAGGTAGAAACCAGGGGTATAGGCGAGTCTGAGAAAGATGGGGCTAGCGGAGGGGGGGGGAGACTGCCATGGGAGAACCAGATTGCGATAGTTTAGTGAGGTTAAGGTGAAGGCAGTTTTGGGTTAGCCAGCTTGCAACAGTGGAAAAACACGAGTGAGTGGGGAGAGATCGGGATGAGAGGGGGAGGTGTGATGAAGGAGGACAATATCATCTGCATAATAGAAAGCGGAAATCCCAGTTTGTTGTATCAGCAGAGCAAGTGGAGCCAGAAAGAGGTTGAAGAGGAGAGGTGGGTATAGAGAGAGAAAAGAAGTGGACCCAAGACAGATCCTTGGAGTACACCAACTGGGAGCGGGATAGCAGAGGAGGAGGAGGAGCCACCAGAACACACTGAAAGAGCGATGGGAGAGATAGGAGGAGAACCGGGATAGTAACATAGTAAATGACGGCAGATAAAGATCAGTATGGACCATCTAGTCTGCCCAGTAAGATGGCAGGAGTAAGTGCACCTGCCACTCTGTGCAGACCACCCCTCCCCCATGTCTTTGTTTAGGGGTGAACCCACCGTTCCATGTAGGATACTCCTATTTGTTGAGAAATTAGATGGTTCAGTTTATTTTGATTTTATCCTGTTGCTGTAAAGGGATCCACTGTGTCTGTCCCATGCCATTTTGAATTCCATCACTGTGTTTGCCTCCCCACCACTTCCATCGGGAGAGCATTCCAAGCATCCACCACCCTTTCAGTGAAAAAGTATTTCCTGACATTGCCTTTCAATTTACCACCTTGCAGCTTCATGTTGTACCCTCTAGTTTTACAGTTTCCCTGTCTTTGGAAGAGGTTTGTTTGTTCATTATTTCTCTTTAAGTATTTAAAGGTCTGAATCATATCTCCCTATCCCTCCTCTCCAAAGTGTACATATTTAGGTCTTCAAGTCTCTTCTCATAAGGCTTCTGACGCAGGCTCCAAATCATTTTGGTCGCCTTCCTCTGAACAGTTTCCAGTCTTTTTACATCCTTTGCAAGATATGGTCTACAAAACTGAACACAGTATTCCAAGTGAGGACTCACCAGTGACTTATACAGTGGCATTAGTACCTCTTCCTTTCTGCTGGTAATTCCTCTTTGTATGCAGCCCAACATCCTCCTGGTTTTGCCACTGCCTTGTCACACTGTTTTGCCACGTTGAGATCTACAGAAATAATCACACCAAGGTCTTTCTCCTGATCCATGCACACCAACCTCTCGCCCCCTATCGCGTACATTTCCCTTGGATTTCTGCTACCCAAGTGCATGACACTGCACTTCTTTGTATTAGATCTTAATTGCCAAGCATTAGACCATTCTTCCAGCTTTTGTAGATCTTTCCTCATGTTAACCACTCCCTCGGGGGAGTGCACTCTGTTGCAAATTTTCGTGTCATCTGCAAAAAGACGGACTTTTCCATTCAGTCTTTCAGCAATATCACTTACAAATATATTGAACAGTGCCAGGCCCAGGACTGAACCCTGGGGCACCCCGCTAATCACCTTCCTTTCATCCGAGTGAGCTCCATTTACCATCACCTTCTGTCATCTGTCAGTCAACCAATTTCTGATCCAGTTTATCACCTTGGGACCCATCCCCAAACTACTGAGTTTATTGATAAGCCTCCTATGAGGAACATTATCAAAGGCTTTGCTGAAATCCAGGTAGATGACATCCATTGCATGCCCCTGATCTAGTTCTCTGGTCACCCAGTCAAAGAACCCAATCAGATTTGTTTGGCAAGATCGTCCTTCGGTAAAACCATGTTGCCTCGGATCTTGCAACCTGTTGGTTTTGAGAAAGTCCACTATTCATTACTTTTCCCGCTACCGAGGTAAGGCTCACGGGCCTGTATTTTGTCACTTCTTCCCTGTCACCACTTTTGTGTAGAGGTACCACATCAGCCATTCTCCAGTCCTGAGGAACTTCTCCTGTTTCCAAGGATCTGTTGAAAACATCCTTTAACGGCCCTGCAAGAACCTCTCTGAGCTCTTTCAGTATCCTGGGATGTATCCCATCCGGTCCCATGGCCTTGTCTACTTTCAGTTTTGCAAGTTGTTCTAACACGTCATCTTCTGTGAATGGTGTGGTATCTACGTCATTCCCATTTTTATATTTGGGAGTCACAGGTGGTCCTTCTCCAGAGCCCTTAAAGCCAAGCGAGGACAGGGTATCGAGGATCAAGGAGAAGATTGTGGTCAACAGTGTCAAAAGCAGCAGAGAGGTCAAGAAGGATGAGGACAGAGTAAAGGCCCTTGGATTTTGTCAGGAACAAGTCACTGGAGACTTTGGCAAGAGCCATTTCAGTAGAGTGTAAAGGACGAAAGCCAGACTGTAAAGGATCCAGGAGGGCATGAGAGGAGAGGAAGTCGAGGCAGCGGCGGTGAACAGCACGTTCAAGTAGTTTAGAAACGAAGGGAAGGAGAGAGATGGGTCGATAATTAGAAGGACAGGTGGGATCAAGTGAGGGTTTCTTGAGGAGAGGTGTGACTAATGCATGTTTGAAGGCTGCAGGGATAGTTGCAGTGGAGAGCGAAAGGTTGAGAATATGAGAAATGGAAGGGACAACAGTGGAGGAGATGGGGCTTAGGAAGCGGGTGGGGATAGGTGCAGAGGAGCAGGTGGGGATAGGTGCAGAGGAGCAGGTGGTGAGTTTGGACGAAGAAAGAAGGTGTGCAGTTTCCTCTTCAGAGATCACAGGAAAGGAAGAGAGGGTAGCAGAGGTAGGGGAGGAAACTTGGGAGTGAAGAGGGGGAGGAGGGGAAGTAGCTGACTTTGTGGGGAATTGGAGTGTGATCTTGTGGAATTGACTGATTCCTCATCCGAAACAGGATACAAAGTATCAATGGGTATGGCATTAGCCCAAAGCTAAATGCCAGTACTGATGCTCCGAGTTGCTTGGGTTTGGTACTGGCATCGGTGATAGTTTCAAGGGAGGGCATGGGTGGAAATGATGTCAATGTCATCTGGAGCAGCCCTGATGTCATGCCCAGAACTGGTGTTGATGTCAGTACCAGGACCAGTATTGACGGGGGCCGTGCCTGGAGCCAATGGCTTAATAGGTATCAAGGCTGCCAGGAGAGCTGCTAAGCTCAGCTCGATGGCCAGTATGTGCTGATCCATCGAGGTTGCCAATGCCTGAGTACTGGTCACGGGTGTTAGCACTACCGTCTCAGAGCATGGCACCAGTAGCTCTCTGGAGGTCGAGGCCTCGGGAGCATCCTGGAGCCCCTCGATGGCTTTGAAGATCAGGGCCTCCCACCAGGGCTGTTTGACAGGCCGATCCACCTCCGAGGCAGCGCCTGAGGAATCTCGATGCTTTGAACGAGATCTACCTTTGGAGATTTTGTCCGACTTTGATGCAGACTTGTGCTTGGACTTTAAGGATACCTGGGATCCATGGGAGGAGGATGAGACACTCGACGAAGTAGACGCCAACAATACCGCATCCAAGGCGAAGAGTGTTTCCAATTTAGAGGCCTGGTTCTGTAGACTTCTTTTAGTCATCTTTTGACAGAGGGGACAGTCTGTTGGCTGGTGTTCTGGGCTGAGGCATATTAGGCACCAGTCGTGTGTGTCAGTTACTGAGATAGTGCTGGCACACTTGGAACATTTTTTTAAACCACTAGCTGGTTTCTCCATGCCTTCAACGGATGGGAAGGCAATGGTAGATTTAAGGCCTGAAAAGGTGTTGATACGCCTGTTTTGGTTTTTTTTTTTTCTGAAAATAAACAAAAAAAAGAAGAAAAGAATAGAATAAGGGAACTAGCGGTGTCTCTGATGGTGCCGGCATTGATGGGAAGGCAGACGCAATCCACAAAAAGAGAAGTCTTTTCTGTGGTGACAGAATTTGCTTCCTGCTGACTCCATGGAAAACGAAGAACTGAAGAGGGGAAGGTGGGAAGGTAGTTGCACAGCTGCAGTGGAGTGCTCCCAAAAGCTTTCCAATTAGACACTGGAGAGTGTTCCCACGCGGGCTCTGTCCGTACCGTCACCCATAAGTAAAGACTACATTCCTGCTTGTTACTGGAGAATACAGCTGGTCTGGGCTTCTAAAATAGTATTTTTAAACAACACCCACGCTTGATGTAAATCTTTAACCTTTGCAGTTGCTCCTTTTAGTTTTTTCTTAACTGTTTTCCTCATTATATCATAGTCTCCCTTTTGAAAGCTAAAAGGTAGTACTGTGGATTTCCTTGCTGTCCTTCTTCCATTTATTAAATCAAACGTGATCATGCTATGATCACTATTACCTAGTGGCCCCAATACCCTTATCTCTTGCACCAGATCTTGTGTTCCACTAAGGACTAGGTCCAAGATGGTGTCCCGTCTTGTTGGTTCATGAATCAGCTGCTCCAAGAAGTAGTCATTTATTTAATCTAGAAACTTTATTTCTCTAGCATGTCCTGCTGTGAGACTGACCCAGCCAATACCGGGGTAATTGAAATCACCCATTATTATTACTGTGTTAGGATCATAAGATATGCCATACTGGGTCAGACCAAGGTCCATCAAGCCCAGTATCCTGTTTCCAACAGTGCCAATCTAGGTCATACGTACTGTGGTGGCGAGACAGGTATAGAGCCCAAAGGAAGGGTGGAAAAACAGCCTTTTACCTCTGGGCAGAAGAAAGGTTCAGGGAGTTTAAGGGTTAAAACTCTAACCAAAGAAAAAAAACTCTGTGCACAGAGATGTAGAGAGTGAGCCACGCCCTAGCTCCATGGTGACCAGGGGAGGTGTCGAGGGAAGCCTGGAGGTGGAGTCTGAGGCTTGTCAGACAGCTGCCTGGGTGAGAATCTTCACAGTCTTGGCAAGTGCATATATCTATATGATTTGCAAGGGATTGTGGGCAATGCAGTTCATTCACACCAGACACAGCTGCTCACAATAATTAGTTGTGCTTTTGGGTAAAGCCAATAAGATATTTATTTATGGGGTTATTTCTCCCAACACAGATATGCTTGGTAGCACATAAATCAGGTTACTTGCTTTCAGTGTTAAACTTGGAAAAACAAAATAAGGAAAACAACATTTGAACTTGTCAGGCAATCAAAGCAAAAGAAATAAGACCTGGTTGGTAACAAACTGGTCTTTTCTGTAGGCTTTAGCTAATATTCTCTTAGCACTGTATCAAACAACAAACAAGATCCACAAAGAAAGAAAAAAACTGTTTTTTTCAGGTTAACTTCTTATATCTTCCCACATAGATTCAGAAGTGATTCTCTCAGAGCTCACAAGCAATTAGGTAAGGCTCAATTGCTAGCAGTTATCCAGCTGAAACCCCTTAGCTGGCTTGCTTTCTACTGCATGGCTAAAAATCCTGCTCAGGAGCTTTTCTGAGTAGATTAAAGAACAAGTTTGTATTTCTTTGTGATGGTTGCTGTATTTTATAACAGAAAACCACCAAAGGAGTTTAGACAGAGAGCAGTCCATGTAAACACATTCTTCATCTGCTATCACCCCCTCTTCTTCAACAAGCATGGGTTCAATATCATAGATTGGCACAGATGAATCTCCCAATGGAGCACTTTCAGGAGAATACTTGTTTCCCTGCTGTCTTTCAAGGTTATAGCTAGGGCATAGATCAGTGTTCATACCTGAGCTTCCACTGCTGTTAGAGTGCCTCTCTATATAGCCTGGCCAGTATGTAGTCCAGTTCTTATGTCCAGCCTTCCAATCCAGATCCCTGGACACTGGATCTCTCTTCACATACCTTCTGACACGGGTCTTAGGGTCCCTTCCACGTGCAGCTGTCTCCCTCACAGGTACCGTCTGGAGATTCCTAGCTCTGCAGCACCATTCCTCTGGCTTTCCCCAGTCCAATGGTGTATGCTGGCCCTTGGAATGCCTCCCAGTATACGTACTGCTCTGGACTCTTCTAGACCTCTCAAAGGCTTTTCTCTTCTTTCTTCCAAAGGGTTTCTTGCCCTCTCTGTCCGTCCTGTTTGGCTTCTGCTTCTGATGATCCTTCAGATGAAACTGAGGATACCCAAGCTGATCATGAAGATGATGATGATCCTGAGGATCCTTCTCTGTAGAATAAACTCTACCTTTATTCTGCTTAGATGAGTGCTCCTCCCTAACACAGCGCAGCTGTGCTGAATCAGGCCCTGCCCTTTGAGATGAGTGCTTAGGGATTACCTCATAACCCTCCTGATTGAACACATTTCCCCACTTCAGCTCCTCTAATGGCTGTTGGAAACCTGGTGCATTCTGGGACTGGTAGTCTTTTATGGGAAAATTCTGTTTTCTTATTTCTACCAGAACTGACAGGTTGCTTGTTCAGAGTCACTTCACCTTTTCTATAGCTCCTTCCTGAGCTATGATAAGCTTCCTTATCACAGGCTATAGGGCAGCCCCAATCATATAAGCAGAGAGAGTCTTCCAGAGAGGAGGAAGGAACGAAAGGAGGAACAAAAGGGGGAACAAAAGGAGGAGGAGGAGTGAAAGGAGAGAGACCAGGAAGAAGGAAAGCAGGAGGAGATCGTGTCAGTGGGCGGAGTCCAGGAGGGAAATCCTCTGAGGAGGAGACGTTCCCTAGCAGGCTGGACACTAGCAGAGAATCTCTTGAAACTACAGGAAGTAAGAAGATTAGGAAGACACGTGTAAGAGAAAAGTGTTCTATCAGAAGCCTCAAAGGAGATCCTTATTGCATGCAGCATTCAGACAATTCAAGCCCTGAAGGCAGCCTAGCTGGTAGGAAGGGTACAGCTGGCTTGGAACGCAGGAGAGTTGATTCTGGGGGAAATGCTGGTGGAAAGCAAGGAACAGGAATCTCTGTGAGAGAGGCTGTGGAGAAGGTTCTACTTGTGGCACAGCCTGAGAGAAGACAGGGTGCTGGGAACAAGGTGAGCCCCTTGCAAGTTTTAAAAGGTTTATTAAAAAAGAAAGATCTCCTATATCCTTCCCCTGCAACTCAGCGTAGTGAGGATTCCCAATGGGAACAGGTTTTGAAATTGTTGGAGCAGTTGAAACCTGCCGTTAGAGACGCTGAGGCCAGCCAGGTGCTAATTGAACCAAATGAGGAAAGTATGGAAGTAGAAGAATGCCTTTCAGAAAGTGTATGTTCTGATGTTGAAATGGATTGCTCTTACTGTGTGAGTCAGAAGAAGTAAAAGCTGTATGTGAAAAAGCCAGAAGCTTTGGAAAGTTTATGACCTGCTGGAAATTTGGTTAATTAAAGCACTAATGTTGAGCTAGTCAGACAGGCTCAAAGAAGGCTATGAATGCTGGAAGTTAAAAGCCAATATTTGCAACTTGAAAGTGAAGAATGCCATTGTCTTTAAAAAGGAATGATACAAAGGTTTAGCAGCTTGTAACCAAGAAGCCAAGGGGCTGTGCAGAGTCCCTGAGTGATACAGATTTGTGCTATACCAAGCCTGGGACCTAAGAATGTAAATTTTTTTTTTTTAAATTTACATTCTCTTATATGCCGCGCTGTTCTGCATCAGTGCGGTTTACATTGAACAAACTGAAATTACATTAAACAGGGCATTATAACTTGGAGATAACTATTTTTACAGGGAACATGGGCTATGGAGGGTTAAGTGGCTTGCCCAAGACCACAAGGAGAACCTGTGGGACTAGAAACCCCAGTCCTTCCGGCCCAAGGTTGCTGTCCTCTAGTGGGATTTGAACCCCCGACCTTCCGGCCTGAAGTACCTTGCCCCAACCACTAGGCCACTCCTCCACTCCATCTTGACTTAATCTTGACTGAAGGCAAGGTTTATTGCTTCGTTTAAAACAAGCTGTTTGAAATGGCTAATGCCTGAACTGTGCTGTAAAGTTTGTTTTCCTTTTTGAATGGAGAAGTATCCCATTTTTGTTCTGGTTATATCTGAACTGCTGACAAAGAAGTTCAATGGTTAAGTAGAAAATAAAATTCCTGTTACCTTTGAAACCCTCAGCTGTTTTGGTTCTTACCACACAACTACATTATTGAGAAGCCTCAGCATTGGGAATTCAGGTGATAAGGGACATAAAGAGGTACGCCCACTACATATAGGCAACCGCCTAACCCGTAGAGGGCGCTACAGTTGGCGTAGTTGTTGGATTATCTACTGTCCTATATTCCAAGCATAAAAGGGATATTTAAAGCTGTACAGAGGAAGCCTCCACAGAAGTCCTCTGGAGACCAAGTCCCTGCAGGAAAAACCCGGACCGGAGTAGCTGCAGAGGGACGGACCGGAGCTGATGTTCCAGCTGGTGCCGGCTGTGCTGATAAGCTTGACTCAACACTTGCAGCAGGTAACCCGTACATAGAAAGGGTTAGTCTGGATACCGCTGCAAGGGAGGGGTACTGCAGTACTTGATAAAGTTGGAGGAAAGTGGGCTGCTTTTGTAAGAGCCGCACTTGGTGTTTGCTTTCTCTTTCTGTCGTTTCAGCAACCAGAGATGGAGCGAGGAGAGCTACTGAGCTGGATGGCGGATCGGTTCCAGCAACAGCAGGAGATGGCTGCCCAGACGCAGGAACGAACAGCCGCCATGCTGAAGGCCCGACAACAACCGCTCCTGGAGATGATGGGTGCCTGGATCGGAGAGCAAAAGCAGACAGCAGAAGCTTTAAGAACTGTATCAGGAAGGACTGGGAGCTCTGGGTAAAGGGATCTTTTCCTTTGGCCAATTGACCAAAGAGGATGATATTGATGATTACCTAGAGGTATTCGAGCGAGTTGCACAGACTAGATAGGCCATGTGGTCTTTTTCTGTCGTCATATTTCTATGTTTCTATTTCTATGTTTCTAAGTGGATGGCTGGAAGATCAGTGGGCCGTTCGCATAGCTGCCTCCCTTACGGGGGAAGCATTAGCGGCTTATAGAGCCATGCCTACTGATCTAGCCTCCAGTTATGAGGAACTCAAAAAGGCAGTGAGAGACCGTATGGGCTTGACCCCAATGGTCTACCGTCGTCTTTTACGCGAGTGTAAGCTAAAGCAGGGCGAGACACCGCAGGCCTTATGCCAGCGTATTAAAACTCTGGTTTATAAGTGGTTAACACCGGAGGGAAAAAGTGTTGATTCTATATTAGACAGCATTGTACTTGAACAGTTTGTTGAAGCTGTTCCGAAAGAACTGCAGTCTTTCCTGATTCTCCAAGACTGCCGAAGCACCAAAGGCGCAACTTCATTGGCAGAGCACTTCCTAGAAGCCAGAGTGGTCAGTCAAATGAAGGTGGGTGCTCCGAACCCGGCAGACGCAGGCGTTTCAGAAAAGAAAGGCAGGACAATGTTGGGAGAGGTCACACAGGGACCCTATGTGGAAAACTGGTTATGGTCAGAAGAAATGTTTTGCTTGTGGGGATAGAGGACATCTGAGAAGGGATTGTCGGGCCAGAACAGCACTAGTGACCACCCAATCCAAGGAGACTGGGGAGGGGTTCTTATTAGCTGTGGAGGTTGAGAACATCCCTGTAGAAGCCCTATTAGACTCCGGTGCAGACCAGTCAATAGTTTCACAAAAGCTTTGGAGAGAAATACAAGCCTTAGGGGGACTAACCTCAAAACACTCTGAAGGCAGTGTAAAAATAAGATGTGTGCATGGCGCAGCCTCATCTTATCCCCTGCATACAGTGAGAGTGAAAGGCCTAGGGTTAAAAAGAAACATTTCTGTGGCTATAGTCCCTAAGCTTCCACATGCGCTCGTTTTAGGGAGAGATTGGCCTCAGTTTAAGCGGGGTCTAGTTAAAGGTTTAGAAACAGGGGCAGGTTTAACGTCCAACATAGCCCAAGCAGTAGAAGCTGAAGAGCTGTCCCTAGGGGATAAAAATAAGGGTAAGCCGTTAGTATTCTCTCGTAGGGTCAGTGCTAGGACAAGGGCATTGCCCGCTCCTTTGTTTGGGGTTCCGCAGAAAAAGCAGGATAGGAAAACACCTCAGAAACAGGACACCGACAGTAAGCCAAAATTTATTCTAAAATTTTGTCGTACCACCCCAAATGCCAGGGTCCCAAAACGTGCGTCTGAACAGGCAGCAGGTTTTGATCTGCATAGCGCGGAGGATATTATCATTCCTCGACAAGGCAGAGCACTGGTAGAGACAGGCATTCAGATAGAGATACCACCTGGCTGCTATGGGCGAATTGCTCCACGCTCAGGCCTGGCAGTGAAGAACTCTATAGATGTGGGGGCAGGGGTAATTGACCCTGATTTCCGAGGGGCAGTCAAAGTCCTATTGCTTAACTTCACGCGGACAGATTTTAAGGTGAATACGGGGAATAGAATAGCACAGCTTATTTGTGAACGCGTAGGCTTTCCACCCGTAGAGGAGGTAGGGGAACTGAGCACTACGGTAAGGGGGTCAGGAGGATTTGGGTCCACTGGCCGGGCTGAGATTAAAGGTCTATCAGCAACCTGTGAGGAGAAAGCTGATGTGGATCTGGGCCCACAACTAGCCGAGTGTAAGACCAAGCCTGTCCCAAGAGTAGGGGAGGAACTTTCATGGCACCAACAACAGGCCTTGTTAAAGCTATTACACAGATTCCCGGATGTTTTAACACCTGTACCCGGCGAAACCAAACTTGTTGCCCATGAGGTAGTTACCCCTCACACGGGAATCTCGCCCGAAAACTGCCTTTAGCACCCCCATAGGCCTCTTCCAATTCCGCCGAATGCCCTTTGGGTTACATGGGGCGGCAGCAACATGCCAAAGACTAATTGATATGGTCTTGCACCCTCACCACCAATATGCAACCGCATACATGGATGACGTGGTCATCCATAGTAGTAGTTGGGGTCAACATCTATCCCACATCGAGACAGTTTTAAGGGCAATGCGGAAGGCAGGTATCACCCTCAACCCGGCTAAATGTATGTTCGGCGGGAAAGAGGTAAAGTACTTGGGTCATTTAGTGGGACGAGGAGTAGTAAAACCCTTAATAGATAAGGTAAAGAGCATAAAAGCGTTCCCAAAACCCGCGACGAAAAAGCAGCTACGTAGCTTTCTGGGGTTGATTGGGTACTATCGCTGATTTATCCCGCACTTTATTTATTTATTTACATTCTCTTATATTCCGTGCTATTCTGCATCAGTGCGGTTTACATTGAACAAACTGAAATTACATTGAACAGGGCATTATAACTTGGAGATAACTATTTTACAGGGAACTTTGCTACGGAAAGTGCGGCCCTAACGGAGATGCTCAAGAAAAACGCCCCGAACCAGGTAAAGTGGTCACCGGTGGCGGAGCATGCTTTTATGCAGTTAAAAGAAAAACTATGCTGTGCGCCGGTCCTGAGGGGCGTAGATTTCAACAGGCCATTCATAGTGCAGACCGACGCATCAGAAACCGGGTTAGGTGCAGTATTATCGCAAAAGCGGGAGGGGGTAGAGCATCCCGTAATGTTCTTGAGCAGCAAGTTAGCGCCACCCGAGCAGAAGTATTCCACCGTGAAGAGAGAGTGTCTCGCCATCAGGTGGGCGGTAGAGGCACTCAGGTTTTATCTGACAGGCCGTAGATTTATTTTAATCACGGATCATGCACCTTTAAAGTGGCTGCATAGAATGAAGGACCACAATCCACGCCTCACGCGTTGGTATATGGTCTTACAAGCATATGAATTCCAAGTAGAACATAGGGCTGGAAAATTACATACCAACGCAGATGCCCTTTCTAGGATTCCGTGCTGTGCGGACATTAATGTGCCAGCCCGGAATATCTTAAGGGGGGGATGTGTGGTGGCGAGACAGGTATAAAGCCCAAAGGAAGGGTGGAAAAACAGCCTTTTACCTCTGGGCAGAAGAAAGGTTCAGGGAGTTTAAGGGTTAAAACTCTAACCAAAGAAAAAAACTCTGTGCACAGAGATGTAGAGAGTGAGCCACGCCCTAGCTCCATGGTGACCAGGGGAGGTGTCGAGGGAAGCCTGGGGGTGGAGTCTGAGGCTATAGGGCAGCCCCAATCATATAAGCAGAGAGAGTCTTCCAGAGAGGAGGAAGGAACGAAAGGCAGAATGAAAGGAGGAGGAGGAGTGAAAGGAGAGAGACCAGGAAGAAGGAAAGCAGGAGGAGATCGTGTCCGTGGGCGGAGTCCAGGAGGGAAATCCTCTGAGGAGGAGATGTTCCCTAGCAGGCTGGACACTAGCAGCGAATCTCTTGAAACTACAGGAAGTAAGGAGATTAGGAGGACACGTGTAAGAGAAAAGTGCTCTATCAGAAGCCTCAAAGGAGATCCTTATTGCATGCAGCATTCAGACAACTCAAGCCCTGAAGGCAGACTAGCTGGTAGGAAGGGTACAGCTGGCTTGGAACGCAGGAGAGTTGATTCTGGGGGAAGTGCTGGTGGAAAGCAAGGAACAGGAATCTCTGTGAGAGAGGCTGTGGAGAAGGTTCTACCTGTGGCACAGCCTGAGAGAAGACAGGGTGCTGGGAACAAGGTGAGCCCCTTGCAAGTTTTAAAAGGTTTATTAAAAAAGAAAGATCTCCTATATCCTTCCCCTGCAACTCAGCGTAGTGAGGATTCCCAATGGGAACAGGTTTTGAAATTGTTGGAGCAGTTGAAACCTGCCATTAGAGACGCTGAGGCCAGCCAGGTGCTAATTGAGCCAAATGAGGAAAGTATGGAAGTAGAAGAATGCCTTTCAGAAAGTGTATATTCTGATGTTGAAATGGATTGCTCTTACTGTGTGAGTCAGAAGTAAAAGCTGTATGTGAAAAAGCCAGAAGCTTTGGAAAGTTTATGACCTGCTGGAAATTTGGTTAATTAAAGCACTAATGTTGAGCTAGTCAGACAGGCTCAAAGAAGGCTATGAATGCTGGAAGTTAAAAGCCAATATTTGCAACTTGAAAGTGAAGAATGCCATTGTCTTTAAAAAGGAATGATACAAAGGTTTAGCAGCTTGTAACCAAGAAGCCAAGGGGCTGTGCAGAGTCCTGAGTGATACAGATTTGTGCTATACCAAGCCTGGGACCTAAGAATGTAATCTTGACTGAAGGCAAGGTTTATTGCTTCATTTAAAACAAGCTGTTTGAAACGGCTAATGCCTGAACTGTGCTGTAAAGTTTGTTTTCCTTTTTGAATGGAGAAGTATCCCATTTTTGTTCTGGTTATATCTGAACTGCTGACAAAGAAGTTCAATGGTTAAGTAGAAAATAGAATTCCTGTTACCTTTGAAACCCTCAGCTGTTTTGGTTCTTACCACACAACTACATTATTGAGAAGCCTCAGCATTGGGAATTCAGGTGAAAAGGGACATAAAGAGGTACGCCCACTACAAATAGGCAACCGCCTAACCTGTAGAGGGCGCTAAAGTACCTAGCAGTTTTCCCAAAAGACACAGGTTCCACAATGCTTGTATTTGGTCAAGCAGTGATATCACGGGTCCCTTTTAATAACGGTTTATGGACCTTTCCTCCAGGAACTTGTCCAAACCTTTTTAAACCCAGCTACACTAACAGCTTTTACTACATCCTCTGGTAACAAATTCCAGAGTTTGATTACATGTTGAGTGAAAAAATATTTTCTCTTACTAATCTTAAATAGGTTACCCTGTAGCTTCATTGCAAGTCCCCTAGTCTTTCTATATTCTGATGACGTATACAATCGATTTGCGTTTACCAGTTCCACTCCATTTATTAATTTATAGACCTCTATTGTAGCAGCAAAGCGCAGACAAACCAATGATACCAGGAGTCTGTTCAGAAGGTCCAAATCATTTATTTGTGCACAAGTCTCAAGCAAGGCAATTTCAAAATGGCTGAGCAAAGTTTTCAAGCATTACAACAACTTTTATAGACTTCTGTTCCATTCTAGGTATAGAAAAACATTTCATTGGTCCCGGTACTCTCCCGTACCTCTTCTATTGGTCCCGGTACTGATAAGTTTCTCCAATTATGTTCCTTCTGTGGGCTTCTGTGGGCATGACACCTGCCTGCCCCCCTTCTAGTCCCAATTACAATGGTCAGTTCATCAACTTGTTACTTTCACACTTTCAAGGTTATGGGACCAATTTGTGCGTGCAGAAGAGTAAGGTTCTGTAACTCATCTGTCAGCACTCCTCATTATTTCTTTGCAAATGTACTTTTTCTTATCAGTAACTTTTAAACATGTCTTTTCTGTATTTTTCCATTTCTTAATTCTGCAGTTCTGCTTACCTAAGCTAATTCAATATTTCTACTGAGTTCTTTCTTACAATAGCAGCATATTGGGGGATGTGCAATCCTATATGCCTCTCCACAGGCCTCATTTACAGGTCAAGCTAGCCATGCTGGCCTGCCTATGTCAGACACCGTGGGTCACAGGCCTGCACCTGCCACATTCCCCCCTTTGATTAATCTCACCCTATTACTTAATAAGGTGTGAGAATTAAATCACTTTCTAGAAGATTCACATCCTAATTAAAGGATTCTTACTAGTTCCACTAGGGCTAGCTTTGTATAAAGCCATTATTTTAGTCGCGGTCTTCCGCTCTACTGTATTATCAATAGCACTATGAAGGGAACGCATACAACATGGGATTAAACATGGTAAGCAGAGGACAACAGCAACAAGGATTAGTACTAAGATAACAAAAGTCTTAAATCCTCCCAGCCAAGAGAAAAGGTTAGCAAACCAATTAGGAAATTTCAAGGCGTGCCAAGTCTGTACTGGCACATAAGCATGTCTTTGCATATCTTTAGCAATTTCTTCAACTACTTGACCTTTATCATCTATTTTCAAACAGCAATTAGTTAAATTCAGTTTACCACATACTCCTCCTTCAGCTGCTAGCAAATAATCAAGTGCTAAGCGATTCTGGTATATGGCAGTGCGCATCTGAGTACTTTGTCTAGCTAAGAGCGTGAGAGCATGACTAGTTTCATTGGTTATTATTTCAACTACTGCTTGTAAGCGAATAATACGATTGATCATATAAATTGGGGTACGATAACCATACATACCATCATCATTCCAAGTGGCACGTCCATAATACTCAATAATTCTCTCTGGTGGCCAATCATCACCTCGCCACTTCTCCCACTTGCCTATCTGTAAGGCCTCTCTTTTCTGTCTTGATGCTCCTTTGTGCTTGTGGGTAGTGTATACAGGGTATCCTAATTGTTCTCCATGTTCAGTGTTTAACAGGAAGAAAGAAGGTCTGATGGTTCCTAAGACACATGCTCCTCCCCATTGTGGCGGGAGTTGCGCATATGCTCGGTTTCCACAGATCCAATATAGGCCAGGTGGGGCTTGCCAGGCTTGGACTTTGGCAAGGTTAGTCCATAGACCTGCAAGTTCAGGAAATCTGGCTAATGGGTTAGGAGGTTCAGGATGTCTAATTCCTGACCACCATGCTGTCTTTTTGGTCGTGGCATTATAGTATTTCTGGCTAAGACAGACCAGCTGTCCTACCTTTTGGGTGAACTGGGGTCCAGTTCTGGCAAAGCAAAGACGTCCAACGATTGAGTGCGCTAACACCCATTCACTGGTAGTCTTGTGTAATTCAGTCTGGTTATAAATCATGGAATAATTCAATTCTTGGGCTTCCCAGGGCCATTGATCTCCCATTTGGGTTCCGCCACAGAAATAGCAGTCTGTGATCTTAAGACTAGATACTACTGCTCCGGCTAATTCTAGAAACAAATTCTGTGAAGGGTGAGGGATCTCAAACTTATTTACATGCATAGCTTCATAGAAAGTATTATGAATATGATATTTAGATGACTTGTGGGCTTGAGTATTCAATCTGATATACACAATGGTCCCTGGATCTGTTCCCCCTCCAGCAATTCGTAAACCAAACTTATATCCTTGTTTCCATGCATGGGGATTATGTACACGCAAGTGCAAAGGGTTGCAAGCATCTTTCTGACATTTATCATTTGTGGTTGGCTTGGTTAGAGTAGCCATCCGCTTATCTATCTTCTCATTAGTTATACCAGTGTTCCAGGTAGCATAGAAAACACATTCCCAATATGGGCAATAGTAATCTGCCGCTGTAGCAGTACTATACCCTGATCCTGTTTTACCTGTACACTTCCACCAGTTTGTGGCACCTTCTGGACACATATACTTATGGTCATTTCGATACGCTTTCTCCCATGTACCACAGGTGGACTGACTATCTCTATTAATAGCATTACATGCATCAAAATTCAAAACAGCAGGTTTAGTAATGTCCTTAAGTGGTGGTGTAGCAGCTAATATAGGTCCATCTGCATCCTTCCATCTTATTTCCAACGTGTAATAGGATGGATTCTGATGCGGATTATAGCATGCTTTGATTTTGCCATGAGTGCAAACATTTAGTTCAGTGGTGTTATAGATACACCGAGTTATTGTTCCCTTGCAGGTATAGTAAGAATGGTAAAGCAAAGTCTGAGTTACTTTCAGTCCAGTTCTAGTAGAAGTAATGCAAGCAGTGCATGGAGGCAGAGCATAAGTCTGTTCAAAACCTCCAAAGAAGGCAACCAAGGCAAAGCAGAAGCAAAGATACATGTTGATATTGATTGGAGTTCTTCTGAATCCTCAGCTTGCTGATCTTGATCACGACGGTCTATTATTCTTCGTCCCGTTTGCTAATGAAGCAATTTAACGGGTGCTGAGTGTTGATTGAAGATCCTCAAGTTGTCCAGTACACATTGACCAACTTAGCAATTCAGTTGGCTTGTGGAGTCTGGCTTAGTCAGTGTAGTCTCAAAGTAGTGTGTCAAATCACACACAAATTGGGTTCGTTGAAACAAAACTGTTGCTGCATGGAAAACAGCAATCCTCTTCGAAAGACTTGGCTACTGTAAAGCACTTGTGATGAAGTGTCTATGCTGCTGGTTGCCGTCTCAGAGTAACTCGCAAGGGTACATCAGGGTGCTGCTCTGCTGTCCACCGCTCTGGTTCAGGATCGGCGGCGGGCTTGACTCGGCTGTGGTGGATCCAGGCGTCGATCTCGGCTACCTTTACTGCAGTTGGGGTAGACAGGATGACGGTGTACGGTCCCTTCCAATGGGGTTCCAATGGTATCTTCTTCCAATCTTTGATCCACACCGAAGTTCCAGGCTGATAGGGATGCAAGGGTTCCGTCAAGTTGATAGGCAACTGGTCTTGGATCCACGCATGGAGAGTCTGCAGAACAAAACTAAGAGCTAGGAGTTCTTGTCTGGTTACTTCTGAACCAATCTGGGCTAGACTTCCTTTGACTCCCTGCACTATTGGTGGGGGTTTACCATACAAAACTTCAAAAGGGGAAAATCCTGTTGACTTTACAGGGGCTGAGCGTATTCTGAGTAAAGCTATGGGGAGCACTTGGGGCCATTTCAAGTGTGTCTCCTGACAAAGCTTAGACATTTGGGCTTTCAAAGTACGATTCATTCGCTCAACTTTCCCTGAACTCTGGGGTCTGTATGCAGTGTGGAGCTTCCACTGTATCTGCAAAGCTTTTGCTAACTGCTGAGTAACTTGGGAGACAAATGAGGGTCCATTGTCTGACCCTATTACTGCTGGGATTCCAAATCTGGGGACAATCTCTCTTATTAAGGCTTTGGTAACTTCTCGGGCTTTCTCAGTTCTGGTTGGGAAGGCTTCTACCCACCCAGAGAAAGTACAAACTAATACTAGTAGGTAATGGTATCCATTGGCTTTCGGCATTTCGGTGAAATCAACTTGAAGATTGTGCATGGGGGTCACACCTCTTGACTGAACTCGGGGTGCTGTAATAAGGCCTTGCTTGGCATTATTCTTGGCACAAGTTTGACATTGTCGTGCGACTGAGGCTGATATGGTTGTCATCAGAGAGATGTAGAAATGTGGTCTGAGTGCTTTCTCCATAGCACTCTTCCCATAGTGGGTAGCTTCGTGGAAAGCTTTGACAAAAGATGGTCCTAACAGTTCAGGAATTACTATTCTTCCTGGAGGTTGACTGCCCTCTTCTGGTGGCAGCTCAATCCATCCATCTTTCAATACTCCATTTTCTTTGTCACAATAGTAATCTAATTCTTTGGTGGTATATCGTGGGGTCCATAGATTCAAGGGTACTGGAAACAATGCTGCTTGCATTGGCATAGCTTGTGGGGCAATTTGTCCTGTCATAGCTGCTTGTCGTGCTGAGGCATCTGCAAATCTATTTCCTCGAGCAACTTCTCCTTTTCCTGCTTGATGTCCTCGACAATGCATGACAGCTACACGTGTTGGGGCCCAGACTGCATCAAGTAACATCAATATCTCGGGACCATATTTGACTGATTTTCCTCCGGATGTGATGAGTCCTCTTTCTTTATAGAGAGCTCCATGGGCATGCAAGGTAGTGAAGGCATATTTGGAATCTGTATATACATTTAACACAAGTTTTTCTCCTAACAACAATGCTCTGGTGAGTGCTATCAATTCGGCTTTCTGGGCTGATGTGCCTGAGGCTAGAGCGGATGATTCAATTACTTCGTGTTGAGTGACGACTGCATATCCAGCACAGCGTCATCCATCAAGGATGAGACTGCTCCCATCAACATAATAGATCTGGTCGGGATTGTCTATGGGCACATCTGTTAAGTCGGGTCGACTAGAGAACACAGTTTCCATGACTTCGATACAGTCATGTTCTGGGAGTTCTTCACTGATGGGTATCAGGGTAGCTGGATTCAAGGCATGGCTCACTTCAAGTTGTATCTGTGGGTTTTCACATAGCATGCTCTGGTACTTTAACATTCGGGAATTGGTGAGCCAATAATTTGCTTTTTGTTCCATAAGGGCAAGGACTGCATGTGGCACAGTGACTCGTATGTTCTGTCCTAGTGTGAGTTTGTCTGCTTCACTCACTAGTAGTGCTGTAGCTGCAACTGCTCTCAAGCAAGGTGGCCATCCTTTTGCCACAGGGTCCAATTGTTTCGATAGGTAGGCTACAGGTCGCTCCCAATTTCCTAATTTCTGAGTCAACATGCCTAGGGCATTTCCCTGTGTTTCATGTACAAACAAGTGGAAAGGTTTGTGGACATCTGGTAGTCCAAGTGCTGGTGACGACATCAATTCTTCTTTCAATTTCTGGAAGGCTGTATCCTGCTCAAGTCCCCACTCCAGTGGTGACTTCTCTTCTCCTTTTGTGGCTTCATACAGTGGTTTGGCAATTTGGGCAAAGTTGGGTATCCAGATTCGGCAATATCCTGCTGCTCCCAGAAAGGCTCTGACTTGCTTTCTGGTTGTTGGAGTTGGAATTCTGCATACGGCTTCCTTTCTTTCTCTGCCTAATCTTCTGCTTCCTTGGGTAATACGAAAACCCAAGTATTTCACTTCTGTTTGACATAGTTGTGCTTTGGCTCTGGAAACTTTATATCCAGCTTCATTTAGTAACTGCAAGAGATCTTTGGTGGCTAATATACATTCTCTTTCTGATACGGCAGCTATCAACAGATCATCCACGTACTGGAGAAGTACTCTCTTCCCCGGGGCTACTGGATAGCTTGAAAGGTCTTGATTTAGTGCAGCACTAAAGATGGTAGGTGAATTCTTGAATCCTTGGGGTAATCTTGTCCAGGTGAGTTGGCCCCCTCTTCCAGAGATGGGGTCCTGCCATTCAAATGCAAACAATATTTGGCTTACAGGGGCTAATCTTATGCAAAAGAATGCATCTTTTAAATCCAGTACAGTGAAATGGGTAGCTTCAGCAGGTATCAGTCCTAGAAGAGTGTAAGGATTGGGCACAACTGGGTGTATAGTTTCAACTGCATCATTTACTCTTCTCAAATCTTGCACTGGGCGATAATCATCTGTCCCAGGTTTCTTTACTGGCAAAAGTGGGGTGTTCCATGGGGATTGACATACTTTTAGTAGGCCATACTCGAGCAATCTCTGTAGGTGGCGATGAATGCCTTCAATTGCGGCTCTTGGGAGAGGGTACTGTTTGACGTGCACTGGGGTAGCACCAGGCTTGAGGGTCACAATCACTGGAGCTATATGCTTGGCTAGGCCTGGGGGACTGCCTTCTGCCCATACTTCAAGTGGTGCATGAATGTTCTTTAAAGTTTGTTCAAAATAGGTATCTTGAATCGAATCATCAATGTAGTATCTCCATTCTTCTTCTCGGGGAACTGTCAGCAGCATTACTCCTGCTGGCTTGGCTTGGGAATTTACTGTCATTTGCATTTCTCCTTGTTCAGAGAAAGATATTTGTGCTTGAAGCTTGGCTAGCATATCTCGTCCCAGTAGTGGTACTGGACATTCGGGCATGTAAAGGAATTGATGAGTTACTTGCTGTCCTCCTAGACTACATATTCGGTTTTGATGAAAAGACTTTGTGGCTTTGGCACCCGTTGCTCCTACAATGGTGACTGCTCTTTTAGTGAATGGGGCTATCTTTTTGTCTATTACTGAATGCTCTGCTCCAGTATCAACCATGAAGTTCATAATTTGGTCTCCTATTTGTATTCCGACCATAGGCTCCTGGAGACCTAAAGCAAACTTGGAGCCCGGTCTGTCCTAATCCACGTCATCCTCATCATGGGCTTGTGTGGCCAATGCTTGGATGGCTCCTCCTCCCCTCTCTCTCTGGAATTGTTCTCGATTGGCTCCTCCTCGGCCTCGGGGACGGCCTCGTCTTTCTTCTCGCCACTGATGATCGTTGTCGTCATCTTGCTGGGCGTCTTCGAGTTGCGGGCACGTATCTCTCCAATGTCCTTCCTCTTTGCAATAGGCGCATTGGTTCACGCCTAGTCTCTGGGTCCGGCCTCCGCCTTGACCCCGCCCTCTTCCTCTGCTCCTTCGACTAGGGACACCTCCCCTTTTCTTTTCAACTATGGCCGCAGCCAAAAAATCAGCTTTCTTCTTCATCTTTCTATCACATTCTCTCTGTCTTTCAGTGTCACGATTCACATACACTTTATGAGCGACTTCCAATAACTGTGTTGCATTCATGCCCGCAAACCCTTCTAATTTCTGTAATTTACGTCTAATATCTGGTTGAGACTGGTTTACAAAAGCAGAATTCACCATACATAAACTTCCTGGTGCCTCGGGATCATAGGGAGTATACATTCTGTATGCTTCAGTTAATCTTTCATAATAATCTGCTGGGCTCTCATCTATTCCTTGGATAACTCCTGCGACTTTGGAAAGGTTCATGGCTTTTTGGCCCCCCCTTTTCAGGCCTTGTAAAAAGCCTTGGCGAAAACGGGCTAGGGCTGTGGATCCTTCATCTGTATTTGGATCCCATTGGGGGTCTTCATTCGGGAATTCTCTCTGAGCTGCTTCTCTACGATCTATTATATTCTGTCCCTGTGCCGGAGCTGCAGGGTTTTCTGCCATCCATTCAATAGCTGCTTTTCTAATTCTCGCTCGTTCTTCTGTAGTGAATAGGGTGGTCAGGAGCTGACGGCAATCTGGCCAGGTGGGTTGGTGAGTTTCCATAATACTAGTTACTAATTCTGTCAGCTCCTTGGGCTTACTAGTATAGGAGGCATAATGCGACCTCCAATTTAATAAATCAGTTGTAGAGAAAGGGATATACACATAAGTTAGGGGTCCCGCTACCACTTCATCATTATCATTCTTTACGGGCACTCCCGGGACTTGCCTTAAGGGAAACAGTTTGGCTGTCCCAGGCGTCATTTGGGATCTAAGGGTTATTGTCGTTGCCTTTGCAAGAGTCGCTTTCTTTTTCTCAACTGGTTTTGCTTTGGGTTTCTCTTTCACTGGCGTGCTAGTGCTAGCGCTAGCTTTCTCAATTATTTGTACACTGTCCTCTTCCTCTTCTGGGGAATTTCCTTCTTCTCCTCCTTCTATCTCCGCTTCTGACTCACTTTTTACGTCCTCCACTTCTCTTTCCACTGATTCTTCCTCTTTCTCTTCTCTAGGAGGGGGACCGGGGGTTGGGTCCCGCCTCGGCTCTGGCCGTCTCTGGGGTTCTGGGGCAGGACGCCGCCGGCCTATTCTTACTGGACCTGGGGTTCGGGGCTGCCTGAGGACTACTTCTGGGGAATCAGGATCTGCCAGGATGGGTTTCTTCGTGGCTTTCTTATCCTGCTCTTTCATTCTAGGCTGTTCCGTTTTCTGTCTAGAATCTGTTTTAGCTAACATTATTCTGCACTGTTCCTCATAACAGCGCTGCGCCCAGGAGGGCGGATCTTCACAAATACTTAACCAGGAATCTATATAGGGGTACTGATCTGGGTGCGCTACCCGCACTCTACGGTGTATTGACTGGATAATCTCTACAGTGAACGTTCCCTCTCGGGGCCAGATGGGGTCTAGATCGGGCCACTCCCTAGTACACAAAATCTGCAAACGGGCTGCTGTCATTTTAATACCATAATCTCCTGAATATCCCTCTTTAAAATGTGCGATCATACATTCTAATGGAGTGTTTCTAGTAGACCCCGCCCCTCCCATTTCGATGTGTGCGCGCAACAACAGACAGAAGGGAAAAGGAAGGCGGACCGTGGGTTAGGGGTCCTCACGCAGGGGCGGCCCAAGGGGGGTGCGGGGCCATGTGCGGAGACTCGGTGCGGGGCCTCATTTGCATAAGGGTCCTCATTTGCATAAATATTTGCATAATGTTACCATACACGAACTTTTAGTAAACATGCCTCTTAATGAGTGTATGAATAAAGAAAGACTAAAAGACTTCTACATTACTATAATCCAGTGCCAACCGCCAGACACATTAGGAACTACTACAAACACTGCCCATTTAGAACCCATAGCAAACCCGCCGTATCCTAACAGCACTACCAGGACTCATAAAGCACCATACCCTAACTATCAAAAGGAAACGCTGCAAATATTAAACCAATACATTTCAGAGAACAACAATACATGACCTACTGGGGAAAGAGAACAAGTGGCAATGTCAAATAGGAATTACATAAACAGAATACCTCAGCTCAGTTACACATGAACAGAACATAAACCATCACCAAACAAGGAATCACAATTTAGAAACAGGAAGACAATAATTAAACTGGGAATCCCAAAAGCCAAACTTGGAATGTACAACACTGTAGAAATAAAACTATACATTAATTTGCTCTTGTACTAAACAAAGCGCAGACGTTAATGATGCACATTTCCCAGAGCTGACATATTCCAATTAATAAATTCAAAATAAAGAGATATTTTTCTACCTTTTGTGCATTTTTTTTCAGCTGCAATTGCTCCAGCCACTTTCTTCTGGTTTCTTCGTGTCTTCCGCTAATTCTTCATCGTCTGCTGTCCATTTGTCTTTTCTTCTCTCTTCTAGTTTTTTTCCATTCTCTCTCTACATCTGCTTTAACATACTAATCTTTCTCCTTTTCCTCTTTCCTCATTCCTATTTCATCCACTCAAATTTTACCCCTCCATCCTCAATCCCCACTTACTCTCCCAATATCCGGACAATTGTAGATTTGTCTTCCCTCCCACACAAAATATTTTTTCCCTCTCCATTTCACTCTCCCAGCTCCATCCCATTCTAATCCTCCCCCAACATCAGCTCCATTCTAGTTCCAGTCCCACCCAGCATCCGCTCCCTTCTAGTCCCCGCATAAGCCCATTTCCAGTCCTAGCTCCCCCATCTATTTGCAGTCCCATCCAAGTCCCTCCATCAGCTCATTTCCAATCCCAGCCCCCCATGAGCCCATTTCTAGTCCTTTCCTAGCCCCACCATCAGCCCATGTCAAATCCTAGCTCCCCTCCACTCAGCCCATTTCCAATCCAAGCCCCCCATGAGCCTACTTCCAGTTCTAGCCCCTTCATGAGTCCATTTCAATCCAAACCCCCACCACAGCCCATTTCCAATCTTAGCACCCCCCAACAGCCAATTTCCAGTCCTATTCTAGCCCCTCCATCAGCCCATTTCCTGTCCTAGCCCCCCCCTCACCCATTTCCAGTCCTAGCTCCCTCCCCCTCACAACCCATATCCATTCCAAGCCCCCGTCCCCATCAGCTATTTGCAGTTCAAGCCCTCCTTCCACTCAGCCCATTTCCAGTCCTAGCCTCCTCATAGCCCATTACTAGTCCTAACCCCCATCAGCCGTCCTAACCCCCCATCACCCTATTTCCAGTCCTAGCCCCCCATCAGCCTATTTCCAGTCTTAGCCCCCCTCCCATAGCCATTTCCCTGTCCTACCCCCCATCAGCCCATTTCCAGTCTTAGCCCCCCATAGCCCATTACTATTCCTAACCCCCCATCACCCTATTTCCAGTCCTAGCCCCCCCATCAGCCTATTTCCAGTCTTAGCCCCCCCCCCATAGCCAATTACCAGTCCTACCCCCCCCATCAGCCCACTTCCAGTCTTAGCCTCCCCCCCCATGGCCCATTACCAGTCCTAACCCCCCCCCCCCATGGCCCATTACCATTCTTAACACTCCCCCCCCTCAGCCCATTACATTGCCTAACCCCCCCACCCGGCCCATTACCAGTCCTAACCCCCCCCATGGCCCATTACCAGTCCTAACCACCCCCCCCATTACCAGTCCTAACCCCCCCCATGGCCCATTACCAGTCCTAACCACCCCCCCCCCATCAGCCCACTTCCAGTCTTTGCCCCCCCATAGCCCATTACCAGTCCTAACCCCCCCCATCAGCCCATTTCCAGTCCTACCCCCCCCCCATGGCCCATTACCAGTCCTAACCACCCCCCCCCCATCAGCCCACTTCCAGTCTTAGCCCCCCCATAGCCCATTACCAGTCCTAACCCCCCCCATCAGCCCATTTCCAGTCCTACCCCCCACTTCCAGCCTTAGCCCCCTCCCCATAGTCAATTACCAGTCCTACCCCCCCATCAGCCCATTTCCAGTCTTAGCCCCCCCATCAGCCCATTTCCAGTCCTACCCCCCCACTTCCAGCCTTAGCCCCCTCCCCATAGCCCATTACCAGTCCTAAGCCCCCCCCATCAGCCCACTTAGCCCCCCCATAGCCCATTACCAGTCCTAACCCCCCCCATCAGCCCATTACCAGTCCTAGCCTCCCCCCCCATTGCCCATTACCAGTCCTAACCCCCCACTGCCCACTTTTCCCCCCCCATCACACTTAGACCCACCCCTATTGGCCCATTTCCATTCCTAGCGTCCACCCCCCATGGCCCATTACCAGTCCTAACCCCCCCCATCAGCCCACTTAGCCCCCCCCCATAGCCCATTACTAGTCCTAACCCCCCCACATCAGCCAAATTCCATTCTTAGCCTCCCACCCATGGCACATTACCCGTCCTAACCACCGCCCCCCCCCCCCCTGGCCCATTACCAGTCCTAACCAGCCCCCCCCCCGGCCCATTACCAGTCCTCACCACCCCCCCCCCCATCAGCCCACTTCCCGATTAGCCTCCCCACCCATAGCCCATTACCTGGCCTAACCACCCCCCCCCCCTATCATTCCAAATTAAAATAAAAAAAAAAACCAAACTGGCTGCTTCTGCCGCGGCAGCATCAAGAGCTCTGCCGCGGCAGCATCAAGAGCTCTGCCGCGGGACCCCCCCCTGCCCGGCAGAGCCTCCGTGCATCCTCAGCAGCTTTCTTCCTGACCATTACGCAGGCTTCTTTCAGAGCCGCGTGAGATTCTCTTCACGCGTCTCTCTTAATCCCGCGGGGCTGTTGTGAAATCCCAACACCCACGGCGGGATTAACAGAGCCGCGAGAAAGGAAACTCTCGCGGCTCTGAAAGAAGCCCGCGTTTTGGACATGAAGAAAGCTGCTGAGGATGCACGGAGGCTCTGCCGGGCAGGGGGGGGCCCCGCGGCAGAGCTCTTGCTGCTGCCGCGGCAGAGCTCTTGCTGCTGCCGCGGCAGAAGCAGCCGGTTTGTTGTTTTTTTTTAAAACTTGGGATGCTGAAGAATGTTTTTTGCGCGGGGCCCTGTGCAAAAAACATTCTTGCTCAATGGACGGGCCGGCCCTGTCCTCACGGCCCTGGAAACGTATAGGGAATACAAATAACAAGACAAGACGACAATCGCTTCCCCCTTTTCGCGACCTGAACGCGGTCGCCCGGTCAGGAAATGCGCTAATCAGGGGTCCGCCTTCACTTGGTCCGTGCTGCCAGACCTCTCATTCATACTTCGTTCACACAATCATGCTAGCAACGTATCCCAGAATGCATTCGTTTCTATCTGTTCTGACTAGTCTTTTCCCAATTACAAAAAGGATGAGGGTTTCACCTAGCGAATTCCCATGCCAGGCTACTCGGCTCTTCCTTGAGAGTTGATCATGCTCTCTTACCAATTCCCAATATCTCGAGATTACAAATTCCAAATTCCAATGGCAGTACTGCTCTTTCTATTTCTGTCTAGACCCAAAATCAAAACTATACTCACTGGATCCGGTCCTCAAACTTCCCAAGCAGGCGCATGAGTTGGACGTCGGACTCCCCTCACTCGGGTTCGAGGCGTTGGCTCCAACCGGGCCCGGCACCCGCCGAGGTCCGACCAGCTCCCTCCGATACAAGGGACCGGTGGCGCCAGGGAGCGGCCCTCGTCGGAAGGGCGCGATCCCGGCAGGACCAAGCCTATAGAGGCGGAAAGTCGTGGTATATTGCCCTATATACACTTTGATTCCACAACTTCCCGGCCAACGCACCAAGGAATATGTAGCAGCAAAGCGCAGACAAACCAATGATACCAGGAGTCTGTTCAGAAGGTCCAAATCATTTATTTGTGCACAAGTCTCAAGCAAGGCAATTTCAAAATGGCTGAGCAAAGTTTTCAAGCATTACAACAACTTTTATAGACTTCTGTTCCATTCTAGGTATAGAAAAACATTTCATTGGTCCCGGTACTCTCCCGTACCTCCCGTAGCCCTTCTATTGGTCCCGGTACTGATAAGTTTCTCCAATTATGTTCCTTCTGTGGGCTTCTGTGGGCATGACACCTGCCTGCCCCCCTTCTAGTCCCAATTACAATGGTCAGTTCATCAACTTGTTACTTTCACACTTTCAAGGTTATGGGACCAATTTGTGCGTGCAGAAGAGTAAGGTTCTGTAACTCATCTGTCAGCACTCCTCATTATTTCTTTGCAAATGTACTTTTTCTTATCAGTAACTTTTAAACATGTCTTTTCTGTATTTTTCCATTTCTTAATTCTGCAGTTCTGCTTACCTAAGCTAATTCAATATTTCTACTGAGTTCTTTCTTACAATAGCAGCATATTGGGGGATGTGCAATCCTATATGCCTCTCCACAGGCCTCATTTACAGGTCAAGCTAGCCATGCTGGCCTGCCTATGTCAGACACCGTGGGTCACAGGCCTGCACCTGCCACACTATCATATCTCCCCTCAGCCATCTCTTTTCCAGGTTGAAGAGCCCTAACCTTTTCAGCCTCTCTTTATAGGAGTATCCTTCCATCCCCTTTACCATTTTGGTGGCTCTTCTCTGTACCTTTTTCTAATAACGTTATATCCTTTTTAAGATACTTCAAGCACAATTGCACACAATATTCAAGGTGCAGTCTGTGGTGAGGAAAGCACCACTACGCACAGAAATGCACAGGGAAATAGAACCTCTACCTTTAATTCTGAATGTGTCAGAGGTTTCCCTAGCAACCAAGAGTCTATGACTCACAAGTTAGTCATTCCTAAGCCCCGCCCACAGCAGCACGTCAGAGGGAAGCCAGACCCTGGTCACATGTGCTGGGAGCAAGGTGTGGCACAGGAAGAGGAACAGTTGAAAAACCTGAGTTTTAGAAACTCAAAAGGGGACGGAGCAAGGGGAGCAAACAGAGCCAAGGAAGCCAGGGAGAGACTTGGACAAGAGAGACATGGAGGACAAGGTCTCAGGCATGGTCTCAGTGAAGGAGCAAGTGAGAGAGTGCTGGCAAGGAATGAAAGAAAGTGTGAAGGAAACACTGGAAGCAGAAGTGTGAGAACGGATGAGAGATTGCTAAAAACAGCTGAGAGAACAAGGAATGAAACGCTGTTGCAATCAGACGGAGTTGCTACAAACAGAAGACAGCATGGCTGGCTCACAGGACAGAGAGAGATACTAAACCCCTTTGGCTCCAGGCAAGTGTGTCTTCCTCCATTCATAGCTAATAAAAGCTTAGAAGAATTAGCTTTAGATTTACAAGCTGATTCTAATCATAAGCAGTGTCCCAGGATAAAGGGGAACCGTTTAGCTAAGTATCCAGTAGCCCAGGTAGCTGAAGAGCTGCTGCAGAAACAAGCCATACTTAAAAGGTTAAGTGACTTGATAGAGAAAGAGAATAGCCAGCTCTCATCCCAGCTGCCATTGAATGTATGTGATACAGAGAGTATTGAAGATATGGAAATTGCTGATGATGAATGCAGCTCTATTGAAATGCAATGTGCTGTATGCCAAGCTTCTGACAGGGAAGAATGTTAAAACAGAAAGCCATTGAATGAATGCCTGTTTAGAGAGAGAGAAGTCTGATTTCTGAAGACGTCACAAGTAGGTGATAAAGCTGCTGAGTGCTAAGCTCAACTTATAAAGTTAGAAGCTGCTATTAAATGCTCAAGGAACATTTGAAGAATTGTTTGATACAAGAGTTTGGTTCCTATGAAGAGAGCAACCTTTAAAGAAGATAAAAGTTTTGGAAAGAAGTTGTAATTGTGAACAAAGCAAAGTTCTGCTTGTTTTTCTTTTGAATTTGTGGCTGTGAAGCAAAAGCCTGTATTTTGGTTTTTCCATTTCCCATCCTGCGTGTAAAGGATTCCCTGAATACGATTAATAAATTTCTCTGTCTATTGCCTAAATCACTGGTTCACAACTCCTTACTTTAAAATGGGACTATAATTCCCAGCAGCCCTCCTGGCAGCCATCTTGGGAAACTTGTTTTAAAGAAAAAAGCGACCTCACCTGGTGTTGGTTATCAACCTGGCCAGCTGGGGGCGACAAGTCGCACCATGGAACGATACAGAGGCATTATAATATCCTTGGTTTTATTCTCCATTACTTTCCTTATGATACCTAGCATTCTATTTGCTCTCTTGGCCGCCACTGCACACTGGGCGGAGGGTTTTAACATGTTATCCACGATGACGCCTAAATCGTTTCCTGTGGGTGGTTCCTAATGTGGAACCTTGCATCATGTAACCATAGTTTGGATTGTTCTTTCCTAGGTGCATAACTTTGCACTTGTCCACATTAAATTTCATCTGCCATTTTGATGCCCAGTCTTCCAATTTATCAAGATCCTCTTGCAATTTTCCACAATCCTCATGGGTTTTAACAGCTTTAAATAGTTTTGTGTCATGTGCAAATTTGATAACTTCTCTTGATATTCCCATTTCCAGGTCATTTATGAATATGTAAAAAAGCAGCGGACCCAGCACAGATCCCTGGGGTACTTCCCCTTTCTCCATTGGGAAAATTACCATTTAGCCCTACCCTCTGCTTTCTATCTTTTAATCAGTTCCTGATCTACAATAGTACACTGCCTCCAACCCCATGACTTTTTAGTTTTGCCAAAAGTCTCTGATGAGGGACCTTGTCAAAGGCTTTCTGAAAGTCCAGATACACTATACCAACCGACTCACCTTTGTCTTCCTGTCTATTCACACCTTCAAAAAAACATTACAGATTAGTAAGAAAAGATCTTCCTTCTCTAAAGCCATGTTGGCTGTCTCCCATTAAGCTGTGACTCTTTACATGTTCAGTAATTTTGTTCTTTATGATGGTTTCTACCATTTTTCACAGTACTGACGTCAGGCTCACCAGTCTGTAGTTTCCTGGGTCACTCCTGGAACCCTTTTTAAAAATTGGAGTTACATTGGCCATCCTCAAATCTTCAGGTATTAAAGATGATTTTAATGATAGTTCACAAATTACTAATAGCAGGTCTGCAATCTCATATTTCAGTTCCTTCAACACCCTTGGATGTATACCATCAGGTACAGGTGATTTGCTACTCTTCAGTTTATCAAATAGTTGTAATACATCTTCCCGGTGTATCAATATTTCTTTCAATTCTTCCGCATTATCACCTTAAATACCACTTCAGTCATGGGTAACATCCCTACATCTTCCTCAGTAAAGACCGAAGCAAAGAATTCATGTAATCTCTCCGCTATGGCCTTGTCCCCTCTTAGTGCTCCTTTTACCCCTCTATCATCTAATGGCCCAACTGACTGTCACAGGGTTTTTTTGCTACGATGTACTTGAAAAAGTATTTATTAAGTGTTTTTGCTTCCACAGCAAGCTTCTTCTCAAATTCTCTCTTTGCCTGCCTTATCAATGTCTTGCATCTAACTTGCCAGTGCTTGTGCTGTTTCCAGTTTTCATCATTTGGCTCTTTTTTCCATTTCCTAAAAGATGCTTTTTTGGCAACATCAGCCTCTCTGACTTCACCTTTAAACCATGCTGGCAGTTTTTTTGGATTTCCTTCCACTTTTCTTAAAGTGTGAAATATAGCTGGTCTGGGATTCCAAGATAGTATTTTTAAACAACACCCAAGCTTGCTGTAAGTCTTTAACCTTTGCAACTGCTCCTTTTAGTTTTTTCTTAACTATTTTCCTCATTTTATCATAGTCTCCCTTTCAAAAGTTAAAAGGTAGTACTGTGGATTTCCTTACCATCCCTCCTCCATTAATTAAATCAAAAGCAATCATGCTATGATCACTATTGCCAAGTGGCCCCAACACCCTTATCTCTTGCACCAGATCTGGTGTTCCACTAAGGACTAAGTCCAAAATGGCTTTCACTCTGGTCCGTTCATGAACAGCTACTCCAAGAAGCAGTCATTTATTTCATCTTGGAACTTTATCTCCCTAGCGTGTTTCTCTGTGACACTGACCCAGTCAATACCGGGGTAATTGAAATCACCCATTATTATTATTACTGTGCTGTAACTTTTGTTAGCTTTCCTGATTTCGTTGAGCATTTCATCATCCATTTGTTCATTCTGGCCAGGCGGTCGATAGTACAACCCCACTGCCATTGCTTTCCCCTTTTTACATGGAATTTCAATCCATACAGATTCTACAGCAAATTTTGTTTCTTGCAAAACTTTAATCATTTGTGACTCAATGCCCTCTCTAACATAGAGCACAACCCATCCACCAATTGATCAGCTCTATCATTAAGATATAGTTTGTACCCAGGTATCACAGTGTCCCACTGGTTGTCCTCCTTCCACCATGTCTCGGATATATCAATCATATCTAACCACTTATTTAGTGCTATATATTCTAACTCTCCCATCTTATTTTTTTGGACTTCTAGCATTTGTATACAAGCATTTTAGAGACTGTATTTTATTCATATTAATATGGCTATCAGTAGGCAGGGGTAATTTGGAATCTTTAAGCTCTGTGTGCTCCGTACTCAAGGGCGTTTGGGCTACTTTTGTCTTTATTGGAACCTCTCTGCTGATACGCCCTAACTTCATTCTTTTGGTAGTATCCTTCAAGGATACATTGTTCTGAACCATGCGCAATTGGGCGACTGTCGGCTCTCCCCTATCTAGTTTAAAAGCTGTTCTATCTCCTTTTTAAAGGTTAACTATAACGGCTGTCCTAACTCTTCCCTCATGGGCACATGGCTTTGGAGAAACGTCCTCGGTGTGAGAGGGTTTTACATCACCTGGAGGACAAGTCCTAGCTACAGGATCACTTCCTGCCACACCAGGGTGATGCTCTCCTGTCACGTGACCTCTCTCCTCCATGCAACAGGGATGCTGCCAGACTGGAGGGGGGACTTCAGGACTATATCCCTGTAGGTCTCATCTATGTACCTCTATCTCTTCCTTATGTCCTCCAAGTTTACTACTCTAGCCTCTAGAGATCAGACTCATTCCCTGAGAGCAAAGAGCTCCTTGCGCCTAGTGCCCACATAAGACCCCTCACCAACTGAGAGAAAATCATACATGTAACACTCAGTGCAAAAGACTGGAAAACCCCCATCTTGCTGCTGGACTGCATCTTAGTTTTAACGTTGTGTTTAGGTATTTAAGTTCTTTACCTACTAAGGGTTGGTGGGGATACTGATACTACTAAACTACACTTAATACGTTTAATATACTTTGTTCACCTGAAGCTTAATTAATCTCAGGTCCTTAATATATGCCTGATGAGGACAAACAGCTGCACCTGAGAGTGAATATGGCACCTCTTTTTCCTTTGAGAGGTTTATGCACCTATAAAGCTACAATTATCCCAGGGGTGAGTAGGTGTTGGGGAGGGAGGGAAGGAAAAAGATTTATTAAAAGCTGGCTGCTACACAGTACCCTGTCCTGTGCGTCTAAGGTAATCTGTGACCAATTTCCAGGGGGAGTCCCACTGTCCTTGCTTGGATAGAGGGAGTCTTGGGTTCTAAATTTAACCGGAAAACTCTCTTCTGTGTTTTAAATTTAAACTGAAAGCTCTTTGCTGCTACTAGGCCCTGACTGATTTAACAAATACATTGGGTTCACAGATTAATCTACTGCTAACTGCTAACACCTAATCAGGAGTTAGTGGGCCTGATTACCTGAGAGCAGCTGAGGCCTGCATAAAAGGCTCCAGTGCCCTGCCCTGTTGAGGCTTTCCTAACAAGGGCTCTACAGATCAACCAACAGTAAGGATTTGAGGGTTTATTTTATTATATTAAATTGCTAGCTCTCTGACTGGGAGCTCTTAAAAGGGTTTTTTGTATATTTTTAAAGCAAGGTTACTTTCTTTTTGGTGCTTTAGTGGAACATTCCTTGAGCACAGTAGGTTGCTGAACTCTAGTAACCTCCTCAGTTTTGGAAACTGCTAACACCTAATCAGGAGTTAGTGGGCCTGATTACCTGAGAGCTGCTGAGGCCTGCATAAAAGGCTCCAGTGCCCTGCCCTGTTGAGGCTTTCCTAACAAGGGCTCTATAGATCAACCAACAGTAAGGATTTGAGGATTTTATTATATTAAATTGCCAGCTCTCTGACTGGGAGCTCTTAAAAGGGTTTTTATGTATATTTTTAAAGCAAGGTTACTTTCTTTTTGGTGCTTTAGTGGAACTTTCCTTGAGCATAGTAGGTTGCTGAACCCTAGTAACCTCCTCAGTTTTGGAAACTGCTAACACCTAATCAGGTGTTAGTTCCGTCGCTACCCACCCTGACTCCCACCCACCCCTAGTGAGCAGTATTGCTTTATAGGGCACCTCCCCATTTAACAAATCACAGAGAATTGGACCAGCACATTTTGAATATAATTAAAGAGATTTAACTGCTTTTTCTCTGAAAGGACAGCTTGGAAAAAGGCTGGTACTTGGTAGATCTCTCTCTTTTCCTTTAACAGATATCTAAGCTCCACAAACAGAACAATGGCTGGGAAAAATTGTATCCCTAAAGCTGTTGCCCCCGTTACAGCTTCTGCCTCGGTCCAGACAGAGGTCCTAATGCCAATTGAAGGACCGGTTCCATGTGCAGGGTGCCTGCATGCTGAAGCTCTGAGGAAACAAGTGGAGGAACTCAGAGAGGAGGTGGCAAAGCTGAAGAGCATTCAAGACAGTGAGAAGTACATTGATGAGATGCTTCTTGCAGCAACCAAGCTCTCCAGCACAGGAGAAGATGGGTGCCAACAGAATGTCGATGGTTGGACACAAGTCACCAGGGCCTGCAAAATCACCAATCCAACTTCTCCAGCCCTTGAATTGAAGAACAATTATGCAGCCCTGGAAGTGGAGGAGGTGAAAGCATCCCTGGAAAGGGAAGAACCAGAGCTCAAGTACCCCAAAGTTGTAGAATCAGTGACCAGAAGGAAACGAACTGTAATGGTGGTTGGAGACTCTCTTCTGAGGGGTACTGAGGCATCCATTTGCCGACCAGACTTGATGTCCAGAGAGGTATGCTGTCTGCCTGGTGCCAAAATCCAAGATGTTACGGAGAGTTTGCCGAGACTCATCAAGCCACTGACTATTACCCAATGTTGCTAATCCATGTTGGAACAAATGATACTGCCAGGTATACCTCGGAACGTATCAAAAGTGACTTCATGGCTCTGGGACAGAGGGTGAAGCAGTTAGGTGCACAGGTGGTGTTCTCTTCAATCCTCCCTGTTGAGGGTAAAGGCCAAGGCAGAGAGGCTCGCATCCTGGAGATGAATGCATGGCTGCGTGGATGGTGTCATCAAGAGCGTTTTGGTTTCCTAGACCATGGGATGCTGTTCCAAGGGTTGCAGAGCAGAGATGGCATTCATCTGTCCAAGAAAGGTCAACGCATCTTCGGTAGTAGACTGGCTAATCTACTGAAGAGGGCTTTAAACTAGATTCATTGGGGATGGGTGAAGAAAGCCTCCAAGAAAGTGAAAGCCCCCAAGTAGGTGATACATTAAATACCTTTATGGAAATGGGTAACAGGGGTAACATATGGAAAGCAGTGTGTATAAATGCCTGTAGCATGGGAAATACGATCCCTGATGTTGAAGCTTTGGTGGGAGTGGCTGACTTGGATTTAGTGGCAGTTACAGAAACATGGTTCACAGAAAACCATGACTGGGATGTAACTATACCTGGTTATACTTTATTCAGAAAGGACAGGGTAGGAAGAAGGGGAGGAGGCGTGGCACTATATGAAAAACTACTATTAAAGCTTTGGAATTACAGAGCTTAAAAGGGAGAGGGGAGGCATTGTGGGTTAAACTAGAAAGAGTGAAAGAGAAATCTATTTGCATTGGTGTGATATACAGACCCTCCCTCACAAGAGGAAGAAGTGGACAGAGAGTTAATTGAAGACATACGCAGCATTGCTAGGAAAGGGGAAGTGCTACTGATAGGAGATTTCAATATGCCAGATGTTGATTGGCACATTCCTGCTACAGTATCATCTAGAAGTAAGGAGATCCTGGATTCTCTACAGGGAGAACTATTCAGGCAATTGCTAACAGACCCCACACGTGAAGGGGCCATACTGGACTTGGTGCTTACCAATGGTGAAAGTGTTTCTGATGTTGTAGTGGGAGATCATTTTGCATCCATTGATCACCAGATGGTGTGGTTCAGTATTAGGACTAGGGCTGTTAGAATCCATTCAACGATGAGGATCTTAGACTTTAGGAAGACTAACTTTGCGAAGATTGTCCAATACCTCAGGAAGTCGTTAGTGGGATGGGAACAGCTGGGGGATGTAGAAAAACAGTGGGCAAAACTGAAAGGGGATATTTTAAGGGCAACCAACCTTTTTGTTAAAATGATAAATAAAGGTAAAAGGAAAAGGAGACCGCTATGGTTTTCGAAGGAAGTAGCTGAAAAAGTGAAGAAAAAGAGGGAGGCCTTCATGAAATACAAGAGATCACAGAGAGAGGAAGACAGGCATCTGTATTTGGAAAAACTTAGAGAAGCTAGCAAAGTAGTCAAGAAGGCAAAGATTCAAAAGGAGGAGGAAACAGCCAATGCAATAAAATGGGGGGGATAAGACATTTTTCAGATATATTAGTGAGAAAAGGAAGGGCAAAAGTGGTATTGTCAGACTCAAGGGTGCAGGGGAGGAATATGTAGAAGCTGATAAGGATAAAGTGGAATTGCTTAACAAATATTTTTGTTCTGTGTTCACAGATGAAGAACTAGGAGCAAGACCTCAGAAAACACCCACAAATAGGAACAGAAGCGAGGGACATCTTGAACAATTTTCAGAAGACTGTGTTCGTGAGAAACTAGCTCAACTTAAAGTAGACAAAGTGATGGGACCGGATGGGATACACCCTAGAATATTGAGGGAACTTGGGGACGTTCTAGCAACTCCACTGACTGACCTTTTCAATGCCTCGTTGGAGTCGGGAGTGGTGCCAAAGGACTGGAGAGAGGCTCATGTGGTGCCTTTACACAAAAACGGAAGTAAGGATGTGGTTGAAAACTACAGGCCTGTTAGTTTAACTTCGGTGGTGAGTAAATTATTGGAAACGCTGCTGAAAGAGAAAATAGTGAGGTTTCTGGAGTCCAGAGGATTACAGGATCCGAGGCAGCATGGATTCATCAGAGGCAGGTCTTGTCTGACAAATCTGATAGATTTCTTTGACTGGGTGACCAGGGAGTTGGACCGAGGGAGAGCTCTAGATGTGGTGTATTTAGATTTCAGTAAAGCCTTTGACACTGTTCCTCACAGGCGACTTATAAACAAACTGAACACCCTAGGGATGAACCCTAAAGTTACTGCTTGGGTTAGAAATTGGTTGGGTGGGAGGCGACAAAGTGTACAAGTAAATGGAGCTCACTCTGAGGAGAAGGATGTTACCAGTGGTGTGCCCCAGGGATCTGTCCTTGGTCCGATTCTTTTTAACATCTTTGTTAGTGATATAGCGGAAGGGCTGTCGGGTAAGGTTTGCCTCTTTGCGGATGATACCAAAATCTGCAATAGAGTAGACACCCAGGAAGGTGTAGATAACATGAGGAGGGATCTAGCTAAGCTTGAAGAATGGTCTAGAATTTGGCAACTGGGATTTAATGTTAAAAAAAGGTAAGGTCATGCATTTGGGCTGCAGCAATCCAAGGGAGCAATATAGTATAGGGGGCAATGTTCCCTCTAATTTTCTGTAGGCTGTGTGCGCATAAAATATCAGCTGTGCAGCTTTTGAAGGAAGGTTAAATTTTTGTGCGCCACATGACGACACTCGGAGTTATATACTTTAAAATTTGACTACATGTCAGAATACAGTATGTACACCACATTGATTGCACTAGGAAATATTGTAGAACTTGTGAAAACCATAAATACACAACAACTTTTCAATTTTAAGAACGTCTGTGTTGTTTTCTATCAGAATCAGAACCGTAATTTTTGTGCGCTCTGTTGTAAAGTATGTACGCTCACTCGGTGAGGTGTGTGCGCGCGCACACGCGCACAGCTTAGAGGGAACAGTGATAGGGGGTGAAGTACTTTTGTCCACTAAAGAAGAGCGGGACCTAGGCGTGGTTATGTCTGATGATCTTAAAGTAGATAAACAGGTAGAAAAGGCGATGGCAAAAGCTAGAAGGATGCTTGGGTGCATACTGTGATAAGGAGAGTGCAGCCCAGCCAGGGAAAAGTGAAAAAAGTAAGAATTTTTCCTCTTTGCGGGGGATGGGCACACAGGATCACATAGTCCACAGCAGGAACCTGGAGAGAAACTTAGAGGGCAGACCTAGCTGGAAGTCACGCCCACACTCCAGGTCAGCCACAGACAGGAGTGGGAGGTACAGAAGGGCGGAGCCAGGAAGGGAGTTGCCCTGCTCAGTGTTTGAAAGGGAGCAAACAAACACTAGAGATAGAGTCGGTTGTAGAGTTGGTTGGAGGGCTGGTTCAAGAGGTGGTTCAGAGTGTGGTTGGAAGCATGGTTGGAGAGCTGATTCAGGAGTTGGTTCAAGTGCTGGTTGGAAGCATGGTGAGAAGCATGATTGGAGACACAGTTCCAGTTGCAGTGGCAGTTGTTGTCGGAGTTGCAGTCCAGGTCTAAGTGGGAGTTGCAGCTCAGGTTCCAGTCCTGGTCCCAGAAGGTACAGAGGGAACAGCCCTGTAGCCAAAAGGAGCAGCAGAAAAAGGAACCGCTATAAAGACATCCAGAGAAGGTACAAAGGAAGCCGCCATACTCAGCACAGTAGCCACCGAGGATATAGGGAAGGTTCCAGGGGGAGAACCACCTACCCTAGCAAGAGAGTGGGAAAGTGTTACCACAGGTCTCTGCCCTACGCTGAGGCAGAGGGAGTCCTGACTGGCCAAAGCTCTAACCAGGAGAATATTGTACAAGAAGCCCAAGGTAGGAGAAGGGAGGCAGCAAGGCCTTCTAAGTATGTTTATTCTTCTGACTCTGAGGAAGCTGTTATGCCACAGATAACACAGCACAAAAAGAAATGTTGTACCAGGAAGGTTAAGCAAGAGCAACCCATAGGAGACCTGCCTAGAGCAGGGAAGGCAAGAAAGTGGGAGAGGTTGTTTAACCTGTTAAAAAGTCTAAAGCAGAAAGTTCCTGAGCGGTACCTAGCAGAACCCTGCTACAGCTCAGCAGAGAGTATGGACATTGAAGTCAAGGAGGCTGAGGTAAATTCAAATGTCTCAGAGATGGAATGCGATGCCTGCACTAAGGTAAATTAGTGTGAGCCAGAAACACTTGATATTGGAATTCACTGTTGTTTTGTTTTGGACATTTGTTACTGGAGAAGTATCCACTATTTTCTTTTGTCTGGAGAATACATGTGTTTGGGAGAAATTGTATCCACTTACCTACAAGGAAGCTGAATAAATTCCTGTGCGCTTTATAAACCACTCGGCCTCATCATTCCTTACACAACTACAACCCTAGGAAATAGAAGAGGTGATCACCCGTCCCTACTAGGCGGCCGCCTGATAGGGGCGCGAGCGTCACAATACGGAGAGGAATGGCTAGCAGAAAAAAGGAGGTGATAATGCCTCTCTATAAGTCTTTGGTGCAACCTCATTTGGAGTATAGTGTGCAATTCTGGAGACCGCACCTTCAAAAGGATGTGAACAGGATGGAGTCGGTGCAGAGGGTGGCTACTAAAATGATTAGTGGTCTTCATTATAAAGCATATGAGGACAGACTGAAGGATCTTAATATGTACACCTTAGAGGAAAGGCGGGATAGAGGTGATATGATTGAGATGTTTAAATACCTCCATGGCATAAATGTTCAAGGAGAGAGCCTCTTTCAATTGAAAGCAAGTTCTGCTACGAGGGGACATGGGATGAGGGTGAAGGGAGATTGATTCAGGAGGGATATGCGGAGATATTTCTTTACGGAAAGAGTAGTGGATCCATGGAATAGTCTCCCAGTGGAAGTGGTAGAGATGAGGACAGTAACTGAATTCAAAAAAGCATGGGACAAATACAGAGGATCTCTAAAGGTAAAAAGGGGACTGTTGTAGTTGTTGATATGGAAGGACAGACTAGATAGGTCATGTGGTCTTTTTCTGTCATCCTATTTCTATGTTTCTATGTTTCTAATCAGCTTTAATCTAAAGAATTCCTTTTCCCCAACATTTAGAAAAATTCCCAGAAGTAAATACTTATAATTGCAGATCTCTCTCCAGATGTAGCAGTCCCTTTTTGTAGTACTTCAAGACTGCTGTAAATATTGTTAGTTTCTCTGATTTCTTTGAGCATTTCATCATCGCCAGGCGGTCGATAGTACACCCCCTCTGCCATTGCCTTCCCCTTTTTACATAGAATTTCAATCCATAGAGATTCTACAGTGTATTAACACCCTCTCTAGCATAGAGCACAACCTCCCCACTAATTTGATCTACTCTATCATTGTGATATAATTTGTACCCAGGTATCACAGTGTCCCAGGCATCACAGTGTTTAAGAGCCGATAAAGCTACGATTATCCCAGGGGTTGGTGGGAGTGGGGAGGGAGGGAGGAAAGGAAGGAAGACCTATTAAAAGTTGGCTTGCTTCTAAGGTAAAGGCTTACCAATTTCCTGGGTGACTCACGCAGCCCTTGGTTTGATAGAAAGGGCCTTTTAAATTGCCCCTTTGATCTGTCACTTGCCTTTAACATCTATTCAAGACAACTTCACAGATCTTTTGCCTCCTAACTGTAAGGCCTCTTTGTAAAGGTCACTAGAAACAAGTTTATTTCTTCTTACTCAGGAATATTCTACCTGTATGCTAAGCTATGCTCTGGTTTGATTTAGATAAAATGCTCTCTAGAAACAACTTCATTTCAGTAACTACTCTATTTAACTTTCTATGTTTAAGCTATACTCTGATTTGATTGAAATGAAAAGTTCTCTAGAAACAAATTTCAGAGTCTATTTACTCTTAATTTACTTTCTATGCTAAGCCATACTCTGCTTTGACTTAAATACAAAGCTCTCTGGTAGTACTGACTGACTCAGCAAAAACAATGAATTCTAAAATAAACAGATCAGTTTTAACACAAAGAATTCCCTTCCCTCCCTCCCCCAAGATTTAGAGTTTATTTCAGAAGATTAATACTCACAAGTGTAGATCTATTTCCTTGTAGCAGTTCCTTTTGGTAAAGTGGCGTCCATAGCTATTGTTATTGTATCCATCCATTGCATTTTCTGGCCTTCCTCTTTGGCACAGACCTTCAACCTTGCCAAGCATGATGTCTTGTCATTCAAGCTTCTAAAGAAAGCTTAGGTTTTATCTCCTCTAGTACAGACTGATTCTTCGGGCAGTCCACGGTATACACAGTATTCTTCGTCAGCACCATAATTTGAAGGCATCAATTTTCATCCCATCACTATCCAACTTTCAGATCCATATAACATTATTGAAAATACCATGGCTTAGCCAAGTCAAATCTTTGTATGCAGAGAATCTCTGCACTTGAAAATCTTGCTTAGGTCCTTCATAGCTGTTCTGCCAACAGCAATGCTTCATCAGATTTCTTGACTGCTTGTCATTTCTTTATTGATTATTGATCCAAGCAGGTTAAAGCTGTTTACTAGTTCTATTTCTTCTCCATCAAAGATGAAATTGACTTTGCCAGTTATCATGATCTTTGTCTTCTTCATGTTAAGGTGCAGGCCCATTTTAAGACTATGTTCTTTGTTCTTGAGAAGCAAATCTTTTAGATCATCTTCATTTCCGGCCAGTAATGTGGTTTCATCAGCATAGTGAAGGTTGTTGATAAGTCTTCCACCAATCTTACACCTCGGTTGTCTTCATACAGTCATGCTTCTCTGATGATTTGTTCAGCATATAAATTAAACAGGTATGGGGAAATTATGCAGCCTTGTCATACACTTTTGCTGATTTTAAAACATTCTGTTTCTCCTTGATCAATATAAAGGTTGCTTAAGAGAATTATCAAGTGTTCTGGTATACCAGTGCTTCTTAATGTGGCCCAGAGTTTCTCATGGTTTACACAATCAAAAGCATTGCTATAGTCAATAAAACACATATAGATACAGTATCCTTTAGGTATTCTTTTTTGTCTTTTCAAGGATCCATTTCACATCTGTGATGATGTCTCTCATTCCTAGCCCTTTCCTGAACCTTTGTTTTATTTACCATTTGTTTCCTTCTGACACCTAGCATTTTGTTTGCTTTCTTGGCTGCTACCGCACACTGAGCTGAGGGTTCCAAAGTATTATCTATGATAATTTATTTATTTAACCGGTTTTATATACCGCCTTTCGACATGTCAAGTGGATTACATCGAACAGTAACTTGGTTTACATTGAACAGAAGAGCACATACATAAAACCAGCAACTAAGAATACAACAAACAGTAGAGAACATATTGTACATTAGATCATAGTTGTGACATCAAACCATTAAGGCAACATGAAACATAGGTAACTATATACAGTAGAATGTGCCAACAATATAAACATGAGATGGGGAACAGGCTTGGGACTCAGGTGGAGATTAGTCTGGGGGGGCATGGTTAGTCTGGTGCCTTGGAGAAATGCTCAGAGAAGAGGTAAGTTTTTATTTTCTCTCGGAAATCTTTGAGATCTTGTAGTGCGCAAATGTCATCTAGTAGGGCATTCCAGAGTCTTGGGGTGAACAAGGAGAAAGCCCTGTTTGATGTTCAAGCATTGTGTTTCCAGTTGTCTGTAGGGATAGCAAGAGTAGTTTGAATGCTGGTCCTTCTAGGTCAGTTGTCTGGTGTTTTTTCCATAAGAGTTTCTAGATGATCTGGTGATAGATGGTGGAGTGCTTTGAAGGTAGTGATCAATACTTTGTACTTAACAAGGGCTCTTACTGGAAGCCAATGGAGGTTACGGAGCATCAGAGTAATATGCTCACGTTTGGGGGGGGGGGCAGTTAGTAATCTTGAGGCGATGTTCATGGTCACCTGCAGTGGGTAGATTGATGAGGCTGGTAATCCTTGTAGCAGGATGTTACAGAAGCCAAGGTGAAGCAGAGTTAAGACTTGGAAAACTATCTGGAAATGGGTTTGATCCAGGAGTGGTTTGAGAGCTTTGATTGTTCTGATTTTCTGTAGAAGAGGCTTATAGTGGAGTTTATGTGCTGAGTTAGAGTAAGACCCTGGTCCAGTGTGATCCTGAGGTATCTCACATTAGATTTAGTGTGGATATTTTCTCCACCCATATCCACATATGGTGGAAGTGAGAAACAGGGATCTCTGGTGACATGAAGTAACTCCTATTTGGTAGTTCAAATTAAGGTTATGTGTTTGAAGCCATTGTGAGACAGCATAGAAGCAGTCTATCAGAGGGGTGGTATACTGGAGTAAGGATGGAGGTAGGAATATACAGCATAATGTCATCCGCATATAAGTGGTATAGGACATTATGAGAGTGGATGATATTAGATAGGTTGAATGAATAGGTTAAACAGGAGTGCAGACAATGCAGATCCTTGAGATACCCCTTGAGTTATGTTGGAAGGAATGGTGGCTATTCCATTTATATGTACTTGTTGCCTTGAGGAGAGGTAAGAAGAGAATCATTTGAGGGTGGTGTTGCATAGGTCAATTGCTTGAAGTTGAAGTAGTAGAGCATTATGTGGCACAGAGTCAAAGGCAACCTTTACATTAAGGAAAATGAGGCAAATCCTGGATGGAGTTTCCTAGTGCCCAGGATGAGCTTGTCCATGAGTATGGTGATAAGATATTCGACCCCGTGGTTGGTTCTAAAACCATGCTGTTGTTGGTCAAGAGGAGTATATGTGTTGACATGGTCTTGCAGCTGCATCTGGACTGCTTTTTCAATAATCTTGGCTAGGAAGGGTAAGCTAGAGAATGGCCTGTACGAGCTTGGTAGCGTTGGGTCCAGTCTTGGGCTTTTGATGATTGGGCATATGGATGCTTGTTTAATATGTTTTGGTAGGTAGCCTAGGGAGAGGGAGCTGTTTATGATCTGCAGAATTATTGGGGCTAGCTCTGCGGGATTGATTTGATAAATTGTACAGGGCATGGGTCAAGCTGGGAAGTTGTATTAAGGCCCACAATAATATTTTTAAGCTGGTTTTCCAATATGGGAGTAAATTCACTCCATAGGCAAGGTGAAGGGTTCTCATATGTAGTCAGGAGTGTAGCGGGCCTAGGGTTCTTAGTTTGTGAGATAGTGGCCAGAAAGTGATTTGTTAATGTTTGTGGTGTGGGGGAGTCAGGGTTGGTCCCTGTTTCAGGATTCTTCAGTGTTGCATTTACTATGTTGAAGAGTTCCCATGGACAATTAATTGATTTAAATATTAGCTTTGTGTGATATTCTTTTCTGGTCCTGTTGATGGTATCCTGGAATCTTTGCAGCATGCTCATGTATGCCTCACAGTCTGATGGGGAATTGGAATGTCACCATCTTCTTTCAGTCTTTTGAAGGTTACACTTTAAGTACCTCAGATCTGTTGTGTACCATGCAGCCCTACGGTATTAGGAGAGAGAGGGGCTAAAGCATCATGAGATAAGGTGTTTTGCCAACTCTCCACTAATGTGTCCAGGTCATGGTCAACTTAGGAAGGATAGTGTTAAGGAATATTTCCTTGTTCCAGCTCTCGAATCATCTTTGTGGGGGTGAGGTGTTGATTGTGTTTGGTTATGGGATGTAGGTATGGTAAAGTTGAGGACTGTGTGGTCTGACCAGGGGACTCTATGTATGGAGGAGGAAGTTGGTGGGAGGGAGCATGTTGCTGAAGATGAGGTCCAACCTCCTTCCTTTTTCATATGTGGGATCTTCTACAATTTGGTGATAATCAAGGGCTTCCATCGCCTCCAAGAAGGCATCTTTTGTTCTATGTTGATGAAATCCCCGAAGAGGAGAGCGTGTTTGCTAAGGGTGTATATATTGCAAGCTGACTGAAGTACTGTGGGGAGTTGATCCCCCATGGGGGTGGGTGATCTTTATGTTAGGCATCAGATGGTCAGGAGCTTATTAGAGACAGTAAGTAGATCCAAGTCTTGTGCAGTGTCTGCGGCATTTTGACATCGTAAGCGTTTAACTAGAATCAAGATTCCCCCCTCCTTTACAGTCTGCTTTGTGAGAGTGGAATAGGTTACAGTCTGGTGGCAGTTGGTTCATTAGTGCAGAATCTGTATTTGAGAGCCAAGTCTCAGTGATGCACATGAGGTCTAAGACATTATCAAGGAAGTAGTCAGAAATGATTGGAATTTTATTCCTCACAGAACGAGCATTGATAAGAGCACACCTCAAGTGGGTAGGCATGGTATATTGTATGTTGTATGTTAAGTTGCCTAGATTCTCTTCCTGGGTCATCATTCCTGGTGTCAAATCTTGCATCATGTAATTTGGGTTGTTCTTCCTTAAATGCATGCCTTTGCACATGTCCACATTAAATTCCATCTACCATTTGCATTTCAAGTTTCCCAATTTCTCAAGGTCCTCTTGCAATTTTTCACAATTCTCTTGTGATTTAACAACTGAATAAGTTTGTATCTGCAAATTTAATCATCTCACTCATTGTTCCCATTTCCAGGTCATTTATGAAATATGCTAAAAAAACAGCAGGCTTATTAGAGATCCCTGGGGTACTTCACTATTCACCTTTCTCCATTGAGAAAATTGCCCATTTTGCCCTACTCTCTGTTTTCTATTTTTTAACCATAATAGTATACTGCCTCCTATCTCATTTTTTAAATTTCCTCAAGTCTCTCATAGAGGACCTTGTTGAAGGCTTTCTGAAAATCCAGAAACACTGTATATCAACCAACTTATCTGTTTTTTTCACACCTTCAAATAAATATAACAGATTACTGAGACAAGACTTTCCTTGGCTAAATCCATGTTAACTTTTTCCCATTAACCAGGACTATCTGTATATTCAGTAATTTTGTTTATTATAATGGTTTCTACCATTTTGCCCAGCACTGATGTCAGGCTCACTGGTCTGTAGTTTTCCTGGACCACCCCTGGAATGTGTTTTAAAAATTGGCATTACGTTGACCACTCTTCAATCTTCAAGTATTATAGACAATTTCAATGATAGCTTACAAATTTCTAAGAGACATGCAATTTCATTTTTCAGTTCCTTCAGCACTCTGGAATATAGGCGATTTACTACTCTTTAGTTTATCAAACTTCTATATTACATCTTCAAGCTTTATTGAGATTTGTTTCAATTCTTATGATGTATCACCTTTAAATATCATTTCTGATATAAGTAAATTCCCATTATCTCCTTCAGTAAAGACCAAAGCAAAGAATTCATTCAGTCTCTCCCCTATGGTCTTGTCCTCCCTTAGCGCCTTTTACCCTTCTATCATCTAATGGTCCAAGACTCTCACAGTTTTTTTTGCTACAAATGTACTTGAAAAAGGATTTTACTATGTTTTTTCTCCTTCTACAGCAAGCTTCTTTTCAAATTCTCTCTATGCCTGTCTTATCAATGCCTTACATCTAACTTGTCAGTGCTTATGTTATTTCCTATTTTCATTATTTGACTTCTTTTTTCATTTTCTGAGAGATGCTTTTTGACTACAACAGCCTCTTTGACCTCACTTTTAAACCATGCCAGCAGTCATTTAGCTTTCCTTCCACATTTCTTAAAGCATGAAATACATCTGGTCTGGGCTTCCAATATAGTATTTTTAAACAATGCCCAGGCCTGGAAAAAAAACCCCACTTAAACTCTGCAGTTGTTCCTTTTAGTTTTTTCTTAACCATTTTCCTCATTGTATCATAGTCTCCCTTTTGAGCACAATGGATTTCCTTGCTACCTTCTTCCATTTATTAAATCAAATATGATTGCATTATGATTACTATTGCCAAGTGGCCCCAACACCATTATCTCTCACACCAGATCCTAGGTGCCACTAAGTTCTAGGTCTAAAAAGCATAGTTACCTGTAACAGATGTTCTCCAGGGATAGCAGGAATCAGTCCTCACAAACAAGTGACATCAGTGCTGGCGGAGCCCGTATGGAAGCATCTCCCCAGCTTTCAAAGAAAGCCTTTGGGAGATGCCACCACGCATGTGTGGTTCCCTTCCTGTTCAAGGGTGCCATCTTGCTCAGTCATATGACATAGCTAAGACAGCAAAAAACAAATTGGTATAGTTAAGGCAATTCTACAGGGAGAAGAGAGGGTTGTGAGGACTGATTCCTGCTGTTCCTGGAGAACACCTGTTACAGGTGAGTAACTATGCTTTCTCCAGAAACAAGCAGGAAGTCAGTCCTCACATATGGGACTCCCTAGCTCCAGGCTACCAAAAACCTGTAGAAAAGACATGATCAAGCAGTGAATAGCAGCCGGTGAGTCTGAAGGATAGACTCTGAAAGGACCCCAGTTTCTAGGGAGAACCATTACTCTGGTAGCCTGAACACAGATGGGTCGGAGTTGCCTAAAACCCCGAAAGGATTATGGAGTACGGACTGGCCAAAGGCACTGTCCCATTGAGACTCCCTCTTCAGGCACTAGTGAGCTGCAAAGGTGTGGACTGAAGACCAGGTGGCGGCCCGGCAGATGCCTGTCATTGGGACAGAGCGCAAGTTTGCAACTGAGGTCGCCATAGCCCTGACATTGTGAGCCGTGACATGGCGCTCCAGAGGGAGCTCAGCCTGTTCGTATGTGAGGGCAATGAAATCTGAAACCCAGGTGGACAGGGTCCACTTGGTCACCACCTCCCCCCCTGGGTTCATAGGAGATGAAAAGCTGGGAGGCTTTGCACTGGCCCTGGGTATGCTGCAGATAGAAGGACAGGGCACTCTTACAGTCAGTGTATGAAGTATAGTCTCTGCATTGCTGGCATGAGGCCGTGGGAAGAAGGTGGGGAGCACCACCGCCTGATTGAGGTGGAAGGAGGAGACCACCTTCAGCAGGAATTTGGGGTGGATACAAAGCACTACCTTGTTCTTATAGAACCTTGTACTGTATATGGTGCCTCCGCCATCAAAACCTGGAGCTCACCGACCCTGCGAGCAGAGGTGAATGACTCCAGGAAGGCAACCTTCCAGGAGAGGTATCGCAGGTGGCAGCTGGCTAAGGGCTCAAATGGCAGCCGGTGAGCAGCACCAGCACTACACTAAGGTCCCATTCTGCAAGGGGTGGGCAGATTGGGGGCTTGGAGAGCAGTAGGCCCGGCAGGACGAGGGGCTGAGCCGAGTGAAACTTGCCCTTGATAGGATGGTGGTGGAGTGCTGAAAGGGCACACAGGTGCATTCTGACTGAGTTAGACTTGAGTCCGGCATGGGAGAGGTGCAGCAGGTATTGCAGGACTAGCCGCACCATGCAGGAGAAGGGATCTGCCTGTTTCTCTGAGCACCACACGGAGAATCTCTGCCACTTGAAGGCATAAGCACGCTTTGTGGAAGGCTTGCAGGAGGCCAGCAGGACCTCCTCCACGAGGTGCCATTTGAGCCCTGGGGAGTTCCTGAGAGGGACCGGGGGTTCCATCACTAGGCAGAGCAGCCGTGGGTACCAAGGCTGGCTGGGCTACCAGGATTAGTGATGTCCTGTCCTGAAGGACCTTGAATAGAGTCTTGGTAACCAGCGGTGTGGGTGGAAAGGCGTACAGAAGATCTTCCGACCACAAGATAAGAAAAGCATCCGCTGCTACCCGGAATGGGTGAGGTTGGCAGGAGCAGAAGCGGGTCAGCTGGGCATTGGCCGGGCTGGCGAAGAGGTCCATCTGGGGGGGTCCCCCAGAGCTAGAATAGCCTGTGGGCTACTCCGGGGTTTAGCAGCCATTCATGTGGTTGCAGGACTGCTTAGTCTGTCCGCGAGGATACTATCTTGGCCCAGCAGGTAGACCGCTGATTGCATACGAGCAGAGGGCTACTGCCTCCTGGAGAAGGCATAGGAGCCTGTGCCTCCCTGTTAGTTCATGTAGAACATCCCCACTTGGTTGTCTTTCTGGATGAATACCGGCTGGTACTGGAGATGGTGGCCGAAGGCCTTGAACGCCAGGAATATGGCCCTGAGCTCCAAGAAGTTGATCTGTTTTTTGGGCTTCGGCCCAGGACCAGGTGCCCTGCATGCAGAAGTTTCTGCAGTGGGCTCTCCAATCCAGCAATGAGGCTGAGGACCTGCTGAGGAGTGCGGGGATTGGAAAGGCATGCCTGCCCTCAGGTGATGCATGGTATGCCACCAGCAGAGTGACTCCGCCAGAGGGTGGGTCATGTAGACCTTGTCCTGGAGGCGGCCGGTGACCTGTGTCCACTGAGACCTGAGGCAACACCAAGCCACCCTCATGTGAAGGTGGGCGTTCGGTGTGACATGTACTGGTTAAGGCCATGTGGCAAAACAGGTGGAGCATGCCGCATGCTGGCACGGAGTGTCTGCCCTGGACATTTGTGGCAAGGCCATGAGCAGTCCGGCTTCGCTTGGAGGTATTCAGGTGCACCCCAACAAACTCCAACCTCTATGTTGGGGTGAGATGGGACTTGGGGTGGTTTATCACGAATCTCAGGTATTGCAGGACACCGATGGTGTGGCCTGTGGCATCTTGGTGGCTGTGTCCCCTCTGATGAGCCAGTTGTCTAGGTAGGGGAATACAAAGGCTCCTTGGAGGTGTAGGTAGGCCGCCATGACTGCCAGGTTCTTTGTGAAGAGACTCTGGGTGGATGAGGATGTGGATATACACATCCTTTAGGTCCAAGGAGCATATCCAATCTCCCTGCTGGAGGTATGGCAGCAAGATTCCAAGGGAGAGCATCTTGAACTTCTTCTGCACCAGGAACTTGTTTAGGTCTCTTAAGTCTAGAATGGTCCTTAGGCCTCCTGTCCTTTTGGGGACAAGGAAGTACGTTGAGTAGAACACCCTGCCCTGTTGATGGGGCACTGGTTCCACAGCCATGTCTTTGAGAAGACTTGTGAGTTCCTGCAGTAGCAGGGCCTAATGCAAGGGAGTCCTGGGGGGGGCTCTCCTGGGAAGAAAGGAGGCAGCGTCTGGTCAGGTGGAGGAGGTAATCCTCTCTGACAACCTGGAGTGCCCAGGTGTCAGTGGTGATGGTCGACCACCGGTGGACAAAGTGGGCCAGACGTCCCACCGTGGGCTACTGATCTCCTGGAGAGGGAGAGGCTATGCCCAGCAAGTCAAAGGCTCAGCCCGGGCTGGGTCTGGGCTGGAGCTGAGGCCTTTTTGCTTGTGAGATTGTTGCCCAGGTCCTCAGGAATCCTGCTGAGGGGTCTGTGGGGTCTGATATGGTTGGTAGCTCCGGGATCCCAGGCCCTTTCTGGAGAAGGGGGGTTTCTTACACTCAGGGCCCGAGGAAGTTTTCTTTGAGAGTCTGGTCCTTGTTATGTATTCGGCATCGAGCTCCGCGGCTTTGTCTGCCATGGCCTTACCAAAGAGGTTCTCTCCCAGGCAGGGGACATACAGAAGTTTTCCTGGACCCATTTGCTTGAGGATTGGAGCCAAGCCTGCCTCCTGGCACTGATACAGGCACCAGTGACCCGGGCCATGGACTTGAAGCCATCTAGATGGCCCGGGTGATAAGCTTCGAACAATTGGCAGCAGTTTTGGCCAGTGTCTAGAACTGACTGGTTTTTCTTGTGCTGCTGTCTGCCTGACTCCGCCCCCCCGGAACCCGCGTAATTGCGCGCAGCGCGATTACGCTTGTGCCCTGCACCTGGCACTCTATTTAAAGAAACCACCAACGGCGTTCCGTCTGACTTTACCTGACTGGTTTTTCTTGTGCTGCCCCTCCATGCTGTAGACGCGGATTCCCCGGCCTCCCTCTCGCTCTCTAATTTGCCTCCTGCACTTCGTTGGGCGCCTCCGGTTCCTTCTCTGTCTACTATTTGTCTCACTCTTTGTTTCCTGTTAACTGGGTCGCTCTTTATGACGTCCATTCCAGTTGTTTGGGGCCGCCGGCCCCTGCGTCCTTCACTGTCGCTCCCCCGCTTGCAGGACCCCTCTCTCGAGTCCATCTCCGCCCCATCGCATTAGCCCCCTCGCCTAGTTCCTCTGCCTGCTCTCGCTCCTCAGTATTCTCTGTTTCTGCATGTCCAGCGCCCCTCCGTCTGAGTCTACTAAACTGCCGATCTCTGCGCTTGAAGACAACTCTGATCTATGATCTTATTGACCATGAGTGCATTGATGTCCTCTTTTTGGTTGAAACGTGGCTTAAGGAAGGAGAGGAGTCCCTCCTCCATCGCTGCCTTCCCCCTGACTATGCAGCCATTTCTGTTCCCCGTCTTTCCAGGTCGGGTCGTGGTTATTTACCGCTCCTCGGTGCCACTCTCCAGGATCTCTTCTACTTCCCTCTCCTATCCCGAGTCTCTTCTGCTTCAGCTGGGTACCCTGCCTGTTCTCCAGTTCCTTCTAGTTTACTCCCCACCTTCCTCATCTCCCCTGATTTGGGACTCTCTCTTGTCCTCCATATCGGATTTAGTTCTGCAGTTTCCTCAGCTCCATCTACTGGGCGATTTCAATGTCCATTTTGATTCCCCTACCTCGGCCAGGGATGTGTCCTTTACTACCTTACTTCGAGATCTTTCTCTATCTCAGCTTGTCTCCTCACCCACTCATATTGCGGGTCATACCCTCGATCTCGTCATCTCTCCATTGTCTTCTCCGTACCATATCTCCTATCCTTCCACAGTTCCTATTCCATGGTCCGACCATTTCTACCTCCTGTTTTCCCTACAGGCTCCTCCGCCACCTCCCCCTCCCCTCTCTCGGCGTCTCCACTCATCCACACTGCAGGTTTTCTCCTCTGCTCTTCATCCTCCCCCATCTGACTTCTCATCCCTTTCCCCATCTTCCCAGGTCAATGCTTGGACCTCTGAGCTGTCACGCGCCCTTGATCAGGTTGCCCCTGTCCAGCTTTTCAAACCCCGGCGCCGTGCTCACCAATCATGGTATCATTCCGGGCTCTTTCTGTTACGCTCCCAACTGCGGAGAGCCGAGCGTCTTTGGCGCAAAGCCCCCTCTGCTTCATCATATCAGCATTTCAAATCTTGCCATGCTTTTTACCGGTCTGCCATCCACCAGGCAAAGTGTTCCTTCTACTCCTCCTCGATCACAGCTGCCCCGAACAGGTCTCGTCAACTTTTTGCCACCCTGACTTCCCTCTCTCGTCTACAGTCCTCCGCTGCTCAGGACGCTCTCCTTCTTGAGCAAGCACCCAGCCCCACCTCCTTAGCAACATTCTTTCTCTCTAAAATCCAGAATCTCCGCTCTTCTCTTCCTTGCTGTCCTTCAGCCCTGTCGTCACCTCCCCCCGTTTCTCCTCCTCCTTCCCCTTCTCTCTCCTACACTTGGTCTGCTTTCTCTCCAATTTCGTCCCCAGAATTGCTCCAACTTTTATCTACCACCCGCAGAACGTCCTGTAGTTTGGATCCTATTCCTTCTGTTTGGTTCTCTGATCCTCCCGCTGTACTTCTTCAACCTCTTCTGACTATCATCAACTCTAGCCTTCTGTCTGGTCTTTTCCCTACCCCCTGGAAACATGCCATAGTTCGTCCTCTATTAAAACAGCCCACCCTTGATCCTGCCATTTCCGCACACTATCGTCCCGTTTCCAATCTCCCTTTCGCCTCCAAGCTTCTGGAAAAGGTTGTGTTCTCTCAGCTTTCTCACTTTCTTGATTCTACACTCTTTCTTCATCCCAGACAATCTGGATTTAGACCTGGTTTTAGTGTTGAGTCCACAATTGCAGCAGTTTTAAATGAGATTCACACCTCTCATTACCAAGGCAATATCACTCTAGCTGTTTCACTCGACCTCTCTGCAGCTTTTGACTTGGTGGATCACGCTCTTCTCCTCTCTCGTCTTCGGGATGCAGGCATTCGGGGTTTGGTATATCATTGGTTCCACTCATTCCTCTGTCACCGGTCCTTTGCTGTTTCTTCTCCTCTATCCACCTCTGATCCTCTTCCTCTCCCCTGTGGTGTCCCTCAGGGATCGATTCTGGCCCCCTTATTGTTTAATGTCTTTCTTGCCCCCTTGGGCCTCCTCATCCAGCAATCCGGGATCTCTAGCTATTTTTACGCTGATGACATTTTTCTTCTGCATCACACTTCACCTTCTCATCCTGACTTATCCCTTCTGAACAACTGTCTGGCCTCTATTTCCTCTTGGCTTTTGTCTAACTGTCTAGTACTTAATGTCACCAAAACTGCTGCCATTTGGTTCCCGCACACTTCCCCTGCTCCCTTACTTGCCCCGTCTATTTCAGGTGCTTCCATTGCTGTCGTCTCCCAACTCCGTTATCTTGGAGTTTTTCTTGATCATACCCTCAGTTTTCACAATCACATTTCCCATGTCTCTAGATGCTCCTTTCTGCGCCTTCGGCAAATCCGTGCTCTTCGTCCCTTCTTATCCACTCCAGCTATTACCACCCTCCTTCTCTCCCTGATCATCACCAGGTTAGATTTCTGCAACATCATTTTTGCCAGTCTTCCCCAGTATCAAAAACGCTGTTTGCAATTAATTCAGAATACCGCTGCTCGCATGATCTTACATGCCTCCCCCCGTGATCATGTCACCCCTTTATTACATCATCTACACTGGCTGCCAATTGATTTCCGGATCTCCTTCAAGGTTCTCACTTTAACCCACAGAGCCATTTATCTATCTACCCCTACCTACCTATCTGACCTACTCACTTACCATACCCCCTCACGCAGTCTTAGGTCCATTCACATCAATCGCCTTCACCTCCCAGCACCCTCCAAAGCTCACTTACAATCGACTAGGAAAGCAGCATTTTTCTACTTAGCCCCATCTCTCTGGAACTCCCTGCCCACCGCCCTCCGTACAGAAGAATCCTACTCCAAATTCCGTTCCCTCCTTAAAACACATCTGTTCTCCCTAGCCTTCCCCCCTGAGTCTTAAGTGTTCACTCTTATTACTCTACTCTCTTAACCCTTCTGTCCTTACTTACCTCTTGCTCTATCATTTATTGTAATTTCCTCTTTTTTTCTTGATGTTGTTTTGTAAACCGCCCCGATGTTATGGGGGGCGGTATAACAAATGTGTACTAAACAATAAACCTCTGGAGGGGTTCCCTGGAGATACCGGTGGAGGTATGTCTGGACCCAGCAGCCCAGAATGGAGCCCTGGTATCATTTTCTGCAGAGGGCATCAAGGCTCTGGGCCTCCCTGCCAGGAGGCATTGAGGAGTGCATCTTTTGGCTTTGGAGCCAACCCATGGCTGACTTGACCACCATGGAGTTGTGTGGTAATTGGCTCCTGCAGAAGCCCGGACTCGGGCGGACCTTATATATAAGGTCGAGCCGGCGACTAACTGTGGGTACCATAGCCATTGTCTCCCATATAGGATCACCAGGACTGGCACCAATAGGGACTCCTTCAGGGGGGGGGAGGAGTCGAATTGGAGAATCTTGAGATCCTCCGACTGAGGATCATCTACCGACTCAGTGATTTGGCCATGTCCTGCACGAAGTCGAGGAAAGTCTTGTCTTCGGGGGGACCTGATGCCAGGCCCTCAGTGGGGACGGGTCCGATGGAAGGTCCCGATGCCTCCGGGTGTCATCCTCAGAGTCCCATTCTGAGTCATCAGAGGTGGACTCGATGATCGAATGGACCCGGGTCAGAGGCTCATAGGCATCGGCGGCATGGCCGGAACTGTGGCTGCTGGCTGGGGAGGATCGAGGTCCCATGGAACGGGACTGCAAATGTGACCTCTGTCGGTGATCGACCTGGGCGAGGGAGCTTCTGGGGATCAACTCAACGCTGGGGGAAGTCCTCGAGATCGAGGTCCAGGTGTTTTTGGCAGATGAACCGGTGCAGCCAGACAGCACTGCCTGCTGAGTGGCCAAGAAGGCAGACAAGCTGTGCTCCAGGGCCTCCATCATGATCTCCGGCCTGGATGTAATCACAGCAGTTGATGCAGATGCTGAGGGTATCGGGTCCAGTGCTGGTGGAAGAGGAAAGTCCCTGGTGGGGATGGCCACGGGGACTTGGGGCCGATTGCCGGGGTCCATCAAGTTCTTCCGGGGAAGTTTTGGCAGCTGCTCCTGCTCCAACACCTCGGTCCTCCTCTGGGGACTCAGGGATCTGGTGCAGGACTTACCACCTTCCCCGAGTCTCGTGAGGAGTACTGCAAGGCTTTCTTCTTCTTTGGGATCCGGACTGGGGACACCCGGTCGGAGGACTCGCAGCCCCGACTGGTGGCCGCGGAGTCATTGTGCGATCCCAGGATCTCGGACTAGGCCCTGGAAAGGGTTTCCAAGGCAGAGTCTGACCTGAACATCCTGGTCATGCTTTTCCTGCCTGCTTTTGACTGCTTTGGGGGGCAGTCTCTTGCAGGACCTGCAAGTCTCTGGGTAGTGGTCGGTACTGAGGCAACAGAGACAGCAGTCGTGTGTGTCGGTGATAGAAAAATTACTGGAACATCGATCACACTTTTTAAAACCACTGGCCATTGGTGGAAAAGGGGCCCCAGCGAGGTCGAAGACCTGAGGAACTGCCAGTGGGAAAAGGGCGCAAATTGCACTGGAAAGAAAAATTCATGGGCCCGAGGACACTGTGCCAAGGCAAGTGAACTCGAGGGCAGGAAAGTGACCGGCCACAGCCAGAGAGAGAGAATTAACTCTAAGAGAAAAAAAAAATCAACTTTTTTTGGGGGGGGGAATCGGACGCATGTTTGCTGGGCTCTGTGGAAAAAAGGAGACTGAGCAAGATGGAACCCTTGGGCGGTAAGTGGACCACGCATGCGTGGTAGCATCTCCCAAAGGCTTGCTTTGAAAGCTGGGGAGATGCTTCCATGTGGGCTCCATCAGTGCCAACGTCACCCATATGTGAGGAATGACTTCCTGTTTGTTCCTGGAGAATACTGTCGGTTTCCCCTCGTGTCAGGTTCCTGAACCAGCTGCTCCATGAAGCAGTCATTTATTTCATCTATAAACTTTATCTCCCTAGCATGTCCTGATGTGACATTGACACAGACAATACTAGAATAATTGAAATCACTCATTCTTATTGGTTTTTAAACTTTGTTAGCTTCCCTAATCTCTGTTAGCATTTCATCACCTGTCTGTTTATTCTGGCCAGGCGGACAGTAGAATACCCCCACTTCCATTCTCTTCCCTTTTTTATATGGAATTTCTATCCATAGAGATTCTATAGTGTATTTTGTTTCCTTGGAAACTTTTATCCTATTTGACTCACTGCTCTCTTTAACATATAATGCCACCCCTCCAACCAATTTGATCTACCCCTATCATTGTGAGAGTTTGTACCCTCATATCACAGTGTCTCATTGGTTATCCTCCTTCCACCAGGTCTCTGACATGCCAATTAAAGCTGACCTTTCATTAAGTGCTATATATCCTAGCTCTCCTATCTTTTTTTTAAGACTTCTTGCATTTACATACAGGCATTTCAAAATGTATTTTTTGTTCATATTAAAGAGTCTGGTTATCAGATGCCAGAGGTAATTTGAATCTTTCAACTCTGTCTGCTTTTTACTTAAAAGCACCTGGGTTACTTTTACCTTTGTTGGAACCTCACTATTGGGATGCCCAAACTTCCCGGTTTTGCTAATATCCTTCAGAGATACATCAATTTGAACCATGCGCTCTTGGCTTTCCCCCATTAACTTGTTTAAAAGCTGCTTTATCTCCTTCTTACATAAGAACATAAGATATGCCATACTGGGTCAGACCAAGGTCCATTAAGCCCAGTATCTTGTTTCCAACAGTGGCCAATCTAGGTCATACGTACCTAGCAGTTTCCCCAAAAGACACAGGTTCCACAATGCTTGTACTGGGTCAAGCATTGATATCCTGGGTCTCTTCTTAATAATGGACCTTTCCTCCAGGAACTTGTCCAAACCTTTTTTAAACCCAGCTACACTAACAGCCTTTACTACATCCTCCGATAATAAATTCCAGAGTTTGATTACACGTTGAGTGAAAAAATATTTTCTTTTATTAGTCTTAAACAGTTTACCCTATAGCTTCATTGCATGTCCCCTAGTCTTTCTATATTCTGATAGCGTAAACAATCGATCTACGTTCACCCGTTCCACTCCGTTCATTAATTTATAGACTTCTATCATATCTCCCCTCAGCCGTCTCTTTTCCAGGTTAAAGAGCCCTAACCTTTTTAGCCTTTCTTCATAGGAGTATCCTTCCATCCCTTTTACCATTTTGGTGGCTCTTCTCTGAACCTTTTCTAATAACGCTATTCTTAAAGGTTATTGCCAGCAGCCTGGTTCCACCCTGTTTAAGGTGGAACCTTTCCTTTCCCCAGAATGTTGCCCAGTTCCTAATAAATCTAAACCCCTCTTCCCTCCCCCCCCCCCCACCAATGTCTCATCCATGCATTGCTATTCCAGAGTTCTGTCTGCCTCTTGGATCCTGTGCGTGGAACAGGAAACCTTTCTGAGATTGCTATCCTGGAAGTTCTGGATTTCAACCTTCTACCTAAAAGCCTAAATTTGGTTTCCAGAACCTCCCTTCTACACTTTCTTATGTGATTAGTACAAACAGGTACTAAGGTAGAGGGCTCCTTCCCTATACTGTCTAGAACCTTATCTAGATGGCATGCAAAGTCCTCCAACTTTGCACCAAGCAGGCAAGTTATCAGGCGATCCCCATGCCCACCTGCCACCAGCTATCTACATTCCTAATGATAGAATCATAACTGTAATAGCCATTCTAGCCCTTCTCTCATGGCCATAAGGACTTGGAAACTCATCCTCAGTGTGAGAGGATATTACTTCACCTGGAGGACAGGTGCTAGCTACAGGATCACTTCCTGCAACATCAAGCTAATGCTCTCCTTTCAGGTACCCTCTCCCCTTCATGGCAGCAGAGAGGCTGCCAGGTTGGAGGAAGGTATGGTATGTCTTCTTGAGTCATTTTATCTTCCTGTGCCTAAACTCTAATCACAGGCTCTGACAAAAATGCATTGTGTGATCTAGAGATGAGTCAATGTTTCTCTAATCCCACACAAGTAACCCACAGCTATGACAGAAACTGTCCGAAGAGATGCACTTTCATTTACCCCCAACCTTGTTCTCACAAGAGGAGTTGCTAGCTCACCTCTGCTTTATGTGCTAGCTCCCTGCACATAAAGCAGCTGCAGCTCAGTCTGTCCGCCCAAAATCCAGTATTAGAATGGAAAGACATGCCATGGGTCATAGGAGACATATCACTTACTCCAGGCAGCTGCATGCACAGCTGGAGTTTTTCAGGGTCTTGGATTTACTTCTCCAAGCTATCTTCGACATCCAGGCATAGTGCTCTTCTTTCAGACCCCATATAGATGAGCAGAAATTATGAAGTAAACCAAAAGGGATGGAAAAAAAAAGCCTCATGAACCACAGAATTGAGGCTATAAATACCATATGGCTTACAATATCTTAAACGTTTAATAGAAATGAGAGTGATAGCAGGGGAATTAGTTTCTTTGGTAATTTTCTTCATGGCTCCTAAGAGGAAAGGGAAGCAATGCAAGAAAGTACATCCAGCAGAAACAGCCAGTCTCTAGTGGCCCTATTGACCGGCATGTTGTTCCTGCAGCATCCTTACAGCCTTCTGTGGATCCAGAGCTTGAGCATCTTCCAGAGTTGCTGGGCATATCTCTCAGCTCGGGCGGGCCATCTTCCCCACTGCAGCCCAGTTGAGATCCAGCCCAACCTCCCAAAGTTTTGGAATCCCCACAGTTGAGCACGGACATGAAGCCTGTTATTCAGGCTTCGCTGGATCAGCACAGTTGGGATAGAAGTGCGACTGGGAGTCTGGAGGTAGTTGGCCTCGGCATGCTGGACGGTAGCCTGAACCCAGTGGCCCTGGTGTTGGATGTTTCCTGGAAAGCCTTGGCTCCACTTCCCAAGGTATTGCCCAGCATGGTTAGAGCCAGTGCAAGGGATTTGCAGCCCAAAAGGATTGATCTTGACGATATTTGGGAAGTGCTATGGAAGATCGAGGCCTCTGTGAGTACAAATATTGTTCAAGTGTCTGACTTTTCCCTGCAAGTTGTGGCCAAGCTTGGAGAGTATGACGGTGTTTTTGGTACTATGCATAGACGAGTTGGCTCAGTAGAGGCTCAGATGTCATCTATTCAGTCGGCGGTGGGAAGTTTTGTGAAAGACAGTTTGTTGTTGCATTATAAGATGGAGACGGTGAAGAATACTATTTGATCCAAGAACATACGGCTGTTAAATTTCCCTAAAGTTAGACTGTTGTTAGCCATGGAGTTATGGCAGATGTATCTAAGGGATGTGTTAAAGATCACAAACCCAGAGGAGATATAGCTGAACCAGCTATTTTACCTGCCGTCCAGGAGTCCGTTAAAATGTTCTGTTTTTCATAGCATGTCCCCTAGTCTTTGTACTTGCCAAGCCACTCAGAATTTTATAGACCTCTAATATATCTCTCCTTAGCATACTCTCCTCCAAACTTAACAGCACTAACCTCTTTAGCCTTTTCTCATAGGGGAGTCATGCCATCCTCTTAACACTTCCTCTTGGCCATTCTCTGAATCTTTTCTAATCCTACTATATTCTAGCTGAGATGCAATGACCAGAACTACCTAAAATACTCAAAATGCATTCTCACCATGGATAAATAGGCATTATGATAAAGAATAAAACAGAGACTATTTCTTTCCTAATTATTTCTAACATTGCCTTTTTGGCTGCTGCTGAACACTGGATTTCAACATATTATCCACGACGCCACCTAGATCCTTTTCCTGGTTAGTAATTCCTAGTGTGGAACCCAGCATCATGTACTGTAGCTATAATTTGGGTTACTCTTTCCTATGTGCATTACTTAGCACTTGGCAGATGAAAATTTAATATTCACATCTGGATGCCCAGTCCCCCAAGGTCTTCTCACAATTTGCTTGTGATTTAACAACTTTGAATAATTTTATCATCATCTGCAATTCTGATCACTTCATTCACTGTTTCCAGATCTCCAGGGCATTCTATTATTCATAGGCAGCGGAAAGGGGTAGACCACAGCCCGACCAGTTTTAACAGACATATGGTGGGTAGGTGGTGGTCATGTGAGTCGAAAGGTATAGTGGAAGGTTATAGGTGGGATAAGAGTGAGCACTGATGAGTTTGAATAGTTTAATTTTGTGTGTGTTTATGTGTTGGATATTGTTTCATATATGCCTGATGTACACAGCAGTGAAAAAAAATCTTATATACTGCTGATCAAAATTAAATAATAAATATGATTTTTCCCCACACAATATCAGCCTCAGCATCCGGGGAGATGGGAAAAGCAGGGATTGGGCTTGGTTTGGTTGGCCCAAGTAAAAAGATGTTCCACTGCCCCATGCCATTATTCATCTTCCTCTAGTGGAAAAAAAGGGCAATTTAACCCTACTCTATTTACTCTCTTATACCATAAGAGAACATTGCCTCTTATCTCATGACTTTAATTTCCTAAGGAGTCTTTCATAAGATACTTTGTCAAAAGCTTTCTGAAAATCCAGATACACTACAAGCCCAATTCCATAACATGCACATATGGCCTGTGGGCATGTTCAAACTGAAAACAGGCCCAATTTATACCTATTTCCACACTAGCGGTTATTGACACATCCGTGATTCTGGAATCGGTGACATAGATGTTTCTGGCATGGCACAAAAAAAAGCATAATGGTGTACAAGAGATTGGTATATGCAGCAAGCGATCATGTATGTTCCCACACTCTGTATTTTGAAAAGCTGGATATTTCCGAGCCTACCCATCTCCGCCATAAACCCGTGGACAGCCACGCCTCCTCTGTAAAACATGCATCTCCTCAGCTGCTCCTCTCACTGACAATGTTGTGCTGATGCAAAGTATATACCTCGTATGAATACCAATGATACTTAAATGTTCATGCAAACTAGACTATATATACTAGTCTGTTGAATGCCCAGAACACTGTAAAGTAATTTCCAGTGCACGCATAGATAGTATAAAAGCAAGTAGAAAGTGATAGATTCGTCATGACATACCTGGCATCCAAACATAAATGGCAGTAGAAGAATCTCTTAGTTATTCCTGCATTGATCATCTCTGAAAAACGTCTGCATGATGCTAAGTATGGACCAGAAGAAATCAGAAAAGGTTCGCTATAGCTAAATGTCAAAACATATCCCTGTCAATAAGTGACCCTCAGAATTAGAGCATTCAACTGTGCAAACAGCACTAACACATGCCCAAAAGCACCATCATCGGTCTGATGTTTGCACTGTTGAATGCTCTCATTCTGTGAGTCACTTATGTAAGGGGAAAAATAAGTATTGTAAGGAGAAAATAAGTATTGTAAGGGGAAATCAGTTTCTTGTTATACAAAGGGACCATGAGGCCCATCTGTGAATACCTAGATAGAAAGGAATGTGTTGTGCTAAGACAAGATTCAGTGATCTTCACAGAGACAGGTACCAGTTTTGTACGATTGCTAATTAGCAATAGCAGGTGCAGGGCTATGCTGCTGGGATGGGTTTATGACGTATATATGTTTTTGCTACTGTATAAAAGTTAGACTGCACTTCTAACGTTGGAATAAACTTGCACACCTTTCCTTCTGTGTCCGGTTGTGAGTTTTATTCCCCTGGATTCCAGCCAGCTGAAGCAGCACACCGCAGATGAGGGTTCGGGACTTCCCTGGCCTGGAGTGACCAACAAGGAGCAGACCCGTTACATTTGGTGTCAGAAGTGTCGGATACTCCCGTTGGCCAGGGATCCCTGTGCTTTGTTAGCACGGTGTGCTCTGGGAGTACGGTTTAAATTAGAATTAACATACTCCCGTGGGTCGGGGGGTGTCCCTAGTGCTTGGGTAGTATGGTAAATTGGTAATTAGGACTTTCCTGTTCCCTGGGTGGGAAGCGGTGGGAAAGCTGAATTTCTTTTGTTCTCACCTGCGGTTGCTGTGAAGGCTGTGTGCTTGTGTGCCTGTGTGAGTTTGGCAAGATGCCCCTGCGGTATTTTGAAGCGATATAGCGCTCGTGACAGATACTGTGCAGAAAGCAAGTGGCCAGACATGCGTTTGTTGTGATTATTAGAGAATGGGCCAGTCCCAAGGTAAGGGGACCAGCTCAGACTCCGCGGGAGTAATTGCCTTGCTACAGCCTAAAGTGTTTATTAGGTTTAAATCTGCTGTGAAAAAGAACTTGTATTCCAGCCGTACTCCTGTTTCCCTAGGGGCCCCTCCTCTAGATTCAGAATCTCCTAAAGAATATGTTAATCGGGTGGCAGGGGGCTATTATACTAATCCCTGGGTGGATAATATGGCTGGGTGGACGGAGAGTCTCCGCAGTTCTCACCCCTTTCCCCAGGAGGGCAGTTTTTCTGCCTGGCATTTGGACATGATCAGGGGATTGTGTTTAGGGGACAAGAAAGCTTTTCCTTTTTATTCCGGTGATCCCAAATGGCCTAAATCTTATATGAAGGAGTGTGGAAATGTGTGGCTGCAGTTAGCTCCTTACTATAATGGACCATCTCGCTCTATGGAGCCATCTAGCCCCCCTGCTGCCCCTACAGAAAAGTCTCAGGGTACTCCGTCTCTAACTTCTGTTTCCTCTGTTTCTGTAGCACCCTCTGCCCCCCTTTCCCCCTGAGTCTGCCCATCCTCCTCCTCCGTATCTGTCTGCCGTGTCTGGTTTATATCCTGTATTCCCTCTCTGGAGGACGATGCGTCCCTGGAGGATTTGGTTCTGGCAGCTGGGGTGGGGGGGGGGGGGTTACAGCCTCTGGCTCTGTGCTGCCAAAGAAGGATACACTGCTTGTCCTTCTCCCTAATACTCAGGACCCCGTGCTTCAGCGTTTTCCTCTTACCCTTAACCAGGTGGCAATACAGCATGAACGCAGGGAGCGCCGGCGAGCCTGTCAAGAGGGGTCAGGTTCGCCTGTGTTGGCTGACAGTGCACGCTTGAGAGATGGTGGGTTGTTAAGGACCCCTCTGTCTGAGGACAGACGGGAGGGTGATTCTCGCCTGTGTTGGTTACAGGAAGCCTGTCAGTTGCAGGAATCCCTTTCTCATCTTAAAGAAAGTTTTGTTGGAATGGGGGTAGGCAGTCAGGGTTCCTGTACTTCCTCACCTACTACTTCTTCTCCTCCACCCCCCATTTTAACTCCTCATCACCCCGGGAATCCTTTTGTTTCTGTCCCAGCTGCAGCTTCTCCTCCCTTGCTGGAGGTGAAGCAGGAGACCCTTCCCTCTTTGTCTGGGGAGGGCAATTTGCAGCTTCCTTTCTTAACGATTGGTGAGCAGGTGGTTATTAAGCCCCTAGATTCTAATGTTTTATCTTCTATTTTGCAATCTGCCCCGAATCCTATAAGGGCTCCAGCAGCTACTGTTCAATACTTACAGCGTATGACAAGGGGTTTGCAGTGTACGGCACAGGATTATCGGTTGATAATTGAAGGGGTGTTGGGATATGATGAGGAAACCCCATTTGACTTTTCTAACGTGAAAATCTTAGAGGATCCCTTTACTTTCCCTGATGTTGCTGCTCGTGCCTTGCTCCAGCCGCAGGCTGTTAAGGATATGTGGGGGGAAGTGCAGAAAGAGTTTGAGCGATTGTTTGGAACTAAGCAGAATTGAGCAGCTTCAATTGCCTGTCAGCAGGAATCAGGAGAAGCTGTTTCACAGTTTGTGCACAGATTTAGAAAATGTTGGAAAGAAGAAGCAGGATTAGCAATTCCTGCTGATGGTTTGATGGCTTCTATGTATATACAGACGTTGTTAGGGGCCATGCGGCCCGAGGTACAGGTTGCAATAAAGCAGATGGTTGATGAGTGGTTTGATATGTCGCCAGTGAAGTTAGAGAAAGTGATTTTGTCCAAAGAAGCGGCAGGATGCTTTGCTGGAGTTGAGAGCCAGAGAGAAAGAGGGAAGGTGAAGATGTCACACGCATGGCAGCAGCCCTGCCCTCCAGGTGAGTGGAGAGGGGGGGCCGGTTATGGGGGATGGGGGAATCAGGGACCCTTTCCAGGACGAGGTGGGGGATTTCGGGGGCGAGGGAGAGGCCGGGGGGGGGGGGGGGCTCGATGGAGGGGTGGTATGCCCAGTAATCAGATATGTTTTAATTGTAAGCAGCAGGGACATTGGAAGAATGAATGTCTGTATACAGCAGCCATGTCTTTTCCTCCTGCCCCCCTCCAGTGGCTTCGGCGCCTGCAGTGCCTGGCTCCAGAGCCCCCGCAGCTCCAGCCCCACTCATTCCAATTACATGGCAGCCTCCCACAGGTCATGCCTAGGGCTGCCCTGAGGCGATGGTTCCAATCTGGGTACAGCTAACAGAGAAATGTAAGGACTCCCCCTGTTGTTCTTTGTTGATTGGGGGCCACCCTGTGTCCTTTGTTATAGACACAGGCGCTACTTGTTCTACGTTGCATGCTTCTATTTGGAAAGAGTCTCTGACACCAGGTCCTGCCTCAATAGGGATTAATGGAACCTCAACCCCCACTTGGATTACCCCCCCCCCCCGTTACCCATTACGCCCCTAGGGCAAAAGTCCCCGTTGTTTACGCATTGTTTTACTATAATTCCTTCTTGCCCAGTTAGTTTGCTAGGGAGAGACTTGTTATGCAAGTTAGAGGCTACTACAGTCAGTGCTGCTGATGGCACTTTTTCTCTACTTTCCCCTTATCTGTTGAACTTGTCGCAGGAGAATGTTGATACAGCATCGATGCTGGAGCAGGTCCCTCCTTCATTATGGGCCTCCTCTCCTACCGATGCTGGGTTAGTTCCATGTACCCCTTATGTTGCCAAATTAAAGAATCCCACGGCAGTTGTTTGTGTTAGGCAGTATCCTTTGTCTTGTGCAAAAGATGAAGCTTTATGATCCATGATTGCTGAGTTTGTGGCCGCAGGGATAGTTGTTCCCACTGTATCTCCTTTCAATACGCCTGTGAATCCCGTCCCCAAGGGGGAGGGGTTCCGTTTTACCCAGGACCTTCAGGCTGTAAATCAATTGGTTGTTCCATTAGCCCCAGTGATGCCGGATATTGCTGGATTGTTAACCCTTATCCCAGTAGATGCTAAATGTTTTACTGTAATAGATTTGGCCAACGCCTTTTTTAGCATGCCTGTCGACTCCCACACGCAGCACCTGATGGCTTTTATGCATGCAGGCAGACAATATACCTGGACTCAGCTGCCGCAGGGATATATTGATTCCCCAGCAGCCTATTCCCTAGTTCTTAAAGCATCAATTGAAATGTGGCATCCACCTTGTTCCTCCACTCTTCTCCAGTATATGGATGAATTTGTTATTGTGTTCTAAGACATGTCATGAATGTGCTACAGACTCTGTATCTCTGCTCTGCCACCTTGCCTCTCATGGACATAAAGCCTCTCTGAAAAAGCTGCAGTGGTGCTGTGATCGAGTCACTTATTTGGGGTTTGTGCTGTCCCCTTACAATCGGGCGCTCTCTCCCACCCGTGTACAAGCAATTATGAATCTGACTCCTCCCTCAACAGTTACCCAAATGTTGGCATTTTTGGGACTGGTCTCCTTCTGTCGTGCTTGGATCCCAGACTGTGCTTATTGGGATTCTATTTTGAGAAGGGCTACACTGCAATTGCCTGGTTCTGCATCTATTGAATGGACTAAGGAAATGTTCTCTGCCTTTGCCACTTTAAAAAAGTTGTTGATCTCAGCTCCCACTTTGGGACTGCCGGACTATGGAAAAATGTTTTACCTTTATGTAAGAGAAGAAGGGGGAACAATGGCAGCCATTTTGGCTCAAGATCATGGGGGAGGAATGCGCCCGGTCGCTTACCTCTCTAAAAAATTGCCCCTTCAGGTACAGGGTATGCCTGCATGCCTGCGAGCCTTGGCTGCTTCGGCAATTGCCGTGCAGCTGGTAACTCCCATTACCCTGTCACATGAGACTACTTTGTTATCTGCCCACTCTGTATTGAAGGTTTTGAAAAATCTCACTACTCAGCACATGACTGCTCAGCGTTTGAGTGGGTACGAGGTTATTTTGACTACCACTGAAGGGTTGACTGTTAAGCAGCAGTCTCCTGCCTTCACCCCTATGCTGGCGCTACAGGCTCTAATGCGCCCAGTAGATGATTCTGAGCCCCCAGAAGAGCATGATTGTTTGAAACTGATTAACTTTGAGACGTCAGTATGTCCTGATCTGTCCTCCTCCCCGCTCCCGGATGCCCCACACATATTTGTAGACGGGAGCTGTGTCCGCCCTGCAGACAATGTTTATATTGCCTCTTATGCTATTGTAGAACTCCCGAATATTTTGCATGAAGCTCAGTTATTACCTTATGGTTCTGCACAAGCTGCTGAATTGGTAGCGCTTACTAGGGCCTGTGAATTATTTGCTGATAAACGTATTAATATCCATACAGATTCCAGATATGCTTATGAAGTAGTGCATGATTTTGGCCTGCTATGGGGGAGACGGGGATGGAAAGCTGCGGACGGTAAGCCCATTTCACATGTACAGTTGGTGAACGAATTGTTGCAAGCTCTGTGTAAACCAAAGTAAGTAGCTGTTATTAAATGTGCTGCACATAGATATGATACATCTTTTGTTTCACAAAGAAATTCTCTCGCAGATCTAGCTGCTAAACAGTGTGCTCAGGCTGAGAGTGACCGCTTGCATTCTTTCACTGATCCTGGGAATAGGACACCAGCCCCGCCCATTGCTGCAGACCCTTTGTTGTCCGGATTCTATGTTTCTCCCAGGGCAAGCAGGATGAGTCAGCCACAAGTGGGTGACGTCATCCGACGGAGCCAGAGACGGATACTCTCACTAGCCCAGAGGGCTTTAGCCCCCTGGGCATGACCACTAGCCCCACCTCCGGTTCCGCCCCTAGCTGGCCAGTCTTCGTCTTCCGCCCTTACCAGTAAGACGTATTATTATTGCTCTCACCTTTTTTTGTTTTCTATTCCTTTGCCATGAAGAAACCGGGATTCAAAAAGTGTTCTGCCTGCTCCAGGAAGATGGCGAATTCTGACTCCCACCACCTCTGCGTGCGCTGCCTGGGAAGCGAACATATTGTGGACAATTGCTCTGCCTGCGGCCGCATGTCTCCCCGTGCACTAAAGTCACGCCGGCATGCCCTGAGAGAGTTCCTTGCTCCCGCGGTGGTGAGTACTCCCGCTGCAAGCATCCTTCCTTCCAGTGCTGCCTCCTCTGCCGCTGTGACTGTCTCTGCTCCGGCCGGGAATGCGCCGTTTCTCGGCCTCCGTTCCCCGCCGCGATGCCCTCTCTCATCCGGCCATGTGCGTCCCGATGGAGGCGTCCATCTTGCCTGCTTCCTCCGCCCCACTTCCTGCTGCTGCTGCAATGACCTTTTCCTGTTTGGGGCACGCCTCCTCCCAGCGCAGACGCCTCGGCACGGATCTCCATGGCACAGAAATTTCCCACGCTGTCAGAACAGATGATCAACGGCGCAGACAACACAAACGGCGCCGACATTCTGCACATCATCGGAGCAGATCCTGTAGGCGGAGCAGATCACCAAGCTCTCACCGGCGATCGGGCACGAAGCATCAGAGCCAGCGCAGACAAGACTGCCCTCAGACTCTACAGTGCAGGCATGCTTCCCAGGGTCTCAGACGCCGCAGAGTCAGCAGCTCCAGCTCAGAATCTCCAGGCCGCCAAGGCAGGAGTCTCAGGCACTGCAACCACAGTCCCTCCCAGGCACATGGCTCTTCCTCCAGCAGCCCAGAACATAATGCCTACTCCTCTGGCAACTCTGCTTATGCGGCTTCCTGTGATTCAGAGGACTCCGAGCTCAATCTTCCCGCATCCCCGGTGTTACCAGCCCCGCTTGTGGACACCAGCAGACCCCTGCTCACCCAGGCACAGACGGCTCTGTCTGCCCAAGGCGCTCCTGACACTTTCCTACTCCTCCAGGGCATGCTTCAGCAGTGCATTTCAGCACTCTCCAAACTGTCTTCCTCGCAAGCACAGCCCCTAACAACACCGGCTGCAGACACCATACAGCCTACGGCCACACCTCTGCAGGAGCAACAGCCCACAACGGCCGCGCCGGACATCCTGGAACAGTCCCACCTCCCGGAGACCTCACAGACCTCCTCCAATGCAGACCAGGACACCCACTCGAGACAACCAAACCCCCCCGAGGATTTAACCTATGCGAAATTCGTCAGGAAGCTCCTCGCAGCCTTATCCATCACTCCCGCTGATGCGGTAGATCAACGAGATGAGGTCCAAAGCGCCCTCAAGTTTGTGGATTCCCCCAAAACCATCTCTGCTCTACCAGTCCACCAACTACTCCGTGAAAACCTCACAAAGCTATGGCTGACTCCTGCATCAAACCACTCTTGCCCACGGAAATTGGACTCCAAGTATGTGGTACAACCTATACCGGGGTTTGACAAGCAAAACCTACCCCACCAATCCATCGTCGTAGAGTCCACTCTCAAAAAGTCTAAATCCTCACGCACCTCTACCAACGCCCCCCCCGGAAAAGACAACAAGCTCCTCGATGATGTTGCAAAGCGGATTTACCAGGGCTCCATGCTAAACGCGAGGATTTCCGCCCACCTCTTTCAGCACGCCATATACCAGGACACCTTGTTGGCCAACATAAGAACTGCCGCCAAGGACACAGAGCTCCCACCGGCTCTCCTGTCTGCTCTGGCCGACCTTGAGGAATGCATCAAACACCAAGGTCGCGCAGCACATGACTCTTTTGAGACTGCCTCCAGAGTGGCTGGAACTGCCATCTCCGCTCGCCGGCTTGCTTGGCTCCGGGCCTCCGGCCTCCAAGCCGATTCTCACGACAAGCTTGCAGACACCCCCTGCACGGGTGACTCACTCTTTGGCGATAAAGTCAAGGAGACTGTTGTCGACATGCGTGATCGCTGCACCACCCTCAAGACTCTGGAGGAGGGCTCCCAGCACCCCAAACCCTACCGCAAGGGAAACTTCAACACCTATGCTCCCAAGCGTTACAATTCCTACCACAGGTGGCAGCAACAGCCACGCTACAAACAACAACATTACCAGTCCTCGTACAAGCAGAAACCTCGACAACGCGAGCGCTCATCTAAGAAAGCACCCTCTGCGCCTGCCAAAAACAACCCTGGTTTTTGACTCACCGCCCCGTCAGCACCTCCCGACAGGGGGACGCTTATCCGCCTTTCTTCGTTCCTGGGAGTCGATTACCACGGACCAATGGGTCCTTTCAATCATCAAATATGGTTACCGCGTCAACTTCTCCTCAAAGCCGCCCTCGCGGCCGCCCCCAGTGACCACCGCCCCTGCACATCACCTAGAGGCTATGGAATCAGAGATAAAAGCCTTACTTGCCTCGAAGGCCATCGAGCCTGTTCCCCCGGGCGAGACCCACAGGGGCTTCTACTCAAGATACTTCCTGGTTCGCAAGAAGTCCGGGGGTATGAGGCCCATTCTCGACCTGCGGAAGCTCAACAAGTGCATATACAAGGAGAAGTTCAGGATGCACTCCCTCTCCTCCATTTTGCCCCTCATCCAACCTATGGAGTGGCTTGCATCCTTCGACCTCCAGGACGCCTACACTCACATTCCAATGCACCCTCATCACAAGAAATTTCTGAGATTCAAGGTAGCGGACAGACACTACCAATACAGGGTTCTCCCCTTCGGATTGTCAACTGCTCCGAGAGTCTTCACCAAGTGTGTAGCGGTAGTTGCCGCCCATCTACGCAAACAGGGGATATGTGTCTTCCCCTACCTGGACGATTGGCTATTCTCTGCCCCATCTCCAGAGGAACTCCAGAGGGCTGTCAGGAAAGCCATCTCTCTCCTCTCCTCACTGGGATTCCTAGTCAACTACCCTAAGTCTCATCTTTCACCAACACGGCGCCTGGAGTTCATCGGGGCTCACATCGACACCACGCTATCGAAGGCTTTCTTGCCCCAAAACAGAAAGGAGACCATCTACGCACTCACTCAACAGGTCCTCAAATCCACGCACTCTTCTGCACGAGTGATCCTGCGCCTCCTGGGGCACATGGCAGCCGCCACTCATGTCCTTCCTATGGCGAGGCTACGGATGCGTGTCCTCCAATGGCACCTACGCACCCATTGGTGCCAACACACTCACCCCTTGTCCTCCCCGATCCCCAGGAACCCACGAACGGACAAGGCGATCTGCTGGTGGTCACACCCCGCCAATCTCTCTCAGGGCAAACGCCTGCAGGCCACGACCCCCGAGATCACAGTGACCACGGATGCCTCTGCTCTAGGATGGGGAGCCCACTGTGCGGACACGCACACACAAGGATCGTGGTCCACCCCCGAGAGGGACCTCCACATCAACGTCCTCGAGCTCAGAGCTGTCCGCCTCGCCCTCCTGGCCTTCCGGGACCTCGTCAAAGGAAAGGCAATCAAGATACAGACCGACAACCAAGTCGCCATGTACTACATAAACAAACAGGGAGGCACGGGCTCACGCCCCCTGTGCAGAGAAGCCCTCCTCACCTGGCAACTAGCCCTCTCGCTCCAATGCAGCCTCCAGGCCTGTTACCTACCAGGAGAGGAGAACGTCCTAGCGGATCGCCTCAGCAGACAGCTAAGCCCCCACGAATGGACACTTCACAGGGAGGTGTCTTCCCTTCTCTTCAGGGAGTGGGGCCTGCCCCAGATCGACCTCTTCGCCTCACAGGAGAATGCCAAATGCCCCCTCTTTTGTTCGAAGAGACCGTCCCCGCGCAGACTAGCGGCGGACGCCTTCGATGTGACATGGGACAGCTGGGCCTTGGTTTATGCCTTCCCGCCAACCCCGCTCATCACGCGGACAATCCAACGGATCATCAGGGACCGGGCCAGTGCCATTCTGGTCGTCCCCTCCTGGCCCAGGCAAATCTGGTTCCCATACCTCCAACGGCTGGCTGTGGCACCTCCCATCCACCTTCCCCTACGGTCGGACCTACTATCACAGGACAGCGGGGCAATGCTCCACCCCAACTTGAGGATGCTATCTCTGTCGGCCTGGAAGCTGAAAGGCTAGCTCTGGCACCCCTCAACCTAACGACCGAGGTGCAGCAAATCATCCTAGCAGCCCGACGTCCTTCCACCAGGAAATCTTACAGCCTCAAGTGGCGACGCTTCTCCATCTGGTGCGCGGCTCGGCACATCGACCCTTTCTCTTGTCCCATGCCGCAGCTCCTCCAATACCTCGAGTCTCTCTCTTCCCTCGGCCTGAAGACACAGTCCATCAAGGTCCATCTGTCCGCCATTGCGGCCTTCCATCACCGCGTTGGTGACTCCTCCATAGCGAAAATGCCCATTGTAACCAGCTTTATGCGAGGCTTATCAAATCTTCACCCCCCCTTGAGGGAACCTGTGCCCGCATGGGACCTTAATGTCGTCCTCAATCAGCTAACGGAGGAGCCCTTCGAACCCATTCAATCTACGGGTCTGAAGTTCGCCTCATGGAAGACTCTGTTCCTCGTCGCAATAACTTCAACCAGACGGATCAGTGAAATGCATGCCCTCGTGGCATACCCGCCTTACACCACCTTTCACCTAGACCGCGTCTGCCTTCGGACACACCCCAAGTTTGTCCCCAAGGTGGTGTCCTCCTTCCACATCAATCAAACCATTGAGCTGCCCTGCTTCCTCCCGGGACCGCATTCCAGTCCGGAGCAACAACGCCTTCACACACTGGACTGCGTCAGAGCCCTACGATGCTACCTCGATAGAACAGCACCATCGCGCAAGGGGTCACAGCTATTCGTGTCATATGACCCCAACAAACCAGGTCTCCCAGTCTCCAAGCGAACGCTGTCCGGCTGGATCTCCGCCTGCATATCCTACTGCCTTTCTCGCGCTGGGGCGAGCCCAACCGCAGGCATCACAGCACATCACCTGCGGGCCTTGGCCGCCTCCATCGCAAACCTCCAATCCGTTCCTATTCCCGACATCTGCAAAGCCGCCACATGGTCATCTGTACAGACTTTCCATAGGCACTACTGCCTCGACAGAGCCGATCACGGAGGCTCCGCTTTCGGGCTAGCAGTGCTTTCTACCGCTAACCCCTCTACAGACCGGGAACTCGTTACTGACTACGCTGACTGATGCCTTATTGGTGTCACGGCACCTACTGACGCACTTTCATTGATCGATTGTTGCTTTATCAGATTGCTGCTATACCATTGTCCAGGCACCTTGTTGCCTTAACTGATACGCTGCCCTTGCCTGCTGGCTCCTGGGCCTTCTCTAGTTTGCTGTGTACTGTTCTTGTTGATGCTGTTGTTGCATTTTGCACTATTGACTGTTATGCACTGTGATTGTTATGCACTGTTCTGTTTCCGCACTTGCTTTGCACAGCCTGTCACTCTACTAGACCACGCTTGCATTAAAACTACTTGCACCTTATGCGTGTTCCATTCTTCTATCCTTCCCCGCCGCTGCATATGTAGCTGGGGAGACACCACTTGTGGCTGACTCATCCTGCTTGCCCTGGGAGAAAACCGAGTTACTTACCTGTAACGTGAGTTCTCCAGGGACAGCAGGATAAGTCAGCCACACCTTCCCTCCCTCCTCCCCGGCGGGGAATTCCTGTTCTCGCGTTCCGCCTCCTAGCCTGAATACCGCTTCAGCTTGGGAAACCTGGCCAGCTAGGGGCGGAACCGGAGGTGGGGCTAGTGGTCATGCCCAGGGGGCTAAAGCCCTCTGGGCTAGTGAGAGTATCCGTCTCTGGCTCCGTCGGATGACGTCACCCACTTGTGGCTGACTTATCCTGCTGTCCCTGGAGAACTCACGTTACAGGTAAGTAACTCGGTTTTCCCCTCTTGAACATTCTTTCCCTTTTCACCATTTACAAGCAGCAGCTGATCCTGAGGACTTAGCCTATTGGGAACAACATAATATGTGCTTAAATTCAGCACAAATTTGGCAAGAAAAAGGGGGTAGTCGTAGGGGATTGCCAAAGACCGCTGCCCCACTTTTAATTAGCCAGGTCCATGGGGTGGGTCACAAAAATAGGAAAACAGTGTTAAAAGAACTACAAGACGTGTTTGTGTGTAGAGATTTGCCCCAGCTGGTAGAAGTACAATTAAGTTAATGTTTAACATGTGCTAGGAAGAATATACAGCAGGGAAAAGCAATTGGACAACTGCAGCATCTGCCCCCGCTGCAGGGCCCTTTCCAGGCCCTGCAGGTGGATTTTACCTGTATGCCTAGGTCTGTTGGGGGCTTCAGATATTTGTTAGTGATTGTAGATCGGTTTTCTAAGTGGCCTGAAGCCTTTCCCACTACCATTGCAGGATGCTAGAACGGTGGCCAAAATTTTATGTAAAGAAGTCATCCCTCGGTTTGGGTGTCCCCTGTCAATAGATTCTGATCAAGGCCCAGCATTCATCTCTAAAGTGTTACAGCATATTACTCAAATGTTTTCTATTGACTGGAAATTTCATGTTCCTTACCATCCCCAGTCCTCGGGAATAGTGGAGCGAATGAATCGCACTATAAAAGAGAAATTAAAAAAGGCAACTCAACATGCTCCTGGTAAATGGCCTACTTATTTACCGGCAGTATTAGCAGAAATTAGACTTACTCCTGGAGCTTCTGGGTTTTCTCCATTTGAAATTTTAATGGGACGCTCCTTCCCTTTACCGTGGAAATGGCCAGAGGGAGCGGTAATTACGGCTGATGATTTGCTTATTGCACAGGAAGAGTATGCTGTGCAATTAGCTAAATATTTATGTGAGGTATCTGAACAGGTTTATCAGTTTTTACCCTGTCCCTCTACAGAACCAACACATCCTTTCCGACCTGGAGATCGGGTCCTGGTGAAGCTGTTCCATAAGGCAGGACAGTGGGATCCGCCCTTCGGTAAACCAGAGGAGGTGCTGGCCATGACCAGAACTGCCGTGCTGACAGATCAACATCCCACCTGGGTCCACGCGTCTCGTGTGAAGACGGCACCTGAAGAGATCAGCGCAGTTGACGGGGATTGAGCCGAGCTGTTCACAATGATTGCTGTCAAGCCTGTTCCGTGGGGACCCGTGTGTTTTCTATCGGGAATCTCTATTATCATTGTGCTTCTTATCGAAGGTTTACATCCTGATGGACAATTGAGGGCACTCATCCAAGGACAGAAGCGAACCAATCAAACCGGATCCTATATGCCCCCAGTGGAGTCAAGGGGGGCTTGACTCTTTTGAATCAGACTGATCTGACTATACTTCGCAGCAAGCGGGGGTTGCCTTCAGAGAATTTATGGAAGATTACGGTACTGGAGATTGTGCGTTTAATGAACATTACTGACTGTATTATATGTACTCCGCTTCCCTTAAGTGTGCACATGACTCCAGTAGTAGTGCACCCTCTTACTTTGCATGAAATTATTAGTCCCAATCCTTGTATGGATAACCCCACTTATAATGCTTCCTGCTATGTTCCCACAGACTGTGCTGATACTTGGGCGGCTAAAAATATGGGTGACCCTGTTCCCATGTTGGTATCCGTCCCAGAATCTATGAAGTTTTTGTTGTGTTATGATATTGCTTCTTCTACCCCCTCCCCTCTTTCCAGTCGTTGTAACCTCACTTACTTCCCGATTGAGCGTAAGTATATAGTTCGAGCAGGAGCTTTATTGCCTCTCTGGTTGCCTTTCACCCATAATGCCTCTGCCTCCTTAAGGAATATTACTAGCACTACTAGGGTCATTTCATCAGCTAATTTTCAAGATTCTTCTGCTATTGCTGCTATTAAAATGAATCGTGGCTTTGAAGGGTCTATAATATATGATCAGCGCAGCTCTACTCATTTTAGTCCTTGGTTATCCTGTTATCTTCCAGCGTGCTCTTGGAGGATGAGTAAGTCAAAAACTATGTATAATCATGCCTTTGAACATTTTCCGTGGGATAAAGATACTCCATCAGCCCCTGCATTGGCCGGTCACTACTTTTTGTGTTCTGGGTTTTTATACCAATCTTTTAATCTTTCTGTTACCTTGTGCGGTGGTTAAAATAACTCCCTATTCTGCTTTAATTCCTCTTAATGTATCCCACCATAAACGGTTTAAGAGAAATGTTAATCCCTGGAAGCCTGAGGACCCAGAGGATGAAGCCATACAGGCTTCCTATCAATATATAAATTCTACTTATCCTTTGACTAAAACCCGATTAGATGCCCTTAGCTAGACCTCCTGGATCCCGATCTTTCAAACTCCTGCTATCACTGCTGAACTAGGTATGGCTATTAGACGCTTGCAATGTCTGTTGCATGTTCAGATGCATTCTGTTACTGAATCTATTTCCAGGTTAGCTGAATCTTTGGAACAAAATACTCAAATGACATTACAGAATAGGAGGGCCTTGGATTTGCTTTTGGCTGCTGGGGGAGGGGGGGCATGTACTTTTTTAAATGAAACTAGCTGTTGTACGGTGATCGCGAACCACACTGTTTTTGTATTAAATGCTATGAAAAAAATTAAAACCCTGTCAGATTTGAACTTGGCTGATTTCCAGGGAGGCCTGGACTTCGGCAATGTGTGTGGGGGGGGTGTGGTTAAGTGGTTTCAGGGTTTAGGTGGGGGCTTCAAAGGATTACTTATTGCTTTGTTAATAGGCTGTGGTGTATTGCTTGTTTGCTGTTGTGTATTCTCATTTATTCTTGGCTGTTGTCGCAAGGCCCTGCAGAGCTCTACTACCTTTATGTATTCCTATACTCCTGCTTTTACGGCGGCTGATGTACCTGAGCTGCCGCGTACAGATATTCCATTAATAATACCTGTTTAGTTATTTTGTAGTAGATTGTTAGGCTGTTCTTCTAGTGGGCCTATACAGGCCCAAAGGGGGGAATTGTAAGGGGAAAAATAAGTATTGTAAGGAGAAAATAAGTATTGTAAGGGGAAATAAGTTTCTTGTTATACAAAGGGACCATGAGGTCCATCTGTGAATACCTAGATAGAAAGGAATGTGTTGTGCTAAGACAAGATTCAGTGATCTTCACAGAGACAGGTACCAGTTTGTACGATTGCTAATTAGCAATAGCAGGTGCAGGGCTATGCTGCTGGGATGGGTTTATGACGTATATATGTTTTTGCTACTATATAAAAGTTAGACTGCACTTCTAACGTTGGAATAAACTTGCACACCTTTCCTTCTGTGTCCGGTTGTGAGTTTTATTCCCCTGGATTCCAGCCAGCTGAAGCAGCACACCGCAGATGAGGGTTCGGGACTTCCCTGGCCTGGAGTGACCAACAAGGAGCAGACCCGTTACAACTTATTGACAGTGATAGGTTTTGACGTTTAGCTATAGAGAATCTTTTCTGATTTCTTCTGCCCGATCACACTGGCACCTGGTGATGCTGCGGTCATCCCTATGGGCCAGGTACTGGCCAGGTATTCATGTCCCGTCCCCCCTCCCCCCCGAATTGTGGACGAGCACACCAGATCCTCCCGTGCAACACTCAGACCACACACACACTGTCACCAAAAACATACTTCTGCCAAAAAGATGCCCTGCACTTATCAAGGACAACTGACCTGTTTCTCACCCAAACCAGAATCTTTTCCATACTCACTCACATACTATCCCTATATCAAGTCCCATTTTTCAGAACATGGGAATTGTTAGAGAACTCTAGATTAGCTCCTTTACACAAACAGCAATTGCGAGCATAGCTAAAATACACACTATTGCTCTTAATATTTCTGTAGAAGTGTTTATTAATGTTACTTTACCTTACAACCTTCCCTCACCTCAGCTCAGCTTTCTGTTCCTTAAAACTGCATCTTGTGTTTTTCCAGACTGCAGACACACCAGTTCAAAACATAATTGTCACAACCATTCTTAAATATGGGATGCACTGAAGTGCAGAGCAGAATATATTTTAAGTCCTGGCTTTATTCCACATTTCCGCAGGAATAATGAGGATGTTTGAGGGAAACACTGAAAACGTACATGGGCCTTTCCTGAAAGCGTAGTTACCCACCTGTAACAGGTGTTCTCCAGGGACAGCAGGAATCAGTTCTCACTTATGGGTGACGGCAGCATTGACGGAGCCCGCACAGAGCAATTCCCCAGCTTTCAAAGAAAGCCTTTGGGATTGCTGCCACACATGCGTGATCCTCTTCCCACCCAAGCATGCCATGCTGCTCAGTCAGGTCCCATAGCTAGAACCCTATTAAGCGGATGGCAAGGGAAGAAAAAGAATGGCAACTCTTAAGGGGAGGTGGGAGGGTAGTGAGGACCGATTCCTGCTGTCCCTGGAAAACACCTGTTACAGGTGAGTAACTACGCTTTCTCCAGGAACAAGCAGGAAGTTAGTCCTCTCTTATGGGACTCCCCAGCTACAGGCTACCGAACCTGTAATCAAAAAATGCCCCCGCGAAGCCGTGAACATTAGCTGGCGGTCCAAAGGAAACCAGAGTCCTCGGGGGCCAAGCTCCGGTAGCCATAGAAGGGTCAGAGGGCAGGAGTTGCTTATACCCTGAACAGATTATGGAGTAAAGCCTGGCCAAAGGCACTGTCCTGGCGGGACTCCCTCTCCAGGCAATAGTGCGAAGCGAAGGCGTTCGCTGAAGACCAGGTCGCAACACAGCAGATGTCCAGAGGCACTGAGCGCAGAGAAGCCACCGACGCCGCCTTGGCATGGACGCCGTGAGCGGTGACTCGTCGATCCAGTGGAGCCTCAGCATTTGCCTGGGCAAAGGTAATACAGTCTGCCACCCAGATAGAGAGGATGTGCTTGGTGACTGCAAGCCCCAGACGGTTGGGATCGTAGGCGATGAAGAGCCGGTCGGATTTGTGGTGACCCTGAGTGTGCTGCAGATAGAAGGCGAGAGCCCTCTTGCAGTCGAGGGTATGCAGGACTGCCGAAGCCCGGTCGGTGTGAGGTCTCGGGAAAAAGGTCGATAAGACTATCTCTTGGTTGAGATGGAAATCTGAGAACCTTCGGTAAGAACTTGGAGTGAGAACGAAGGACCACCCTGTTTCCGTAAAACCTGGTGTAAGGGCCCTAGGCCATGAGGGCTTTGAGTTTGCTGACTTGCCGAGCTGAGCTCAGCGCCACCAGGAAGACTACCTTTCATGAAAGGTGCCAAAGCGAGTACGTTGCCATCGGCTCAAAGGGCAGCTGCATCAGCACGATGTTCAGTTCCCACTCCGTCGGCGGAGGCTGGACGGGGAGGGGCGGGGCTGGGAAAGTAAGAGGCCCCACATGAAGCAGGAGACCAGTGGCTGGCCCGAGAGGGGGTTTACCCTCAAAGGGAGGTGGCTGGCTGAAATGGCGCTCAGGTGAACCCTGACCGAATTGGATTTCAGCCCCACCCGTGAAAGGTGCAGGAGGTACTGGAGAACCAATCAGATGGAACAGGAGAATAGATCGATCTGGAGCTCGGAGCACCAGGCCGAGAAGCGCCGCCACTTGAGGGCGTAGGCCTGTCTCGTCGAGTCTTTCCTCGATACGAGCAGAACTTCCTCGATCTCCTCTGGGAGGTGCAGTGAGGCTAGAGACCCATTCAGCCGCCAAGCTGCCAGTGATAGCGAGTCCAGGTTCGGGTGTAGCACCCGCCCCTCCTCCTGTGTCAGCAGCCCTGGGGCACTGCCCAGGGGGACTGGGGGTTCCGAGGAGAGTCAGAGAAGCGGGAACCAAGGCTGCCGAGGAGGCCATGAGAATGACTGATGCTCGGTCCCACTGAATTTTGTGGAGGGTCCTTGCTATGAGGGGAGTGGGGGGAAATGCATACAGAAGGCTGGAGGCCCAAGTTCAGGAGGAATGCGTCCAGAGCTTCCCTGCTCAGGAGCAGTGTTGGCCCGCAAAAGCGGGGAAGCTGAGCGCTCGCCAGGCTGGTGAACAGGTTCATGGATGGAGTCCCCCCAGAGGCGAAACAGGTGGAGAGCCACCTACGGACTCAGGTACCACTCGTGCGGGCGGAGAAGCCTGCTGAACCTGTCCGCAAGGACATTGTCTTGGCCCAGGAGGTAGACAGCTCTTAGGGTCATGCCCCAATGCACTGTGAAGGAGCAGAGGAGGACTGCCTCCCGGCAGAAGAGGTGAGAGTCCATGACCCCTTGTTTATGTAGAACATCGTGACCTTATTGTCGGTTTGCACAAGAACCGACTTGCCCTGCAAGTGGTGCTCGAAGACCTTCAAGGCCAACCGGACTGCTCGAACTTCGAGCAGGTTTATCTACTACCACAATTCCTCGAGTGACCACCATCCCTGGGTACGGAGGTTGTCACAGTGGGCTCCACAGCCCGACAGCGAGGCATCCGTTGTCAGGATGAGCTTGTGTTGCAAAGCCTGGAAGGGCATGCCCCAAAGTAAGCATTGGAGATTCTGCCACCAATCCAGCGAACTGTATAGGCTGCGCGAGACCAAGACCGAGACTGAGTCCCGGAGCAGGCCCGAGGCTTGGGACCATTGTGCTCTGAGGCACCATTGAGCCGCTCGCATGTGCATGTGAGCGTGGGGAATGACACACGATCGAGGCCATGTGCCTCAGGAGGCACAGTATGGCCTGCACCGAGACCCTGATTCGGCTTTGGGTCTCGGCAGCCAGAGCGCAGAGGCGGTCCGCACGTGCTCAGGGGAGGAAGGCGGTCGCCTGTTCTGTGTCAAGCTGTGCGCTGATGAACTCCAGTGCCTGCACCGGTTCGAGGTGGGACTTGTAGTTCATCAGGAAACAGAGGCGCTTGAGGAGGACGACCGTTTGTGACTCCGAGAGGCATGCCTCCCCAGGCGATATGCCCATGACGAGCCAACTGTCTAGGTAGGGGTAGACAGATATGCCCTGCAGCTGGAGGTGGGCTGCAGCTGCTGACAGGCATTTGGTGAAAACTTGCGGGGCAGACGCGAGCCCGAAGAGGAGCACCCTGTACTGATAGTGCTCCCCCATGCACTCTGAGACGCAGGAACGTCCTGTGCTTGGGGTGGACAGAGATGTGGGCGTACGCATCTCTGAGATCAAAGAAGCATAGCCAATCGCCCTGCCGGAGGAAGGGCAGCAGGACATCAAGCAACAGCATTCTGAACTTCTCCCTCACCAGAAACTTGTTTAGGTTCCTGAGGTCGAGGATGGGACGCAGACCCTCTGTCCTCTTCATAACAAGGAAGTAACAGGAGTAGAACCCCTGACCACGGAGATGTGGCGGGAACCTTTTGAATGCCCTTTGACCGAGGAGGTTGTCCAACTCTAGCTTTAAGCAAGCCTGGTATGAGGGAAGCCGAGTAGGCTCCACTGGGGAGAAGGGCGGAGGAAGTCTGTCCAGATGGAGATGATAACCATCCCGGACGACCTGGAGGACCCAGGTGTCCGATGTGATGGCCTCCCACTCAGAGGCGAAAAGGGAAAGGAGTCCTCCTACTGGAGGGAGCACTGCCGGGGGATGAGAGGCTATGCATGTGGCGTCAAAACCCTGAAGCTGGCTGGGGTGGCGCCGGTGGTTGGGCCTTGGGCCCCTTAGGCTTACGGTGGCCCTGAGCTCCGCGTGTCGGCGCTGGGGCGTGTGGATAGGGTGGGTATCCCCAGTAAGGAAGACCCTTCCTCTGAAAGAAGGGCTTCTTACTGTGCTGTTTCTTCTGAAGGAACGATGAGGTTTTCAGAGAGAGGTGGGCATGGGTTATGAACTCTGTCTCGATTTTGGCTGCCTTGTCCTACATGGGGGCTTATTGAACAGTTGTTTGCTGAGACAGGGAACATCCAAGAGTTTCTTCTGGACCCACTGTTCCAGGACTGAGGACCGGAGCCATGCTTGAAGCCAGGCGGAAGACTCAGACTCGTCATACGCGGCATGAGAAAGATATTTCAAGCAGTTTGCGACTGATCTCAGAAGGGTTTGGAATCTGAGAAAATGGTCACCTTCGAGGCCCGCGGTGAAACCGCTGAGCTCTTTGGCGAGATCGCGAAGGAACATATCCATATACAATTAGTATGCCTGGATGCGGCATGCCAGCATGGATCCCTGGTAGGCCTTACGCCCGAGGGCGTTGAGGGCACAGGATTTCCTGCCGGGCGGAACTGAAGAATGTGACTTCGGGCTCTTCTGTTTCCACATCGCGGATTCCACTACCATGGGGGTATGAGGAAGCTGGGCCTTTCAAAAACTAGGCCTGCGCTGGATTCTGTATTTGGCATAGAGTCTTTTACTGATGATAGGGACTGAGACAGGTGCTTTCCACATACGGAGGAGCAGCCAGGTCAGGATGGACGGCACAGGGACCATGAGAGACTCCCTTGGAGGAGGACTCATATTGCAAGATGTCCAGTTCCTCCGCCCTTGGCTCTTCCTCTGTCTGCGTGGGCAGATTGAAGGCCCGAGCCATATCCTGCATGAATACCAAAAAAGAGGTATCTTCGGGGGGTGACTGCCATCGCGAGGTGGGTGGGGATGGGTCCAAAGGAAGGTCTCAATGTGTGCGGCTTTCGGGAGACGTGTCCCCATCAGATTCCCAGTCCGAGAGGTCCAAGAAGGATTCTGAGTTGGGCTGACCCACATGTCCAGTAGCCGAGGCCCGCTTGGAGCCGGCAGCACGACTCTGGATGACCTCGCCCCCAAGGAACGGGATGGCGAGTGAGATTGGTGCCGAGGACCCTCACGAGGCCCATGGCTTTCGGGGATTTCCAAGACAGTTTTTGGGACCACAGTCGAGGGACCCTTGGTCTCGGGGTGTGAGCCAGCCGTGCTGCGCAAGAGTGCCTGCTGGGCAGCTAAGGAGGCAGAAACGCTACGCTCTAGTGCCAGCATACGGAACTCCCACTCAGAAGTGGGTCCCTGGGATGCCAACGCCGGGGTTACAGGGTCTGGCGTGGAGGAGGAGAGGGGTTCCTCACCAGGACGACCCTCCGGAGACCGGGCGCCATCACCCAAGGCCTCCATGTCTGTACGAGGTACCTTTTGGGGCCGCTCCTTCTCTGACCCAAATCTTGGGAGCACCGGGGAGGGCTAAGGGAATGAGCGCGAGACTGCTTGCACTTATCCAGAGCCCCCGACAGCGTCTTCAAGGTCTTCTTCTTCTTACACTGTTCTGCCTCAGGCGAACCCTGGTTAGAGTGATGCCTGGGACATGGAGTCACTGCAGGGGATGCCGCAAGTGGTGGATCGGAGGAGCGGGACACCACTGGGGACTTCGGTGCTGACCTACGGAAAATGTCATCCGATTTCTGCTTACGGCTTTGAAGGGTCTTAGCGGACATTTTCTTGCAAAGCGAGCACAGCTCCGGGTTATGGTCAGCCCCCAGGCACTGCAGACAACAGTCATTGGTGTCTGTGAGTGACATGTTTTTGGAGCATCTGTCACCTTTTTTGAAGCCGGTGGCCATGGGGGTGAAGAGAACCCCTGCGAGGTCGAAAACCCTTGAGGCCAGCAGGCAGAAAAAAGGGCGTGAAAAGGGCCCGAATACGAAAAAGTAGAAAAGAGAAAAAAAAAGGGGGGCATCGGGAAGAACAGGAGAGGACAGATGCAACTGGAAAAAAGGTCAAAGGGCCAAGAAGAAGAGAACTTTTTTCGAGGGACGAGGATGTGTCTCCGAAGGGCTCCGCAGAAAAAGGGAGACTGAGCAAGATGGCACTCTTGGGTGGGAAGAGGACCATGCATGTGTGGCAGCAATCCTAAAGGCTTTCTTTGAAAGCTGGAGAATTGCTCTGCGTAGGCTCCGTCGGTGCCGGCGTCACCCATAAGTGAGGACTGACTTCCTGCTTGTTCCTGGAGAATATGCTTTATATGTCTATGTGGCTGACCATGACCCCGTTCCACCCCCTCTGAGATCCCTGTGCTAGTGCTGCAGATGTGCAGGGTTGGGGCTTTCAGAATACATTCTTAGACAGTAGGAATTTAGTCTTCACATATGGGTGACATTGGTCCCCAGCACTGTTCCCTCTAAGCTGTGCGCGTGTGTGCGCGCACACACCTCGCCGAGCGAGCGCACATACTTTACAACAGAGCGCACAAAAATTACGGCTCTGATTCTGATAGAAAACAACACAGACGTCTTAAAATTTAAAAGTTATGATTATAATTACTATAAATTTCCTGCTTCATTTAGTAATCGTCTATTTTCATTTAATTTGATTAAAATCAATGTGGTGTACATACTGTATTCTGAAATGTAGTCAAATTTTAAAGTATATAACTCCGAGTGTCGTTATGTGGCGCACAAAAATTTAACCTTCCTTCAAAAGCTGCACACAGCTGATATTTTATGCGCACGCAGCCTACAGAAAATTAGAGGGAACATTGGTCCCCAGCGTCCAATAGGAAAGCTTTTGGGAGCATCCCACTGCACCTGCGTAGCTGCCTTCCTGCCTTTCCAGCTCTCCCTCCTCAGCTGAGTTTGTAGCTGAGATAAAAGAAGAGAAGGAGAAGTAGAAGGAGAAGAACTACAACTCCTAGGGAAGAAGGGTGGGTTGTGAAGACTAAATTTCTGCTGCTCCCGGAGATCACCTGTTAAAGGTGAGTAACTACGCTATCTCCAGGAACAAGCAGGAATGTAGTCTTCACATATGGGACTCCCTAGCTAGGGGATGCTAGAGAGATGACCTCAGAGTCGGCAGTGGAGTCAATTATCCTCCAAGGATGTCTTGTATCGAAACACGGGAGGAAGGTAGGAGTTGATCTAAGTCTGAAAGAGATGCTGGAGAACAGCTTGGCCAAACAAGGCATCCCGGCAGGATTCCCGGTCCAGGCAATAGTGAGCAGCAAAAGTGTGGACAGAAGACCAAGTTGCTGCTTTGCATATCTCATCAATAGATTTGCCATAGAGGCAGCAATGGCCTGAACATTATGTGCGGTGACGTGACCCTAGAGAGAGAGTCCTGCCTTTTGATAAGCAAAGGAGATGCAATCTGTTATCCACCTGTGTTTGGATACTGGCAACACCAGGTGACTTGAGTCAAAGGAGATGAAAAGTTGGGAAGCTTTTCTGTGCTCTCGAGCTCTCTGGAAATAAAAAGCCAAGGCATGCTTGCAATCCAGAGTGTGAAGGGTTGCCTCTGCCCTAGAGGAATGAGGTCTAGGGAAAAATACAGGAAGGTAGACTGACTGGTTTAAATGGAAGGGCGCGACCACCTTCAGCATAAAGTGAGGATGAGTCCTAAGGACTACCTTATCATGGTGGAATCATGTATAAGAAGGGTCAGCCACCAAAGCCTGGCGTTCACTGTGTCTTGCTGAAGTGAGGGCAATAAGAAACTTCAGTGAAGTAGTGGCTAGAGGTTGAAAGGGCAGCTTGAGAAGCTGTCCTAAGACAACGTTAAGATCCCATGCCACTGGAGGGGGCTTAATGGGAGGTTTGGTTACTAAAAGACCCCTCATGAAGCGTGCTACAAGTGGTTGAGAAGAGATGGGCTGGCCATCTAAGGGCATGTGAGAGGCCGCAATTGCACTTAGATGTACTCTTGCCAAATTGGTTTTGAGTCCAGAAGAAGCTAGGTGGAGGAGATACTCAAGTAATGCCTCCACCAGAGCTGAGAAAGGGTTAAGATCCCTCTCAAAACACCAGTGAGTGAATCTACGCCACTTGAAGGCGTAGGAGTGCCTGGTGGATGGCTTCCTAGAAGCCAAGAGTATGTCCTTAACCTCCTGGGAAAGGTTAACGTCATGGAAGGCTAAGCCCTCAGCAGCCATGCCGTGAGATGGATGGACTGCAGATTGGGATGGAGCAACATCCCCTCCTCCTGAGAGAGAGGATCTGGAGCAGACCCCAGATTATGGGTTGAGCCCGAGACAGACCTAGAAGGAGAGGATACCATGGTTGTCATGGCCAGTGTGGGGCTATGAGTATCATGTAGCCCCTGTCTCTCTGGAGTTTGAAGAGAGTCTTGGGAATGAGAAGGAAGGCATAAAGGAAGCCCTGACCCCAGTGGAGGTGAAAAGCATCCATCTGCTTGCTGTCTGGTGCAGGAGTCCTGGAGCAGAAGCAAGGAAGCTTGGCATTCTGAGGACTTGCGAACAGGTCTATCTCTGGGGTTCCCCAGATCTGAAAAATGTGAGTGACTTTTTCTGCATGGAGAGACCACTTGTGGGGTAGGACTCGACTCAGTTTGTCCACCAAGACATTGTGTTTGCCCAGAAGATACACCGCATGTTGGTGAATGCAATATTGTATGGCAAAAGACCACAGATGTAGGACCCCACTGCAGAGGGTCCAAGAGCCTGTTCCGCCCTGCTTGTTCAAGTAGAACATGGCTACTTGATTGTCCGTCTGGACTAGAACTGTGCGGAATCGAAGATGGTCCTGGAACACTTTGAGAGCATTGTGAATGGCTCTGAGCTCCAGAAGATTTATGTGGAGTTGTGACTCCTGATAAGACCAGAGCTCCTGAGTGGAGAGTGTGTCCAGATGAGCTCCCTAGCCCAATTTGGACACGTCCGTCATCAGGGTACATTGATGTGTTGGCATTTGAAAAGGTGAACTCACCAGAAGGTTTTCTGAGGATTGCCACCACTGGAGAGATGAGATTAGGTTGGTAGAGACCATTATTTTGTCTCCCAGACGACCGGATGCCTGAGACCACTGGGAAGCCAGTGTCCATTGAGCTGTGCACATATGTAGACGAGCATATGGAATAACATGCACCGTTGATGCCATACAAATCAGAAGTTGTAGCATTCTCGAGCAGTGAGAAAGTTCTTGAGGCATGCCTGAGATGCTACTGATTGAGTCGAGTGCAGCAGAGTTGGGGCAGAAATGCCTTTGATTGCTAAGTGTCTAGGAGAGCCCCTATAAACTCTAAAGTTTGAGAGGGGACGAGTTGGGACTTTGGAAGATTTATTACAAATCCCAACTGCTGCAGAACCTGCATGGTACGTGAGAGAGAAAGGCTGGCCTCTAGGGAGGTGTTCGCTCGAATGAGCTAGTTGTCTAAGTAAGGGAAGACAAATATCCTCAGAGTCCTTAGGAATGCAGCTACTACCACCATGCATTTTGTGAAGACTCTTGGGGCAGAGGCAAGGCTGAAAGGCAGGACTCTGTATTGATAATGTCTTCCTTGGAACATGAAGCGCAGGAACTTTCTGTGCTGTGAGTGAATAAGTATGTGAATATATGCCTCCTTTAGATCTAGAGAACAGAGCCAATCCTGACTCTGGAGATAGGGGAGAAGGGCCCATAGGGAGATCATTTTGAACTTCTCCCGTAGTAGGTACTTATTTAGTTCTCTGAGGTCCAGAATGGGCCTGTACCCTCCTGTTTTTTTTGGAATGAGGAAGTATGGAGAATAAAAGCCCATTCTGTGCTGGGATGGAGGAACCTCCTCTATTGCGCCCTGTAAGAGAAGGGAGGTGACCTCTTGAGGCAACAGAGCAGCGAGAGGGGGCTGAGAGCAGAACTCTCTTGGAGGAATCCGGGGTGGGGGGGGGTAGACTTTGTAGATGAAGCTTGTATCCCTCACGTACTATGGACAGTGTCAACTGCTCTGATGTAATAAGATGCCACTTGTGGGCAAAGCGACAGAGTCTGCCGGGGATGTGGACGGGATCTGGAATCTCCAGAGGCAGAAGAGCTATGTTCTCTAGAAAGGATTCAAAAGCCCTGAGGAGGCTGGGTCTGCTGAGGTGGCTGTGATTTAGGAGTCTGAGCCTTCTTTTACTGCTTTGATGGTTGCTACCTCTTCTGAGGAACATGGTGTTGACATTGTACAGCAGGGGTGTAAGAAGTATAATAATACTTATTATTATTGAAAAAGCTTTCTTTGCTGCTTTTTTCCTAACTGGGTTGGAAGTAGACCTAGATAGCCTATTAAGAATGGTGTTCTCGAATTCTAACTGAGAGGCCTTGTCTTGCCAATCCTTGCCAAAAAGGTTTTCATCGGTGCAAGGGATATTACCCAGCTTATCTTGAACCCATTGTTCAAGATCCGATGCTTGGAGCCAAGCAATCCTGCATGCACCGATGCAGATGGATGAAATTCTGCTGATATACTCAAAACAATCAAAAGTTGCCCTGTTAAACTTTGAAACATTCTGAGCATGCTTTACAAAGGTAAGATAATCTGCTCTCTTGTCATCAGGGAGAAGAGGAGCAATTAACTCCAAATCCTTAGCCACCTCTCTAAGGAACATACCCATATAGAGTATGTAGGAACTGATCCTGGCCGATAACATGGAGGTCTGAAAACAATGTCGACCAAAGGCGTTGAGGGTTCTCGATTCCCTACCTGGAGAGTTCGAGGAATGTGTCTTAGCACTCTTTATTTGACGCATTGTTGATTCCACCACCATGGAATGGTGCGGCAATTGCGTCCTTTGAAAACCGGGACACTCCGGTACCTGATACATCAAAGGTTCCCAACTCCAGTCCTGGAGGGCCAAACATCATTCAGGTTTTCAGGCTGTCCCTAATAAATATGCATGAGATGCATTTGCATGCACTGACCCATTGTATTCAAATTATCTCATGCATATTCATTGGGGACAGCCTGAAAACCTGAATGGTGTTTGGCCCTCCAGGGCAGGAGTTGGGAACCTCTGCGATACATGGTATTGAGTCGTCAGGTATGGGGAGAGATGGTATGGGGTATCTCCCACATCTGGAACATAAAATCTTGAAGTATGCAATGGATAGGGAGCGTAGCAGCCTCCTTCGAGGCTGTAGGGTATTGAAAAATTTCAAGTTCTTCGGCCATATGCTCTTTCTCTGATTTCACTGTTATGGACAGACCCCGAGCAACATCGTAAATAAAATCTTGAAAAGACATGTCCTTGGAGGGGACATGTGACGTTGTGGAGATGGAGATGGGTCTTCAGGGATAGTTCTCATGTCCCGGGTATCGGCCGATTCATCATCCGAGGAATTGGAATCCGAAGGCTCAAAGTATGTATAGATGGTGTCACCCTCTCGGTGGCCAGCCCAGCGCCTAGGGTGCTGAGAATTGGTCTGCCTTTGTATTCCTGACTCAGAGAGTATGACCCTGCATTGGTCCTGCAAGGCCCTCTGGGGATGGTAGTCCCTTTTACCCTTTGAGAACAGAAGAGTTGTAGTCGAGTGTTTCAGGCAATGACAAGAATTTATTTTTCCCCTTCCCAACGGATTTCAATGCAGGTAAATAACTTAGGACAAACTGCCATACAATTGGCTTGAGGGATATGTACAAGAACTCAGGTAAACTTAGCCTTAGTAGCTTCAGGCTCACAACGTGCAGTGCTCGGTACAAACAAACAATAACAGCTTCCTTCAGCAAAAGAAAATGTTCCCCATTCTTTCTGTTGCTTTACCAGCTTTCTCAAACTAGTGTTCAGCACAGAGACTCAACGTGGTCAGCAAAACATAATGTGCAGTCCATCTGGTTATCCACTATTTCACTGCTATCAGAGTCAATCTGCATTTCTTCAGCGTCAGCAATAGCAGGGTGTGTCAGTGAGCTGCTATCCTGAACTTTAAAACAGATGTCTTCACTATCCTCACATGGCTTCTCTCGGTAGCACTCTAAAGGATAGGACTGTGAATTACCGTATATACTGAAGTTTCTTTTTAGAGAGTCTGCTACATTCTGGCAACTGCAGGGAAACACTTTATAACTAGGTTCAAATCTATGTAAGTTGTGAAGCCTACCTTTCGGCTTTGGAGGGAAAGGAATTCTCAGCTCTGCAAAGTCAGACTGATTCCCAAACACAGCTTATGTTTGTTTGTCTCTCAGCCCCGTAGCTTCAGCCTTAGAGGTACAAGTATTGTCCTGTCAGCAGGTTTCTCTCTCTGGAGCATGTGAGTTTTCCCGAGCCTGCCTTCCAGGAAATATCTTATCCTTCTTGCCTTTACCAGATGTCACCTGTCCTGTGCTGCTTCTTTCTGGCGTTAGGACTATGGCTCCCTTGGTTCTCACCTCCTGACGTCTTCCTTCTTTCTGTTCCCCCCTAGTCCAGGCTAACAACCACTTTTTATCATCCTGTTTCCCCGGGATAAACTGTGCCCCTCCCTTAAATAGGTGTATCTCATTATCTCCTGAACTAGGGACTACCTCACAGCGTGGGAGTGTCTTTCCAGCTCGTGACTCTCTTTGTTTACATTCTCTCTGAAAACACTGAGCCATGTGCTCAGACTGCCTGTCAGTTTCTGCAACGGAATCCTCTTCTCTCACCAACTACATAGGCTCAGAAGGGTCTTCTTCATGACAATGGGCAGGGTGTTCCCATTCCGCACATACTCGGTACCAATCAAAACCGGTAGCTGAGGCTTGCAGTGCTGGAACCTCGGTACCAGAAACGGATTTGAGGGCCGGCATGGGCAGTAGCATGGTATGCGGCAAAAAGGTTGATGCAGGTTGTATCGGTACCGGAGCCAGTACTGATGCTTGCGGAATCAACTGCAGAGGTTTTACTGGTACCGAGGCAGCCAGTAAGGCCGCTAAGCTCTGCCCGATGGCCAGGATACGTTGATCCATGGAGCTTGCCGATGCTTGGGTGTTGGTACCAGAATTGCGGGCCATGATCCCTGAGCATGGCACCAGGATCTCTCCAGAGGTGAAGGCCTCAGGAGCATCCTGGGACCCCACTAAGGCTTTGGAGGAAAGGTCCTCCCGCCGGGATTGTTTGGCTGGTGTGTCCCCCTCCAGGGCAACGCCCGAGGCATCTCGATGCTTAGAAGATCTACCCTTAGAGGGCCGGCCAGTCTTCGATGAAGACTTAGGTTTTGATACCCGAGATCCTTGGGAGGAAGATGAAGCTCTTGATGACGTTGATGCTAAAGATACTGCATTGGAGGCAAAGAGGGTGCCCAGCTTTGCAGCTCGATTCTGTAAGCCTCTCTTTGACATCTTCCTACAAAGAGGACATTCAGACAGTTGATGATCCGATCCTAAGTATTTTAGACACCAGTCATGGGTGTTTGTGGCCGAAATGGTACTGCCACATTTGGAACACTTCTTAAAACCACTGGATGGCTTTTCCATTTTGTCTGTGACAAAAGGGGGGGGGCCTAAGCCTAAGATGGCGTTGATGCGCCCGAAGGAAAGAAATAATTCTTTCCCTCACAGAAGATTTTTTTTTTTGAATAAAGAAAAAAAGAAAGCAAGCACCAACAGGGGTGGTACCAGCATCGATGGGAAGGCAGACGCGACCACAAAAAATAAGAAAATGATTAATTTTCTGCAGTGACAGGAATTGCTTCTTGTCGGCTCCACGGAAAATGAAGAACTGAAGAGGGAGAGCTGGAAAGGTTGGAAGGCAGCTTTGCAGGTGCAGTGGGATGCTCCCAAAAGCTTTCCTATTGGATGCTGGGGAGCGGTACAGATGTCACCCATATGTGAAGACTACATTCCTGCTTGTTCCTGGAGATTACGTTGAAACCCTCTTCCCAGTGTGCAGCAGCAGCCAAGAAAGCTAATAGAATGCTAGGAGTCATAAGGAAAGGAATGGAGAGGGTGGAATGTATTACTAATTAAAGAGTTATTTGGATTTTTGGATCAGCAAAGATATTGTACTTTACTTTGCAAAGAAATTGCAAGAAATTGAACTCATGAGCCATTCTAACTCATGAGCCATTCTGCCTGTGGAATCATGCTGAGCCAACTTGCTAGCTCAGAGACCAAAGCTGTATTTACAGTCTGACAGGATAAGAATTCATCAATTATAATGTAGAAGCTTTGAGCTGCTTCTAAAACCATGGGGGGTGTCTCCCTTGACAGGAAGATGCTGGAAGATTAAGGAGGAGTCCTTCTGGCAAACAAATTGAAACCCATTAATGATGACAAAAGAACACTTCATCTAGCCTTGGAATGTAGACCATGGGGGATGTGTCCTTTGAGCATTCTCAGATGTCTGACCACAAGGGGGGTGATCAGAAGCCTGCCCGGAAACCAAAGCAAAAAAGGTGGATGGGGTGGAGAGAAGTTCATGTGAGAGTCTGACCAGCAAAGAATGTTGTAGGTCAAAATTCTCTAAGCAGGCAATAGGTTTGGCCGGACAAAACTAGATGAGTGACTCATACAGTGACTCAGCAGCCAACATTCTTTCTAGCTGCTGGTCACGAGCACACTAACCATGTGCACAAAATTAGCTCTAGCCAATCCTGATCTGAGCATGCTGCAGGCCAACCAATGAATTGTAATAGCATGCAACAGGCACGATCTTAGTTAGAGGTACTTTAGGGGGACTCTCAGAAGGAAAGATGGGACTGCAACTGATGTACGAGGCAGGCGTGTCTCTGTAGTTTTTTCCCGGATTTTCCTCCTGAGAGTGAGCACTGAACAGTCCCCCACCTGGAGTGATGAGCTATAATATCCGGTAAAGTATTAATGCTTAACTTTGTGCTTAATTATTCTAAAGGACTCAATCTAATAAAAGCATATTGTATTTGCTACAGTGTCTGTGCCTAGTCTGTGAACTAGATGACAGGGTTAACTCATATTATATTTGATGCCTAGTCTGTGAGCTAAGTGAGTGACAGGGTTAACTCATACTGTATTTGCCAGAATATTTATGCCTAGTCAGTGAGCTAAGTGAGTGACAGGGTCAAAGGAAAAGCGTAGAATTTGGCAATACAAGCCAAGAAAGCTAATAGAATGCTAGGAGTCATAAGGAAAGGAATGGAGAATAAAACCAAGGATATTATAATGCCTATGTATTGTTCCATGGTTCGACCGCATCTTGACTATTGTGTGCAATTCTGTTCGCCGTTTCTTAAAAAAAGATAAAGTGGAATTAGAAAAGGTACAAAGAAGAGCCACCAAAATGGTAAAAGAGATGGAAGGATACCCCTATAAGGAAAGGCTTAAAAGGTTAGGGTTCTTCAACTTGGAAAAGAGAAGGCTGAGGGGAGATATGATAGAAGTCTATAAATTAATGAATGGAGTGGATCGGGTTAACATAGATCGGTTGTTTACACCATCAGAAAGTGGAAAGACTAGGGGACATGCAATGATGCTACAATGTAACCCATTTAAGACAAGTAAGAGAAAATATTTTTTCACTCAACGCGTAATCAAACTCTGAAATTTGTTACTGGAGGATGCAGTAAAAGCTATTAGTGTAGCTGGGTCTAAAAAAGATTTGAACAAGTTCCTGGAGAACAGGTCCATAACCATTATTAAAGAGGACCAGGGAAATCTACTGCTTACCCTAGGATGAGCATTGTGGAAGCTATGGACTTTGGGTACTTGTGACCTGGATTGGCCACTGTTGGAAATGGAATACTGGGCTTGATGGACCTTGGTCTGACCCAATATAGCATTTCTTATGTTTTTATGAAATCATATCCGGCGCCTGGCCCAGTCGGAGTGGCTCCTGGGCTCCTGACTGGAGAGCTATAGCAGGAGAGGAAACCAAGGCTGTCTGGATCAGTAAGGAGCAATGGGAATTATTATGCCTCAGTCTATTTTAAGCTTCAGGAGGGTCTTTTGCAATGAGAAGTATTAGAGGCTATGCAAACAGAAGACCCTTTCCCCGATGTAGGAGGAAAGCATCCGAGTCTAGCCTGTTGAATGGTCTTATCGTGGAACAGAACTGATCCACCAGGGCATTCTGTGGAGTGGGGGAGAGATATATCAAGGGGGTGCCTCACTCCCGAAAGATGCAGGCTGCCACCAGTGCTCATTCATGTGGTTGGAGGCCTCAACTCAGTCTGTCTGCCAGAGTGTTTTTCTTGCCTAGTAGGTATGTGGCTCAAGTTCATCCCATGTGCGATGGCAAACTTCCACAATCTGACTGCTTCCCAACACAGGAGGTATGAGCCCATTCTTCCCTGCTTGTTAATGTAGAACACTGTGACTTGATTGTCGGTCTGAATCTGAATAATTTGATTAGCCAGATGATCCCTGAAAGCCTTTAGAATGTTTGCTACAGCTTTTAACTCCAAGAAGTTGATCTGGTGAAGACTTTCTTGGAAGGACCAATCGCCCTGAGTGTGAAACCCTTCGAGATGAGCTGCCAAACCCAGTTAGGATACGTCTGTTGTCAAAACATTTTGTGGTGTAGGAATTTGAAAGGGGGGTGATCTGTGAGAAAATTGTGATGGATGAACAAATGGATTGGCGACACAGAGTCCATTGAGTCCTCAGCGTTCACCGAGTCCAGCCTCATATGGAGGCATGCTAAGGGTGTTACATGTACTGTAGAAGCCATACATCTTGCGAGCCGTGATCTGCTGACTCAATTGAGTCTCTCGCATCAGCACTGTCAATCTGAGGAGTCTGTCGTGCGGGAGGAAGGCTCTCACCTAAGCAGTGTCAAGCAGGGCTCCTAAGAATTCCAATTGTTGGGTTGGCTGCAGGTGAGATTTTGGGTAATTTATGATGAACCCTAGTAGTTCCAGCACCGGAATGGTCAACTGTGTTGATTCTTGAACCCCTCCCAGAGTGGTATTCTTGATCAGCCAATCATACAGATAAGGGAAAGCAAACACTTCCAGCATTTGGAGGTAAGCAGCCACTACTGCAAAGCATTTTGTGAAAACGTGAGGTGCTGAAGCTAGGTCAAAAGGCAACACCCTGTCCCCCTAGGACAAATCTGAGATACTTTCTGTGAGTAGGATGTATCTATATGTGGGTATGCACATCTTTCAGATCCATGGAAAATAGCAAATCTCCTTTTTGAAGATAAGAAAGCAGGGTGCCTAGAGAAATCATTCTGAATTTTTCTCTAAGTATGTGTTTAGATCTCTTAAATCCAGGATGGGACGGTATCCCCTGTTTTCTTGGGGATCAGGAAATACTTTGTATGAAGTCCTGGCCCTCTTTGCTCTGGTGGCACGAGCTCAATCGCGAAATCTGCCAACAAGGCAGTGATTTCTCTCTGAAGCAGTTCCTGATGCAGAGGGTCGAGATGATGCACCTTCGGGGGGCAATTTCGGGGTAGGTCAAATAGATGCAATTTGTAACCATTCTGAATGATCTGCAAAACCCAAGTGTCTGAGATTATGGATGAGCCATCTTTGGGCAAAAAGAGTGAGCCTTTCCCCGACTGGAGGGTCTTCCACTGCGGTTACTGGTAGAATGGCTATGCTCTGAAGGAACCAGTCAAACCCCCCCCCCCCAGGCTTTAGCTGAAGAGCAGGTTGGGCTTTATGAGGCAGAAGCTCTCAGTGCTGTTTCAAAGATATCACAGGTTGCTCGGACCATAAACTTTGAGCAGTCCTTGCTGAGAGCCACTAGGGAATGATACTGTTTCAGTTTCTCTGGAGGGAGATACTGGGACAAATCAGCTAGGTCACATATGATGTTCTTCAAAAACATGCCCATATAGAACTGGTAAGAGGCCATGCGGGCTATGAGCATGGAACTCTGAAAATATCTTATCCCCGATGTTGAGCCTCTCTCCCTGGGGCGCCGAGGAATGTCTTTGAACCTTTGGACCTCTTAAGGGTGGATTCAACCACCAAGGAACAGTGTGGAAGCTGAACTTTCTCGAATCCAGGAGCCTTTTGAACTCCTAACAGAGGCTATACAGTTCAAACAAAGGTAAGAATTTGAGGGTTTATTTTTTAAATTGCTAGCTCTCTGACTGGGAGCTCTTAAAAGGGTTTTGGTATATTTTCAAAACAAAGTTACATTCTTTTTGGTGCTTTAGTAGAAATATTTTCTTTAGTGGGGTAGGTTTAAAACTCTGCTTTGGTAACTTTCTCAGCTCTTGGGAGCTGCTGACACCTAATCAGGATTTAGTGGGCCTTATTAGACTGTGAATGAACTGAGAGCAGTTGAGGCCTGCATAAAAGACTTCAGAGCCCTGCAGTGTTGAGGCATTCCTAACAGGGACTATACAGTTCAAACAAAGGTAAAAATGTGAGGGTTTATTTTTTTTAATTGCTAGCTCTCTGACTGGGAGCTCTTAAAAGGGTTTTGGTATAATTTTAAAACAAAGTTACATTCTTTTTGGTGCTTTAGTAGAAATATTTTCTTTAGTGGGGTAGATTTAAAACTCTGCTTTGGTAACTTTCTCAGCTCTTGGGAGCTGCTGACACCTAATCAGGATTTAGTGGGCCTTATTAGACTGTGAATGAACTGAGAGCAGTTGAGGCCTGCATAAAAGACTTCAGAGCCCTGCAGTGTTGAGGCATTCCTAACAGGGACTATACAGTTCAAACAAAGGTAAAAATGTGAGGGTTTATTTTTTTTAATTGCTAGCTCTCTGACTGGGAGCTCTTAAAAGGGTTTTGGTATAATTTTAAAACAAAGTTACAATCTTTTTGGTGCTTTAGTAGAAATATTTTCTTTAGTGGGGTAAGTTTAAAACTCTGCTTTGGTAACTTTCTCAGCTCTTGGGAGCTGCTGACACCTAATCAGGTTTTAGTTTCCCCCCAACTCCCACCCACCCCTAGTGAGCAGTCTTGCTTTATAGGGCACCTCTTTTGCTTTAACAGATGCCTAAGCTCCACGAACAGAACAATGGCTGGGAAAAATCATATTGCTAAAGCTGTTGCCCCTGTTACAGCTTCTGCCTCTGTCCAGACAGAGATCCCAATGCCAGCTGAAGGACCGGTTCCATGTGCAGGGTGCCTGCATGCTGAAGCTCTGAGGAAACAAGTGGAGGAACTCAGAGAGGAGGTGGTGAGGCTGAGGAGCATTCAAGACAGTGAGAAGTACATTGATGAGATGCTTCTTGCAGCAACCAAGCTCTCCAGGAGAGGAGAAGAGGGTGCCTACAGAATGACAAAGGTTGGACACAAGTCACCAGTGCCTGCAGAATCACCAATCCAACTTCTACAGCCCTTGAATTGAAGAACCATTATGCATCCCTGGAAGAGGAGGAGGTAAAAGCATCCCTGGAAAGAGAAGAACCAGAGCTCAAGTATCCCAAAGTTGCAGAATCAGTGACCACAAGGAAGCGAATGGTAGTGGTGGTTGGTGACTCTCTTCTGAGGGGTACAGAGGTGTCCATCTGCCGACCAGACTTGATGTCCAGAGAGGTATGCTGTCTGCCTGGTGCCAAAATCTAAGATGTTACAGAGAGTTTGCCGAGACTCATAAAGCCCACTGACTATTACCCAATGTTGCTAATCCATGTCGGAACAAATGATACTGCCAGGTATCCCTCTGAGCGTATCAAAAGTGACTTCATGGCTCTGGGACAGAGGGTGAAGCAGTTAGGTGCACAGGTGGTGTTTTCTTCAATCCTCCCTGTTGAGGGTAAAGGCCAAGACAGAGAGGCTCGCATCCTGGAGATGAAAGCATGGCTGCGTGGATGGTGTCATCGAGATCGTTTTGGTTTCCTGGACCATGGGATGCTGTTCCAAGGGTTGCAGAGCAGAGATGGCATCCATCTGTCCAAGAAAGGTTGACGCATCTTCAGTAGTAGACTGGCTAATCTACTGAAGAGGGCTTTAAACTAGATTCGTTGGGGATGGGTGAAGAAAGCCCCCAGGTAAGTGCAAGCCTCCAGGTAAGTGATACATTAAATACCTTTATGGAAATGTGTAAAAGTGGTAACACATGGAAAGCAGTGTGTATAAATGCCCGTAGCATGGGAAATAAGATCCCTGATGTTAAAGCTTTGGTGGGAGTGGCTGACTTGGATTTAGTGGCAGTTACAGAAACATGGTTCACAGAAAACCATGACTGGGATGTAACTATACCTGGCTATACTTTATTCAGAAAGGACAGGGTAGGAAGAAGGGGAGGAGGAGTGGCACTATATGTAACAAATACTATTAAAGCTTTGGAATTACAGAGCTTAAAAGGGAGAGAGGAGGCAATGTGGGTTAAACTAGAAAGAGGGAAAGAGAAATCTATTTGCATTGGTGTGATATACAGACCTCCCTCACAAGAGGAAGAGGTGGACAGAGAGTTAATTGAAGACATACGCAGCATTGCTAGGAAAGGGGAAGTGCTACTGATAAGGGATTTCAATATGACAGATGTTGATTGGCACATTCCTGCTGCAGTATCATCTAGAAGTAAAGAGATCCTGGATTCTCTATAGGGAGAACTATTCAGGCAATTGGTAACAGACCCCACATGTGAAGGGGCCATACTGGACTTGGTGCTTACCAATGGTGCAAGTGTTTCTGATGTTATAGTGGGAGATCATTTTGCATCCAGTGATCACCAGATGGTGTGGTTCAGTATTAGGACTAGGGCTGTGAGAATCCATTCAAAGGTGAGGGTCTTAGACTTTAGGAAGACTAACTTTGCCAAGATGGGCCAATACCTCAGGGAGTCGTTAGCGGGATGGGAACAGTTGGGGGATATAGAAAAACAATGGGCAAAACTGAAAAGGGATATTTTAAGGGCAACCAACCTTTCTGTTAAAATGGTAAATAAAGGTAAAAGGAAAAGGAGACCGCTATGGCATTCGAAAGAAGTAGCTGAAAAGGTGAAGAAAAAGAGGGAAACCTTCATGAAATACAAGAGATCACAGAGAGGAAGACAGGCATTTATATTTGGAAAAACTTAGAGAAGCTAGCAAAGTAGTCAGGAAAGCAAAGATTCAAAAAGAGGAGGAAATAGCCAATGCAATAAAATGGGGGGATAAGACATTTTTCAGATATGTTAGTGAGAAGAGGAAGGGCAAAAGTGGTATTGTCAGACTCAAGGGTGAAGGGGAGAAATATGTAGAAGCTGATGAGGATAAAGCGGAATTGCTTAACAAATATTTCTGTTCTGTGTTCACAGATGAAGGGCCGGGAGCAGGACCTCAGAAAACACCCACAAACAAGAACAGAAGCGAGGGACATATCTTGAACAATTTTCAAAAGACAGTGTTCGTGAGAAACTAGCTCAACTTAAAGTAGACAAAGCGATGGGACCGGATGGGATACACCCTAGAATACTGAGGGAACTTGGGAACATTCTAGCAGCTCCACTGACTGACCTTTTCAATAACTCATTGGAGTCGGGAGTGGTGCCAAAGGACTGGAAAAAGGCTCATGTGGTGCCTTTACACAAAAGCGGAAGTAAGGATGTAGTTGAAAACTAAAGGCCGGTTAGTTTAACTTTGGTGGTGAGTAAATTATTGGAAACGCTGCTGAAAGAGAAAATAGTGAGGTTTCTGGAGTCCAGCGGATTACAGGATCCGAGGCAGCATGGATTCACCAGAGGCAGGTCTTGTCAGACAAATCTGATTGATTTCTTTGACTGGGTAACCAGGGAGTTGGACTGAGGTAGAGCCCTAGATGTGGTGTATTTAGATTTCAGTAAAGCTTTTGACACCATTCCTCCCAGGTGACTTATAAACAAACTGAGCACCCTAGGGGTGAACTCTAAAGTTACTGCTTGGGTTAGAAATTAGTTGTGTGGGAAGCAACAAAGAGTACAGGTAAATGGAGCTCACTCTGAGGAGAAGGACGTTACCAGTGGTGTGCCCCCGGGATCTGTTCTTGGTCCGATTCTTTTTAACATCTTTGTTAGTGATATAGCAGAAGGGCTGTTGGGTAAGGTTTGCCTCTTTGCGGATGATACCAAAATCTGCAATAGAGTCGACACCCAGGAAGGTGTAGATAACATGAGGAGCTTGAAGAATGGTCTAGAATTTGGCAGCTGGGATTTAATGTTAAAAAATGTAAGGTCATGCATTTGGGCTGAAGCAATCCAAGGAAGCAATATAGTATAGGGGGTGAAGTACTTTTGTCCACTAAAGAAGAGCGGGACCTAGGCATGGTTATGTCTGATGATCTCAAAGTAGCTAAACAGGTAGAAAAGGCAATGGCAAAAGCTAGAAGGATGCTTGGGTGCATACGGAGAGGAATGGCTAGCAGAAAAAAAGGAGGTGATAGTCCCTCTGTATAAGTCTTTGGTGCGACATCATTTGGAGTATAGTGTGCAATTCTGGAGACCGCACCTTCAAAAGGATGTGAACAGGATGGAGTTGGTGCAGAGGGTGGCTACTAAAATGGTTAGTGGTCTTCATTATAAAGCATATGAGGACAGACTTAAGAATCTTAATATGTACACCCTTAGAGGAAAGGAGGGATAGAGGTGATATGATTGAGGTGTTTAAATACCTCCGTGGCATAAATGTACAGGGGGAGAGCCTCTTTTAATTGAAAGCAAGTTCTGCTACGAGGGGACATGGGATGAGGGTGAAGGGGGATAGATTCAGGAGTGATATGTGGAAATATTTCTTTACGGAGAGTGGTGGATCCATGGAATAGTCTCCCAGTGAAGGTGGTAGAGATGAGGACAGTATCTGAATTCAAAAAAGCATGGGACACAGAGGATCTCTAAAGGAAAAAAAGGGACTGTTTTAGTTGTTGATATGGAAGGACAGACTAGATAGGCCATGTGGTCTTTTTCTGTCGTCATATTTCTATGTTTCTATACACGGAGTCAAGTCTTCTACTGACCGGAGGGTTTTTTCCCCATATTCTTATTTGTACTCTCTGAAGGATGCAGTGAACATAAGACATGCCATACTGGATCAGACCGAGGTCCATCAAGCCCAGTATCCTGTTTCCAACAGTGGCCAATCTAGGTCATACGTACCTAGCAATATCCCCAAAAGACACAGGTTCCACAATGCTTGTACTGTGTCAAGCATTGATAACCTGGGTCCCTTTTTAATAGTGGTTTATGGACCTTTCCTCCAGGAACTTGTCCAAACCTTTTTTAAACCCAGCTATACTAACAGCCCTTACTACATCCTCCGGTAACAGATTCCAGAGTTTGATTACACGTTGAGTGAAAAATATTTTCTCTTATTTGTCTTAAATAGTTTACCCTGTAGCTTCATTACATGTCCCCTAGTCTTTCTATATTCTGATAGCGTAAACAATTGATCCACGTTTATCCGTTCCACTCCCTTCATTAATTTATAGACCTCTATCATATCTCCCCTCAGCCGTCTCTTTTCCAGGTTAAAGAGCCCTAACCTTTTTAGCCTCTCTTCATAGGAGTAGCCTTCCATCCCCTTCACCAATTTGGTGGCTCTTCTCTGTACTTTTTCTAATAACGCTATGTCCTTTTTAAGATACGGTGACCAGAATTGCACACAATATTCAAGGTGCGGTCGTACCATGGAGCGATACAGAGGCATTATAATATCCTTTGTTTTATTCTCCATCCCTTTCCTTATGATACCTAGCATTCTATTTGCTTTCTTGGCCGCCGCTGCACACTGGGCGGAGGGTTTTAACATGTTATCCACGATGACTCCTAAATCTTTTTCCTGGGTGGTGGTTTCTAATGTGGAGCCTTGCATCGTGTAACTATAGTGTGGGTTATTCTTTCCTAAGTGCATAACTTTGCACTTGTCCACATTAAATTTCATCTGCCATTTGGATGCCCAGTCTTCCAATTTATCCAGATCCTCCTGCAGTTTTCCACAATCCTCTTGGGTTTTAACAACTTTAAATAGTTTTGTGTCATCTGCAAATTTGATAACCTCACTAGTTATTCCCTTTTCCAGGTCATTTATGAATATGTCAAAAAGTAACGGACCCAGTACAGATCCCTGGGGTACTCCACTATTCACCTTTTTCCATTGGGAATATTGGCCATTTAGCCCTACCCTCTGCTTTCTATCTTTTAACCAGTTCCCGATCCACAATAGTACACTGCCTCCTATCCCATGACTTTTTAGCTTCACCAAAAGTCTCTGATGGGGGACCTTGTCAAAAGCTTTCTGAAAGTCCAGATACACTATATCAACCGACTCACCTTTGTCTACCTGTTTATGCACACCTTCAAAAAAACATAGCAGATTAGTAAGACAAGATCTTCCTTGTCTAAAGCCATGTTGGCTGTCTCCCATTAGGCCATGACTATCTACATGCTGTGTAATTTTGTTCTTTATGATGGTTTCTACCATTTTCCCTGTTACTGACGTCAGGCTCACCGGTCTGTAATTTCCCGGGTCACCCCTGGAACCCTTTTTAAAAATTGGTGTTACGTTGGCGACCCTCCAATCTTCAGGTATTACAGATGATTTTAATGAAAGTTCACAGATTACCAATAGCAGGTCTGCAATCTCATATTTCAGTTCTTTCAACACTCTGGGATTTATACCATCCGGTCCAGGTGATTTGCTACTATTCAGTTTATCAAATAGTTGTAATATATCTTCCCGGTGTAGCGATATTTCTCTCAATTCCTCTGCAGTATCACCTTTAAATACCACTTCAGTCTTGGGTAACATCCCTACATCTTCCTCAGTAAAGACCGAAGCAAAGAATTCATTCAGTCTCTCTGCTATAGCCTTGTCTCCTCTTACTGCCCCTTTTACCCCTCTATCATCTAATGGTCCAATTGACTCTCTCACAGGCCTTTTGCTACGAATGTACTTGAAAAAGTCTTTATTTCGTGTTTTTGCTTCCGTAGCAAGTTTCTTCTCAAATTCCCGCTTTGCCTGCCTTATCAATGCTTTGCATTTAACTTGCCAGTGCTTGTGCTGTTTCCAGTTTTCATCATTTGGCTCTTTTTCCATTTCCTGAAGGTTGCTTTTTTGGCAGCAACAGCCTCTCTGACCTCACCTTTAAACCATGCTGGCAGTTTTTTGGACTTTCTTCCACTTTTCTTAATGCGTGGAATACAGCTGGTCTGGGCTTCGAGGATAGTATTTTTAAATAACACCCAAGCTTGCTGTAAGTCTTTAACCTTTGGAACCGCTCCTTTTAGTTTTTTCCTAACTATATTCCTCATTCTATCATAGTCTCCCTTTAGAAAGTTAAAAGGTAGTACTGTGGATTCCTTTACTATCTGTCCTCCAGTAATTAAATCAAACATGATCATACTATGATCACTATTGCCAAGTGGTCCCAACACCCTCATTTCTTGCACCAGATCTGGCATTCCACTAAGGACTAGGTCCAGTATGGCTTCCCCTCTGGTCGGTTCATGAACCAGCTGCTCCAAGAAGCAGTCATTTATTTCATCTAGAAACTTTATCTCTTTAGCTTGTCCTGCCGTGACACTGACCCAGTCGATACCGGGGTAATTGAAATCACCCATTATTACTACTCTGTTGTGACTTTTGTTAGCTTCCTTGATTTCTTTGAGCATTTCGTCATCCATTTGTTAATTCTGGCCAGGCGGTCGATAGTATACTCCCACTGCCATCACCTTCCCCTTCATAAATGGAATTTCAATCCATAGAGATTCTACAGCAAATTTTGTTCCCTGCAAAACTTTAATCCTTTCTGATTCAATGCCCTCTCTAACATAGAGCGCAACCCCTCCACCAATTTGATCAGCTCTATCATTACGATATAGTTTGTATCCAGGTATCACAGTGTCCCACTGGTTATCCTCCTTCCACCATGTCTCTGAGAGTGCAATCATATCTAACTTCTCATTTAGTGCTATATATTCTAACTCTCCCATCTTATTGTTTAGACTTCTAGCATTGGCATACAAGCATTTTAGAGACTGTATTTTATTAGTATTAATCTGGCTATTGGTAGGCATGGGTAATTTGGAATCTTTATGCTCTGTCTGCTCCTTACTCAAGGGCATTTGGGATACTATACTCCCTTTTGGAACCTCACTGCTTTTGGTAGTATCCTTCAAGGATACCTTCGTCCGAACCATGCGCTCCTGGGTGACTGTCGGCTTTCCCCTATTTTCTAGTTTAAAAGCTTCTCTATCTCTTTTTTAAAGGTTAATGCCAGCAGTCTGGTCCCATCCTGATTAAGGTGAAGCCCATCCCTTCGGAAGAGCCCCCCCTTTCCCCAGAATGTTCCCCAGTTCCTAACAAATCCAAAACCCTCATCCTTGCACCATTGTCTCATCCACGCATTGAGACTCCGGAGCTCTGCCTGTCTTTTGGGTCCTGCACGTGGAACGGGAAGCATTTCGGAGAATGCTATCCTGGAAGTTCTGGATTTCAACTTCCTACCTAAAAGCTTAAATTTAGCCTCCAGAACTTCCCTACCACATTTTCCTATGTCATTGGTACCAACATGTACCAAGACAGCAGACTCCTCCCCAGCACTATCTATGATCCTATCTAGGCGGTGCGTGAGGTCTGCTACCTTCGCACCAGGCAGGCATGTTACCAGGCGATCCTCATGTCCACCAGCCACCCAGCTATCTACACTCCTAATGATTGAATCACCAACTATAACAGCTGTCCTGACCCTCCCCTCATGGGGACATGGCCCTGGAGAAACGTCCTCGGTGAGAGAGGGTTTTACATCACCTGGAGGACAGGTCCTAGTTACAGGATCACTTCCTGCCACACCAGGGTGATGCTCTCCTGTCACGTGACCTCTCTCCTCCATGGCAACAGGGATGCTGCCAGACTGGAGGTGGGACTTCAGGACTATATCCCTGTAGGTCTCGTCCATGTACTTCTCTGTCTTTCTTATGTCTTCCAGGTCTGCTACTCTAGCCTCTAGAGAACGGACTCGTTCCCTGAGAGCAAAGAGCTCCCTGCACTTAGTGCATATGTAGGACCTCTCACCAACTGGGAGAAAATCATACATGTGACACTCAATGCAAAAGACCGGAGAACCCCCATCTCGTTGCTGGATTTCTGTCTGCATCTTAGTTTAAAGCTTGTGTTTAGGTCTTTTAAATTCTGTATATAATAATAAGGATTGGTGTAGATGCTTATACTAATAAAAGTGTATCTAATACCCCTAATACACCCTGTGTACCTGAAGCTTAATTAATTAATCTCAGGTCCTCCGTGTATGACTGATTTGGATAAAGAGCTGCACCTGAGAGCAGCCCCTTTCCTCTAAGATGTGCAAGTACCTATAAAACTACAATTACCCCAGGGGTGGGTGGGTGCTGGGGAGGGAGGGAGATAAGTTCTATTAAAGAGGGCAGTTACAAAGTACCCTGTCCTGAACCCTCAGCAGGGGGTAGGGGGGTACCACACAAAGCCCAGTTAGTTGAGAGAGGCAAGGTAAGTACAGCTGAGAAGGCTGAACTAGCACACCACTAAGACAAACAATAAATAATTAAATAAACAGTTAGCCAAACAATAAATAATTAAATAAACTGCTAGAACTCACAGCAAGGTGTCACAGGAGGCAAATATCCACTCTCTAGCAGAGCTCTGTAAAAGAACTGCTCTTCTCTGATCAGAGAAAAGCAAACTAAAACAGACTATGCACACGTGGAGGAAACAGGAAGAAGGCTACACAATACCTCAGCAGGGGGGGAGGGGGAGGATTCACTCAGGCAGGCTTGGACAGGAAAAAAGTTTAACAAACAGCAGGTTCTGGGGAGAGATTTAATTTAAAATGAACAGTTAACCTGGCTACCACACAAAGCCCAGTTAGTTGAGAGAGGCAAGGTAAGTACAGCTGAGAAGGCTGAACTAGCACACCACTAAGACAAACAATAAATAATTAAATAAACAGTTAGACAAACAACAAATAATTAAATAAACAGCTAGAACTCACAGCAAGGTGTCACAGGAGGCAAATATCCACTCTCTAGCAGTGCATGGGCACAGTCATTGCCTTCTTAAAGACTGAGTAGTACTGAAGGATCTACAACTTCGCTACCCTGGGCTCATTCTCAGTCTCCAAAGAAAATGATATGGGCTTTGCCATGTCGCTGACAAAATCCTGGAAGGTCATGTCCTCAGGAGGGGATCCACGCTCTTCATGAGGAGGAGAAGGGCCTGATGGGAGCTCAGGACACCTGTCCTCCAACAAGCCTTTGGACTCAACATTAGGGACCCAGCCTTCTGAGTCAGATTCAGTAAGGAAATCAAAGTACTTCTGAGTCTTTGCTGGGATCTCTCTCCTGACCCACGGGGATCGGGAGTAATGATGCAGAGATGCTTATCTAGACTTTGAGGATGCATCGGACCCTGAAATGCTAGAGAGTGATACAGGCAAAGCATGCTTCATGCGGATCGACTGTATGGTTGCCGACGTCGAGGCCTGGGACAGCTGCATGGCCAAGAGTGCTGCTATCCATTTCTCAAGAGGCTGCAGAAGGCATTTCTCCATGGCTGCCAACTCTGAAGGTGTGGGGCCTCAGCAGCTTTGACCGATGTACCTGGAATCTGTACAGGTTTATCAGTGACTTGGTCTCGACTCTTGGAAGGCTGTTGCTGCCCTTCCAATATCCTGGAGGATGAGCTCCTCCCTTTGGGGCAGCTTGGAGGGGCACTCTCATGGATACTCATTGCTCTTGACACTGTACTTTGAGAGGCTTTGACGCTAGCGCCCCAAAGGCTTCACTTGGTGCTCGGTGTAATCTCTCTTGGAATCAATTAAGATGAAGTTGAATCCCTCCTCATCCTCGGGTGGACATCGGATGGGAAAGATGACCAGTAGCATGACTGATTGAGATGGCAAGCCGAGACCACCTTCGGGAGGAAGTGTGGATGTGTATGGAGAACCACCTTGTCGTGGTGGAACCGGGTGTACAGAGGATCTGACACCAACGCCTGCAGTAGGCTGAAGCGGCAAGCTGAGGTGAGAGCAATGATGAAGATTACCTTCCAAGAGAGGAATTTTAAAGAAATAGTGGCCAAAGGCTCAAAGAGAGGCTTTAGAAGTTGCACCAGAACCATGCTGAGGTCCCAAGCCACCGGTGATGGTTTGATTGATGACTTAGACAGCAGGAGACCCACAAAAATCATTGCACCAAGGAGTGATACAAAATAGAGTACCTGTCCATCTGCCTGTGATAGGCTGAGATGGCACTAAGATGAACTCTGACTGAGTTAGTCTTGAGACCAGTCAATAAGTAGAGGAGATACTGTAAAAGAAAGTCCACTGGACAGGCCGAGGGGTCAATATGTTTTGGGATACACCAAAAGGTGAACCTTTGCCATTTGAAGGCATAGAACTCGTAGTTCACGGCTTGTGTGATGCTCTCAGTAGCCACACCATGAAACGGAGGGCTTGTGGATTGGGATGGAGAAATATTCCATGATCCTGGGAGAGGAAGTTGGGGCATGCCCCAGGCTGAGGGGTGGAGTCTGTGCTAGTCAAAGCAGCAGAGGAAACTAAGGGTTATGGGGCTAGTAAGGGGCTATTAGAATCATGAAGCCCTTGTTGACCTGCAATTTGAAAGGGTTTTGGATATTAAGGGGGGTGGGTGGGAATGCATAAAGCAGACCCTTCCTCCTGTGTAGAAGGAAGGCATCTACTGCTTGACTGTTGAGGGAGGGAATCCTTGAGCAAAACAGTGTTAGTCATGTATTCTCCTCAGTGGCAAACAGATCTATTAAGGGGGTCCCCCACAAGTGGAATATCCAAGATGCCGTGTCCTGATTTAGAGTCTGCTCATGTAGACACAGGATATGGCTGAGTTCACCTGGGAAGTACACCGCCTTGAGATGGATACGGTGTGTGATGGAGAACCAGAGATGAAGAGCATCTTGGCAGAGGGGATAGGAACCCATTCCCCCTGCTTGATCACATAGAACATGGCCACCTGGTTGTCCGTTTGGACTAAGACCTATATGCCCGAAAGTTGGGGTTGAAAACCCAAAGGGCATTCGTGAGAGCCTGTAGGTCCAGGAGAATGATTTGCAACTGAGTCTCCTATTATGTCCACTGGCCCTGTGTAGTGAGATTGTTCAGACGTGCCTCCCATCTAAGTTTGGAAGCATCCATCATGAAGGTGCAATGAGGTGGAGGCATCTGAAAAAGTGATCCTCTGAGTAGGTTTTGAGGAGAGCACCACCACTGAAGGGAGTTGACAAGAGGAGGTGTAATTCAAATCTTGTCTCAAAGATCCCGGTTGTTTGTGTTCATTGAGACGACAGAGTCCATTGAGCTTGTTGCATGTGCAGGAGGGCATAAGAACGAAATGGACTGTGGATGCCATGCATCCCAGAAGGCATAGCATTTGCCGAGCTGTTACAACACTGTGACTTGCTATGGTGTGTTGAAGCTCGACAAGACAGGCAGAGCGATGCTCTGGAAGATAAGCTCATACCTAACAAGTGTCTAGAAGTGTTCCGATGAATTTGAGCCACTGAGATGGAACCAGGTGCGACTTGGGAAAGTTTAAGACAAATCCCAGGCTTTGGAGCACAACAATGGTCTGATGAAGAGAAATTTTGACCTCTTCTGGGGATTCTCCCCCGATCAGCCAATCATCTAAGTAGGGGAAGACGGTTCCAAGATGGCGGTTTGATGGGAAACAGCTGCAGCGGCATTTTTTACCTATGAGCAAAAGAAGGGCCAAAGGGGTTAAGAAACCCTCCCTTACCCCGGCAGCCTTGTCTCCGTTGCCTACACGGGTGGTGGGTCCACTCGATGCTTTTGTAACGTCACAGCGGCAGTCGGGAGAACCGGCGGTGCAGAGCCCTTTAGACTTCTTGGCGGAGTTGAGCAGCTTGGCGGGAGGTTCTGGGCTTGATATCTCACCGCCGGTGCAGTGGCATCCTCCCAAGGATCCCTTGCTGGGGCGGAGTCCAGTGCAGTTGGAGGAGGCGCTCCCCTCCGGTCCGGTGGGGGCTGTTGAGAGCAGAGGGTCGGCTGCAGTGAGGAGTAGTGGAGCTACTGCATCATCTCTCCCCTGCAGCACAGGAATTCCGGTATTGAAGAGGTCTTTGGGCAGGTCGGTGCCTGCCTTCTCTGTTACTGGGGCTTCACCAATGGAGCAGCGGCTCTTGGAGGACAGTACAGCAGTGACACAAACTTTGGTAACTTTTTCCTTTGAAAGACCAGATGAATTTACCTTAAGAGTCAATATGGTCTGCCATTGTGAAGCTTTGGGAATTGCTTGCTCCCCAGGTGTCTGCTCTGGTGGCTCAGTCTCAATCTCATAATAATTTGCTCCAGCAACATACTTTGGAAGTTTCAGCTTTACAGTCTTCCGTGACTGATCTCTAGCAGAAAGTTAGCCAAGGAGATGTTTAAGAAATACCTGGTGGAAGTGTTGGGAGTTCCAAATGAATCCCATCACCCTTTGGTTAAGTTATACTATCTTCCTTTGGGTGGTGGTGGGATAATGTCTGGAGTAGAACAGGCTGATTCATTAGATGTCTCTGCTATTTTGGAAACTTCTTTAAGTGAATCTGTTTTTCCTTCTTATTTATTTATTTATTTATCTGTATTTATATCCCGCTTTTCACCGGGTCAAAGTGGTCAATTGGGGGATACATTTAACACGAGGAGATATGAGACACATACGCTAATACTTACAGGGAACATGGGCAATGGAGGGTTAAGTGGCTTGCCCAAGACCACAAGGCGTGCCTATAGGACTAGAAATCCCAGTCCCTCCGGCCTGAGATTGCTGTCCCCAGGTGGGACTTGAACCCCCGGCCCTCCGGCCTGAAGTACCTTGTTCTAACCACTAGACCACTCCTCCCTTCTACTTTGATTGTAACCTTTGCTCTCTCTTCTGATAGAGATTGGTTTCTCAGTATGTTTTTTTCAGAAGCATAATGTAATATTTCAAGGGTTAAATGTACATGTTTTTCCAGATTTAGCTAAGGAGTCTCAGAAACGTAGGAGAGAATTTCTATTGCTTCACCCAGGGGTTTTGCTGTTGGGGGCTCAGTTCTTTTTGAAATTTCCCTGTAAATGTATGGAGTGGAGGAGTGGCCTAGTGGTTGGGGCAAGGTACTTCAAGCCAGAAGGTCGGGGGTTCAAATCCCACTAGAGGACAGCAACCTTGGGCCAGAAGGACTGGGGTTTCTAGTCCCACAGGTGCTCCTTGTGGTCTTGGGCGAGCCACTTAACCCTCCCATAGCCCATGTTCCCCTGTAGAAATAGTTATCTCCAAGTTATAATGCCCTGTTCAATGTAATTTCAGTTTGTTCAATGTAAACCGCACTGATGCAGTATAGCGCGGTATATAAGAGAAAATAAATAAATGGTTAGGTTGAATTCTGCTTCATATATTTTTTTTTGAGCCATCACAATTGTCTGCCTTTTTGAGTGCTCGCCGTCCGGTTGAGGCGGCCCTGGTTTCACTGCAATAGGTTATGGCCTGACTGCTGTTACCCATCAGGTTTATTTTCTTCTCAGGTTTCGTTTAAATGATGTATGTTGGCAGGATCTCCCTTTGGTGTAGTGGGCTATAATAGGGGCAGAAATTATTTATTTATTTATCTAGACAGATTTGTATGCCACCTTTTCCTTCAATCAAGGTGGTTACGTCACATCACAATTGGAGGGTTACATTTAACATTAGGGTACAAGTAAACATTTAGACAGTACAGTTACTTAACAGTATTTAGGCAGTACAAATGAGGTAACATTTAACAGTATTTAGACAGTACAATTGAGGTAACATTTAACATAATGGTATTTAGTAATGTGGTATGATATATTTGTGTGTGTGGATATGATGGGTGTGTGTTTAGTTGGCGGAGGTAGTAGTGTTACTGTTTGGATAGGGGATGTTGCCTGCATGCTCATAGGTTTCTATAAATAGCCATGTTTTGAGGTCTTTGCAGAAATCTGTGCGGTCATCTAAAGCTCTCAGGCTCGTTGGTAGGGAGTTCCATAGTGTGGATGCCAGTAGTGATGGTGCTCTTTTTGAGGCTGATTGTTTGGTTTTGTTATAGCCTGCAGGTGTGCCGATCATGTTGTTGTTATTGGTTCTTCTTGGTCTGTTGCTGATATCCCTTGTTATAACGTTTTGGAGTACGTCTGCTGAGAGATGGTGAATGACTTTGAAGATGATCATGATTGTTTTGTATTTAGCTCTTTGCACCATTGGGAGCCAGTGTAGTTGTTGTAGGACGGGAGTGATGTGCTCGGTTCTTGGAGTGTCTGTAATGATGCATGCTGTGGTGTTTTGTACCATCTGTAGTGGGTGGAGTGTCTGCTGAGGAAGGCCTTGATATAGTGAGTTTTCATAATCAAGCAGTGGTGTAATGAGGGCTTGACACACTGTGCGGAAGTGGTTTTGTTGGAACATTGATTTGTCTGATTGTTTTCAATCGATGATATGCCTTGTTTGCAGTTTTGGTGATGTGGGATTTTAGATTCAGAGCTCTGTCTAGTGTTATGCCCAGATACTTAACTTCTTCTTTGACTACTATGTGTTTGTCTAGGATGCTGATAGTTTGCAGAGGTATGAAGGTGGGGTTCCTGGTGACGAACATTGCCTCAGTTTAAGTATTCCTATTCATTTTCTTATCAATAATATTGTTGTATCAATTTTGTTTTTTCTTTTCTGTACCCTAATTTCTATTCAGGTGTGTTAATGCTTGGATTTTTTTTTTTGTAAAATGATAAAGATTAAATTTAAAAAAAAAAAAAAAAAACTAGGGGAAGACAAAGATCTCCAAAGTACGAAGATAGGCAGTGACCACTGCCATGCATTTTGTGAACACTTGGTGTGTGGAAGCAAGCCCGAAGGGGAGCTCCTGATATTGGTAAGGTATTTGCTGGCACTGAAAACATAGATACAAATGGGTGCATAGGCTCCTCGAGGTCCAGAAAACATAACCAGTCATTCCTCTGAAGGTATGGTAGAAGTGTACAGAGGGAAATCATTTAGAATTTTTCTTGGACGAGGGATTTGTTGAGATCCCTTATATCTAGAATGGGCCTGAACCCTCCTGTTTTCCTGGGGATAATAAAGTAAGGAGAGTAGAAGCCCCTGCTCTCCTGGGCGGGAGGAACTTTTTCTACGGCTCCCTGAGAGGGTGGCCACCTCAGCTGACAGGAGATCAACCTGCAAGGGATTTGAAGGATCATCTCTTATGGAGGTGGAGGTGGTGGTGGTGGTGGTGGTGGTGGGGGGGGGGGGGGGAGGGGGTAAGCTATGAAAATGAAGCAGATAGCCCCCTTGGACAAATGTTGAGAGTCCATTGTTCCGAAGTGATGAGGTGCCACCTGTGGGCATAGGAGCAAAGTCTAGTTGCTATGTGAAGGGGCCGTGGACCCTGCAGAGGTAGAGTAGCTATGCTCTCTCTAGGAAGGAGTCAAAACCCAGGTGCCAACTGTGGCTGTATAGCTAGTTGTGGTTTAGAGGTCTTAAGCTTCTTAAACTGGCGAGCAGGGCCGGCCCGTCCATTGAGCAAGAATGTTTTTTGCACAGGGCCCCGCGTTTCAGGGGGCCCCGCGCAAAAAACATTCTTCAGCATCCCAAGTTTTAAAAAAAAAAAACAAACCGGCTGCTTCTGCCGCGGCAGCAGCAAGAGCTCTGCTGCGGCAGCAGCAAGAGCTCTGCCGCGGGGCCCCCCCCTGCCCGGCAGAGCCTCCGTGCATCCTCAGCAGCTTTCTTCATGTCCAAAACGCGGGCTTCTTTCAGAGCCGCGAGAGTTTCCTTTCTCGCGGCTCTGTTAATCCCGCCGAGGGTGATGGGATTTCCCATCAGCCCCGCGGGATTAAGAGAGCCGCGAGAAAAGAAACTCTCGCGGCTCTGAAAGAAGCCTGCGTTTTGGACATGAAGAAAGCTGCTGAGGATGCACGGAGGCTCTGCCGGGCAGGGGGGGGCCCCGCGGCAGAGCTCTTGATGCTGCCGCGGCAGAGCTCTTGATGCTGCCGCGGCAGAAGCAGCCAGTTTGGTTTTTTTTTTATTTTAATTTGGAATGATAGGGGGGGGGGTGGTTAGGACTGGTAATGGGCGATGGGGGGGGGGGGTAAAATGGAATTGGGGGGATGGGGGGGGGGGGTGGTGAGGACTGGTAATGGGCCGGGGGGGGGGGGCTGGTTAGGAATGGTAATGGGCCAGGGGGGGGGTGGTGGTTAGGACAGGTAATGGGCCATGGGGGGGAGGCTAAGACTGGAAGTGGGCTGATGGGGGGGGGGGGGTTAGGACTGGTAATGGGCTATGGGGGGGGGGCTAAGGGGGCGGGGGGGGGGGGGTAGGACGGGTAGTGGGCCATGGGGGGTGGAGGCTAGGACTGGTAATGGGCCATGGGGGGGGGCTAAGTGGGCTGGGGGGGGGTTAGGACTGGTAATGGGCTATGGGGGGGGGGAGGCTAGGACTGGTAATGTGCTGATGGGGGGGTTAGGACTGGTAATGGGCTATGGGGGGGCTAAGTGGGCTGATGGGGGGGGTTAGGACTGGTAATGGGCTATGGGGAGGGGCTAAGGCTGGAAGTGGGGGGGTAGGACTGGAAATGGGCTGATGGGGGGGCTAAGACTGGAAATGGGCTGATGGGGGGGTAGGACTGGTAATTGACTATGGGGAGGGGGCTAAGGCTGGAAGTGGGGGGGTAGGACTGGAAATGGGCTGATGGGGGGGTTAGGACTGGTAATGGGCTATGGGGGGGCTAAGACTGGAAGTGGGATGATGGGGCGGGGGGGTTGGTAAGGACTTGTAAAGGGCAATGGGGGGGGTTGGACTGGAAATGGGCTGATGGGGAGGGGGTTAGGACTGGTAATGGGCTATGGGGGGGCTAAGACTGGAAGTGGGCTGATGGGGGGGGGTGGTTAGGACTGGTAATGGGCCATGGGGGGGGTTAGGACTGGTAATGGGGGGGGGGTGGTTAGGACTGGTAATGGGCCGGGGGGGGTTAGGACTGGTAATGGGCTGATGGGGGGAGGGTTAAGACTGGTAATGGGCCATGGGGGGGGGGGTTAGGACTGGTAATGGGCCATGGGGGGGGAGGCTAAGACTGGAAGTGGGCTGATGGGGGGGGTAGGACTGGTAATTGGCTATGGGGGGGGCTAAGACTGGAAATAGGCTGATGGGGGGGCTAGGACTGGAAATAGGGTGATGGGGGGGTTAGGACTGGTAATGGGCTATGGGGGGCTAAGACTGGAAATGGGCTGATGGGGGGTAGGACTGGTAATTGGCTATGGGAGGGGGGCTAAGACTGTAAATAGGCTGATTGGGGGCTAGGGCTGGAAATAGGCTGATGGGGGGCTAGGACTGGAAATAGGGTGATGGGGGGTTAGGACGTAATGGGCTGATGGGGGGTTAGGACTAGTAATGGGCTATGAGGAGGCTAGGACTGGAAATGGGCTGAGTGGAAGGAGGGCTTGAACTGCAAATAGCTGATGGGGACGGGGGCTTGGAATGGAAATGGGTTGTGAGGGGGAGGGAGCTAGGACTGGAAATGGGTGAGGGGGGGGCTAGGACAGGAAATGGGCTGATGGAGGGGCTAGAATAGGACTGGAAATTGGCTGTTGGGGGGTGCTAAGATTGGAAATGGGCTGTGGTGGGGGTTTGGATTGAAATGGACTCATGAAGGGGCTAGAACTGGAAGTAGGCTCATGGGGGGCTTGGATTGGAAATGGGCTGAGTGGAGGGGAGCTAGGATTTGACATGGGCTGATGGTGGGGCTAGGAAAGGACTAGAAATGGGCTCATGGGGGGCTGGGATTGGAAATGAGCTGATGGAGGGACTTGGATGGGACTGCAAATAGATGGGGGAGCTAGGACTGGAAATGGGCTTATGCGGGGACTAGAAGGGAGCGGATGCTGGGTGGGACTGGAACTAGAATGGAGCTGATGTTGGGGGAGGATTAGAATGGGATGGAGCTGGGAGAGTGAAATGGAGAGGGAAAAAATATTTTGTGTGGGAGGGAAGACAAATCTACAATTGTCCGGATATTGGGAGAGTAAGTGGGGATTGAGGATGGAGGGGTAAAATTTGAGTGGATGAAATAGGAATGAGGAAAGAGGAAAAGGAGAAAGATTAGTATGTTAAAGCAGATGTAGAGAGAGAATGGAAAAAAAACTAGAAGAGAGAAGAAAAGACAAATGGACAGCAGACGATGAAGAATTAGCGGAAGACACGAAGAAACCAGAAGAAAGTGGCTGGAGCAATTGCAGCTGAAAAAAAATGCACAAAAGGTAGAAAAATATCTCTTTATTTTGAATTTATTAATTGGAATATGTCAGCTCTGGGAAATGTGCATCATTAACGTCTGCGCTTTGTTTAGTACAAGAGCAAATTAATGTATAGTTTTATTTCTACAGTGTTGTACATTCCAAGTTTGGCTTTTGGGATTCCCAGTTTAATTATTGTCTTCCTGTTTCTAAATTGTGATTCCTTGTTTGGTGATGGTTTATGTTCTGTTCATGTGTAACTGAGCTGAGGTATTCTGTTTATGTAATTCCTATTTGACATTGCCACTTGTTCTCCTTCCCCAGTAGGTCATGTATTGTTGTTCTCTGAAATGTATTGGTTTAATATTTGCAGCGTTTCCTTTTGATAGTTAGGGTATGGTGCTTTATGAGTCCTGGTAGTGCTGTTAGGATACGGCGGGTTTGCTATGGGTTCTAAATGGGCAGTGTTTGTAGTAGTTCCTAATGTGTCTGGCGGTTGGCACTGGATTATAGTAATGTAGAAGTCTTTTAGTCTTTCTTTATTCATACACTCATTAAGAGGCATGTTTACTAAAAGTTCGTGTATGGTAACATTATGCAAATATTTATGCAAATGAGGACCCTTATGCAAATGAGGCCCCACACCGAGTCTCCGCACATGGCCCCGCACCCCCCTTGGGCCGCCCCTGCTGGCGAGGATCCTGTTATCTCTGCTGTTGCTGCTGAGGTTGGTAAGCCACTGCAGGCAGAAAAGAAGGATAATATTTCTTCTTTTTAGGATAGAAAGCCTTCATGGGATTGGTCTTTTTCCTACAAGGGTTTGATGTCATTCTGGAAAGATGTTTGAGGGTGAGATCATCAGCCTCAAGCTCTCCAGCTTTTTCCCTCCAACCTTTTCCAAAGAGTTTCTCTCCAGAGCGGGGAATACTGGCTAATTTATCCTTAACCCACTGTTCAAGATCAGAAGCCTGGAGCCATGCCATTCTGCAAGCACCAATGCATACTGCTGAAGTTGTACTGGAAGACTCAAAGGAACTTTGATGTATTCTGATTCTGCCTAAGGCCAGGATTGCATCGCATTTGTCATCAGGAATGAGAGGAGCAAAATTCTCGAAATCCCTGGAGATATCCTTGAGATACATGCCCATGTAGAGCATGTAAGAAGTAATCCTGGAGGTGAGCATAGATGCCTGAAAACAGTGACCCCCAAAAGCATCAAGAGTCCTGAAGTCCTTGCCTGGAGGCATGGAAGAATGAGTCTTAGAACTCTCAGAAACGTAGAAACATAGAAATATGACGGCAGAAAAACACCACATGGCCTATCTAGTCTGTCCTTCCATATCAACAACTAAAACAGTCCCCTTTTTTCCTTTAGAGATCCTCGGTGTTTGTCCCATGCTTTTTTGAATTCAGATACTGTCCTCATTTCTACCACCTCCACTGGGTGACTATTCCACGGATCCACTACTCTTTCTGTAAAGAAATATTTCCACATATCACTCCTGAATCTATCTCCCTTCACCCTCATCCCATGTCCCCTTGTAGCAGAACTTGCTTTCAATTGAAAGAGGCTCTCTCCCTGAACATTTATGCCACGGAGGTATTTAAACATCTCAATCATATCACCTCTATCCCGCCTTTCCTCTAAGGTGTACGTATTAAGATCCTTCAGTCTGTCCTCATATGCTTTATAATGAAGACCACTAATCATTTTAGTAGCCACCCTCTGCACCAACTCCATCCTGTTCACATCCTTTTGAAGGTGCAGTCTCCAGAATTGCACACTATACTCCAAATGAGGTCGCACCAAAGACTTATACAGAGGCATTATCACCTCATTTTTTCTGCTAGCCATTCCTCTCCGTATGCACTCAAGCATCCTTCTAGCTTTTGCCGTCGCCTTTTCTACCTGTTTAGCTACTTTAAGATCATCAGACACAACCACGCCTAGGTCCCACTCTTCTTTAGTGGACAAAAGTACTTCACCCCCTATACTATATTGCTCCCTTGAATTGCTGCAGCCCAAATGCATGACCTTACATTTTTTAACATTAAATCCCAGCTGCCAAATTCTAGACCATTCTTCAAGCTTAGCTAGATCCCTCCTCATGTTATCTACACCTTCCTGGGTGTCTACTCTATTGCAGATTTTGGTATCATCCGCAAAGAGGCAAACCTTACCTGAAAGCCCTTCCGCTATATCACTAACAAAGATGTTAAAAAGAATTGGACCAAGGACAGACCCCTGGGGCACACCACTGATAACATCCTTCTCCTCAGAGTGAGCTCCATTTACTTGTACTCTTTGTCGCCGCCCACCCAACCAATTTCTAACCCAAGCAGTAACTTTAGGGTCCATCCCTAGGGTGCTCAGTTTGTTTATAAGTCGCCTGTGAGGAACAGTGTCAAAGGCTTTACTGAAATCTAAATACACCACATCTAGGGCTCTCCCTCGGTCCAACTCCCTGGTCACCCAGTCAAAGAAATCAATCAGATTTGTCTGACAAGACCTGCCTCTTGATATGGCACATTGTCGATTCCACTACCATGGGATGGTGTGATAGTTGAGGCTTTTGAAAACCAGGGCATGGTGGAATCCGGTGCATGGTACTGAGCCATATGCTGATAGGCGGAACATTAGCAGGGCCTCCCACATACGTGACATTAAATCCTGCAGGATTCAATGCACCGGTAACGTGGCTGCCCTCCTTGGGCGCCAATGGAGGATCTCCAATGCCTCTTCCCTCGGTTCTGTCTCAGATGTGACAGTAATCTGTAAGCCCACTGCCATGTCCCGAATGAAGTCTTGAAAGGACTTCTCTGGCGGGGGATCTACGCCGTTCATGAGTTGGAGAGGGCTCTAAAGGAGTGTCTTGGGTAGCCCTAGACTCTTTCGAGGTATCTTTCGGAATAGGAAGAGTCAGTCAGATTCAGACAAAAAATCAAACGGTTTTGTGTCGATGTCGAGATATGATGTTGATACCGATGATGAACCGGTGCAGTACTGGATCTGAGCGATGGTTGGGTATCGACAATGCCTACCAGTTCCAAAATAGGCATTGGGGGGAGAGGAGCTATCGATACAAGCTTGAGGGCTCATATTGACACGATTACACGATGCAAGGTTCCACACTTGTGCTCCCTCTTTTTCCTCCCAGCCCATTCCTCTTGTTTCTTCTCTCAGGTATCTTGGTGTTATTCTTGACTCCTCTCTCTCATTCAAGGAACATATCTCTTCAATAGTTCAGGGTTCTTTTCTCTCCCTTAAACAGCTTCGGGCTGTGCGCCCTTTTCTCTCACCTTCTGCTTTAGCTACACTTATTCTCTCTTTTGTAATGTCCCGTCTTGATTACTGTAATGTTTCCTTAGCTGGCTTACCGCAATCTCAACTCTCCCGTTTACAACGCATTCAGAATGCTGCGGTCCCTGTTCTGTCTTGTGCTTCTCGCTACGATCATGTCACTCCCCTTCTTCTGCACCATCATTGGTTACTGGCCTCGTTTCGCATTCAGTACAAGATTCTCACATTTGCACATAGGGTAATTCACACAGGTACCCCTCTCTATCTTGCTGACCTGATTCATTTCCGTACCCCTCATCGTCTGCTCCGTTCTATTCACGTTAATCGCATGTCCCTCCCTTCCCCTTCTCAAGCCCACCTTGAATCCACTCGCTCCTCGGCTTTCTATTTTCTGGGTCCTAGACTTTGGAATTCACTTCCCCCTTCCCTCCACTCAGAGTATTCCAACCAAGCCTTCAAAAAGCAACTCAAAACCCATCTTTTTAGTCTGGCTTATGATCTCCCTTCTAAGTCCTTGTCTCCCTCCCCCCTCTCATGTTGATGTACCTCTGCTTGCTTTGTTCTTCTATCCTTTGTCTCTCCTCTGTCGCTTTTATTTTTAACTGGCGTTCTTTTCAGTTTCTTAGCAGCCTGTAATTTTAATGTTATTTTAATGATTGTGAACCGCCCAGACGCCACTGGTATTGAGCGGTATAAAAAATGTTTTAATAAACATAAACATAAACCACCACCCAGGAAAAAGATTTAGGCGTCATCTTGGATAACAAGTTGAAACCCTCTGCCCAGTGTGCAGCGGCAGCCAAGGTGGCAAATAAAATGCTAGGAATCATAAGGAAAGGAATGGAGAATAAAACAAAGGATATTATAATGTCTCTGTATTGTTCCATGGTGCGACCGCACCTTGAATATTGTGTGCAATTCTGTAGCCATATCTTAAAAAGGATATAGCAGAATTAGAAAAGGTACAGAGAAGAGCTACCAAAATGGTAAAGGGGATGGAAGGATACTCCTATGAGGGGAGGCTTAAAAGGTTAGGGCTTTTCACCCTGGAAAAGAGATGGCTGAGGAGAGATATGATAGAAGTCTATAAATTAAAGAATTGAGTGGAACAGGTAAACAAAGATCGATTCTTATGGCATCAAAAAGTAGAAAGACTAGGAGACATGCAATGAAGCTACAATGTAACCCGTTTAAGACTAATAAGAGAAAATATTTTTCACTCAGCGCATAATCAAACTCTGGAATTCGTTCCGGAGGATGTAGTAAAAGCTGTTAGTGTAGTTGGATTTAAAAAGGTTTTGGACAAGTTCCTGGAGGAAAGGTTCATTGGCCACTGTTGGAAACAGGATACTGGGCTTGATGGACCTTGGTCTGACCCAGTATGGCATTTCTTTTGTTATTATGTGGGCTGGCATGGCCACAAAAGTATCGGCCTTGATTCTGAGGTCAATGCCTGCACTGCCTCAGATGTGACAGTAATCTGTAAGCCCACTGCCATGTCCCGAATGAAGTCTTGAAAGGACTTCTCTGGCAGGGGATCTACACCACTCATGAGTTGGAGAGGGCTCTAAAGGAATGTCTTCATTGCGTGTCTCCTAGTCTTTCTACTTTTTGATGCCATAAGAATCGATCTTTGTTTACCTGTTCCATTCAATTCTTTAATTTATAGACTTCTATCATATTTCTCCTCAGCCATCTCTTTTCCAGGGTGAAAAGCCCTAACCTTTTAAGCCTCCCCTCATAGGGGTAATCCTTCCATCCCCTTTACCATTTTGGTAGCTCTTCTCTACCTGAGGGACTACCCCCCTCCCCCCCTGCTGAGGTATTGTATAGCCTTCTTTCTGTCTCCTCTTCCCACGTGTGCATAGTTCTGTTTGCCTCTCTCTGCTCTGGGAAGAGCAGTGCCCTCACAGTGCTCTTCTAGAGAGGTGGATATTTAACTCCTGTGACAACTTGCTGTGAGTTCTAGCTGTCGATTTGATTATTTATTGTCTTATTGGTGTGCTACTTCACCTCCCTGTTCCCTTTAGTTTTGCACTTGAGCTCCTCAGCTGTATAACCTACCTTGCCTCTCTCAACTAACTGGCTTTTGTGTGGTAGCCAGGTTAACTGTTGCTTTAAATTAAATATCTCTCCCTGCTCTGTCCCCAGAACCTGCTGTGTTTTAAACTTTTTTTCCTGCTCTAGCCTACCTGAGGGACTACCCCTCTCCTCCCCCCCCCCCCTGCTGAGGGTACAGGACAGGGTACCTTGTAACAGCCCTCTTCTTTTAATAGGTCTTATCTCCCTCCCACCCTCCCCAACACCCACCCACCCCGGGGTAATTGTAGCTTTATAGGTACTTACACATCTTAGAGGAAAGGGGCTGCTCTCAGGTATAGCTCTTTATCCAAATCAGTCATACATTAAGGACCTGAGATTAATTAAGCTTCAGGTGAACAAGGTATATTAGAGGTATTAGATACACTTTTATTAGTATAAGCACCTACACCAACTCTTAGTGAATACAGAAATTTAAGACCTAAACACAAGCTTTAAACTAAGATGCAGACAACAGTCCAGCAGCGAGATGGGGGCTTTCCAGTCTTTTGCATTGAGTGTCACATGTATGATTTTCTCCCAGTTGGTGAGAGGTCTTACGTATGCACTAAGTGCAAGGAGCTCTTTTCTCTCAGGGAACAAGTCCGTTCTCTAGAGGCTAGAGTAGCAGACCTGGAAGACATAAGAAAGACAGAGAAATACACGGACGAGACCTACAGGGATATAGTCCTGAAGTCCCACCTCCAGTCTGGCAGCATCCCTGTTGCCATGGAGAAGAGAGGTCACGTGACAGGAGAGCATCACCCTGGAGTGGCAGGATGTGATCCTGTAACTAGGACCTGTCCTCCAGGTGGGGAGACATCACCTTATCCTGGGAGCACCCGCGGCTTTCCACCTACGCGGAGCAGGGCTGCAGGAGGGAGAGGAGACCCGGAGGTACAGCTACAGGCACCTGGACGGACGTTCCTGCCATGGAGGACCCCCCCTGCGATCCCCATAAAGCTCTGTGAGAGCAGAACTTACTTGGGAGACATCACCTTATCCTGGGAGCACCCGCGGCTTTCCACCTACGTGGAGCAGGGCTGCAGGAGGGAGAGGAGACCCGGAGGTACAGCTACAGGCACCTGGGCAGACGTTCCTGCCGTGGAGGACCCCCCCTGCGATCCCCATAAAGATCTGTGAGCGCTACTCGCGGCTTGCGGGGCCGTGTCCTAAGGGGCGTGTCACAAGGGGCTAGACACGCCCCTTTTGTGCTCCTTCGGCGCTCCTGAGAAGCGCTTGACGCTGCCTGCTGTGTCCATGGGGAAACGAAAAGGAAAATCGATGGTTAAATCTGGAACTGGAAATCAAGATGTTGGAGGTAAAGTGACTGGCCCTATGGACAGGCATGTCTCGTCGCTGCAGCCTGTCAATATTTCGTCGGACCGAGCTTCTCTAAGCCCGGAGTTCCGGCTTCCCCCCCTCTCCCCCAGCCCCTTTCATCTTCTACCTTGCTAGAGGCTCCTACAGCGCTTTTGGCTTCACCTCTGAGACCGGTCTGCCCAGCCGGTTCTGACCAGATTCCTCCTTCTATTTCTGGGGAGGTAACATTAGCTGATATCTGGACTGCCATACAGCTAATTGATAAACATTTGTCAACTACTGTTGCATCATTATGCTGTTTCACAGGCAAAGTTGTTGATAGATTTAATATTGTTGACCAACAGTTGAATGCTTTGGCTCAGACCCCTGCCCGTGTTGATTCTCCTCTCCCTTTACTTAAAGATATATCTGCTGTTTCCTATCGTGTGGAGTTGATGGAGAATCAACACCGGGTCAGGAATCTACATTTTCTTAATTTTCCCTCGACGCATCTACTGGCTCCTAAAATTTTACTTCAGAAGTATTTCTCTGAAATATTGCAATTGAAAGGCTCTGTGGAAGTAGTCCAGGTGTATTCTTTTTCTTCCAACGGTCTGTCGTCGCCTGGTACAGAGGGGGCTTCTGCTCCCTCTGTTCAGTCGGTCGGTCAAGACTTAACAGCTTTCTTGGAGGATTCTACAGATTTAATATTCAAGCGTTGCACTTTAGTTGCGATGTTTGAATCGGAATCTATTAAATTATCTGTGCTTAGAGCCTACTTTAAGCACAGGGAATCTTTATTTTGTGGTTTTAAGCTCCAAGTCTTTCCTGATGTTGGTCGAGTAACACAGCTTAGGCGCAAACAGTTCTTGGGATTAAGAGCCAGAGTAGTTGCTTTGGGTGCATCTTTTTTTCTAAAATTTCCTTGCCGTTGCCTGGTTGTTTACCAGGGACAAAATTTTGCTTTTATTGATGTTGAGCAGTTACAGAAATTCCTGTCTGTTAGAGAACTGGGAGAGAAATAAGGGGGATGGGTTAATTGTTTATATGTGCTCCCTAAAGTGGAGTTTGTTAAACTCCTTATTGCTAATATATATTTTGATATTTTCCTTTATATTACTGATTGTTTCTCCGTGATGTGTCTGATTCCTTTTTTCCTTTATATTCTTTATTTGAATACTTGATGTTTTCTTTTGTTGTTGTTTTGTATTCAGGAAGAAAAAGCCTTAAATAAAAGATTAAAAAAAAAAAAAGGACCTGTCCTCCAGGAGATGTAAAACCCTCTCGCACCGAGGACGTTTCTCCAGGGCCATGTGCCCATGAGGGGAGGGTTAGGACAGCTGTTATAGTTGGTGATTCGATCATTAGGCATGTAGATAGCTGGGTGGCTGATGGAAGTGAGGATTGCCTGGTAACATGCCTGCCTGGTGCGAAGGTAGAAGACCTCACGCACCGTCTAGATAGGATCTTAGATAGTGCTGGGGAGGAGTCTGCTGTCTTGGTACCAATGACATAGGAAAATGTGTTGGTACCAATGACATAGGAAAATGTGGTAGGGAAGTTCTGGAGCCTAATTTAAGCTTTTAGGTAGGAAGTTGAAATCCAGAACTTCCAGGGTAGCATTCTCCGAAATGCTTCCTGTTCCACGTGCAGGACCCAAAAGGCAGGCAGAGCTCCGGAGTCTCAATGCATGGATGAGACAATGGTGCAAGGATGAGGGTTTTGGATTAGTTAGGAACTGGGGAACATTCTGGGGAAAGGAGGGGCTCTTCCGAAGGAATGGGCATCACCTTAACCGGGGTGGAACCAGACTGCTGGCATTAACCTTTAAAAAGGAGATAGAGAAGCTTTTAAACTAGAAAATAGGGGAAAGCTGACAGTCGCCCAAGAGCGCATGGTTCGGAAGAAGGTATCCTTGAAGGATACTACCAAAAGCAGTGAGGTTCCAAAAAAGAGTAAAGTAGCTCAAATGCCCTTGAGTATGGTGCAGACAGAGCATAAAGATTCCAAATTACCCATGCCTACCAATAGCCAGATTAATATTAATAAAATACAGTCTCTAAAATGCTTGTATGCAAATGCTAGAAGTCTAAACAATAAGATGGGAGAGTTAGAATATATAGCACTAAATGAGAGGTTAGATATGATTGCAATCTCAGAGACATGGTGGAAGGAGGACAACCAGTGGGACACTGTGATACCTGGATACAAACTATATCGTAATGATAGAACTGATCAAATTGGAGGAGGGGTTGCACTCTATGTTAGGGAGGGCATTGAGTCAGAAAGGATTAAAGTTTTTGGAGGAAACAAAATTTGCTGTAGAATCTCTATGGATTGAAATTCCATGTATGAAGGGGAAGGGGAAGGTGATGGCAGTGGGGGTGTACTATCGACCGCCTGGCCAGAATGAGCAAATGGATGATGAAATGCTTAAGGAGATCAAGGAAGCTAACAAAATTACAGCAGAATAGTAATAATGGGTGATTTCAATTACCCCGGTATCGACTGGGTCATGTCACGGAGGACATGCTAGGGAGATAAAGTTTCTAGATGAAATAAATGACTGCTTCTTGGAGCAGCTAGTTCATGAACCGACCAGAGGGGAAGCCATACTGGGACACCAGATCTGGTGCAAGAAATAAGGGTGTTGGGACCACTTGGCAATAGTGATCATAGCATGATCGTGTTTGATTTAATCAGTGGAGGAGGGATAGTAAAGAAATCCACAGTACTACCTTTTAACTTTCGAAAGGGAGACTATGATAAAATGAGGAATATAGTTAAGAAAAAACTAAAAGGAGCGGTTGCAAAGGTTAAAGACTTACATCAAGCTTGGGTGTTATTTAAAAATACTATCCTGGAAGCCCAGACCAGCTGTATTCCAAGCATTAAGAGTAGTGGAAAAAGTCCAAAAAACTGCCAACATGGTTTAAAGGTGAGGTCAGAGAGGCTGTTGCTGCCAAAAAAGCATCTTTCAGGAAATGGAAAAAAGAGCCAAACGAAGAAAACTGGAAACAGCACAAGCACTGGCAAGTTAAATGCAAAGCATTGATAAGGCAGGCAAAGCGAGCATTTGAGAAGGAATTGGCTACGGAAGCAAAAACACGAAACAAAGACTTTTTCAAGTACATTCGTAGCAAAAGGCCTGTGAGAGAGTCAATTTGACCATTAGATGATAGAGGGGTACAAGGGGCAGTAAAAGGAGACAAGGCTATAGCGGAAAGACTGAATGAATTCTTTGCTTCGGTCTTTACTGAGGAAGATGTAGGGATGTTACCCAAGACTGAAGTGGTATTTAAAGGTGATCCTGCAGAGGAACTGAGAGAAATATCGCTACACCGGGAAGATGTATTACAACTATTTGATAAACTGAATAGTAGCAAATCACCTGGACTGGATGGTATACATCCAAGAGTGTTGAAAGAACAGAAATATGAGATTGCAGACCTGCTATTAGTAATCTGTGAACTTTCATTACAATCATCTGTAATACCTGAAGCTTGGAGGATCGCCAATGTAAAGCCAATTTTTAAAAAGGGTTCCGGGGTGATCCAGGAAATTACAGACCGGTGAGCCTGACATCAGTACCGGGGAAAATGGTAGAAACCATCATAAAGAACAAAATTACACAGCATGTAGATAGTCATGGCCTAATGGGAGACAGCCAACATGGCTTTAGACAAGGAAGATCTTGTCTTACTAATCTGATATGTTTTTTTGGAGGTGTGAATAAACAGGTAGACAAAGGTGAGTCGGTTGATATAGTGTATCTGGACTTTCAGAAAGTCTTTGACAAGGTCCCTCATCAGAGACTCTTGGCAAAACTAAAAAGTCATGGGATAGGAGGCAGTGTACTATTGTGGATCGGGAACTGGTTAAAAGCTAGAGAGCAGAGGGTAGGGCTAAATGGCCAATTTTCCCAATGGAAAAAGGTGAATAGTGGAGTACCCCAGGGATCTGTACTGGGTCCACTACTTTTTGACATATTCATAAATGACCTGGAAAAGGGAATAACGAGTGAGGTTATCAAATTTGCAGACGATACAAAACTGTTTAAAGTTGTTAAAACCCAAGAGGACTGTGGAAAACTGCAGGAGGATCTGGATAAATTGGAAAACTGAGCATCCAAATGGCAGATGAAATTTAATGTGGACAAGTGCAAAGTTATGCATCTAGGAAAGAACAACCCACACTATGGTTACACGATGCAAGGTTCCACATTGGGAACCACCACCCAGGAAAAAGATTTAGGAGTCATCATGGATAACATGTTAAAACCCTCCGCCCAGTGTGCAGCGGTGGCCAAGAAAGCAAATAGAATGCTAGGTATCATAAGGAAAGGAATGGAAAATAAAACAAAGGATATTATAATGCCTCTGTATCGTTCCATGGTACGACCGCACCTTGAATATTGTGTGCAATTCTGGTCGCCGTATCTTAAAAAGGATATAACGTTATTAGAAAAGGTACAGAGAAGAGCCATCAAAATGGTAAAGGGGATGGAAGGCTACTCCTATTAAGAGAGGCTACAAAGGTTAGGGCTCTTCAACCTGGAAAAGAGACGGCTGAGGGGAGATATGATAGAGGTTTATAAATTAATGAATGGAGTGGAACGAGTAAACGTAGATCAATTGTTTACGCTATCAGAATATAGAAAGACTAGGGGACATGCAATGAAGCTACAGAGTAAACTATTTAAGACAAATAAGAGAAAATATTTTTTCACTCAACGTGTAATCAAACTCTGGAATTTGTTACCGGAGGATGTAGTAAGAGCTGTTAGTGTAGCTGGGTTTAAAAAAGGTTTGGACAAGTTCCTGGAAGAAAGGTCCATAAACCATTATTAAAAAGGGACCCAGGATATCGATGCTTGACCCAATACAAGCATTGTGGAGCCTGTGTCTTTTGGGGATACTGCTAGGTACGTATGACCTAGATTGGCCATTGTTGGAAACAGGATACTGGGCTTGATGGACCTTGGTCTGAACCAGTATGGCATATGTTATGTTCTTATGTTCTGCCGAGGCTGTTGATTCTGAGGCTAGGAGTGCTGTCAAGCTCCTCTTGATAGCCAGGATGTGCTGGTTGAGGGAGAAGGCCAGTGCCTAGGTGGAATCACATACAGGGCTTCGAGCCACCATCCCAGAGCATGGAACCTGTAGCTCTCCAGAGATCAAGACTTCAGGAGCGTCCTGGAGCCAATGTTGAGCTTTGAAGGACTGGTCCTCCTGCCGAGGCTGTTTGGATGGACCTTTTGGTGAGTCATGACGACGATGAAAGGACTTATCTCGAGGATCGGTATCAGACTTTGATGCCAATGATTTGGGCTTAGATTTAGGTTTGGACTTTGAGGAGACCTGGGAACCAAGAGAGGCCAATTTCCTCGACGATGCTGAAGCTACTGAAATCAAGTCCGGGACAAACAGGGATCTATACTGTCTGGCCCTGTTCTTTAGGCCTCGCTTTGTCATTTGGTGGCATAAATGGTCTGGGTCCAAACATTACACCAGTCATGTTTGTCAGTGACCGAAATTGTACCAGAGCCCTTGATACATTTTCTTAAAGCCACCAACATATTTTTCCATCGTGACGGAAAAAAAAGTAGGCCAAGACCTAATTTGGCAGTGAAACCACCAAAAATTAAAAAAAGATAAAATAAGCTAAAAAGAAGATTAAAAGAAGAAAATATCGGGGCCGGTATCAGGGTGGTACCGGCATCGACAGAAAGGCGGAGCACAGAATTAAAACAAAAAAAATAAAGTTTTTCAGCGTTGACAGGAAGGGACCAACCTGTTGGCTCTGTGGAAAATGAAGAACTGAGGAGAGGACTTGGGAATGTGTAGGCGCAGTGGAGTGCTCCCAAAAGCTTCCCTATTGGATGCTGGGGAGCGTTTCCGCACAGGCTCTGTCGGTACCGATGATACCCATATGTGAAGACACCATTCCTGCTTGGTCCTGAAGACTGCAGTCTTCACATATGGGACTCACTAGCTCCGAGGTACCAGACTGTAGTTGTAAGCAGTGGTATCCCCGAGGCTATAGTTCCAAGAAGGTGTGGATGCAAAGCGGCCCCATTGGGCTTGATTGCAGTTGGCAAGAGCATCGCCAGGATAGTCTGGTGCCAGGAGAGGTCCGGGTCGGAGGATAGGAATTGTAGTTAAGTCCCAAAAGGGTGCTGGAAGACAGCCTGGCCAAAGACAGCAACCCAACGGGAGTCCCTGTCTAGGAAGCAGTGTGCAGTATAGGTATGAATGGAGGACCAGGTAGCTGCTCGACAGATTTTGTCAATGGAGATGGAATGAAGGTTGGCAACTGAGGTTGCCATGGTTCGCACGTTGTGAGCCGTGACGTGACCCTCAAGGGAGAGTCCCGCTTGAGCATAGGCAAAAGAAATGCAGTCTGCAATCTAGTTGGATAGGGTGCGCTTCGTAACTTGCAGTCCAAGGTGAATTGGATCAAAGGAAATGAATAATAGAGAGGATTTCCTGTGATTCTTGGTTCTGTCCAAGTAGAAAGTCATTGTGTGCTTGCAATCTAAAGTATGTAGCGCTGCTTCAGCCCTAGAGGCACGCAGTCTGGGGAAGACAACTGGTAGTACCACCGATTGGTTGAGGTGGAAGGGTGAGACCACCTTTGGAAGGAAGTGTGGATGAGTACAGAGAACCACCTTGTCATGATGGAACTGGACGTACGGAGGATCTGACACTAAAGCCTGCAGTTTGCTGATGCGGCAAGCAGAGGTGAGGGCAATGCGGAAGATTACCTTCTCAGACAAGAATTTTAAAGAGGTGATGGGCTAAAAGCTTGAAAGGAGGCTTTAGAAGTTGCGCTAAGACCACATTGAGGTCCCAGGCCACCGGTGGTGGTTTGATCGGTGGCTTGGACAGCAAGAGATCCTGCATAAATAATTGCACCAAAGGGGTGCGAAGAAATAGGATGCCTGTCCACCAGGCTATGATAGGCTGAGATGGCACTCGGATCAACTCTGAGTTAGTCTTAAGACCAGCTAAGTGGAGGAGATATTGTAAAAGGAATTCCACTGGGCAGGCAAAGGGGTAAGTATGCTTAGGGGTACACCAAAGAGTGTACCTTTGCCATTTGAAGGCATAAGAATGGGATGCAAGTAGGATGTCCTTGTCCTGTTGTGGAAGGTCATGGTCTGCAAAGAATATGCTTTCAGCAGCCACGCCATGACATGGAGGACGATCCTGTGAGAGGAGGTTGGGCGCATGTTCCAGGTTGAGAGGTGGAGTCCGAGTCTATGCCAGATGAATCAGCAGAGGAAACCATGGCTGAAGGGGCCAGTAAAGGGCTTTTAGAATCACAGAGCCCCTGTCGGCCTGTAGCTTGGACAGCATCTTGGGTATTAAGGGGACTGGCAGGAATGCATATAGTAGGTCCTTTCCCCAAAGGAGAAGGAAGGCATCCATTGCCTGGCTGTGCCGAGGGGGAAGCCTCAAGCAAAACAGTGGAAGTTGTGCATTCTCATGGGTGGTGAACAGATCAGTTCTGGGGGTCTCCCACATGTGAAAGATCCAAGATGCTGTTTCCTGATTTAAAGTCCACTCGTGTGGACGTAGGATATGGCTGGGTTTGTCCACATAGAGAGTGAGGTTGCCTGGGAGATATACTGCCCTGAGATGGATACGGTGTGCGATGGAGAAGAACCAGAGATGAAGGGCTTCTTGGCAGAGGGGATAGGAACCCATTCCCCCCTGCTTGTTCACAAAGAACATGGCCACTTGGTTGTCCATTCGGACTAAGACCCGTTTCCCCGAAAGTTGGGGTTGAAAAACCTGAAGGGCATTGGTGAGAGCACGTAGCTCCAGGAGGCTGATCTGCAACTGAGATTCCTGTGGTGTCCACCGTCTGTGTGTGGTGAGACTGTCTAGATGTGCTCCCCACCCGAGTTTGGAAGCATCTGTTGTCAGGGTGCATTGAGGTGGAGGCATCTGAAAAGGTGACCCTCCGAGTAGGTTTTGAGGGGAGCACCACTATTGAAGGGAGTTGACAAGAGGAGGGGTGATGCAGATGTTCTCTGAGACACGCCAGGTTGCTTTGGTCCATTGACAGAGTCCACTGGGTTTGCCGCATGTGCAGGTGGGCATAGGGGACGACATGGACTATGAAAGGCCATATGCCCTAGAAGGTGCAACATATCTCGAGCTGTCACAGCACTGTGACCCCCTTATGCTGATGGCTAGCCTGATGAGGTGGGCAGAACAATCCTGAGGAAGGAAATCTTGGGCCTGACAAGTGTCCAGAAATGCTCCGAAGAATTTCAGCTGCTGGGATGAGACCAGGTGTGATTTTTGGAAGTTTAGGATGAATCCCAGATATTGGAGCACAGTGATGGCGCGATGAAGAGATAGCTTTACCTCTTGTAGGGATTCTCGCCTGATTAGCCAGTCATCTAAGTAGGGGAACATGAAGATCCCTGAAGTATGAAGGTAGGCGGCAACCACTGCCATGCATTTTGTGAACACTAGGGGTGCGGAAGCTAACCCGAAGGTATTGGTAGTGGATTTGCTGGAACTAAAAACGCAGATACTATCTGTGTTGAGGATGGATCAGCAAATGTGTGTATGCCTCCTTGAGGTCTAGAGAACATAGCCAGTCGTTCCTCTGAAGATATGGCAGAAGTGTACGGAGGGAAATCATTTTAAATTTTTCTTGAAGAAGGAATTTGTTTAAGTTCCTTAGATCTAGAATGGGCCTGAACCCTCCTGTCTTCTTGGGGATAATAAAGTAAGGAGAGTAGAAGCCCCCTGCCCTCCTGGGTGGGTGGAACTCTTTCTATGGCCCCCTGAGCTAACAAGGTGAACATCTCAACTGACAGGAGATTTATCTGCAAGATAATCCCTTGTGGAGGTGGTGGGGTGCCAAAATGAAGCAGATAGTCCCTTTGGATGATGTTGAGGTGCCACCTGTGGGCATAGGAACAGAATCTGCCTGCTATTTATAGGGGTGGGGGACCCTACAAAGGCAGAGTATCTATGGTCTCTAGGAAGGAGTCAAAAACCAGGTGCTGCGTGTGGCTGTGCAGTTGGTTGTGGCTTAGGTGTCTTAGGCTTTTTGGGCTGGCGAGGGCCCTGCTGTCGCTGCAGAAGTTGGTAAGCAACTGCAGTGAATAAGGAGGACAATATCTCTTCTTAGGATAGAAAGACTTCTTTGGATTAGTCTTTCTCCTAGAGGGATCTGACATCTTTCTGGAGAGGCGTTTGAGAGAGAGATCATCTGTCTCAATCTCTCCAGCCTTCTCTCTCCAACCCTTTATCTTGAACCCACTGCTGAAGGTCAGATGCCTGTAGCCAGGTCATTCTGCAAGCACTGATGCAGACTGCTGAGGTTCTGCTGAATGACTCAAAGGCATCAAAAGATGCTCTTGTAGGTAATTTGGATGTAGTCTAATTTTGCCTGATTAAGGCCTGGAATGCATCATGCTTGTCATCAGGAAGACTAGGTGCAAGGTTCTCCAGATCCCTGGCGATATCCTTGAGATACATGCCCATATAGAGCATGTAGGACGTAATCTTGGGAAGTGAGTATGCAAGCCTGAAAACACAGACAGCCAAAGACATCGAGAGTTCTGGAGTCCTTGCCCGGAGGCATGGAAGAATGATTCTTAGAACTCCTGATGCGCCGCATCACTGATTCCAATGGTGTGGAAGTTGAGGCTTTTGGAAGCAAGGGCATGGTGGAACTTGGTACATGATATCGAGTCATTTACTGATAGGTGGAACTGTTAGTGGGACCTCCCACATATGTAGCATTAGATTCTGCAGGATGTGATGCACCAGTAATGTGGCCACTTCTTTGTGTGCTGAGGGGTATTGGAGGATTTCCAATTTCTCTGCCCTCGGTTCCGTTTCAGATGCCACAGTAATCTGCAGGCCTGCTGCCAGGTCCTGAATAAAGTCTTGAAAAGACATGTCCTCTGATGCTCATGAGGAAGGAACGAATTGGAAGGGAGATCCTGGGTTACTCTGAAATCCTCAGATGCATCATCAGAATCGGAGGAGGTAGAGTCCAATTCCGACAGAAAATCAAAGTATCGATGGTCCCATGTCGATGTTGAGGCCCAATGCCGATACTGATGATTGGTTGGTTTGGCATCGGGAACCTGTTGGGTACCAACAATGGCCGTCGGTTCCAAAGGAGGCATTGGAGGGAGAGGGTCCCCCAATGCAGGTTTGAGGTCCGGCATCGGTCCCGGAGGCGTCAGCCATGGGCTGGATGCTGATGCCTGCACCACTGGAGCTGTTGATACAGACGGTACTGAGGCTGCCAGAAGTGCTGCCCAATGCCTCTCGATAGCCAGGATGCACTGGTCAAGGGAGGAGGCCGATGCCTGGGTGGAATTCTGCAGAGGGCTCTGAACCATTGTCCCAGAGCATGGAACCAGTAGCTCTCTGGAGGTCAAGGCCTCAGGAGTATTCTGGAGCCCCTTTTGTGCTTTGGAGGGTAGGTCCTCCCGCCGGGGCCGTTTGGCAGGCTGGTCAGCATTGGATGCACCTTTCGGTGGATCTCAATGACGATTCTTACCTCTGGGATCGGTATCAGGTTTCGATGCCGGTGACTTAGACTTAGTCTTATGTTTGGACTTTGAGGAGACTTGAGAACTAAGAGAGGAGGCAGACATCCTCGATGATGTGGAAGCCACTGAAATCAAGTCCATCTGGTTCTGTTCTTTAGGCCTCTTTTTGTCATTTGTTGACACAAAGGATACTCAGTCGGTAAATGGTCTGGACCCAAACATTTTAAACACCAGTCATGTTTATCAGTGACTGATATTGTACCAGAGCATTTGGTACATTTTTTGAAGCTGCTGATGTGTTTTTCCATCATAGCTGAAGAAAAGTAGGCCAAGGCCTACTTTGATGATAGAAATCATCAAAACTGGAAAAAAATGAATAATAAAAGCAAGAAAAATATTTTTAAAAGAAAAGAAATATCGGGGCCGGTATCAGGGAAGGTACCGGCGTTGACGGAAAAGAAAAAGCACAGATTTAAACCAAAAAATGATGTTTTTTGGTGGTGACAGGAAGAAAACAACCTGCTGGCTATGCAGAAAATGAAGAACTGAGGAGAGGACTTGGGAAGGCGGGAAGGCAAATGCACAGGCACAGTGGATTACTCCCAAAGGCTTTGTCGGTACAGACGATACCCATATGTGAAAACTGCATTTCTGCTTGTTCCTGGAGATTGGTAACTCTGCAATTTGACAATTTGTTTTATATTATAAAAACTATGGATCCTGATCCGCTCAGTCTTCTGTTCACAACCTATGTTTCCTTACCATTCCTCTAGACACATACTAGTCCCCTACTGTGTTGTCTGTCTTGACTAGACTAAGTTTCGATGAGCAAGACTGTCTTTTACATGTCTCTGTACAGAGCTGTGTATGCCTTGTAGTGTTATACAAATGATGAGAAGTAGTAGTAAATCTGCCTATCCATGCAAAAGAACATGCTGTGGACTTACTATTTGTTCCAGCAAGATTTAACAATTGTTGGAGGGAAGATAGTGTTACATCTGTACCTTCGTCTGATCATTTAGTTTTTACTGATATGAAGCCTCTTTCAGTGTAAGACCATTTCTGTAATATTTACAGGTACACAGAATTACAGATACATATGGGAAGATCAGCTCTTTTGGCATCATTCAGACTTGGAGCAAAAAAGATTTAGGGGCTTTGAAATCAATTGATTTCAATGGGGCCATGGCTCTGTTAATGATCGGAAACTGCTACCGCGGCTTTGTAAACAAGCCCAAGTTTAATCCTGTCTGTAAAGGACTAGAAAGGCATATAGGGTGTGGCTCACTAAACTTCAATTTGCAACTGTAGGGTAGAGTTCAATATGATTACATCATCTGACATACTATACACACCAATTTTTTTTTTGCTAAAATCTCAGTGAAATATGATTTCCAGTGTTGTTAAGACTATGTGGGATTGGGAACATTCTTTCACATATGAACATATGAGCAGCAGCAATCATATCACCACTCATATGCATAAATTAGGTCTATCGTTTTGCAGGCTTAACTTACTATTTATCTGGAAAGTGATCAAATTTCTCCACTCTTTAGATAACGTTTGTGATGGTTCTGTCTTCCCTAACACCACCTTCTCTGTATATGATTAATTTTTGATCTGTATAACCACAAGAAAATTTTTTAAATAATCGCTTATACTGTTAGCGCCACCATTGACTACATAAGTGGCTTTGTAAATTGGGCCCCTTGTGTTCAGATCAAAAATGAGGGAAGCCTCTGCAGACGCACACAGGCAGGTGCACAGATTATAAAACCAAGGGTGGGAGGAGGCATGTGAAAGATGGGCAAGGAAGAAGCAGGATAAATATCCCTAGGGTGGTGAAGTAAAGCAAAGAATCATGACGACAGAAAAAGACCACATGGCTTATCTAGTCTGTCCTTCGATATCAACCACTACAACAGTCTCCTTTATCCTTTAGAGATCCTCTGTGTTTGTTCCATGCTTCTTTGAATTCAGAAACTATCCTGGGAAGTGTTGGGTTTGCACAACACATGGGCATTTCCCATGATAGTCCAAAAGGTTAGTTTTTGTCACATCTGACCAGAGAACCTTCTTCCATGTGCTTGGGGGGTCCGCCACATGCCGTTGTGCAAACGCCAAACATGTTTTTTTCTTTCTTTCTTTAAGCAATGGCTTTTTTTCTGGCCACTCTTCCATAAGCCCCACTCTGTGGAGTATACAGCTTAAAGTGGTCCTGTGAACAGATACTCCACTGTGGATCTTTGCAGCTCCTTCAGTGTTATCCTTGGTCTTTGTAGTATCTCTGATTAATGCCCTCCTTGCCCAGTCTGTGAGTTTTGGTGGGTAGCCTTCTCTTGTCAGGTTTGTAGTGGTGCCATATTGTTTCCATTTTGCTATAATGGAGTTAATGTTGCTTCAGAATTTGATTTTTTTTTAATAACCCAACCCTAATCTATACTTCTCCACAACTTTGTCTCTGACCTGTTTGGAATGCTCCTTGGTCTTCATGTTGCTTGCTTAGTGGTGTTGCAGAGTCAGGGGCTTTCCAGAACAGGTATATTTATACAGGCATCATGTGAAACAGATTACACACAGGTGAACTCTAATCAACTAATTATCTGAGTTATGCAATTAATTGTTTGGACCAGATCTTATTTAGGAGTTTTATAGCAAAAGCAATGATTGCATATGCACTCACAATTTTTCAGTTTTGACTTTTTATGATATAGTGTAGCTACTCCTCTGTAATAGGTGTTCTCCGGGGACAGCAGGAATCAGTCCTCACATATGGGTGATGTCGGCACCAATGGAGCCCTCGCGGAAGCATCCCACCAGCTTTCAAAGAAAGCCTTTGAGAGATGCCACCATGCATGAGTTGTCCCCTTCCCGCCTAAGGGTGTCATCTTGCTCAGTGAGATGACATAGCTAAAAGATGGCAAAAATAAAATATGGTAAAGGAGCAACTCCAAGGGGAGGAGGGAGGGTTGTGAGGACTGATTCCTGCTGTCCCTGGAGAACACCTGCTACAGGTATGCTTTCTCTGGGAACAAGCAGGAAGTCAGTCCTCACATATGGGACTCCCCAGCGACAGGCTAGCGAAAACCTATAGCAAAAATAGGGGCTCCCTCATGGGGAGCCGCAAGCAGCAGCAGCAATTTAGTCCGTGCACACAGACCACAGTAGGACCCCTGTGTCCAATGAAACCAGCACTCCGGTAGCCTGAACACAGAAGAGTTGGAGGGCAGGAAGTGCCTAAACCCCAAAAAGGTAATGGAGCACAGCCTGGCCGAAGGCACTGTCCCATCGGGACTCTCTTTCCAGGCAGTAATAGGCTGCGAAGGTATGGACCGAAGACCAGGTGGCGGCCCGGCAGATGTCCACCATCGGGACAGAGCACAAGGCTGCCATGGCCCTGACAAGGTGCGCCATGACACGGCCTTCCAGCGGGAGCCTCGCCTGCTCATAAGCAAGGGCAATACAATCCGCCACCCATGTGGACAGTGTATGCTTGGTCACCGCCTCCCCCAGCCTACTGTGGTCGTAGGAGATGAAAAACTGAGAAGCTCTGCAGTGGCCCGGAGGTTGGATGTAGAAGGAAAAAGCCCTCTTACAGTCCAAGGTATGAAGGACCTTTTCCACCCAACTGGAGTGAGGTCTTGGAAAGAAGGTAGGGAGCATCACTTCCTGGTTGAGGAGGAAGGGCGACACTACCTTCAGCAGGAATTTGAGGTGCGTATGAAGCACCACACTGTTCTTACAGAACCTTGTATAGGACGCCTCAGACACAAGGGCCTGAAGCTCGCTAACTGCGAGCAGAGGTAAGCGCGACCAGGAAAGCCACCTTCCAAGAGAAGTAGGGAAGGTGGCCGGTAGCCAGAGGATCGAAGGGTGAGCAAGTGAACTGCCCCAACACCACGTTGAGGTTCCATTCGGTTGCCGGAGGGTGAACCGGGGGCTTCGATAAGGGCAGGCCCCGAAGAAAATGGGTCACCAAGGGTTGGACTGAGAGGGGCTTACCATCCACCGGATGATGGTGTGCCGCCAGGGCACTAAGGTGCACTCGGACGGAGTTAGACTTGAACCCGGATTGAGAGAGGTGGAGAAGGTAATGTAACACCAGTGCCAACGGGCAGGAGAAAGGGTCAGCCCCATGTTCGGCGCACCAAACCGAGAACCTGCGCCATTTGAGGGCGTAAGCCTTTCTGGTAGAGGCCAGCAGAATGTCTTCCACCTCAACTGCAAGGTTGAAAGGGGCCAGAGTCACCCTCTCAGCAGCCATGCTGTCAGCAACAGGGACCCCAGGTCGGGGTGCAGGACAGGAGTCCCCCTCCTGGGATAGGAGTCCCGGGGCAGTCCCCAAGGAAATGGGGGTCTCCAGCGTCAAATGGAGGAGTAGCAGAAACCACATTGCCTGGGCCCATCAGGATGAGCGAGGCTGTGTTGCGGAGGGTCCTGAACAAGGTCTTGGCGATCAGCAGCGTAGGAGGGAAGGTGTACATGAGGCCTTCCGACCATGAGACAAGAAACACTTCTGCTGCCACCCTGGAGGGGTGGGCCTGCCGGGAATAGAAGCGTGGCAACTGAAAGTTGTCTGAGCTAGCGAACAGCTCCATCACGGGTTCCCCCCAGAGCTGGAAGAGCCGACTGGCTACCCTGGGGTCCAGCTGCTGTTTGTGCGGCTGAAGGACTCTGCTCAGTCTGTCGGCCAGAAGGTTGCCCTGGCCTGGCAGGTACACTGCCCGCAAGAGGATACCCTTTTGGATTGCGTACGAGCAGAGGACCAGTGCCTCCTGACAAAGGGTACAAGACCATGTGCCCTCCTGTTTGTTCACGTAGAACACTGCCACCTGGTTGTCTGTCTGTACCAGCACCAGCTGGTGATGCAGGTGTTGGCAGAAGACCCTCAGGGCTAGGTGTATGGCTCTGAGCTCCAGGAGATTGATCTGCTGGGTGCTCTCGTCCGGTGACCTATTGCCCTGAGTGCAGAGATCTCCACAGTGGGCTCCCCAGCCAAGCAAAGAGGCATTTGTGGTGAGGACTTTTGAGGGGATTGGGGCCTGAAAAGACATGCCCGCCTTGAGATGCTGGAGAGACTGCCACCAGACCAGGGAGTCCGCCACTTGGCGGGTCACAGAGACTGTCTTGGAGGCGACCCGTGGCTTGCGACCAGTGGTTCCGGAGACACCACTGCGCCGCCCTCATGTGGAGGCGAACGTCAGGGATGACATGGACCGTGGAGGCCATGTACCTGAGGAGGCGCAGATGAAGCCGAGCGGGCACCGAGGGACAGCACTGAATGTCCCGAGCCAGAGTCCTGAAATGGTCAGCCTGCTCCCTGGGTAAGAATGCCTTTTGACTGGAGAGTGTCGATCTTTGCTCCGGTGAATTCCAGACACTGTAATGGGAGAAGGTGAGACTTAGGATAGTTTATGACAAATCCCAAGTGTTACAGAACCTGGATGGTGCATGCAGTGGCCTGCGGCACCTCTGAGGCCATGCCTCCCTTTATGAGCCAGTCGTCCAAGTAGGGACAGACGAAGATCCCCTGGAGGAAGGTGGCCACAACTGCCAGGCATTTTGTGAAGACTCTTGGGACAGAGGCCAAACCGAAGGGAAGCACCCTGTACTGAAAATGCCTACCCCCCACTACGAACCGCAGGGACTGCCCTGTAGTTTGGGTGAATGAGGATTTGGGTATAAGCATCCTTGAGGTCTAAGGAGCATAGCCAATCTCCTTGCTGGAGGTATGGCAGCAATGTTCCAAAGAAGATCACCTTGAACTTCTCCCTCACCAGGAATTTGCTGAGGTTGCGTAGGTCGAGGATGGGCCTTAGGCCCCATGTCCTTTTTGGCACAAGGAAGTACCTGGAGTAGAACCCCTTGCCCTTGAGATGGTGGGGCACTGGTTCCACCGCTTTGTCCATGAGAAGACCTGCCAACTCCTTCAGTAGAAGGTCCCGATGGAGGGGAGACCTGAGGGTCTCTCCCGGGAAATAAGGGGGGGGGGGGGTGTCCGAGTCAGGTGGAGGAGGTAACCCTCCCTGACTACCCGAAGTGCCCAGGAGTGGGTGGTGATGGTCAACCACCTCTGGGAATAGAGGGCCAGACGTTCCCCTGTGGCCTGTTGATCTCCTTGGGGTAGATAGGCTATGCTCAAGGAGTCAAAACCACCCTCTGGCTGGGCCGGGGCCGGGGCCGGAGCCTGGGGTTTTGGAGCCTTCTGCTTACGAGGGCCATGTCCATGTCCCTTGGCCTGCTGACCCTGTTGGTAAGCTGGGGAGGCCTGAAAAAGTGGGTAGTTTCTGTAAGCAGCTCCCTTCCTCGGGTAAAAGGACTTTTTACCTGAGCCCTTCTGTCAGGGAGGGGCAGCTGTCTTTTTGGAGAGTCTGGTCCTCGTCATGAACTCAGTCTCCAGCTCGGCAGCCTTGTTAGTCATGGGTTTACCAAAGAGGTTCTCTCCTTGGCAGGGGACATCGACCAATTTGTCCTGAACACACTGCTCGAGGTCGGACGAATGTAGCCAAGCTTGGCAGCATGCACCGGTGCCAGCCACTGCTACTCGAGCCACCGACTCGAACCAGTCATAGGCTGATCGAGAGATGAATTTGGAGCACTCACGGACTGCCTTGGCCAGGTTCTTGAACTGCTGCAAGGGTTCCTTGGAGAGATCAACTGAGAATCCAGCAAGTTCCTTTGCCAGGTCTCTCAGGTACAGCCGGAAGGCCTGGATGTGGCTGATGAGCATCGGGCCCTGGTGGCACTTTCTGTCGAGGGCGTCCAAGGTGCAGGCCCTCCCTGCAGGGGGGCCCCGAGGAGTGTGTCTTCTGGCTTTTCAGCCGATGCACGGCCGATTCCACCACCATGGAGTTATGTGGCAGCTGTGACTTTTGGAAGCTCGGGCTCCAGCGGACTCAATATATTGAGTTGAGCCGTTTGCTCACCACCGGTACTGAAGCCGGTGTCTCCCACATTCGGAGCATAAACCGTTTCAGGATGAGGAGGATGGGCACCATGAGCAATCCCCACTGAGGAGCCTCGTACTGGAGGATTTCCAACTCATCCGCCCGAGGGTCGGGAACGCCAGGGCCTTTGACATATCTTTGACGAAATCAAGGAAGCCCATATCCTCCGGCGGGGACCGCCATCAGGGCTCTGAGACAGGAGAGTCAGATGGGATGTTGTGGTGGCGACAGGTATCGGGGGACTCTTCGTCCTCCATCTCCCACTCGGAGTAGTCCATTGAGGACTTGTAGGAGGGCTGCTCTGCGGGCCTTGGGGTTCCCAATGCCCTGTAGCCGGCAGCATCGAGAACACTCCACAGCATCCAATAGGAATGCTTTTGGGAGCACTGCTCCACGCAAGCGTGTCTGCCTTCCCAACCAGTTTCCTCAGTTAGGTATAGAGTGGAGTAAAAAACTGAAAAAGGAAGTGTGTGTGGAAAAGAACAACTCTGCGGGGAGGTGGGTGGGTTGTGAAGACTGATTCTTGCTGTTCCCGAAGATCACTTGTTACGCTATCTCGAGGAAGAAGTAGGAATGCAGTCTTCACATATGGGACTCTCTAACCCATGACAACTCGAGAGGGAGAAGACCAGGACTATACGTATATGGGTTATAGCAGGGATCCAACAGATTCAGCTCGTTTGGTACACTCCTCTTGCAAACAAGAGTGTGTAGCTTGGCTTCAGCCCAAGATCCATGAGGTCTCAAGAAGAAAGTTGGAAGCGAAATGGATTGGTTGCGATGGAAAGATATAACCATCTTTGGAAGAAATTTAGGGTGAGTCCAGAGGACAAACTTATCATGATGGAATCTTGTATATGGAGCATAATCCACCAAAGCCTGTAGTTCACTGACTCTATGGGCTGAAGTTAATGCAACAAGAAAAAGAACTTTCCAAGTTAGGAAATTAAAAGGAACCGTCGCTAACAGCTCAAAGGGCCGCTGCAAGAGCTGTGCAAAAACAACATCCAGATCCTACACTGCAGCAGGGGGCGCAAAGGTGGTTTTGTTAATAGAAGTCCCTGCATGAACTGCGCCACCAATGGGTGAGAAGAAATTGGGCGGTGAGTAGTGAAGATGGCACTCAAGTGAACTCGGATGGAATTAGTCTCTAAGCCAGAAGAGGATAAATGTAGAAGATATCGAAGCAAGTGCTCCACCGTACAAGTGAAAGGATTCAGATTCCTCTGTGAGCACCAGAGGGAAAATCTGTGCCATTTAAATGCCTAGGAGTGCCTAGCGGAGTCCTTTCTGGAAGATAAGAGGACCTGAATGATATCCATTGGGAGCTTAGGTCCAAGAGGATGAAGTGCTCAGCAACCACACCGTTAAGTGAAGGGACTTGAGGCTGGGATGCAGGAGAGTTCCATGATTCTGTCCTGTCAGATGGGGACAAAAGACGCAGAGGGCATTCACTATTGCCCTCAGTTCCAATAAACTGATGTGAAGTAAAACCTCCTGCCATGACCACAGAACTCGAGTCGTGAGGCCGTTGAGGTGTGCTCCCCAACCATGCTTCGATGCATCGGTTGTCAGGGTACACTGTGGAAGACTTTTGAAATGGAAACCCTACGACGAGGTTTTGAGGCATGCGCCACTAATGAAGGGAATTTACCAGTTGAGATGAAATGGTGATGAGGTCGGAGAGACGACTTGTGGATTGAGTCCACTGCTCCAATAGGTTCCACTGCCCTATTTGCATATTGAGTCGAGAATGAGGCACGACATGGACTGTCGAGCCCATGTGGTCCAGAACACAAAGCATGTCTTGGGCAGAGACAATTGTCTGACTTTGACATTGGCTGACCAGAGAGATCAGCAGGCAAAGGTGATCATCTGGCAAGAAGGCCCGAGCCTGCACTGTGTCTATATTGTGTTGGAGTAAGGTGCAACTTTGGATAGTTTATAACGAATCCTAAATGTTGGAGGACCTAGATGGTTGAAGGGATGTGTCGACTACTTATGGGGTATTTCCCTTGATGAGCCAGTCGTCTAAGTAAGGGAAGAGAAAGTTCCCAAAGAGCGCAGATAGGCTGCCATGACTGCCAGACATTTGGTGAAAACCCATGGAACCAAACCTAGGCCGAAGGGGAGAATTAGATACTGGTAGTGGTGTTCTTGGAAGAAAAATCTGAGATACATTCTGAATGTGAGGTGGATTAGGATGTGAGTATAGGCATACTTCAGATCCAACAAGCATAGCCAGTCATTTTGCTGCAGATAGGGAAGAAGTACGCCTTGTTGTTGTTAAGTGCCGTCAAGTCGGAGTCGACTCATAGCGACCCTCTGGATAGCTATCCTAAATTGTGTTCGGTCTTCAGTCAGGCAGCTCATTGTTGACAGACTGGTACCCGTAGCTGCTGTTATTGTATCGATCCATCTCATTGCTGGCCTTCCTCTTTTGCGTTGACCTTCTATCTTGCCAAGCATGATGTCTTTCTCTAATGATCTCTCTCTTCGCATGATGTGTCCAAAGTATGAAAGTCAAAGTCTTGTCATCTGAGCTTCTAAAGAAAGCTTAGGTTTGATCTCCTCTAGTACCGACTGGTTTGTTCTTCGGGCAGTCCATGGTATACACAGTATTCGCCGCCAGCACCATAATTCAAAGGCATCAATTTTCTTCCTGCCTGTCTTTTTCACTGTCCAGCTTTCACATCCATATGATGTTATTGAAAATACCATGGCTTGAACAAGTCGAATCTTTGTATGGAGAGAGACATCTCTGCTCTTGAGAATCAAATCTAGGTCTTTCATAGCCATTCTGCCAAGAGCAATGCGTCGTTTGATTTCTTGACTGCTTGTTGCTTCTTTATTGATAGTTGATCCAAGTAGGTTAAAGTTGTTCACAATTTCAATTTCTTCTCCTTCAACGATGAACCTGTTGATTATGCCAGTTGTCATGATCTTTGTCTTCTTTACATTAAGGTGCAGGCCCATTTTGAGACTACGTTCTTTGATTGTGAGAAGCAAATGTTTCAGATCATCTTCACTTTCAGCCAGTAATGTAGTACCATCAGCATAGCGAAGGTTGTTGATGAGTCTTCCACCAATCTTCACACCTCTGTTGTCTTCATACAATCCTGCTTCTCTGATGATTTGTTCTGCATATAAATTAAACAGGTAGGGGGAAAGTATGCAGCCTTGTCTTACACCTTTGCTTATTTGAAACCATTCTGTTTCTCCTTGTTCCGTTCGAACTGTTGCTTCTTGATCAATGTACAGATTGCGCAAGAGAACGATCAGGTGTTCTGGTATACCCATGCTTCTTAATGTGGCCCAGAGTTTCTCATGGTTTACACAGTCAAAAGCCTTGCTATAGTTGATAAAGCACAAATAGATATCCTTTTGGTTATCTTTAGTCTTTTCAAGGATCCATCTCACATCCGCAATGATGTCTCTCGTTCCTCGCCCTTTCCTGAACCCTGCTTGCACTTCAGGTAGTTCTTGTTCCAGGTATGGTTGTAGTCTTTTTTGAATAATATTCAGTAGAATCTTGCTGGCATGTGGGATCAGAGCGATTGTTCGATAATTTCCACAGTCAGTTGGATCACCTTTCTTTAGTACTGGTATAAACACAGATCTTTTCCAGTCAGTTGGCCATGATCTTGTCTTCCATATTTCTTGGCAGAGCCTTGTAAGTATGGTAACAGCTGCATCAGATTGCTGCAATACTTCTATAGGAATGCTATCAATGCCTGGTGCTTTGTTCTTTGATAAGGCTTTCAATGCTGCTTCAACTTCTTCTTTCATCACCAATGGTTCCCGATCATAAAGTACAGGTTGAAACTGCTGTTGGTCCACTTGATCTTTATCATATAAAAACTCTGTATATTCCTTCCAACTTTTCTTGATTTTATCAGCATCATTCAACATAGAACCTTGAGTATCTTGTAACATTCCAATTCGAGGCTGGAACTTTTTCTTTAACTCTCGTAGCTTTAGGAAAGCCGATCTTGTTCTTCCTCTAATAGTTTCTGCTTCTATTTCCTTGCAAGCGTCATTGTAGTACTTTTCCTTGTCCTATCTTGCTGCACGTTGGAAATCTCTGTTGAGTTCTGTGATTGTCTTTCTTTCTCCACTGGCATTAGCTTCTCTGCGTTTCTGGGCAATTTTCAGAGTTTCTTCCGTCATCCATTTTGGCCGTTTTTGCTTTTTCACCTTTTGTAGAGACTTCTCGCTTTCTTCCAACACAACCTTCTTGATGTCATTCCATAACTCTTCTGGAGCTCTGTCATTTGTATCTAAAGCAACACATCGATTTTGCAGGCAGTCTTTAAATTCCAGTGGTATATTCTCAAAGTCATATTTTGCTGAATTCATGAGTGGTTTGCTCTTTTTCAACTTTAGCTTGAGTTTGCATACTAGTAGTTGATGATCTGTACCACAGTCACTGTTCCCTCTAAGCTGTGCGTGTGTGCGCGCGCACACACCTCACCGAGCGAGCGCACATACTTTACAACAGAGCGCACAAAAATTACGGCTCTGATTCTGATAGAAAACACCACAGACGTCTTAAAATTTAAAAGTTATGATTGTAATTACTAGAAATTTCCCGCTTCATTTAGTAATCGTCTATTTTCATTTAATTTGATTAAAATCAATGTGGTGTACATACTGCATTCTGATGTGTAGTCAAATTTTAAAGTCTATAACTCCAAGTGTCGTTATGTGGCGCACAAAAATTTAACCTTCCTTCAAAAACTGCACACAGCTAATATTTTATGCGCACACAGCCTACAGAAAATTAGAGGGAACATTGACCACAGTCAGCTCCAGGTTTTGTCTTTGTTGATGTTATAGAACTTTTCCATCGTTGACGTCCACAGAAGTAGTCAATTTGATTTTTATACAATCCATTGGGTGACGTCCATGTGTACAGTCGCCGCTTGTGTTGCTGGAAGAAGGTGTTTGAGATGAATAGGTCATTGGTCTTACAGAATTCTATCAGTCTTTCTCCAGCTTCATTTCTGTTGCCAACTACTTTGCCTTCTTCTTTGTTGCCAGCTTTTGCGTTCCAGTCACCCATGACTATCAGGATATCCTGTTTGCATGTTCTGTCAATTTCAGCTTGTACTTGTTCATAGAACTCTTCAATTTCATTCTCTTCTGCAGCTGTTGTTGGGGCATATACTTGAATTATAGTTGGGTTGATAGGCAATCCTCATAGACGAATAGAGATTAAGCGTTCGATGACTGCATTGTATTTCATTACAGTTCTTGCAAGTTTTCTTCTTTATTAAAAATGCAACACCATTTCTTCTTTGTCTTTCATTTCCAGCATAGTAGACCATGTGATCATCTGATGCAAAGTGCCCGATGCCAGTCCATTTCAGTTCGCTGACACCCAACAGATCAAGTTGTACACGTTCCATTTCATTCTTGACCACCTCCAACTTCCCTTGGTTCATGCTTCTTACGTTCCATGTTCCAATGTGTAAGACATCTTTACAGCTTCTGACTCATTTCATGCGCAGCTACATCAGCAGTCAGACTTCCCGAGGGTTTTGAGCCAACCACATCATAAATGCTGGCTTTACTCTGAAAAGTCTTCAGCTCTTCCCCAGTAGCTAGTTGAGTGCCTTCCGACCTGGGGGTCTCGTCTTCCAGCACCATAGCACAATTTGTTTTGTTGTAACTATCCATTGGGTTTTCATGGCAAGATACAGAAGTAGATTGCCGGGCCTTTCTTCCGCGCAGTTTAAGTTTGGTGTTGTTGCCGTTGTCACAAAAATGTGATCCTCCGCCGTCAACACTATCCCATTCTCCTGCTGCCCAGAAGTACGCCTAGTGAGATCATTTTGAATTTTTCTTTTACTAGGAATTTGTTGAGGTTCTTGAGATCCAGGATTGGTCTGTAACCTTCCAACTTTTTTGGAATGAGAAAGTAATGGGAGTAGAAACCTAGGCCTTGCTGCGGTGGAGATACCTCCTTGATGGCCCTCTGAGAGGGGAGAGTGAGGATCTCCTGTTGCAGTAGGGTGGACAGGTGGAGATCCATCCGGGCTTGGCCCACAAAGAAAGTGGGTGGTTGAGCTTTGAAACGTAGCTTGTAACCTATGTTGACTAGCTACAAGGTCCAGGGTTCTGAGGTTATTATGGGCCATCGTTCTGCAAAGAGGGTTAATCTTCCTGGGATATGATGAGAGACAGAATATTGAGAGGCTGACTGGCTATGCTCCTTAGGAAGAAGTCAAAAGCTCTGTGGAGCAGATTGGGCCTTAGGAGTTTTAGGTTTCCTTGCTGTTTTTGCTGAGAATGGGAGGTAGAGTAAGAGTGGTATGGTGGGTAAAACTACCTCTTTTTAGGATAGAATGGCTTTTTTGTAGAAGGCTTCTTCTTGGTGGAATCAGCAGTCTTCCTAGACAACCTTTTCATAGTCAGGACATCTGTTTCAAGTTCCCCTGCCTTTTCTCTTTGACCAAACAAATTCTCACCATTTCAGGGGTTGTTAATTAGTTTATCTTGCACCCACTATTCTAGATCCGAGGCCTGCAGCCAAGCTGTTCTTCTAGCCCCTATACAGGCTGCTGCTGTCCTGCTGGTGGTCTCAAAAGCATCAAAATTTAGATATGTTTTGAGCATGGGCAACCAGGACTTGATGAAAGGTTTGCTTCTCTGATGGAAGAAGAGTGGTGCTCAGCAAGGTCTCTGGAAACATCCCTGAGGATGTAGAGCATGTAGGAGTTTACCCTAAAGGCCAGCATGACTGCCTCGAAGGCTTTCCTAAAGAAAGGATTGAGGGTTCTTGCCTTTCTGCCAGGAGGAACCGAAGAGTGGTTCTTCTGACTTTATCCTCCTCCTAGCTGATTCTACCACCATGGAGTGGTGTGGTAGCTGTGGCTTTTGGAATCCAGGGCAGGAGGGAACCCTGTATATAGTGTGTCCAAGCGCTTACTGATGGCAAGAATTGTAGGAGGAACTTCCCACATCCTAGACATTAAATTCCTAAGGATGTTGTGTATGGGAAGAGTTGCTGCCTCCTTCAGAGCTGAGGGATATTGTAGGATATCCAGCTCTTCTGCCCTCTATTCCATCTCCGTCAACAGCAAGACCCCGAGGGCTGCAACCATATCTTTATTAAAGTCCTGAAAGGACATGTCCTCAGGGGAAGGACGGCGCAGTTCATACAGTGGTGAAGGGTCCGAGGGAATGTCCTTGTGGGGATTGGAATTGACTGATTCCTTTTCCGAGACAGAGGAACCAGAGTCTGAATCCGGCAGGAAGTCAAAGTAATCTTTGTCGGTACCCTGGTACCACCGATGCTCTGCTGGCTGATGCCGATGAAAAGGGCAGGAAGCCTCGACGGTGAATAGTGCCGGATGCAGTGGTTCTGAGTGCACCAAAGTTGGTGTATCAGTAGCGCACCGTGACACCTGTGCACCGGAGCGCGATGTCGATGTATGTTTATGTATTCAGGCACTTGATTGACCGCCCCCCCATAACATCGGGGCGTTTTAGAGTAGTTACTCACCTGTAACAGCTGTTCTCCAGAAGCAGCAGGAATCAGTCCACACATATGGGTGTCATCGACGCCGATGAAGCCCTAGCGGAGCATTTCCCCAGCTTTCCATGAAAGCCTTTGGGAATGCAGGCACGCATGTGCGGTTCCCTTCCCGCCTAAAGGTGCCATCTTACCTCAGTCAAATGACATAACTAAGAACAGCACGCAAAAAGTAAAAAGAAACTATGTACAACTGCAACTCCCAGGGGAGGAGGGAGGGTTATGAAGACTGATTCCTGCTGCTCCTGGAGAACACCTGTTACAGGTGAGTAACTACTCTTTCTCCAAGACCAAGCAGGACGTCAGTCCTCACATACGGGTGACTCCCTAGCTCTGGGCTACCAAGGAACCCAGGCTGAACAAGAGAACTCCCTCTAGTCCCAGCAGCAAAGAAAGGCTTTTCGCTGACACAACCTCCACCGGTAGCCCAACAGAGGGCAGGAGTTGCCTAAACCTCAAAGAGATTGTGGAGTACTGCCTGGCCAAAAGCACTGTCCCTACGGGACTCCCTCTCCAGACAGTAATGGGCCGCAAAAGTCTGGCTTGAAGACCAAGTTGCAGCCCTGCAGATGTCTACCAACAGTACAGAGCGGAGATGAGCCACTGAGGCAGCCATTGCCCTGACACGGTGGGCCGTGATCCGACCCTGCAAAGGAAGGTCAGCCGCCTTGTAAGCCCAGGTGATACAGTCAGCTACCCAGATGGACAAGGTACGCTTGGACACAGCCAACCCCAACTTATTAGGGTCAAAAGGCACAAAGAGCTGAGTAGCCCTTCTATGCCCCTGCGTACGGGCAAGGTAGAAGGATAAGGCCCTCCTACAGTCCAGGGTATGAAGAACTGCTTCAGCCTGGCTGGCATGAGGCCTAGGGAAGAATGTTGGAAGAACCACCTCCTGGTTGAGGTGAAAAGAGGAGACAACTTTAGGGAGGAACTTTGGATGAATCCTAAGGACTACTCTGTTCCTATAGAAGCGAGTGTAAGGCCTGTCACAGACCAGGGCCTGAAGCTCACTCACTCGCCTGGCCGAGGTTAGGGCTATCAAGAAGAGTGTCTTCCAGGACAGGAAGCGTAGGGGGCAAGTAGCCATTGGCTCAAAAGGTGGGCGAGTCAGTTGCTGCAAGACCACATTCAACTCCCACTCAGGAGCAGGAGGACGAATTGGAGGCTTGAGCAAAAGCAAGCCTCTGAGAAAGCGGGACACCAAGGGGTGAACCGAGAGAGAATGTCCTTCCACCAGTGAGTGGTGAGCTGCTAAAGCTGAGAGGTGGACCCAAACAGAATTGGACTTAAGTCCCTGATTGGATAAGTGTAGTAAGTACTGAAGCACTACTGGTACAGTACAGGAGAAAGGATCCTGTGTATGTAGCTGACACCACACAGAAAACCTTTTCCATTTGAGAGCATAGGGTTTCCTAGTGGACTGTTTCCTAGAGGCTAGGACAACCTCCTCAACTTCCTGAGGTAGGCCCCAGGGAGCCAAAACTACCCTTGCAGCCTCCAGGCCATCAAATTGAGAGCTTTGAGATTGGGGTGCAGAAGGGAACCCTGATCCTGAGAGAGAAGGTCAGGTTGCAACCCCAGAGGCAGTGGGGGATCCACTGCCAGCTGAAGGAGAAGTGGAAACCAAGGCTGTCTCGGCCACCTGGGAGCCACCAGCAGGACTGAGGCCTTGTCCTGAAGAATTTTGAACAGAGTTCGGGCCACCAAAGGCGTGGGAGGAAACGCATACAGGAGGCCTTGAGACCATGGTATCAGAAAAGCATCTGCTGCTACCTGCAGAGGATGCGGCTGTCTGGAGCAGAACCGAGGCAGCTGTTTGTTCAGTGGACTGGCAAACAGATCTATCAAAGGAAGACCCCATTTCAGGAAGATCTTCTAAACTACCAAAGGATGCAGCTGCCACTCTTGGGGCTGCAGAATTCTGCTCAACCTGTCGGCCAGGTAATTTTCCTGGCCTGGAAGGTATACAGCCTTGAGGAGCATGTTGTGCTTGAGGGCAAATGAGCAAAGGTCCTGTGCCTCCTGACAAAGGAGCCTGGACCCAGTCCTGCCTTGCTTGTTCACATAAAACATGGCTACCTGGTTGTCTGTCTGAACCAGGACAGATTGATGAGCCAGGGCAGGAGAGAAAGCTCTGAGTGCTAATCGAATAGCCCTGAGTTCTAGGAGATTGATCTGCTGTGCGGCCTCCCAGGGAGACCACAGGCCCTGGGTGCACTTGTTCAGACAATGAGCCCTCCAGCCCTGCAGGGAGGCGTCTGTGGTCAGTACCACTGTGTACCCAGGAATTTGAAAAGGCACCCCTTTCAGTAGATTGGGTGGGTGCAACCACCAGTTGAGGGAGTCCAGAAAAGGTCTGGACACCCTTATCCTGTCTCTGAGGCTGCCTGTGGCCTGTGACCACTGACTCCGAAGGCACCACTGTGCAGGCCTCATATGGAGCCTGGCATTGGGGGTCACATGTACTGTCGAAGCCATGTGGCCTAGAAGCCTCAGGCAGAGTCTGGCGGAGACCAGTGACCTGCTGAGAAACTGGTTTGCTAAGTTTATGAGTCTTTGAGCTCTGTCTTTTGGCAAGAATGCCTTTGCCAGCAGAGAGTCCAACCTCGCCCCTATGAACTCCAAGTTCTGGGAGGGGAGCAAAGTGAAGTTTATCACAAACCCCAAGCTTTGAAGAAGAGCAATAGTCCTGAGGGTGGCCTGTTGGGCCTCCTGGCACGTTTGACCTCTTATGAGCCAGTCGTCCAGATAAGGAAAGACAAAGATGCCTTGAGTTCTCAGGTAGGCCGCCACCACTGCCAGGCATTTGGTAAAGACTCGGAGCGGAGGTTAGGCCAAAAGGCAGTACTCTGTACTGATAATGGTTTCCTCCCACAATGAACCTGAGGTACTTTCTGTGGTCTGGATGAATGAGGATGTGAGTGTACGCATCCTTCAGATCTAAGGAGCATAGCCAATCTCCCTGCTGGAGGTAGGGCAGAAGTGTTCCAAGAGTAAGCATCTTGAACTTTTCTTTCTTTAGAAACTTGTTGAGATTCCTGAGGTCCAGGGTAGGTCAAAGGCCACCGGTTCTTTTGGGTACCAGGAAACATCTGGAGTAGAACCCTTGACCTTGCATTTGAAGGGGCACAGGCTCCACCGCCCTGTCCACCAACAGACCTTGGAGCTCCTGGAGGAGAAGATCTGTGTGCAGGGGAGGCCTTGGAGGCTCTCCTGGAAAATATGGAGGAGGCAGTTGGTGAAAGTGTAGTGCAGTTGGTGAAAGTGTAGTGCAACCCCGTGGACTATGTTCAACACCCAACTGTCCCCAGTGATGCAGGGCCACTGGTGGGCAAAGAGGGCGAGGCAACCTCCTGTGCAGGGTTGGGGGAGCAGGGACAGAGAGGCTATGCTTGAGTCGTCAAAAATCCCCACCCTGCTGAGTGGGAGCAGGGGCCGGAGGCTTGGGGGTCCTCTGCCTAAGGGGCCCATTACCCTGCCCCTTGGCTTGTTGACCCTGGGGTATAGCTTGGGCAGCCTGATACTGAGGGAACTGTTTGTAGGCAGTGCCCTTCCTCGGGTAAAAGGACTTTTTACCCGAGCCCTTCTTCTTGTGAGAAGGGGCAGAGGTCTTCCTTGACAGCCTTGTCCTTGTAAGGTGCTCGGTCTCGAGCTGAGCAGCCTTCTCGGCCATGGGCTTGCCAAAAAGGTTCTCACCTTGGCAAGGGACATCAACCAACTTGTCCTGAACCCATGGCTCGAGGTCCAATGACTGCAGCCATGCCTGGCGTCGAGCCGCGATGCCGGCTGCCGCAACTCAGGCCGAAGCCTCGAAGCCATCATAGGTGGCGCGGGACATGAACTTGGAGCATTCCCGAATCCCCGAGGACAAGGACTTGAATCTCTGCAAGGGTTCCCCAGAGAGACCAGCAGAGAACCTTGCCAACTCCTTGGCCAGGTCTCGCAAGTACATACCCATGTACAGCTGGTAAGACTGGACACGGCAAGCAAGCATCGAGCCCTGGAAGCACTTTCTACCAAAACCATCGAGGCTTCGGGCCTCCCTGCCAGGAGGCACCATGGAGTGCATCTTCTGACTTTTAAGGCGATGCATGGCCGATTCCACCACCATGGAATGGTGTGGTAGCTGTGCCTTCTGAAAGCCAGGGCTCTTCCGGAGTCGATAGATCGAATCGACCCGCTTGCTTAGAACCGGCGCCGAGGCCGGTGCCTCCCACATCCGGAAGAGGAGCCATTCCAGCATCGGAAGAACTGGGACAGTAAAGGCCTCCTTCGGAGGAGAGTCGTACTGCAGGGTCTCGAGCTCCTCGGCTCTTCCTCGGGGTCCGCCGGGATAGCCAACGTGGCAGCCATATCCCGGACAAACTCCGAGAACCGGGTATCCTCCGGAGGGGATCTACTCCGGGGCTCAGACTGCGGTGAGTCCGACGGGATGCACGGAGTCTTGAATGTGTCGGGGGACTCCTCATCCTCCATCTCCCAGGCGGACTCGTCCGACGAGGAGTCAGGATCCGACCCCGCGGGGCCCGGGAGCACCCACCCCGACGCCAGAGGCACTGGCGTCAGCGCCCTCGGTCCCGAACGGGAGGTCGAGGGAGACCGCGACCGAGGTCGACCTCGAGCCTTCGTGGTCTCGAGTATCGGCTCGGTCTCCGGGGTCGACTTCGATGTCGATGTCCCGGTGGTCGGGGCAGATGCGCCAGACAGGCTGGCCATCAGTGCCCGCTGCTGCTCCATGAAGGCAGACAGTCTGCACTCCAAGGCTGTCATCCTGAGACTCAGCTCAGGAGACGCAGCAGCCACCGACTCAGGCCCCAGCGGCGCCGGGCCCAACGTCGGCTCTCTGGGAGGAGAGTCCTCGAGGACTACAGGACTTACGTGTCCAGCAGACTCTGGCACCATGCAAGGAACGTTTGCAGGCTTCTCTTGTTCCACGGGCCCGGGGCGACGGTCGGGGGTCTTAGACCTGGCCCTCGAGGAGCCAGGGGGACCTCTTCCGATGACGCCCTCACGAGCCGCTTCTTCCTCTTGCATTCCCGGTTGGGGGACCCCCTGTCTGAGGAGCCACAACGGCGCTCGGGATCCGAATCCTGAGATGCCGAGGCCTCAGATGAGGTCCGGGCCCGGCCGGAGGATGAGTCAGAAAAAAGCCTTTCTTTCTGCTGCTGGCGACTTTGGAGTGCCTTGGAAGACATCTTCCCACATGGTCCACACGTCTTAGAGTCGTGATCAGGACCGAGGCACCGAAGGCAGCAGTCGTGTGTGTCAGTGAGAGACATCAACTTCTTACACCGATCACACTTTTTAAAAACACTGGAAGCCATCGCGGAAAAAGAGTCCCCCGCGAGGTCAAAGGCCCGGGCTGCCAGGGAAAAAGCAAAAAAGGGCGCGAACGCCAGCCACGAAGGGCAAAAACCGAAAAAGAAGAAACGGGCTCGATACCGGTGTACCGAACCCGGCAGGAGGGGAACCAGTGTCGAACCGGAGAAGAAAAATAGCGAGAATCGCCGAAAAAAATCAAACTTTTATCTGGGATGACAGGACACACGTCCAGTGGGCTTCTCGGAAAAAGAGAGACTGAGGTAAGATGGCACCTTTAGGCGGGAAGGGAACCGCGCATGTGTGCCTGCATTCCCAAAGGCTTTCATGGAAAGCTGGGGAAATGCTCCGCTAGGGCTTCATCAGCGTCGATGACACCCATATGTGAGGACTGACTTCCTGCTTGGTCCTGGAGAAAGAAGAAAATACCTCAAAAAAATCAAGGACCAACACTGGCAAGAGCCGGAACATTGATGACAGGCAGCTAGCACTGAGAAAACAGAGCAAGAACCCTGAATGGTCCAAAAAGAACATCTTTTTCTAGTGGTGATCAGGAACTCGTCCATGGGACTTTGTGGAAAAAGCAGACTGGAGATAAGATGGCACCGTGGAAGGCAGGAAGGCAGGCATGAATGTGCGATGGAGGCTCCCAAAAGCTTCCAATGGAAGCTGCGGAGTGTTCCCATGTAGGGTTTGGTGGGGTCATCATCCTATATGCAAGGACGTCTTCCTGCTTGTTCATGGAGAAAAATAAAAAACAGCGAATGGAGTTAAAATCACATTTTTTTCTGAGGTGGATTGGAGGTGAAGAAGGGCCTTACTTCACTGCAGCACAGAAAGACAACCGATTACTGTGAGGACAGCACAGAGCCAGCCCAAGGATTTCTGCTACCCCAAGCGAGCCCTGGCTGTGCTGCCCCCTCCCACACAGTGCCACTGCCGTTTCTGTCTTCTGGGAGGCCGGCGGCAGTGGTGACAATTTAAAAATGGTGGCCTGCCACTTCTGATGCCCCCCTCCAACAGGAGGTTGCATCAGGGGGGTCCTTAAGCAGTAAGCCAGGTATACCGAAGCACATGGTCTGCAGTGGACACCAAAGGAGTGGCACAATGCCACCCGCTATGGTCTACTGCCTAGCGGATGGGCTGGCTCTGGGAGAGTGGAAGTTGGATCATGCAGGTTTAAAAGTAGTATTTCAGCTTTTAGCTGGAGGAGGGCTCTGCACTCACTGGCTTTGTTAGAAGACAGTGCCAGAGTATGGGGATGTATAAGCCCTGCCTATCTACAGAAAACAGTTGCTACAACCTTGTTACAGCAACCAGTAACAGTATAGCATAGTTACTCACCTGTAACAGGTGATCTCCGGGAACAGCAGGAATTTAGTCCTCACATATGGGTATCGTCCCACTTCCCAGGTATCGCTGAGCTTCCAATATTCCTAGATAGCCTAACATCCACTACTATCCTTTTCATTCTTTAATAAGCTCTCATTAAGACTCCATAATTGCATTCCCTTCTTGACCTGTACACCCCCCCCCCCCGATTTCCGACCCACATTAGGGCATGACCTGACCATAAGGCAGTTTAGCATAGTTGCTCACCTGTAACAGGTGATCTCCGGGAACAGCAGGAATTTAGTCCTCACATATGGGTATCGTCGGTACCGACGGAGCCTGCGCGGGAACGCTCCCCAGCGTTCAATCAGAAAGCTTTTGGGAGCATCCCACAGCACCTGCGTGCTGCTTTCCCGCCTTTCCCAACTGCCTCTCTCCAGTTGAGTTTTAAAGCTGAGACAAAGAGAGAGAGAGGGAAAGGAAAGAGATAGAGAGATACAACTCCTAGGGGAGGTGGGTGGGTTGTGAGGACTAAATTCCTGCTGTTCCCGGAGATCACCTGTTACAGGTGAGTAACTATGCTATCTCCAGGAACAAGCAGGAATGTAGTCATCACATATGGGGACTCCCTAGCTTTAGGTGCCAGGGAGAGACCCCAGAAGTTGTGTGTCCCTGAAAAGGGCTCCACTTCATCCTATGGATCTCTGGCATCCTACCAGGGATGGTGGGTAGGAGTTGATTAGGTATGGAACAGGTGTTGGAGAACAGCCTGACCAAACAAGGCATCCCGGCAGGAGTCCTTGTCCAAGCAGTAATGGGCTGTGAAGGTATGAACCAAGGCCGAAGTGGCTGCTCGACAGATGTCAAGAGACACAGAGTTTAGATGAGCCATTGAAGCTGCCATGGCTCTCACATTGTGAGCTGTGACATGGCCCTCCAGAGAAAGGTTCTTACTCTGATAGGCGAAAGAAATACACTGAGCAATCCAGTTAGATAGTGTTCTCTTGGAGACTGGAAGTCCCAAATGAGAAGGATCAAAAGCAACAAAGAGTTGAGAGGACTTTCTATGCTGCTGTGTTCTTTGCAAGTAAAAAGCTAGAGCTCTTTTACAATCCAAGGTATGAAGATTCCTCTCTGCATTTGATGCATGAGGTCCTGGAAAAAAGACAGGTAGGTAGACCTCTTGGTTGAGGTGAAAAGGCGAAACTACTTTAGGCATAAAGTGTGGATGAGTCCTAAGGACTACCTTGTCATGATGGAACCTTGTATAAGGTGGATTAGCTACTAGTGCTTGCAATTCACTAATGCGGCATGCTGATGTGATTGCAATGAGAAAGATAACCTTCCAAGAAAGAAATTTCAAGGGGGTGGTAGCGAGAGGTTCAAAGGGTGGCTTCATGAGCTGACCAAGAACCAGGTTCAAGTCCCATGCCACCGGAGGCGGTTTAATGGGAGGCTTAGTTAGAAGGAGACCTCTCATAAATCTTGCTATAAGAGGATGAGAGGAAATTTAGAGGCTTAAGGGAAGCTGCAATAGCACTCAAAAGGACTCTTACTGAATTTGTTTTAAGGCCTGCATTAGACAAATGGAGGAGATACTCCAGCAAAGATTCCAGAGGTATGGCAAGGGGGTTAAGACCCTTTTCAGAACACCAAATAGTAAACCTCTTCCACTTGAAAGCATAAGAAAGTCTAGTGGAAGGTTTTCTGGAAGCATAAAGAACATCTTTCACTTGCTGAGAAAGATGAAGATCTTGGAGATCTAGGCCTTCAGCAACCAAGCCCCGAGATGCAGAGACTGGGGATTGGGATGCCATAACATTCCGTTCTCCTGAGATAGGAGATCTGGAGCAGACCCTAACTCCAGAGAGGGAGCTTGAGAGAGATGTAGAAGCAGAGGGTACCACACTTGCCGTGGCCAATGTGGTGCTACAAGAATCATGTGACTTCTGTCTCTCTGAAGCTTGAAAAGGGTTTTGGGAATTAGGGGAATGGGTGGAAAGGCATACAGGAAGTCTTGACCCCAGTGAAGGAGAAAAGCATCCTTTGCTTGAGCTCCCTGAGCTGGAGTTCTGGAACAGAACTGGGGAAGTCTGGCATTCCATGGACTTGCAAAGAGGTCTATGTCCGGGGTGCCCCAAAGTTGAAAAATCCTGGCCACCTGGTCTACATGCAGAGACCACTCGTGTGGAAGGAGAACTCGACTGAGTCTGTCTGCCCAAGAGTTTTGAACGCCTGGAAGATATACTGACAGAAGATGAATCTGATGCTCTCTGGCAAGGGCCCACAGTCGCAAAGCTTCGTTGCAAAGCGACAGAGAGCCTGTTCCCCCCTACTTGTTCACATAGAACATGGCTACTTGATTGTCCATATGAATAAGGACTGTCTTGTGGCTGAGCAGGGTGTGGAACACTCGCAGAGCAAGGAAAGAGTAGTTACTCACCTGTAACAGGTGTTCTCCAGGAGCAGCAGGAATCAGTCCTCACATATGGGGTGACATCGACGCCGATGGAGCCCTTGCGGAGCATTTCCCCAGCTTTCTATGAAAGCCTTTGGGAATACTGCACGCATGCACGGTCCCCTTCCCGCCTAAAGGTGCCATGTTGCTCAGTCAAATGACATAGCTAAAAAACAGCAAACAAAAAGTAAAATAAACTATGTACAACTGCAACTCCCAGGGAGGAGGCAGGAAAGGTTGTGAGGAGTGATTCCTGCTGCTCCTGGAGAACACCTGTTACAGGTGAGTAACTACTCTTTCTCCAGGACCAAGCAGGAAGTCAGTCCTCACATATGGGTGACTCCCTAGCTCTGGGCTACCAGGACACCAGGCCGAACAAGAGAACTCCCTCTAGTCCCAGCATCAAAGAAAGGCTTTTCACTGAAAGAACCTCCACCGGTAGCCCAATGGAGGGCTGGAGGGCAGGAGTTGCCTAAACCTCAAAGAGATTCCAGAGTACTGCCTGGCCAAAAGCACTGTCCCTACAGGACTCCCTCTCCAGGCAGTAATGGGCCGCAAAAGTCTGGCTTGAGGACCAAGTTGCAGCCCTGCAGATGTCTGCCAATGGTACAGAGCAGAGATGAGCTACTGAGGCAGCCATTGCCCTGACACGATGGGCCGTGACCCGACCCTGCAAAGGAAGGTCAGCCGCCCTGTAAGCCCAGGAGATACAGTCAGCTACCCAGATGGGCAAGGTACGCTTGGACACAGCTAACCCCAAATTATTAGGGTCAAAAGATATGAAGAGCTGAGTAGCCCTTCTATGTCCCTGCGTACGATCAAGGTAGAAGGATAAGGCCCTCATACAGTCCATGGTATGCAGGACTGCTTCAGCCTGGCTTGCATGAGGCCTAGGGAAGAATGTCGGAAGAACCACCTCCTGGTTGAGGTGGAAAGAGGAGACAACTTTAGGAAGGAACTTAGGATGAGTCCTAAGGACTACCCTGTTCCTATAGAAGCGAGTGTAGGGTCTGTCACAGACCAAGGCCTGTAGCTCACTCACTCGCCTGGCTGAGGTTAAGGCTACTAGGAAGAGAGTCTTCCAGGAAAGGAAGCGGAGAGGACAAGTAGCCATCGGCTCAAAGGGTGGGCGAGTCTGTTGCTGCAAGACCACATTCAACTCCCACTCTGGTGCCGGAGGACGGATATGAGGCTTGAACAAGAGCAAACCTCTGAGGAACCGGGACACCAAAGGGTGCACCGACAAAGAGTGTCCGTCCACCAGTGAGTGGTGAGCCGCCATAGCTGAGAGGTGGACCCGAACAGAATTGGACTTGAGGCCCTGATTGGATAAATGCAGCAGGTACTGAAGTACTACTGGCACAGAGCAGGAGAAAGGATCTGTTGTGCGCTGCTGACACCACAAAGAGAACCTTCTCCATTTCAGGGCATAGGTTTTCCTGGTGGATTGCTTTCTAGAGGCCAAGACCACGTCCTCCACCTCCTGGGGCAGGCCCCAGGGAGCCAAGACAGCGTAGTTACTCACCTGTAACAGGTGTTCTCCAGGAGAAGCAGGAATCAGTCCTCACTTATGGGTGACGTCGGCGCCGACGGAGCCCTCGCGGAGCAATTTTCCCCAGCTTTCAAAGAAAGCCTTTGGGAATTGCAGCGCGCATGCGCGGTCCTCTTCCCGCCCAAGGGTGCCATCTTAGCCAGTCAGATGACATAGCTAAAAAAGACAGCATAAAAATTTGCAAAAAAACTAAAGCAGACGATTGCAACTCCAAGGGGAGGAGGGAGGGTTGTGAGGACTGATTCCTGCTGCTCCTGGAGAACACCTGTTACAGGTGAGTAACTACGCTTTCTCCAGGACCAAGCAGGAAGTCAGTCCTCACTTATGGGACTCCCAAGCTTAAGGCTACCGGAGACCCTAAGCACAAAATGAGCTCCCTCTAGCTCAGCAGCACAGAAGGAAAGAATCTTCGCTGAATTATTACCCACCGGTAGCCCACATCCGGGATGGAGGGTAGGAGTTGCTCAGACCTCAAAGAGATTACGGAGGACTGCCTGTCCGAAAGCACTGTCCCTGCGGGACTCCCTCTCGAGACAGTAATGGACCGCAAAAGTCTGGCTCGAAGACCAAGTAGCGGCCCGGCAGATGTCTGCCAGCGGAACAGAGCGGAGGTAAGCCACTGACGTGGCCTTTGCCCGAACGCAATGAGCCGTGACTCGACCGTCCAAGGAGAGTCCGGCTGCCCCATAAGCCCAAGAGATACAGTCCGCAACCCAGATGGACAAAGTACGCTTGGAGACCGGGAGCCCCAATTTATTGGGGTGAAAAGACACAAAAAGCTGAGCAGCTTTACGGTGCTCCCGCGTACGGTCAAGGTAGAAGTTCAATGCCCTTCTACAGTCCAGGGTATGGAGGACCGTTTCAGCTCGGTTGGAGTGTGGTCTGGGAAAGAAGGTTGGAAGTACCACCTCCTGATTGATATGAAAAGGGGAGACCACTTTTGGAAGAAATTTTGGGTGAGTCCACAGGACTACCCTATTTTTGTAGAACCGAGTGTAAGGGGGATCAGACACGAGGGCCTGCAATTCACTTACGCGTCTAGCGGAAGTGAGGGCTATCAAGAACAATGTTTTCCAAGAAAGAAAACGGAGAGAACAGGTAGCCATAGGTTCAAAAGGCGGACAGGTGATCCGCTGTAAAACCACATTCAGATCCCAGTCAGGCGCTGGCGGGCGCAGAGGTGGTTTAAGTAGAAGGAGACCTCGGAGAAACCTCGCTACGAGAGGGTCGCTGGAGAGAGGTCTACCGTCCACCGGTACATGATGTGCCGAAAGAGCACTGAGGTGAACTTTGACGGAGTTGGACTTAAGTCCCAGATTAGAGAGGTGTAGCAAGTACTGCAAGATCACCGACACCGGGCAGGAGAAGGGATCCTGAGACTGTTGGGTACACCAGATGGCAAAGCGACGCCATTTAAGGGCGTAGCATTTGCGGGTAGAAGGCCGTCGCGAAGCCAAGACGACCTCCTCCACCTCTGCCGGCAGGAGAAGGGGAGCAAGGACTACCCTCTCAGCAGCCAGGCCATGAGGTTGAGAGACCTGAGGTTGGGGTGTAGTAGAGACCCCTGATCCTGAGTGAGGAGATCCGGTCGTACCCCCAGAGGGAATGGATCCTCCACCGCTAATTGCAGTAGGAGCGGAAACCACGGCTGTCTGGGCCAGCGAGGGGCCACCAGGATCATGAAGGCTTTGTCTCGGAGAACCTTGAAAAGAGTCCGAGAGACTAGCGGGATGGGAGGGAAAGCGTACAGAAGGCTCCCCGACCATGAAATTAGAAAAGCGTCCGCCGCAACCCGAAGGGGGTGTGGCTGACGAGAGCAGAAGCGAGGAAGCTGCCGGTTGTGAGGACTGGCAAAGAGATCCACCGTGGGGAGGCCCCACTTCAGGAAGAGCTTCTGAACTACCAAGGGATCCAGACGCCACTCGTGCGGCTGGAGGATCCTGCTGAGTTTGTCCGCCAGGCAATTCTCTTGGCCCGGGAGATAAACTGCCTTGAGGAGAATGCCGTGACTGACGGCCCAAGAGCAGAGCTTCTGTGCCTCCCGGCAGAGGAGGAAGGAGCCCGTGCCCCCCTGCTTGTTCACGTAGAACATGGCAACTTGATTGTCCGTCTGGACAAGGACGGACTGGTGGGAAGTCAGGTGGGAGAAGGCCTTGAGAGCCAGGTGGATCGCCCTGAGCTCCAGGAAGTTGATCTGCTGAGCAGACTCCCACGTGGTCCAGAGGCCCTGAGTACGTGCCCCTTGGCAATGTGCTCCCCAGCCCAGGAGGGATGCATCCGTGGTCAGCACCCGGGTCGGCTGAGGTGACTGGAAAGGCATACCGAATATCAGGTTCGGCTGTCGAAGCCACCACCGGAGAGACGAGATCAGCGGCTCGGAGACGCGCACTAGGTCTGCTAGGCCGCCTGTGGCTTGTCGCCACTGCTGGCGGAGACACCATTGAGCAGGCCGCATATTCAGGCGGGCATTGGGGGTCACATGGACGGTGGAAGCCATATGGCCGAGTAGTCTCAGGAAGCGCCTGGCGGAGACCAGGGGCTGGCTGCGAAAGCGGTCGGCTAGGTCCATGAGCCGTTGAGCCCTGTCGAGCGGTAGGTATGCTCGCGCCTGAGGAGTGTGCAGCCTTGCGCCGATGAACTCGAGATCCTGTGAGGGGAGCAAAGTGGACTTTGCGAAGTTTATAACAAAGCCCAAGTGCTGCAGAAGAGTCACCGTGCGGCGTGTGGCATTGGTGACCTCCCGAGCGGACGCTGCTCTGATGAGCCAGTCGTCGAGGTACGGAAAGACATAGAGGCCGTGAAGCCGGAGATGGGCCGCCACCACCGCGAGACATTTTGTGAAGACTCGCGGTGCGGAGGACAGGCCAAAGGGCAGTACTCTGTACTGGTAATGATTTCCTGCCACCACAAACCTTAGGTATTGGCGGTGGCTTGGGTGGATGAGGATGTGCGTGTAGGCATCCTTTAGATCCAAGGAGCATAGCCAATCTCCCTGCTGGAGGTAGGGCAGAAGGATTCCAAGGGTAAGCATTTTGAACTTCTCCCGCACAAGGAACTTGTTGAGGTTGCGCAAGTCCAGGATGGGTCTGAGGCCCCCTGTTCTCTTTGGTATTAGAAAATACCTGGAATAAAAGCCTTGACCTCTCAGGTGGTGTGGCACCGGTTCCACCGCCTGTTCCTGCAGAAGACCTGCTAACTCCTGAAGGAGTAATTCCCTGTGCAGAGGGGGTCGTGGAGGTTCTCCCGGAAAATAGGAGGGAGGGACCTGGTGGAAGTGGAGAAGATAGCCTTCTCGTACGACTTGAAGCACCCAGGCATCTGCGGTGATGCTGGACCACCTGTGGGCGAAGTGAACCAGCCGGCCTCCGGTGCTGGGAGGAACCAGCGGGGGGGGAGAGGCTATGCTTAGTGAGTCAAAAACCCCCACCCTGCTGAGCAGGGGCTGGTGGTGCAGGCTTGGGGGCTTGCTGCCTACGGGACCCGTTACCCCGTCCCTTGGCCTGCTGGCCCTGTTGGGGAGCTGCAGGGGCCTGATAATGGGGGTATTGTTTGTAGGCAGCCGCCTTCCTCGGGTAAAAGGACTTTTTCCCCGAGCCCTTCTTTTTCTGGGAAGGGGCGGAGGTCTTCCTAGAAAGCCTGGTCCTGGTGAGAGTCTCAGTCTCAATTTGTGCAGCCTTCTCCGCCATGGGCTTGCGAAAGAGGTTTTCGCCTCGGCAGGGGACATCGACCAACTTGTCCTGCACCCAGGGCTCAAGGTCTGACGACTGAAGCCAAGCCTGTCGGCGGGCACCGATGCCGGCTGCGGCCACTCGAGCCGATGCTTCAAAGCCATCATAGGCTGCTCGGGACATGAACTTTGAGCATTCCCGAATGCCAGTGGACAAGGCCAGGAACCTCCGCAAGGGTTCCTCGGACAAACCAGCGGAGAATCCGGCTAGCTCTTTAGCCAGATCCCGGAGATACATGCCCATGTATAGCTGGTAAGTCTGGACACGACATGCGAGCATAGAGCCCTGGAAACACTTCTTACCAAGGCCATCCAGGTTACGGGCCTCCCTGCCAGGAGGCACCGAGGAGTGCATCTTCTGGCTCTTAAGACGATGCATGGCCGATTCCACTACCATGGAATGGTGTGGTAGCTGTGCCTTTTGAAAGCCAGGGCTCTTGCGGACTCGATAGATAGAATCGACCCGCTTGCTCAGGACCGGCGAGGAGGCCGGACTCTCCCACATGCGGAAGAGTAGTCGTTCCAGCATAGGAGGAACCGGTACAGTAAAGTGTTCCCTTGCGGGAGAGTCATACTGGAGGGCGTCGAGCTCTTCGGCTCGAGGCTCCTCCTCGGGATCCGCAGGGAAGGCCAAAGCCTTGGCCATATCCCTAACGAAGTCCGAGAACCGGGCATCCTCCGGGGGGACTGCTTCCGAGGCTCGGACTCTGGTGAGTCCGAGGGGACACACCGAGTCCGGAAAGAATCAGGCGACTCTTCCTCTTCAGACTCCCAGACCGACTCCGACGAGGACTCGGTGGGGTCGGCCCGGGCAGGGCGCAGCGCCTGCCGCCCCGACGCCGAGGGAGTCAGCGTCGGCGACCTCGGTCCCGAACGGGAGGCCGAGGGTGACCTCGACCGAGGATCGACTCGAGTTCGCATCGACTCGAGGATCGGCTCGGTCTCCGGGGTCGACTTGGACGTCGACGTCCCGGCGGTCGGGGCAGCGGCGCCAGCGAAGCCAGCGAGCAGTGCCCGCTGCTGGTCCATGAAGGCAGACAGTCTGCTCTCCAAGGCCGTCAACCTGAGTCCGAGCTCAGGAGACCCAGCAGCCCCCGACTCGGGCCCCGACGGCGTCGGGCCCGACGTCGGCTGTTGCGGAGGCGAGTCCAGAAGGACCACAGGACTTACCCGAGCAGGCATCTCCGACTCCAGGCGAGGTCGCTTCGTGAGGTGTTCCTTCTCCAAGGACCCGGGGCGGCTGTCGGGGCTATGCGACCTGGCCCTCGCGGAGCCAGGAGCGTCCACCGACGCCGCCCTCGCGGGTTTCACCTTACGACGATGGTCCCCGGAGGGAGAACCCCGGTCGGAGGAGCTCCGGCGGCGGTCCGAGCTGGAGCCTTTGGACGCGGAGGCCTCCGACGAGGTCCGGGTACGGCTGGGGTCAGCGAAGATTCTATCACGCTGATGCCGCCGACTTCTCAACGCTTTTGAGGACATTTTGCCGCAGGGCCCACAGATCAGTTCCTCATGATCCGGGCCCAGGCAGCGGAGGCAAAAGTCGTGTGTGTCAGTTAGTGACATATTTCGGTCACACTGACCACACCGCTTAAACCCACTGGCAGCCATCGGGGGAAAAAGGGCCCCTGCGAGGTCAAAGGACCGGGCTGCCAGGGAAAAATCGAAAACGAAAGCTGACAAAGTCAGAAAAACCGAAAAAAAGTAAGAGGACTCGTGACCGGCGTCGCGAGTCCGGGCGGGAAAAAGACCGGAATAAAATAATGAAGAAATATCGACTTTTTCGCGGGGACAAGACGGGGACGTCTGTAGGGCTCCGCGGAAAAAAGAAGACTGGCTAAGATGGCACCCTTGGGCGGGAAGAGGACCGCGCATGCGCGCTGCAATTCCCAAAGGCTTTCTTTGAAAGCTGGGGAAAATTGCTCCGCGAGGGCTCCGTCGGCGCCGACGTCACCCATAAGTGAGGACTGACTTCCTGCTTGGTCCTGGAGAATAACCTTGCAGCCTCCAGGCCATTAAATTCAGAGATCTGAGGTTGGGGTGCAGAAGGGAACCCTGATCCTGAGAGAGAAGATCGGGTTGCACCCCCAGAGGTAGAGGGCCGTCCATTGCCAGTTGAAGCAGAAGCGGAAACCAAGGCTGCCTCGGCCACCTGGGGGCCACCAGAAGAACAGAGGCCTTGTCCCTCAGAATCTTGAACAAGGTTCGGGCCACCAGAGGCGTGGGAGGAAATGCATACAGGAGGCCCTGGGACCAAGAAATCAGGAAGGCATCTGCCGCCAACCTCATGGGATGCGGTTGCCTGGAACAGAACCTACAATTGGGGTCAATTTTCAGAGGGTAGAGCTACTGCCAAATAACATCAAGGAATTCCCTCCACTCTTACACAGAACTATCGCGGACGTGTGTACCCCAGTGAATACAGGTCTCAGACTTACACCGGCCACGCTTAGATATTAGCCCAAGCAGTGCGCCTAATCGCATCAACGACCCAAAAGTATTCACTGTTTTTTTTCAAAATTTTTTACTTATTCCACACATCAGACTTTTCTGTGATATTGACTTTTTCTTAATTAAAGATCTACAGAAAAAAATCAAAGCCCTTACGACACAAGCTTTGGAACTTGCGGTTATTAATAGAAAAGAATGTAAATTTCTGAACGAACCTTCACCAACGTTGCCGCGCTTATATTTAGTTCCCAAAATACACAAAGATGCCAATAATCCCCCTGGAAGGCCAATTGTCTCTATGAAAGGGTCAGTCTTAGAACCGTTGTCAATTTATGTGGACTCATATTTAAGACCTTTGATGTCCGCTATCCCTTCATACATTAGAGACACCTCACACTTCTTGAAAATCTTGGAAGAATATTCGGAATGGGCGTCAGTGGACACGGTACTTTTAGCGACATTGGATGTGACCTCGCTATACACGAGTATCCCACAGGCAGCAGCCCACACAGCTATAATGACGTCTTTACGAGAGAAAACCGAGTTGTCTCCAGCCCTTTTGGAGTTTATTTCTAGTCTGGCGGAACTCACAATATTCTCTAATCATTTTGAGTTTGAAGTAAAGATTTACCAACAGTTATCGGGGGTGGCCATGGGCGCTACCTGTGCTCCTTCAGTGGCCAACCTCTACATGCATAAGTTTGAAAGTCAATGGTTGTCCAGCACCACGTATAGCTCTCGTCTACTTTTGTGGAAAAGGTTTATCGATGACGTTTTTCTACTATGGAACGGTTACAGTTCCGAATTTCAACAATTTGAGAAATGGCTTAATCAAGTGGACCCTAATATACAGTTCACTTCCACCAGCCACACACAGAAAATAATTTTTTTAGATGTTATTGTCCAGAAGGGCCTTGGAGGATGGTTAACTACAGTATATAAAAAGCCTACCGACAGAAATACAATTTTACATTACGGTAGCAACCATCCAAAACAACTACGTGATAGCTTACCCTTATCTCAATTTATAAGATATAGACGGAATTGTTCTAACACACGGGAATATAAGTCACAAGCTAAACGTTTGATGAAAGATTTTCATGAGCGAGGTTATCCTCGATCAATTATTAGAACAGCTTACAAGCGGGCCCTGTATAACAACAGAGCTTCATTATTACAGACAAAATCGCGGGGTCCCATATTGGAGGATGATAACATCAATTTTGTCACTAAGTACTCACCTCTAAGTGGAGAAATCAAACGTATCATGAGAAGACACTATAATGTGCTCAGCACTTTGCCTGGGTTGCAGAACAAAACAATTCGATGTGTGTGGACCCGACATTTCAATTTGAAGGACAATCTTAGTCCAGCAAAACTGCGGCCACTACAAACAACAATTTCATTGGGGCCGGAGGGACATAGATCATATGGAAACTGCAACATCTGTGCTGTGACAGATGAGCTGACACAGTTTGAATATCGTGGAAGGTGGTACCGGCTGAGACAATCTACAACTTGTACCACTGATTATGTGGTATATGCCCTTAAGTGCCCATGTGGCCTTTTATACATTGGAAAAACTGAACGACAACTCAAAATTAGGATTGGAGAGCACTGCAGCAGGCTAAAATGTAAACTCGTGGAAGCTCCAATAGTGGCTCACTGTATGGAGAAGTGTCATAAGTTTCAAGATTTGCGCTGTTTTGCCATTGAACATGTGTTGACAGGAAGGAACGGCAAGTCCCGTACTCAAACATTGACAATCCAGGAACAGAAATGGATTTTCCGATTGGGAACGGTGGGGGATACGGGTCTTAATAATTTTACTGAATGGCGGGCTTGCATATAATTACCATCGCAATGTGGGCGGTCCAATTGGCAGGCGGTTCCTGCTTTTACTGACAACCGATTGGAGGCCCTGCTGACGTCATGCCCCTTTAAACCGGCAAGGGAACCAGCTATACACATGCGCGGCGTCTTTTGCACTGTGAGAAGGTCCGAGTTTAGAAGGATCAAACAAACAAGTGTGTATTGACTGGCCGAAAGTTATAAGGTGAGAAATACGATCTACTTCTTCAATTACATTTTTGAGATGTCGATAATGCGGGTGTGATTGTTCTATTCAAAACTTCCTTGTTGTTTTATAGATCGTGCTGTTTAAATTCACTCCCCCTGAAGAAGTATTCGAAACGCAATGAGGTACCCACTTGGTGGCGTCAAAAGGGGAACCAATACCAGCGACGATAGAGCTAAGCTAAGCACAATCTTTTATCTATAAAGCATTGAAATTAAGAAAAAGTCAATATCACAGAAAAGTCTGATGTGTGGAATAAGTAAAAAATTTTGAAAAAAACCAGTGAATACTTTTGGGTCGTTGATGCGATTAGGCGCACTGCTTGGGCTAATATCTAAGCGTGGCCAGTGTAAGTCTGAGACCTGTATTCACTGGGGTACACACGTCCGCGATAGTTGTGTAAGAGTGGAGGGAATTCCTTGATGTTATTTGGAACAGAACCTGGGCAGCTGCCGGTTCAGGGGACTGGCAAAGAGATCCACTGATGGAAGTCCCCATTTCAGGAAAATTTTCTGAACCACTAATGGGTGTAGTTGCCACTCATGGGGCTGCAGAACTCTGCTTAATCTGTCTGCCAGGAAGTTCTCCTGGCCAGGGAGATAAACAGCCTTGAGAAACATGTTGTGCTTGAGCGCAAACACACGAAGGGCCTGTGCCTCCTGACACAGGAGCCTGGACCCAGTGCCGCCCTGTTTGTTTACATAGAACATGGCTACTTGGTTGTTGGTCTGCACTAAGACAGACTGGTGAGCCAGGGTTCGAGAGAAGGCCTGGAGGGCTAAGCGAATAGCCCTGAGTTCCAGTAGGTTGATCTGTTGCGTGGCCTCCCATGGAGACCACAGGCCCTGGGTGCACTTGTCCATACAATGCGCCCCCCAGCCCTGCAAGGAAGCATCGGTGGTTAACACCACCGTGAACACAGGTACCTGAGAAGGCACCCCCTGTAGTAAGTTGGGGGGGTGCAGCCACCACCGTAGGGAGTTCAGGAATGGTTTGGACACCCGTACTCTGTCTCTGAGGCTTCCAGTGGCTTGTGTCCACTGAGTTCTGAGGCACCACTGGGCAGGCCTCATGTGGAGCTGGGCATTTGGAGTCACATGCACTGTCGAGGCCATGTGGCCCAGGAGCCTCAGACAGAGTCTGGCGGAAACCAGTGGCATGCTGAGAAACTGGTTTGCCAAGTCCATCGGTCGTTGCGCTCTGTCCACTGGCAAGTAAGCCTTTGCTTGCAGAGAGTCTAGCCTTGCTCCTATGAACTTTAGGTTCTGGGAAGGGAGCAAAGTGGACTTTGCGAAGTTTATGACAAACCCTAGGTGTTGAAGTAGAGAGATCGTTCGGAGGGTGGCTTGTCTGGCCTCCTGACACGTCTGACCCCTGATGAGCCAGTCGTCCAGGTAGTGGAAGACAAAGATACCTTGATTCCTCAAGTAGGCCGCCACCACTGCCAGACACTTTGTAAAAACTCTGGGGGCGGAGGTGAGGCCAAAAGGCAGTACCCTGTACTGATAATGGTTTCCTCCCACAATGAACCTGAGGTACTTTCTGTGGTCTGGATGGATGAGGATGTGAGTGTACGCATCCTTTAGATCCAAGGAGCATAGCCAATCTCCCTGCTGGAGGTAGGGCAGCAATGTTCCAAGAGTAAGCATCTTGAACTTCTCTTTCTCCAGGAACTTGTTGAGATTTCTGAGGTCGAGAATAGGCCTGAGGCCTCTGGTTCTCTTTGGTACCAGGAAGTACCTGGAGTAGAAACCGTGACCTTGTAGGTGGGGAGGCACAGGCTCCACCGCCTTGTCTCGCAACAGACCCTGAAGCTCCTGCAGGAGGAGGGCTGTATGGAGAGGAGGCTCTCCTGGAAAGTAGGGAGGAGGCAACTGATGAAAATGAAGCATGTAGCCCATGTGGATTATGCTTAAGACCCAATTGTCTCCTGTAATGGGTGGCCACCGGTGGGCAAACAGGGCTAGTCGACCTCCTGTACAGGGATGGGACAGCAGAGACGGAGAGGCTATGCCTTGAGAGTCAAAACCCCCCACCCTGCTGAGTGGGAGCAGGAGCCGGAGGCTTGGGGGCCTTCTGCCTACGGGGCCCATGTCCCTGCCCCTTGGCCTACTGACCCTGTGGGGGAGCAGGGGAGGCCTGGTAAGTTGGGAACTGTTTGTAGGCAGTCGCCTTCCTCTGGTAAAAGGGATTTTTACCAGAGCCCTTCTTCTTATGTGAAGGGGCAGAAGTCTTTCTAGACAACCTTGTCCTCGTGAGGTGCTCGGTCTCGAGCTCAGCAGCCTTCTTCTCGGCCATGGGCTTGCCAAAAAGGTTCTCACCTCGGCAAGGGACATCGACCAACTTGTCCTGTACCCATGGCTCGAGGTCCGATGACTGCAGCCATGCCTGGCGTCGAGCCGCGATGCCGGCCGCCGCAACACGGGCCGAGGCCTCGAAGCCATCGTAGGCTGCTCGGGACATGAACTTAGAGCATTCCCGGATCCCCGAAGACAAGGACTTGAACCTCTGCAAAGGTTCCCCGGAGAGACCAGCAGAGAACCCGGCAAGCTCCTTTGCCAGGTCCCGCAAGTACATGCTCATGTACAGCTGGTAAGACTGGACACGGCAAGCAAGCATCGAGCCCTGGAAGCACTTTCTACCAAACGCATCCAGGTTTTGGGACTCCCGGCCGGGAGGCACCGCAGAGTGCATCTTCTGGCTTTTCAGACAATGCATGGCCGATTCCACCACCATGGAATGGTGCGGTAGCTGCGCCTTCTGAAAACCAGGGCTCTTACGGAGTTGATAAATGGAATCGACCCGCTTGCTTAGAACCAGCGCCGAGGCCTGTGCATCCCACATTCGGAAGAGGAGCCATTCCAGCATCGGAGGAACTGGCACAGTAAAGGCCTCCTTCGGAGGAGAGTCATACTGGAGGGCCTCGAGCTCTTCGGCTCAAGGCTCCTCCTCGGGGTCCGCCGGGATTGCCAAAGCAGTGGCCATATCCCGAACAAACTCCGAGAACCGGGTATCCTCCGGAGGGGATCTACTCCGGGGCTCAGACTGTGGTGAGTCCGACGGGACACACCGAGTCTTGAAGGTATCGGGGGACTCCTTGTCCTCCGTCTCCCAGGCGGACTCGTCCGAAGAGGAGTCGGGCTCCGACCGCGCGGGGCCCGGCAGCACCCGCCCTGACGCCGAAGGCACCGGCGTCGGCACCCTCGGTCCCGACTGGGAGGTCGAGGGTGACCGCGACCGAGGACGACCTCGAGCCTTCATGGTCTCGAGTATCGGCTCGGTCTCCGGGATCGACTTCGACGTCGATGTCCCGGTGGTCGGGGCAGATGTGCCAGCGAGGCTGGCCATCAGCACCCGCTGCTGATCCATGAAGGCAGACAGTCTGACCCAACTCAGGAGATTCAGCAGCCACCGACTCGGGCCCCGGCGGCGCCGGGCCTGACGTTAGCTCCCTGGGAGGAGAGTCCTCGAGGACAACAGGACTTATGTGTCCAGCAGACTCCGGCTCCACACGAGGTACTTTTGACGGCTTCTCCTGTTCCACGGACCTGGGACGGCGGTCGAGGGTCCGAGACCTAGCCCTCGAGGAGCTAGGGACCTCCTCCGACGCTGCCCTCGCGAGACGCTTCTTCCTCTTTCGCTCCCGCTCGGGGGACCCCCTTTCCGAGGAACCCCGACAATGCTCGGGGTCAGACTCCCGAGACGTCGAGGCCTCAGACGAGGTCCGGGCCCGGCCGGAGGCCGAATCAGAGAAAAGCTTTTCCTTTTGGTGCTGACGACTTCACAGTGCCTTAGTGGACATTTTCCCACACAGTCCACAGATCTTAGGATCATGATCAGGATCAGGATCGAGGCACTGAAGGCAGCAGTCGTGGGTGTCGGTGAGAGACATTAGTTTCTTGCACCGATCACACTTCTTAAAACCACTGGAAGCTATCGGGGAAAAAAGAGCCCCCGCGAGGTCAAAGGACCGGCCTTCCGAGGAAAAAGATAAAAGGGCACAAACGCCAGCCACGAAGGGCAAAAAACGAAAAAATAAGATCGGGCTCGATACCGGTGTACCGAACCCGGCGAGAAGGGGAACCGGCGTCGAACCGGAGAAAAAAACGCGATGGAATCACAGGAATTCGAAGAAAAATCTAACTATTTTCCGGGTGAACTAGGACAAACGTCCGACGGGCTCCACGGAAAAAGAGAGACTGAGCAAGATGGCACCTTTAGGCGGGAAGGGGACCGCGCATGCGTGCAGTATTCCCAAAGGCTTTCATAGAAAGCTGGGGAAATGCTCCGCAAGGGCTCCATCGGCGTCGATGTCACCCCATATGTGAGGACTGACTTCCTGCTTGGTCCTGGAGAAGATTGCTCTGAGCTCCAAGAGATTGATATGTAGACAACTCTCTTGTGGAGTCCAGATGACTTGGGTGGAGAGGTCTTGCAGATGAGCTCCCCAACCCATTGGAGAAGCATCTGTTGTAAGAGTTGCTTGGGGCAGGGGTTGCTGAAAGGGGGACCCCAGCAACAGGTTTTGAGTGGACTTCCACCACTGGAGAGACAAAATGAGGCGACTTGTGTTTGCTATTTTGTCTGACAGGCAACCTGATTCCTGGGTCCATTGGGTGGATAAAGTCCACTGAGCTGCCCTCATGTGAAGGCGAGCATATGGTACCACATGCACGGTGGATGCCATGTGGCCTAGTAACTAACATTTCTTGAGCAGTTAGAAAGGGTTTTAGCACTGCTTGAGAAGCTAATTGCACCAAGCGAAGGCAACGGGCCTGGGGAAGATAGGCCCTTGCCTTTGTGGTATCCAGCAAGGCTCCTATGAACTCTAGAGACTGAGTAGGAGTTAGGCTGGATTTTGGGATGTTTATTACCAGCCCTAAATACTGAAGGATACGCATTGTGCAGGATAGAGAAGTCTTGGCCTCTGACTGTGTTGGAGCTCGAATGAGCCAGTTGTCCAAGTAAGGGAAGACGAATATTCCCAGAGTGCATAGAAATGCTGTTACCACAGCCATGCATTTCGTGAACACCCTTGGTGCAGAGGCCAGACCAAAAGGAAGCACCCTGTATTGGTAGTGCTTTCCTTGAAACAGGAACCTTCTGTGGGTTGGATGGATGAGAACATGGGTGTACGCATCCTTGAGATCTAGAGAACAAACCAATCCTGACTCTGAAGGTATGGAAGCAGAGCTCCGAGAGAAATAATTTTGAACTTCTTTGACAAGGAATTTGTTCAATTCTCTGAGATCTAGGATAGGTCTGTATCCCCCTGTTTTCTTTGGAATAAGAAAATAAGGGGAATAGAACCCTGTGCCCTGTTGATGAGGAGGCACTTCTTCTATTGCCCCTTGGGCAAGAAGGATGGTAACCTCCTGACCTAACAGGTCGATGAGAGAGGTCGAATTGAACTGCTTCACTATCGTGGGAGGGGGCATGCTTGAAAAATGAAGTTTGTACCCCTCTTTTATGATGGAGAGTGTACAATGCTCTGCTGTTATTTGCCCCCATCTGGGAGCAAAATGACATAACCTTCCTGGAATGGTGGATGGTTCTGGTCCTTCCAGAGCCAGAAAGGCTAAGTTCTCTAGCTGAAAGTCAAAGGCCCTGAGGAGGCTGAGGCTGCTGGGCCGGTTGAGGCCTAGCAGCCTTTGCTTTCTTCTGTTTGGGTGGTTGCTGACGTTTGGTTGAAAACTGACCTGTAGAAGATGCCTGCTGACCATAAGCAGGATAAAATCTTTTCTTTTTAGAAAAAGGTGTTTTCTTGAACAACGTTTTCCTAACAGGATCAGCAGTAGACTTTGATAGTCTATCCAAAGTGGAATTTTCAGCATCCATTTCATTGGCTTTTTCTTGCCAATCTTTACCAAACAGGTTCTCACCAGTACAAGGGATATTTCCCAATTTATCTTGTACCCAGAGCTCTAAATCAGATGCTTGGAGCCAAGCAATTCTACGTGCACCTATGTCAATAGCCGAGGTTCTGCTTATACATTCAAAGCAGTCGAAGGCTGCACGGTTGGAGAATTTAGAGACATCTTGGGCATGTTTGAGCCAAGTGAGAAACTCCTGCCTTTTATCCTCAGAGATGAAAGGAGTTAAAGTCTGTAGATGATCAGTAACCTCCTTTAGGAACATTCCCATGTAGAGACTATAAGAACTGATTCTTGCAGCAAGCATGGAAGCTTGAAAGACTCTACGTCCAAAAGGATCCAGAGTTCTGCATTCACGTCCTGGAGGATTAGAGGCATGTCTTTTTGCACTTCTAATCCTTCTCAAAGCAGATTCCACCACAATAGAGTGGTGAGGAAGCTGGGTTTTATGGAAACCAGGACAAGGAGGGACATGATACATAGTATCTAACCTACGAGAATGAGGAGAGGTGGTAAGAGGTGTTTCCCACATCCTCAACATGAGATCATATAGAATCTCATGAATGGGTAGGGTAGCTGCCTCCTTAGGAGTTTTGGGATATTGTAAAATATCCAACTCCTTGGCCCTTGGCTCTGTCTCAGGGGCCACAGTGATGGAGAGGCCCCGAGCCACCTCTCTGATGAAGTCTTGGAAAGACATGTCCTCTGGAGGAGACATCCTGCGTTTAGGGGAGGACGACTCCTGTGGAAGAAGCATCGCTGCATCGACAGAACTTTCAGAGTCCTCAGATTCTTCAGAGGAATCAAAGTATTGTCTGTCCGGTTGCTCCTGCAGAGCCCGATAGCCGTACCGAGCAAAATCGGTATGGGGAATAATCGGTACCGGTGGGCATCGGAGGACAGGGTACCGGCATAGCAGACACCAATGCCGATGTCGATGCTATCGGTACCAGTACCGGTGCCAGAGCCGGTACCGGTGGAGTTGTCTGTCGCGGTACCAAGGGCGTCGATGCCACAAGGAAAGCCGCTAGACTGCGTTCTATGGACAGAATTCTCTGGTCCATAGACGCTGCCAATGCCTGGAAGTCGGTACCGGTGAAACCGCCGGTACCCCAGAGCATGGCACCAGGAGATCTGTCGAGGCCGAGCCATCGAAAACATCCTGAAACCCCGATGATGATGCTTTGGAAGCCGAAGCCTCCCGCCGGGGTAATTTTGCCGGTGCAGAATCCTTGAGGGCAATGCCAGAGGCATTTCGATGCTTAGAAGGAGATCTACCCTTCGAGGACCAGCTGGATTTATGTTTAGTTACCTGAGATCCACGGGAAGAAGAAGTAGTCCTGGAAGACGTCGATGCCACCGAAGCCGCATCAAAGGGAAACAGGGTACTGAGCTTAGCAGCTCAGTTCTGTCGACCTCTTTTAGACATCATAGAACAGGACACACAATCTGTGATGGAGTGGTCAGGACCACTGTTCCCTCTAAGCTGTGTGCGTGTGCGCGCGCACACACCTCGCTGAGTGAGCGCACATACTTTACAGCAGAGCGCACAAAATTTACAGTTCTGATTCTGATAGAAAACAACACAGACGCCTTAAAATTTAAAAGTTGTTGTGTATTTACGGTTTTCACAAGTTCTACAATATTTTCTAGTGCAATCAATGTGGTGTACATACTATATTCTGACGTGTAGTCAAATTTTAAAGTATATAACTCCGAGTGTCGTTATGTAGCGCACAAAAATTTAACCTTCCTTCAAAAGCTGCACAGCTGATATTTTATGCGCACACAGCCTACAGAAAATTAGAGGGAACATTGGTCAGGACCTAAACATTTTAAACACCATTCATGGGTGTCGGTGACGGAAATGGTACCGCCACATTTTGTGCACTTTTTAAAACCTGAGGCAGGTTTTTCCATGTTAAGGAAAGTTTTTGGGCCCAAGGCCCAAAAAGGCGGGTGCACCTGAAGAAAAGGAAAAAACATATATATATATATTTTTTTTTTTTTTTAAATATAAAAGAAAGACCGGCGGTACCGGTGGAGCGTCGGGGAAGGCAGACGCGACCACAAAAAGAAATAAAGAAACAAAGAAATTCTTCTGCGGTGACAGGAACACGACCTGCTGGCTCCGTGGAAAAAGAAGAACTGGAGAGAGGCAGTTGGGAAAGGCGGGAAGGCAGCACGCAGGCGCTGTGGGATGCTCCCAAAAGCTTTCTGATTGGACGCTGGGGAGAGTTCCCGCGCAGGCTCCGTCGATACCGACGATACCCATATGTGATGACTACATTCCTGCTTGTTCCTGGAGATAAGTAATTATAATCAGTGTTACACCACTAAAAACAAGTGATTCTCAGTGTCTAGGCTGCTATACCATGCACACCAATGTTCTTAGCACCTTCTCTTACAGTTCCTGGTAGCAGGAAGCAGTACAGACTCTTAGGGGCATATTTACTAAAGGCTAACGTGCGTTAAGTGCAACTGCACCCATAGAAATAAAAGGGCTATGGGCTGCTTAAAATATTTTGTAAACATACCCCTTTAACCATGGGCAATGTCTTCACAGGCTGCTTGAGATAAGCACCCCCCGCCCATTATATTCTATTAGGACATGAAACTGAATTATGGAGTGAAAAAACACTTTATGTTCCACTATCAGCATAAACATAGTACATAACAGGTTCATAAATGAAACACCAAACAATGTAAGACTGGAGTGACATCTGTTATCCTGACTCCATTCCACTACATATACTTGCCCACTTAAGAAATGAAGAAAATTAAATGTTGTAAAACAGGGCAGTGACAGCGATGGCAAGTGGATAAAGAAAAATAATAAAATCAAGCACAACAAAAATCAAAACAAAACTTAAAGAACCAAAACAACTCCAAAGTAGGAAAATTTTTTTTTCCATTTAATACTAGACTTTCTCAAGACTGAGATGCAAGCTTTTTTATGCAAAGTACATCCAATGTTAAAATTGGTAATACATAATTTACAAAGATTAACATGAAAACAATGATCTATTTAGATATGCATTTGTGTAAAAAGAAAATATATTAGCAGCATAAACTTTATGTATTTACTTTTCAGCAATCACACAGCCTACACACCCATGCAGACTACGAGGTCAAATCTATTAACCAGTCATGTAGTGCTTCCTTGTCTTAAAATCCTGGTGACACACTTGTCAATTTTTTTCTGTTTTGATTATTATTATTACAAAATAACAAAAAAAAATAAAATAAAGTAATTAATTTCTACACCAGTAAGGAAAAAAACAAAAACAAAATCCATTTCTTTGCACTCATCTACACATTTGATTGTCTAAAAAAAATGTTTAGTCTTTCAACAAAAGAAAGATAAAACGGCAGAGAAAGTGTCTCTCTTATATTCATTTTATTTTTTAAAAAGTTTTTTTTTGTTTTTAGTGTTTAACACCATTTTTATTTCCTGACAATGACTCATTTTCAAACTAAAACAAAACAAAAAAAAAACCAACTGAAGGGTCTCAGACATGCGAATATTCCTACAACGGCAGACATGAGTATTTGATACTCAGGTTCCATGATCCTGTACACTGGATTTCTATAGTAAGAAAATATTCCAAACGATTTACTTTTTTTTTAATAAAATATTTTTTCCCAAAGGGTTTTTTCCACCTATCTCAATTTTATTTTAATTTTTTTCAATTTTTTTTTTTTTTTTTAAATCAAGATGATAAAAGTTAATGGAATGAGTCATGTTCCACTAGAGAGTAAAATAATTATAAGTATCAGAATTAAAAACAATAAATGTACAATTAGGACAAGCTTGGTCCATTTCAATAGGGAACATGTAGCTAAGATATTGCTTTTACATCACTACTGCAGATTATATACACCTTGGCACAGTTTTAAAAACAGGGATTTTTCTTCCTTTTATGAGAACATCTTAAACGGGACTATATATGTATAAGTACATTTTGCCAAACAAAAACAAAAAAAACTGCAGAGACAATCCATTGTTGATTATTTTACCTTTTAAAGGGTCAGCGTACACTGTCGCCTCCCTATGCGTCTAGAAGGAAATGGGTTTGACTCAGAAAACCGTGCAGGGTATATTTTAGTGAAGAGATTCACAGCATTTGAATACTGAAACAATGTATATGCTGTTATATAAGAGATCCCAAGTACGGCACTAAGGAATATGAGACATTTATATATATAGATACAGATAGATTTTTACACACACATACACACAGTGGTTCCTCTTTATAAGAAATGGGTTGGGAGGATTTGTTACAGCAGAATTACATATGCATTTATTACTCTGATGGTTGATACTTCAATTTGCTATAAGGAGGATCCACTGTATGTAGATCTAGCTATCTCTATATCTATGCACAAACTCCTCTGGCAAACTGGAAACGGAGGCCATGGTTGTAGCATCTGGGGAACAACACTGACTGTGGCGGGAAGGGGTGGGATACATTCTTCCTTTAAGAGCTCTACAGGCAGCAACATGAGAATAGTGTTCTTTGTTTTCTGTTCTCAACAAACACTTTATTGAACAGAATACTGCTCGCTGTTGTCATGTAGTGAAGGTTTTCCCTTTACAATAACCATTTCTTGCCTTTTTTTTGTTAGTTTGCACAACACACCGGACACAAGATCCCATAGCGTAGGTTTTGTTTTTATGGGGGAGGGGGAGGAAGGGAGGGTTCCGCATTAAGAACAGCAATAATGGTGTTTTCAGAGAATGTGAGGGGCAAACTCTTTTTGTTGCTTTTTCCAAAAATGTTCTCCGCAGGGAAAATGTGAAAAATTACAGAAAGTTACATAGGCACAGACATACATACACACGCATATATTATATACACACACACACACACGCACCCGCACATTTTTAGGTTGCTGATCAAGTGCTTTTTACAATGACATTTTAAATCAGTCTTTGCTTAGGTGGAGGTGGCGGTGTTTAGCTGAGGGAGAGAGTCATAATGGCTGAACAGGCCTTCCCCCCCACCCACAATTCCACTTTTCACTAGAGCTGTGTCCCTTTGCTTTCTACTGCTCATCTCTGACCTTGCAGGAACCGTGTGCAATTTGCATGGGCCTGGCCTTTACTGCTTTACAGGCTAGGCCCACCATGGTAGCCACCAGTCAGTCTACTGTTCTCTTTCAGGACTTTCTGCCTCAGTCCATTCATACTAAGCTTCACGCTACCTCTCCACACCTGCTTTTGTCTTGCTAGGCAGCAGGGAGATTTAGCAAAAGAAGAAAATATAATAAATACTTTAAATGTGACCATCTTGGACATTAAACCACTGTGTTTCTTCTGTACCTAACATCAATACAAGGCACGGCCAAAAACACACACACACACACACCATGAGAGCACTAGAGCTCAGAGCACTGTGCTGAGTCTGACTGCCCCACTCCCACACCTAAGTGCCAACCATTGCAGAAGTCTTTCTGCCCACTGGGTCAGTTTCTGTCGGCCCTTACATGCTGGGTTTGTGTACAGACAATGCTGGGAGAGGATGGGGCCGAGATGCCCTCCTTTTCTCTCCAGTTGTACCAGTTGCCATTCTCCACCAGATGTACTCTCTCTGGCAGGGTCACTTCCTGATGCTCTCAGGGATGGTGAGTATGCGCCTCCGTAGCTTCCTTCCAGAGCCTTCCTCCAACAGGTAGGTGACATCAATAGCTGAGGCAGAGCAGAGAGGTCTCAGTCAAGAATGAAGGGGATCCCACACCCCTAAACCAAGCAAAATTACCCTTAACCTCTGCCCTTACATAACCAGTTTTTGTTCGGTTAAATTTGGGTGACTTTCCTCTAGAATAAAACTGAATAGAAGGCGTAGGGCATCCTCTTACCCAGCACCCATTACTAGCCCTGCTCCCAGTCCTATGCCTTCCTTTTTGCTTAGGAACAGAGTGGATAAAACCACTGATCTCAGTAAATGAAATTAGAAGAGCTGACCTTCAGAAATCCAGAGCAAAATGCAGCCCTCATAACTTGAAGCACCTACCCTGTTTTAGGCCTGTCAGACAGCTGCAGTCCGCAGTGTCCAACTCACCCAAACTGCAAGTAAAGCAGGACTTCAGCAAACCTGTATCTGGAGCTTCTCCCAAAATTCAGAAGGCAGATGCTCATGATTTCCAAAAGTGACTCTTTCTTCTTTATTTACTAATGGATTTTTGTTTCCAAAGTTTACAATTTTACTAAATGCTTGTAAATTTATTTTGCTTAAAATGTGAAATACTGGTTAAAGATTATTCTGAAACCTTCTGCACAAAGCTCATGTTCTCTGACATGGGATCATCAAAGTTTTACACATTTCTTTTTGGATGGATAATTTTTATATAGTTGAGCCCCTTGAACATAAGAAATGCAGTGTACTCTCTCTATATAATGCAAAAGTCCCTTTTCCAATGTCATCTCAGACTCATACTAAGAGACATCTCAGCCCACAAAGTAGAATCCACTGCCTAATCACTGTATCTACTTTTGATGGGCAGTGCTTTCCCAAGGGGGACCGTTTCTTCAGAGGAAAAAGGGATGCTACTGCCATTTCACTAGGACAGGGAAGTGGGAAAGGGTAGGGTTGTTTCTCACCATTCTTCCCAGGAATCTTCTCCAGAAGGTTTAGTAGGATCTGATTCAGTCTGTTCCTCTGGGCTTGCCGCCTTTCCTCTGGAGTACACAGCCGCCTGGACAGATTAGGTTCCTCCACTTTTTTCTCCTCGTGGCAGCTCTCCACGAAGTTCATGTCTTGTTCTGGCTCCTCTAGAATGGGCATCTCATGGGAAGACTGTTCTTGGCTCACCAGCACATCTTCCAGGAGTGGCAGGGGTTCTTCTTCCTGGCTGGAGTCTTTGCTCAGTGATTTTGAGCGTTCTGACTTCCAGGAGGACCTATCCGAGATTTAAGGGATATTATAAGAACATAAAAATGGTTCAAAATGGATCAGACTAACAGTCTATCTAGCAAGGTATCCGGCCTCAAACCGTAGCCCCAGTTCTAGAGATCCAAACCAGAGCTCATTAAGTGCTCTCTGCAGATGTGTATGGCCAGGGTGCTCTCTGGTAACCTGATAAATTCCAGGATCAGCACTCTTAAATAAAAATGTCTGTTTGATTACTCCTCCAATCTTTACAGAAGCAAATTACATTGGTTTTAAACTATCAAATTGTGCTCGCCAGGAAACACAACTAGAATTTCATATCACAAGTCAATTCTGCTACTGATTTTACTCAATAATCAAAATACAGGTGACCTAAACCTCAGAAAGCAGGCAGTTTGCTGGAGTGATTAAGCTGTTGATTTTTTCCTCTAATACACTCAGTGCATTTTCTCTCATAATCAATTTTAGCTAAAGATAAAGAAATTTGTTGAATTCTCCCACTAGTTCTAGGAAACAATGACTTGCTCATGTACCCTGAATGTAAGCCCGAGAGTAAGCATATAATCCCAGTGTACCAGTTTTTCAAAGAGACATCACATGAATATGGTTGAATTATTTGTATTCCTTGGCTATTTCACAAAGTTGCTTCCTCCTTCCTCCACCATACGTATCTGCTTTTATTTGAAGGAGGGTGTACTGTAATACTATGGTGACAGGCCTGGCTTGATACAAATGCTCCACTGCATATCTACTTCTTTAGCTGATTTCAGCTCTTGATATCTAATGAACACCAACTTTTTATTTTTGCTTGTTCTCTTTACCTCACCCATTCCTCACCATGACTTACCTTCCCCCATTCCTTTTGTAGTTATCGGGCACATAATGTGGCTGCAAAATAGAAAGTATATGCATCAAACATAATGGAAAGCTATAGGAAAAGTGAAATGTCAAGCTTGAAATTAGGATGTCTATTTATTTTACAGACCACTTATCCAAGAAAGCTTCAAAATGGTTTACAACAATGATACATAAAATGGTTATGAAAGCAAATAATTAAAAACAGTTAGAAATTCTACAATTTAAGGATAGACTAATGTGAACAGCCAGGTCTTAGAAAGCTTTCAAAAGAGGACTAAGTACTTAATTTGATTTCTAAGGGAAGGCTATTACAGACAGCAGAAGCGGCATAAGAAAAGGCATGCCACATAGCCATTGAAAGCTTCATGCCTTCTAGTAGACTCAAACAACCCTTGTGTGTTGCGTGTAAAGCATAGCTACTCACCTGTAACAGGTGATCTCCGGGAACAGCAGGAATTGAGTCTTCACATATGGGTGACGTCGGTACCAACGGAGTCTGCATGGGAATGCTCCCGAGCGTCCAATAGGAAAGCTTTTGTGAGCATCCCACTGCGCCTGCGTAGCTGCCTTCCTGCTTTCCAGTTCTCCCCCCTCAGTTGAGTTTGTAGCAGAGACAGAAGGAGAGAAGAGGAAAAGTACAACTCTTAGGGGAGGAGGGTAGGTTGTGAAGATTCAATTCCTGCTGTTCCCGGAGATCACCTGTTACAGGTGAGTAACTATGCTATCTCCAGGAACAAGCAGGAATGTAGTCTTCACATATGGGACTCCCTAGCTTGGAGATGCCAGAGAGATGACCTCAGAGTGAGCTGTGGAACACAGGGTTAAGTAGTAGGTCATATGTCCTCCAAGGATGCCTGGTACTGGAACCCTGAACGGCGGGTAGGAATTCATCTATGTCTGAAAGAGATGCAGGAGAACAGCTTGGCCAAACGAGGCATCCCAGTGGGAGTCCTTGTCTAGGCAATAGTGAGCAGCAAAAGTATGGACAGAGGACCAGGTTGCTGCTTTGCATATTTCATCAATCACTACAAAGCGCAGATTTACCATGGAGGTAGCCATTGCTCGAACATTATGTGCAGTGATGTGACCCTCAAGAGAGAGTCCTGCACTGTCGTAAGCAAAAGAGATACAATCTGCTATCCATTTGGAGAGAGTTCGCTTGGATACTGGTAGTCCTAGATGACTGGAGTCAAAAGCGATGAAAAGTTGGGAAGCTTTTCTGTTCTTCCGAGTTCTCTGGAGATAAAAGGCCAAAGCACTTTTGCAATTCAGAGTATGAAGGGTTACTTCTGCCCTAGAAGAATGAGGTCTAGGGAAGAAAACAGGGAGGTACACTGACTGGTTCAAGTGAAATGGTGAGACCACCTTTGGCATAAAGTGAGGGTGAGTCCTAAGGACTACCTTGTCATGGTGGAAACGTGTGTAAGGAGGATCAGCCACCAAAACCTGAAGATCACTGATGCACCTTGCAGAAGTGAGGGCAATAAGGAAGGTGACCTTCCAGGTAAGAAACTTCAGGGAAGTAGTGGCTAGGGGTTCAAAGGGCGGCTTCAAAAGCTGTCCTAAAACCACATTAAGGTCCCATGCCACTGGGGGTGGTTTAATGGGAGGCTTAGGTTAATAGAAGCCCTCTCATGCAGTGCGCTACAAGTGGTTGAGAGGAGATGGGCTGACCATCCAAGGGTTTGTGGGAAGCACTATGGCACTTAGGTGGACTCTTACCAAATTGGTCTTGAGTACAGAGGAAGAGAGGTGGAGAAGATATTCAAGTAATGTTTCTACGGGAGCTGAAAAGCGGTTTAGATCCTTTTTCGAACACCAGAGAGAGAATCTATGCCACTTGAAGGCATAGGAGTGCCTTGTGGAAGGTTCCCTAGAAGACAAAAGGATAGCTTTCACTTGTCGAGAGAGGCTGATGCCCTGGAATTCTATGCCTTCAGCAGCCAAGCTGTTAGGTGTAGGGACTTGGATTGGGATGCAGCAGTGTCCCGTTCTTCTATGAGAGGAGATCTGGGGCAGACCCCAAATCTACTGGTTGAACTCGAGAGAGACATAGAAGAGGAGGATACCACGGTTGTCGTGGCCAAAGCGGGGCTATAAAAATCATGTAGCCCTAGTCTCTCTGGAGTTTGAAAATAGTTTTGGGGATTAGGGGAATGGGAGGGGAAGGCGTATAGGAAGCCCTGACCCCAGTAAAGGTGAAAAGCATCTACCACTTGGCTGTTGTGAGTAGGGGTTCTGGAACAGAATCGGAGAAGTTTGGCATTCTGAGGACTTGCAAACAGGTCTATGTCTGGGGTTCTCCAGATCTGGAAAATGTGAGCAACCTTGTCTGCATGGAGAGACCACTCATGGGGTAGTAAGACCCGACTGAAAAGCCCTTGACTGTTGAGTGTTTAGGAGGGCTCCTATAAACTCCAGAGTTTGAGAGGCAACAAGCTGGGACTTTGGAAGATTTAATACAAATCCCAAGTGTTGCAGCACCTGCATGGTGCACGTGAGAGAAAGACTGGCCTCTAGAGGTGCGCTTGCTCGAATGAGCCAGTCGTCTAAGTAGGGGAAGGCAAATATCCCTAGAGTCCTTAGGAATGCAGCTACAACTGCCATGCACTTTGTAAAGGCTCTTGGGGCAGAGGTGAGGACAAAAGGGCAAAACACAGAAACCTTCTGTGTTCTGAGTGGATAAGAATGTTAGGACTGGTAATGGGCTATGGGGGGGGGGGCTAGGACTGGAAATGGGCTGGGGGGGTTAAGACTGGAGGAGGGCTGATGGGGTTAGGACTGGTAATGGGCTGTGGGCTGTTGGGGGGGGGGGTTAGAACTGGTAATGGACTATGGGGGGGGGGTTAAGACTGGTAATGGGCTGTGGGCTGATGGGGGCTGTCTGGTAATGGGCTATGGGGGGCTAGGACTGGAAATGGGCTGGGGGGGCTTAAGAATGGAGGTGGGCTGATGGGGTTAGGACTGGTAATGGGCTATTGGGGGGTTAGGACTGATAATGGGCTATGGGGGGGCTAGGACAGGAAATGGGCTAATGGGGAGGGGTTAGGACTTGAGGTGGGCTGATGGGGTTAGGACTGGTAATAGGCTGTGGGCTGATGGGGGAGGGGGGTTAGGACTGGCAATGGGCTATGGGGGGCTGACTGGAAATGGGTTGATGGGGTTAGGACTGGAAGTGGGCTGATGGGGGGTTAGGTCTGGTAATGGGTTATAGGGGGGGCTTAAACTGAAAATGGGGTGATAGGGGGTTAGGACTGGAAGTGGGTTGATGGGGGGGGCTAGGACTGGTATTGGTTTGGGGGTTGCAAGGACTGGAAATGGGCTGATGGGTGGCTAGGACTGGAAATGGGCTGATGCAGGGACTAGAAGGGAATGGATGCTGGGTGAGGCTGGAACTAGAAGGGAGCTGATGTTGGGGGAGGATTAGAATGGGATGGGGCTGGAAGAGTAAAATGGAGAAGGGAAAAATATTTTGTGTGGGAGGGATAAAAAAATCTACAATTGGCCGGGTATTGGGAGAGTAAGAGGGGATTGAGGATGGAGGGGTAAAATTTGAGTGGATGAAATAGGAATGAGGAAAGAGCAAAAGGAGAAAGATTAGTATGTTAAAGCAGATGTAGAGAGAGAATGGAAAAAAACTAGAAGAGAGAAGAAAGGACAAATGGACAGCAGACAATGGAGAGTTAGCAGAAGACACGAAGAAACCAGAAGAAAGTGGCTGGAGCAATTGCAGCTGAAAAAAAATGCACAAAAGGTAGAAAAATATCTCTTTATTTTGAATTTATTAATTGGAATATGTCAGCTCTGGTAAATGTGCATCATTAACGTCTGTGCTTTGTTTAGTACAAGAGCAAATTAATGTATAGTTTTATTTCTACAGTGTTGTACATTCCAAGTTTGGCTTTTGGGATTCCCAGTTTAATTGTCTTCCTGTTTCTAAATTGTGATTACTTGTTTGGTGATGGTCTATGTTCTGCATGTGTAACTGAGCTGAGGTGTTCTGTTTATATAATTCCTATTTGACATTGCCACTTGTTCTTTCCCCAGTAGGTCATGTATTCTTGTTCTCTGAAATGTATTGGTTTAATATTTGCAGTGTTGCCTTTTGATTGGTAGAGTATGGTGCTTTGTGAGTCCTGGTAGTGCTGTTAGGATACGGCGGGTTTGCTATGGGTTCTAAATGGGCAGTGTTTGTAGTAGTTCCTAATGTGTCTGGCAGTTCGCACTGGATTATAGTAATGTAGAAATCTTTTAGTCTTTCTTTATCCATACACTCATTAAGAGGCACGTTTACTAAAAGTTAGTATATGGTAACATTATGCAAAAATTTATGCAAATGAGGCCCATTATGCAAATGAGGCCCCACACCGAGTCTCCGCACATGGCCCCGCACCCCCCTTGGGCCGCCCCTGTAGGTCTGTATCACCCTTTTTTCTTTGGGATAAGAAAATAGGGGGAGTAAAACCCCATACCCTGATGAGGAATGGGTACTTCTTCTATCGCCCCTAGGGCAAGAAGGATAGTGACCTCCTGACCTAACAGGTTGATGAGAGGTGTCGGAGAATTGAACTGCCTTATTATTGTGGGAGGGGGCATGCTTGAAAAATGAAGCCTGTACCCCCTCCTTTATGATGGAAAGTGTCCAATGCTCTGCTGTTATCTGCCCCCATCTGGGGGCAAGGTGACATAACCTTCCTGGAATGGTGGAAGGCTCTGGTCCCACGAGAGCCAGAAAGGCTAAGTTCTCTAGCTGACAAGTCAAAAGCCTTCTGGAGGCTGAGACGGTTGAGGCTTAGCAGTCTTTGCTTTCTTCTGCTTGAGTGGTTGCTGACCTTTCCTGACAAGCTGACCTGCAGAACATCCCTGCTGAGCATAAGCAGGATAATATCTTTTCTTCTTAGAAAAGAATGGTTTCTTGAACGATTTCTTTCTAGCAGGATCAGCTGTGGACTTGGATAATCTGTCCAAGGTAGAGTTGTCAGCATCCAACTCATTGGCCTTTTCCTGCCAATCTCTACCAAACAGGTTCTCACCAGTACAAGGGATATTTCCCAATTTGTCTTGTACCCAGAGCTCCAGATCAGATGCCTGGAGCCAAGCAATTCTATGTGTGCCTATGGCAATGGCAGAGGTTCTGCTTATGCACTCAAAGCAGTCAAAGGCTGCACGGTTGACAAATTTAGAAACATCTTGGGCATGTTTGACCAATGTGAGAAAATCCTGTCTTCTATCCTCAGGAAGAATAGGACTCAAGGCCTCTAAATCATCTGTGACCTCCTTCAGGAACATTCCCATGTAAAGACTATAGGAAATGATTCTGGCAGAAAGCATGGAAGCTTGGAAGACCCGACGTCCAAAAGCATCCAGAGTTCTGCACTCACGTCCTGGAGGATTAGAGGCATGCCTCTTTGCACTCTTGATCCTTCTCATAGCTGATTCCACTACAATAGAGTGGTGAGGAAGCTGAGTTTTCTGGAAAACCAGGACAAGGAGGGACTCGATACAGAGTATCCAGTCTGCGAGAATGAGGCGAGGTGGTAAGAGGTGTCTCCCACATCCTTAACATGAGATCATGCAAAATCTCATGAATGGGCAAGGTAGCTGCCTCCTTAGGAGTTTTGGGATATTGTAAAATTTCCAGCTCCTTAGCTCTTGGCTCTGCTTCAGGGGCCACAGTAATGGACAGACCCCGAGCCACCTCCCTGATAAAATCCTGGAAGGAAATATCCTCTGGAGGAGACATCCTGCGCTTAGGGGAGGAGGGCTCCTCTGGGAGAAGCATTCCTGCATCGACAGAACTGTCAGAATCCTCAGATTCTTCTGAGGACTCGAAGTACTGTCTGTCCGGATGCTCTTGAAGAGCCCGATACCCGTACCGACCGAAGTCGGTACCGGGAGTAATCGGTACCGGGGTATCAGTACCCTAGGGCATCGGATGACTGGGTACCAGCAAAGCAGACACCGATGCCGATGTCGATGCTATCGGTACCAATACCGAGGCCGGTGCCAGCCGGATTGTCTGTCACGGTTCCGAGGGCGTCAATGCTGCAAGGAGAGCCGCCAGACTGCGTTCAATAGCCAGGAATCTCTGGTCTATCGACGCTGCCGATGCCTGGATGTCGGTACCGGAGAAGACCGCCGGTACCCCAGAGCATGGCACCAGTAGTTCTGCCGAGGTCAAGGCCTCGAGAACATCCTGGAGCCCCGATAATGCTTTGGAAGCCGAAGCCTCCCGCCGGGGCAATTTTGTCGGTGCAGAATCCTCAAGGGCAATGCCAGAGGCATCTCGATGCTTAGAAGGAGATTTACCCTTTGAGGACCGGCTGGACTTATGTTTAGTTACCTGAGATCCACGGGAGGAAGAGGAAGCCCTGGAAGACGTCAATGCCACCGAAGCTGCATCAGAGGGAAACAGGGTACTGAGCTTAGCAGCTCGGTTCTGCCGACCTCTTTTAGACATCATGGCGCAGGACATACAATCCGTCATGGAGCGGTCAGGACCTAAACATTTTAGACACCATTCATGGGTGTCGGTGACGGAAATGGTACCGCCACACTTGGTGCACTTTTTGAAACCTGAGGCAGGTTTCTCCATTGTAGGAAAACGTTTTGGGCCTAAGGCCAAAAAAGGGGCATGCACCTGGGAAAAATAGGAGAAGTCCGTCCTAGTATATATATATATTTTTTTTTTTTTTTAAAGACAGAAAATAAGAAGAAAAAAACGGCGGTACTGGTAAAGTGTCGAGGAAGGCAGACGCGACCACAAAAAAGAAAGAAATAAAGAAGAATTCTTCTGCGGTGACAGGAACGACGACCTGTTGGCTCCGTGGAAAAAGAAGAACTGGAGAGAGGCAGTTGGGAAAGGAGGGAAGACAGCAAGCAGGCACTGTGGGATGCTCCCAAAAGCTTTCTAACTGGACGCTGGGGAGCGTTCCTGCGCAGACTCCGTTGGTACCGACGATACCCATATGTGATGACTACATTCCTGCTTGTTCCTGGAGATCATAGCCTAGGCAAAAAAACAAAAACGGATAGAGGAGGCAACTCGCAGGGGAGGAGGGAGGGTTGTGAGGACCGATTCCTGCTGTTACCAGAGAACACCTGTTACAGGTGAGTAGCTAAGCTTTCTCCAGGAACAAGCAGGAAGTCAGTCCTCACATATGGGACTCCCTAGCTCCAGGCTCCTGGAACCCGAACCACGACCGCACCAACGGCGACCACCAGGGAAGGTCGCCAATTGCAGAAGACGAGTCCCTATCGAGAGACTCCGCAACGCCCAGCTACCCTCATCGCTATTAGTCCGGTAGCCTGACCATCAATGGGCTGGAGGGCATGAGTTGCCTATACACTAAGTATGCTATGGATTACCGCCTGGCCAAAGACACTGTCCCTGCGGGACTCACTCTCTAGGCAGTAATGTGTTGCAAAGGTATGCACTGAAGACCATGTGGCGGCCTTGCAAATTTCCGTCACCGGTATTGAGTGCAGGTTGGCCACCAATGCGGCCATGGCCCTGACGCGATGAGCAGTGATCCGGTGCTCCAGGGAAAGGCCAGCCTGCTCATAAGCGAAGGCAATGCAGTCCGTCACCCAAGAGGACAGAGTCCGTTTGGTTACCGGCAGCCCTAGCTTACTGGGGTCGAACGAGACAAAGAGTTGGGGTGCTTTGCGATGGTCCCTGTTCCTATAAAGATAGAACAGGGCCCTCTTGCAAACCATGGAGTGCAAGACTGACTATCTTGCACGCGTGAGGACGTGGAAAGAAGGTAGGGAGAACCACCTCCTGGCTGAGGTGGAAAGCAAACACCACCTTAGGAAGGAACTTGGGATGTGTATGCAGCACCACTCAATTCGTGTAAAACCGGGTGTAGGGAGGATCCGCCACCAGGGACTGCAGCTCGCTCACCCTGCAGGCAGATGTCACAGACACTAAGAAGGCCACTTTCCAAGAGAAGTAGCTCATGTGACAGGTGCTCATAGGCTCAAATAGCAGTCTGATGAGCTGGGACAGCACCACGTTAAAGGTCCCATTCTGCAACTGGAGGGCGGAGGAGGGGACCTAGACAACAGAAGGCCCCTGAGGAATCTGGACCCAAAGGCAGGGTTGAGAAGGGTTTTCCCTCTACAGGGTGGTGGTTTGCCACTATAGCACTGAGATGCAGCCTGACTGAATTAGATTTCAAGCCAGAGTACTGCAACACGAGTTGAATCTGGCAGGAGAATGGATTCACTTTCCTGTATGCGCACCAGACGGAGAACCTCCTTCACTTGAAGGCGTAAGCCTTCTAGTGGAGGGCTTCCTGGAGCCAGGAGGACCTCCTCGACATTCCTTGTGAGGTTTAAAGGGGCCAATGCTCCCTTTCAGCAGCCACGCCATCAGTGCTAGGGCCCTCAGGTTGGGGTGCAAGAGGGAGCCCTCCTTCGAGAGAAGGCCTGGCCCAGGGGTACTGTGGCTGTCAATGACAGAGAGAGCAGCAGGGGGAACCAGGGCTGCCTGGGCCACCTGGGAGCCACCAGGATCACTCAGACGTGCTCGCTTTGGATTTTGAACAGACACTTGAGTATCAGGGGGGTTGGGTATGAATGCGTAAAACAGACCCTGTGACCATGATATCAGAAACTCATCTGCTGCCACCCTCCCACACTGTGACTGAGGGGAGCAGAACCACAGAAGCTGCGCGTTGTCCAGAGAGGCGAATAGGTCCAGGCAGGGCCTGCCCCAGAGACTGAAGAGCCTCTGGGCCACCTTGGGGTCCAGGCACCACTCGTGCGGCCAGAGGACCCTGCTGAGCTTGTCCACCAGGAAGTTGTCCTGGCCCAGTAGGTACACAGCTCTTAGAGTCATGCGATTGCGTACCGCAAAAGAGTGAAGTGCTACAGCTTCCTGACAGAGGGAGTAGGAGCCCGTTCTGACATGCTTGTTCACGTAGAACATGGCCACCTTGTTGTCTGTCTGTATGAGGATCAAAAGACCTCGGAGCAGGTAGCAGAAAGTCCACAGGGCCAGAAAGATAGCTCAAAGTTCGAGGAGGTTGATCTGCAGGAGAGACTCCTCGAAAGACCAGTAGCCCCGAGTGCGCTGGCCCTCGCAATGTGCACCCCAGCCCGCCAGGGAGGTGTCCGTAGTACGAACTCTCTGAGGTGCTGGTGCCTGGAAAGGCATCCCCACCCTGAGGTGGTGTGGGAACCTCTACCAGGCCAGGGAGGATGCCAGCTGCCGGGTGACCCACACCCTGTCCCCCAGTCTGCTTGTGGCCTGAGACCAGAGGCACCACTAGGCTGCCTGCATGGGTAGGTGGGCTAGGGGGGTTAACATGCACCGTTGAGGCCATGTGGCCCAACAAGCGGAGCAGCCGCCATGCCGGCACTGACCTGCAGGCTTGCACCTCCCCGGCCAACCACATCAGGCGGTGGGTTTTGTCTTCTGGGAGAAAAGCCTTGGCCAGCAGAGTGTTCAGCTGGGCCCCTATGAATTCCAGGGTCTGAGTTGGGGAGAGCATGGACTTGAGATGGGTGATGATGAAGTCCAACCGATGGAGGGTGTGAATGGTAAGGCTTGTGGCCCAGTCTGCCTCCCTGGCGGTGCTGCCCCTGATGAGCCAGTTGTCTAGATAGGGGATGACATGAGCCCCCTGAAGGAGCATATGTGCAGCTACTGCGGCCAGGCACTTTGTGAAGACCGTTGGGGAGGAAGCGAGGCCGAATGTGAGCACCTTGTATTGGAAGTGCAGACCTCCCACCACAAATCTCAAGTATTGCCCATGGAGGGATGAATCAGGATGAGGCCATAAGCGTCCTTGAGATCCAAGGAGCAGAGACAGTCTCTCTGGCAAAGTTAGGGCAGTAATGTTCCAAGGGAGAGTATCTTGAACTTCTCCCTCACCAGGAACCTGTTGAGGTTGCACAGATCTTGTTCTTTTGGGGGCAAGGAAATTTGAGTAGAAGCCCTGCTACAGAGGTGGTGGGGCACAGGTTCCACAGCCTTGTCCCTGAGCAGGTCTGTGACGAGAAAGGCCTGGTGACGTGGCGGATGGGATGGTTCCCCTGGAAAGTAATCAATGCGTGGATGAGAAAATGGTGCAAGGATGAGGGGTTTGGATTTGTTAGGAAATGGGGAACATTCTGGGGAAAGGAGGGGCTCTTCCGAAGGGCTGGGCTTCATCTTAACCAGGATGGAACCAGGCTGCTGGCATTAACCTTTAAAAAGGAGATAGAGCAGCTTTTAAACTAGATAACAGGGGAAAGCCGACAGTCACCCAAGAGCGCATGGTTCGGAACAATGTATGCTTGAAGGATACTACCAAAAGAATGAAGTTAGGGCATATCAGCAGAGAGGTTCCAATAAAGACAAAAGTAGCCCAAATGCCCTTGAGTACGGAGCAGACAGAGCTTAAAGATTTCAAATTACCCCTGCCTACCAATAGTCAGATTAATATGAATAAAATACAGTCTCTAAAAATGCTTGTATGCAAATGCTAGGTCTAAATACTAAGATGTGAGTGTTAAAATACATAGCACCAAATGAGAGGTTAGATATGATTGGTATCTCAGAGACATGGTGGAAGGAGGACAACCAGTGGGACACTGATACCTAGGTACAAACTATATCGCAATGATAGAGCAAATCAAATTGGTGGAGGGGTTGCGCTCTATGTTAGAGAGGGCATCGAGTCACAAAGGATTAAAGTTTTGCAGGAAACAAAATTTGCTGTAGAATCTCTATGGATTGAAATTACATGTAAAAAGGGGAAGGCAATGGCAGTGGGGGTGCACTATCAACCGTCTGGCCAGAATGAACAAATGGATGATGAAATTCTCAAAGAAATCATGGAAGCTAAAAAAGTTACAGCACAGTAATAATAATAGGTGATTTCAATTACCCCGGAATTGACTGGGTCAGTGTCATGGTAGAACTTCCAAGGTGATAAAGTTTCTAGATGAAATAAATGACTGCTTCTTGGAGCAGCTGGTTCATGAACAGACCAGAGGGGAAGCCATTTTGGACCTAGTCCTTAGTGGAACACCATATCTGGTGCAATAGATAAGGGTGTTGGGGCCACTTGGCAATAGTGATTAGAACATTATCATGTTTGATTTAATTAATGCAGGAGGGATGGTAAGGAAAGAGTAGTTACTCACCTGTAACAGGTATTCTCCAGAAGCAGCAGGAATCAGTCCTCACATATGGGTGACGTCAGCGCCAACGGAGCCCCCGTGCGGAGCATTTCCCCAGTTTTCATAGAAAGCCTTTGGGAATGCAGCGCGCATGCACGGTCCCCTTCCCGCCCAAGGGTGCCATCTTGCTCAGTCTGATGACATAGCTAAAAGACAGCAAAAATAGCAAAAATAAATCATATGACTGCAACTCCAAGGGGAGGAGGGAGGGTTGTGAGGACTGATTCCTGCTGCTCCTGGAGAACACCTGTTACAGGTAAGTAACTACTCTTTCTCCAGGACCAAGCAGGAAGTCAGTCCTCACATATGGGACTCCCTAGCTAGGACTACCAGAGGCCCCAAACTGAAACAATGAGCTCCCTCTAGAGCCTCAGCATGCAAGAACAGAATCTTCTCTGATAATGCCCCCGAAAGGTAGCCCAACACCAGGGCCAGAGGGTAGGTGTTGCCTAGACCCCAAAGAGATTATGGAGTACCGCTTGCCCGATAGCACTGTCCCTGCGGGACTCCCTCTCAAGGCAGTAGTGGGCCGCAAAAGTCTGGCTTGAAGACCAAGTAGCGGCCCGGCAGATGTCTGCCAACGGAACAGAGCGGAGATGAGCCACTGACGCAGCCTTCGCCCTGACACGGTGAGCTGTAACTCGACCCTGCAACGAGAGGCCGGCCACCCTGTAAGCCCAGGCGATGCAGTAAGCTACCCATATGGACAAAGAATGCTTGGAAACAGCCAACCCCAACCTATTGGGGTCATAAGAGACGAAGAGCTGAACCGCCCTCCAGTGCTCCCACGTACGGTCAAGGTAGAAGGACAACGCCCTCCTACAGTCCAGGGTATGCAAGACCATCTCAGCCCAGTTAGCATGAGGCCTGGGAAAGAAAGTCGGAAGAACCACCTCCTGATTGAGGTGGAAGGAGGAGACAACCTTAGGAAGGAACTTAGGGTGAGTCCGTAAGACTACCCTGTTCCTATAGAACCTAGTATAAGGTGCTTCTGAGACTAGGGCCTGAAGCTCACTCACTCGCCTAGCTGAGGTAAGGACTACAAGAAATAGCAATAGGACAAAAAACACAGAGGGCAAGTAGCCATAGGTTCAAATGGTGGGCAAGTAAGCCGTTGCAAGACCACATTTAAATCCCATTCAGGGGCAGGTGGACGCACTGGAGGCTTAAGCAAAAGCAGGCCTCTGAGGAAGCGAGCCATCAGAGAATGACTGGAGAGAGAGCACAGTTACTTACCTGTAACAGGTGATCTCTGGGAACAACAGGAATAAGTCTTCACATATGGGTACGTCAGTACCGACGGAGCCTGCGCGGGAACGCTCCCCAGCTTCCCAAAAAGGAAAGCTTTTGGGAGCATCCCACAGTGCCTGCGCGCTGCCTTCCCGCCTTTCCTAACCGCCTCTCCCCAGTTCGAGTTTTAAAGCTGAGACAAAGAGAGAGAGAGGAAAGGAAAGATAGATAGAGAGATACAACTCCTAGGGGAGGTGGGTGGGTTGTGAAGACTTATTCCTGCTGTTCCCAGAGATCACCTGTTACAGGTAAGTAACTGTGCTATCTCCAGGAACAAGCAGGAATGAGTCTTCACATATGGGGACTCCCTAGCTAGAGATGCCTGGGAGATCCCCAAGGTTATGAGACCCTGAGAAGGGCTCTACCTCCTCCTATGGATCTCAGGCATCCATCCAGGGAAGGAGGGCAGGAGTTGATTAAGAATGGAACAGGTGTTTGAGAACAGCCTGACCAAACAAGGCATCCCGGCGGGAGTCCTTGTCCAAACAGTAATGGGCTGTGAAGGTATGAACCGAGGCCCAGGTGGCCGCTCGACAGATCTGGTCGATGGACACAGAATTTAGATGAGCCATAGAGGTGGCCATGGCCCTCACATTATGAGCTGTGACATGGCCCTCCAGAGAAAGGTTCTTACTCTGGTAGGCAAAAGAAATACACTGAGCAATCCAATTGGACAGTGTCCTCTTAGAGACTGGAAGTCCCAAATGAGAGGGATCAAAAGCAACAAAGGGTTGAGAAGACTTTCTATGTTGCTGTGTCCTTTGTAAGTAAAAGGCAAGAGCTGTCTTACAATCCAGGGTATGAAGATTCCTCTCTGCAGTTGATGCATGAGGACCTGGAAAAAAGACAGGTAAATACACCTCTTGATTAAGATGAAAAGGTGAGACCACTTTAGGCATAAAGTGTGGATTGGTCCTAAGGACTACCTTATCATGATGGAACCTTGTATAAGGTGGATTAGCCACTAAGGCCTGCAGTTCACTGATGCGGCGAGCTGAGGTGACTGCAATGAGGAAAATAACCTTCCAGGAAAGAAATTTCAAGGAGGTGGTGGCTAAGGGTTCAAAAGGTGGCTTCATAAGCTGACCAAGAACCAGATTTAAGTCCCAAGCCACCGGAGGAGGCCTATTGGGAGGTTTAGTTAAAGTTAGGCCTCTCATGAATCTTGCAATAAGAGGATGAGAGGAAATAGGCTGTCCATTGATAGGCTTAAGGGATGCTGCAATAGCACTCAAATGGACCCTTACTGAATTTGTCTTAAGGCCTGCATTGGAGAGATGCAGGAGATATTCCAATAGAGAATTCAAAGGTTGTGCTAGAGGGTCAAGACCCTTCTCAGTACACCAAATGGAAAACCTTTTCCATTTAAAAGCATAGGAACATCTAGTAGAAGGTTTTCTGGAAGCATGGAGGATATCCTTCACCTGCTGAGAAAGATTCCAACCTTGAAGGTCTAGGCCTTCAGCAACCAAGCTCTGAGGTGAAGGGACTTGGGGTTTGTGTGCCACAAAGTCCCCTCCTCCTGGGACAGAAGGTCTGGAGCAGCTCCCAAGTCCAGGGAGGGGGCTTGGGAGAGATGCAGAAGTAGAGGGCACCACACTTGGCGTGGCCAGCGTGGAGCTATGAGGATCATAGATCCTTGATCCCTCTGGAGCTTGAACAGAGTCTTGGGAATTAAGGGAATGGGTGGAAAGGCATACAGGAAGTCTTGACCCCAGTGAAGGAGGAAGGCATCCTTGGCCTGAACTCCCTGACACGGAATTCTGGAACAGAACCGGGGAAGTTTGGCATTCCACGGACTTGCAAAGAGGTCTATGTCCGGGGTTCCCCACTCTTGAAAGATTCTGAGTACCTGGTCCATATGCAGGGACCATTCGTGTGGAAGCAGAACTCGACTGAGTCTGTCTGCCCAAGAGTTTTGGATTCCTGGAAGGTATACGGCCAGGAGATGGATTTGATGCTCTCTGGCGAAGGCTCACAATCTTAAAGCTTCGTTGCAAAGCGACAGAGAGCCAGTTCCTCCTTGCTTGTTTATGTAAAACATGGCTACCTGATTGTCCGTATGAATGAGGACTGTCTTGCAGCTGAGCAGGGTATGGAAGACCTTGAGAGCTAGAAAAACTGCTCGGAGCTCCAAGTGGTTGATATGTAGAGAGGTCTCCTGTGGAGACCAAGTGCCCTGAGTGGAGAGGTCTTGCAGATGAGCTCCCCAACCTGTTTGGGAGGCATCTGTCGTGAGGGTTGCCTGGGGCAACAACTGTTGGAAGGGGGACCCCAGCAACAGATTTTGGGTGGACTTCCACCACTGGAGAGACCAAAAGAGGCGCCTGGAGGTTGCTATTTTGTCTGACAGAGCCCCTGATGCTTGAGTCCACTGGGTGGACAAAGTTCATTGAGCCGCTCTCATGTGAAGGCGAGCATAGGGAACCACATGCACTGTGGATGCCATGTGGCCTAGTAGTTGTAGCATCTCCCGGGCAGTTAAATGGCTCTTTGACTGAATCTGGGAGGCTAACTGCACTAGGCGTAGGCAACGGGCCTGAGGAAGATAGGCCCTTGCAGTGGTAGTATCTAGCCAGGCCCCTATGAACTCTAGGGACTGAGTAGGGGTGAGCTGGGACTTTGGGAGATTTACCACAAGTCCCAGATACTGCAGAATGCCCTTGTGCAGTCCAGGGCAGTCTGGGCCTCTGACTGAGATGGAGCTCGGATGAGCCAATCGTCCAGGTATGGGAATACAAATATCCCCAGAGTGCGTAGAAATGCAGCTACTACTGCCATACATTTGGTGAACACTCTTGGAGCAGAGGCCAGACCGAAAGGAAAGAGTAGTTACTCACCTGTAACAGGTGTTCTCCAGGAGCAGCAGGAATCAGTCCTCACTTATGGGTGACGTCGGCACCGACGGAGCCCTCGCGGAGCAATTTTCCCCAGCTTTCGCAGAAAGCCTTTGGGAATTGCAGCGCGCATGCGCGGTCCCCTTCCCGCCTAGGGATGCCATCTTGCTCAGTCTGATGACATAGCGGCAAGACAGCAAAAGTTAGCAAAAATATGCAAAAAGAATGACTGCAACTCCGAGGGGAGGAGGGAGGGTTGTGAGGACTGATTCCTGCTGCTCCTGGAGAACACCTGTTCCAGGTGAGTAACTACTCTTTCTCCAGGACCAAGTAGGAAGTCAGTCCTCACTTATGGGACTCCCAAGCTTAAGGCTACCGGAGACCTCAAGCCTAAAAAGAGCTCCCTGAGGCTCAACAGTACAGAAGGAAGGAATCTTCTCTGAATACGCATCCGGCCGGTAGCCAACACCGGGGCCGGAGGGTAGGAGTTGCCTAAACCTCAAAGAGATTGTGGAGGACTGCCTGACTGAAAGCACTGTCCCTGCAGGACTCCCTTTCCAGGCAGTAATGAGACGCAAATGTCTGACCTGAAGACCAAGAAGCGGCCCGGCAGATGTCTGCCAATGGAACAGAGCGGAGGTGAGCCACAGACGCGGCCTTCGCCCTGACCCGATGCGCCGTGACACGACTTTCCAAGGAGAGACTGGCTGCCCCGTAAGTCCAGGCGATACAGTCGGCTACCCAGATGGACAGAGTACGCTTAGAGACAGGTACCCCCAACCGATTGGGGTCAAACGAGACGAAAAGCTGGACCGCTTTTCTATGCTCTCGCGTACGGTCAAGGTAGAAGGATAAGGCTCTTCTACAGTCCCGGGTATGCAGCACCTTTTCAGCTCGGCTGGTGTGCGGCCTGGGAAAGAAGGTCGGAAGAACCACCTCCTGGTTGATGTGAAAGTGGGAGACCACCTTTGGAAGAAACTTGGGGTGGGTCCGCAGGACTACCCTATTCCTGTAGAACCTAGTGTACGGGGGCTCCGACACTAGGGCTTGTAGCTCACTCACTCGCCTCGCGGAAGTGAGGGCTACCAAGAAGAGAGTTTTCCAGGACAGGAAACGAAGAGGGCAGGTAGCCATGGGCTCAAAAGGTGGGCAGGTAAGCCTTTGCAGAACCACGTTGAGGTCCCAGTCAGGGGCTGGGGGGCGCAACGGAGGCTTAAGTAGAAGGAGGCCTCTGAGGAAACGCGCCACCAAGGGGTGCGAAGAGAGAGGCTGGCCATCAACCGGTGAATGATGTGCAGAGAGAGCACTGAGGTGGACTCTGACAGAGTTGGATTTGAGACCTAGATCGGAGAGGTGAAGCAAATATTGCAGTACCACTGATACTAAACAAGCGAAGGGGTCCTCAGATCGCTGAGAACACCAGACCGAGAAACGACGCCATTTGAGGGCGTAAGATTTCCGGGTGGAAGGTCGCCGAGATGCTAGGACGACGGCTTCCACCTCCGGGGGTAGCAGAAGCGGAGCTAGGACTACCCTTTCAGCAGCCAGGCCATCAGGTGCAGAGCCCGGAGGTTGGGGTGCAGAAGAATTCCCTGATCCTGGGTCAGGAGATCGGGCTGAAACCCCAGAGGGAGAGGGGTGTCCACCGCCAGCTGTAGAAGCAGAGGGAACCACGGTTGTCTCGGCCACCGGGGCGCTACCAGGATCACGGAGGCCCTGTCCTGGACAACTTTGAACAATGTCCGGGACACCAGTGGCATGGGAGGGAAGGCATACAGCAGACCCGTGGACCACGAGATGAGGAAAGCATCCGGCGCTACTCAAAGAGGATGAGGGTGCCGGAAGCAGAACCTGGGGAGCTGCCTGTTCAGGGGACTGGCAAACAGGTCCACGGTGGGAGAGCCCCACCGGAGGAAGATCTGCTGAACCACCGCGGGGTTCAACTTCCATTCGTGTGGTAGCAGGATCCGGCTCAGCTTGTCCGCCAGGCAGTTGTCCTGCCCTGGCAGGTAAACCGCCTTGAGGAGGATGTCGTGATCGACCGCCCAAGAGCACAGCCTCCGGGCTTCCTGACATAGAAGGAGGGAGCCCGTGCCCCTCACGTAGAACATTGCCACCTGATTGTCCGTCTGCACCAGTACGGACTGACCGAACGTTAGGTGAGAGAAGGTCCGCAGAGCTAGGCGGATCGCCCGGAGCTCCAGGAAGTTTATCTGCTGGGCGGCTTCCCAAGGCGTCCAAAGGCCTTGAGTGCATGTCCCCCGACAATGCGCCCCCCAACCCAGGAGGGAAGCATCTGTCGTGAGCACCTGGGACGGCGGTGGAGACTGAAAGGGCATGCCGAGCACTAGATTGGGCAGGTGAAGCCACCATTGCAGGGAGGAGACCAGGCGGTCGGAAACCTGTAACAGGTCCGACAGCCTCCCTGTGGCCTGATGCCACTGAGAGCGAAGGCTCCACTGGGCATGTCTCATATGTAGACGGGCATTCGGAGTGACATGGACCGTGGAGGCCATGTGCCCGAGCAACTGCAAGAACTGTCTGGCAGGGGCCGGCGACTCGCCGCTGAACCCGCCAGCTAGGGCCATGAGCCTGTTGGCCCATTCCAGAGGCAAGAAGGCACGAGCCTGCCGAGTGTCCAGCCGTGCCCCTATGAACTCGAGGTCCTGAGAGGGGAGCAAAGCGGACTTTTTGAAGTTTATGACGAAGCCCAAGTGCTGAAGCAGAGCCACCGTACGTTGGGCGGCCTGGGCGACCTCTGGAGCCGACGATGCCCGGATGAGCCAGTCGTCCAGGTATGGGAAAACGAAGAGGCCTTGAAGCCTTAGGAAGGCTGCCACCACTGCCAGGCACTTCGTGAACACCCTGGAAGCGGAGGACAGGCCAAAAGGCAGCACTCGGTACTGATAATGATTCCCCGCCACCACAAACCTTAGGTATTGTCGGTGGTCCGGATGAATAAGGATGTGGGTATAAGCATCCTTTAGATCCAAGGAGCATAGCCAGTCTCCCCGCTGGAGGTAGGGCAATAGGGTTCCAAGGGTAAGCATCTTGAACCTTTCCCGCTGCAGGAACTTGTTGAGGTTGCGCAAGTCTAGAATGGGCCTGAGGCCTCCTGTTCTCTTTGGAACCAGGAAGTACCTCGAGTAAAACCCGTGACCCCACAAGTGTTGGGGCACTGGCTCCACCGCCCGTTCTTGAAGCAGGTTTTGCAGCTCCTGAAGGAGTACGTCCTCGTGCAGCCCCCCGCTGGAAGGCTCCCCTGGGAAGTAGAGGGGGGGCACCTGGTGAAAACGCAGGAGGTAGCCCTTGTGGACCACCTGCAACACCCAGGCATCGGATGTAATGGCTGACCACCTGTGAGCAAAGTGGGTCAGCCGACCCCCCGTGCTGGCATAGTCAAAAACCTCCACCCTGCTGGGCCGGGGCCTGCGTGGTGGGTTTGGGGGCTTTTTGCTTCCGGGAACCGTTACCCTGTCCCCTAGGCCGCTGCCCCTGAAGGGGGGTAGTGGCTTGATATTGTGGTTGGTGATGCGTATAAGCAAACACTTTCCTCGGGTAAAAAGGCTTTTAAAGAGGCTTTTAAAGAGGTTTTCCCCTCGGCAAGGAACATCGACCAACTTGTCCTGCACCCATGGCTCGAGGTCGGATGATTGAAGCCAAGCCTGGCGGCGAGCCCCGATGCCGGCTCCGGCTACCCGAGCCAATGCCTCGAAGCCATCATAGGCCGCTCGAGAAATGAACTTCGAAATTCTCGAATCCCTGAGGACAAGGCCTGGAACCGCTGCAAGGGTTCTTCGGAGAGACCGGCAGAGAAACCCTCAATTTCTTTCGCCAGGTCTCGGAAGTACATACCCATATACAGCTGATATGTCTGGACCCGACAAGCAAGCATAGAGCCCTGGAAGCACTTCCTACCGAGGGCGTCCAGGTTCCGGGCCTCCTTACCCGGGGGCACCGAGGAGTGCATCTTTTGACTCTTAAGTCGATGCATGGCCGACTCCACCACCATGGAGTGGTGCGGAAGCTGCGCCTTCTGGAACCCGGGGCTCTTGCGGACTCGATACATGGAATCGACCCGCTTGCTCAACACTGGCGTAGAGGCTGGGCTCTCCCACATGCGGAAGAGAAGCCGTTCCAGCATCGGGGGAACCGGTACAGTGAAGGCTTCCCTCGGGGGGGGAGTCGTATTGAAGGGCCTCGAGCTCCTCGGCTCGGGGTTCCTCCTCCGGATCCGCGGGGAAGGCCAAAGCCTTGGCCATGCCCCTCACGAAGTCGGAGAACCGGGTATCCTCCGGGGGGGGGACCGCCTCCGAGGCTCCGACTCGGGCGAGTCGGAGGGGACGCACCAAGTCTGGAAAGAACCGGGTGACTCGTCCTCCTCCGTGTCCAAGCCCGACTACTCCGAGGAGGAATCGAGCGGTTCCGTGTGGGCGGGGCCCGGGGACCGCCACCCCGACGCCGAGGCCGGCGTCGAGGACCTCGGTCCCGAACAGGAAGCCGAGGGAGACCTAGGTCGAGGATCGACTCGAGCTCGCATGGACTAAGATCGACTCGGCCTCCGGGGTCGACTGGAGCGTCGACGTCCCGGTGGTCGGGGCAGATGCACTGGCGAGGCCGGTGATCCATGCCCGCTGCTGGTCCATGAAGGCAGATATACTGCGCTCCAAGGACATCAGTCTGAGATCAAGCTCAGAAGACCCAGCAGCCGCCGACTCGGGCCCGACGCCGGTTCATCTGTGGGGGAGTCCAGGACTATAGCACTCACGTGTCTAGGAGACTCCACTTCGAGACGAGGAAGCTTCGAAGGCCTTTCCCCCTCCGACGGCCCGGGGTGTCGGGCCGGGCTAGGTGACCTGTCCCTCGAAGGACCGGGATTGCCTCCCGGCTCCACCCTCGCGGGCTTCTTCTCCCGCTGGTGTTCCCGGCCGGGGGAGCCCCGCTCAGAAGAACTCCGACGATGCTCCAAGCCGGAGCTACGAGGCGTCAAGGCCTCTGACAAGGTCCACACGGAGTCAGAGAAGATCCGATCCCTTTGCGACTGCCGGCTCCTGAGCGCCTTCGAGGACATCTTGCTGCACGGGCCGCAGCTCATAGGGTCATGCTCGGCCCCGAGGCAGCGGAGGCAGCAGTCATGCGTGTCGATGAGAGACATGAGTCTGATACAACGATCACACTTTTTAAAACCGCTGGCGGCCAGCGGGGGAAAAAGAACCCCGGCAAGGTCGAAAGACCGCGCTGCCAGGGATGAAGGAAAAAAGTGGCGGGAATGCCAGTTGGAATAAAATAAATAATAAAAACGTAGACGGGCCCAATAGAGGATATCGAGGCCTGGCGGGAAGAGGAACACACGAACCGAGAAAAATTTAACGTAAAAACAAATCAAAGAAATCAACTTTTCTGCGGTGGTAACAGACTACGTCTGTAGGGCTCCGCGGAAAAAAGAAGACTGAGCAAGATGGCATCCCTAGGCGGGAAGGGGACCGCGCATGCGCGCTGCAATTCCCAAAGGCTTTCTGCGAAAGCTGGGGAAAATTGCTCCGCGAGGGCTCCGTCGGCGCCGACGTCACCCATAAGTGAGGACTGACTTCCTGCTTGGTCCTGGAGAAGCACCCTGTATTGGTAATGCTTTCCTTGGGAAAGAAAACGGAGGAACCTTCTGTGAGATGGATGGATGGATGAGGACATGTGTGTACGCATCCTTGAGATCTAGAGAACAAAGCCAATCCTGACTCTGAAGGTATGGAAGGAGAGTGCCCAGAGAAAGCATCTTGAATTTCTCCTTGCATAGAAATTTGTTCAATTCTCTGAGATCTAATATGGGTCTGTAGCCCCCTGTTTTCTTTGGGATCAGAAAGTAGGGGGAGTAAAACCCTGACCCTTGTTGAAGGAGAGGTACTTCTTCTATTGCCCCTTGGGCAAGAAGGGTAGCCACCTCCTGACCTAGAAGGTCGAGGAGAGATGTTGGAGAATTGAAATGTCTCACCATGGTGTGAGGAGGAAGGTTTGAGAAATGAAGTTTGTAGCCCTCTCTTATGATGGAGAGGGTCCACTGCTCTGCTGTAATTTGCTCCCATCTGGGAGCAAAATGAGCTAACCTTCCTGGAATGGTGAGAGGCTCTGGCTGTTTCAGAGCCAGAAAGGCTAAGTTCTCTAGCATCAAGTCAAAAGCCCTGAGGAGGCTGGGTCTGCTGAGTTGCAGCAGCCCCTGTAGGCTTAGGCCTGACCTGTTTGGGTTGCTGCCGCTTAGCAGCAAAACGACCTGTAGATGATTGTTGGCCAGAAGCAGGATGGAATCTGCCTTTCTTGAAAAAAGACTTCTTGAAAGGTTTTTTCTTTGCAGGAATAGAGGTTGACTTTGAAAGTCTATCCAAAGCAGAATTTTCTGCATCCATTTGAGTGGCTTTTATTTGCCAATCTTTGCCAAACAGGTTTTCTCCTGTACAGGGAAGATTTCCCAAGCCATCCTGGACCCAAGATTCTAGATCAGAAGCCTGGAGCCAAGCAATTCTGCGAGCAGCTATGGCAATGGCCGAAGCTCTGCTGGCACCCTCAAAGAAGTCAAAAGCTGCACGGTTGGAAAACTTTGAAATATCTTGAGTATACTTAAGCCAAATAAGAAATTCTTCCCTTTTATCCTCTGGAAGAAAAGGGAGGAAAGTGTGCAGTTTATCTGCAACTTCTTTCAGAAACACCCATATAAAGACTATAGGAGTTGATTCTGGCAATGAGCATACTGGCTTGGAAGATTTTCCTACCAAAAGCATCCAAGGTCCTGCATTCTCTTCCGGGAGGAGCAGAGGAGTGTCTTTTTGCACTCTTTATCTTTTTCATAGCTGACTCCACCACAATAGAATGGTGAGGAAGCTGTGTTTTATGAAACCCAGGACAAGGAGGGACACGGTACATAGTGTCCAATCTACGAGAATGAGGAGAGATAGTGAGAGGAGTCTCCCATAAGTCAATCATGTGATCATAAAGAATCTCATGAATTGGCAAGGTGACTGCCTCCTTAGGAGCCTTAGAATAACCTAAAATATCCAATTTTTTAGCTCTAGGCTCTAATTCAGAGGTTACTGAAATAGGGAGCCCCTTAGCCACTTCTCTTATGAAGTCTTGAAAGGACAAGTCTTCTGGAGGAGACATTCTTCTTTTTGGAGAAGAAGGCTCTTCAGGAAGGGCTATGGATACTTCAGCAGATGCCTCCGATGCATCAGAATCTTCGGAGGAATCGAAGTATCGACTGTCAGGGTGCTCTTTCAAAGCTCGATACGCATACCGAGAAGGGAACCGCTGCAGACGACACCATGGCCGATGTCGATGCAGTCGGTACCGGTACACGCATTGGGCCGATACCGACAACGGAGTTTGTTGTGGTATCAGCGGCGTCGCAGCTTGAATGAAGGCCGTGATAGCCTGCTGCATGGATAGAACATTCTGATCCATCGACGCCATGAATGTCTGGAATTCGGTACCGGAAGGTTGTGCCGGTACCCAAGAGCATTCCAACAGGTGATCGGTCGAGGCCGTGCCATCGATGTCAACCTGTAATCCCATAGGTGGAGCTTTGGAAGCCGGAGCTTCCCACCGGTGTAGTTTTGCCGGTGCAGGATCCTCGAGGGCAAGCCTGGAGGCATCTCGATGCTTGGAAGGGGATCTACCCTTCGAGGACTGGCTGGATTTATGTTTGGATACCTGAGATGCATGGGAGGAAGAAGCAGCCCTGGAAGACGTCGATGCCACTGAAGCTGCATCAGAGGGAAACAGTACATGGAGCTTGGCTGCTCGGTTCTGTAAACCTCGTTTAGACATCAAGGAGCAGGACGAACAATCCAAAATGGAGTGGTAAGAACCCAAACATTTAAGACACCATTCATGGGTGTCGGTAACAGAAATAGTACCGCTGCACTTAGTGCATTTTTTAAACCCGGAGGCTGGTTTTTCCATGAGGAAAATTTTTCGTGAGGCCTAAGGCCCAAAGAGGGAAAACACACTAAGTGAGGGAAAAATATGTTCTTTTTTTTTTTTTTTTTAGAAGAAAAGAAAGAAAGACCGGCGGTACCGGTCTGACGTCGGGGAAGGCAGACGCGCGACCAAAGAAATAAAATAAAACAAAGAACTTCTTCAGCGGTGACAGGAACACGACCTGCTGGCTCCGCGGAAAAGAACTACTGGGGAGAGGCGGTTAGGAAAGGCGGGAAGGCAGCGTGCAGGTGCTGTGGGATGCTCCCAAAAGCTTTCCTTTTTGGGAAGCTGGGGAGCGTTCCCGCGCAGGCTCCGTCGGTACCGACGTACCCATATGTGAAGACTCATTCCTGCTTGTTCCTGGAGATACTGACCCTCCACCTGTGAGTGGTGCACTGAAAGAGCACTAAGATGAACTCTAACAGAATTGGACTTAATGCCTAGGTTGGACAGGTGAAGCAAATACTGCAGCACCACTGGTACCAGGCATGAGAAGGGATTCTCGTTGTGTTGAGTACACCAGGAAGAGAATCTACGCCACTTAAGGGCATAAGACTTTCTGGTGGACTGCCTCCTAGAGGCCAAGACTACGTCCTCCACTTCCCTAGGCAGTAGTAAAGGCGCTAGGACTACCCTTCAGCAGCCAGGCCATCAAATTGAGGGACTGGAGATTGGGGTGCAAGAGAGATCCCTGCTCCTGAGACAGGAGATCGGGTTGCATCCCCAGAGGAAGAGGAGTGTCCACCGCTAGTTGCAACAGTAGTGGGAACCAGGGTTGCCTTTGCCACCTGTGGGCCACCAGAATCACTGAGGCCTTGTCCCAGATCACCTTGAATAGTGTCTTGAACACTAGAGGCGTGGGAGGAAACGCATATAGGATGCCTGTAGACCATGGAATGAGAAACGCATCCGCTGCTACTCGGAGAGGATGCGGTTGTCTGGAACAGAACCGGGGAAGTTGACGGTTCAGAGGACTGGTAAAGAGATCTATGGTTGGAAGACCCCATCTCAGGAAGATCTGTTGAACCACTAAAGGGTTCAACTGACATTCGTGCGGCTGCAGAATCCTGCTCAATCTGTCCGCCAGGTAATTCTCCTGACCAGGGAGGTAGACTGCTTTGAGAAGAATGCCATGATCGACTGCCCAGGAGCACAGTTTCTGCGCTTCCTGACAGAGAAGGCAGGACCCTGTGCCCCCTTGTTTGTTCACATAGAACACAGCCACTTGATTGTCCGTCTGAACCAAGATGGACTGGTGAGAGATGAGATGAGAGAAAGTTCTCAGGGCTAAGCGGATAGCTCTCAGTTCTAAGAGACTGATCTGCTGTGCGGCCTCCCAAGGAGTCCACAGGCCTTGAGTACATGCCCTTTGGCAATGTGCACCCCAACCTTGAAGAGAAGCATCGGTTGTCAGCACCTGAGAGTGTGGAGGTGCCTGAAAAAGCACCCCTTGCACTAGATTTGGAAGATGAAGCCACCATTGCAAAGAAGACTGTAGTAGGCTGGACACCCTAACTTTGTCCGTGAGGCTTCCTGTGGCCTGGTGCCACTGAGGCCCCACTGAGCTGGTCTCATGTGTAGACGGGCATTTGGAGTCACATGGAATTGTCTGGCGGAGACCAGAGAATTGTCTGGCGGAGACCAGAGAATTGCTGTGGAATAGCCTGGCTAGAGCCATCAATCTGTGGGCCCTGTCCACTGGTAGAAAGGCCTTTGCCTGAAAGGTGTCCAGTCAAGCTCCTATGAACTCCATGTTTTGGGAGGGATGCAAATTGGACTTTGCGAAGTTTATGACAAACCCCAGGTGCTGAAGCAGAGCGACAGTGCGAAGGGTGGCTTGATTGGCCTCTTGCGGGGACTGACCCCTGATGAGCCAATCGTCCAGATATGGAAAGACAAAGAGGCCTTGAACCCTGAGGTAGGCCGCCACCACCGCCAGGCACTTGGTGAATACCCTGGGGGCGGATGTAAGGCCAAAAGGCAGTACTCTGTACTGATAATGGTTTCCTCCCACGACAAATCTGAGATATTGTCTGTGGTCTGGATGAATAAGGATGTGAGTATAAGCATCCTTGAGATCTAAGGAGCATAGCCAATCTCCCTGCTGGAGATAGGGCAGCAGGATTCCAAGGGTAAGCATCTTGAACTTTTCCCTCTCCAGGAACTTGTTCAGGTTTCGCAAGTCTAGGATGGGTCTGAGGCCTCCTGTTCTCTTTGATACCAGGAAGTACCTGGAATAGAAGCCGTGACCTCTCAGGTGATGGGGCACCGGTTCCACTGCCTGTTCCTTCAGAAGACCTGCCAACTCCTGCAGGAGTAAGTCCCTGTGCAGAGGGAGTCTGGGAGGCTCCCCTGGAAAATAGGAGGGGGGTACTTGGTGGAAGTGGAGGAGATAGCCCTTCTGGACTATACTTAGAACCCAGGTATCCCTTGTGACGGCTGACCACCTGTGGGCGAACAGGGCCAGCCTGCCTCCAGTGCTGATGGGGGCCAGCTGAGGAGGAGAGGCCATGCCATTGCAGTCAAAATCCCCCTCCCTGCTGAGCAGGAGCCGGAGTAGGAGGCTTGGGGGCCTTCTGCCTACGGGGCCCATGACCCTGCCCCTTGGCCTGCTGACCCTGTTGGGGAGCTACAGAGGCCTGATAATGAGGGTACTGTTTATAGGCAGATGACTTCCTCGGGTAAAAGGTCTTTTTTCCCGAGCTCTTCTTCTTCTGAGAAGGGGCAGAGGTTTTTCTGGACAGCCTTGTCTGGGTAAGAGTCTCGGTCTCGAGTTCGGCAGCCTTGTCAGCCATGGGCTTGCCAAAGAGGTTTTCACCTTGGCAGGGGACATCGACCAACTTGTCCTGCACCCATGGCTCAAGGTCCGATGACTGTAGCCAAGCCTGACGGTGTGCACCGATGCCAGCCGCGGCTATTCCGGCCGAAGCCTCGAAGCCATCGTAGGCTGCTCGAGATATAAACGTCGAGCACTCACGAATACCCGAGAACAGAGCACTGAACCTCTGCAAAGGTTCCTCGGAGAGACCAGCAGAGAACCCGGCAATCTCCTTCGCCAGGTCTCGAAGGTACATTCCCATGTACAGCTGGTAGGAGGTCTGGACACAGCAAGCAAGCATAGAGCCCTGGAAGCACTTTTTACCGAGGGTATCCAGGCTCCGGGCCTCCCGGCCGGTAGGCACCAAGGAGTGCATCTTCTGACTCTTCAGACGATGCATGGCCGATTCCACAACCATGGAGTGGTGCGGTAATTATGCCTTTTGGAACCCGGGGCTCTTGCGGACTCGATAGATGGAATTGACCCGCTTGCTCAAAACCGGCGTTGAGGCCGGCGCCTCCCACATGCGGAAGAGCAACCATTCCAGCATCGGAGGAACCGGCACAGTAAAGGCCTCCTTCGGAGGACAGTCATACTGTAGGGCCTCGAGCTCCTTGGCTCGAGGCTCCTCCTCGGGATCCGCGGGGAATGCCAAAGCCTTGGCCATGTCCTGCACAAAATCCGAGAACCAGGTATCCTCCGGGGGGGACCTTCTCCGAGGCTTGGACTCGGGTGAGTCCGAAGGAACGCACCGAGTCTGAAAGGTGTCAGGCGACTCCTCATCCTCCGTCTCCCAACCGGACTCCTCGGAGGAGGAATCGAGCGGCTCCAGTCAGGCAGGCATTAATGCCATCCGCCCTGATGCCGAGGGTACCGGCGTCGACTACCTCGGTCCCGAAAGGGAGGCTGAGGGGGACCTTGGCCGAGGATCGACTCGAGCTTGTATGGACTCGAGGATCGGCTCGGCCTCCGGGGTCGACTTGGACATCGATGTCCCGGTGGTCGGGGTAGATGCACTGGTGAGACCGGCGATCAGTGCCCGCTGCTGTTCCATGAAGGCAGCCAAGCTGCTCTCCAAGGCCGTCAACCTGAGTCCGAGCTCAGGAGACTCAGCAGCCCCCGACTTGGGCCCCGGCGGCGGCTATCCTGGAGGTGAGTCCACGAGGACTACAGTACTCACGTGAACCGGAGACTCCATCTCCACACATGGTTGCTTTGCAGGCCTCTCCGACTCCGAAGACCCGGGACAGCGCTCGGGGCTATGCGACTTGGCCCTCGAGGAGCCAACTGCGTCCACCGACGCCGCCCTCGCGGGTTTTTTCTTCTTACGATGTTCCCGTGAGGGAGACCCCCTTTCAGAGGAGCCTCAACGCTGCTCAGTGCCGGAGTCCCGAGACGTCGAGGCCTCTGATGAGGTCCGGGCCCTACCGGACGCGGAGTCAGAGAAGATTCTTTCCTTTTGGTGCTGCTGGCTCCATAACGCCTTAGAGGACATTTTCCCACACGGACCATAGATCATCGGGTCATGATCGGGTCCGAGGCACCGGAGGCAGCAGTCATGTGTGTCGGTGAGAGACACAAGTTTCTTACACCGATCACACTTTTTAAACCTCCTATATCGCGCTTCGATTTGTATTGAAGAGATTCCCTCTCCTGTATCACTCTTCCCAGAATCTCTTCTCCTGAGGCTCTCTGCTTCCTCCCCCCCTCTTTATTTCCTTCTTCTTTACTTACCTCCTTCTCTTACTCCTGCCTGCTGGGAGGCAGCCCTCCAGACTATTTCGGACCTCGTTTTGCATTTCCCCAATCTCATCCTCCTGGGTGATTTTAACGTCCATATTGATAACCCCACTAGGCTAAAGGATCGAGCCTTCACTAACCTTATGAACGATATCCCCCTGCAGCAACATGTGGTTGGTCCTACTCACATGGCAGGTCATACCTTGGATCTCATCCTGTCACCTCTGTCATTACAGCCAGTGATCTCGCCTCCCTCTACCCTCAGTATTCCATGGTCAGACCATTTCTGTGTTTTCTCGTCAATTTCCTTCTCCCCTATGGGAGATGGCCTTCCAGTATCTCCCCGTAAGCCTTTACTTCGCCGCCGCATCACTGCAGAAACGCATCTGGCTTTTCCTCCTGCATCCACAATCTTCCCAGCCGATTTTGCCACTCGTCCCACGGATGATCAGGCTGCCCTTTGGGATTCCCTTTTAGCCAACTCCCTGGAGGAGTTAGCGCCTCTCCGTCCAGTTTCTAAGACCTCCAGGTCGCCCTCTTCGCCCTGGTATCATTCTGCTCTGCGTCTTTTGCGTTCCCAGTTGCGTCAAGTCCAACGTCGTTGGTCTCGGCATCCTTCTCCAGAATTACATCTTCGTTTTAAGCATCTATCATCCGAATATCGTTCAGCTATTCAATCTGCTAAGCTTACTTTTTATTCTGCCCAGATCTCGGCAGCAGCCAGTTCTTCACGGCAACTTTTTACCATTCTGCGGAAGTTGTCATCCACCAGTTCTAAGAGCCCGCGGGTTACCGCTGTCCCGGATCCTCAGTCCCTTGCCACCTTCTTTTCTGATAAGATGCTAACCCTTGCGTTTTTCTTTCTCCACTCCCCCTCCTCCTCCTCCTCTCTCTCCCTCTTCCTCAGTCGCGTCTCCTACTTTTCTTCCAGCCCTTCTTCCTGTGCATTTATCATCAACTCCCACTCCAGGGGATCTTGTTTTCACCCATACTTGGTCATCCTTTCACCCAGTTCTTTCAGCAGAAGTGTTACTGTCACTGTCCAAGTCTCGGAGAACCACTTGTATCCTAGATCCCGTCCCTTCCCAGTGGCTCGTAGAACCTTCTCTTCAACTGGTACCACTCATTACCACCATTATCAATTCCAGTTTCTCCTCAGGCCACTTCCCATCATCTTGGAAGTCTGCAGTCGTACATCCTCTCCTGAAGCAACCCTCCCTGGACCCATCTGTTTTGTCCCATTGGCGTCCGGTGTCGAATCTTCCTTTCCTTGCTAAAATCCTAGAGCGTTGTGCTTTTGACCAATTGAGCACACACGTCGAATCCACAAACTCACTCCACCCAAGACAAGCTGGCTTTCGCCGGGGCCATAGTACTGAAACCGTTCTTCTTGCACTACTGAATGAACTGCATGTCACTCACGATCGCGGTGGCATTACCCTCCTTGTGTCACTTGATTTATCTGCAGCCTTCGACCTGATCGACCACCGTACACTACTGTCCCGGCTTTCAGATATTGGTCTTCGAGGTACTGTCTGGCATTGGTTCCGCTCTTTTCTCTCATCCCACTCGTTTTCTGTACACGTTAAGGGCCAGTCCTCATCTACGCTTCCCCTCACCTGTGGTGTGCCACAGGGCTCCGTTCTTTCCCCTCTGTTGTTTAATATTTTTCTCGCTCCACTTCCCTTGATTATTCAGCAATATCCAGTTTCATCATACTTCTATGCGGATGACATTGTTCTACTCTTCCATACCTCACCAACATCCCCTGATATATCCCAACTAAATCTCTGCCTCACCCACATAGCCTCCTGACTCTCAGAGAACTTTCTCCATCTTAACCCAGCGAAGTCCTCCGCAATGTGGGTGTCTTTGAGTGGCTCATGTCCTACCCTTGCACCTACTATTGGAACATCTAGCATTCCCCTCACATCTTCGTTTCGTTATCTAGGTGTTCTTCTAGACCCCTCTCTATCCTTCCATGAGCACATTTCTATGATTTCCCGCCGCTCCTTTGCTGCCTTACGGCAAATTAGGGCTGTCCGCACTGTGTTACCTTCCAATTCCTTAGTTACTCTGGTACTCGCTTTGGTCATTAGCAGGTTCCTTAGTTACTCTGGTACTCGCTTTGGTCATTAGCAGGTTCAGACTACTGCAACGTTTTCCTGGCCAATCTCCCCAATTATCAACTCCAAAGATTACAGCGCATCCAGAACACCGCAGCGCGTCTGGTCACCTTTTCTCGTTCATTCGATCATATCAACCCGATTCTTCTCCGGTTACATTGGATGCCCCTTCGATACCGTTTTCACTATAAATTTTTGATTCTGATTCATCGCGCCATCTATACCTGCAACCCCCTCTATTTAGCAGACTGCATTTCTTTACACTCTCCTCACCGTCAACTTCGCTCAATCCATACTAACCGCCTATCCCTACCTTCACCTTCCCAAGCCCACCTGGAACAGACACGCCACTCAGCCTTTTTCTTCCTCAGACCATTATTGTGGAATATGCTGCCAACTCACCTCCGGTTAGAATCATCCTATCCTCAGTTTAAGTCGTTGCTCAAGACTCATCTCTTTCAGAAAGCATTTGACCTCTCCCCTGAGGCCCTTCCCTGAGTACTGCCTGTCCCTGTCTTTTGTCCTGTCTATAGCCACTTTCCCTTACCCTTGTCTTTATGGTCTGTGTTGCCCGGCTGGGCTACCCTGTTTTATGATTTGTTATTAGTGTGTAGTGCCTCTGTCCTGCTCTGTTCCCCTCCTTCCTGTCTATTTTTTGGCGTTCTTTTTCTTGGTTTGCAGTGGTTAACCAGTTTTTATTGTACACCGCTTAATGTTCTTACAACAGCGGTCTATCAAATACTAATAAAGATAAAGATAAACCCGCTGGCAGCCATCGGGGGAAAAAGGGCCCCTGCAAGGTCAAAAGACAGGGCTGCCAGTGAAAAAAGAAAAAATGGCGCGAACGCTAGTCACTAAGGACAATAACCGAAAGAGATCCGGGCTCGATACCGACGTATCGGGCCCAGGCGGGAAAGGGAAACCGGCGTCGAACTGAAGAAAAACAGGTTAACGCAGAGAAAATCAACTTCTTCCTCGGGTAAAACGAATATACATCCATCGGGCTCCGCGGAAAAAAAAGAAGACTGAGCAAGATGGCACCCTTGGGCGGGAAGGGGACCGTGCATGCGCGCTGCATTCCCAAATGCTTTCTATGAAAGCTGGGGAAATGCTCCGCACGGGAGCTCCGTCGGAGCCGACGTCACCCATATGTGAGGACTGACTTCCTGCTTGGTCCTGGAGAAATCCACAGTACTACCTTTTAACTTTCAAAAGGGAGATTATGATAAAATGAGGAAAATAGTTAAGAAAAAACTAAAAGGAGTAGTTGCAAAGGTTAAAGACTTACATCAAGCTTGGGTGGTGTTGAAAAATACTATCTTGGAAGCCCAGACCAGCTGTATTCCACGCTTTAAGAAAAGTGGAAGGAAGTCCAAAAAACTGCCAGTATGGTTTAAAGGTGAGGTCAGAGAGGCTGTTGTTGCCAAAAAAGCATCTTTCAGGAAATGGAAAAAAAAGCCAAATGAAGAAAACTGGAAACAGCACAAGCACTGGCAAGTTAAATGCAAGGCATTGATAAGGCAGGCAAAGAGAGAATTTGAGAAGAAGCTTGCTGTGGAAGCAAAAACGCATAATGAAGACTTTTTCAAATACATTCGTAGCAAAAAACCTGTGAGAGTCAGTTGGATCATTAGATGATAGGGGGATAAAAGGGGCACTAAGAGGGGATAAGGCCATAGCAGAGAGACTGAATGAATTCTTTGCTTCAGTCATTACTGAGGAAGATGCAGAGATGTTACCCATGACTGAAGTGGAATTTAAAGGTGATACTGCAGAAGAATTTAAAGAAATATCGATACACCGGGAAGATGTATTACAACATATTTGATAAACTGAAGAGTAGCAAATCACCTGTACCAGATTGTATACATCCAAGGCTGTTGAAAGAACTGAAATATGAGACTGCAGACTTATTAGTAATCTGTGAACTATCATTAAAATCATCTGTAATACCTGAAGATTGAAGGATAGCCAAATTAACGCCAATTTTTAAAAAGTGTTCCAGGGTGATCCCGGAATCTACAGACCGGTGAGCCTAAAGTCAGTTCTGGAAAAAATGGTAGAAACCATAATAAAGACCAAAATTACTGAACATGTAAATAGTCATAGCTTAAGGGGAGACAGCCAACATGGCTTTAGACAAGGAAGATCTTGTTTTACTAATCTGTTATGTTTTTTTGAAGGTGTGAATCAACAGATAGACAAAGGTGAGTCAGTTGATATAGTATATCTGAACTTTCAGAAAGCCTTTGACAAGGTTTCTCATCAGAGACTTTTGGCTAAACTAAAAAGTCATGGGATAGGAGGCAGTGTACTATTGTGGATCAGGAACTGGTTAAAAAGATAAAAAGCAGAGGGTAGGGCTAAATGGCCAATTTTCCCAATGGAGAAAGGTAAATAGTGGAGTACCTCAGGGATCTGTGCTGGGTCCGCTGCTTTTTGACATATTCATAAATGACCTAGAAAGTGGAATAACGAGTGAGGTTATCAAATTTGCAGATGACACAAAACTATTTAAAGTTGTTAAAACCCAAGAGGATTGTGGAAAATTGCAAGAGGATCTTGATAAATTAGAAGACTGGGCATCAAAATGGCAGATGAAATTTAATGTGGATAAGTGCAAAGTTATGCACCTAGGGAAGAACAAGCCAAACTATGATTACACAATGCAAGGTTCCACATTAGGAATCACCACCCAGGAAAAAGATTTAGGCGTCATTGTGGATAACATGTTAAAACCCTTGGCCCAGTGTGCAGCGGCAGCCAAGAGAGCAAATAGAATGCTAGGTATCATAAGGAAAGGAATGGAAAATAAAACAAAAGATATTATAATGCCTCTGTATCGTTTCATGGTGTGACCGCATCTCGAATATTGTGTGCAATTCTGGTTGCCGTATCTTAAAAAGGATATAGAGTTATTAGAAAAGGTTCAGAGAAGAGCCACCAAAATGGTAAAGGGGATGGAAGGGTACTCCTATGAAGAAAGGCTAAAAAGGTTAGGGCTCTTTAACCTGGAAAAGAGACGGCTGAGGGGAGATATGATAGAAGTCCATAAATTAATGAAAGGAGTGGAACGGGTAAACGTAGATCGATTGTTTACATTATCAGAATATAGAAAGACTAGGGGACATGCAATGAAGCTACAGGGTAAACTATTTAAGACTAATAAAAGAAAATATTTTTTCACTCAACGTGTAATCAAACTCTGGAATTTGTTACTGGAGGATGTAGTAAAGGCTGTTAGTGTAGCTGGGTTTAAAAGGAGAAATTAGACCTTACCTGCTAATTGTCTTTCCTTGAGTTCTCTCCGGGCCAGTCCAGAACAAATGGGTAGTCAATCTCCCTCCTCTAGCAGCTGAGGACTGAACACTGATTGTTGTTGCTAGGTTACCCAGCTCTCCCCTGGTGACAGCAGTCAGTCTTAACGTAGCAAGCAGAAGAAAATCAACAAAAACTGACCAAAGAATTGGAAGAGTTACACCGAAGATAGGTGATCTTGCGCCGACCTCCGAAACGAAGGAGTACGGCAGTGCAAGAGAAAAAAACTTCCACTCGAAAGTTTTGGCTCTGGTGGGGGTTTTTTTGTTTTTGTTTGTTTTTTTATAACGAAAGACCAAAAACCAAATATACGCAGACAACTTCTCAACTAGGAAATTTCTTATAGGAAGCTATGTCATGGACCAAAAACGAGAACCGTAAAACATGTACAGGAGATACACATAGGGCGGGTTCTGGACTGGCCCGGAGAGAACGCAAGGAAAGACAATTAGCAGGTAAGGTCTAATTTCTCCTTCCTATTCGTCTCTCCGGGCCAGTCCAGAACAGATGGGTAGTACCAAAGCAGTAACTAACCCTGGGAGGGACCTGTGAGCCCCGCTACTACGGCCGAAGCCCCCACACACGCATCCTGCCGCGCCAGTACATCCGACCGATAATGCCGGGAAAAAGAATGGAGGGAAGACCAGGAAGCCGCTCGACATATATCCACCGGCGGAACCAACGCCGACTCCGCCCACGAGGCAGCTTGACCCCTGGTAGAATGAGCCCGAAGACCGAGGGGAACAGTCTTGCCTCTGGATTCATACGCGACCCTAATGGCATGTTTCACCCAACGCGCAATGGAAGCTTTAGAGGCCGCTTGCCCCTTGGAGGGACCCACAAATAGTACAAACAACCTGTCTGACTTACGAAACGACTCAGTCTCCCGAAGGTATCGACGGAGCACACGACCCATATCCAACTTCCGCAGAGAACGATCGAAAGAACCTGCCCCAGACGCCGCGAAGGTGGGCAGCGAAACCGATTGATTCAGATGAAACGCAGACACTACTTTAGGAAGAAAGGACGGAACCAGACGCAAGACCACTTTTTCCTTTGAAAACTGAAGAAACGGCGGTCGACAGGAAGGCGCCTGCAAATCCGAAATGCGTCTAGTGGAGCATAAGGCCACCAAAAACGCTGTCTTCCAGGAAAACTCTCGGATAGTACCAGAAGAACAGGGCTCAAAAGGAGACTCTGTCAATACCTCCAACACCAGATTCAAATCCCAAGGAGAAATAACCTGCCGAAACGGAGGCCGAAGCTGTTTGGCCGCTCGAAGAAATCGCAGAACGTCCGGATGGGAGGAAAGACGAGATCCGCGAACCGGACCACGAAAAACCGAAAGAGCCGCTAACTGCACCTTCAAAGTGCTAAGAGCGAGACCCTTTTCAAGCCCGCACTGAAGAAACGCCAAAATATCCGGAATGGAAGAGAGAGCAGGCCTCAAAGACCGATCCGAACACCACGCCTCAAATACGCGCCACACTCGAATGTAGGCCAACGACGTGGACCGCTGCCGCGATTGCAACAGCGTAGCTATCACAGCCGCCGAATAACCCTTGCGGCGCAACCGCGCCCTCTCAAGAGCCATGCCGTAAGCAAGAATCGATCCGCTTGGGGCATCAGAACGGGACCCTGATGCAGCAAGTCGACCCGAGCGGGCAACCGCCACAGCGGCTCCACTAGAAGTCGCCTTAGATCGGCATACCAAGGGCGCCTAAGCCAATCCGGAGCAATGAGGATCACCAGACCCTCGTGATTGGCAGCCCTCTGAATGACTCGGCCCACCAAGGGCCACGGAGGAAACACATACAGAAGCTGCTCCAACGGCCAGGGCTGCACCAGGCCGTCGAGCCCCTCCGACATATGTTCCCGGCGTCTGCTGAAAAATCTCACCGCCTTTGCATTGCCCAGAGATGCCATAAGATCCATGACCGGCTGACCCCATCGCAAGGTGAGTTCGTGGAAGACCTCTGCATTGAGCTCCCACTCTCCGGGATCCAGCACGTGCCGACTGAGATAGTCGGCCTGCACATTGTCCTTCCCTGCCACATGAGCCGCCGAAAGCGCCGCGAGGTGCAACTCCGCCCAGTGAAACAACTGTTGACTCTCCTCCAGGAGAAGGACACTGCCTGTTCCGCCTTGGCGATTTATGTAGGAAACCGTCACTAGGTTGTCGGAGAATATGCGCACCGGTTTCCCTTCGAGAAGACTGACAAACGCCACCAGCGCTAGGCGTACCGTTTTTAACTCCAGGCGATTTATGGACCACAGACTTTCCGCCGGCGACCAGGAACCTTGCGCTATTTGAGACAAACAATGCGCCCCCCAACTGGTCAGACTGGCATCCGTAGTCACCAAAATCCATTCCGGAAGCGCTAGCGGCACCCCCGCCTGCAGATGGTCCGGAACCCACCACCACTGAAGACTGACCCGCACGTGCTCGGGACAGCCCAAGCGACGAGAAAGCGGATGACGCTGCGGAGACCACCGCGAAAGAAGCGCTTGTTGGAGTGGCCGCATGTGCGCCCAGGCCCAAGGCACCAGATCCAAGGCTGCCGCCATCAGCCCCAGCAACTGTAAGTATTTCCACGCTGTCGGCACCCGAGCCCGCAAAAAACTCGACACCTGAGAGAGAAGCTTCCGAACCCGCTCCGGAGGCAAGAGGACGAGCCCCCTGTCCGTGGCGAAGAAAGCTCCGAGATAAGTTAGTTGCTGCACCAGCTCCAAACGACTTTTCACCTGGTTTACAACCCATCCTAGATGCTCGAGACAGGAAACCACCCGAGCGGTCGCCTTGACCGACTCCTCTCGCGACGCCGCTCGTATCAACCAGTCGTCCAGGTAAGGGTGAACCTGGGTGCCGTCCCTGCGCAGAGCTGCCGCTACCACCACCATCACTTTGGTGAAAGTGCGAGGCGCTGTCGCCAGCCCGAACGGCAAGGCCCGAAACTGAAAATGCCCCATGGGAACTGCAAAACAAAGAAATCGTTGATGATCGGGCCTGATAGGAATGTGCAGATAGGCCTCCGTCAAATCTATGGAGGAAAGAAACTCCCCCGGACGTACGGAGCTGATCACCGATCGCAAGGTCTCCATTCGGAAATGGGAGACGCGCAAGCACCGGTTCATGTGCTTTAAATCCAAGATGGGCCGAAACGAGCCCTCCTTTTTGGGCACTACAAAATAAATCGAGTATCGACCGAAGCCGCACTGGTCTGAGGGCACTGGAACCAGGGCACTGGAACCACAGCCCGGAGCCGCAGCAACCGATGTAATGTGTCGTGGATCGCCCTCCGCTTGGCGAGCGGACCGCATGGAGAAAAAACGAAGGCGTCCGTCAGAGGACAACTGAACTCGAGAGCATACCCTTCTCGGATAATCTGGAGCACCCACCGGTCTGTAGTAATGGCGGCCCAAGCGGAGACAAACTCCTGCAACCGACCTCCCACTGGAAGCTCCGCCTGGACCTGCCTCACTTCATTGCGGCTTCTTAATGGAAGACGGAGGGGCCGCAAAATAGCCCCTACTGGAACCTCTAGCTCCCCGAAAGGACTGCCCCCGGGACAGAAAATGACCCCTCTGATAAGGTGTAAAGCGGGCTCCGCGAAAACGACGAAATTCACGTCCCTGACCCCTAGGAAAGGAGCCCTGTTTAGCCGCTCTAGGACGGTCTTCAGGGAGGCGCCCCCCTTTGGAGTCACCTAAATCTTTAACAATCTTTTCTAGCGCTTCCCCAAAAAGCAGCTTACCTTTGTACGGGAGTTTACTGAGACGCGCCTTGGACGAAGCATCCGCCGCCCAATTCTGCAACCATAGAAACCGACGAGCGGCAATCACGGAAGCCATAGCTTTCGCGGAAATCCGAACCAAATCATAAAAGGCATCCGCCAAATACGCCGCCGCCGATTCTAATTTAGCACCTTCACCAGACGGAGAAGCGTCCCCTTCTGGAGCAGAAGCTAGCTGACTCCAGCGAATAGAAGCCCTGGAAACGTATGCTCCACAAACGGACGCTTGCAAAGCTAGCGCACTGGAATCAAAGGCCTGCTTCAACAGCGCCTCCAGCCTGCGATCCTGCATATCCTTGAGGGCAGTAGCACCCTCTACCGGGATGGTAGTCTTCTTGGTGACTGCAGAAACTAGCGCATCAACCTTAGGCATACATAGAAGCTCCCTTTCCTCAAGAGGCATAGGATATAAACGCGCCATAGTCCTAGCCCCTCGCAAGGAAGCCTCTGGACATTCCCACTCGGATTCAATCATCTGCCTAATAACCCTGTGTATAGGAAAACATCTTTGCTCGGTCTTGAAACCCTGTAACAAGGGATCCTCCAAGGGCTCCTGTTGAACCACTGGAGGCACGATATTAAGCGCCGACAGGGACTGCGCAATGAGAGCTGTCAACTCCTCCTTCTTAAAAACCCTAAACACATTAGGATCCTCTCCAGGGCCCAACTCACCTTCTTCTAGGTCCGCGGGCCAGGATACCACACCGGGGTCTAACAGGAGCTCCCCCTCCTCTGGCCCCAAAATATCCGTTGCCAGAGAGGCAGACTCAACCTTAGAATCCTTAAGAGCCGCCAAAGAGGAAACCCCCTCCCCGGGATCTGACAGGCTAGAGACCCTTGCCTGAGAAACCTGCCCAGAATCTGCCAGAGCTGTAGCAGGAGATTGAGCTTTTTTTAAGCAAATAAGCCCTGTGAAAAGCTAAAATAAACTCCGCCGAAAGGAGTGGATCCAGAACCTCTGGCACCTCTGTTAACAAAGGCTGCTTTTGCTCTTCAGCGCCATGGCGGGACTTAGTCTTGCGCTTGCCTGCCTTAGGGAGAGGAGCAGACGAAACGGCTGGCCCCGCTAAGATGGCTGCCGTTCCCGCGCTTTCAACCGAAGGCTGAAGCGTTGCAAATGGCCCAGCGGGACTCCCCTGCTGATCCTGCATAGCGTGGCCTGGACCGATTCCTCAAAGAGACCCCGTGACCGCCCAAAACGAAGGTGAAAACCCGACAACCTAAACTGCGGCGAGCGAGCAGCCCCGATAACCCGCGGGAGGAGGGGAAACACACGCGGTGGTCACCCGCGCTGAGGAATTACCTTAAAATGCCACCAATGCTGGAAGTGCTCCCGACAGATACCAAACCGCTGCCAGCGGCCACGGGAGAACAAAACACACAACGGGATAAGGTAAACAGCAGCTGGGGCTCCCAGGCCTGTTCCCTAATGCAGAATTCTCAGAGAAGAGGAGACAGGCTCTGCCTCATTCTCCGGGCCGGTTCACGGCTCACTGACTTCAGCGCTGAAGCGCGATTAAAGCCAACACAAGTGCTGAAAATACCCTGCCAGGGTAAAGCACCATCTGTTTTCAGTGTACACTCTTCCAAGTAGTAAATAAAAGATAGTAAGAAAAAGAAAAGCAACCAGTCTCTTGTGGGAAGTCAATCTCCCACATCCAGCTCAGCTGCTGAGGACATTAAGACTGACTGCTGTCACCAGGGGAGAGCTGGGTAACCTAGCAACAACAATTAGTGTTCAGTCCTCAGCTGCTAGAGGAGGGAGATTGACTACCCATCTGTTCTGGACTGGCCCGGAGAGACGAATAGGAAAAGGTTTGGACAAGTTCCTGGAGGAAAGGTCCATAAACCATTATTAAGAAGGGACCCAGGATAACAATGCTTGACCCAGTACAAGCATTGCGGAACCTGTGTCTTTTGGGGAAACTGCTAGGTACGTATGACCTAGATTGGCCACTGTTGGAAACAGGATACTGGGCTTGATGGACCTTGGTCTGACCCAGTATGGCATATCTTATGTTCTTATGTTGTGAGGACTTTTTTCCTGTTTACCCAAGGGGAACGTCTGGATCTTTTTTACTATCAGAAAAACCTACTTGTCTGGACTGGACAGAAAATGAGGACTGAAGACCTTCACTGAAAAATACTGTACACAGAAGTAACCACACAGCACAACATGGTTCAAAATTTCACTCTCCTAGAGATTACAACCAGTGATTTAAGGGAAAGACATTGGGAGTACTGCTATTTGAATACTACTGTTTCCCTATATAGGCTCAAAGAACATGTGTCATGCTATGTTCTCTCTCTGCACATTAAAATTTGAGACCCATTCAATATTGTGCTGAAGCTGCTCCTCTGTACATACACGTGTATAAATTTCACCACTTTACCAAAAACCCCAAAAAACAATCTAATCGTCTGTCCAATCCTCTATATGGCAGATCTCCCCTGAGAGTAGTATCATAGGAAACTCTATACTAAGAACCAAAGATGCATGACACAAAGCTCAACTCTGGCTGTGAGGGACGGACAGACATAAAACAGACTTGTCTAAATCTGGGTTACACATATTTGTTGCCATATCTGGCTAAGGAGGCAAGGTGTCTATAAATGTCACTCTCTGGTTGGAAGACACAATATATATTATAAACCACATAGAAAGGACTTTAGAGAAAAGAGTTGCTTACCGAAAAGTCCCTTTTTGGGGTTAGTTTCTTGGGAAAGTGATCAAAGGCATAAGGCTTAGTGCAGATGGGGTACCGGTTCCGGTGAATTTTGTAAAAAAGGTGTGCTGATTTGTCAAGCCGATAATCACAGATGTACACATCCTGTTCTTTCACGCCTTTTGGTCTCCCTGTGATGCCAAAAAGGATAAATCACAGAAATGTGAAGCTTAGCAGAAGGGAAAACACTCCCTAAGGCACTTAGCTAATCTGTCCCATCTATGCCTGTTGCACACATCCTTTTTGTTTAACTAAAAGAAACATGTAAATGTGTATCAGGAAAAAAAAGATTTATTTAGTGTTCGAGTCTATATAAATATATATAGCTAATATAGTCACTTCTGAGCATGTTTCAAATTTTCAGATCTCCAACCCCACTCCACAGATGCAACAATGGAGTATGTGTGTGTGTGTGTGTATATATATATATATATATATATATATATATATATATATACACATATATATAGTATATATACATACATACACAAACATACATATGTATACACACACAGAGGGAGAAATTACAATAGCTTCCCTTTCCCATGTTCACAGCACCACCATAGCACTTACCTTTGCAGTAGGTATAGAGATCAAGTACACAGCATGTCCCCACGACCGCCTCTAGCGGGATGATCTCGTACAATGGCACTCGGAAGAGCTCATCATGGTAAAATCTCCGGGATGGTGAATGGTGAGTTTCATGTGGACGGAAGTAATGGTGACCAAAAGCAAACCGTTCCCCTCTAAGGACAGAAAGATAGAGCATTTTCAACAGTTGCACTTCTTGGGGCCAATCTGTTAGCTGTACAAAAAGCACAGTTATTTACCTGTAACGGGATTCTCCATGGACAGCATGACAAACCAGCCATATATGGGCATCACCACCATGACAGCATCAATCCAGATATGCTCTCTCAAAGCCTAGAAAAACCTAGATGGCTTTTCAGGGCATGTGATTGTTATATAGCTGCAAATGGCTTCAATGATGAGGAGGTGGTGGGAGGTACTGCATGGCCATTTTATCCTGCTGTCCACAGAGAAGGCCTGCAACAGGTAAATAACTCCACTTTCTCCTTGGACAAGCAGGACATAATCAACCACACATGGGTGACTCCCAAGCTGAGGGTACAAGGGAAAATGATTTGTGAAATGGCAATGGGTCGCCCTTGCAATCCAACTGACATTGCTACGGTAGGCTGAAGCTGGTTTGACAAGGAGGTTATGAACAACAATCTGGCCCAAGGAGCCACTACCAACATGGAAAACATAACATGAGATATGCCATACTGAGTCAGAACAAGGTCCTTCAAGCCCAGTATCATGTTTCCAACAGTGGCCAATCTAGGTCATAAGTACCGAGCAGTTTCCCCAAAAGACACAGGTTCCACAATGCTTGTATTAGGTCAAGCACTGATATCCTGGGTCCCTTCTTAATAATGGTTTATGGACCTTTCCTCCAGGAACTTGTCCAAACCTTTTTTAAACCCAGTTATACTAACAGCCTTTACTACATCCCCCGGTAACAAATTCCAGAGTGAAAAAATATTTTATTAGTCTTAAATAGTTTACCCTGTAGCGTATTGCATGTCCCCTAGTCTTTCTATATTCTGATAATGTAAACAATCGATCTACATTTACCCGTTCCACTCTGTTCATTAATTTATAGACTTCTATCATATCTCCCCTCAGCCGTCTTTTTTCCAGGTTAAAGAGCCCTAACCTTTTTAGCCTTTCTTCATAGGAGTATCCTTCCATCCCCTTTACCATTTTGGTGGCTCTTCTCTGAACCTTTTCTAATAACGCTATTTCCTTTTAAGATACAGCGACCAGAATTGCACACAATATTCAAGGTGTGGTCTCACCATGGAACAATATAGAGGCATTATATCTTTTGTTTTATTTTCCATTCCTTTCCTTATGATACCTAGCATTCTATTTGCTCTCTTGGCTGCCACTGCACACTGGGCCGAGGGTTTTAACATGTTATCCACAATGACGCCACTGATAGTGAAATGCATAGTCCAATGCAACAGCATGAAAGAAGCATTTATTTAAAGAGATCCTGTCCTTACATAGAGATGTTGATCAGATTGCTAGGCTAGTCTAAGGTATTCATAAAACTGAAATAATTGATTTTTTTCCCTGAAAATGTTGCAGCTGAGAAGTGTAACTGCTTTTCTGTTTAACCTTGGGAGTAAGAGGGGAGGGAGAACTGCATACTGATTGATGCTATCCAGGATGAGCATTTAAGTTAAGGTGTGACCTAATCTTAAGAGGGTTTTATCAGGAGGCAAGTACACCACAGAGGTTCACTGGAGTAAGAAGCATGAAGGGCTTTTTTTTGGGAGACAATCTTGCTAAGGTAGAGAACGCTGTATGAGTAGAATTCATGCATTGCTTGGAACAGGAACAAAATATTTCTTTTTGAATCTACATAAAAATTGGCAGGATGGAAATACAGAGTGATGCCATCTCTCCGAGGACAGAGAAAGCGTAGTTACTCACCTGTAACAGGTGTTCTCAAGGGACAGCAGGAATCACTCCTCACATATGGGTGACGTCGGTGCAGACGGAGCCCGCACGGAGCATTTCCCCAGCTTAAAAAGAAAACCTTTGGGACATGCTATCACGCATGCGTGGTCCCCTTCCCGCTCAAGGGTGCCATCTTGCTCAGTCAGATGACATAGCTAGGACGGTAGTGATATAAAATAAGGTTGGGAGGAGGGAGGGTTGTGAGGACTGATTTCTGCTGTCCCTGAGAACACCTGTTACATGTGAGTAACATATCAACATAGTAAATGACGACAGATAAAGACCAGTATGGTCCATCCAGTCTGCCCAGTAAGATGGCAAGAATAGGTGCACCTGCCGCTCCATGCAGGCCACTCCTCCCCATGTCTTTGTTTAGGGGTGAACCCACCGCTCCATGTAGGACACCCCTGTTTGTTGAGAAATTAGATAGTTTATTTTGATTTTATCCTGTTGCTGTAAAGGGATCCACTGTGTCTGTAACTACACTTTCTCCAGGAATAAGCAGGAAGTCAGTCCTCACATATAGGACTCCCTAGCTCCAGGCTGCTGAGGACTTAACTACGACAGCACCAACGGCGACCAAGTCGGGTAGCCCTGAGTTGCAGAAGATAAGTCCCCACTGAGAGACTCTGCAAGACCCTAGTGTCCAACAGCACTATCATTCCGGTAGCCTGAACACAGAAGGGCTGGAGGGCATGAGTTGCCTACACCCTGAGATTATTAGAGTACTGCCTGACGAAATGCACTGTCCCTGTGGGACTCGCTCTCCAGGCAGTAGTGAGCTGTGAATGTGCGAATCGAAGACCATGTGGCGGCATATCTCCGTCACTGGCATTGAGCATAGGTTGGCCATGGTCGTGGCTACTACCCTCACGCGATGCGCTGAGCTGTGACCTGGCAATACAGTCCACCACCCAAGTGGACAGAGTCTGCTTAGTCACAGGGAATCCAATTTGCTGGGGTCATAAGAAACGAAAAGCTGAGCAGCTTTGCGATAGGCCAGGGTCCGCTGTAAGTAGAAGGACAGGTCCTGTTTGCAATCCAGTTTATGAAGTACTAGTTCCTCCCTGCCGGCGTGAGGCCGTGGGAAGAAGGTGGGGAGGACCACCTCTTGGTTGAGGTGGAAAGGAGATACTACCTTTGGGAGGAAATTTGGGGTGTGTGCGGAGCACTATCCTATTATTGTAGAACCTTGCATATGGTGGCTCTGCCACCAGGACCTGGAGTTCATGCACTCTTCGAGTAGATGTGAGGGCCACTAGAAAGGCCACTTTCCAAGACAGGTACCACAGGTGACAGGTGGCAAGTGGCTAGGGGCTCGAATGGCAGTCTGGTGAGCTGTGAGAGCACCTTGTTTAGGTCCCACTCTACTGCCAGAGGGCAGAGGGGGCTTGGATAACAGGAGGCCCTCGAGGAACCTGGAGATCAGGGGCTGGCCCGAGGGTTTTTCCCTTGACAGGGTGGTGGTGAGCAGCTATCGCGCTCAGTTGTGCCCTCACTGAGTTAGACTTCAGCCCGCAGATGCAGTAGGTACTGGAGTACTAATTGCACATGGCAGGAGAAGGGGTTCTCCCTTCTTTCCACACACCAGGTGGAAAACCTTCTCCACTTAAAGGTATAAGCCTGTCTAGTGAAGGGCTTTCAGGAGGCCAGTAGGATCTCCTCGACATCTCGGAAGACTGAAAGGGGTCAATGCTACCCTTTCAGCAGCCACGCTGTTAGCTTTAGGGACCTCAGGTTGGGGTGCAGGAGGGCGCCCTCCTCCGGAGACAGGAGGTCCGGGGCTCAGCCCAGCGGGACTGGGAGTGCCACTGACAGGGAGAGCAGCAGTGGAAATCAGGGCTACCTGTGGGCAATTAATGTAACCTCGGTCATGAAGAGGGTCATGGCGACAGGGGGCAGTTGGTGGGAACACATATAGTAAGCCTTCAGGCCACGAGATCAGGAAGGCATCTGCAGCCACTCTCTCCAGGTGTGGTTAGCACGAGCAGAAGCAAGGCAGCTGCGTGTTGTCTGGAGAGGTGAACAGATCCATTATGGACCTGCCCCAGAGGTGGAAGAGCCTCTTGGCCATCCTGGGATTCAAGCGCCACTCGTGTGGCCAAAGGACTCACCTCAGCCTGTCCGCTAGGCAGTTATCCTGGCCTGGGAGGTAGACTGCTCGCAAAAGCATATTGATGCGAGCTGCAGAGGAGGGACCCCACCTCCTGGTAGAGGAAGTACAAAATCATGCCCCCCCCCTGCTTGTTGATATAGAACATGGCAACTTGATTGTCCATCTGGATCAGCATGGACCGGTGTCGCAGGTGGTGGCGGAACGCTGATTTATTTATTTACATTCTCTTATATACGCGCTATTCTGCATCAGTGCGGTTTACATTGAACAAACTGAAATTACATTGAACAGGGCATTATAACTTGGAGATAACTATTTTACAGGGAACATGGGCTATGGAGGGTTAAGTGGCTTGCCCAAGACCACAAGGAGCACCTGTGGGACTAGAAACCCCAGTCCTTCCGGCCCAAGGTTGCTGTCCTCTAGTGGGATTTGAACCCCCGACCTTCTGGCCTGAAGTACCTGGCCCCAACCACTAGGCCACTCCTCCACTCCTGATAGGGCTAAGAAGATTGCTCTGAGCTCCAGGAGATTGATCTGTAGAAGTGACTCCTCCTGGGACCAGCTTCCCTGTGTGCGGTGGTCCCCACAAGGGCCCCCCAACCTAGGAGGGAGGCATCCATGGTCAGTAGGTGGCGGACGTTTTGCCACCAGTTGAGGGATTTTGTCAGTTAGTGGGTAACCATAACCCTGTCTCGTAGCCTGCCCGTGGATTGAGTCCACTGTGATTGGAGGCACCACTGGGCTGCCACATATGTAAGTGGGCTAAGGGCGTAATGTAGACCGTATAGGCCATATGACCCAGTAGGCAGAGGAGACAACAAGATGGCACCGACCGGCGATGTTGTACCTTTCCAGCCAGTTGTCTGAGGCATTCTGCCCTTTTTCTGGGGAGGACCGCCTTGACCTGCAGCATGTCGAGCTTAGCACCTATCAACTCCAGATTTTGGGCTGGAGAGAGGTGGGATTTAGGGTAGTTGATGAACCCCAGGTGCTGCAAAAGGAGGGACACATGCTCTGCCGCCTGACTGGCCTCTGAGGCTGTGCAGCCTCTGATTAGCCAGTCATCTTGGTAGGGGAAGACGAAGGCCCCTTGCAGATGCAGGTGGGCGGATACCACAGCCAGATATTTAGTAAAGCCCCTTGGCAAGGAGGCCAGGCCAAAGGGGGGTACCCTGTATTGGTAGTGCCCTCCTCCTACCAAAAATCTTAGGTACTGCCTGTGGGAGGGGTGGATTAGGATGTGTGTACGCATTCTTTAGATCCAAGGAGCATAGCCAATCTCCCTGGTAGAGGTAAGGCAGCAGTGTTCCAAGGGAGAGCATCTTGAACTTCTCCCTCACCAGAAACTTGTTTAAGTTTCAAAGGTCTAGTATGGGCCTGAGGCACACAGTTCTCTTTGGGACAAGGAAGTACCTGGAGTGGAAGCTCTTTCCTCATAGGGGTTTGGGTAGAGGATCTACTGCGTTGTCCCTGATCAGACCTGTGAGCTCTGTGAGCAAGAGAGTCTGGCGAAGAAGGGGTTGCGCTGGCTCTCCTGGGAAGAACCTGGGTGGTCTCTGCTGTAGGTGGAGGTGGTATCCTTCCCTTACCACTTGCAGTACCCACTGGTCCGATGGTGATGTTGGCCATCTGTTGGCAAAAAGCGCCAAGCGCCCCCCTGTGGGATGGTTAAGATCTCTTGGGGGAGGGGAGGCCCTGTCCTGGAGTCAAAAGCTCCCTCCGGGTTGGGTGGGAACTGGGGCCTGAGGCTTTGGTGCTTTCACCTTCTGAGCCCCATGGCCTTGCCTCTTAGGGTGAGGACTTTGTGGTTGGCCCGAGAATGGCTGGTAGTAGTGACTCTGTGGGAAAGGACCCTATTTCCTCAGGAACAGGGGTCTTTTCCCTGCTGCTTTCCTGTGGGGAAGGGATGAGGTCTTTTTAGAGAGCCTCTGGTGGGTCACTATGTCGGCCTAGATCTTAGCCGCCTTGTCGGCCATGGGTTTGCCTTATAGGTTCTCCCCGGTGCAAGTGACAATGAGCAGTTTGTCTTGGACCCATTGCTCAAGGTAAGAAGATTGTAGTCAGACTTGGCGTCGGGCACCGATGTCAGCTGCTGCGACTCGAGCCGCTGACTTGAAGCAGTCATAGGCTGCTCGGGAGAGGAACTTGGAGCAGTTCTTAATCCTTTAGAACCGTTGGAGGGGTTCCCTGACAAGATCAGCTGAAAACCCCGACAGCTCCTGGGTTAGAGTCTTCAGGTACATACCTATGACTAACTCTAACCTAACCTTCAGGGACCATATTTCATATCTTGCCCAGAAGTGTTATTTTTTTCTCCGCCAGATACGATCCATCCGGCCATTCCTCTCCCCTTCTGCTCTGACTACCCTCACCCTGTCTACTGTTATATCACGTCTTGATTTTTGCAATTCGGCCCTTGCAGGTATCACCCACACCCAGCTTCACAGACTACAACTTATTCAAAATACCGCAGCCAGGATATTAACTTATCACGCAGAGATCATGTTACTCCCTTACTTTTTCACCTACATTGGCTCCCCATCGAACACCACATACACTATAAGATTCTTACACTAGTATATCAGGTCACCAACACCCATACTCTGCAATACCTATCCGATCTCCTCCAGTTCTATATTCCTACGTGTAATCTCTGATCACTACATATAAACCGTCTTCACCTTCCCTCCCCCTCATGTGCTCACTTGCAGTTCACTCGCCACGCAGGTTTCTTTTTTCTCGGACCCGCTCTCTGGAATTCTCTGCCCACACCTCTCCGCCTAGAACAAAGCTACTCCACTTTCAAAACTGCACTAAAAACACACCTATTTGCAATTGCTTATAATCTTCCAGACATTCTCTGAGATCTTAGTCTGGCACTGTGAGGGTTTCCTTGGGTGGAGACTCGTATTGGAGGATCTCCATCTCCTCGGTGTGCAGGTCTTCCTCTGCCTTGGTCTGCACCAAGAGGGCTCTGGCCATGTCCTTGACAAAGTCATGGAAAGCCACGTCCTCCAGAGGAGAGTGGCACCGGTGGAGATGGGTCCAAGGGAATATCTCGGTGCCATTTAGTTTCTGGGGACACCTCGTTGTCGGTCTCCCACTCAAAGTCGAGTGGTGATGATGAATCCAAGGTCCTGCGACTCATTGTCTCGAGGCTGGTGTTGAGGGGTCGGCAGCCTCCAGAGGACCTGGGGTCCGAATTGTGCAAACTAGCCAGGGAGGATCGGATGCCCGAGAAACGGGACCGGGACCTCGACCGGCGCAGAGGGTTTACCCGAGGCCAGGGGTAGTCAGAGCTCAACTCAACAACTGGGGACTCCCCTGCAGTCGGGGGCCCAGTCGTCGAAGCAGATGATGCCGATGAACCAGCCATCATTGCCTGCTGCAGGGCCAGGATAGCAGTGATATTCTGCTCCAGGGCCACCATTCTGGTTTCCAAGCCAGAAGGCTCCACAACTTTCAGTGTGGGCACCAAAGATCTCACGCCTGGTGCCGGCACTCTCGTGAGTGCGTCCTCGACGAGAACTACAGCTTCGAGGAACCTCGCACGGTCTCCACCGGCCAAGGAATCCTTCTTGAGGACCTTGGTAGGGCGCTTCTCAGAGCTACCCAAAGTCTCTCCGGGCGACTTCACTGGGTTTCTCCGGTGCAACCTCGGTGGACTTCGAGGACTATTTCTTCTTTTTCTCTGGGTCCGAGGTCTTCTCAGAGGAGCCACCGCCACGGGAATCCGGGGATGCTTGGGCCTCACGGGAAGTGCTGGGCTTGGAGCTCGGTGTTGCGGAGGCCGGGGCCGAGTTGGACCTGGGGAACAGTTTTTCCTGCAACTCCTACCTCTTTTTGTTGGTTTTAGGTGTCAGGGCCTGGCACAGGTCACAGGAGGTGCTGACATGATCCGGTCCCAGGCAGCTGTCATGGGTGTCAGTCTCTGACATAGTTTGACTGCAGAAGTCACATTTTTTGAACCCATCGGGGAACATGGTGGTGAGCACCCAGACGGGGTCAATGACCCCCAGGTGAAAAAAGTTGTGAATGCCGGTTGAGGCAAGCCTCAATCCAAAAAATAAAAAGTGGTCAAGAACAGTGCTGAGATTGACGTTGGCTCGAGGCAGGAAGAGGAACCGGTATGCAAACCTGGAAAGCTAACTTTTAAGGATGATTAGCAAGGATTTTTTCCGGGGAAACAGGACAGACGTCCGTCGAGCTCCGTAGAAAAAAGGAGACTGAGCAAGATGGCTCAGTGTGGAAATGCTCCACGTGGGATCCATCGGTGCCGACGTCACCCATATGTGAGGACTGACTTCCTGCTTGTTCCTGGAGAATAAGCAATTACATTTGGGATTGTAAAAAGGAGTGGTTGGTTCCCTTAGTGATATTCATTACTGGGACTATGAGTTCATCTGATAATGCTGGAAAGTAGTTATAAAGCTCCTCCTGGCGCAATCTTAACACATTCCTCCCCAGTGCTATATTGGCCCCTAACATCGCATGGTGTAGAGGGAAAGACTAATTCATCAGTTATGGAAAAATACCTAAAATTAGCTCCCCAGGTTGGGGTGTATTGCTTTTTGTAGGGTCTTTTGGCACAGAATCAATCTTATTTATTTGACTTTATATAATTTAAATGGCACTACTGGTTTCTCCTTCCAGTGGGTAACAAGCCACCTCAATATTAGATAAACAGAGGAGCAACATAACTTACGAGTGTAAATGATGTCTGACTATGAAGTAAACCATCCAGGATAGAATGCATAATCACGTGAAATCAAGGGATGTGTTAAAGTTTGTCCTCAAGTATATGCTTCACTTTGTAAATGGAAAGATCTTGATATTCTTCGGTTGTTGGTATGAGCATGGTGAAATTTTACTTATCAGATAATTTCCTGTTCTGGAGTCCTGCTACATCAGTCCAGACAAGTGGGTAGTTTCCCTCTGCCAGCAGATGACTGAGAAAACTAGAAACTTTTGCGGCATCACTGATATTAGGATTTATAGCTAGGGGCACTCTCCAGTATTTAGATAGCAAGCCTCCAAGAACAGAATAATGACAACTAACAAATTAAGCAAATACCCTGAAGGGGACAATCCTGGGAAGACCAAAATCCAAACCAACTATATATGCCAGTTCTGAGAAATCACAAACAGAGCAGGGGCAGCAGTGACACTCCCCCCCCCCCCCACCAGGATGGGTCCTGGACTGATTTAGCAGCACTCCAGGAAAGGAAATTATCTGGTAAATAAATTTTACCTTCCAGATCATTCTGCTAGACCAGTCCAGACAAATGGGAAGTACCATAGCTATGACTCGACCGGGCAGGAAAAGAAGCAGCTGTCTGGAGAACATCTGCACCAAAGGCCTGCAGGTCTAAGCAGTAATACTTGACAAACCTTGAAAGGGAGGACTACATAGCTGCCCAGCACATACCTATTGGGGTTATGGAGCTTGCTTCTGCTCACAAAGATACCTGCAACTGGGTGAAATGAGTATGCAAGCCCATGGCATGACACCATTTCCTTAATCCAGTGCCCCAGGGTGGCCTTTAGAGGTTGTTTCACCCATACATGATCCAACAAACAATATAGCCCAATTTAGAGAAGGGGTTAGTAACCTTCAAGTAATGGAATAGCACTTTGTCAACATCCACCAGGTGGAGGCCTTTATCTTGCCCCAACACTGATCAGGTGAAAGGGCTGGGAGACACATCAGTTGGTTAACATGGAAAGCTGATACCAACTTAGGCAAGAAGAACAGGACAGCATGAGGCATAACTGCTTCCACCGAGAACGGCAAATAGGAATCTCCAGATGACAGCATCTGCAGTTTTGAGATGTGCTGGGCTAAGCAAATGGCAACAAAGACAGCTTTAAGAGACACATTTTTCACATAGCTCTCTGAGTGACTCAAAGGGAGTTCCCATCAAGACTCAAAGGACTATGGCAAGGTCCCAGCTTGGGACAAAGGCCATATAGGAGATGCAAATGCTGGAAGCCCTTAAGAAAACAGGACATATAGGGGTGCAAGGCCATAGGGTAACCCCACTACTTGAAGTATGCTAAAGCGACCACTTGAACCCTCAGGGAGGCTAAGAAGACACCCATGTCAAAACCATCCTGAAGAAATGCTAAGAGACATGGCAAGTTTGCTCACCAGAGCGATAACTTGCGCTCTTTACACCATGCTTCAAAGAGACACCAAATGCAGGTATCAGCCAGGTAGGTCGATCTATGCCTTGCCTTCAAGAGAGCGGAAATTACCGCTATTGAGTATTTCTTACACCTCAGATGGTGTCTTTCAAGGACCAAACTGTAAGTAAGAACAGACCCAGGTCATCCAGAAGGATGGTCCCTTGCTGCATGAGACTTCTCCCCTGCCAACAGCTTCACGAGATTCGCATAACAAGGCCTTCAAGGCCAGTCTGGAGCCACCAAGATCACCAAGCTCAGAAGGTTCTCTATCCTCTACAGCACGCAAGTGTTCAAAGACCGTGACAGAAAAATGTACAAGAGGGTCCCCCCCCATGGCCATGTTTGCACAATTGCATCCACACCCTTTGAACCTTCGTCCCTCAGCCAACTGTATGAGCTCCAACTTGACTTTAACCATAGCAGCAGAAAGCCAATTAACTCCAAATGGGAAAAAAGGGACTTATTTAAAAAATAATCATAAAAATAAGAAACAAGGGGTAAAAAAAAAAAAAGAACAGATCAGGACAGCAAGAGGGAAGGGGGCTTGGGCTCAGCTTAATGCCTCCCCCTTAAGGGGCCCCGCAGGGCTCTTCTGCTCCTCTTCTGGCCCACCAGTGCTAGTAAACCATAGGAAATAACGTGGACATAGGGTGGCTGCCCACTCAGGAGACAAGAGGGTACCTGCACACTGAGCCATTGGGCCCTTCATGATTCAGTCCAAGACCTTTATACCACAGTATGAGCAAGAAGAGTCGGACTCAATTAAATACTTCTGCACCACAGTGTGGGCAAGGAGAGTCAGGCCTATTTTCACTGCTGTACCAGTTCACACACTCTATCACCTGCTGAAGGTTTTATTCAAGTACTGTACCAGAGGATATACCAAGTGATGACATCACTGAAAGTTGCCCATCTGCCTCCATCTGCTGGCTGGTGAGCATAACCCACTCATCTGGACTGGACTAGTAGGATGTTAAAGAATGGCATTCTAGGTGGTGCGCTTTCTTGTCCAGGCCAGCCAACAATATAGTGACATTTTACTTACCGGATAATATCCTTTTTCCTTGAGTCCAGACAAGTGAGTTGTGTCCCCTTACCAGCAGATGTGGAGACAGGAAACGTCCATAGGCTTCTTTATGAGGTCATCATGCCATATCAGCCAGAACCACCAGAGGGAGCCTTCAGTAAACGTTGTATCAAAGCATATGGTAAGGAACCTCATAATTCACACAATCTCAGTGAAGACAACCTGGCTCAACAGAATAATAACCAGAACTATGTACAGTATCAGCTTCAATAGAAGGCTTGTTAGAAAGGTATGAGCCTGCAGGGCCAATCACAGAGAATAGAAGACCAAGCAGTTATCAAAGGCTGGTCCTGGACTGATCAAGCAGAACTCATGGAAAAAACAATCTGGTAAGTAAAATGTCATCTTCCATATCGTTCTGCTAGACCAGTCCAGATAAGTGGGATGTACCAAAGCTACACCACCACTGGGTGGTAAGAAGACATGACAGCTTTGAAGACATCTGAGCCAAAGGCCATGTCAGCCTGAGTGTGGACATCCAAGCGGTAATGCTTGACAAAGTGGAAAGTGATGACCACCGACAAATGTCTACAGAGGCTACTGAGCAACGCTGTGCTCACGAGGACGCTTATGCCTGTGTGGAATGTGCAATTGCGCATGTAAACCCTCTGGAATTGGCCAGTTCTGCAACAGATACGTAGAAGCAATTGCCTCCTTGATGCAGCGCCCCAAAGTAGACTTATCACCTTTACACAGTCCCACAAACAGAATAAATAGATGGTCTGATGTGCAAAAGGAGTTAATAACCTTCAAGTACCGAAGAAGCACGCTCTAGACATCCCACCAGGTGAAGGTCCTTGTCCTTTCCTTGGCACTGCTCCTTAGAGAAGAAATGCAAATAGACAACCTGATTCACACAAGGAAGGCAGAAATCACCATGGGTAAGAAGGAAGGAATAGACTGAATGCACATGGCCTCTTCAGAGAATGATAAGTAAGGATCTTTGCATGACGAGGCTTGCAGCTCAGAGAAACGACTTGTTGAACAGATTGCAACCAGAAAAACAGTCTTGAGGGTCAGGTCTTTAAGCACAGCCTGCTTCAAGGGCTTGAAGGACTCCAACATTAAGACCCGGAGTACTAAGTTAAGATCCCATGGAGGAACAATTGACCGTAGGGGGGATGCAGATGCTATAACCCCTGGAGAAAACAAACATCGGGATGCAAGGCAAAACACTGCCGTGCCACCAGCCCCCTGAAACAGGAAAGGTCCGCCACCTGAACCTTCAAGGTGCTAAGAGAAAGACCTTTGTCCAGACATTCCTGAAGAAAGGCAAGCAAGGATGGCAAGTTCACTACATGAGGTTTAGTATGATGCTGATGGCAGCAATTATCAAAATAACACCAGATGAGGACATAGGACAGGCTTGTTAGAACCTTTCCTAGCCTTGGGAAGCATGGAAACCACAGCGGGCAAGTAGCTCTGACGGGCTAAGCGGTGCCTCTCAAGAGCCAAGCTGTAAGTGAGAAATGAGCTGGGTCATCTAGAAGAACTGGTCCTTGATGCAACAGCCCCTGGGCTGGGGGCAGACACAGAGGAGGACCTAGCCAAAGCCTCATCAGGTCCCTGAACCACAGCATCCAGGGCCAATCTGGTATTACCAGGTTCACTCAGCCTAGATGCTGCTCTATGTGTTGGGATACACGACCCACTAGCAGCCATTGAGGAAATACTTACAGCAGGCCGCTCTCTGACCAGGGCTGAACCAGGGCGTTGACACCCTTGGAACCTGCATCCTTGGGGTGACTGAAGAAACGTTCAGCTTTAGCACTGGATCAAGTCGCTATCAGATCCATCTCAGGACAACCTCAGTGGCAAAAAATCTGCCGAAAGACTGTTCTGCTCAGTTCCCGTTCCCATTCCCTGGGATTGAGAGTGACGACTGAGGAAATCTGCCTCCTCATTATTGACGCCAATGATGTGCTATGCCAAAAGAGCCAGAAGATTAGTTTCCACCTAGGAGAACAGAAGAGTCATCTCCAAGGCCACTCCGGCACTCCTCAAGCTCCCCTGTCAACTGACGTATGCCACTGCCATGGCATTGTCCAAACAAACTCAGACTGTTTTACCCTTGACCAAGGACCAGAAGTACAGAGGGGGGGGGGGGGACTGACTGGCACTCACCTTGAGGTGGCTGATAGGCCAGGCCGACTCATGGCTGTTCCAATGGCCCTTCACTGTGCAGGTCCCACATTGAGCTCCCCAGCCAAACAGGCTGGCATCTGTTGCTAGGAGAAGCCACCATGATTGTCCAATGGTGTAACTTTCTGCAGGTGTTGCGGCTGCTGCAACCACATTAGACTGCAAACCACCTCTGGCAGGAGATGAAGCAAGACCTAGATCTCCTGAAAGCTGGGAGATTGAGAAAGCAGAGGCCACTGAAGTGGTCACATGTGAGCATGCGCCCAAGGCCCCATGTTGATCACCGTTGCCATGAAGCTGAGAAGATGAAGATAATCCCAAACTCTGGAAGCTTGCTGAGACCGGAAGGCTTCCATAACTGGGCCAGCAACTTGATCACCCTTTCTTCGGGCAGGAAGACCTTTCCTATCCAAGTGCTGAATGACGCACCCAGAAATTCCAGTGATTAGGAAGGTACAAGTGGCTCCTTCTTCGATTTATCACCCAACCAAGACTCTCTAGGAACTCTACCATCCCAACGGAAACCCGAGCCACTCTAGACTGTGACTTGGCCTGAATGAGCCAATTGCCTAGATATGGGTATACATATATCCCCTGGTGCCTCAGCACAGCAGCTGCCACTACCATGATTTTCGAGAATGTCCTGGGGATAGTGGAGAGGCCAAAGGGGAGAGCAGAGAACTGATGAGAGCCAAGAACGGAGAAATGAAGGAAGCGCTGTTGATCTTTATGAATAGGGATGTGCAAGTAAGCCTCAGCTAAGCCCAGAGACAGAAGGTTACACTCTGCGGTGCACTGCCTGAATCACTGACTGCAGGGTCTCCATACAAAAGTGAAGAGTGCGTAGGTGAGCATTGACTTCTTTGAGATTGAGAATTGGTTGAAAGGAACCAACCTTCTTTGGCACCACAAAGTAGCTGGAGTATTGATCCTAGCCCCAGCTGGCTGGGGTACAGAACCACCACCCATAGACAAAGAAGCTTGTCTGAGGTACACTGAACTGTAGCTCTCTTGGCCGTGGAACCGTAAGTAGAGATGAAGACACCTAGAATAAGCCCTCTGCATTCCAAAGCATAGCTGTGCTGAATGGTATCTAGCACTCAGCAATTTTTAGTGATCCAGGCACACTCCTGGAAGAAAAGGTAGAGTCTGACAGCTACTGGAAGCATCCTGGAATGGGACTGGATGGGAGGCAGCACCTTTGTAGGAGTTGGAGTCCAGGGGACCTCATGGTCCATGAAAGGGCTGAGCCCGACACCGGAACCTAGAAGACGAAGAGAAGGAACGCTTCCCAGGAAGCTATCTGCATAAATCCTGTGAGCCCTGGGAATATGGAAAGCGAGCATGAGGAACATGGGCATACACAAAAGAAGATGCACCTGTACATCTCATGGACCCTTTTGGTCTATCCTCCGGGAGGCAATGAGGTTTGGACTCGCCCAAGTCCTTAATTAGCTTCTCCAAGACTGCCCCAAACAAAAGCTTCTCTTTAAAGGCTAACTGAGATAAGTGGGATTTATAGGATGAATCCACCACACAATGACAGAGCCATATCCAGTATCGTGCCACAGTGGACAGTGTAATATCTTTAGCTGCAAGGCAGACTAGATCATACATAGCGTCCAACAAAAAAGCTGAAGCTGACTCCAAGAGGGGCGTAATATCCTCTGGCATAAAAGACTGTATCCACTGGAGTAGGGTTCACGTCATTAGGCTCGCACCCACCACTAACTAAAGGATAACAGCAGTGTCTGTAAACTGATTCCTCAAGATAGAGTCTATCTTACGGATCCAGGGGGTCCTTCAGGGTCGTTCCGCTCTCCACCTGAATGGTGGCCTGCTTCGTAACTGCTGTAACCTGTGCATCCACTTTGGCGTGTCCATTCAACATGTTCGTCCTAAGGCAGGGCATATAGCCTGCAAACTTTAGGCGCCTTCAATGGGAAGTCAGGCAAGGCCCACTCCAAGCTGATCATATTCTTGATAACCTCTGGTAAAAGAAAGGCTGTCTTGGACTTCTGAATCCACTGCGAGAAAGCACAGTTACTTACCTGTAACAGGTGATCTCTGGGAACAGCAGGAATAAGTCTTCACATATGGGTACGTCGGTACCGACGGAGCCTGCGCGGGAAGTGGAACGCTCCCCAGCTTCACAAAAAAGGAAAGCTTTTGGGAGCATCCCACAGCGCCTGTGCGCTGCCTTCCCGCCTTTCCTAACCAACTCTCCTCAGTTCGAGTTTAAAGCTGAGACAATAGAGAGAGAGAGGAAAGGAAAGATAGAAAAGAGATACAACTCCTAGGGGAGGTGGGTGGGTTGTGAAGACTTATTCCTGCTGTTCCCAGAGATCACCTGTTAAAGGTAAGTAACTGTGCTATCTCCAGGAACAAGCAGGAATGAGTCTTCACATATGGGGACTCCCTAGCTGAGATGCCTGGGAGATCCCCAAGGATATGAGACCCTGAAAGGGGTCTGCGTCCTCCTATGGATCTCAGACATCCATCCAGGGAAGGAGGGCAGGAGTTGTTTAAGAATGGAACAGGTGTCTGAGGACAGCCTGACCAAACAAGGCATCCCGGCGGGAATCCTTGTCCAAGCAGTAATGGGCTGTGAAGGTATGAACAGAGGCCCAGGTGGCTGCTCGACAGATCTGGTCGATGGACACAGAATTTAGATGAGCCATAGAGGTGGCCATGGCCCTCACATTATGAGCTGTGACATGGCTCTCCAGAGAAAGGTTCTTACTCTGGTAGGCGAAAGAAATACACTGAACAATCCAATTGGACAGTGTTCTCTTAGAGACTGGAAGTCCCAAGTGAGAAGGATCAAAAGCAACAAAAAGCTGGGAAGACTTTCTATGTTGCTGTGTCCTATGTAAGTAAAAAGCAAGAGCTCTTTTACAATCCAGAGTATGAAGATTCCTCTCTGCACTGGATGCATGAGGAGCTGGAAAAAAGACAGGTAGATATACCTCCTGATTAAGATGAAAAGGTGAGACCACTTTAGGCATAAAGTGTGGATTTGTCCTAAGGACTACCTTGTCATGATGGAACCTTGTATAAGGCGGATTAGCCACTAAGGCCTGCAGTTCACTGATGCGGCGAGCAGAAGTGACTGCAATGAGGAAAATAACCTTCCAGGAAAGAAATTTCAAGGAGGTAGTGGCTAAGGGTTCAAAAGGTGGCTTCATAAGCTGACCAAGAACCAAATTTAAGTCCCATGCCACCGGAGGAGGCCTAATGGGAGGTTTAGTTAAAGTTAGGCCTCTCATGAATCTTGAAATAAGAGGATGAGAGGAGATAGGTTGTCCATTGATGGGCTTAAGGGATGCTGCAATAGCACTCAAATGGACTCTTACTGAATTTGTTTTAAGTCTTGCATTGGAGAGATGCAGGAGATAGTCTAACAAAGAAGTTAAAGGTAGTGCTAGAGGGTCAAGACCCTTTTCAGCACACCAAATGGAAAATCTTTTCCACTTAAAAGCATAGGAACGCCTGGTGGAAGGTTTCCTGGAAGCATGGAGGATATCCTTCACCTGCTGAGAAAGATTCAAGTCTTGAAGGTCTAGGCCTTCAGTAACCAAGCTCTGAGGTGAAGGGACTTGGGGTTTGGGTGCCACAAAGTTCCTTCCTCCTGAGACAGAAGGTCTGGAGCAGCTCCCAAGTCCAGGGAGGGGGCTTGGGAGAGATGCAGAAGTAGAGGGCACCACACTTGGCGTGGCCAGCGTGGAGCTATGAGGATCATAGATCCTTGATCCCTCTGGAGTTTGAACAGAGTCTTGGGAATCAAGGGAATGGGTGGAAAGGCATACAGGAAGCCCTGACCCCAATGAAGGAGGAAGGCATCCTTGGCCTGAACCCCTGACACGGAATTCTGGAACAGAAACGGGGAAGTTTGGCATTCCACGGACTTGCAAAGAGGTCTATGTCCGGGGTTCCCCATTCTTGAAAGATTCTGAGTACCTGATCCATGTGCAGGGACCATTCGTGTGGAAGCAGAACTCGACTGAGTCTGTCTGCCCAAGAGTTTTGGATTCCTGGGAGATATACTGCCAGGAGATGGATTTGATGCTCTCTGGCGAAGGCCCATAATCTTAGAGCTTCGTTGCAAAGCGACAGAGAGCCAGTTCCTCCTTGCTTGTTTATGTAAAACATGGCTACCTGATTGTCCGTATGAATAAGGACTGTCTTGTAGCTGAGGAGGGTATGAAAGACCTTGAGAGCTAGAAACACTGCTCGAAGCTCCAAGTGGTTGATATGAAGAGAGGTCTCCTGTGGGGACCAAGTGCCTTGGGTGGAGAGGTCTTGTAGATGAGCTCCCCAACCTGTTTGAGAGGCATCTGTTGTGAGGGTTGCTTGGGGCAACAACTGTTGGAAGGGGGACCCCAGCAACAGATTTTGAGTGGACATCCACCATTGGAGAGACCAAAAGAGACGTTTGGAGGTTGCTATTTGGTCTGAGAGAGCTCCTGAAGCTTGAGTCCACTGGGTGGACAAAGTCCATTGAGCTGCTCTCATGTGTAGGCGAGCATAGGGTACCACATGTACTGTGGAAGCCATGTGGCCTAGCAGTTGTAGCATCTCCCTGGCAGTTAAGTGGCTCCTTGACTGAATCTGGGAGGCTAGCTGCACTAGACGTTGGCAACGGGCCTGAGGAAGGTAGGCCCTTGCAGTGGTGGTATCCAACCAGGCCCCTATGAATTCCAGGGACTGAGTAGGGATGAGCTGGGACTTTGGGAGGTTTACTACCAGTCCCAGATACTGCAGAATGCGCCTTGTGCGGTCCAGGGAAATCTGGGCCTCTGATTGAGATGGAGCTCGGATGAGCCAGTCGTCCAGGTATGGGAAGACAAATATTCCCAGAGTGCGTAGAAATGCAGCAACTATTGCCATGCATTTGGTGAACACTCTCGGAGCAGAGGCCAGACCAAAAGGAAGGACTCTGTATTGGTAATGTTTTCCCTGGAAAAGAAAACGTAGGAATTTTCTGTGAGATGGATGGATGAGAACATGTGTGTACGCATCCTTGAGATCTAGAGAACAAAGCCAATCCTGACTTTGAAGGTATGGAAGGAGAGTGCCCAGAGAAAGCATCTTGAACTTCTCCTTGCATAGAAATTTGTTCAATTCTCTGAGATCTAGAATGGGTCTGTATCCCCCTGTCTTCTTTGGAATGAGAAAATAGGGGGAGTAGAACCCTGACCCTTGTTGAAGAAGAGGAACTTCTTCTATTGCCCCTTGGGCAAGAAGGGTAGTTATCTCCTGACCTAAAGGTCGAGAAGAGATGTGGGAGAATTGAAGTGTCTCACCATGGTGTGGGGAGGAAGGTCTGAGAAATGAAGTTTGTAGCCCTCTCTTATGATGGAAAGGGTCCACTGCTCTGATGTGATTTGCTCCCAGCTGGGAGCAAAATGAGCTAACCTTCCTGGAATGGTGAGAGGTTCTGGCTGTGTTAAAGCCAGAAAGGCTAAGTTCTCTAGCATCAAGTCAAAAACCCTGAGGGAGTTGGGACTGCTGGGTTACAGCAGCCCCTGTAGACTTAGGCCTGGCCTGCTTAGGTTGCTGACGCTTAGCGGTAAAGCGACCTGTAGAAGATTGTTGGCCAGAAGTGGAAGGAAACCTGCCCTTTTTGAAAAAAAGACTTTTTAAAAATCTTTTTCTTGGCAGGAATGGAGGTAGACCTTGAAAGTCTATCCAGAGCAGAATTCTCTGCATCCATTTGAGTGGCTTTAATTTGCCACGCTTTGCCAAACAGATTTTCACCTGTACAGGGCAGATTTCCTAAGCCATCTTGAACCCAGGGTTCTAAATCAGAAGCCTGGAGCCAAGCAATTCTGCGAGCAGCTATGGCAATGCCTGAGGCTCTACTGGCACCTTCAAAGGAGTCAAAGGCTGCCCTGTTTGAAAACTTGGAGATGTCTTGAGTATGCTTAAGCCACATGCGGAATTCTTCCCTTTTATCTTCTGGAATAAAAGGGAGGAAAGTGTGCAGCTTTTCTGCCACTTCTTTCAGAAACATACCCATATAAAGGCTATATGAGTTGATTCTGGCAATAAGAATACTGGCCTGGAAGATTTTCCTACCAAAAGCATCCAAGGTCCTGCATTCTCTTCCTGGAGGAGCAGAAGAGTGTCCCTTTGTACTCTTTATCCTCTTCATAGCTGACTGCACCACAATGGAATGGTGAGGAAGCTGAGTTTTCTGGAACCCAAGACAAGAAGGGACACGATACATAGTGTCCAACCTGCGAGAATGAGGAGAGAGAGTGAGAGGAGTCTCCCATAAATCAATCATGTGTTCATGAAGAATCTCATGAATTGGTAAGGTGACTGCCTCTTTAGGAGCCCTAGACTATCCTAAAATATCTAATTTGTTTACTCTAGGCTCTGATTCAGAGGTTACTGAAATAGAGAGTCCTTTAGCTACTTCTCTTATGAAGTCTTGAAAGGACAAGTCCTCTGGAGGAGACATTCTTCTTTTTGGAGAAGAAGTCTCCTCAGGAAGGGCTATGGATACTTCAGGAGACTCATCTGATGTATCAGAATCATCAGAGGAATCGAAGTATCGCCTGTCAGGGTGCTCTTCTAATGCTCGATACGCGTATCAAGCGGAATCGACATCGGGCGTCCCCGGTACCGGATTGGTACCGAGAAGTAGCCCTGGACAAGGAACCGCAGCAGTCGGTATCCTGGTCGATGTCGATGCAGTTGGTACCGGCATCGGCGCTGGTGCCGGTACCGGAGCCGATACCGACAACGGAGCTCGTTGTGGTACCGCCGGCGTCGCAGCTTGAATGAAGGCTGAAATAGCCTGCTGCATGGACAGAACATTCTGATCCATCGACGCCATGAATGCCTGGAGGTCAGTACCGGTAGATTGTGCCGGTACCCAAGAGCATTCTAACAGGTGATCGGTCGAGGCCGTGCCAACGATGTCAACCTGTAACCTCATAGGAGGAGCTTTGGAAGCCGGAGCTTCCCGCCGGGGTTGTTTGGCTGGTGCAGGATCCTCGAGGGCAAGCCCGGAGGCATCTCAATGCTTAGAGGGAGATCTACCCTTCGAGGACCTGCTAGGTTTATGTTTGGTTACCTGAGATCCTTCAGGAGAAGAAGACCTGGAAGATGTCGATGCTACTGCCGGTGCCTCAGCGGGAAACAGCACATGGAGCTTAGCTGCTCGGTTCTGTAACCCCCGTTTAGACATTAGGGAGCAGGACGGACAATCCGGAATGGAGTGTTCAGGACCCAAACATTTAAGACACCATTCATGGGTATCTGTAACAGAAATAGTACCGCTACACTTAGTGCATTTTTTGAACCCAGAGGTTGATTTTTCCATGAGGGAAATTTTCTTGTGGGCCCTGAGGCCTTAAGAAGAAAATTACACCAAGTGAGGAAAAAATATCGATTTTTTTTTTTTTAAAGAAAGAAAGAATAGACCGGCGGTACCGGTCCGGAGTCGGGGAAGGCAGACACACGACCAAAGAAATAAAATAAAATAAAGAACTTCTTCAGCGGTGACAGGGCTCGACCTGCTGGCTCCGCGGCAAAGAAGAACTGAGGAGAGTTGGTTAGGAAAGGCGGGAAGGCAGCGCGCAGGTGCTGTGGGATGCTCCCAAAAGCTTTCCTTTTTTGGGAAGCTGGGGAGTGTTCCCGCGCAGGCTCCGTCGGTACCGACGTACCCATATGTGAAGACTCATTCCTGCTTGTTCCTGGAGATACGGTAGATCTGTGGCCCTTAATCAGCCATGGGAGGGTCAACCAAATTTAGGGCAGAAGATACCTGAGCAATCAGGGCCGCCAATTTGTCCTTCCTGAATGCGAGTAATACCAGACTCATTCTGATCTTCAGAGTGAGAGATCACCCATCCTCCAAATAAGAATCAGCTTCTGATGCAAAAAGACTGAACTCCTGGACTTGGCCCAAGGACAGCAGCTTGAATCTCCTGACGCCAATCTTTGGACAGAACACTTCTTAGAAGGTGAGGAAAAAGCCAGATGTTGATTCACCCGCTGTCCCTCCTCTGAGCAGAGAGAAAGAGACCAAGAGGACCCGGAGGCTCCTGGGTCTGCGGCATCATGCCAGAAAGACCAAGCTTGTTGTAGAAAGAAGAACTCCAGGGAAGACAACCCAGAGGCCAGGAACCCCTCACTGACCAGATGGCCCCCACCACCTGGGGGGGGGGGGGTTACCACCATTGATGATCCCTTCCCTAAAGGGAAACATCCTGAGAAGAGATGAGAGACCTAATGATCATCCTTCTTCAGAGAAGCGTTCCATGCCAATGGCAGCAAGGAAGATAAGGCTGGAATATTCATTTCCCCTTTCTGCGAAGAAGTAGACAGGCCAACTAAAGGAGTATCCAAAGCTTCCATGCAAGCTGAGCAGACACCAGAATCCAGTGATGAGACCTTCTGCTTTCCGCAGATGAGACAATACCTCTTCAAGGATAGCATTAGCACTCTTTCATTGACAATTAGGCAACACAGCTGGAAGATGCATCACGTGAGTGCTAATACAGCATGGATAGGGCACACGAGCTAGCACCACACGGGCTGGAGCACAGATAGCCGTAGAGAAAGCGTAGTTACTCACCTGTAACAGGTGATCTCCGGGAACAGCAGGAATTTAGTCTTCACATATGGGGTATCGTCGGTACCGACGGAGCCTGCGCGGGAACGCTCCCCAGCGTCCAATAGGAATGCTTTTGGGAGCATCCCTCAGCACATGTGTGCTCCCTTCCCGCCTTTCCAACTGTCCCTCTTCAGTTAAGTTTGTAGCTGAGTGAAAGAATAGAGGGAGAGAGGAAAGAGACAAAGAGATAGAGAGACAACTCCTAGGGGAGGTGGGTGGGTTGTGAAGACTAAATTCCTGCTGTTCCCGGAGATCACCTGTTACAGGTGAGTAACTACGCTATCTCCAGGACCAAGCAGGAATGTAGTCTTCACATATGGGGACTCCCTAGCTGAAGATGCCAGGGAGATAGCCCCAGGAAGGTGACACCCTAGAAAGGTGGGAATCCTTCCTCCCATGGATCTCTGGCATTCCACCAGGGTTGGTGGGTAGGAGCTGAATTAGGTCTGAAAGAGATTTTGAAGAACAGCCTGGCCAAAGAAGGCATCCCGACGGGAGGCTTTATCCAGACAGTAGTGGGCTGTGAAGGTGTGTACCGAAGCCCAGGTGGCTGCTCGACAAATGTCATCGATAGACACGGAGTGGAGATTAGCCATGGATGTTGCCATGGCTCTCACGTTATGAGCTGTGACATGGCCTTGAAGAGGAAGACCCTTACTCTCATAAGCAAAGGATATGCATTGGGCAATACATTTAGATAAAGTTCTTTTGGAGACTGGAATACCCAAATGACTAGGGTCAAAAGCTATAAAAAGTTGCAAGGACTTTCTATGTTGCTGTGTTCTCTGTAGGTAAAAGGCTAAGGCTCTTTTATAATCCAAAGTATGAAGGTTTCTTTCTGCATTAGAGGCGTGAGGCCGCGGAAAAAATACAGGAAGATAAATTGATTGATTTAAATGAAAAGGCGAAACCACCTTTGGCATAAAGTGTGGATGAGTTCTAAGAACAACCTTATCATGATGAAATCTAGTATAAGGAGGATCAGCCACTAAAGCTTGCAGTTCACTAATGCAACGTGCAGAGGTGATTGCAATTAGGAAGATGACCTTCCAGGTCAAAAACCTAAGGGTTGTAGAGGCTAAAGGCTCAAAAGGCGGCTTCATGAGCTGCCCGAGAACTAGATTTAGATCCCATGCCACCGGTGGTGGCTTAATGGGAGGTTTGGTTAATAGAAGACCTCTCACAAATCTGGATATGAGTGGATGAGAGGAAATTGGTTGTCCATTCAGAGGCTTATAAGAAGCTGCAATTGCACTAAGATGGACTCTTACCGAATTGGTCTTTAGACCAGAATTTCATAAGTGAAGGAGATACTCTAGTATCAATTCTAAAGGTATGACAAGGGTGTTTAATCCCATCTTGGAGCACCATATAGTAAAACGTTTCCACTTGAAGGCATGAGATCTTCTTATGGAAAGTTTTCTAGAAGCCTGAAGGATATCCTTTACCTGTTGGGACAGGTTAAAATCCTGGAGGTCTAAGCCTTCAGCAACCAGGCCGTGAGATGCAGGGACTGGGGATTCGGGTGCCATAGCGTCCCGTCCTCTTGGGAAAGGAGATCTGGGGCATTCCCGAACTCCAGAGGTGCCACTTGAGAAAGATGTAGAAGCAGGGAATACCACGCTTGGCGTGGCCATCGTGGCGCTATGAGAAAGCGTAGTTACTCACCTGTAACAGGTGTTCTCCAGGAGCAGCAGGAATCAGTCCTCACATATGGGTGACGTCGGCGCCGACGGAGCCCTCGCGGAGCAATTTTCCCCAGCTTTCAAAGAAAGCCTTTGGGAATTGCAGCGCGCATGCGCGGTCCCCTTCCCGCCCAAAGGTGCCATCTTGGCCAGTCTGATGACATAGCGAAAAGACAGCAAAAAATTTGCAAAAACTAAATCATATGACTGCAACTCCAAGGGGAGGAGGGAGGGTTGTGAGGACTGATTCCTGCTGCTCCTGGAGAACACCTGTTACAGGTGAGTAACTACGCTTTCTCCAGGACCAAGCTGGAAGTCAGTCCTCACATATGGGACTCCCCAGCTTAAGGCTACCGGAGACCCTAAGCACAAAAAATGAGCTCCCTCAAGCTCAGTAGCACCGAAGGAAGGAATCTTCTCTGACTAATCTCCAACAGGTAGCCCAACATCCGGGATGGAGGGTAGGAGTTGCTTAAACCTCGAAGAGATTACGGAGGACTGCCTGTCCGAAAGCACTGTCCCTGCGGGACTCCCTCTCGAGGCAGTAATGGGTTGCAAAAGTCTGGCTCGAAGACCAAGTGGCGGCCCGGCAGATGTCTGCCAATGGAACAGAGCGGAGGTAAGCCACTGACGCAGCCTTCGCCCTAACCCGATGAGCCGTGACTCGACTTTCCAACGAGAGGCCTGCTGCCCCATAAGTCCAAGCGATACAGTCAGCTACCCAGATGGACAGAGTATGCTTGGAGACAGGGAGCCCCAATTTATTAGGGTCGTAAGACAGGAAGAGCTGAACAGTCTTACGGTGCTCCCGCGTACGATCGAGGTAGAAGGTTAACGCCCTCCGACAGTCCAGGGTATGCAAGACCATTTCAGCTCGGCTGGAGTGTGGCCTGGGAAAGAAGGTCGGAAGCACCACCTCCTGATTGATGTGAAAAGGGGAGACCACTTTTGGAAGAAACTTAGGGTGAGTCCGCAGGACTACCCTATTCTTGTAGAACCTAGTGTAAGGGGAATCAGACACTAGGGCCTGCAGTTCACTAACGCGTCTAGCGGAAGTGAGGGCTACCAGGAATAAGGTTTTCCAAGAAAGAAAACGGAGAGGACAGGTAGCCATGGGTTCAAAAGGCGGACAGGTGATTCGCTGTAAAACCACGTTCAGGTCCCAGTCAGGGGCTGGGGGGCGCAAAGGTGGTTTAAGGAGAAGGAGACCTTGGGAGAACCGTGCCACGAGAGGGTGGCCGGAAAGAGGCCTGCCTTCCACCGGCACATGATGTGCAGAAATAGCACTGAGGTGAACTTTGACCGAGTTGGACTTCAGTCCAAGATTGGAGAGGGAAAGCAAGTACTGCAAGACCACCGACACCCAGCAGGAGAAGGGATCTTGAGACTGCTGAGTACACCAGGTGGAGAAGCGACGCCATTTAAGGGCGTAGGATTTCCGGGTAGAGGGTCGCCTGGAAGCTAGCACAACCTCTTCCACCTCTGGAGGCAGCAGGAGGGGAGCAAGGACTACCCTTTCAGCAGCCAGGCCATCAGATGAAGAGATCTGAGGTTGGGGTGTAGGAGAGATCCCTGATCCTGGGTCAGGAGATCGGGTTGAAACCCCAGAGGCAACAGAGTATCTACCGCCAGTTGCATCAGTAGCGGGAACCATGGTTGCCTGGGCCACCGGGGAGCTATCAGGATCACCGAAGCCTTGTCTTGGAGAACCTTGAAAAGTGTTCGAGACACCAGCGGCATGGGAGAAAAGGCATACAGAAGGCCCGTGGACCATGAGAGCAGAAAAGCATCCGCCGCTACTCGGAGGGGATGCGGTTCCCGAGAGCAGAACCGAGGAAGTTGCCTGTTCAGAGGACTGGCAAAGAGATCCAGCGTGGGAAGGCCCCACTGGAGAAAAATCCTTTGAACCACCAACGGGTCCAATCTCCACTCATGTGGTTGGAGGATTCTGCTCAGTTTGTCTGCCAGGTAATTTTCTTGACCTGGGAGATAGACAGCTTTGAGGAGGATTCCTCGGCTGACGGCCCAAGCGCAGAGCTTTTGTGCTTCCCGACAGAGAAGGAAGGAGCCCGTGCCCCCCTGTTTGTTCACGTAGAACATGGCCACTTGATTGTCCGTCTGGACGAGGACGGACTGGTGAGTGGTAAGGTGGGAGAAGGCCCGTAGAGCCAGGCGGATCGCTCTGAGCTCCAGGAAGTTGATCTGCTGGGCAGATTCCCACGGGGTCCAGAGACCCTGAGTACATGTCCCTTGGCAATGTGCTCCCCAACCCAGGAGAGAAGCGTCGGTCGTCAGTACCTGAACAGGCGGAGGAGACTGAAAAGGCATTCCGAGCACTAGGTTGGGCAGATGAAGCCACCACCGTAGAGAAGAGACCAGCGGGCTGGAGATTCGTACTGAGTCCGCTAGTCTCCCCGAGGCCTGACGCCATTGTGAGCGAAGGCACCATTGAGCAGGCCGCATATTCAGGCGGGCATTGGGGGTCACATGGACCGTGGAAGCCATATGGCCGAGCAGCCTCAGAAAGTGCCTGGCCGAGACCCGGGAATGGCTGCGAAAGCGGCTGGCGAGAGCCATGAGCTGTTGTGCCCTGTCGAGCGGCAGAAAGGCTCGCGCCTGAAGCGTGTTTAATCTGGCACCGATGAACTCGAGATCCTGAGAGGGGAGCAAAGTGGACTTTTCGAAGTTTATGACAAAGCCCAAGTACTGGAGCAGAGTCACAGTACGTTGCGCGGCGTGAGTGGCCTCCGTGGAGGACGGTGCTCTGATGAGCCAGTCGTCTAGGTAAGGGAAGACAAAGAGGCCTTGAAGCCGGAGATAAGCCGCTACCACTGCGAGACATTTTGTGAAGACTCGTGGTGCGGAGGATAGGCCAAAGGGCAGTACTCTGTACTGGTAATGATTGCCTGCCACCACAAACCTTAGGTATTGTCGGTGGCTTGGGTGGATGAGGATGTGAGTGTAGGCATCCTTTAGATCCAAGGAGCATAGCCAATCTCCCTGCCGGAGGTAGGGCAGCAGGATTCCAAGGGTAAGCATCTTGAACGTTTCCCTTTCCAGGAACTTGTTGAGGTTCCGCAAGTCCAGGATGGGTCTGAGGCCTCCAGTTTGCTTTGGTATCAGGAAGTACCTGGAATAAAAGCCTTGACCTCTCAGGTGGTGGGGCACCGGTTCCACCGCCTGTTCCTGAAGAAGACTTGCCAACTCTTGAAGGAGTAAGTCCCGGTGAAGAGGGGGTCGCAGAGGCTCCCCTGGAAAGTAGGGGGGAGGTACCTGGTGGAAGTGTAGAAGATAGCCCTCTCGGACTATGTGGAGCACCCAGGTATCGGACGTGATATTGGACCACCTGTGGGCAAAGTGGACTAGCCGGCCTCCCGTGCTGAGAGAAACCAGCGGAGGGGGAGAGGCTATGCTGAAAGAGTCAAAACCCCCCACCCTGCGGAGCAGGGGCCGGTGGCGCAGGCTTGGGGGCTTGCTGCCTACGGGACCCGTTACCCCGTCCCTTGGCCTGCTGACCCTGTTGGGGAGCTGCGGAGGCCTGATAATGAGGGTAGTGTTTATAGGCAGCTGCCTTCCTCGGGTAAAAGGGCTTTTTCACCGAGCCCTTCTTCTTCTGGGAAGGGGCAGAGGTTTTCCTGGAGAGCCGAGTCCTGGTGAGAGTCTCTGTCTCGAGTTGTGCAGCCTTCTCATCCATAGGTTTGCCAAAGAGGTTGTCACCTCTGCAGGGGACATCGACCAACTTGTCCTGCACCCAGGGCTCGAGGTCGGATGACTGAAGCCAAGCCTGTTCAAAGCCATCATAGGCTGCTCGAGAGATAAACTTTGAGCACTCTCGAATACCAGTGGACAAGGCCTGGAACCTCCGCAAAAGGTCCTCGGAGAGACCAGCAGAGAATCCAGCTATTTCTTTAGCCAGGTCCCTGAGATACATGCCCATGTAGAGCTGGTAAGTCTGGACCCGACAAGCAAGCATAGAGCCCTGGAAACACTTCTTACCGAGGCCATCCAGGCTGCGGGCTTCCCTGCCGGGAGGCACAGAGGAGTGCATCTTCTGGCTCTTGAGCCTATGCATGGCCGATTCCACCACCATGGAATGGTGCGGCAGCTGTGCTTTTTGGAAGCCAGGGCTCTTGCGGACTCGATATATGGCATCGACCCGCTTGCTTAATACCGGCGACGACGCCGGGCTCTCCCACATGCGGAAGAGAAGTCGTTCCAGCATCGGAGGAACCGGTACAGTAAAATGCTCCTTTGCAGGAGAGTCATACTGGAGGGCATCGAGCTCTTTGGCTCGAGGCTCCTCCTCGGGATCCGCAGGGAAGGCCAAGGCCTTGGCCATATCCCTCACGAAGTCCGAGAACCGGGCATCCTCCGGAGGGGACTGTCTCCGAGGTTCGGACTCGGGGGAGTCCGAAGGGATACACCGAGTCCGAAAAGAATTAGGTGACTCTTCCACCTCGGATTCCCAGGCGGATTCCTCGGAGGAGGAGTCGAGCGGCTCCGGCTGGGCAGGCACAGACGCCATCCGCCCCGACGCCGAGGGAGTCGGCGTCGACGACCTCGGCCCCGAACGGGAGGCCGAAGGGGACCTCGACCGAGGATCGACTCGAGCCCGCATGGACTCGAGGATCGGCTCGGTCTCCGGGGTCGACTTAGACGTCGACGTCCCGGCGGTCAGGGCAGAAGCGCCAGCGAGGCCAGCGATCAATGCCCGCTGCTGGTCCATGAAGGCAGCCAGGCTGCTCTCCAAGGCCGTCAACCTGAGTCCGAACTCAGGAGACCCAGCAGCCCCCGACTCGGGCCCCGACGGCGTCGGGCCCGACGTCGGACCCCTCGGAGGCGAGTCCACGAGGACAACAGGACTTAAGTGAGCAGACGAGTCCATCTCCAGACGAGGCTGTTTGGACGGCCGCTCCAGCTCCAAAGACCCGGGACGGCTATCGGGGCTATGCGACCTGGCCCTCGCGGAGCCAGGAGCGTCCACCGACGCCGTCCTCGCGTGTTTCTTCCTCCGATGATGTTCTCGGGTAGGAGACCCCCTCTCAGAGGAGCTCCGACGGTGTTCAGAGCCAGATTCCCTGGACACCGAAGCTTCTGACGAGGTCCGGGTACGGCTGGGGTCAGAGAAGATTCTCTCCCGCTGATGCTGCCGACTCCGCAAAGATTTCGCGGACATCTTGCTACAGGCCCCACAGATCATTTCTTCATGATCTGGGCCCAGGCAACGGAGGCAGCAATCATGTGTGTCAGTAAGAGACATTAGTTTCTTACACTGAACACACTTTTTAAAACCACTGGCGGCCATCGGGGGAAAAAGGGCCCCTGCGAGGTCAAACGTTCGTGCCGCCAGGGAAAAGTGAAAAAAGCGCGAATTTGTCACGAAGGACAGAAAAACCGAAAAGAAGGGGAGGCCTCGCAACCGGCGTCGCGAGGCCGGACGGAAAAAGGACCGGCGTCGAACCGAAGAAAATACTAAAATAAAGAAAGAAAATCAACTTTTCAGCGGTGACTTGTAGACAGCGTCTGTAGGGCTCCGCGGAACAAAGAAGACTGGCCAAGATGGCACCTTTAGGCGGGAAGGGGACCGCGCATGCGCGCTGCAATTCCCAAAGGCTTTCTTTGAAAGCTGGGGAAAATTGCTCCGCGAGGGCTCCGTCGGCGCCGACGTCACCCATATGTGAGGACTGACTTCCTGCTTGGTCCTGGAGAATCATGCGACCCCTGTCTCTCTGAAGCTTGAAGAGTGTTTTGGGGATGAGGGGAATGGGTGGGAAGGCATAAAGGAAGTCCTGACCCCAGTGAAGGAGGAAGGCATCCCTTGCCTGACAATTGTGAGCCGGAATCCTGGAACAGAACCGGGGAAGTTTGGCATTCAGTGGACTTGCAAAGAGGTCTATGTCTGGAGTGCCCCAGAGATGAAATATCTTTGCCACCTGGTCTAGGTGGAGGGACCACTCGTGAGGCAGCAGTACTCGACTGAGTTTGTCTGTCCAAAGGTTTTGAATGCCTGGAAGATATACCACTAGAAGGTGAATTTGACACTCTCTGGTGAGGGCCCACAGTTGTAAAGCTTTGTTGCATAACGACAGAGAACCTGTCCCGCCATGCTTGTTCACATAGAACATGGCTACTTGATTGTCCATCTGGACTAGGACTGTCTTGTAGCTGAGCTGGGCGTGGAATACTCGAAGAGCTAAATAGATTGCTCTTAATTCCACGAGGTTTATGTGTAGACCAGCCTCCTGTGGAGTCCAGGTGCCCTGGGTAGAGAGATGATTCAGGTGTGCTCCCCAACCAATCTGTGATGCATCTGTTGTTAGGGTGGCCTGAAAGAGGGGTTGATGAAAAGGAGACCCCACCATCAGATTTTCTAGCGATTGCCACCATTGGAGAGACAAAATTAGTCGTTGAGAGTTTAATATTTTGTCTGATAAATGACCTGTGGCCTGTGTCCACTGTGTGGAGAGGGTCCACAGCTGCTCGCATGTGGAGGCGAGCATATGGGACTACATGAACTGTGGATGCCATATGTCCCAGGAACTGTAGTAGCTCCCTAGCAGTTAGGGAAGATTTCCCCACTGCTTGAGAAGCTAGTTGCATTATGCGAAGACACAGCACAGTTACTTACCTGTAACAGGTGATCTCTGGGAACAGCAGGAATTAGTCATCACATATGGGTACGTCGGTACCGACGGAGCCCGCGCGGGAAAGCTCCCCAGCTTTTCAGATTAAAAGCTTTTGGGGCCTCCCACTGCACATGCGCGCTGCCTTCCCGCCTTCCTGACCAGCTCTCGTCAGTTCGAGTTTAAAGCTGAGACAATAGAGAGAGAGGACAGGAAGATAGATAGATAGAGATACAACTCCTAGGGGAGGTGGGTGGGTTGTGATGACTAATTCCTGCTGTTCCCAGAGATCACCTGTTACAGGTAAGTAACTGTGCTATCTCCAGGAACAAGCAGGAATAAGTCATCACATATGGGGACTCCCTAGCTAAGATGCCTGGGAGATCCCCCTCCAAGGGTAAACCATCTTCGCATGGATCTCAGGCATCCATCCAGGGAAGGTGGGCAGGAGTTGTTTAAGTATGGAACAGGTGTTTGAGGACAGCCTGACCAAACAAGGCATCCCGGCGGGAGTCCTTGTCCAAGCAGTAATGGGGCTGTGAAGGTATGAACCGAGGCCCAAGTGGCTGCTCGACAGATCTGATCTATGGACACAGAGTGAAGATGAGCCATAGAAGTGGCCATGGCTCTCACATTGTGAGCTGTGACATGGCCCTCCAGAGAAATGTTCTTACTCTGGTAAGCAAAAGAAATACACTGAGCGATCCAATTGGAAAGTGTACGCTTGGTGACTGGAAGTCCCAAATGAGAAGGATCAAAAGCCACGAAAAGTTGGGAAGACTTTCGATGTGGTTGAGTCCTGTTGAGGTAAAAGGCAAGAGCTCTTTTACAATCCAGAGTATGAAGGTTCCTCTCTGCACTGGATGCATGAGGAGCCGGGAAAAAGACAGGTAGATATACCTCTTGATTAAGATGAAAAGGCGAGACCACTTTGGGCATAAAGTGGGGATTCGTCCTAAGGACCACCTTATCATGATGAAACCTAGTATAAGGTGGATGAGCCACTAAAGCCTGCAGTTCACTGATGCGGCGAGCCGAAGTGACTGCAATAAGGAAAACAACCTTCCAGGAAAGAAATTTGAAGGAGGTAGAGTCCAAAGGCTCAAAAGGTGGCTTCATAAGCTGACCTAGAACTAGGTTCAAATCCCATGCTACCGGAGGAGGTCGGATGGGAGGTTTAGTTAGAGTCAGGCCTCTCATGAAACGTGCAACAAGAGGATGAGAGGAGACAGGTTGTCCATTTATAGGTTTTAAGGATGCTGCAATAGCACTCAAATGGACCCTTACTGAATTCGTCTTAAGGCCTGCATTTGAAAGATGCAGGAGATAGTCCAAGAGGGAATTCAAAGGAAGTGCTAGAGGGTCAAGACCCTGCTGAGCACACCAAATGGAAAAACGTTTCCATTTGAAAGCATAAGAACGCCTCGTGGAAGGTTTCCTAGAGGCATGAAGGATATCTGTCACAGGTTGAGAAAGATTAAAGTCTTGAAGACTTAAGCCTTCAGTAACCAAGCTCTGAGATGTAGGGATTTGGGGTTTGGGTGCCACAAAGTCCCCTCCTCCTGAGACAGAAGGTCTGGCGCAGCTCCCAGGTCCAGGGAGGATCCCTGGGAGAGATGCAGAAGTAGAGGGAACCACACCTGGCGTGGCCAGCGGGGAGCTATGAGGATCATAGTCCCGTGATCCCTCTGGAGCTTGAACAGAGTCTTGGATATTAGAGGAATGGGTGGAAAGGCATAGAGGAATTCCTGACCCCAATGCAGGAGGAAGGCATCGTGGGCCTGAGCTCCCTGACACTGAGTTCTGGAACAGAACCGGGGAAGTTTGGCATTCCACGGACTTGCAAAGAGGTCTATGTCCGGGGTCCCCCATTCCTGAAAGATTCTGCGTATCTGGTCCATATGTAGGGACCATTCGTGTGGAAGCAGAACTCGACTGAGTCTGTCTGCACGAGAGTTTTGAACTCCTGGAAGATACACTGCAAGAAGGTGAATTTGATGCTCTCTGGCGAAGGCCCATAATCTGAGAGCTTCGTTGCAAAGCGACAGAGAGCCTGTCCCTCCTTGTTTGTTTATATAGAACATGGCTACCTGATTGTCTGTCTGAACTAGGACAGTCAGGTTGACAAGGAGGGCATAGAAGACCTTGAGGGCAAGGTAAATTGCTCGCAGTTCCAGGAGGTTGATATGAAGGGTGGCCTCCTGTGGAGACCAAGTGCCCTGAGTGGAGAGGTTCTGAAGATGAGCTCCCCACCCTGTCTGGGAGGCATCTGTTGTGAGGGTTGCTTGGGGCAACAAAGGTTGGAAGGGGGCCCCCAACAACAGATTCTTGGTGGATGTCCACCATTGGAGGGACCAAAATAGACGGCTTGAGGTGAGTATTTGGTCGGAGAGCGCTCCAGATGCTTGAGTCCACTGGGTGGCCAAGGTCCATTGAGATGCTCTCATATGCAGACGAGCGTAGGGCACCACATGTACCGTGGAGGCCATGTGGCCCAGAAGTCGCAGCATTTCCCGGGCTGTCAAATGACTGCTGGACTGAGCTTGGGAGGCCAAACTCAGCAGGCGTTGGGCCCTGACCTGAGGCAGGTAGGCCCTTGCAGTGATGGTGTCTAACTGGGCCCCTATGAACTCGAGAGACTGAGTAGGGATTAGTTGAGACTTGGGAAGGTTTACTACCAGTCCTAGATACTGCAGAAGACGCCTTGTGCGGTCCAGGGAAATTTGGGCCTGGGACTGAGAGGGAGCTCGGATGAGCCAGTCGTCCAGGTATGGGAATATGAAAATTCCCAGGCCTCTTAGAAAGGCAGCTACGACTGCCATGCATTTGGTGAACACTCGTGGAGCAGAGGCTAGACCGAAGGGGAGTACTCTGTACTGGAAATGTTTTCCCTGAAACAGAAATCGAAGGTATTTTCTGTGGGATGGGTGGATGAGTATGTGTGTATACGCATCCTTTAGGTCTAGAGAACAAAGCCAATCCTGACTCTGAAGGTATGGAAGGAGAATGCCCAGAGAAAGCATTTTGAATTTCTCCTTGAAAAGAAATTTGTTCAATTCTCTCAGATCCAGAATTGGTCTGAAGCCCTCTGTCTTCTTTGGTATTAGAAAATAAGGGGAGTAGAATCCCGTCCCCTGTTGAAGAAGAGGGACCTCCTCTATTGCCCCCTGGGCAAGGAGGGAGGAGACTTCCTGACCCAAGAGGGCCAGGAGAGATGGGGGAGAATTGAACTGCCTCACCATAGTATAAGGAGGAAGGTCGGAAAAATGGAGTTTGTAACCCTCTCTGATGATAGAGAGGGTCCATTGCTCTGATGTAATTTGCTCCCATCTGGGAGCAAAGTGAGCTAACCTTCCGGGTATGGTGAGGGGCTCTGGTTGTTCTAGAGCCAGAAAAGTTAAGTTCTCTAGGGGCAAGTCAAAACCCCTGAGGGGGTGGAGCCTGCTGAGGCGTAGCAGACGCCGCAGGCTTTGACCTTGCCTGTTTAGGTTGCTGACGTTTAGCAGCAAAACGAGGCTGAGAGGATTGTTGGCCAGTATTTGTGTAAAATCTGGACTTCTTGTAATAAGGCCTCTTAAAAGACTTCGTCTTGGCAGGAGTGGAGGTAGACTTAGAAAGTCTATCTAAGGTGGCATTTTCTGCGTCCATTTGAGTGGCCTTAATTTGCCACTCCTCACCAAATAAGTTCTCACCTGTACAGGGCAGATTTCGTAAGCCATCTAGGACCCAAGGTTCTAGATCAGAAGCCTGGAGCCAAGCAAGACGTCAGGCTGCTATAGCAATGCCCGAAGCCCTACCAGCACCCTCAAAGGAATCAAAAGCTGCCCTGTTGGAGAACTTTGAAATATCCAAAAGGTGTTTCACTAAGGAAATGAACTGCTCCCTCTTATCCTCAGGGATAAAGGGGGAAAAATGCCGAACTTTTAGAGCGATTTCACTGAGAAACATGCCCATGTAAAGACTATAGGAATTAATCCTGGCTATAAGCATAGTAGCCTGGAAATTTTCCTGCCAAAAGAGTCTAGAGTCTTACATTCTCGCCCTGGAGGAGTAGAAGAGTGCCTTTTGGTACTCTTTATCTTCTTCATTGCAGACTTCACCACAATAGAATGGTGAGGCAACTGAGTTTTTTGGAAACCAGGAGAAGGGGGGACACGGTACATGGTGTCCAACCTGCGAGAAGAAGGAGACAATGTTAGAGAAGCCTCCCATAAGTCCATCAAGTGTTCTTGAAGGATTTCATGGATAGGCAGGGTAACTGCCTCTTTAGGAGACTTAGAGTATCCTAAAATATCCAGTTTCTTTGATCTGGGTTCCTTTTCAGAGGATGAAGCAATAGAAAGACCTTTAGCCATTTCTATGATGAAGTCCTGAAAGGACAAATCCTCTGGTGGAGACATTCTCCTTTTAGGAGAAGAAGGCTCCTCAGGAAGATCAAGGGAGAACTCATCAGAATCATCAGAGGAGTTAAAATCCTCTGAAGAAGCAGAGTATCCTCTATGTGCTTCCAACGCACGATACGCATACCGTTCGGTATCGACATCGGGCGTACCGGGTATGGGATCGGTACCGGGCAAAAGCCCGGATCCGGCATGCGGAACCGATCTGTGTTTGGAAGACGATGGCCTCGGTTCCGGTATGGAAGCCATTACCGGAACCAGACCCGGTACCGCTGGCTGCGGTACCGAGGGCGTAGCAGCATTAATAAAAGCCAGAATGGCCTGCTGCATGACTTGGACAGTATTGCCCATAGACGCCACTGCTGCCTGGATGTCGGTACCGGTATGGGCCGGTACCCCAGAGCAGTACAACAGGTGATCTGTCGAGGCCGCGCCATCGATGTCAACCTGTGACCCCATGATTGCTTTGGAGGCCGGAGCCTCCCGCCGGGGGTGTTTGGCCTGGGCAGAATCCTCGAACTCAGAATTGAGAGCCTCTCGATCTTTAGAAAGAGATTTGCTTTTAGAGGATTTGCCCACTGGAGTTTTGGTTACCTGAGATCCATCCGGAGAGGAAGACCTGGATGACTGTGATGCTTCTGAAGGAAACAGCACATGGAACTTGTTGGCCCGGTTCTGCAATCCACGTTTCGACATCTGGGAGCAGGATGGGCAGTCCGGTATGGAATGGTCAGGTCCTAAACATTTAAGACACCATTCATGGGTGTCTGTAAGAGGAATGACAGCACTGCACTTGGTACACTTTTTAAAACCAGGAACTGGCTTCTCCATGAGGAGAATTTGTGTAGGCCTGAAGGCCTAACAAAGTACCAAGCTGTGCTGAAGAAAAGAAAAATATATATATATTTTTTTTTTCAAAAGAAAGAAAGAGAGACCGGCAGTACCGGTTTCAGAATGGGGAAGGCAGGTACGCGGTCTAAAGAAAACAATAAAATCAACAATTTCTTCAGCGGTGACAGGAACACGACCTGCTGGCTCCGCGGAAAAAAAGAAACTGACGAGAGCTGGTCAGGAAGGCGGGAAGGCAGCGCGCATGTGCAGTGGGAGGCCCCAAAAGCTTTTAATCTGAAAAGCTGGGGAGCTTTCCCGCGCGGGCTCCGTCGGTACCGACGTACCCATATGTGATGACTTATTCCTGCTTGTTCCTGGAGATCGGGCCTGTGGAAGGAAAGCCTTTGCCTGTCTGGTATCTAGACAGGCCCCTATGAATTCCAGGCATTGGGAAGGAACAAGTTGGGATTTTGGGAAGTTTATTACCAACCCCAAGTATTGGAGGATTCTCATTGTGCGAGACAGTGCAGTGCCGGCCTCTGCAACTGTAGGGGCTCGAATGAGCCAGTCGTCTAAGTAAGGGAAGATGAATATCCCCAGGGTTCGCAGAAATGCAGCTACTACTGCCATGCATTTCGTGAATACCCTTGGTGCTGAAGCCAGACCAAAGGGAAGAACCCTGTACTGGAAATGTTTTTCCCTGAAAAGGAATCGTAAGAATTTCCTTTGATCTGGATGGATCAGAATGTGAGTGTATGCATCCTTTTAAGTCTAGAGAGCAAAGCCAATCTTGGCTTTGAATTTTGAACTTCTCTCAAAACATGTATTTGTTCAATTCTCTGAGGTCCAAAATGGGTCTGTGTCCTCCTGTTTTCTTTGGAATAAGAAAATAGGGGGAGTAGAACCCTGCACCCCGTTGAAGAATGGATACCTCCTCTATTGCCCCTTGGGCAAGAAGTGTTGAGACCTCGTGATCTAGCAGATTGTCTGCAGAGGTTTGAGAATTGAATTGCTTTAGAAATGTAGGAGGGGGCATGCTGTGAAAATGAAGCTTGTACCCCTCTCCTACAATGGACAAAGTCCAATCTTCTGCTGTTATCTGATGCCATCTATTGGCAAAGTGGCATAACCTGCCTGGGATATTGGGGGGTTGGGGACCCCTCAGAGGCGGGAAGGCTAAGCTCTCTAGGAAGGAGTCAAAGCACTTGAGGGGGCTGAACCTGCGGAGCTGGTTGGGCTCTCGAGCCTTTTGGCTTCCTTTGCTGTCTAGTTTGTCCCTTTTGGGCAACCCGACCCCGAGTCTGACTCTGCTGGGTATAGGAAGGATAAAATTTCCTCTTTTTGCTGAAAGAGGTTTTTTTTTTATAAGGCTTCTTTTTGGCTGGAGTGGCTGTAGATTTCGACAATCTATCTAGAATAGTATTGTCAGCATCCAACTCGTTAGCCTTTTCCTGCCAGTTCTTGCCAAAGAGATTCTCTCCCGTGCAAGGAATGTTGCCTAACTTGTCCTGCCCAAGTCTCCAAGTCTGATGCCTGAAGCCAGGCAATCCGTCGTGCGCCAATGGCAATAGCAGAGGTTCTGCTGATGCATTCAAAGCAGTCAAAGGCTGCACGATTGACAAACTTGGAAACATCTTGAGCATGCTTAACTAGAGCAAGAAAGTCTTGTCTCTTGTCATCTGGGAGAAATGGACTCATAAGCTCCAAGTCTCCTGTAACTTCCTTGAGGAACATTCCCATATATAGTATATATGAACTGATCCTAGCTGAAAGCATGGAAGCCTGAAAGGTTTGGCGCCCAAAAGCGTCCAGAGTCCTGCATTCACGACCTGGGGGTCTGGATGCATGCCTCTTTGCACTTTTCATCCTACGCATGGCTGACTCCACCACCACTGAATGGTGTGGCAGCTGAGTCTTTTGAAATCCAGGACATGGCAGAACTCGATACACAGTATCAAGTCTCCTAGAATGAGGAGATGTAGTCAGAGGTGTCTCCCACATTCTAAGCATCAAGTTATGCAGAATTTCATGGATGGGCAGAATGGCTGCCTCCTTTGGAGTTTTAGGATACTGGAGAATTTCCAATTCCTTTGCTCTGGGTTCCTCTTCAGGAGCCACCGTGATTGAAAGGCCTTTGGCCATGTCACGAATAAAATCCTGAAAAGACATGTCCTCTGGAGGTGACATTCTGCGTTGGGGAGAAGAGGGATCTTCTGGGAGAAACCTTCTAGTACCAGCAGAACTGTCAGAGTCCTCGGAATCGGAGGATTCAAAGTATTCCTGACCACGATGTTCATGCAAAGCACGGTCCCAGTATCAATCGAAGTCGGTACCGAGTTGATCCGGTACCGACCTGTCGATTCCAGCCAAAGATGGCGTGGGAAGAATTCCCACCGGGGCCGGTACCGTCAGTACCGGTGTCTGCACTGGTGTAGGTACCGGCATCGGTATCGATACCGGTGCCCGTTGGACCAACGGTACCGCAGCTCAGAGAAGAGCTGCAATGCTGCGTTCGATAGCGAGGAACCTCTGGTCTATCGACGCTGTCGATGCCTGGGTGTCGGTACCGGTGAAAATGACCAGGAGCCCTGAGCATGGCACAGGTAGTTCTTGCGAGGTCGAGGCCTCGAAAACATCCTGGAGCCCCATCGATGCTTTGGAAGCCGAAGCCTCCCACCAGGGCTGCTTTGCCGGTGTGGTTCCCTCAAGGGCAATGCCAATGGCCTCTCGAAGCTTAGCAGGAGAGCGACCCTTTGAGGACTGGCTTTTATGTTTAGTTACCTGAGATCCATGGGAGGAGGCTCTTGAAGATGTCGATGCAATGGATCTGGCATCCGAAGAAAAGAGGGTACCGAGCTTTGCAGCCCAGTTCTGTCTTCCTCTTTTAGTCATCCCCATACAGCAGAGACATTCAGATAGAAAATGTTCAGGCCCTAAACATTTAAGACACCAATCATGGGTGTCAGTGACGGACATGGTACCGCCACACTTAGTACATTTTTTAAAACCACTAGTTGGTTTTTCCATGTTTTAGGAATATGGCGCCTAGCGCCCAAAAAAGAAAAGTTTCTGAAGAGAAACGGTTCAAAGTATAAGGCTTTTTTTTTTTTGGAAAAGAAAAGAAAAGAACTGGCGGTACCGGTAAGCATCATGCGGAGGCAAACGCGACCACAAGAAAACAATTTTAAAGACAGAATTTTCTGCGGTGACAGGGTATGTGTCCTGTCGGCTCCGCGGAAAACGAAGAACTGAAGAGGGACAGTTGGAAAGTGTAGGGGTTAAGTGCGAGGTTAAGTGTTAGAGAAGTGTCAAGGGATTATTTTAAGGGTTAAGGGATTACAATGTTCCTGGTTCATAATCACTCAATGGCTACCATGAATCTCAAAAAATTCTAAAGAACAACAGCCAGGCTGCTATATCATGTGGGCAATACTTGGGCCAGTACAAGAAGTAACCCAGCACAAGAAAAACCATATAAGGAAGTATCATGAGCCCAGCAGGTGTAGGTCTGAACTGGAAAGTCCAGACATAGGCCTACAGGGGCAATGTGCAAAGGAGCACGTACACAGGAAATCATAAGCTGGCAATGTATATGCTAGGCCTTAGCCCTGAAGAAAGCAGGTGGCTGGACGACAGTTGGTAAGTATAAGAGAGAGGGGGCCAAGGGGATTTTGCAACAGGAACTAAGGGGGACAAACAAGGCAATAATAGGAAATAAGAAGGGAGGGGGGAGAGGACACAGGAGGGATAGATCTGGGGACTGTATGCATAAACAGAAGCAAGGAAAGGTATATATGTAGCAAGCTTTTTATATTCGGGGGAGGAGATATTCTGGAGATGCCTAGTGCTCGATAGAACTCTCTTCCCCACACACTTGCCTGTATTGGTCATCAGTTATCTAATAAACAGAGACTCTGATTGCACCTGTACTGACTTTCGGATCTGATCATTACAGGAAACTAGTAATAATTAGGTTGCGGTCTATTTTGTGAGTAGCAGGGCCTCACAAAAGGCGGGAAGACAGCGCGCATGTGCTGAGGGATGCTCCCAAAAGCGTTCCTATTGGATGCTGGGGAGTGTTCTCACACAGGCTCCATCGGTACCGACGATACCCCATATGTTAAGATTACATTCCTGCTTGTTCCTGGAGATCCAAGCATAAACACCATGCACAACAAACAGACACCAGGAAAGGCATGGAGATAGCATGGCAAAGCACGGGAAGTGCATACAACGCACATTAGCAGTTAAGGAAGGCGGGAAAACACTGTTGCCAGACCAATGGACACCCTGCGCGGCCCCAAACCCGACTGAGCATCTCAGCAAAGGACAAAGTTGGGTGTCCCCATAGAAAAACACAGACTTAGCATGGATACACCAGAGGCAGGTCTTGTCAGACAAATCTGATTGATTTCTTTGACTGGGTAACCAGGGAGTTGGACTGAGGTAGAGCCCTAGATTTGGTGTATTTAGATTTCAGTAAAGCTTTTGACACCATTCCTCCCAGGCGACTTATAAACAAACTGAGCACCCTAGGGATGGACCCTACAGTTACTGCTTGGGTTAGAAATCGGTTGTGTGGTCATTGCCAGGAATTTGCCGGGGAGTACCGAAAGCATGACAGACCGAAGAATTTCCATGTGTAAGTGTGGCACGCACAGGCTGTGATTGATGCCCTGGAGATTTAAAATGGGACAGAATGCACCATCCTTCTTGGACCCCACAAAACAGATGGAGTAGCGGCCCATGCCTTGTTCTTTCAAGGGTACTGGCACAATGGCTCGTAGATCCCGGAGCAGCTAAGTAGAGACAGCTGTGCGTTTCAGGGCAGATCTACATGGAGAGACAAGGAAACAGTGAATGGGAGCAGCGAGGTCCAGCACATAGCCTTGAGTGATGACATCTAGGATCCAGTGGTCCGATATAACTTGGGCCCACGCTCTCTGAAAGAACTGCAGCCAACCTGTGGCATTGTGGGCAGGCGCTCCCATCCATCAGTGTGATGAGCGGGGAGGGGCAGGGGGCTTATGCTGGGCCCCGAGCCCACCTCATAGCAACATGCTTTGCAAAAGGAAGGGGCACACCCACCCAAGGAATAGGAGGGATGGCTCTGCTGGTAACGACATGGCTCCCGGGAGCCTGCATCGCGAGAGCTGGATATGGGTGCCGAAAGGCATAGAAAACGAGTGCTTGGATTTCACCTCACAGAGGCCCTTCACTGGTTTTCTCCAGGTCCTCCCCAAACAAGAGGGAACCCTTGAAGGGGAGTCCAGCCAGGACAAATCTTGTACCGAGCAACATTTGCCACTGCTACCTTACAGGCATTGAGCTGCAAAAGATCATAAAAGGTGTCTGCCAGAAAGGCAGCGATGGGCTCCAGGCAGACGGCATTCGCCCCGACCGGTAACAGCCTGATCCAGCGCACTAACGCTCTGGCAACAAGGCCTCCACATGCAGCCATCTGCAACCCCAGGGAGGACGCAGTCAAGGCTATCTTCAGAAGACCTTCTACTTTCCTGTCCTGGGGATCATGCAAGGCTGCCCCACCTTCCACCAGAATGGTGGTGTGCTTCATGACAGCTGTTACCAAGGAGTCTACCTTGGGATATTGCAGCCAGCACTGCAGGTGCTCCTGAGACCACAGATAAATGCGACCAAGGCATCTGGCTGCCTGAAGGGAAGCGTCCGGCTTGTCCCATTCCTCCGCCACCATTTGCTGCAGCTCCGCTGGGAATGGAAAGGTCTGCAACAGAGTTCCGATGCCCTTAATAGGGTCAGGGTCTGACTATAGGTTCCCTACAGAGACTTCAGGGATGCAGAGGTCTGCAGTAAGGAGCTTATTACCCGCACCTCATTTTCCTCATCCCGGTGTGGGGCCTCAGCATCCTCTGATCCAGAGTCACCTGCAGAAGCCACTGAGCCGGGGGCCTTATCTTCCTCCTCTGGGGATTCCAGCTCAAGTGCCCTAGTGAGACCCCTGTGGCATTTGGAAACCCCGAAGGGCATCTATGTCATGGGTTTGCTTGTTTAACCGAGGTGCTTGACTAGGGGCCTGCTCTGTAGCTGGCAAGGAGGGAGGAGTAGCTTGGCTGCCCTTCCAGAGAGACCATGCATGCTAAAAAATGGCGGCAAACTCAGCCGCATCAGAATCGGCTCCCCGACCTCACCCAGTGGCATTCGGCATGTCTCCCACCGCCAGCTGTGCGAGAGAGCCAGTGGGAGTGAGCCATCCTGCACCAGTATGGCATCTGCAGGCCTCACCACCGGCAGTGGTGAACACATGGCCGGGAGCCACTGCTATAGTGATAGTGGAGGATGCCGCCACCGATGACCCCCCAGATGGTCGGTGCAGGAGGAACAGCCGATCAATTAAAAAGTGGTGCTTCTTCCTGCAGGCCAGACAGCGGGGAAGAGAGGCAGGCATGAAGCAGTGCATGCGTGTGTGAGTGAGTTCTGGTGGCTGAGCGGGAACAGGCCGCAGAGGCCACACGGCTGTGAAGAGAGAAACCGGCAACGCTGCAGGGACAAGGAGCTGATCTCCGACGCCACATGAGCCTTCGCCCCCTCAGGTACTCACAAGCCCCTGCCCAGGCAGATTTTCTCACCATCGCCTCCTCCTTAAGCTAGGACGACGGTGGGAGGGGGGGGGGGGGTGGAGGAGACTAGAATCGGGTGCCTGAGCCCTACTAAAGTGTCGTTTCAAATAAATCGTTTTTTCTTTTTTTTTGAACACAAAACAAAGAAAGAATAAAAATTAAGAAAGGGACAGGCAGTCCATGAGGTCCTGCGGCAAATGATCTGGCTTTCTTAGCCAGAAGTTGTCCCCCCCATACTAAATTCACTCCCTTAATCGGGGTATCACACATACTCCCAGGGGCTTATCAAGAAAAGTGCCTTCTGTCCAATGACGTCCAGCAGCCTTCAGACACCAAACTGTACTAATTTCCAACAGCCATCTGCTGAGACAGAGAAATACTGAAGGGGTGCCCCTAGCTGTACTACTAATGATGTCATAACTCTTCAGGTAGTTATCTGTCTTATCTGCTGGTTGGGAGTGTTAACCTGGTTGTCTGGATTGGTCTCACAGGATGATCTGGAATGAATTATTTACACCGTATACAACAATTCCTAGGAGGAAAGTTGATGTCTACTGATTGCTGCATAACCATATATATATATGCTGAGATATACACACATTTTCAATTTGTGTATAAGACTAAAACATTTCTCCACTACCATCCTGTATCATTTCCATGTTAAGCACAGTTTTTCTTTAACTAGCCCAGGAGCTGAATAGCATAGTAACTTAACAACATAACAAATGCTATATTGGCTCAGACAAATTGTCCTTCAAGCCCAGTATCTTGTTTCCAATGGTGGCCAATCCAGGCTACAAGTACCTGCCAGGCTCCCAGAAAGGTGCACAGATTCCACAATACTTATCCTGGGGTAAGCAGTAGATTTCCCTGGTATTTTTTAATAATGATTTATGGACTATTCCTCCAAGAACTTGTCTAAAACATTTTTAAACCAAGCTACACTAACAGCTTTTACTACATCCTTCGATAACAAATTCCAGAGTTTGATTACATGTTGTGTGAAAAAGCATAGTTACTCACCTGTAACAGGTGATCTCCGGGAACAGCAGGAATTTAGTCTTCACATATGGGTATCGTCGATACCGATGGAGCCTGCGCGGGAACGCTCCCCAGCGTCCAATTAGAAAGCTTTTGGGAGCATCCCACAGCGCCTGCGTGCTGCCTTCCCGCCTTTCCCAACTGCCTCTCTCCAGTTGAGTTTTAAAGTTGAGACAAAAAGAGAGAGAGGGAAAGAAAAGGAAAGAGAGATACAACTCCTAGGGGAGGTGGGTGGGTTGTGAAGACTAAATTCCTGCTGTTCCCGGAGATCACCTGTTACAGGTGAGTAACTATGCTATTTCCAGGAACAAGCAGGAATGTAGTCTTCACAAATGGGGACTCCCTAGCTACAGATGCCAGGGAGAGACCCCAGAAGTTGTGTGCCCCTGTGAAAGGGCTCCACTTCCCCCCATGGATCTCTGGCATCCTACCGGGAATGGTGGGTAGGAGTTGATTAAGTATGGAACAGGTGTTGTAGAACAGCTTGACCAAACAAGGCATCCCGGCGGGAGTCCTTGTCTAAGCAGTAATGGGCTGTGAAGGTATGAACCGAGGCCCAAGTAGCTGCTCGACAGATGTCGTCAATAGACACAGAGTGTAGATGAGCCATTGAGGCTGCCATGGCTCTCACATTGTGAGCTGTGACATGGCCTTCCAGAGAAAGGTTCTTACTCTGATAGGTAAAAGAAATACACTGTGCAATCCAATTGGACAATGTTCTCTTGGAGACTGGAAGTCCCAAATGAGAAGGATCAAAAGCAACAAAGAGTTGAGAGGACTTTCTATGTTGCTGTGTCCTTTGTAAGTAAAAAGAAAGTGCTCTTTTACGGTCCAAAGTATGAAGATTCCTTTCTGCATTTGAAGCATGAGGCCTTGGAAAAAATACAGGCAGGTAAACTGCTTGGTTTAAATGAAAAGGTGAGACCACCTTTGGCATAAAGTGTGGATGAGTCCCAAGGACTACCTTATCATGATGGAACCTCGTATAAGGAGGATCAGCCACTAATGCTTGCAACTCACTAATGCGACGTGCTGATGTGATTGCAATGAGAAAGACAACCTTCCAGGAAAGGAATTTCAAGGAGGTAGTAGCTAGAGGGTCAAAAGGCGGCTTCATGAGCTGTCCAAGAACCAGATTTAGGTCCCATGCCACCGGTGGTGGCCTAATGGAAGGCTTAGTTAGAAGAAGGCCCCTCATAAATCTCGCTGTGAGAGGATGAGAGGAAATAGGTTGTCTGTTTAAAGGCTTGAAAGAAGCTGAAATAGCACTTAAATGGATTCTTACTGAGTTAGTCTTAAGCCCTGCATTAGATAAATGAAGGAGATACTCCAATGATGATTTCAGAGCTATCGCTAGGGGGTCAAGACCCTTCTGTGGACACCATATGGAAAACCTTTTCCACTTGAAAGCATAAGAGTGTCTTGTGGAAGGCTTCCTAATGGCATAAAGGATATCCTTTACTTGTTGAGACAGGTTAAGACCATGAAGGTCTAGGCTCTAAGCAACCAGGCCCTGAGATGCAGAGAGCGGGGATCGGGATGCCACAACATCCCGTCGTCCTGAGACAGGAGATCTGGAGAAGATCCTAACTCCAGAGATGGAGCTTGAGAGAGATGTAGGAGCAGAGGGTTCCACACCTGCTGTGGCCAATGTGGAGCTATGAGAATCATATGGCCTCTGTCGCTCTGAAGCTTGAATAGGGTTTTGGGAATTAGGGGAATGGGTGAAAAGGCATAAAGGAAGTCCTGACCCCAATGGAGGAGGAAAGCATCCCTGGCCTGAGAACTCTGAGCTGGAATTCTGGAACAGAACTGGGGAAGTTTGGCATTCAGCGGACTTGCAAAGAGGTCTATGTCCGGAGTTCCCCAAATTTGAAAACGTTTTGCTACCTGGTCTGCACGAAGAGACCACTCATGTGGAAGAAGAACTCGACTGAGTCTGTCTGCCCAGGAGTTTTGAATGCCTGGCAGATAAACCGCAAGGAGATGAATCTGATGCTCTCTGGCAAGGGCCCATAGTCGCAAAGCTTTGCTGCAAAGCGACAGAGAGCCTGTTCCTCCCTGCTTGTTCAGATAGAACATAGCTACTTGATTGTCCGTCTGAATTAGGACTATCTTGTAGCTCAGCTGGGTGTGGAACACTCGAAGAGCAAGGAAGATTGCTCTGAGTTCCAAGAGACTGATGTGTAGATGGGTCTCCTGTGGAGTCCAGGTGCCTTGGGTAGAGAGATCTTGCAGGTGGGGTCCCCAACCCACCTGTGAGGCGTCTGTTGTTAGAGTGACCTGGGGTGGGGGCTGTTGGAAAGGGGACCCCACCAACAGGTTTTGGGTTGACTGCCACCACTGTAGGGACAAAATAAGGTGACTTATTTTATTTATTTATTTATTTATTTAAAGTCTCTTTTATACCGCGCTATTCAGCATCAGCGCGGTTTACAATAAACAATGAACATACACATTTCCAATAGTACTTTGTGTTTACATATGAACAGGATATTCAACTTGGCTAACAGGGTAACTATGTACAACAACAATATATACAATATATACAATTTATAGACTGGTCATGTGTTCGTATGGTTTTAGAGTTTGCTATTTTGTCTGATAGGCAGCCTGATGCCTGAGTCCACTAAGTGGATGGAGTCCATTGGGCTGCTCTCATATGGAGGCGAGCATAGGGAACCACATGCACAGTAGATGCCATGTGGCCTAGCAATTGTAACATTTCCCCAGCAGTGAGATGATTTTTTAGCACTGCTTGGGAAGCTAACTGCACAATGCGAAGGCAGCGGGGCTGTGGAAGATAGGCCCTTGCTTTCCTGGTATCCAGCAAAGCTCCTATGAACTCTAGAGATTGAGTGGGAGTTAGGTTGGATTTTGGGATGTTTATGACCAGGCCCAAATACTGAAGGATACGCATTGTGCAAGATAGGGAAATTCTGGCCTCTGACACTGATGGGGCTCGAATGAGCCAGTCGTCTAAGTAGGGGAAGACGAATATTCCTAGAGTGCGAAGAAATGCTGCGACTACAGCCATGCATTTCGTAGACACCCTTGGTGCTGAGGCCAGGCCAAAAGGAAGAACCCTGTACTGGTAGTGCTTCCCCTGAAATAGAAACCGAAGGAATCTTCGGTGAATTGGATGGATGAGAACATGGGTGTACGCATCCTTGAGATCTAGAGAACAAAGCCAATCCTGACTCTGAAGGTATGGCAGAAGAGTTCCTAGAGAAATCATCTTGAATGTCTCCTTGAACAGGAATTTGTTCAATTCTCTGAGGTCTAAAATGGGTCTGTGTCCCCCTGTTTTCTTTGGGATAAGGAAATAGGGGGAGTAAAACCCTGTACCTTGTTGGGAAATGGGTACGTCTTCTATTGCCCCATGGGCAAGATGTAAATTGACCTCTTGACCCAACTGATTTTTGAGTGAAGTCTGAGAATTGAACTGTCTTACAACTGTAGGAGGGGGCATGTTTAGGAAATGAAGCTTGTACCCCTCTTTTACAATGGAGCGTGTCCATTCTTCTGCTGTTATCTGCTCCCATCTGGGGGCAAAATGACACAACCTTCCTGGAATGGTGGAGGGCTCTGGCCCGTTGAGGGCCAGGAAGGCCAAGTTCTCTAGATGGGAATCAAAGCCCCTGTGGAGGCTGAGTCTGCTGGGCCGGTTGAGGCTTAGCAGACTTTGTTTTTCTTTGTTTTGGTGGCTGCTGTCCCTTTCGGGCAGACTGACCTGCAGAATGCCCCTGCTGGGTATAGGAGGGGTAAAACCTCTTCTTTTTAGAGAAGAATGGTTTCTTGTAGGATTTTCTCCTTGCAGGATCAGCTGAAGCCTTGGATAATCTATCCAAAGTGGTGTTATCAGCATCCAGCTCATTGGCTTTCTCTTGCCAATTTCTGCCAAAGAGATTTTCGCCTGTGCAAGGGATATTCCCCAGTTTGTCCTGTACCCAGAGTTCTAAGTCAGATGCCTGGAGCCAGGCAATCCTACGAGCACCTATGGCAATGGCAGAGGTCCTGCTTATGCACTCAAAGCAGTCAAAAGCTGCACGATTAACAAACTTGGAAACATCTTGGGCATGTTTGACAAGTGTAAGATAATCTTGCCTCTTATCATCAGGAAGGAGAGGGCTCATAAGCTCTAGATCTCCTGTAACCTCCTTAAGGAACATTCCCATATATAAAATGTAGGAACTAATTCTGGCAGAAAGCACAGAGGCCTGGAAGGTTCGACGCCCAAAGACATCAAAAGTCCTACATTCACGTCCTGGAGGATTAGATGCATGTCTTTTTGCACTCTTGATCCTTCTCATAGCTGATTCCACTACCATGGAGTGGTGCGGTAACTGCGTGTTTTAAAATCCAGGACAAGGAGGTACTCGATACATGGTATCAAGCCTACGAGAATGAGGAGAGGTGGTAAGAGGTGTTTCCCACATTCTTAGCATGAGATCATGCAAGATCTCATGAATAAGCAAAGTAGCTGCCTCCTTGGGAGCTTTAGGATATTGTAAAATCTCCAATTCCTTTGCTCTGGGCTCTGTCTCAGGAGCCACTGTAATGGAAAGAACCCTAGCCACCTCCCGGATGAAATCCTGAAAGGATATATCCTATGGAGGAGACATCCTACGTTTAGGAGAGGAAGGTTCCTCAGAGAGAAGTACTCCGGTACCAACAGAGCTGTCAGAATCCTCAGACTCATCGGAGGATTCAAAATATCTCCTGTCCGGGTGCTCTTGCAAAGCACGATACCGGTACCGATCGAAGTCGATACCGGAGGGGTCCGGTACCAGCCTGTCGATACCGGAGGAAACAGCATGACTCGGTGTCGGTAACACAGTTGTCGATGTCGATGCTGTCAGTACCGGTACCGATATCGGTGCCGGAACAGGTGTCGATACCGGTTGAACTGTCTGAAGTGGTCCCGAAGGCACCGAAGCCGCAAGGAGAGCCGCCAGACTGCGTTCAATAGCCAAGAACCTCTGGTCTATTGACGCTGCCGATGCCTGGGTATCGGTACCGGATGAAGCGGCCAGTACCCCAGAGCATGGCACCAGTAGTTCTGCCAAGGTTGAGGCCTTGAGAACATCCTGGAGCCACGATAGTGCTTTGGAAGCCGAAGCCTCCCGCCGGGGCAATTTTGCCGGTACAAGTCCCTCAAGGGCAACGCCAGAGGCATCTCGATGCTTGGAAGGAGATCTACCCTTTGATGACCGGCCAGATTTATGTTTAGTTACTTGAGATCCATGGGAGGAAGACGAAGCCCTGGAAGACGTCGATGCCACGGATGCTGCATTGGAGGGAAAAAGGGTGCTAAGCTTAGCAGCTCGGTTTTGCCGACCCCTCTTTGACATCATCCCACAGGCAACACACTCCGAGATGGAGTGGTCAGGACCTAAACATTTGAGGCACCACTCGTGAGTGTCGGTGACGGAGATGGTTCCGCCACACTTGGAACACTTTTTAAAACCCGAGGCGGGTTTTTCCATTCTGAAGGAAAAGTTGGGCCTAGTGCCCAAAATGGCGCGTGGCACCCGAAAGAAAAAAGGCTGGAATGTCCAGAAAAAAAGATTACAAAATTTTTTGAAGAAAGAAAGAACCGGCGGTACCGGTATAGCGTCGAGGAAGGCAGATACTACCACAAAAAAGAATGAAAAAGATGGGATAATTTCTGCGGTGACAGGAAAAACGACCTGCTGGCTCCGTGGAAAACGAAGAACTGGAGAGAGGCAGTAGGGAAAGGCGGGAAGGCAGTACGCAGGCGCTGTGGGATGCTCCCAAAAGCTTTCTAATTGGACGCTGGGGAGCGTTCCTGCACAGGCTCCGTCGGTACCGACGATACCCATATGTGAAGACTACATTCCTGCTTGTTCCTGGAGATAATATTTTCTCTTATCAGTCTTAAATGGGTTATACTGTAGCTTCATTGTGTCTCCCCTAGTCTCTCTACTTTTTGATGGAGTAAACAACCAGTCTACATTTACCTGTTCTACTCCATTCGTTAATTTATAGACATCTATCATATCTCCCCCTCAGCTGCCTCTTTTCTAAGTTGAAGAGCCCTAACCTTTAAGCCTTTCCTCATAGGGGTATCCTTCAATTCCCTTTACCATTTTGGTGGCTCTTCTCTGTACCTATTCTAATTCTGTTATATCCTTGTTAAGATATGGCAACCAGAACTGCACACAATATTCAAGGTGTGGTCGCACCATGGAACGATACCTACTTTTCATTCTTCCAGAGTTTCTCAATACGGAAGATGTCCAACTTCTCCCTGTTGATGTGCGAAAGCAGCCTGTAAGATTGTCGCACTGGGTGTCCATCTGGAGTTCTCCGACTGTCCCTCATCAGGTATACACAGTCACCTGTCAATCAGCAAAAACAGGCTTTCTGTCAGAAACTTTCTCTGGATAATGACTTGCTAAAGTTCCAGTTATTAGCATCTTCCTACTATAGGAAGTCTAGGAAGACGCAGATTACTGGAACTTTGGCAAATCTACATTAGAATTTGCTGAAAATATAATGCACTCTCTATACGTTGAAGATGTTCTATAAGAGATTAATTTCTCTGAAACGCATGTGAGCATTGAAATAGCGTAGTTACTCACCTTTAACAGGTGTTCTCTGTGGACAGCAAGAATCAGTCCTCACATATGGGTTACTTCGGCACCGACGGAGCTCTCGCGGAAGCAACCCCCCAGCTTTCAAAGAAAGCCTTTGGGAGATGCTTCCACGCATGCGCGGTCCCCTTCCTGCCCAAGGGTGCCATCTTGCTCAGTCAGATGACATAGCTAAAAGACGGCAAAAATAAAAGATGGTAAAGCAGCAACTCTAAGGAGAGGAGGGAGGGTTGTGAGGACTGATTCCTGCTGTCCCTGGAGAACACCTGTTACAGGTGAGTAACTACACTTTATCCGGGAACAAGCAGGAAGTCAGTCCCAAGACTCCCCAACTACAGGCTACCAAAAACCCATAGCAAAAACAGGGCTCCTGCAAGGGGAGCTGCAAGCAACTTCAATTTTAGTCCATGCAAACAGACCACAGTAGGACCCGTGTCCGATGAAACCAGCACTCCGGTAGCCTGAACACAGAAGGGTGAGAGGGTAGGAGTTGCTTAGAGCCCGAAAAGGTTACATAGCACAGCCTGGCCGAAGGCACTGTCCTGTCGGGACTCTCTCTCCAGGCAGTAGTGAGCTGCGAAAGTATGGGCTGAAGACCAGGTGACGGCCCGGCAGATGTCCACCATCTGGACAGACCGCCAGTTTGCCACTGAAGCCCCCATGGCCTGGACATAGTGCACCGTGAGCCGGCCCTCCAGTAGAAGCCTTGCTTGCCCATAAGTAAAGGCGATATACAGTCCGCCACCCATGTGGACAGCGTACGCTTGGTCACCGCCTCCCCAGTCTACTGGGGTCATAGGAGATGAAAAGCTGAGAAGCTTTGCGGTGGCCTTGGGTGCGTTGGATGTAGAAGGATAAGGCCTTCTTACAGTCCAATGAGTGAACGACCGTCTCCGCCCGACTGGAGTGAGGTCATGGGAAGAAGGTAGGAAGCATCACTTCCTGGTTAAGGTGGAAGGGCGATACTACCTTCGGCAGGAACTTGGGGTGCGTGCGAAGCACCACCCTGTTCTTGTAGAACCTGGTGTAGGGCACCTCTGCCACGAAGGCCTGAGCTCGCTAACCCTGTGAGCGGAAGTAACTGCAACCAGGAAAACCACTTTCCAAGAAAGGTAGCAAAGGTGGCAGGTAGCCAGAGGCTCGAAGGGCAGGCGAGTGAGCTGCCCCAACACCACGTTGAGATTCCATTTGGTCGCCGGAGGGCGAACAGTGGGTTTTGACAGGAGCAAGCCCTGAAGTAAGCGGATCACCAAAGGTTGGACTGAGAGGGGCTTACCATCCACCGGGTGGTGATGCCCCGCCAGGGCACAAAGTTGCATTCGGACGGAGTTAGACTGGAGCCCGGATTGGGAGAGGTGGAGAAGATACTGCAACACCAAAGCCACTGGGCAGGAGAAAGGATTAGCCCCATGATCGGCGTACCAAACAGAAAACCTGTGCCATTTAAGAGCGCACACCTTCCTATTAGAGGCCTTGCGAAAGGTTGAGGAGGGCGAGAGTCACCCTCTCAGCAGTCATGCTGTCAACGAGAGGGACCCCAGGTTGGGGTGTAGAAGAGAGCGCCCCTCCTGAGATAAGTGTCCCAGGGCTGTGCCCAAGAGATGGGGGACTCCACTGCCAAATGCAGCAGCAGCAGGAACCACGGCTGCCTGGGCCACCTGGGAGCTATCAGGATAAGCGAGGTCCTGTTGCGGAGGGTTCTGAACAAGGTCCTGGTGATGAGCAGCGTCGGAAGGAAGGCGTACATGAGGCCTTCCGACCACGAGACTAGAAATGCATTCGCGGCCACCCTGGAGGGGTGGGCCCAACGGGAACAGAAGCAGGGCAAATGAAAGTTGTCTGGACTGGTGAACAAGTCCATGACGGGTTCCCCCAAGAGCCAGAAATGTAGGTTGACTATCCTGGGATCCAGCTGCCACTCGTGCGGATGGAGTACTCTGCGGAGTCTGTCGGCCAGCAGGTTGTCCTGGCCTGGCAGGTACACTGCCCTCAGGAGGATACCCCGTTGGATCATGTACAGAGACCAACTGCCTCCTGGCAAAGGACACGGGACCCCGTACCCCCTTGTTTGTTCACGCAGAACATTGCCACCTGGTTGTCCGTCTGGACTAGGACTGGCTGCTGGCACAAGTGGTGATAGAAAACTCTCAGGGCGAGGCGTATCGCTTGGAGTTCCAGGTGGTTGATCTGTTGGGCGCTCTTGTCTGGCAACCAGGTGCGGAGGGTTCTGCAGTGGGCTCCCCAGCTGAGCAGGGAGGCATCCGTGGTGAGGACCCTGTAGTGGCTGGGAGTCTGGAAGGGTAAGAGTAGTTACTCACCTGTAACAGGTGTTCTCCAGGAGCAGAAGGAATTAGTCTTCACATATGGGTGTCATCGGCGCCGATGAAGCCCCAGCGGAGCATTTCCCCAGCTTTCTATGAAAGCCTTTGGAAATGTAGGCACGCATGCGCGGTTCCTTTCTCGCCTAAAGGTGCCATCTTACCTCAGTCAAATGACATAGCTAAGAACAGCACATAAAAAAGAAAAAAGAAAAAATAAACTATGTACAACTGCAACTCCAAGGGGAGGAGGGAGGGTTGTGAGGACTGATTCCTGCTGTTCCTGGAGAACACCTGTTACAGGTGAGTAACTACTCTTTCTCCAGGACCAAGCAGGAAGTCAGTCCTCACATATGGGTGACTCCCTAGCTTTGGGCTACCGAGGAACCCAGGCCGAACAAGAGAACTCCCTCTAGTCCCAGCAGGAAAGAAAGGCTTTTCAAGGACACAACCTCCACCAGTAGCCCAACAGAGGGCAGGAGTTGCCTAAACCTCAAAGAGATTCCGGAGTACTGCTTGGCCAAAAGCACTGTCCCTATTGGACTCCCTCTCCAGACAGTAATGGGCTGCAAAAGTCTGGCTTGAAGACCAAGTTGCAGCCCTGCAGATGTCTACCAAGGGCACAGAGCGGAGATGAGCCACTGAGGCAGCCATTGCCTTGACTCGATGGGCCGTAACCCGACCCTGCAAAGGAAGGCCAGCCGCCTTGTAAGCCCAGGTGATACAGTCAGCCACCCAGATGGACAAGGTACGCTTGGACACAGCCAACCCCAACTTATTGGGGTCAAAGGATACGAAGAGCTGAGTAGCCCTTCTATGCCCCTGCGTACGGTCAAGGTAGAAGGATAAGGCCCTCCTACAGTCCAGGGTATGCAGGACTGCTTCAGCCTGACTTGCATGAAGCCTAGGGAAGAATGTTGGAAGAACCACCTCCTGATTGAGGTGGAAAGAGGAGACAACCTTTGGAAGGAACTTTGGATGAGTCCTGAGGACTACCCTGTTCCTATAAATCCTGGTGTAAGGCCTATCACAGACCAAGGCCTGAAGCTCACTCACTCGCCTAGCCGAGGTTAAGACTATCAGGAAGAGTGTCTTCCAGGATAGGAAGCATAGTGGACAAGTAGCCATCGGCTCAAAAGGTGGGCGAGTCAGTTGCTGCAAGACCACATTCAACTCCCACTCAGGGGCAGGAGGACGGATTGGAGGCTTGAGCAAAAGCAAGCCCCTGAGAAAGCAGGACACCAAGGGGTGACCGGAGAGAGAATGTCCCTCCACCAGTGAGTGGTGAGCTGCTAGAGCTGAGAGGTGGACCCGAACAGAATTGGACTTAAGTCCTTGATTTGATAAGTGCAGTAAGTACTGAAGGACCACAGGCACAGTACAGCAGAAAGGATCTTCTGTACGTAGCTGACACCACACAGAAAACCTTTTTCCATTTGAGAGCATAGGTTTTCCTAGTTGACTGTTTCCTAGAGGCTAGGACAACCTCCTCAACTTTCTGAGGTAGGCCCCAGGGAGCCAAAACTACCCTTGCAGCCTCCAGGCCATCAAATTGAGAGCTTTGAGATTGGGGTGCAGAAGGGAACCCTGCTCTTGTGAGAGAAGGTCGGGTTGCAACCCCAGAGGCAGTGGAGGATCCACCGCCAGTTGAAGCAGAAGTGGAAACCAAGGCTGTCTGGGCCACCTGGGAGCCACCAGCAGGGCCTAGGCCTTGTCCTGAAGAATCTTGAAGAGAGTCCGGGCCACCAAGGGCGTGGGAGGAAACGCATACAGGAGGCCCTGAGACCAGGGAATCAGAAAAGCATCCGCTGCTATCCTCAGAGGATGCGGTTGCCTGGAGCAGAACTTTGGCAGTTGCTTGTTCAGTGGACTGGCAAAGAGATCTACCACAGGGAGACCCCATTTTAGGAAGACCTTCTGAACTACTGAAGGATGCAGCTGCCACTCGTGGGGCTGCAGAATCCTGCTCAATCTGTCGGCCAGGTGATTGTCCTGGCCTGGAAGGTAGACAGCCCTGAGGAACATGTTGTGCTTTAGGGCAAAGGAACAAAGGTCTTGGGCTTCCCGACAAAGGAGCCTGGACCCAGTCCCGCCCTGTTTGTTCACATAAAACATGGCCACCTGGTTGTCTGTTTGAACCAGGACACAATGATGAGCCAGGGCAGGCGTGAAAGCTTTGAGAACTAGGCGAATAGCCCTGAGTTCCAGGAGATTGATCTGCTGTGCCGCCTCCCAAGGAGACCAGAGGCCCTGGGTGCACTTGTCTAGACAATGAGCTCCCCAGCCCTGCAGGGAGGCGTCGGGGGTCAGTACCACCGTGTGCCCAGGAATCTGAAAGGGCACACCCTTCAGTAAGTTGGGTGGATGTAGCCACCAGGTGAGGGAGTTCAGAAATTGTCTGGACACCCTTACTTTGTCTCTGAGGCTGCCTGTGACCACTGAGTCCGAAGGCACCACTGTGCAGGCCTCATATGGAGCCTGGCATTGGGGGTCACATGTACTGTCGAAGCCATGTGGCCAAGAAGTCTTAGGCAGAGCCTGTCGGAGACCAGTGACCTGCTGAGAAATTGAGTTGCCAAGGCTATCAACCTGTGGGCCCTGTCTTCTGGCAAGAAAGCCTTTGCCAGCAGAGAGTCCAGCCTTGCTCCTATGAACTCCAAGTTCTGGGAGGGGAGCAAAGTGGACTTTGCGAAGTTTATGACAAACCCCAATGTTTGAAGAAGAGCAATAGTCCTTAGGGTGGCCTGTCTGGCCTCCTGGCACGTCTGACCCCTGATGAGCCAGTCGTCCAGATAGGGAAAAACAAAGATGCCCTGATTTCTCAGGTAGGCCGCCACCACTGCTAGGCACTTTGTGAAGACTCTGGTGGCGGAGGTGAGGCCGAAAGGCAGCACTCTGTATTGATAATGGTCTCCTCCCACAATGAACCTTAGGTACTTTCTGTGGTCTGGATGAATGAGGATGTGAGTGTACGCATCCTTTAGATCTAAGGAGCATAGCCAATCTCCCTGCTGGAGGTAGGGCAGAAGTGTTCCAAGAGTAGGCATCTTGAACTTTTCTTTCTCCAGGAACTTGTTGAGGTTCCTGAGGTCCAGAATGGGTCGAAGGCCGCCGGTTCTTTTGGGTACCAGGAAATATCTGGAGTAGAAGCCGTGACCTTGTAAGGAGGGAGGCACAGGCTCCACCGCCCTGTCCACCAACAGACCTTGAAGCTCTTGCAGGAGAAGATCTGTGTGCAGGGGAGGCCTTGGAGGTTCCCCGGGAAAATATGGTAGAGGCAGTTGGTGAAAATGCAGGGCATAGTCCTTGTGGACTATGTCCAACACCCAACTGTCCCCGGTGATGAGGGGCCACTGGTGGGCGAAGAGGGCGAGGCGACCTCCTGTGCAGGGTTGGGAGAGCAGGGGAGGAGAGGCTACGCTCAAGGAGTCAAAACCCCCCACCCTGCTGAGTTGTAGCAGGGGCCGGAGGCTTGGGGGTCCTCTGCCTACGGGGTCCATTACCCTGCCCCTTGGCTTGCTGACCCTGGGGGGCAGCTTGGGCAGCCTGATATTGAGGGTACTGTTTGTAGGCAGTGCCCTTCCTCGGGTAAAAGGGCTTTTTACCTGAGCCCTTCTTTTTATGAGAAGAGGCAGAGGTCTTCCTAGACAGCCTTGTCCATGTAAGGTGCTCTGTTTCGAGCTGAGCGGCCTTCTCGGTCATGGGCTTGCCAAAAAGGTTTTCACCTCGGCAAGGGACATCGACCAACTTGTCCTGAACCCATGGCTCGAGGTCCGATGACTGCAGCTATGCCTGGCGTCGAGCCGCGATGCCGGCTGCCGCTACTCAGGCCGAAACTTCGAAGCCATCGTAGGTGTCGCGGGACATGAACTTCGAGCAGTCCCGAATCCCGGAGGACAAGGACTTAAATCTCTGCAAGGGTTCCCCGGAGAGACCAGCAGAGAACCCGGCCAACTCCTTGGCCAGGTCCCGCAAGTACATGCCCATGTACAGCTGGTACGACTGGACATGGCAAGCAAGCATCGAGCCCTGGAAGCACTTTCTACCGACACCATCGAGGTTTCGGGCCTCCCTGCCAGGGGGTACCGCGGAGTGCATCTTCTGGCTCTTCAGATGATGCATGGCTGATTACACAACCATAGAATGGTGTGGTAGCTGTGCCTTCTGAAAACCAGGGCTCTTTCTGAGTCGATAGATCGAGTCGACTCGCTTGCTGAGAACCGGTGCCGAGGCCGGTGCCTCCCACATGCGGAAGAGGAGCCGCTCCAGCATCGGAGGAACCAGGACAGTAAAGGCCTCCTTCGGAGGAGAGTCATACTGCAGCGCCTCGAGCTCTTCAGCTCGAGGCTCTTCCTCGGGATCCGCCGGAATAGCCAAAGCAGTGGCCATATCCCGGACGAACTCCGAGAACCGAGTAAAATCTCTGACCAAAACTTCACAAAACTCCATCTCTTTAGACGATATAAAGGCCCAGACGCTTGCCGACCACTACGCCAAGAAGCTAAACCCGCAACTTCCCACAATCATTACTCAAGGCATGCCACTAGTTCTCACCACTCCAGAAACCACCCCTGCCTCTCAAGCAGTCCTAGAAACAGAGTGGAACACCTTCCAGCAATTAGGTGAGCAACAAATCTTAAACATCATATCCAACTTAAACACCACTACCTCCCCCCTCGACCCATGCATGGATGAAAGCAACTAAGAAAGACAGCGCAAAACCCATCGCGCACATTGTCAACCAGTCTCTGAAACAAGGAATCATGCCGTCTCATCTCAAGAAATCAATTATAAGACCCATATTAAAGAACAAGTCGCTCAGCAAAAGTGACCCTACATCATATCGCCCAATCTCAAGCATAGCTTTCCTAGCAAAAATGATTGAAAAAGCGGTTCAGCACCAACTACAAGACCACATGGATGAGAGAAAAGCCCTAGATGAACATCAATATGGATTCCGTCAGAATCACGGAGTGGAAACACTACTGCTGGCACTCCTTGACAATCTACTTAGGGGCCTCGAGAACAAAAACTCCATGTTCATACTCATATTCATCGATATCTCAGCAGCATTCGATACAGTACATCACAACACCCTTTTGGACCGTCTGGCCTCGCTAGGTATAACAGGGACCCCCCTGAAATGGTTCGCTTCATACATATCCAATAGGATACAACAAGTGCAATTCAACAACGACAGAGCTGATGCTTTCCCCCAAACCCAAAGGATCCCGCAAGGGTCTGCCCTCTCATCCCTACTGTTCAATTTGTATATAAAGCCGGTATGCAATATTTTCCAGAAATACAACATCAATTACCACATATATGCCGACGATGTGATGCTATACACACAGCTTGACATAACACAGCCTAACTTCAGTCCACTAGAAGAATGCCTTGACATGCTCCAATTATGGCTTCAGCAAAACAACATGTCAATAAATCACAAAAAAACAGAGGTCATGTTCATGTCCAAGAAAGCCAATTTCGTCCCGCCCACCACAGTCACACTAAACAAAAACATATACGATACGAAGCCTGTAATAAAGTATCTAGGAGTCCTACTAGATAGCAAACTCAAGATGGACAAACACCTCAGAACAGTTAACCGAGCCATCTTTTACAAACTCAAAATCCTTCAACCACTTCGCAATATCCTCAAGAAATCCGACTTTAGGTCTGTTGCTCAAGCATTAATCATTCCCCACCTGGACTACAGCAATGCCATTCTACAAGGGCTTCCAAAGAGCACACTAAGCATCCTGCAAATGGCTCAGAACGTGGCTGCAAGAGTCATCATGGAAAAGAAAGTCACCGACCACATAACCCCAGTTCTAATGGATCTGCACTGGCTCCCAGTGGCCGCCCGCATCACCTACAAACTACTCATCACAACATTTAAGCTCATCAATGGCATCGCACCATCCTACCTCAATAACCTAATCACTATTCAACCTAGCAACAGGAGCAGAAGAACTATGAATCTCAACACCCTATATATCCCGACCAGCATAAGATCTGTCAAGGCCGAAACAAGCAATAGGGCGTTCACATACTCAGCGCCAATCCAATGGAACCAACTACCGCATGAATTAAGGCGCACAAACCACCTCAGCGAATTTAGACGAAAACTTAAAACCTATCTGTTTCAAATCCACTACAACTTGACCTAACTGCAATACCCTACCTCAACCAGATCTCCTCTGCCGCACACGGCAGCATATAATCTAATAGCATATAGTCATGTATAGCCTGTACACCTTGGCAATTAATTCTGTACAAATTGTATATATGGGGCCCCCCCCAATCTATTGAAATCAAATGTATACCCTGATCTGTGTGCTATAATCAAATGTGTATCGTATCCAAATGCTTATCTCGTGTTACGTAATCATTGACTAATCAAAATGTAAAACTGAAAATCTCAATGTACTGTACAATACATTACGATTCTGTAAAGTAAACCGCTGCTGTTCGTAGGAAGCAGCGATATACAAGTGTTTACTAAATAAAATAAATAAATAAATCCTCCGGAGGGGATCTACTCCGGGGCTCAGACTGCGGTTGAGTCCGATGGGACGCACCGAGTCTTGAACGTTTCGGGAGACTCCTCCTCCTCCCTCTCCCAGGCGGACTCGTCCGAGGAGGAATCGGGGCCCAACCCCGCGGGGCCCTGGAGCACCCGCCCTGACGCCGGAGGCACCGGTGTTGACGCCCTCGGTCCCGAACAGGAGGTCGAGGGAGACCGCGACCGAGGACGACTTCGAGCCATGATGGACTTGAGTATTGGCTCGGTCTCTGGGGTCGACTTCGAAGTCGATGTCCCGGTGGTCGGGGCAGATGCACCAGACAGGCTGGCCATCAGTGCCCGCTGCTGCTCCATGAAGGCAGACAGTCTGCTCTCCAAGGCTGTCATCCTGAGACTCAGCTCGGGAGACGCAGCAGCCACCGACTCGGGCCCCGGTGGCGCCGGACCCGACGTCGGCTCCCTGGGAGGAGAGTCCTCGAGGACTACGGGGCTTACGTGTCCAGCAGACTCCGGCTCCAAGCGAGGAACTTTGGCAGGCTTCTCTTGGTCCACGGGCCCGGGGCAACGGTCGGGGGTCTTAGACCTGGCCCTCGAGGAGCCAGGGACCTCCTCCTCCGACGCCCTCGCGAGCCACTTCTTCCTCTTACGTTCCCGGTCGGGGGACCCCCTGTCCGAGAAGCTTCGACGGCGCTCAGGATCGGAATCCCGAGATGTCGAGGCCTCAGACGAGGTCTGGGCCCGGCCGGAGGCTGAGTCCGAGAAAAGCCTTTCCTTCTGCTGCTGCAGACTTCTGAGTGCTTTGGAAGACATCTTCGCACATGGCCCGCACGATTTAGGGTCGAGGTCAGGGCCGAGGCACCGGAGGCAGCAGTCGTGTGTGTCGGTGAGAGACATTAATTTCTTACACCGATCACACTTCTTAAAGCCACTGGAAGCCATTGGGGAAAAAGCACAGTTACTTACCTGTAACAGGTGATCTCTGGGAACAGCAGGAATTAGTCATCACATATGGGTACGTCGGTACCGACGGAGCCCGCGCGGGAAAGCTCCCCAGCTTTTCAGATTAAAAGCTTTTGGGGCCTCCCACTGCACATGCGCGCTGCCTTCCCGCCTTCCTGAGCAGCTCTCGTCAGTTCGAGTTTAAAGCTGAGACAATAGAGAGAGAGGACAGGAAGATAGATAGAGATACAACTCCTAGGGGAGGTGGTGGGTTGTGATGACTAATTCCTGCTGTTCCCAGAGATCACCTGTTACAGGTAAGTAACTGTGCTATCTCCAGGAACAAGCAGGAATACGTCATCACATATGGGGACTCCCTAGCTAAGATGCCTGGGAGATCCCCCTCCAAGGGTAAACCATCTTCGCATGGATCTCAGGCATCCATCCAGGGAAGGTGGGCAGGAGTTGTTTAAGTATGGAACAGGTGTTTGAGGACAGCCTGACCAAACAAGGCATCCCGGCGGGAGTCCTTGTCCAAGCAGTAATGGGCTGTGAAGGTATGAACCGAGGCCCAAGTGGCTGCTCGACAGATCTGATCTATGGACACAGAGTGAAGATGAGCCATAGAAGTGGCCATGGCTCTCACATTGTGAGCTGTGACATGGCCCTCCAGAGAAATGTTCTTACTCTGGTAAGCAAAAGAAATACACTGAGCGATCCAATTGGAAAGTGTACGCTTGGTGACTGGAAGTCCCAAATGAGAAGGATCAAAAGCCACGAAAAGTTGGGAAGACTTTCGATGTGGTTGAGTCCTGTTGAGGTAAAAGGCAAGAGCTCTTTTACAATCCAGAGTATGAAGGTTCCTCTCTGCACTGGATGCATGAGGAGCCGGGAAAAAGACAGGTAGATATACCTCTTGATTAAGATGAAAAGGCGAGACCACTTTGGGCATAAAGTGGGGATTCGTCCTAAGGACCACCTTATCATGATGAAACCTAGTATAAGGTGGATGAGCCACTAAAGCCTGCAGTTCACTGATGCGGCGAGCCGAAGTGACTGCAATAAGGAAAACAACCTTCCAGGAAAGAAATTTGAAGGAGGTAGAGTCCAAAGGCTCAAAAGGTGGCTTCATAAGCTGACCTAGAACTAGGTTCAAATCCCATGCTACCGGAGGAGGTCGGATGGGAGGTTTAGTTAGAGTCAGGCCTCTCATGAAACGTGCAACAAGAGGATGAGAGGAGACAGGTTGTCCATTTATAGGTTTTAAGGATGCTGCAATAGCACTCAAATGGACCCTTACTGAATTCGTCTTAAGGCCTGCATTTGAAAGATGCAGGAGATAGTCCAAGAGGGAATTCAAAGGAAGTGCTAGAGGGTCAAGACCCTGCTGAGCACACCAAATGGAAAAACGTTTCCATTTGAAAGCATAAGAACGCCTCGTGGAAGGTTTCCTAGAGGCATGAAGGATATCTGTCACAGGTTGAGAAAGATTAAAGTCTTGAAGACTTAAGCCTTCAGTAACCAAGCTCTGAGATGTAGGGATTTGGGGTTTGGGTGCCACAAAGTCCCCTCCTCCTGAGACAGAAGGTCTGGCGCAGCTCCCAGGTCCAGGGAGGATCCCTGGGAGAGATGCAGAAGTAGAGGGAACCACACCTGGCGTGGCCAGCGGGGAGCTATGAGGATCATAGTCCCGTGATCCCTCTGGAGCTTGAACAGAGTCTTGGATATTAGAGGAATGGGTGGAAAGGCATAGAGGAATTCCTGACCCCAATGCAGGAGGAAGGCATCGTGGGCCTGAGCTCCCTGACACTGAGTTCTGGAACAGAACCGGGGAAGTTTGGCATTCCACGGACTTGCAAAGAGGTCTATGTCCGGGGTCCCCCATTCCTGAAAGATTCTGCGTATCTGGTCCATATGTAGGGACCATTCGTGTGGAAGCAGAACTCGACTGAGTCTGTCTGCACGAGAGTTTTGAACTCCTGGAAGATACACTGCAAGAAGGTGAATTTGATGCTCTCTGGCGAAGGCCCATATTCTGAGAGCTTCGTTGCAAAGCGACAGAGAGCCTGTCCCTCCTTGTTTGTTTATATAGAACATGGCTACCTGATTGTCTGTCTGAACTAGGACAGTCAGGTTGACAAGGAGGGTATAGAAGACCTTGAGGGCAAGGTAAATTGCTCGCAGTTCCAGGAGGTTGATATGAAGGGTGGCCTCCTGTGGAGACCAAGTGCCCTGAGTGGAGAGGTTCTGAAGATGAGCTCCCCACCCTGTCTGGGAGGCATCTGTTGTGAGGGTTGCTTGGGACAACAAAGGTTGGAAGGGGGCCCCCAACAACAGATTCTTGGTGGATGTCCACCATTGGAGGGACCAAAATAGACGGCTTGAGGTGAGTATTTGGTCGGAGAGCGCTCCAGATGCTTGAGTCCACTGGGTGGCCAAGGTCCATTGAGCTGCTCTCATATGCAGACGAGCGTAGGGCACCACATGTACCGTGGAGGCCATGTGGCCCAGAAGTCGCAGCATTTCCCGGGCTGTCAAATGACTGCTGGACTGAGCTTGGAAGGCCAAACTCAGCAGGCGTTGGGCCCTGACCTGAGGCAGGTAGGCCCTTGCAGTGATGGTGTCTAACTGGGCCCCTATGAACTCGAGAGACTGAGTAGGGATTAGTTGAGACTTGGGAAGGTTTACTACCAGTCCTAGATACTGCAGAAGACGCCTTGTGCGGTCCAGGGAAATTTGGGCCTGGGACTGAGAGGGAGCTCGGATGAGCCAGTCGTCCAGGTATGGGAATATGAAAATTCCCAGGCCTCTTAGAAAGGCAGCTACGACTGCCATGCATTTGGTGAACACTCGTGGAGCAGAGGCTAGACCGAAGGGGAGTACTCTGTACTGGAAATGTTTTCCCTGAAACAGAAATCGAAGGTATTTTCTGTGGGATGGGTGGATGAGTATGTGTGTATACGCATCCTTTAGGTCTAGAGAACAAAGCCAATCCTGACTCTGAAGGTATGGAAGGAGAATGCCCAGAGAAAGCATTTTGAATTTCTCCTTGAAAAGAAATTTGTTCAATTCTCTCAGATCCAGAATTGGTCTGAAGCCCTCTGTCTTCTTTGGTATTAGAAAATAAGGGGAGTAGAATCCCGTCCCCTGTTGAAGAAGAGGGACCTCCTCTATTGCCCCCTGGGCAAGGAGGGAGGAGACTTCCTGACCCAAGAGGGCCAGGAGAGATGGGGGAGAATTGAACTGCCTCACCATAGTATAAGGAGGAAGGTCGGAAAAATGGAGTTTGTAGCCCTCTCTGATGATAGAGAGGGTCCATTGCTCTGATGTAATTTGCTCCCATCTGGGAGCAAAGTGAGCTAACCTTCCGGGTATGGTGAGGGGCTCTGGTTGTTCTAGAGCCAGAAAAGTTAAGTTCTCTAGGGGCAAGTCAAAACCCCTGAGGGGGTGGAGCCTGCTGAGGCGTAGCAGACGCCGCAGGCTTTGACCTTGCCTGTTTAGGTTGCTGACGTTTAGCAGCAAAACGAGGCTGAGAGGATTGTTGGCCAGTATTTGTAGAAAATCTGGACTTCTTGTAATAAGGCCTCTTAAAAGACTTCTTCTTGGCAGGAGTGGAGGTAGACTTAGAAAGTCTATCTAAGGTGGCATTTTCTGCATCCATTTGAGTGGCCTTAATTTGCCACTCCTCACCAAATAAGTTCTCACCTGTACAGGGCAGATTTCTTAAGCCATCTAGGACCCAAGGTTCTAGATCAGAAGCCTGGAGCCAAGCAAGACGTCGGGCTGCTATAGCAATGCCCGAACAATAAAATTAACAATTTCTTCAGCGGTGACAGGAACACGACCTGCTGGCTCCGCGGAAAAAAAGAAACTGACGAGAGCTGCTCAGGAAGGCGGGAAGGCAGCGCGCATGTGCAGTGGGAGGCCCCAAAAGCTTTTAATCTGAAAAGCTGGGGAGCTTTCCCGCGCGGGCTCCGTCGGTACCGACGTACCCATATGTGATGACGTATTCCTGCTTGTTCCTGGAGATAAAAGAGTCCCCGCGAGGTCAAAAGACCGGCCTTCCAGGGAAAAATGGAAAAAAGGGCGCGAACGCCAGCCACGAAGGGCAAAAAACGAAAAAGAAGAATCGGGCTCAATACCGGTGTACTGAACCTGGCGGGAGGGGAACCGGCGTCGAACCAGGAGAAAAAAATAGCGATAATCGCCGAAAAAAATCTACTTTTAACCGGGAGAACAGGACACACATCCGGTGGGCTTCTCGGAAAAAAAGAGACTGAGGTAAGATGGCACCTTTAGGTGGGAAGGGAACTGCGCATGCGTGCCTGCATTCCCAAAGGCTTTCATAGAAAGCCGGGGAAATGCTCCGCTGGGGCTTCATTGGCGTCGATGACACCCATATGTGAGGACTGACTTCCTGCTTGGTCCTGGAGAATGCCCGCTTCTAGGTGTTGGGGTGATTGCCACCAGACCAGTGAATCCGCCAGCTAGCGGGTATACAACCCTGTCCTTGAGGCACCACTGCGCTGCCCTCATATGGAGGCAAGCATCTGGGGTAACGTGGACTGTGGAGGCCATGTGCCCGAGGAGATGCAGAAGGTGCCTGGCAGGCACCGAGAGACGGTGTTGTACGTCTCAAGCTAGAGATCTGCGACGATCTGCTCGGTCCTTGGGCAGGAAGGCCTTAGCCTAGAGGGTGTCGAGCTTTGCTCCAATGAACTTCAGGCATTGTGCTGGGAGGAGGTGAGACTTGGAGTAATTTATGACGAAGCCCAAGTGTTGCAGAACCTGGATGGTGCGTGCAGTGGCCTACTGTGCCTCCCCTTATGAGCCAGTCATCCAGGTAGGGAAACACGAAGACCCCCTGTAACCTGAGGAAGGCAGCCATGACCAGCAGGCATTTCATGAAGACTCTCGGGGCAGAGGCTAGGCCAAAGGGAAGTACCTGGTATTGAAATTGTTTGCCCCTACCACAAACCGTAGGTACTGCCTGTGGTTGGGGTGGATAAGAATGTGGGTATAAGCATCCTTGAGGTATAAGGAGCATAACCAGTCTCCCTGCTGGAGATATGGCAGCAATGGTCCTGTTTTTGGTCCGTATCATGACCAAAAACAGTCTTAACATGACCACAAGAATTTGCACAAATGCTGACAATATAGACAATCAAAATTGAAAACAGATACACTGCAATCTGTCTCCTTTACCGTCTTCCTAACAACAATCACTTCAATCTGACCACCATACTTGAATCAGCCTGTACCTCCCCAACAAAAAAACCCCTCATATCATACTGGGAGATTTTAATCTAGCATCCCTCCCGTCACAACAATCCGCAGACTTCCTGGACGATCTAGATTTCATCCAGATAATGAATCATCCCATGCATATTAAAGGGAACACCCTCGACCTAATTTTTTGCCCTAAATCACTCACTACCCATCCATGCTTCACATACCCTACCGCTAACCCAGTACCATGGTCAGATCATTTCATAATACAAATGTCCGCCACTATACCCCTAACAACAGATCCAGAAAACATAACATCCATTCCTACCCCAATATTCAGATATTTTAACAAAGACACGTTCCTCTCAGAGATAGCCCCCCTTCTCCACACCCAGCCCCTTGATCTTAATGAGGCAATAGAGAACTGGACATCAACCATAAATAAAGCAGCTAAACCAACCTCACTACCCAAAAAATCACACAGAAAACAAACTGAGAAATGGTACACCACAGACCTCTATAACCTCAAAAAGACACTACGCAAGTTAGAAAAAAAGTGGAGATCCCGTAAAACCTCTGAAAGTAAAGAACACCACCTCACAACATTAAACTCCTACAAGAATGCAATACTCGAAGCAAAGAAAGTTCACCATACTAATATACTCAACAAAGTGATCAATCACTCTAGGGAACTTTTTGATATGTCACATCCCTAACCAGAACACACACAAACAACAAATACCACAGACATTAGAGCACAATCCATAGCAGACCACCTGTCACTCAAGCTAAAAAAAAAACACACCTCTAATACCCACCCTAGTAACGACCCCATGATAACACCCAACACAACTTCTATCCGATTGGGGAAAAACAGCTCCTTGAAACCATCACTAAAATCAATACCACAACCTCTTACTTAGACCCTTGTCCAGTAACCTGGATTAAAGCAGTAAACGTTGAACTAGCCCCAGTGTTACTGAACATAATAAACCAATTCCTCCCTCCAAGGTATTCTCCCCGACACCCTAAAACTATCAACCATCTGTCCCATTCTAAAAAACAAAACACTCAACAAAAATGATCCATCTTCATACAGGCTGATAGCCAGTATCCCGTTCGTAGCAAAGATTATTGAGAAAGTAATCCAACTCCAGGACTTCATAGACACCCATGCACCTCTAGATCCTCAGTAGTATGGTTTCTGCCCTTATCACAAGTGGAAACCCTCCTCCTAGCACTATTTGACACCCTCATATGTGGTTTAGACAACCCCAACCAAGCATATATCATGGTGTTCTTAGACATCTCATCAGCATTCGACAATGTCGATCATGCTGTACTCCTATCAAGACTGGCCCACATAGGCATTGCAGGAATGGCATTAAAATGGTTCCAATCCTATATATCCAACCGCTCACAATTTGTAAGAATTAACCATGATACCTCCACCACCTTCCCCCAGGAACAAGGAATACCCCAGGGTTCAGCCCTATCTGCTCTCTTATTTAATTTATACCTGCAACCGATACGCAATATATTCACCAAATACAAAGTCAACTTCCACATATATGCAGACAATATAATGGTCTATTCCCCGAGTGACATAAAAAATCCCCAATTTACCAATATTAATGACTTCATATATGAAGTTGAATCCTGGCTCAGCAAAAACAACTTACAAATCAACTTTAAAAAAACAGAGATATTAATTGCCACAAGAAACCAAAAGTACACCCCCCCACCTCATTCAAATTACGCAACTTAACCTTGCCTGTCAAGCAAGAAGTCAGATACCTAGGGGTCATTATTGACAGGGCTTTAAACATGGCAAATGCAATGTGTGCCTTCGAGTCAGTCCTGACTCCTGGCGACCCAGAAGCTCCTGGGTTTTCTTGGCAGTGTCACCGGAAGTAGATTGCCAGGCCTTTCTTCCGAGGCAATGGAGGGTTAAGTGACTTGCCCAAGGCCACAAGGAGTGCTAGTGGGAATTGAACCCTGGTTGCTTGGTTACCAAGCCAGTGTTCTAACCACTAGGCTACTCACATATCAAACTTATAGCCAGAATGATACTTTATAAACTAAAAACTATCCCAACACCTGAGACCAATCCTAGACCCACACGACTTCCACACAGTAGTTCAAGTCCTAGTGAACCCCCACCTGGACTATTGTAACAGTATTTTACAAGGTCTACCAAAGAAGTCCATTCACACCAGCTTATCCAAAATGAATCCGCAAGGATAATAACCAAGACCAACTTGTCTGAGCACATTACCCCCATATTATATAATCTCCACTGGCTCCCAAGAACTTTTAGAATACAATACAAGAAATCCTCACTGCTTTTAAATTGTATAATGACATCTCCCCCTCTTACCTAGCCACTATAATAAAAACACACACAGACACCAGACACAAGCGAAAGCACGCTCAAAACCTTCTGCAAGTTCCAACCCTAATAAGCAAAACGAAACAGCACACAAGTAACAGGGCATTCAGCTACACAGCCCCTATTCTTTGGAACACCCTCCCTGAACAAATCAGAGCCATCAAAGATCTCCTAACGTTCCGCAAGGAACTGAAAACACACCTTTTCGCACAATACTATAATGCTCACCTTATAAACAATACATCCAATAAATCCACCCTCCCTTCCACAATCCAGTTCCCTACCTTCAACTCATCGTATATAGCTAAGAAAACCTATATTGTATATAGTTAAGAAAACTCTGTAATCAGTATGCACTATGTATATAGTTATTACTCTAAGTTCTTGTTTAAATTGTAAGGGTTAACTTGTTCCATGTAAACCGCCCGTGATTGCTGGAAGGGGCGGTATAAAAAAAAACCTGTTTAAATAAATAAATGTTCCAAGGGAGAGCATCTTGAACTTCTCCCTCACCAGGAATTTGTTGAGATTGCGCAGGTCGAGGATGGGCCTTAGGTCCCCCCATCCTCTTTGAGACAAGGAAGTATCTGGAGTAGAACTCTCTGCCCTTGAGACGCTGGGGCACCAATTTTACTGCTTTGTCCTCGAGAAGATCTGCCAACTCCTTCAGGAGAAGGTCTCGGTGGAGGGGAGACCTGAGGGGCTCTCCCGGGAAATAAAGGGGAGGTGTCTGAGTGAGGTGGAGGAGGTAACCCTTCTAGACTACCCTTGGAGCCAAGGAATCGGAGGTGATGGACACACACCTCTGGGCATAGAGGTCCATATGTCCCTCTGTGGGCTGTTGATCTCCTTGGGGTAGAGAGGCTATGCTGAAGGAGTCAAAAGCTCCCCCCTGGCTGGGCCGGAGACGATGCCTTGGGTTTTGAGCCTTCTGCTTACGCGGGCCATGCCCATGTCCCTTGGCCTGCTGACCCTGATGGGAAGCCGGGGAGGCCTGATAGTATGGGTAGTTTCGGTAAGCTGCTCCCTTCCTCGGGTAAAAGGGCTTTTTACCTGAGCCCTTCTATCGGGGAGGGGCAGTGGTCTTCTTGGAGAGCCTGGTCCTCGTCATTAACTTGGTCTCCAGCTCAGCTGCCTTGTCAGTCATGGGTTTCCTGAAGAGGTTCTCCCCTTGGCATGGGACGTCTACCAATTTGTCCTGAACCCACTGCTCGAGGTCGGACGGCTGAAACTAATGCACCAATGCCCGCCATGGCTACCCGGGCCGCCAACTCAAACCTATCATAGGCTGCTCGAGACATAAATTTGGAGCACTCATGGACGGCCTTGGACAGGCTCCTGAACTGCTGCAAAGGTTCCTTGGAGAGACCAGCCGAGAACCTGGTGAGTTCCTTTGCCAAGACTCTCAAGTAAATGCTTATGTACAGCTGGTAGGCCTGGACCCAGCAGATGAGCATCGAGCCCTGCCCTGGTAGCACTTCCTGCTGAGGGCATCCAAGGTGCGGGCCTCCCTGTACCGAGGCGTGCGTCTTCTGGCTTTTCAGCCAACGCATGGCCGACTCCACCACCGATATATCGAGTTGAGCCATTTGCTCACCACCGAGACTGACACTGGTATCTCCCACATGCGGAGCATGAGCCATTCCAGGATGGGATGAATGGGCGCTGTGAACAATTCCTGAGGAGGGGCCTCGTATTGGAGGATCTCCAGCTCGTCCATCCGAGGGTCGTCCTCTGACTCGATTGGGAACGCTAGGGCCTTGGACATGTCCTTGCCAAAGTCCAAGAAGCCCATGTCCTCCGGCAGGGATTGCCTCTGAAGTTCTGAGACTGGGGAATCGAAAGGGATGTTGCGGTGGCGACGGCTATCAGGAGACTCTTCATCCTCTGTCTCCCATTCGGAGTACTCCGAGGATGACTCGTAGGCAGGCTGCTCCATGGGCTTCGAGGCCCCTGAAGCCCTGCGGTCGACACCCGGTCGACTGGCCAAAGATGACCGAGCTCCCATTGAACGGGATGCCAAGCATGACCTCGGCCGAGGATCGGCTTAGCCTCCGGGGACATCTTGGACGTCGAGTGCCCGGTGGTCGGGGCGGATGAACCGGACATGCTGGACAACAGCGCCCGCTGCTGGTCCATGAAGGCAGACAAACTGCGTTCCAGGGCCGCCATTCTGGACTCCAGGTCAGAAGGTTCCGCAGCCTTCGGTGCGGCCCCAAGGAACTCGGGCCAGATGCCGGCTCACCCGAAGAGGAATCCTCGACGAGGATAGTGTCTGGAGACAGAGGCCGGTCCGCAACTAGATCCTTCCGGAGGACCTTGGCAAGTCTCTCCTTTTCCGGTGCTTCGGACTGTGGGACCAGGCCCGAGAGGTGCCCGGCCAGTCAAAACCATCCAAGGATGCCACCTTCGAGGGTTTCTTCTTCTTCCTGTGTTCCCTTGAGGGGGGACCCCCTCTCCGAGGACGCACAATGATGCTATGGTTCGGAAAGCTCCTCCCGAGGTGTCAGGTTCTCAGATGAGGCCCTGGCCTTCGGAAGCATCGGGGATTCAGGGAAGAACTTATCGTGCTGCTGCTGGCGGCTTTTTGGGTCCTTGCTGGACATCCGTTTGCAGAGACTGCAGGCTGCCGGGTCGTGGTACGGCCCGAGGCAACGGAGGCAGCAGTCATATGTGTTGATTAAGACATTATTTTAGAGCACCGATCACACTTTTTAAAGCCACTGGTAGCCATGGGGGGGAAAAAAGTACCCCTGCGAGGTCGAAGACTCTCTGGACTGCCAGCAGGGAAAAAGGGTGCTAAGGCGCCAGAAAATAAAAAGAATGAAGACCTATAAAAATGAACCGAACCTGATGCCGAGGCACCAAGGATGGTAGGCGGGAAGAGTACCGGTGCATGACCGGAGTAGAATTTGAAACTCAGGTACAAAAAAAATCAACTTTTTCCGGGGGAAAGTCAGACAGTGTCTGAAGGGCTCCACGGAAAAATGGAGACTGAGCAAGATGGCACCCTTGGGTGGGAAGGGGACCGCGCATGCGTGGCATCTCCCAAATGTTTTCTTTGAAAGCTGGGGGGATGCTTCCAGGAGGGCTCCGTCAGTGCCAACATCACCCATATGTGAGGACTGACTTCCTGCTTGTTCCCGGAGAAATAATGTTATGTTGGATCTAGGCAGAAGGAAACTCACAGATAAGTTTGGATTATTCTTTGGTTTCTATGAATTTCTTGAACAGATATATAGACATATGAGAGACTTTTCATATAAAATTATAGAAAGGTTTTCTGACAGACATTGCTATTTAGACTATATGGACCTATAATGATACTTAGTGAGTTAAGATCCAGTTATCTTCTGCCACTACACTCTCAGAGCTTTGAGGTCTACCCTTCAATTTTAAAACCTATGCATATATGCAAAATCTGAAGTGTCGTTTTATAAAACAGCCACCTAGAACCAGCACCATTTTCATATGTTATGAAGGATTGTATATCAAATTTTAATTAAATGTTAAATCAAATGCTCAAATTTACATCTGCTTTGAAAATAGTGTAAATGTGTATGTATACTTTACATATCTATCCGGATATTTTGAAATACATGTGCACACATTGCAACTCCATCTCACTCGCGCCAAATTAGATCCCTGGGAATGACTACATGCGGTCCCCTGAAAGTAAGTGTTATTTTATAAAAGTTATTTTATTTTATTTATTTAACCATTTTTATAGACCACTTTTTTCTTAAAAGTCAAAGTGGTTTACAGACAGCAGTTAAGTCTCTCTGACTGGCAGCTGGAATATAGCCTTGCAGCATGGACAGAATAATTGGGCAAACTGAATAGGCCAATTGTTCATTCTCTGCTGTCCTCTATTATGTTACTATGTATTTTGACTAATTGCCGTCTTTGGCAGTTCCTACCTGCATCAGAGTACATCACAAGGTACGAGTGTAAAGGTTTTGCTGCCCAATAAAGCCTAGTAGTTATGTTGGTTATTTATCTGTAGATGAAGATCTCAGAAACTACATTTGAACCAAGAATGCAAACGTCTGAAGGTAAGGAGACAAACACTAGTTCTCTTGGGGCTCTGCTGAAAAAATAATGGAAATCCTGAATGCAAGGGCTTGGTAACCTGCTATTTGAGCATATGGCTCTGGAGAACTCCATGCTAGGCCTTCAAAGTGACTGGCTGCAACCTAAGGTTACAAAGATCTTCATGGGGAGGTGTGGCCTGCACAGAGCGGCAGGTGCACCTACTCTTGCCATCTTACTGGGCAGACTAGATGGACCATATTAGTCTTTATCTGCCATCATTTACTATGTTACTATGTAAACATCCATGACAAAATCACAGATCAGCCAGCAGCTTTCAAGAGCCAGACGTGTGCTTCAAGACAATCACAATGGAAATCATACATAGACAGACCTTGGCGTAAAAGCAACTCATCCCGTAGGAGGCAGATGAAATAAACACAACCAGGTTGGGTGTAGTGGGGTCGTGGAATCATGGGAACTTCCTGAAAGAGAAGAACACAAGAGACAATCAGGACATGGGATAAGTCTGAATGCAGCACCAAGAGCAGGAATGAGTAAACCATACAATTTTATAGAAGCACCAAATTATTCTAATTAACTCAAAACCATATTCAAGGAGGGAATGAGGGTACAGAGTACAGTTCACATAGAGAACTAGTGACTAGTGAATCAAACTATAGTGTCAGCCATGAACTACTCTCCCTGTCAATAAAAAGTCATATTAGCACAGTGCTCTAGGTAAGGGCTCTTCCAGCATTTGAAATCAAACAATGGAAGTTCACTGCAATTTACAGCACATGACTGTGTTTAGTGCTGCTTCTGAACTTCCTTCATTTGCCCAGGGGTGGCGTGATTAAAAGTATTTATTATTTATTTATTTATTTATTACAAGTTCTTATATACCGCACTATTCGGCATCAGCGCGGTTTACATTATAACATAAAGACCATAACAACAAGCTGTTTGGTTTACATCGAACAGGAGTACAAACTTGGAGAACCGGGGTAAACTATATACATGAGATAATTACATAGAAAAGAATAGAGTCTTAATAATATCAAGAACGGCAAGTATACAAAGAAAGAGGGAGGGGTCCTCCTTCCCTGTAGAAATCAGCTGGCAGGAACTCAGAGGATGAAGGGTATTTGGAAATGGAATAATAATTTATCACAAAGTTTGATTTAAGACAGTATGGGACAGGACTCTCTTAGTCTTGCTTGAGCACCATACAGCAGAACGAATACCTAATTTTGTAGTAAGTATATCCTGAAAACCAAATCTGTAGTTTGGGGGAAGTGGAATGCATATTACCTTTTAAACTAAAGCGTAGCTACCCACCTGTAACAGGTGTTCTCCAGGGAGAGCAGGAATCAGTCCTTACATACGGGTGACGTCTGTGTCGATGGAACCCACGCGGAAGCATCGCCCCAACTTTCAAATAAAGACTTTGGGAGATGCACCACACATGCGTGGTCCACTTCCCTCCCAAGTGTGCCATCTTGCCTCAGTCTAATGACATTGCTAAGACGGCAAAAATTAAAGTACGTTAAAGAAGCAACTCAAAGGGGAGGAGAGGGTTGTGAGGACTGATTCCTGCTGACCCTGGAGAACACCTGTTACAGTGAGTAACTACACTTTCTCTGGGAAGTCAGTCCTCACATATGGGACTCCCCAGCTACAGGCTACTGAGAACCTGTATAAAATGCAACGGATGACCAGAGAAGATGAGCTGTGAGCTGCAGCAGTTGAGTCCCAACTGAGAGACTCGCAAGACCCAAGTGTCTGGCGGGGAACTATCACTCTGGTAGCCTGAACACAGAAGGGTCGGAGGACAGAAGCTGCCTATACCCCGAAGAGATTACAGAGCACAGCCTGGCTGAAGACGCTGTCCCGTTGGGACTTCCTCTCCAAGCAGTAGTGAGCTGTGAAGGTATGGAGTGAAGACCAGGTGGCCGCCCGGCAGATTTCCGTCACAGGTACAGAATGCAGATTTGCTACAGAAATAGCCATGACCCAGTGCTCTAGTGATATCCCAGCCTGCTCATAGGCGAGGGCAATGCAGTCCGCCACCCAAGTGGACAGAGTTTGCTTGGTTACTGGAAGCCCAGTCAACTGGGGTCATAGGAGACAAAGAGCTGAGGCGCTTTTTGGTGGCCCTGAGTCCGTTGCAGATAGAACGACAAGGACTTTTTACAATCCAGAGTATGGAAAATGGTCTCAGCCTTGCCGGGGTGAAGCCTCGGGAAGAAGGTGGGGAGCTTCACCTCCTGATTGAGGTGGAAGGGGGGACACTATCTTTGGCAGAAACTTAGGGTGTGTGTGGAGTACCACCCTGTTCTTGTAGAACCTCGTTTAGGGCAGCTCTGCCAATCAGAGCCTGAAGCTCGCTGACCTGCGAGCTGACGTACCATGACAAAGACAACCTTCCAGGAAAGGTACCACAGGTGGCATGTAACCAATGGATCAAATGGCGGTTTAGTGAACTGTGAGAGCACCACAGTGAGATCCCACTCTGCTGTTGGTGGGCAGATGAGGGGCTTGGACAACATAAGACCCCGCAGGAAATGAGAGATAAGGAGCTGAGCCAAAAGGGGTTTGCCCTCAACAGCATGGTGGTGCGCCACAATAGTGCTCATGTGCACCCTGACTGAGTTGGACTTCAGTCCCATCTGGGACAGGTGGAGTAGGTACTGCAGCACTAGCTGCACCAAGCAGGAAAATGGGTTCGCCTGCCTCTTGGCGCACCACACCGAAAATCAGTGCCACTTGAAGGCATAAACCTTTCTCGTGGAGACCTTATGGGAGGCCAAAAGGACCTCCTCCACATCATATGGGAGGTTGAAGGGAGCTAGTGCTACCCTTTCAGCAGCCAGGCCATGAGCGACAGCAACCCCAGGTTGGGGTGCAGGAGAGAGCCTTCCTCCTGTGAGAGTAGTCCTGAGGTGCAGCCTAGGGGAATTGGAGGTGCCGCCGACAGACACAGAAGCAACGAGAACCAGGGTTGCCGGGGCTAGCAGAATCAGTGATGCCCTATCATGCTGGGCCTTGAAGAGAGCCTTGGCAACCAGTGGCATTGGCAGGAAGGCATAAAGGAAGCCTTCCATTCATGGGATGAGGAACGAATCTGCTGCCACCTGGGATGGATGTAGCTGGTGGGAGCAGAAACGGGCCAACTGCGTGTTGTCCAGGCTGGCAAACAAGTCCAATGGGGGACACCCCAGAGTCGGAAAAGCTAGGTGGCCACTCTGGGATCCAGGCGCCATTCGTGCGGCTGGAAGACTCTGCTCAGCCTGTCAGTCAGGGCATTGTCCAGGCCCGGGAGGAAGACTACCTGCAGGAGCATCCTGTTGCATGTTGCAAATGAGGGAGAGTATGACCCCATGCCTCCTTGTCTGGCCTTCTGAGCCTTATGCCACCAGCACAGACTGGTGCTGCAACTGGTGGCATAAGGCTCAGAAGGCCAGAAATATTGCCCGGAGCTCCAGGAGGTTGATCTGCAACTGGCACTCCATCTAAGACCTTATGCTTTGGGTGCAGAGGTCCTCACAATGAGCGCCCCATCCTCGCAGGAAGGCATCGATAATGAGGACCCTCTGGGGGGTGCATGCCTGGAAGGGCATCCCGGCCTGAAGGTGGCAGGGGATCTGCCACCAGTCGAGGGAGTCCGCGAGTTGGTGGGTCACTTTTACCCTGTCTCAAAGCCTGCACATGGCTTGTGTCCACTGGGAGCGGAGGCACCACTGAGCCGCCCTCATATGCAGGCAGGCATACTGGGCTGCATGGACCGTAGAGGCCATGTGGCCTAGCAACTGGAGGAGGAGAGTGGGCACCGACCGGCAGTGTTGTACTTCTGTGGCTAGTGCCCTGAGATGCTTTGCCCTCTCTGGAGGGAAGAAAGGCCTTGGCCTGGAGGGTTGTCCAGCTGAGCCCCTATGAACGCCAGGCATTGAACCGGAGAGAGGTGGGATTTGGGGTAGCTGATGATGAAACCCAGATGCTGCAGGACGTGGATGGTGCACTTGGTAGCATGGTGCACCTCTGCAGCTGTACCTCCCCTTATGAGCCAGTCATCCAGATATGGAAAGACGAAGGCCCCTTGGAGACAAAGGTGGGCTGTGACCACCGCTAGGCACTTGGTGAAGAACTTTGGTGATGACGCCAGCCCAAAGGATAGTACCCTGTATTGGTAGTGGCCTTCTCCCACCATGAACCAGAGGTATTGTCAGTGGATGGGATGGATCAGGATGTGTGTATAAGCATCTTTCAGGTCTAAGGAGCATAGCCAGTCTCCCTGCTGGAGGTAAGGCAGCAGTGTTACAAGGGAGAGCATTTTGAACTTCTCCTTCACTAGAAATCTATTCAAGTCCTGTATGTCCAGGATGGGCCTGAGGCCCCCTGTCTGCTTGGAAATGAGGAAATATCTGAAGTAGAAGCACTGTTCCCTCAAAGCTGTGCGCGCGCACACACCTCGTCGAGTGAGCGCACATACTTTACAACAGAGCACACGAAAATTACGGTTCTGATTCTGATAGAAAACAACACAGACGTCTTAAAATTTAAAAGTTGTGATTGTAATTACTAGAAATTTTCCGCTTCATTTAGTAATCGTAGGTAGAAAGTGGACTGTTGTAGTTGTTGTTATGGAAGGACAGACTAGATGGGCCTTGTGGTCTTTTTCTGTCATCATGTTTCTATGTTTCTATTTTCATTTAATTTGATTAAAATCAATGTGGTGTACATACTGTATTCTGCCGTGTAGTCAAATTTCAAAGTATATAACTCCGAGTGTCATCATGTGGCGCACAAAAATTTAACCTTCCTTCAAAAGCTGCACAGCTGATATTTTATGCGCACACAACCTACAGAAAATTAGAGGGAACATTGAGTAGCCTTTGCACCAGAGATGTTTGGTCACTGGCTCCACCACCTTGTCTGTGAGGAGGCCTGCGAGCTCAGTGAGGAGCAGAGTCTGGTGAAGGAGAGGCCTTACAGGTTCTCCTGGGAAGAATGAGGGTGGAGTCTGTTGCAGGTGGAGGAGGTCTCCCTCCTTGACTACTTGCAGCATCCAGGAGTTGGTGGTGAAGGAGGACTACCTGTGGGCAAACAGGACCAGATGCCCTCTGTGGGCTGCTGAGGGCCCCCTAGGGAAGAGGCTGGGCCGGGGCTGGTGTCTGGGTCTTAGGGGTCAGGCTTGCGAAGGCCATGCCCTTGCCTCTTGGATTGTTGCCCCTGCTGTGGGGCATTACCAAACACCCCCTTCTGTCTCGGGAAGAAAGACTTCTTCCCCGGGGGCTTCTTATGGGGGGGGGGGGTTGCACTGAGGTCTTCTTTGAGAGTCTGGTCCTGGCCAGGAACTCAGTCTCTATTTCAGCAGCCTTGTCTGACATGGGTTTTCTGAAGAGGTTCTCTCCGGTGCAAGGGACATCGATGAGCTTGTCCTGGACCCACTGCTCGAGTCAGACGACTGCAGCCATGCCCGGCGTTGGGTCCTGATGCCCGCGGCGATTACTCTGGCTGAGGATTCAAATGCATTGTGCGCTGCTTGAAACAGGAACTTCGAGCACTCCTTGACTGCTGAAGCCATTGACTTGAACTGCTGAAGAGGTTCCCCATCGAGGCTTGCATAGAAACCAGAGAGCTCCCTCACCAGTTCCTTTAGCTACATGCCGATGTACAACTGGTAGGACTGGACTCGGCAAACCTGTATCAAGCCCTGGTAACATTTTCGGCTGAGGGTGTCCAAGTTCTGGGCATCCCTAACCGGGGGCACTGAAGAATGAGTCTTTTGGCTTTTGAGTCACCGCATGGCTGACTTGATGACCATAGAATTGTGAGGGAGCTGGGTTTTTTGGAACCCTGGGCTTCGGCGGACTCGGTACATGGAGTTGAGCCATCTGCTCATAATGGGCACTGACACTGGTGTTTCCCACATATAGAGGAGGCGGTGCTCGAGGATCTGAGAGATGGGCACCGTGAGGGCCTCCTTCGGGAGGGCCTTGTATTGGAGGATCTCAAGTTCCTCTGTGCAGGGGTCCTCCTCCGCCTTGGTCTCGAATGCAAGCACCTTTGCCATGTCCTGCACAAAGTTGAGGAAGGCAACATCATTGGGTGGGGAACGGCGCCGGGGCATCGGTGGAGAGGGGTCCGAAGGCATGTCTCAGTGTCTGGGGACTCCTTGTCCTCGGTCTCCCAGCCTGACTCTAAGTCAGAGGAAGAATCCAAGGCTCCACAGCTCCCGGGGTCGGGCCCCGAGCCTGAAGGCCCGCAATCCTGGGGACCTGTGGTCTGAGCCATGTGCACTTGCTGAAGAGGACCAGTGTCCCGAGGAACAGAACTGGGACCTCGTCTGATGCCAATGGGTCTCTCGAGGTGGGTGGCGCTAGAGGATCGTCTCGACGACCAGAGAAGCCCTCGAGGTAGAGGATCTAGTTATCGGGGCAGATGAACCAGACATCAATGTCTGCTGCTGTGCCAGGAGGGCAATGATACTGCACTCCAAGGCCACCATTCTGGTCTCTATGCCAGATGGCTCCACAGCCTTCGACATGGGCAGTCCTCGACCAGGATGGCCTCGGGGGTCTGAGGACAGTCGCCTGACACTGATGACTCCTTCCGGGGCAACTTGTGAGGCTGCTCCCGCTCCGACCCCTCGGACTCATGCCGGGGCTGCGGGGCCTGGTGTGGGATTTACTCACTTTTCCAGACCTGTCCCCCGAAGCAGCCTTCAAGGGTTTCGAGCTCTTCTTATGTTCCACCTCCAGGTAGTTCCTCTCAGAGATGCTGCAGCCACAAGACTCCAAGGTGGCCTGGGCATTGCGGTGCAAAGTAGTACCGGAGGGTTCCCTGGAGCGTGGTATCACTGGGGACTCTGGCACAGAGTCGGATCTATGGAACAACTTCTGCTGCAACTGACAGCTCTTGATGGCCTTTGTGGACATGGACTTGCAAAGGTTGCAGCCTGAGTTGTTGTGGTCCAGCCCGAGGCAATGGAGGCAGAAGTCATGTGGGTTGGTGAGGGACATCATTTTACTGCACCAATCACATTTTTTGACGCCACTGGAGACCATGGGGAAAAACAGGTCCTTGAACCCAGACAAGGGTCCAAGGCTTACCGGTCAAAAAAGGGCATGAAGAGCCGGTCGAGGGACACCTCAAGAGAAAATATAAAAAAACCCCAAGAAAACAAACCCGAGGAGTGACACTGAGGCGAGCTGGCTCAGGGGCGGGAAGAAGAACTGATACACTTACTGGAAAGGATAATTTTAAGACAAAAGAGACACACCTTTTCCGGGGGAACAGGACAGACTTCCAGTAGCTTTGAAGGAAAAAAAAGACTGAGGGCAACATGACACTCTTGGGCAGGAAAGGAACCACGCATGCGTGGTGCATCTCCTAAAGGCTTTCTTTGAAAGCTGGGGAGATGCTTCCGTGTGGGCTCCGTCGGCACCAATGTCATCTGTATGTGAGGACTGACTTCCTGCTCGTTTCCGGAGAATGCTTGTTACCCACTAATATAATCTTGCACTGAAGACAATAAAAGCTTTACCCTATCGACAGGTCGCGGGTCACAGAGCTCACACAAATAGTGCTCCACATCTGAGGTCACTCCCATGCAATCACAGTGTTGCCAGACCTGCAAGAAAAAGCATTAAGTAAGCAAGAGAAGGCTGCATTTCTACCTTGCATGCTAACTCATATCCAGGCAGCAAGCATATAGACTAGATCTGCATGCTTAATCTAGTGGAAAAGAAAAGGTGATCTTGCTGTCTGCCTCCACACTGCAAGTTACAAAACCAGCTGGCCTGCTCACATAGCCACAAGGGCCTTAAAAACAGCCAGCATACTGGAGGTTATAGCTGAGAGATAGAGGTAGAGAGAAGATTGCTGTTGCAGACACTTGCTGCTATTAAGGCTGGCACTCATGAGGACTCTCCGCAGAATAGAGACCATGCTAATAACAAGCAATTCTAGCAGTCTCTAAATTGTGAAAGCTTGAAACTGCATCTTTGCAGAACTGCTTTGACTGGCTGGGACAGGGAAAGATACCCTTTCACCAGAGCTAGTAAAGCTGTTTTTGTTTCACGCAAAGAGTCCCTTATTCTGGTCTCAGTGACAGTTTTGTATTCTGAACCTTGGCCTGGGTAGGAAGGGATTGCACTAAGAGACTAACTGCTCATATAAAGCAGCCCTACTTGACTAGAGCTGAAAGTAGATTGCACTGGTACTTCCCACCCTGCTAGACGTCCAAGGTGCTGGTACATTCCTCACCATGCATTTCTCGCATTGAATCATAAGCCCCTCGTCCTTGTAGAGACCGCAGATACAGCGGATTACATCATCTTCCTTCTCATGCCCACTCTCCTTCTCACACAGAGAGGTCTCGCTGCTGTCTGCCTCGCTGGCTGTCTCTCCCACAATTTCATCAATCTGTGCTGAAGCCTCATGCCGAGCATTGTAATAAGCTTTCCTCAGCCGACAAACATCTCGTCCAGTTTGAGACTTCCTGCCATAGTATTTCTGAATACAAACAAAAGTTAAAATACTTGGGTCCTTCAGCACTCATCCAGGGATCCTTTCAGCCAAAGTTTACACTCTCGATAAATTTCTTAGGAAAAACATGGAGTGCTACGTAGTCCAATAAGTACCACTTTTTCTGTACAGCAGTATGTCTTGCTATGGCCTTATACTCTTGAAGGCAGTGGTGCAACCACCTATCTTGTAAATTCAACTCAGACTTCATAACAGAACTTAGCAAAATTAAACTTTTGGACTTATCACTTTTCTGTTGGACATGGGGTTGTAACTACAGTATAATAGCTATAATGAACGTCACTATTTTTGCAGTGATATGTCTGCTTTGTCTAAGTATGGTTTGGAGTATAGCTTCTTTCAAGGTTTTTGCAGTGGATTACACACACCTGGAAGACCCAAATGTTGCCTGTTCCAGGGCGGTTAAAATTAAATAGCTAGAGGTATTAAATTACAAAGCTGCATGTCTGGCATTAATATGTGTGGACTTAGGGCTCAAGTTTAAATCCCCATATGGCTGACTCAGCCATTCATCTTCACAATGATGATAAAGCAGCATTGCAGCTCACCTGTAATAAAGGTTTTCCATGGACATCAGGTGAGAAGTCACACATTTGGGTGACATCGGTGTTGCCCTGACCTGGACTGTTTGCTCTCTTACTATGCTCAAAAGAATCTATTTGAGCCCCTCTGAATATGCATGGTAGCTCTTGTGCTCCTGTCCTTTCACTTCCCACCTCAGTCCATAACACACTTAAATACCGAAGAATCAAATGGGACTGAAAGGTGGGATTGTGTGACTCAGTCCCCTGCTGTCCACAGAGAACCTATATTACGGTTAAACAATTTCTCTTTCTCTGTGGACAAGCTGGGAATAGAGTTATATGCCTGGATGATTCCAGAGCTGAGGGTCCGTAAAAATCATGATTCAGAAAAGCAAAGAGGACGACAAAATTAGGAAAAAAGATTTTTTTTAAAATACAGATTGACTAAACACACTATCTTTATAGGAAACAGAGTCCAAATTATAGTACTTAGTGAAAGTACATATGGAAGTTGACATGGCCACTTTGGAAATGCGTGTGATGGAGGTAGTTCCGGTATATCGTCTGATACAGCACTGAGAGAAGCCAGTATGACACTTTCCAAGCAATACGCAAAACTGAAAAACTCAGATAATATTAACACACACAAACAGCTTTGCCACAAAGAGCATTAGCAATTACTTGGTTCAATGGCTATAATGAAACCAAACCCAGCCCACAAAAGCTTACGGAAGCCAGAATCCTCCAAACTTGTAGAAAGAATCTCCAAGGCAATAACATCGCTAATGTAACTAAAAGGCCTCAAGCTTTCCAACCTGCAAAAGCCCAACCTGCAAAAGCAGTCTTCCAGGGAGGGTCCTGGATGTCTAGCAAGAGATTATCAGGAATGATTAAAATCTCTCCTTCCTTATCATCCTACTAGACCAGGGGTTCTCAACACAGTCTCCAGGACACACCTAGTCAAACAGGTTTTTAGGATAGCCACTATGAAATATGCATACAATGGAGGCAGTGGATGCAAATTTCTCTCATGCATATTCACTGTAGTTATCCTGAAAACCTGACTGGCTAGGGTGTGTCAGAGGACTGGGTTGAGAACCCCTGTGCTAGAGACCAGCCCAGACAAGAAGGAAGTACTCAAGCAATCAGGTCACAGGTAGGAGGAAGACATCAAACAAGACAGAATACCTTGTCAGAGGAGTCATCTGAAAAACATCTACAAGTGTCCAGGATGCCTCACTCCTTAGAGTGAACTGCGACTCAATCCTGAACATGCTTACCAGACAGGAATCACACTGCCCCCAAAAGTCTCCAGGAGTGAACGAGCAAGAGTAGTTACTCACCTGTAACAGGTGTTCTCCAGGAGCAGCAGGAATCAGTCCTCACATATGGGTGACGTCGGCATCGACGGAGCCCCCATGCGGAGCATTTCCCCAGCTTTCAAAGAAAGCCTTTGGGAATGCAGGCATGCATGCGCGGTCCCCTTCCCGCCCAAAGGTGCCATCTTCCTCAGTCTAATGACATAGCTAAAAGACAGCACAAAAAGAAAATGAACTATATACAACTGCAACTCCAAGGAGAGGAGGGAGGGTTGTGAGGACTGATTCCTGCTGCTCCTGGAGAACACCTGTTACAGGTGAGTAACTACTCTTTCTCCAGGACCAAGGAGGAAGTCAGTCCTCACATATGGGTGACTCCCTAGCTCTGGGCTACCAGGAACCCAGGCTGAAAAATAGAGCTCCCTCTAGAGCAGCGGTTCTCAACCTGTGGGTCGCGACCCCCACGGGGGTCGCCACAGGATTCAGCAGGGGTCGCCTCACTCCGCTGTTAAAAAAATAAGTGCACAAATTGCTGCCGCTGCAGAGTCCGCTTCTCGGCAGCGGCAAACTGACAGACTCCAATCTTCTGCAGCCGTGGCTCCCTGCCTCTTAGGGAACTGCGGCTGTGCCTATGAGTGAAGCCGTTGCGGAGCCTTTCTGTCTCTCGATGGGCTCCGTGCAATGTTGCACGGAGCCCGTCGAGAGACAGAAGGGCTCCGCAACAGCTTCACTCACAGCAGGCACGGCCGCGGTTCCCTAAGAGGCAGGGAGCCATGGCTGTAGAAGAACAGGGCAGTAGCAGGCAGACAAGAAGAGGGGAGGAGGGGGCAGGTAACCTGCAACGGGGCTGACAGGGAGGGGAGAGCTGATTGTTGGATGGAGGGAGGGAGGGGGCTGACATGGACAGGGGGGGCTGACAGGGACGGAGGGGAGAGCTGATTGTTGGATGGAGGAAGGGAGGGGGCTGACATGGACAGAGGGGGGGCTGACATGGAGGGAGGGAGGAGGGGGGGCTGACATGGACAAAGGGAAGAGACAGGGGGACATACTGGACAGACGGGGATAAATTTATTTATTTATTTTATTTTATTTATTAATTTATTTGCATTCTCTTATATACCGCGCTATTCTGCATCAGCGCGGTTTACATTGAACAAACTGAAATTACATTGAACAGGGCATTACAACTTGGAGATAACTATTTTACAGGGAACATGGGCTATGGAGGGTTAAGTGGCTTGCCCAAGACCACAAGGAGCACCTGTGGGACTAGAAACCCCAGTCCTTCCGGCCCAAGGTTGCTGTCCTCTAGTGGGATTTGAACCCCCGACCTTCCGGCCTGAAGTGCTGGACAGAGGGGAGAGACAGTGCGGGTTAGGATTATAATGGGCAGATGGGGGGCTAGGACTGGTAATGGGTTGATTAGGGAAGGCTAGGACTGGGAATGGACTGATCAAGGGAGGGTTGAGACTGGTAATGTGCTGATAGGGGGGTAGGACTAGTAATGGACTGATGGGGGCTAGCATTGGAAATGAGCTGATCGGGGAGGTTAGGACTGGAAATGAGCTAATTAGGGGAGGCTAGGACTGGTAATGAGCTGATGGGGGAGGTTAGGACTGGAAATGGGCTAATTAGAGGAGGCTAGGACTGGTAATGGGCTGATGGGGGGGGGTAGGACTGGTAATGGGCTGATTAGGGGAGCCTAGCACTGGTAATGGGGTTGAGGAGTGACTAGCACTGTAAATGAGCTGATTAGGGGAGGCTAGGACTGGTAATGAGCTGATGGGGGGGGGGTAGGATTGGTATTGGGCTGATTAGGGGAGGCTAGCACTGGTAATCGGGTTGAGGAGGGACTAGCACTGGAAATGAGCTAATTAGGGGAGGCTAGGACTGGTAATGAGCTGATGGGGGAGGTTAGGACTGGAAATGGGCTAATTAGAGGAGGCTAGGACTGGTAATGGGCTGATGGGGGGGGTAGGACTGGTAATGGGCTGATTAGGGGAGCCTAGCACTGGTAATGGGGTTGAGGAGTGACTAGCACTGTAAATGAGCTGATTAGGGGAGGCTAGGACTGGTAATGAGCTGATGGGGGGGGTAGGATTGGTATTGGGCTGATTAGGGGAGGCTAGCACTGGTAATGGGGTTGAGGGGGGACTAGCACTGGAAGCGAGCTGATTGGGGGCTTCAACTGGGAATGGGCTGATTGTGTGGAGGGGAGGATAGAGCTGCTGGCCCTGGAAGAAAACTGGGGGCTAAGGCTACAAATGGGCTGATACGAGGGGATGGGAGAATGGAACTGGAAGGGAGTGGATCTGAGAGGGGCTGCCATGGTATTTGTACTAGAAGGGACTGGTCAGTGGGGAAGGAGGAGGACTGGAAGGGAATGGACACCAGTGGCAGTCATGGGAATGCAAGTTGACAATGGAAGGTACTGGGAGTGAGGACTGGAAAGGGGCTAATACTGGGGAGGGTTACTGGGACTGGAAATAGGCTGATGGAAAGAAGTGAAGAAAATGAAAGAAGAGATAAGAAATGGCAGATGGACCATAGACCACAGAAAGAGAGCTAAGAGAAGACAGGAAAGCAGAAGCCTCAGATCGGGACCAGCATGATCAGAGAATAAATTGGCCAGACAACAAAGGTAGAAAAAATAATTTTATTTCATATTAGTGATTTGACTACAAAATCATCATAATTTTGAAATCAAATATTGTTACTTGTTATTGTGGTTTAAGTAAATTTTATAAATAAAAACATATTGCAAAGGCCTATAATATATTAATAATTCAACAAATGATTACAGCGACAATGCGTTAACAATAAAGGAAGAGAGACGCATTTGATTTTACCATTGGGGGTCACCACAAGTTGAGCAATGGTAAAAGGGGTCATGGTACAAAAAAGGTTGAGAACCACTGCTCTAGAGCCTCAGCAACAGTGAGAGAATCTTCTCTGAGACCACACCTGAATGGTAGCCCAACACCAGGGCCGGAGGGTAGGAGTTGCCCTAAACCTCAAAGAGAATACGGAGTACCGCTTACCCGAAAGCACTGTCCCTACGGGACTCCCTCTCAAGGCAAAAGTCTGGCTTGAAGACCAAGTAGCGGCCCAGCAGATGTCTGCCAACGGAACAGAACGGAAGTGAGCTACTGATGCGGCCTTCGCCCTGAACCAGTGTTTATGTTGTTTATGTTTATTAAAATTTGATATACCGCTCATTCAAAAAGACCAGAGCGGTGTACAATATAAAATCATATAAAAACTTTGTAAAAACAATCAAAGACAATAGCCAGAAACAAGGAAAAGAAGTTACAATCTCAAATTATAAAGCGGGGGAGCTAAAGAACACACCATAACAGTTAAAAAGAAGGAGATGACACAAAAGGGGAGGGAAGGTCCAAAGCAAGAGAGAAGAGATGGGTTTTTAGGTTACACTTAAAAGTGGCATGCTGAGGCTCGAGACGGAGGGAGGGAGGGAGAGAGTTCCAGAGGGCAGGGGCTGTGAAAAAGAAAGCAGAGGAGCGAGTAGACTGTAGATGGGCCAGAGAGGGGGAGGGGAGCGTGAGACGGTTGAGGTGAAATGAGCGGGGAGTGCGTCTGGGGGTATGATAGATAAGGAGGTCAGCCAGGTATTGCGGAGTATTGGTATGAAAAGCTCGATGGACCAACGTGAGCAGTTTGTAGTGGAAGCAGAAGGGTAAGGGCAACCAGTGGAGACGAGAGAGTAGAGGTGAGACATGATCGCGAATAGAGGAGTGAGTGGCAATGCGAGCGGCTGTATATTGAATACGTTGAAGACGATATAGCTGTGACTTAGAAAGACCGAGAAAAAGGGAATTTGCAAAATCAATACGAGATATAACCAGAGAGAGAAGTAGTGTGGCAAGCGCGGAAGAGGTAAGAAACGGACGGATAGCACGAATTTGGCGCAAAAAAAAGAAGGAAGTTTTAGTGACATGAGAGATGTGGTCTTGAAAAGATAGGTGGGAGTCAAAAATAACGCCGAGATAGCGGAAGGAAGAAACCAGTGATATAGGAGAGCCTAAGAAAGAGGGGGCCAGGAGGGGAAGGGAATCACCACGGGAAAACCAGATAGCAGTGGTTTTTGTGAGATTAAGGTGAAGACAGTTTTGGGACAACCAATTAGCAACCGTGGAAAGACAGGAGTTAAGTGGGGAGAGGTCGGTGTGAGAAGGGGAGGTGTGATGAAGAAGAACAATATCATCAGCGTAGTAGGAGGCGCTGATCCCAGTTTGTTGAATCTGAAGGGTGAGGGGAGCTAAGAAGAGATTGAAAAGAAGAGGAGCAAGAACAGAACCCTGAGGGACACCACATACCAAAGGGAAAGGGTCAGAAGCTGGGATAGAGGGAGAGGAGGAGAGGACGGAGCAAGACCGTGAGGACAGAAAAGAGTGAAACCAGTGAAGTACCGTGTGGCAGAGGCCTGCCTCTTGGAGACGAAGAAGAAGAAGAGAGTGGTCTACAAGATCAAAGGCTGCTAACAGGTCAAGGGCAACCGCCACCGAGATATCACCACGATCATGAGCTACGTGAAGAGCATTAGTGAAAGCAAGAAGAATGGTTTCCACACTGTGACCCTGACGAAAACCAGACTGGCGTGGGTGGAGGAAGTTGATATCATCTAGGTAATGAGAGAGCTGAGCAAATACAAATTTTTCCAGGAGTTTGGAGGCAAACGGAAGGTTAGAAATGGGACGATAGTGGGAGGGAGTCATGGGATCAAGGGAGGGCTTTTTCAGAATAGGGCGGATCAGTGCGTGCTTCCAGGAGTGGGGAAAGATACCTGAAGAGAGACTAGAATTAATCATGGAGAGAAGAGGAGAAAGGAGTGCAAGGGATGAATCTAACAGCCAGGTTGAAGGAATGGGATCGAGGGAGCAATAAGTCTTATTGGAGGAGGAGATAAGCTGGTGCAGTTCAGCAGAGGTTAGTAAAGAAAAGGAAGACCAGGTATGAGAATGAATCGAGGACGGCGGAGGAGATGTAATGGGAGGGGGGGAGGAGATAGGCGGCGGACATGAGGGAAGGGAAGCCCTGAGGTTGAGAATCTTGTCATTGAAGAATGTGGCAAGAAGTGAGGGTGGGGGAGAGGGGTGAAGGGAAGGGGCAGAAGCAGAGGGGAGAAGGGAGGTAAGGGAGTGAAGTGTGTTGTAGAGATGCCAGGTCTGATTAGGAGCATTTGAAATGGCATTAGAAAAGAAATCCCTTTTAGCAGCATGTATCTGAGTACGGTAGTGGAAGTGATGGGTCTTAAAAGATGAGAGAGTGAGTGGAGATGGGGCCTTGCGCCACAGCCGCTTGGCTCTACGAAGCTGGGAATGGAGGAGCCTAAGGCTGGGATGATACCAAGGCTGTGAGGGGTGATATTTTGTGGGATGAGGCTGTATGGGGGCCACAGTGTCGAGCGCATTGGAAAGAGTGGAGAACCAGAGGGAAGCTTGGGAACTAGGGGAAAGGGAGGGGAAGTCAGGAGGAAGAAGAAGGGACGCAGAGGGAAATTGCTGTATGGTGGAAGGGGTGATATGACGGGAGAGACGCTGAGAGGGAGGAGATACTGTAGCAGATGATTGAGGGGGGGAGCCAGGAAGGGAGCAATTGGAAAGTAGACAATAGTGATCTGACCAAGGGAGAGTAACGGAGGATAGGGCAGAAAGGCGAAGTGATGAGGAGGAGAGGGTAAGAAGGAGATCAAGAGTGTGACCAGCTGTGTGGGTAGGGAAGGAGACGTGTTGGAAGAGGGAGAGGTCATCTAAAAGAGAGAGAAAGGCGTGATCCCTAGAAGATACAGGAGAATCGAGGTGCAAGTTGAAATCACCTGCGATAAGGAGCTGGGGGAAGGCAAGTGTTAGGTCAGAAATAGTGAGAATTAAAGAATCCCAGAGATCAGATCGCGAGGCAGGCGGAAAGTAGACAAGGAGGATATGTAGTGGGAGGGGATAATGAAGGTGGAGGAGTAGAGCCTCAGGGTAGTGAAGCAGAGGAGAAAAGATCTGTGTGAAGGAGAGAGCAGGGTGCAGAATGGCGGCAACCCCGCCACCAGAGCGGCCAGAGTGTGAAACAGAGACCGCGGAGTAGCCGAGGGGGAGAGAGCGGGCAAGGAGAGCTGCCTCTCCCTCTTTTAACCAAGTTTCTGTGAGAAGGAAGAGGTCCAAAGAATTTTGAGTGATGAGGTCCTGAACAAGGAGAGTTTTGGTCCTAAGGGATCTACAATTAAGAAGTCCCATCCGAAGAGTGGGTGAGGGGTGAGAGAGGGGAGGGGTCTGAGCGGTAGCAGTAGTATTACGGCAGGGAAGGAGATGGCTCAGACAACGAGAACGCTTCGGTGAAAAGGGGGCTGGACGACGGCCCCAAAAAACGGGTATGGGGGCCATCCAGGAGGGAAAAGGAAAAGAAATGAGAGAAGTTAAGGGGATGAAAGAGGAAGAAAAGAGGCTCACTGTGAGTGGCGAAGACGTCGTCGGAAAGGAGATTGAAAGCGAGTGAACCTGAGAGAATGGCTGATGTGTGAGGCAGCAAGGGGGGGTCAGAGGGATAAACAGTAGAGAGAGCCAGGCAAAGACAAGGCCTACGTGGACGGAGCAGCCCCAAGGAGCGCGCCTAAGGAGCACGTTGTGCTCCTTCGGCGCGCGCCCAAGTCGCACGCCGCGGCGACAAGCACCGCAGGCGCTGTAAATTTATGGGAGGCTTGCAGGATACCTCTCTGAGCGTGGGCACGCTCACGCGGCCGCGGGATTGCTGGGGTAGGGACCAGGTAGGAACCGGAAGGCAGCAGGAACAGTGGGAGAGAGCTGAGTCTACGGAGAGAGCACAAACAGGCACAAAGTAATGATAGGCAGAAGGACAGCATTAGCAGGTAGACAACTAATAGCACGAGCAGCCAGACACCGCAGGCGCTGTAAATTTATGGGAGGCTTGCAGGATACCTCTCTGAGCGCGGGCACGCTCACGCGGCCGCGGGATTGCTGGGGGAGGGACCAGGCAGGAACCGGAAGGCAGCAGGAACAGTGGGAGAGAGCTGAGTCTACGGAGAGAGCACAAACAGGCACAAAGTAATGATAGGCAGAAGGACAGCATTAGCAGGTAGACAACTAATAGCACGAGCAGCCAGACACCGCAGGCGCTGTAAATTTATGGGAGGCTTGCAGGATACCTCTCTGAGCGCGGGCACGCTCACGCGGCCGCGGGATTGCTGGGGGAGGGACCAGGCAGGAACCGGAAGGCAGCAGGAAACAGTGGGAGAGAGCTGAGTCTACGGAGAGAGCACAAACAGGCACAAAGTAATGATAGGCAGAAGGACAGCATTAGCAGGTAGACAACTAATAGCACGAGCAGCCAGACACCGCAGGCGCTGTAAATTTATGGGAGGCTTGCAGGATACCTCTCTGAGCGCGGGCACGCTCACGCGGCCGCGGGATTGCTGGGGGAGGGACCAGGCAGGAACCGGAAGGCAGCAGGAACAGTGGGAGAGAGCAGAGTCTCTGAGCGCGGGCACGCTCACGCGGCTGCAGGACTGCTGGGGGAGGGACCAGGCAGGAACCGGAAGGCAGCAGGAACAGTGGGCCGTGACTCGACCCTCCAGGGAGAGGCCGGCTGCCCTGTACGCCCAGGCGATACAGTCTGCCACCCAGATGGACAACGTACGCTTAGTGACAGGCAACCCCAATCTATTAGGGTCAAAGGAAATGAAGAGCTGAGAAGCCCTTCTATGCCCCTGCGTACGTTCTAGATAAAAGGACAGTGCCCTTCTACAATCCAGGGTATGCAAGACAGTTTCTGCCCTACTGGTGTGCAGCCTGGGAAAGAACGTCTGAAGTACCACCTCCTGGTTGAGGTGGAAGGACGACACTACCTTGGGAAGGAACTTAGGATGAGTCCTCAAGACTACCTTGTTCTTATAGAACCTGGTATACGGCCTATCTGAAACCAGGGCCTGAAGTTCACTCACACGCCTGGCTGAGGTGAGTGCCACAAGGAACAACACCTTCCAGGAGAGGAAACATAAATGGCAGGTTGCCATCGGCTCAAAAGGTGGGCGAGTCAGTTGCTGCAAGACCACATTGAGATCCCACTCAGTGGCTGGTGGACGAATAGGAGGCTTAAGCAGAAGCAGGTCTCTGAGAAAGCGAGACACCAGAGGGTGACTCGAGAGGGATTGTCCATCCACTGGCGAGTGGTGAGCTGAGAGGACACTGAGGTGAACCCGGACAAAGTTGGACTGAAGTCCCAGGATGGAAAGGTGGAGCAGGTATTGCAGCACCACCTGGACCGAGCAGGAGAAGGGGTCCTCTTGCTGTTGAGAACACCAAGTAGAGAACCTACGCCACTTCAGAGCATAGGCCTTCCTAGTGGAATGATTTCTAGAGGCCAACACCACCTCTTCAACCTCCCTTGATAGGAGTAAGGGAGCAAGGACTAGCCTTTCAGCAGCCAGGCCATCAAGTTGAGGGATTTGAGGTTGGGATGCAAGAGGTACCCCTGATCCTGAGTCAGAAGGTCGGGTTGCAATCCCAGAGGAAGTGGAGTATCCACTGCCAACTGCAAAAGAAGAGGGAACCACGGCTGCCTGGGCCACCTGGGGGCTATCAGGATCACCGCGGCTCGGTCCTGCTGGATTTTGAATAGAGTCCGGGCCACCAGAGGTGTGGGAGGAAAGGCATACAGCAGGCTCTCTGACCAGGGGATCAGGAATGCATCTGGCGCTGTTCGCAAGGGATGCAATTGTCTGGAACAGAACCTGGGTAGCTGCCTGTTCAGCGGACTGGCAAAAAGATCCATGGTCGGAAGTCCCCACTTCAGATCGATCTGTTTAACTACCAGAGGATCCAACTGCCACTCGTGAGGCTGCAGGAGTCTGCTTAGCCTGTCCACCAGGTAATTTTCCTTGCCTGGGAGGTAGACCGCCCTGAGGGTCATGCTCTGATTGACAGCCCAGGAGCAGAGAGCTTGTGCTTCCAGGCACAGAAGTATGGATCCCGTGCCTCCCTGCTTGTTGACGTAGAACATAGCCACCTGGTTGTCCGTCTAAACTAGGACAGACTGGTGAGACAGGATCTGAGAGAAAGTCCGTAAGGCTAGTCGAATGGCCCGCAATTCTAACAGGTTGATCTGCTGGGCGGCCTCCCATGGAGACCACAGGCCCTGTGTACAGGCCCCTTGGCAATGTGCCCCCCAGCCCTGCAGGGAAGCATCGGTTGTTAGTACCTGAGTGTGTGGGGAGGCCTGGAAAGGAAGACCCCTGACCAGATTTGGGAGATGCCTCCACCAGCATAAGGAGTCCACCAAGAGTTTGGACACCCTTATTCTGTCTGACAATTTCCCTGTGGACTGCAGCCACTGTGCCTTGAGGTGCCACTGAGCCGGCCTCATGTGCAGCCGAGCATGTGGCGTGACATGCACTGTGGAAGCCATGTGACCTAAGAGCCGGAGGAAGTGACTGGCCGAGTCCAGAGAGTTCGCCTGAAACTGACCGGCCAACTTTATCAGCCTGTGAGCTCTGTCCACAGGCAAATAGGCCTTTGCATGGATGGTGTCCAGTCTTACCCCTATGAACGCCACGTCCTGTGAGGGGACTAAAGTGGACTTGGGGAAGTTTATGACGAACCCCAGGTGCTGAAGCAGGGATATGGTTCTATAGGTGGCCTGCCTGGCCTCTTGTGGAAACTGGCCCCTGATAAGCCAGTCGTCCAGGTAAGGGAACACAAAGATCCCCTGGTTCCTGAGGTAGGCCGCAACCACCTCCAGGCATTTTGTAAAAACCCTGGGGGCGGAGGTGAGGCCAAAAGGAAGCACTCTGTACTGGAAGTGCTTTCCTCCCACCACAAATCTGAGGAACTGTCTGTGACTTGGGTGGATGAGGATGTGAGTATAAGCATCCTTCAGGTCTAAGGAGCATAGCCAATCTCCCTGCTGGAGGTAGGGCAATAAGATTCCAAGGGTAAGCATCTTGAACTTTTCCCTCTCCAGAAACTTGTTCAGATTTCTTAGGTCGAGGAGGGGTCTGAGGTCTCCTGTTCTTTTTGGTACCAGGAAGTACCTCGAGTAGAAGCCTTGCCCTTCCAGGTGGTGAGGCACCGGTTCCACTGCCTGGTCCCTTAGTAGAACTTCCAACTCCTGAAGGAGTAGGTTTCTGTGCAGAGGGGGTCTTGGAGGCTCCCCTGGAAAGTAGGAGGGGGGTATCTGGGTGAAGTGGAGCAGATAGCCCCTTTAGATGATACTTAACACCCAAGTATCCCCTGTAATGGCTGGCTACCTGTCTGCGTACAGGGTCAGCCGACCTCCTGTGCCCTGGAGAGGAGGAGAGGCTATGCTGGCATAGTCAAAACCCCCCTCCCTGCTGAGCAGGAGCCGGAGTAGGAGGCTTGAGGGCCTTCTGCCTACGGGGCCCATGACCCTGCCCCTTGGCCTGCTGGCCCTGTTGGGGAGCTGCAGAGGCCTGGTAGTGAGGGTAGGTTTTGTAGGCAGTGGTCTTCCTCGGGTAAAAGGTCTTTTTCCCCGAGCCCTTCTTCTTCTGAGAAGGGGCAGAGGTTTTCCTGGACAGCCTCGTCCAGGTAAGAGTCTCAGTCTCGAGTTCTGCAGCCTTTCCCGCCATGGGCTTGCCAAAGAGGTTCTCACCTCGGCAAGGGACATCGACCAACTTGTCCTGTACCCAGGCCTGACGGCGTGCACCGATGCCGGCCCCTGCTACCCGGGCCGAAGCCTCAAATCCATCGTAGGCTGCTCGAGATATAAACTTCGAGCACTCCCGAATACCAGGCCTTGAACCTCTGCAAAGGTTCCTCGGACAGACCAGCAGAGAACCCGGCAATCTCCTTTGCCAGGTCTCGGAGGTACATGCCCATGTACAGCTGGTAGGTCTGGACACGGCAAGCAAGCATAGAGCCCTGGAAACACTTTCTACCGAGGGCATCTCGGTTCCGGGCCTCCCTGCTGGGGGGGGCACCAAGGAGTGCATCTTCTGACTCTTCAGGCGATGCATGGCTGATTCCACAACCATGGAGTGGTGCGGTAGCTGTGCCTTTTGAAACCCGGGGCTCTTGCGGACTCGATAGATGGAATCAACCCGCTTGCTTAGAACCGGCATCGAGGCCGGCACCTCCCACATGCGGAAGAGCAACCGCTCCAGCATCGGAGGAACCGGGACAGTAAAGGCGTCCTTGGGAGGAGAGTCATACTGCAGAGCCTCGAGCTCCTCAGCTCCTCCTCGGGGTCCGCAGGGAATGCCAATGCTTTGGCCATGTCCCTTACGAAATCCGAGAACCTGGTATCCTCCGGGGGGGGGGGGAGGAATCTTGTCCGAGGCTCGGATCCCGGTGAGTCTGAAGGGATGCACCGAGTCCGAAAGGTGTCCGGGGACGACTCCTCCTCCTTTTCCCACACCGATTCCTCCGAGGAGGAATCGAGCGGCTCCGAGTGGGTGAGCACCGACGCCATCCGCCCTGACGCCAAGGGAACCGGCGTCGACGACCTCTGTCCCAAACGGGAGGCCGAGGGTGACCTCGGCCAAAGATCGACTCGAGATCGCATGGTCTCGAGGATCGGCTCAGCCTCCGGGGTTGACTTGGATGTCGATGTCCCGGTGGTCGGGGCAGAAGCGCCGGTGAGACCGGCGATCAGCACCCGCTGCTGCTCCATGAAGGCAGATAGTCTGCTCTCCAAGGCAGTCAACCTGAGTCCGAGCTCAGGAGACCTAGCAGCCTCCGACTCGGGCCCCGACGTCGGCTCCCCCGGAGGAGAGTCCACGAGGACTACAGTACTCACGTGACTTGGGGCCTCCGATTCTACATGAGGATGCTTTGCAGGCCTCTTCGACTCCAAAGACCCGGGACGGTGATCGGGGTTATGCGACCTGGCCCTCGAGGAGCCAAGAGCATCCACCGATGCTGCCCTCATGGGTTTCTTCTTCCTTCGGTGCTCCCTCGAGGGGGACTCCCTTTCAGAGGAGCCCCGACGATGCTCGGGGTCAGGCTCCCGAGACGTCGAGGCCTCTGACGAAGTCCGGACCCATCCAGAAGCAGACTCGGAGAAGATCCTCTCACGCTGGTGCTGACGGCTCCATAATGCCTTGGAAGACATTTTGCCACAGGGGCTACAGACCGTAGGATCATGGCCTGGCCCCAGGCACCGGAGGCAACAGTCGTGTGTGTCGGTGAGAGACATCAGTTTCTTGCACCGATCACACTTCTTAAAGCCACTGGCAGCCATCGGGGGAAAAATGGCCCCTGCAAGAGCAAAAAATTTGGCTGCCAGGGAAAGAAAAAAGGCGCGAATGCAGTCTCTAAGGACAAAACCCGAAAAAGGAGATCCGGGCTCGGCACCGGTGTACCGAGTCCAGGTGGGAAAGGAACCGACATCAAACCAAAGAAAAAACCTCGACCCAACGCTGAAAAATCAACTTTTTTCACGGGTGACAAGGACAGGCGTCCGTAGGGCTCCGCAGAAAAAAGAAGACTGAGCAAGATGGCACCTTTTGTCGGGAAGGGCACCGCGCATGGGTGCCTGCATTCCCAAAGGCTTTCTTTGAAAGCTGGGGAAATGCTCCGCATGGGGGCTCCGTCGACGCCGACGTCACCCATATGTGAGGACTGACTTCCTGCTTGGTCCTGGAGAAATAAAGGGTTCCAGGAGTGATCCGAGAAACTACAGACCGGAGAGAGCTTGACGTCTGTACTGGGCAAAGTGGTAAAAACCAATATAAAGAAAAAACTACTGAACATGTGGATAAGTCATGGTTTAAAGTGAGGAAGCCAATATGGATTTAGCTAAAGTCTTGTCTCACTAATCAGTTATATTTTTTTTGAAGGTGTGTTAAACAGGTAGATAAAGGTGAGCCAGTTGATATAGTGTATCTGGATTTTCAGAGACTTGGAAAGGAGAGACTTTTGCAGAAATCAAAAAAGTTATGAGATAGGAGGCAGTGTACTATTGTGGATTAGGAACTGGTTACAAACATAGAAACATGACGGCAGAAAAAGACCATATGGCCTATCTAATCTGCCCTTCTATATCAATTACTATAGTTCCTTTTTTTCCATTAGAGATCTTCTGTGTTTGTCCCATACTTTACTGAATTCAGATACTGTCCTTGTCTCTGCTACCTCCACTAGGAGACTACTCCACGCCATCTACCACTCTTTCAGTAAAGAAATATTTCTGCAAATTACTCCTGAGTCTATCCCCTTTCACCCTCATCCTATGTCCCCTCGTTGTAGAGCTTACATTCAATTGAAAGAGGCTCTTTTCCTGTGCATTTATGCCACAGAAATATTTTAAAATGTCTCTATCGTATCTCCTCTATCTCACCTTTCCTCTAAAACAGTGCATGCAGATCTATCTCATGTATATTCATTGTGGAAATCCTGAAAATCTGACTGGCCTGGGGGTCCCAGAGGACCGGATTGAGAACCACTGCTCTAAAGTATACATACTGAGATCTTTAAGTCTTTTCCCATATGGTTTATAACGAAGACCACTGACCATTTGGTAGCCACCCTCTGCACAGACTCCATAATGTTTATATCCTTTTGAAAGTATTGTCTCCAGAATTGCACATAATACTCCAACCGAGGTCTCACTAAAGACTTATAAAGAGGTACTATCATCTCCTTCTTCCTGCTGGCCCATTCCTCTCCCTTTGCACCCAAGCATTCTTCTGGCTTTTGCCGTCATCTTTTCTACCTGTTTAGCGACCTTAAGATCATCATAAACAATCACGCCCAGGTCCTGCTCTTCTTTTGTGGGTAGAAGTACTTCACCCCCTATACTTATACCACTCCCTTGGATTTTTGCAGCCCAAATGCATGACCCTACATTTTTTTTAGTGTTAAATCTCAGCTGCCAAATTCTCGACCATTCTTCAAGCTTAACTAGATTCCTCCTCATGTTATCTACTCCTTCCTGGAGTGTCTACTCTATTGCAGATTTTTGCTATCATCGGCAAAGAGGCAAACCTTACCTGACAGCCCTTCCGCAATATCACTAATAAAAATGCTAAAAAGAATTGGACCAAGGACAGATCCCTGCAGCAACACCACTGGTAACATTCTTCTACTCAGAGTGAGCTCCATTTACCTGTACCCTTTGTCGCCTTCCACTCAACCAATTTCTAACACAGTCACTTACTTTAGGGTCCATCAGTAGGGTGCTCAATATATTTATAAGTCCGACTGTATGGAACGGTGTCAAAGGCTTTACTGAAATCTAAGTACACCACATCTAAGGCTCTCCTTCAGTCCAACTCTCTGGTCACTCAGTCAAAGAAATCATCAGATTTGTCTGAGAAGATCTGTTTCTAGTAAACCCATGTTGCTTCTGATCCTGCAATCCATAGGACTCCAGAAACCTCACTATCCTCTGTTTTAGCAGAGTTTCCATTAATTTACTACCGCAAATGTCAAACTAACCGGCCTGTAGTTCTCAACCTCATCCTTACTTCTGCTTTTGTGTAAAGGGACCACATGTGACTCTCTATAGTTCCCTGGGACCACTCCCAACTTGAAAGAAGCATTGAAAAGGTCAGACAGTGGAGCCGCTAAAACATCCCTAAGTTCCTTCAATACTCTTGGATGTATCCCAACCAACCCCATCACTTTGTCTACTTTTAGTTTAGCTAGTTCCTCACGAACACAGTCTTCTGAAAATAGTTCAAGATCCCCAGGAGTTCAGTTCCTTATGTGTGGGTGTTTTCTGAGGTCCTGCTTCTGACACTTCATCTGGGAACACAGAACAAAAATATGCAATTATGCTTTATCCTCATCAACTTCTACATATTCCTTCCCTTCACCCTTGAGTCTTTCAATAACACTTTTTCACTTCCTCCTCTCGTTAAGATATCTGAAAAATGTCTTGTCTCCCCATTTTATTGCACTGATAATTTTTTCTTTTTGTATCTTTGCTTTCCTGACTACTTTCCTAGCTTCTCTAAGCTTTTCCAAATATTGATGCTTGTCTTCCTCTTTTTGTGATCATTTGTATTTTATGAATGCCACCCTTTTTATTCACCTTTCAGCTACTTCTTTTGAGAACCATAATGACTCCTTTTCCTTTTACATTTATTTACCTTTCTAACAAAAAGGGTTTGCCTTAAAAAATCCCCTTTCAGTTTTGCCTATTATTTTTACATCCCCCAGCTGTTCCCACCCCGCTAACAATTCATAAGAACATCAGAAATGCCATACTGGGTCAGACCAAGGTCCATCAAGCTCAGTATCCTGTTAACAACAGTAGCCAGGCTACAAGAACCTGTCAGGTTCCCAGAAAGGTACACAGATTCCACAATACTTATACTAGGGTAAGCAGTAGATTTCCTTGGTCCTTTTTAATAATAGCAACAACATAATATATGACAGCAGATAAAGACCAGTATGGTCCATCTAGTCTGACCAGTAAGGTGGTTGTAACTACAACTCTGTGCAGGTCACCCCCCCCCCCATTAAAAGATATTTAAGTTTGCTTTGATTTTATCCTGTTGCTATAAAGGGATCCACTGTGTCTGTGTCTACTGGATTATGGACATTTCCTCCAGGAATTTGTTCAAACTTATTTTAAACCCAACTACACTAACAGCTTGTACTACATCCTCCGGTAATAAATTCCATAGTTTGATTACTCAAAGAGTCAAAGAAATATTTTCTCTTATTAGTCCTAAATGGGCTACATTGTAGTTTCATTAAGTGTCTCTTAGTCTTTCTACTTTTTGAAGGAGTAAACAACCGATCTATATTTACCCATTCCACTCTATTCATTAATTTATAGACCTCTATCATATCTCCCCTCAGCTGCCTCTTTTCCAAGGTGAAGAGCCCTAACCTTTTAAGTCTTTCCTCATAGGGGTAATCCTTCTATCCCCTTTACCATTTTGGCGACTCTTCTCTGTATCTTTTCTAATTCTGCTATATTCTTTTTTAAGATATGGTGACCAGAACTGCACACAATATTCAAAGTGCGATCGTACCATGGAATGATACAGAGGCATTATAATATCCTTGGTTTTGTTCTCCATTCTTTTCCTTATGATTCCTAGCATTCTATTTGCTTTCTCGGCCGCTGCTGCACACTAGGCAGAGGGTTTCAACATATTATCCATGATGACGCCTAAATCCTTTTCCTGAGTGGTGGAAGCTTGCATCATGTAGCCATAGTTTGGGTTGATCTTCGAAGCATAAGTGCATAACTTTGCACTTGTCCAAATTAAATTTCATCTGCCATCTGGATGTCCGGTCTTCCAGTTTATCAAGGTTTTTTTGCAATTTTTCACAATCCTCTTGCGTTTTAATACCTTAGAATAATTTTATGTCCCAGCACACACAGGGTTGGTCCGAGTTCAGTATCCCTGGCTGATTCAGCAAATCTTCCATTCTTATTACAGCAGTGCATCTGAATTGAGTGCCTGTGTACACTAGAGCAAGATTCTGGCAATAAAATTGATACCATGTGCCTGAGGGCCGGAGGAAAAATCAGGCCCATTGAGCTGACCAAGTATCAGATGCTCAGTCAGCTGCAGCTTGAATGAACCCTCTGTCAAGAGAAAGTAACTCAGGAGATTAGGAACAGACCCTCAAGAACTCAACCTTTTGGGAGATAATCAGGATGTTCTTAGGGCAGTTGTTCCTCGACTCCAGACTTTCCAGCTCAAGCTCCATGGGCCTGTGTTGTCTGTGACCTTTGCCAAGGACACTAAACCAGGCCAGCTAGATATCCAGGCATTAGTAACCAGGTCCTCTGCATGCAAACAGGCACTGCTATCATCTTTACAACCTTGGGAAAGGTAAGCGTAGTTACTCACCTGTAAAAGGTGTTCTCCAGGAGCAGCAGGAATCAGTCCTCACATATGGGTGACGTCGGCGCCGACAGAGCCCTCGTGCGGAGCATTTCCCCAGCTTTCAAAGAAAGCCTTTGGGAATGCAGCACGCATGCGCGGTCCTCTTCCCGCCCAAGGGTGCCATCTTGCTCAGTCTGACAACATAGCTAAAAGACAGCAAAAAACAAAATGAAATATAGGACTGCAACTCCAAGGGGAGGAGGGAGGGCTGTGAGGACCGATTCCTGCTGCTCCTGGAGAACACCTGTTACAGGTGAGTAACTACGCTTTCTCCAGGACCAAGAAGGAAGTCAGTCCTCACATATGGGACTCCCCAGCTCTAGGCTACCGAGAACCCAAAGCTGAAAAATAAGCTCCCTCTAGAGCCTCAGCATGCGAGATAAGAATCTTCTCTGAGAACGCCCCTGAACGGTAGCCCAACACAAGGGCCGGAGAGTAGGAGTTGCCTAAACCTCAAAGAGATTACGGAGTACCGCCTGTCCGAAAGCAATGTCCCTTCGGGACTCCCTCTCGAGGCAATAATGGGCCGCAAGTGTCTGGCTTGAAGACCAAGTAGCGGCCCTGCAGATGTCTGCAAACGGAACAGAGCGGAGATGAGCTACTGACGCAGCCTTTGCCCTCCCACGGTGGGCCGTGACTCGACCCTGCAAGGAGAGGCCGGCTGCTCTGTACGCCAAGGCGATACAGTCCGCTACCCAAATGGACAGGGTACGCTTGGAGACAGGTAACCCCAGCCTATTAGGGTCAAAAGAGACGAAGAGCTGGACAGCCCTTCGACGCCCCTGCATATGGTCAAGGTAGAAAGACAACACCCTCCTACAGCCCAGGGTATGCAAGACCATTTCAGCCCGGTTGGCATGCAGCCTGGGAAAGAAGGTCGGAAGAACCACCTCCTGATTGAGGTGGAAGGAGGAGACAACCTTTGGAAGGAACTTAGGATGAGTCCGTAAGACCACCCTGCTCTGATAGAACCGTGTGTACGGTCTATCAGAAACCAGAGCTTGTAGTTCACTCACACGCCTGGCCGAAGTAAGAGCCACCAAGAACAACGCCTTCCAGGAAAGGAAGCGTAAATGACAGGTAGCCATGTGCTCAAACGGTGGGCGAGTAAGTTGTTGCAAGACCACATTCAAATCCCACTCAGGGGCTGGTGGACGAATCAGAGGCTTGAGCAAAAGCAGACCTCTGAGGAAATGGGCCACTAAGGGGTGGACCGACAGAGACTGGCACTCCACCGGTGAGTGATGCACTGACAGAGCACTAAGGTGGACCCGAACAGAGTTGAATTTAAGGCCTAGGTCTGATAGGTGAAGCAGATACTGCAGCACCACTGGTACCAGGCATGAAAACGGAACCTCTTGACGCTGAGCACACCAGGTGGAGAACCTACGCCACTTGAGGGCATAAGATTTCCGGGTGGATTGTCTCCTAGAGGCCAAAACCACCTCCTCCACATCCCTAGGTAGAAGTAAGGGGGCTAGAACTACCCTTTCAGCAGCCAGGCCATCAAATGGAGGGACTGGAGGTTGGGGTGCAGGAGAGATCCCTGATCCTGAGACAGGAGATCGGGTTGCACCCCCAGAGGGAGTGGAGTGTCCACCGCCAATTGCAGGAGTGGAAACCACGGCTGCCTCGGCCATCTGGGGGCTACCAGGATCAGCGGGGCCCTGTCCCGAAGAACCTTAAATAGGGTTCTGGCCACTAGAGGCGTTGGAGGAAACGCACACAGCAGGCCCATAGAACAAGAGATTAGGAAGGCATCTGCTGCTATTCGCAGAGGATGCAGTTGTCTGGAACAGAACTTGGGCAGTTGATGGTTCAGTGGACTGGCAAAAAGATCTATGGTTGGAAGACCCCATTTTAGGAAGATCTGCTGGGCCACCAGGGGATTCAAATGCCATTCGTGAGGCTGTAGAATCCTGCTAAACCTGTCTGCCAGGTAATTTTCTTGGTCAGATAGATAAACTGCCTTGAGAAACATTTTGTGTTGGACTGCAAAGGCACACAGGGCCTGTGCTTCCTGACAAAGAAGCCTGGAGCCTATGCCTCCTTGTTTGTTCACATAGAACATTGCCACTTGGTTGTCTGTCTGAATCAAGACAGACTGGCAAGAGAGGACATGAGAGAAAGTTCGTAGAGCTAACCGAATAGCTTGCAATTCCAACAGATTGATCTGTTGTGTTGTCTCTCAAGGGGACCAGAGACCCTGAGTGCATGCCCCTTGGCAATGTGCACCCAACCCTGAAGAGAAGCATCTGTGGTTAGAACCCGTGTGTGTGGTGGTGCCTGGAATGGCACCCCTTTGGTCAGGTTCGGGAGATGCAGCCACCACTGCAGGGAGGCTGCTAGCAGTTTGGACACTCTTACTCTGTCTCTTAAGTCTCCTGTGGCCTGTATCCACTGAGCAGGCCGCATATGCAGACGAGCATTTGGAGTTACATGGACCATGGATGCCATGTGGCTCAAAAGCCTTAGGAAATGTCTGGCAGAGACCAGAGATCCCCTGCGAAACTGCTGGGCCAGAGCCATCAGTCTGTGAGCCTTGTTCTCGGGCAAATAAGCCATTGCTTGTAAGGTATCCAACCTTGCCCCTATGAATTCTACGTCTTGTGAGAATAGCAAAGTGGACTTTGCGAAGTTTATGACAAAGCCCAGGTGCTGGAGAAGAGAGACAGTGGAGACTGACACCTGATGAGCCAATCGTCCAGGTATGGAAAGACAAAGATGCCCTGGTTTCTGAGATAGGCCGCCACCACCGCCAGGCATTTGGTGAAAACCCTGGGTGCGGAGGGTGGGCCAAATGGAAGTACTCTGCACTGAAAATGCTTTCCTCCCACTACAAATCTGAGATAATGTCTGTGGTCTGGATGAATGAGGATGTCAGTATAAGCATCCTTTAGGTCTAAGGAGCATAGCCAATCTCCCTGTTGGAGGTAGGGCAGCAGTATCCCAAGGGTAAGCATCTTGAATTTTTCCCTCTCCAGGAACTTGTTGAGATTTCGCAATTCTAGGATAGGCCTGAGGCCTCCTGTCCTTTTTGGTACTAGAAAGTACCTGGAAAGAAGCCTCGTCCTATCAAGTGGGTGAGGCACCGGTTCCACCGCCTGCTCCTGTAGAAGACTTGCTAACTCCTGAAGGAGAAGGTTCCTGTGTAGAGGGAGTCGTGGAGGCTCCCCTGGAAAATAGGAGGGAGGTAACTGGTTGAAGTGGAGCAAATAGCCCTTCTGGACTATGCTCAATACCCAGGTATCTCTTGTTATAGCTGACCATCTGTGTGTGTACAGAGTCAGCCAGCCTCCTGTGCTGAGTGGAGCCATCAGTGAGGGAGAGGCTATGCAGTGGGAGTCAAAACCCCGCTCCCTGCTGTGCAGGAGCCGGAGCTGGCGGCTTTGGGGTTTTCTGCCTACGTGGCCCATGTCCCTGCCCCTGGGCCTGCTGACCCTGTTGGGGAGCTGTAGAGGCCTGGAAGTGAGGGTAGGATTTGTAGGCAGAGGCCTTCCTCGGGTAAAAGGGCTTTTTCCCTGAGCCCTCCTTCTTCTGAGAAGGGGCAGAAGTCTTCCTGGACAGCCTTGTCCTGGTGAGAGTCTCAGTCTCGATTTCTGCAACCTTTTCAGCCATGGGTTTGCCAAAGAGGTTCTCACCCCGGCAAGGGACATCGACCAACTTGTCCTGGACCCATGGCTCGAGGTCAGATGACTGTAGCCAGGCCTGACAGCGTGCACCGATGCTGGCCGCTGCTACTCGGGCTGAAGCCTCGAAGCCATCATAGGCTACTCGAGATATAAACTTCGAGCGCTCTCGAATACCCGATGACAAAGCCTTGAACCTCTGCAAAGGTTCCTCGGAGAGGCCAGCAGAGAACCCGACAATCTCCTTTGCCAGGTCTCGAAGGTACATGCCCATGTACAGCTGGTAAATCTGGACACGGCAAGCCATCAGCTCTGGAAGCACTTTCTACCGAAGGCATCCAGGTTCCGGGCCTCCCTGCCGGGGGGCACCGAGGAGTGCATCTTCTGACTCTTCAGACGATGCATGGCCGATTCCACAACCATGGAGTGGTGCGGTAGCTGTGCCTTCTGGAACCCAGGACTCTTACGGACTTGATAAATGGAATCGACCCGTTTGCTGAGAACCGGCGCCAAGGCCGGTGCCTCCCACATGCGGAAGAGGAGCCGTTCCAGCATTGGAGGAACCGGAAAAGCAAAGGCCTCCTTGGGGGGAGAGTCATACTGGAGGGCCTAGAGCTCCTCGGCACGAGGCTCCTCCTCGGGTCCTTGGCCATATCCCTCACGAAGTCCAAGAACCGGGTATCCTCCGGAGGGGACCTTCTCCGAGGCTCGGACTCCAGTGAGTCCGATGGGATGCACCGGGTCTGGAAAGTGTCCGGGGACTCCTCGTCCTCTGTCTCCCACCCCGACCCCTCCGAGGAGGAATCGAGCAGCTCCGGTCGGGCGGGCACCGATGCCATCCGCCCTGAAGCCGAGGGTACCGGCGTCGATGACCTTGGCCCCATACAGGAGGCCGAGGGAGACCTTGGCCAAGGATAGACTCAAGACGTCATTGACTCGAGGTTCGGCTCGGCCTCCGGGGTCGACTTGGACGTCGAGGTCCCGGTGGTCGGGGCAGATGCACAGGTGAGACCGGCGATCAGCACCCGCTGCTGTTCCATGAAGGCAGCCAAACTGCTCTCCAAGGCCATCAACCTGAGTCCAAGCTCAGGAGACGCAGCAGCCCCCGGACTCAGGCCCCGACGGCGTCGCACCCAACGTCGGCTCCCCCGGAGGAGAGTCCACGAGGACAACAGGACTCTGGTTCCACATGAGGCAATTTGGCAGGCCTCTCCGGCTCCGAGGACCCGGGACGGCGGTCGGGGCTATGCGACCTGGCCCTCGAGGGACCAAGAGCATCCACCGACGCCGCCCTCGCGGGTTTCTTCTTCCTTTTGTGCTCCCGTGAGGGAGACCCCCGTTCAGAAGAGCCCCGACGATGCTCGTGGTCCGACTCCTGAGACGTCGAGGCCTCTGACGAAGTCCGGGCTCGGCCGGACGCGGATTCACAGAAGATCCTTTCTTGTTGATGCTGATGGCTCCTCAGCGCCTTAGAGGACATCTTGCCACACAGGCCACAGATCATCGGGTCATGATCGGGTCCGAGGCACCGGAGGCAGCAGTCGTGCGTGTCGGTGAGAGACATCAGTTTCTTACACCGATCACACTTTTTGAACCCACTGGCAGCCATCTGGGGAAAAAGGGCCCCTGCAAAGTCAAAAGACCGGGCTGCCAGTGAAAAAGAAAAAGAGCGTGAACGCTAGTCTCAAAGGACAAAAACCGAAAAAACAGGTCCGGGCTCGATACTGGTTTACCGTGCCCAGGCAGGAAGGGGAACCGGCGTCGAACTGGCAGAAAACCACGAATCTTTGAAGAAAAATCAACTTTTAACCAGGTGACCAAGACACACGTCTGTCGGGCTTCGCGGAAAAAAAGACGACTGAGCAAGATGGCACCCTTGGGCGGGAAGGGGACCGCGCATGCGTGCTGCATTCCCAAAGGCTTTCTTTGAAAGCTGGGGAAATGCTCCGCACGAGGGCTCCGTCGGCACCGACGTCACCCATATGTGAGGACTGACTTCCTGCTTGGTCCTGGAGAATGGGGAGATACAAAACAACAAATGCCCTGGCAAGATCCAGGAGGTGGGAACATCCCCTACTGGACCAATGCAACAGACCCAAAACCAATCAGTTCTAGGACCAAAACATGCTGGAAGGAACCACCTTAGCGGAATCCTTATGTATCAAGGATAATATCCTTGGCTCTGCAGTGGAGGGGCAGGAGAAGCAACTTATTTATTTAACAGGTTTTTTATACCGCTTCATCATTTAGTCAAAGCGGTTTACATTGTAATTTAAACTTGGTAATGTACATTAAACAGGGACATTGATAACTTGGATTCTTCTGAGACAATGGAGGGTTAAGTGACTTGCCCAAGGCCACAAGGAGTGCTAGTGGGAACTTGTCACTTATGTGGCACTAAAGAGAATCCATCCCTAAAAGTCCCCTACCCAAGCAGAGAGACTCAGGAAGATTCTCCTGGGCAGATCTTGCTATCACTGTTGCAGTTCAAATAGTGCACCCCAGAAGTCCCAGGCTGGTCTGGATCAGCAACTTAAGGGACCAAAGACAGATAGTTTGCCAACCATACTGACAAATGTCGATCTTGCCAAAAGACCCCAAAACTCACTAACTTAATGTGGTATGGGAGCGCTCAGATGAAACAGACTGAGTAGCAACCTAACTGGTTGAACTTCAAGAGGGACCACTGGCACCCAGTGAGCCGGATTACACACTTCCAAGGGGCCCTGGAGGTGACTTGAGCCCACTGGAAGCTCTATCAGGATTTTCCCTACTGAAACGGAGTCCACCAAGGGCTCCCCTTTGTCGGAGGGAAACTCCAGACTGTATGCATGGCCTTAAAAGGTTCTCTGAGCCTTCTTGTGCCTGCCCTTCTGGAGAGTCTATGGTAAAGCTTTTTCTCCCAGTGAGAAAGCAACCCATAAGGGGAAGTGCTCCACCACAGACTGAAGCCATCCTTCGAAGAACACCAGAACTACTAACTGGCCAGTACCAGCACTCCAGAGCTGGGAGGAACTCTGAACCAGCCTCAACCAGCAGCTGCTACCTCAGCGGGCTGCAGTGAGCCTGCTAGACTGGGCTCACTGACCATTTGCTCCAACCCAAACCAGATGTTACCAGGAACAAACCTGCCCACAGCACCACTCAAATGTTGAAGGTGGCTACTGTCAAGGCCTTCTGAATGACCCTGTGCCTTCCAAACAGAGATTCTGCACATGCAGCAACCATCGCTCCTGGGAGAATCATGGGCTCCATCATGACCAAGAACCAGACATCCACCCAAGGGAGCCCAAAGGGCTGGTCCAGTTCGCCACAAGCTGAGGGAACAGCCAAGGCAGGACCTTAGGACTCCAGAGGTTCAGTTTGGAGTTTTTTCTCCCTAAAAGCCTATATGCTACCTCAAGGGACTTGGAGAAGGTGGAATTTTGCAGAGCAAGAGGTCCACCAAGACAAAGAGGACTAGTCTACTACCCTCACCCAAAAGCCAGCTCTGAAATCTATGGATCCATGATAATGTCCTGTAAAGCCTAAACCAGGGCATGGCTGAGAAAAGATGGATCTTGCAGGGATCCCAACTGGCCACTGGGGGAACCTCAACTCCATCCTAATCAGACTCTCTTTGCAGTGGCTGGAATGTCACTCAATTCCTTCAGAAAACACCCTCCCCCCCCCCCCCCCCCGTAGGGGAAGGCTAGGCTCACAGAGGAACAGAGGCGTGCAAGGGCGAAGCAGTGGCCCTGACTTCTCTTGCTGCCTGTGAGCATTTAGGGTCCTTGGAAGGTAACTTGGGCCCCAAATCAATCACACAGAGGTCTGAAAAGTAGCTAGTCAACTTAATAGAGTCCAAAGGCTGTTTCAGTAAATGAAGTACAAGTCGGCTCACATGCGAGGCCATGGGTCTCCCAGCACATACGAGGCCATCTTGCCATAGTCTGCTTTTGCTGGACTCACACAGACAACCAAAGTAGCTGCAGAGTTCTGCTGCAGTAAAGAAAAAAAAAGGAAAGGAGAAGCAGGAGCCACAGGCATGGCATTGGATCCCCCTCTTGGGAGGGGGGAGGTGTCTCAGGATGCTTACCAAAAAGGTACCCTAGGCATCACAGTCCTACAGGGAGCAAACAACTGCAGCTGCAGTGAAAAATCACTAGAAGCCATGGTCCCATCAAGTACACTGAAAACTGTGATAGCAAAAAGAAAAAATAAAGCAAAAAGAAAATATCACGCTGAAAAAAACCAAAACAAAATCAGCTGCAGCAAACGGGAGTCCCGAAAAGGGAATACAGAGGCCTGTCGGGCTAACCAGGAAAATCCTATTAGGGAGATCCCAGATACCCACACATACCTGGGAGGTCTTTTTTTCCCTCCAATTTTAAGCTGATGTAATCATAGCAGCACAGAGCTACCGGTAATTACCTACTACTGAAGTCAATGAGGAAATTTTCCCATTGAAGCCCATGGAAAAAATAAGGACTTGGGAAAAAACAAATCAGCAAAAAATAAGAGAAAACCAAATTAGATAAGGACAGGAAGAGGGAACAGGGGCCTGGGCCTAGTTTACCAGCCCCCCAGGGGCCCCCTTGGGACTCCTGCCCAACAGTATAGCAACTCGTAAGAAACAGCTTGGACACAGGGTGGCTATCTGCTTCAAGAGATATGGGTGAAGCTGCACGCCGAGCCTTCGGGCCCTTCAAGACTCAATCTAGGTCTTCTATGCTATAGTGTTGGCGAGGTGAATCCACACACTTTGCTGTCTACTGGAGGCAGACATTACTGCCTTCTCTCAGTGCTGTACCAGAGGACATACCGGGTGATGACATCACTGAAAATTGCTCAAGTTTGCCTCCCCCTGCTGGCAGGGGGACATAACCTACTCGTCTGGATTGGTCTAATGAAGGCCTGTTTACAATTCAATGTATGTAGAATGGTAAAAAGACTGTTAAGACAATGTTCTCATTAAGGTGAAACTTGGACATAACTTTCTATAAAAAACTGGGGTGAGTTTGTATTACTACTTTGTCCTGGAAGAAATTGTAGAAGGATAGTTATATACAAAAGTAGGGTTTGCAGTTCACTCGTCTGGTGGTGGTGATGGCTATTATAAATAAAACCTTACAGGACAAATGTCCAAGAGAGACTTGGCCAAACAGTTCAAAGTGTGCCTGTGTGTTAGCACTATGTTTAAGTCTCATGGTGGGGCAGGAAGTTTTATGAATGGTTTCACGTTGAAAAGTCCCCTCATGAATCTAGTTACTAAAGGGTGGATTGAAGGGGGGATGGGTGGGAAGGGATTTTGCATGCTTTTTTCAGGAGTAGCTTGTTGAGTTACATTCAGGGACAGTAGATATTTTCATGCCCACAGAGGACTTATAATCTAAGTTTGTACCTGAGGCAATGGAAGATTAACTTGCCCAAAGATCATATTGAACAGCTGTGGGATTCAAACTTTGCTTCTCTTGTTCTCAGCCCACAGCTCTAACCATTCTGAAAAGTCACGGCAAGCTACAACTGCTGACAAGTGCAAATATACTGAGTTGGAAAGCTATAATAAGAAATTCAACAGGTGGGGGATAGGGCAGGTGGCAGGGCTTTGGGATCATTGAGTGTACCAGGTGAAAAAATGCTTCATTTCAAACTATATGATTTTTTTGTAGCTGATTTTCTTAAAGCCTGAAAAATCAGAACTATGTCTTTTGATATTGGCAAAGAAATTGCTATTCAGATTTCAAAATCAAATGAGTCCATGACAGGGATTGTAAGTTGAGGTAGAGTACGTGCCCTTTCTGTTGGATTAGGATGGAAGGGTTGTGCCCTAAGTAGTCAGACTGTTCTTTCAATAGGGCCACTAGTCTTGGGAAACAAAGTTGGTGAGTCAAAAAGGAGCCACTAGTGTAACAGAACTCAGTCCCAAAGGATTTTCTGGATAACTCGGGACAAGAGTGGTATCGGTGGAAATACATAGAGGATTTCTTCTTTCCATGAAATGCTGAATGCATCACGTGAAAGTTCATACTTGGCTGGTCTTTTGGAAACAGACATTTATTGTAGGTGTGCCCTAGTGACTGAATATAACATGGACAATTTTGTCACTCAAAGTCCACTCATGGGGATCCAACTGAATTTTCTAATTGATTGCTCTGACCAGGGAGGTATCTACTTGAAGTTGTGCTCCTATTCTCAAGATCCACTGTCAAAACATATCAAGACTAGAAAATTGCTTGAAGTTCCAACAGACTGATTTGCAGATTTCTCGGTTTACAACTACTGACCCTGTGTATGGAGGTGGTTGTGGTGCGTACCTCATCCTGATGTTGATGCAGCCATTGTGAGAGCAATCAGGTGATGTGGTGCTTGGAAGGGGCAACTGACTCTTAGGTGTTCAAGTTTTCTCCACCACTGAAGGGATCGCTGCATTGTTGAAGCTATTGTCACTCTCTTGGACAACAACTGACTAAGCTCATTCCAATGGAGCTTTAGATGCCATTGAAGAGAATGCATTTGGAGTATTCCTAGGGGTAAGATGTGCACTGCAACTGACATCTGACCACGCACCCTGTGGATGCTGTGGGCTGGCAACATGTGCTTTAGTGATAACACAGGTACACTACCAAAAAACTGCCTCCAGTTTTGCAACTGATTCCTATAGATTTTGGGGTGCTGAATCCAGGAAAAATAGCCAAAATGTTCCATCACGTCACGTTTTCTTGCAAAATTAGATTTCTTACCCATATAAGGAATGTTCACATAATTTCTTTTTAGCCGACTGCAGTTTATTTTCTTGGCCCAAAATAGAGGTTGTAATGGTTAACTAACTAGAAACACTCCCTCATGATATTTTAGAGTGTTTTGTATTCATTTTATACATTAACAGGACAATTGGGAGGCGGGGGGCTAAATCCAGTACTCGCGCTGGCGCATGTTCTTTCCTGTTCGCCTCGCCTCGCCTCGTTCGCTCGCTCAAACATGGTGGTTGCGACATGAACGTTCCTGTCAAATTTCAGTTTCTTGCAAGTTCATTATTACCTTTTGTTTGCTCAGTCGTAATCCAGCTTTATTCCGAAGTGGTTCACTACAGTTGTAGTTTGCAGTGCTGTGTATTTGTGATGGCTCACAGAGCCAGAGGTTGCGTCAACTCTCCGGACAGTTTTTGTTTTATTTGTGGGGAATATACCGTGAAAAAGCGGCAGAGGAACATTTCTGCATTTATTAAAAAGTATATTTCGCCTATTTCGGTTTGAAGTTAGGCGATCAAGACAAACCGTGGGCTCCTCACAAAGTGTGCAAGACATGTGAGGAAGATCTACGCTTATGGATGAAAGGTAAAAAACAAGCATTTCGTTTCGGAATACCTATGATGTGGCGTGAACAAAGAGACCACAGCAGTGACTGCTATTTTTGCTCTTGCATTGTGAAGGGATACAACTTAAAAAATAAGAACGTAATAAGTTACCCCAACCTTCCCTCAGCAATTAGGCCTATGCCTCATAGCAACGAAGTACCTGTGCCTGAACCACCAAAATCTTTGGATCATATTTGTGTGGACGGTTCTGATCATGATGAGACTCATCAGATGGCTTTTCCCGATGAATCCAGTACTTCCGAGTTTGAAACTGAACCAGATCCGAAACCTGAACTTTTCTCTCAAGCTGAATTGAATGATTTAGTCCGGGATTTAGGACTCCCAAAAGATGCTGCCCAACTGCTAGGTTCTCGGCTTAAACAGAAAAATCTATTGTCACCAGGAACAACTTTTTATTGGTACCGCAACCGCGAGACACAATTTTTGAAGTATTTCAGCAAAGAGGAAGATTTGGTATTTTGCAACGATATATACGGAGTGATGGAAAAGTTTAAACTCAAGTATGATCCTGCTGAATGGCGGCTGTTCATTGATTCGTCAAAAGACAGCATAAAAGGTGTTCTTCATAATGGCAACACATTCGCTTCAGTTCCTATTGCTCACTCTGTTATTCTCCAAGAAAAATACGAGAATTTGGCCCTGATTCTTCAGAAGATTCGTTATGATGAGCATAAGTGGATGATTTGTGGAGACTTTAAAATTCTATCCATGCTATTAGGGCAGCAATCCGGTTTCACCAAATATCCCTGCTTCCTTTGCTTGTGGGATAGCCGGGCCCGCGACCTACACTGGGGGAAAAAAGACTGGCCAATTCGGGAGTATTTGAGACCCGGTGAGAAAAATGTTCTTCATGAGAGCTTGGTACCTCGTGATAAAATTCTATTACCACCTCTCCACATTAAGTTGGGTCTCATTAAGCAATTCATCAAGTCCCTTCCAAAAGATGGTGAGTGCTTTCGGTACCTTTGCTCAAAGTTCCTCCGACTTTCTGAAGCAAAGCTAAAGGAAGGAGTGTTTGTTGGCCCTGATATAAGGAAACTCATTTCAGATGGAGCATTCGCTGAAACGATGTCTGAGAAGGAAAAAGAAGCCTGGGATTCCTTCAAGGATGTTGTTCTCAAATTCTTGGGGAACAGGCGGGATGAGAACTATAAGGATATTGTTGGCAGGATGCTCAATGCCTTCAAAGAACAAGGCTGTAACATGAGCCTGAAAGTCCATTTCTTGCACTCCCATGTGAACTACTTTCCCGAAAACTTGGGGGCGTACAGTGAAGAACAAGGTGAAAGGTTTCACCAGGACATCAAGGACGCAGAGAGAAGGTACCAAGGAAGATGGAACACCACTATGATGGCTGATTTCTGCTGGTTGCTGCTGCGGGAAACCCCAGATGAAAAATACGCCAAGCAGCGCACCAAGAGAAGCATTCGGGGGAAGAAGAAACGGGCCCACCAGGAGATTGATTGACCCAAGAATGACTTTAAAATCTAAACTGTGTTGACAAATATCGTGTTTTTACTAAACTTTGAAATAAAAATTTGCTAGTTATTACCACAGTGTCGGATCTCATTTATTAGAATTTTATTTTCACACCATCGGGTGTTTGTCTTCATGTATTGCAATGGTGCGGTTTGCGTTTTCTATTCTTACATACATACCTGTACAACATTTTTTGCACATTTCTTTGCTTTGCTTTGTGTCTAACCTCGCTCTTATATGCTCAATGTTTGTACACATGTATGTGGCTGTTTTAAGTGTAGACAATTTTGCTACCATCACAGTGTGTTTTGTTGACATTACTCTATTCTTATGTGCTGCCTTGTTACAATTTTCTTTATTCTTATTTGAATAACTACTAAACAATTAGTATAAAGAATTCATCCAAGAAACTTTTATCTCGATCGCACTCAATCTGAAACGTTCACCTCAAACTGCTAACCCAATGTAGCAAAAAATCTGTACGTGATGGAGCAAATTGGTTACCAGATTTGGATTCAGCGCACCAAAAAACGTAAAAATCAATCGAAACATTAGAGGCAGTTTAAAAAAATTTTTTTTTAGTGTACCTGTGTAATTGGTGGGCCATGAAGCAGGGCTGATTAACCACTGTTGGTTAAGAATGTCCGGCTCTGAAGGATAAGGCAAGCACCTATAAACTGCAGATCTTGTTTTGGAATGAGTAAGGAATTTTCCATGTTTATCAGGAAACCCAGGGTCTAAAGGAAGGAAGACAGCTGACCATACCGATCTCTCTGGCTAGTCTTGGACAGGTTTAGGATATCTTGTGTAAATATGTCATTGCTGGGGTTAGGCATTTCATGAAGACCCTAAGGCCATGGTGAGGCCAAAGAGAAGCACTTTGTACTGATAGTGATTGCTCTTGAAGGTGAAGTGGAGAAATTTCCAAGGCCCGGGATGTACACTTGTGTGGGTGTATGCATCTTTCAGATTCTAACATAGTCAGCCAGTCACCCTCCTGTAAGAAAGGCAGAATTGTGGCAAGGGTGTTCATTTTGAACTTCTCCATTTTAAAATAGCAATTGCAGATTTCAGAGATCCAATACTGGCCGCAGACCTCCTGATTTCTTAGGAATTAGGCGGTATCTCAAATAAAGGCCTTAGCCTCTTCCCTGATGAGGGCCTTTTTCTATTGCATTATATTGCAAGAGGGAGTGAATCTCCAATGGGTATGGGAGGTTTGAAGAGTGAGGGAGAGTTGTTTGCGGCGGTGGGGGGAGGGTGGTGTTAGTTTCCCTCCAGGCTGTCATTATGGTCTGCATGCTTTGACAAACGCCCCCAATTGGTAAACTGTCAGAAACTAGAGACTAGGTTTTAAGAGGGAGCAGAATGTTACTTTTTTTTCTGCTGTCTTGGCTTTAGTACATATTGTGTGTATGAACTGCTTTTGTGGCTGGTAATGCTTACATGTGTAAAACAGCTGGAGGTACTGAGATGAATACTGCCTTCTGTATGATGGCGTTAATGGTTTCCTGGAAGTGGAGGTTTGGTTGGCTGGTTGAGCTAACATCTTACAGATTATTGAGTTCTGGTATTTGATAGGAAAAAGATACTGCGTTTTTTTCTTTTCTTTTCAAAAAGATTGTTACGGGGGCATGGAACATCTGTAAGATGGTCATGTAGCTTCTTTTGTAGCCTTGATGCTGTAAGCATGCTTTTCTTGCTCCTATGGGCTGCACAGGAAGCCATGTCATATGCCTCATACATAGAACATATAGATGCTGACATGCTTGAAAATCCTGAAGAGCCATCAGCGTTCCTGAGACATGCTTTGGATATAGCTTGATCACTTCTTGGATTTGTTGTAGAAGTGCATATGATAATTATACTTGCATTTGTAATGTTTTCAGTGCATGTAACAACTGGAGAAGAGTGATGGCTCATACTTTTTATGTATAACAACTGTGTGTATTATGTTGTACACCGCTAAAATAAGCTATGCTGGATTGGTAATTGGTAAATATGGTGAAATCAGACCTTATTGCTAATTTTCTTTCCTTGAATCCCTCCTGTCCAGTCCAGACACATGGGTTTATGAGCTATCAGTAGCAGATGAAGACTGAGAAACACTGGTTTTGATAATGTCACCCTACAAAGGATCTGTGCCTCTCTGCCACTCCAGTATTCTACTGAAAAAGCAGACTCCACAAACACAAAAGTTATGCCAATTCTTAACAACTTATAGGAACTATGTACATTACAATCCCACAGGAATTGAATGTCGCAGCTTCCCAAAAACAGAGAACAGGGAATTCAACCTTAATCAGGGGCCACTAGGCTACCGCTCCACCCCCGACAGTACATAAGGAGTGCTCTGGACAGACACATACACGCACTTTAATTTTTTTCAGATCCAGGCCTGCAGCTGAAACAGAAAGGGCAGGTTCTGGACTGGACTGGAGGAACTCAAGGAAAGAAATGAGCAGGTAAGGTCTAATTTCACCTTCCTCATCGTCCCTCCAGTACAGTCCAGGCACATGGGATGTATTAGAGCAGTATTCAAGTTCGGGTGGGACCCATAAGCCCGACCTGCAACACCTGTGCACTGAACCGCGCATCCCCTCATGCTTGAACATCCAGGCTGTAGTGCTGCATAAAGAAATGACCATGTCACTGCTTTACAGATATCTACTGGAGGAACGAGACCGCATTCGGCCCAAGATGATGTCTGAGCCCTCATCGAGTGAACCCTCAAACCCTCCAGAAGAGATTTCAATTTGAGCAAACAAGCAAAAGCAATAGCCTCTTTCAACCACCGCACAATAGATGCTTTCAAAGCCGCCTCTCCTTTGTGTAGACTACCAAACAGCACAAAGAGATTATCTGACTTTTGAAATACTTTGGTATTTATTATTTATTTATTTATTAACATTTTTTATATACCGCACTATTCGTTATCAGCGCGGTTTACATGGAACAAAGGGCCTCAGACAACATACAAATATCTGGGTTTTACAGTTAACAGGAAAATCAACTTGGATAACAGGATAACAGGTATGCTTGAGATAACGCCGCAGAGCCCTTCAAAGTTCTATTATTATATATATTTATTGATGTTCATACAGTATACTTCAAAAACACAACACAGGTAAATTCTTCCATAGATACAAGATTAACCTCTTCCAATAATAAGTAAAACAGAAAAAAGGGAATATTAGCCCAAATCACAGGAGCAAAAAAAAAGAAAAAAAGAAAGAAAAACAACAGTAATAAAGGAAAAAAAAGAGGCAAAACCCCCCTCATAATAAGCTACAAAATATTCAATAACTCCTAAATGAAACCAACTATCTTACATGCTTACCATAAACCCCTCAACCCTCCTCAGCCATAGGTGCAGCCGCCTCATTGCTTTCCAAAGGTTTCTCCAAGTGAGAAGGATCAAGGAAAACATATTTCACCCCCAACAATGTAACTAAACGTTTACAGGGGAATCAAATAAAAAGTGCCAGATAAACCCATCACTCGAGATGTAAGTAACAAAAAAGCCTTTCCTTTTCACTTGGGTAGCTCTGGAGCTATTTGGAAACAACTGAAGTTTCACTCCACAAAAGGTAACATCCTTATGTCTAAAATAACTTCTCAAAATTAAGGCTTTATCACCATCATTCATAAAGGAAAACACCAATGTAGCTCTAGTATTTATATCTTGCAAATTTTCAAGGAAGGCGGAGAGACTGAACTCAGGTTTAGATTCCAGAATTCCTTCACCCTCCTGCCCCGAAGAAGTCCGCACTATCTTATCAGAAACATAATACAACCTAGAAATCACAATCTCACAACAAAATTTCTTTAAGGTATTTTCTTAGCAAGATATCAGGTGATAACAAATGTGTCTTAGGAAAATTAACAAATCACAAATTCCTACTACGGAATATATTCTCCAGAGACTCCAACTTATGGTGTAAAAACAGGCTGTCCTTAATAGAGGACACGCCCACTGAACTCAGGGAGGCAACCTGAGAATCCAAACTAGAGACCTTTTTCCCTAAAGACCCCAGGATGGTAACTACCTGATGGAATTTAGCAGTAGTCGCCTGGGAGAATGTACAGAACTGAGGAACTATAGTAGTAAGAAGGGCCTCTGTGCGTGACACTACTTGCCATAATATCCTGTAAAGAAGCGGTAGAACCCACCACAGAACTAGAACTTTTTTCCAAATTACACTGCACAGGTATAGGGCAAGGTGTCACATCACTAAGGACTCCAGGAGAAGATTCCAATCCATCCCCCAAAGAAGAGTCTTGCAAAAACAACTGAGGAGGAGGGGGCGGAGTCCGCTCCGGGGAGCTTAAAGAAGCTCTCTCACCCGATGACACCAACTGCAACCTCATCTGTTCTAAAGCATCAGTCTTCGCTACTAAATGTTTGTCCATAGGTCCCAACCCTACAGCTGCCTTGTTGCCTTTAACTTTCCGTTTCCCAGGCATCATAAATGTACAGCTCACCTTACCTTCCACTTACTAATCCCAAACTCAGAGTCCACCAGCACATTCCTCACGCTCCTCAGTGCTCTTAAGGGGCTCACAAGGGGCAAACATGCCCCTTGTTGCACGCCAACAGCCGCATGCTTAGGGAGATCCAGAATTTATAGGTCCCCTGAGAAGAGTAGTGGTAACTGCGGCGATGCCAGACTGCAGGCAGACACACAGATGATTTCCTCAGTGGTAGACAGCACAGAAAACGGCTCTCCTTCAAAGGTCTAACAGATGCAACTGACGAGAATCTGAGTTCTCTTCCAAGCGTTACAGTTTGGTTAAGATGGAACATCGAAAGGAGGGAACCAGACGAATCACGAGAAAATGCTCCCTACAAGATAAAGTTGTAGCTCTGAAATTCTATACAGAAAGCAGACAGCTACCAGAAAAAACACCTTCAACATAAGATCCTTCAGCAACACTCGGGAAAGGGAGCTTCTGTAAGCATCCCCAAGACCAAATTCAAATCCTACCATGGAACAGTTTGGTGCACTGGTAGCTGAACCTGTTTAACTCCCCTCAAAAACAAACCACATCTGGGTGGGAAGCCAGTGAGCTCCCTTGAAGTCTACCTCAATAACATGCTAAGGCCACCACCTGAACCTGAAAGCCATCCTGAAGAAAAGCGAGAACAGCTGAGGAAAAGAGCACACTGAGACCCCTCTCTCCTCGCACTGCCTTTAAAAAATATGCCAGACTTGAACATAGGCCAAAGACATCAAGCGCTTATGTGATCTGAACAAAGTAGCTATAACTTGAGTGGAATAACCTTTTCGCCTTAACCTAGTTCTCTCAAGAGCCAAGCCGTAAGCGAGAATCGAGTCACCTCCGGCATAAGGATTGGGCCCTGTGATAGCAGGTTGTTCACCACTGGAAGGTGCCACAGTCCCTCCACTGTTAACCATACCAGATTGGCATACCACGGCCTGCGAAGACAATCTGGAGCCACCAGGATGACCAAGCCATGATGTGCCTCTATCTCTATCCTGAGGCGAGCAGAAGTCACCCTTCACTTCGAAATCCGTTGCAACTCTCCTATGAACTACATGATGTAAGTCTAGTCCTATAATAGAATTACTCTCTGCCCCAATCACTGTACTTTGTTTATATCATATGCGATGTTAATTTTTATAACTGGTACGAGTAGTATAGCTGCTTGCTAATAGTTTGCAAGTCCTCTTAATTAAATTACATAGATTCTCCCTACTGGAGTAGTCTTGTTGCACTCCTTGACTAGACTTTTTACCCTCAATCCATTAGCTTCACCTCAATCCCAACTGATGCTCTCCCTCCCTCTCTTTCACAGTGCCAAACCTAGTTCATATCATGCTGCTGTTATATTGCCTGTCCTATTCCTTCATATGGACTGATACCTTCTCGCCCCAACAAAGACCGATTTCTACCATTTATGGTCATGGATGGAGAGGGAAGGATGATATCTTTTCAACTTGAGACCACCATGACTGATAAAACACCAACATCTTATTCATATTGTGAGTCAACCCCTAGCAAAGAACCTCAGATGGAAGTCATCAGAAAAAAAAGATCTGAATTGTATGCTCATAAATGCAAGACCTATCTGGAACAAATGGCCCATTATTGGCAACTATGTTGAAAAGGCATAAAAGTTGGCCATGCTTTTTGTTACGGAATCATGGCTCACCGTCACAGATACAGTAATCATCAATTAACTAAAGATTCCTAACTACGATCTCTTTAACTGTCCGAGAGCTACTAGACGAGGTGGAGGCATCTTTATCATGGTCAGATCAGATCTTCAATTCCAACGCCTTTCATTACACAACTCTAACAGCCTTGATGCCATCATGATTGCAAATGAGCACTTAGCAACAGCTCTTTTCTACCGAGCTCCATCCACATCTGCAGATGACCTCTCTATAGTCCTTGTCATAGCTTTGAGCAATCAACTAAGGGTAGACCTCCATGGCTGTTGGGTGACTTCAACCTCCTAGCTTTATCAAAGAAGAACCCCGCAGCCTTTCTGGAAGCGATGTCTTCACTAAACTATTAACAACTTATTCATGCTCCTACCCACACTAAAGGAAATACACTGATCTAATCTTCACACTCGCTACGCTTGGAACAAACTCTGACCAACTACAAATTTTACCAGTTCCTTGGTCAGACCACAAGGCCATTCTTTTCCGCATACCATCTGCCTCGTCTAACCCTAGTACTTCCCCCACTGTTACTCCACCTCCAGCCCGCCAATTTAGACTGTTCGATAAACAGGCATTCCTTGAAGAAACCTTACCCAATCTTATCTCCGACACCCTGGATTTAGTTGAACTTATAGACTCCTGGAACTCCATCCTAAGCAAAGCCTCACTTCTTCCACAGCCTACGGGATCCAATAGAAGATTTCATACTGCCATTTGATACACAGAAGATCTATGCAAGTTCCTACTTCATCTTAAGAAACTTGAGCGGAAATGGCGCCACTCTAAACTCCCCCAGGATCGTGACATATACATGAAGACCCTGCAAAATCACCACGATGCTATTAACCAGAGAAAGAAGGAATACCACACAGACATCATTATGCGTTCCCTTAACAAGCCCCGTAAGCTGCTTGGAATCATTCAGTCCATCATAAAGAACTCAACAATACAGAATCCCGAAGGCATTCCCAGCCCACAGGATTTCGCCACCCACTTTCATAATAAAATAAATTTGCTTACCTATAATTTAGGAGAACCTGGCACAGACACTACTCATAACAAAAACACCAATTTCCCTGTGCTAAACTCCTTCCACCCATACTCTGCTGAGCAAATAGAGAACATAATAAAGGGGTTTAGCTCCACCACCTCACCGTCGGATCCTTGCCCCCCGCACTGGATCAAGTCAGCCTGCTCTGAATTAAGTGCTCACATCTCGAAGATGATACACCTCTCCTTCTCCAATGGTCTTGTGCCTACATCTCTAAAAACTGCCACCATATGACCTCTTCTAAAGAATCCCAAGATGGACCCACATGACCTAAACTCCTATAAACCAATATCGAGCCTAGCTAAAATAATAGAGATGATTTCCAACAGCAAATCCAAGACCACATTGATGCCTTCGCTCCTCTGGACCAGCAAGAGCACGACTTTCATCTGCAACATGGTGTTGAGACTCTGCTTGCCTCCCTTATAGAAAATCTAGTAAGGGGTATGGTAATTCGAAACGGGACTTCATCCTAATCTTTCTAGACATCACATCAGCCTTTGATTCAGTCTGTCACAGCCTCCTCCTTACTCAATTACATCTGAAAAGCATAAGGAACCTAGCCTTGGAACCTAGCCAAGGACTCATACCTATCAGACTGCCAGCAACTGGTTCACATAGGTGCCTAAACTTCTTCTGAGTTCCAACAAACCTAAGGAGTACCACAGGGTTCTTCCCTATCCACCCTTCTCTTCAATATATATATATCCAACCGATTTGCGTGATCATTCAATCCTATGGCATACTGTTCCACATCTATGCCGACAATGTGCTGCTCTACACCCCTTTCTCTACTGCCAGTCCCAACTACACTGCAAATCACAGACTGCTTTAATGCGGTCTCGGGCTGGATGGGAACTCACAATCTAAGAGTGAACTGCAAGAAGACGGAAGTTTTATTTATCACAAGAGACTCTTCCTTCATACCTCCGCCTGCCCTACAAGTAAAAGATGCAGGAGATACGATATCTTGGGATCATTCTGGATCAGTGCCTGAATATGGAAGCCCATATAAGTAATATCACCAAAGCAGTATACCTCAAGATACAGACCCTCCGTCATCTACGGCCCTTACTAGATCCTGCCGACTTCCGCACTGTATTCCAAGCTCTTATCATCCCTCACTTTGACTAGGCTAACATTATTCTACATGGCCTGCCTGATTGTGCACTCCATCTCCTACAACTGGCCATGAACACTGCAGCTAGAGCCCTTTATGGAGTTTCCAGATATGAGCATGTAACACCTATCCTAAAGCAGCTTCATTGGCTCCCAATAGCTTATCACCTCAAGTACAAAGCCCTCACAATAACGTTTAAAATCCTTCACCACCTCTCTGCAAGTGACCTGGAAGAACTCGTACAATAGACACCTGACAGCAGAGCTAGGAGGTCAAGCATGGCTAACCCTCTTATCATCCCCACCTCAGCCAGATATAGCTCCCAAACTGCTAAGCATAGAGCTTTCACCTTTTATGCACCTTCGCTTTGGAACTTCCTCCCGGCCCCGATCCGAGGCATATCTGACCTTGCGACCTTCAGAAAGGCATAAGAGACACACCTCTTCCGACTTTACTTTGAACATACAGTATAGCCCTTCCATGACACAACTCACCATAGCACAGACCTACCTTCACCTTATAGTCCTCTGATCATCATGTATATAAGTGCCTACGGTTATACCCTAATTGTATATAGTTTCCCAGAGTTCTACCCTATTTGTCACCCTTGTCATAACAGATAGATTATGTTCAATTGGCCTTAAATAGCCACTGTTCATTGTAATGCCTGTTTAGTTCTGTTCACTTGTTCCATGTAACGAGTCGTTTTACTGTAAACTGCGCTGATTTAAAATAGTGCAGGGGCCAAAGAGGAAACGCATACAGGAATGAATTGCTTGGCCATCACTGCACCAGAGAATCCAGGCTTTCAGACATCCATTCTCGCCTGCGGCTGCTGAAAACCTTCACCTTGGCAGTGGACGATGACACCATCAGATCCATCTGTAGTGATCCCCAGTGACGTACTATACTGTGAAACACTGAGCTCTCCAGAGATCATTCTCCCAGTTCCAAGCAATGACTGAGAAAGTCTGCCTACGTTTTATTTTTCAGTCACTTGAGTTGCTGATAGCATTAGAAGATGGATCTCCACCCACCGAAGAAGAGGAGCCACTTCCTCTGCCAATAATGCGCTTACTGTGCCTCCCTGACAATTGAAATAAGCCACCATGGTTGCATTGCCTAAGAAAATTCGCACTGCCTTGTGCTGAACCAAAGCTAGAACCACCACCCACATCGCATGTCAATTTATGGACTAGCTGTTCTTCTCTAGAAACCACTGACCTTGTGCTACTTGGGACTGGCAATGTGGCCTCCCCCCCCCCATCTGTAAAGGTTTGCATCGGTGGTCACTGTCAGCCAATTGGATGGCTCCAGCGACATTCCTGCTGTCAGTTTGGCTGGTTCCATCCACCAGCAGAGACGACTTTGAAAGCTGGGGGGATGCTTCCGCAAGGACTCCGTCGGTGCTGACATCACCCATATGTGAGGATTGACTTCCTGCAGAGAAGGGATATCATCCGCTTTGTTGCATCCCGACACTCTTGCATCAACGTCGCTTTGATTAGCCAATCGTCCAGATAGGGATGCACCAACACTCCTTCCCGCAGAAGAGTGGCTGTGACTACCACCATTACCTTGGTAAAGGTTCAAGATGCCATGGCCAGTCCAAAGGGCAGAGCTCAAAACTGTAAATGCCCCATGGGAACTGCAAAATGAAGGTATCAATGATGGTCCAGACGAACTGGAATGTGCAAGTACACCTTGGAATGATCCAGCAGGGTCAAAAACTTGCCCTTCCATACAGCCACTATGACTGAACAAGGTCTCCATGTGAAAATGAGGTACCCGCAGGGCCTGATGCACATGTTTTAGTTCCAGAAAGGAACCTTCTTTTTTGGGAACCACAAAATAAACTGAATATCATCTGAGGCTGCGCTCGACCGGGGGCACTTCGACCACTGCTTCAAGCTGAATCAGCCTCTGAAGTATGTCTGCCACTGCCCTTGCCTTGGCCAGAGCCTTGCAGGGTGTCAACATAAAGGTGTTGGAGAGTGGTAGAGCCATGGCACGGCCCTCTCGAATAAATTTCAGCATTCACTGGTTGGAAGTAATCTGGACCCAAGTGGAGTAAAAGGTTTGTAGCTGACCGCCTATCTGTATCAACTCTGCCTGGGACCCCTCACTTCATTGGAATTTCTTGAGCCCCCTGAAGTTCCACCAGAATAGTCCCTATATCCTCCCCCACCCCTTGAAAGGCTGACCCCTGGCAGGATAGCGAGAATGCTGGAAAGTTGTACAGTGTGCTGCTCTAAATTTCCTAAAGTCCCTGAAGTGACCCCTTGCCAGAGCCACCGGCTTCCCGCTCTTAGGCTTGTCTTCTGGTAGCCTCGGGACTTTGGACTCTCCTAAGTCCTTGGCCAGCTTTTCCAGTGCCTCTCCAAAAAAGAGCTTTCCTTTAAAAGTAAGCTTACTAAGCCAGATTTTGGGGCAACGTCCGCTGACCAATTTCTAAGCTACAATAGTTGTGCTGATACTACTGAAGCCATGTTTTTAGCAAAGGCCTTCACCAAATTATATAGTATCTCTGTTAAATACGCTGACGCAGAAGGACAGGGATCAGACTCTGGCAATCCCTGAGCCCAACATAAACACGCCCATGCAACATGGGCCCCACAAACGGACACCTGCAACACCAGGGCAGTACTTTAGAACATAAGATATGCCAAGGAGGGAGAAGTGGCCTAGTGGTTGGGGCAAGGTACCACAGGCCGGAAGGTCGGTGGTTCAAATCCCACTAGAGGACAGCAATCTTGGGCCGGAAGGACTGGGGTTTCTAGTCCCATAGGTGCTCCTTGTGGTCTTGGGCAAGCCACTTAACCCTCCACTGCCCATGTTCCCTGTAAGTATTAGTGTATGTGTCTCATATCCCCTCGTGTTAAATGTATCCCCCAATTGTGTTGTGACCACTTTGATTGAAGGATAAGGTGGTATACAAAACTGTCTAAATAAATAAATAAATAAATAAATACTGGGTCAGACCAAGGTCCATCAAGCCCAGTATCCTATTTCCAACAGTGGCCAATCTAGGTCATAAGTACCTAGCAGTCTCCCCAAAAGACACAGGGTTCCTCAATGCTTGTATTGAGTCAAGCAGTGATATCCTGGGTCCCTTTTAATAATGGTTTATGGACCTTTCCTCCAGGAACTTGTCCAAACCTTTTTTAAACCCAGCTACACTTTTACTACATTCTCCGGTAACAAATTCCAGAGTTTGATTACATGTTGAGTGAAAAAATATTTTCTCTTATTAGTCTTAAACAGATTACCCTGTAGCGTCATTGCATGTCCCCTAGTCTTTCTATATTCTGATAACGTAAACAATTGATCTACGTTTACCCGTTCCACTCCATTCATTAATTTATAGACCTATCATATCTCCCCTCAGCCATTTCTTTTCCAGGTTGAAGAGCCCTAACCTTTTTAGCCTCTCTTCATACGGGTATCCTTCCATCCCCTTTACCATTTTGGTAGCCCTTCTCTGTACCTCTTCTAATAACGCTTTTAAAGGACTGCTTCAGCAGCACTTCGAGCTTTCGGTCCTGAGCATCTTTCGGCGCTTCCCCAATTTCTACCGGAATGGTTGTCTTCTCAGTAATCACTGAGACAAGAACATTCACCTTTGGGAGCTGCAGGAGTTTTTATTCTAATTTATTTTTTTAATTTATTTGAATGTAAACCACACTGATGTCAAATAGCGCGGTATATAAGAGCTGTTAAATAAATAAATAAATTCTTCTGGTGGAATAGGGTACAAGCACACCACTGACCTGCCTACATGCAACCCTGCCCTTGATACCTCCCCCATTCTGCTTAAATAATTTCCTTTATGGCACTGTGAAGTGGAAAGGACGTTTGCGGCTTTCGAATGCCCTGCAATAAGGGATCCTCCAGAGTTCCTTCTTTCTCCAGGAACCATGTGAAGTATTGAGAGTTGCCAAAGACTGAGCAATAAGCACCGACAATTCGTCCAGCTAAAAAAAATCTAATTATGGCAGGACCCTCCCCTGGAGGGATTTCTTCTTCCTCCAGATTGTCCCTTGAAAGCTCTTCCTAGCGCTCAGAAGGTCCTTCTAGAAGGCTTTCCAAACCCCCCAAAACAACCAAACCATGGTTGTCCTACACATCTGCTTCCACCCTCTGTACTTTAGACGCAGGTTCTCTCAGATCTTTGTCAGCTGGAGCAGAGCTATCCCAACTTCTTCTGGCTGCTATGCAGTGGGGAGAACCCTGCACCCAGCCCTGCTTCATACAGTAGGCCTGGTACAATAACACAAACTCCAGTGAAAATGGCAGCGCTGAATTGGTAGACACTTTCCCGGGGTTACCTGCCCGTGATCACTGCTCCCCCAGTTGACCTGGAGTTGCCACTCAGCTCCCTGAGTGCTCTCCCACTTCCGTTTCAGCCATTTCTGACATGGCTGTGTTTCACGCCTAAATCAGGGGATCCTGGGGCTGTGATGAATGTTGCTTGTGTCCCGAATCGGCTCCCACCTCAGAGAGCACATCTAATTCAGGAGGTCTATTTCCCTGAAGCAGCTCCTCCAAGGTTCGGCCCTCTGACTTGCACCCGTGGCAAAAACCCACTATGAAAAACAACTGCGGCAATTGCCACAGGCTGTGGAGGATGCTCTGTCGGCTGGCCGGCACGCCAACTGCCATAGCAGCGCATGTCCGCTCAAATTAGTGGGGCCCCACTCACCTCATCTCCGGCGCTTGCTGAAGACTGGGACTCTAAGTACTGCAGCCGCTGCTGTGGCAATAAGTGACAGGCAAGCAGGACTACTCATTTACAGCTTTTAGTCCCCCTCCCCCTAGAAGAAATTAAAGGGCCAGACCCTGCCACCCAAAAGTCCCCATGCCCCGTCCAAGAAGTTGAGAAGCAGGAACGGAAAACCTCAAGGCCCCAGAGGAGGGATCTAGGCACGCGAGATGTGGGGCTAAGGTGCTAAAGAACTCTGCACCCCAAAGAACACCAAAGAGCTGAATTAACAGCTCTGGGTCCACTGTGGAGCATAACAGTAATTCCTTGATAACCTCTATTTTCTTTTTTCTTCTTCTTCGCTGCAGTAGTGTCCAGACTGCACAGAAACTCACCACCATTTGCTGGAGACTGAGAAAATACTGGAGTGGCAGAAAGGCACAGAACCTTTTTGAGGTGACATCATAAAAGCCAGCATTTCTCAGTCTCCATCTGCTGGTAAGAGGGCATAAACCTATGCGTCTGGACTGGAGGGACGACGAGGAATGGTAAATTTCCAGTTGCTGTGCCGTGATACACAAACTTGACAAGGAATTGTGGTACATTTTCCTGTGTACCATATACAAAGCTTTGGTATCCTTTCTCAGTGGGGTACAGCTGAAGGACTTCAGTGCTTTTATTTTCATGAGGGTTGCTTTAGCAACTACTTACTGGTGAGGGAGCTGAGGTTGTGGCAAATGACCCAGTGCTATCTGAACTTTGTATTTCAGGTCTAGGTTTTTTGATATTGCTCCAGCAGATAATGGTGTTTGCCGTATCTGGAACTGCAGGAAGGTGGTCAAAGTGCCTTTGCATAAGTCTTTGGTGAGACTTCATTTGGAGTATTGTGTGCAATTCTGGAGACCACACCTTTAAAAAGATATAAACAGGATGGAGTTGGTGCAAAGGGTAGCTACTAAAATGATCAGTGGGCTTCGTCATCAGGCCTACGGGGGGCAGACTTAAAGATCTCAATATGATTCTTTGGAGGAAAGGTGGCAGGAGAGGAGATATGATAAAATACCTCTGTGGCATAAATGCACAGGAGGCAAGCCTCTTTCATTTGAAAGAAAGCATAGTTACTCACCTGTAACAGGTGATCTCCGGGAACAGCAGGAATTTAGTCTTCACATATGGGTATCGTCGGTACCGACAGAGCCTGCGCGGGAACGCTCCCCAGCGTCCAATTATAAAGCTTTTGGGAGCATCCCACAGCGCATGCGTGCTGCCTTCCCGCCTTTCCCAACTGCCTCTCTCCAGTTGAGTTTAAAGCTGAGACAAAGAAAGAGAGAGAGAGGGAAAGAGAAAGAGATAGAGAGATACAACTCCTAGGGGAGGTGGGTGGGTTGTGAAGACTAAATTCCTGCTGTTCCCAGAGATCACCTGTTACAGGTGAGTAACTATGCTATCTCCAGGAACAAGCAGGAATGTAGTCTTCACATATGGGGACTCCCTAGCTTTAGATGCCAGGGAGAAACCCCAGAAGTTGTGTGTCCCTGTGAAAGGGCTCCACTTCCCCCCATGGATCTCTGGCATCCAACCAGGGATGGTGGGTAGGAGTTGATTAGGTATGGAACAGGTGTTGGAGAACAGCCTGACCAAACAAGGCATCCCGGCGGGAGTCCTTGTCCAAGCAGTAATGGGCTGTGAAGGTATGAACCGAGGCCCAAGTGGCTGCTCGACAGATGTCGTCGATAGACACCGAGTTCAGATGAGCCATTGAAGCTGCCATGGCTCTCACATTGTGAGCTGTGACACGGCCCTCCAGAGGAAGATTCTTACTCTGATAGGCAAATGAAATACACTGTGCAATCCAGTTGGACAGTGTTCTCTTGGAGACTGGAAGTCCCAAATGAGAAGGATCAAAAGCAACAAAGAGTTGAGAGGACTTTCTATGTTGCTGTGTTCTTTGTAAGTAAAAGGCTAAAGCTCTTTTACAGTCCAAAGTATGAAGATTCCTTTCTGCATCTGATGCATGAAGCCTTGGAAAACACACAGGCAGGTAGACCGCTTGGTTAAGATGAAAAGGCGAGACCACCTTTGGCATAAAGTGTGGATGAGTCCTAAGGACTACCTTGTCATGATGGAACCTTGTATAAGGTGGATCAGCCACTAGTGCCTGCAACTCACTGATGCGACGTGCTGATGTGATTGCAATGAGAAAGATAACCTTCCAGGAAAGGAATTTCAATGAAGTAGTAGCTAAGGGTTCGAAAGGTGGCTTCATGAGCTGGCCAAGAACCAGGTTTAAGTTCCATGCCACCGGTGGTGGTCTAATGGGAGGCTTAGTTAGAAGAAGGCCTCTCATAAATCTTGCTATAAGAGAATGGGAGGAAATAGGTTGTCCATTTAAAGGCTTGAAAGAAGCTGCAATAGCACTCAAATGGACTCTTACTGAGTTAGTTTTAAGATCTGCATTGAATAAATGAAGGAGATACTCCAGTAATGATTCCAGAGGTATCGCAAGGGGGCTAACACCCTTCTGCGAGCACCATATGATAAACCTTTTCCACTTGAAAGCATAAGAGCGTCTTGTGGAAGGTTTTCTGGAAGCATAAAGGATATCCTTTACTTGCTGAGAAAGGTTAAGATCATGAAGATCTAGGCCTTCAGCAACCAAGCCCTGAGATGCAGAGACTGGGGATTGGGATGCCATAACATTCCGTCCTCCTGAGACAGGAGATCTGGAGCAGACCCTAACTCCAGAGAGGGAGCTTGAGAGAGATGTAGAAGCAGAGGGTACCACACTTGCCGTGGCCAATGTGGAGCTATGAGAATCATACGGCCTCTGTCTCTCTGAAGCTTGAACAGGGTTTTGGGAATTAGGGGAATGGGTGGAAAGGCATAAAGGAAGTCTTGACCCCAATGAAGGAGGAAAGAATCCCTGGCCTGAGAGCCCTGAGCTGGAATTCTGGAACAGAACCGGGGAAGTTTGGCATTCAACGGACTTGCAAAGAGGTCTATGTCTGGGGTTCCCCAAATTTGAAAAATCTTGGCCACCTGGTCTGCATGTAGAGACCATTCATATGGAAGCAGAACTCGACTGAGTCTGTCTGCCCAAGAGTTTTGGATGCCTGGAAGGTACACTGCCAGGAGATGAATCTGATGCTCTCTGGCGAGGGCCCATAGTTGCAAAGCTTCGTTGCAAAGCGACAGAGAGCCTGTTCCCCCCTGCTTGTTCACGTAGAACATGGCTACTTGATTGTCCGTATGAATGAGGACTGTCTTGTAGTTGAGCAGGGTGTGGAACACTCGAAGAGCAAGGAAGATTGCTCTGAGCTCTAAGAGACTGATGTGTAGATGAGTCTCCTGTGGAGTCCAAGTGCCTTGGGTGGAGAGGTCTTGCAGATGAGCTCCCCAACCCAATGGTGAAGCATCTGTTGTGAGAGTTGCCTGGGGTAAAGGTTGTTGAAATGGGGACCCCACCAACAGGTTTTGAGTGGACTGCCACCATTGGAGGGACAAAATAAGGCGATTTGTGTTTGCTATTTTGTCTGACAGGCACCCTGATGCCTGGGTCCATTGAGTGGATAAAGTCCACTGGGCTGCTCTCATATGGAGGCAAGCATAAGGAACCACATGCACGGTAGATGCCATATGGCCTAGTAGTTGTAACATTTCTCGAGCAGTGAGATGAGGCTTTAGCACTGCTTGAGAAGCTAACTGCACCATGCGAAGGCAACGGGTCTGGGGAAGATAGGCTCTTGCTTTTCTGGTGTCCAGCAAAGCTCCTATGAACTCTAGAGACTGAGTGGGAGTTAGGCTGGATTTTGGGATGTTTATGACCAGACCCAAATACTGAAGGATACGCATTGTGCAAGATAGAGAAATCCTGGCCTCTGACTCTGATGGGGCTCGAATGAGCCAGTTGTCTAAGTAGGGGAAGACGAATATTCTTAGAGTGTGAAGAAATGCTGCTACCACAGCCATGCATTTCGTGAACACCCTTGGTGCTGAGGCCAGGCCAAAAGGAAGCACCCTGTATTGGTAGTGCTTTCCTTGAAAAAGGAACCGAAGGAACTTTCTGTGAGTTAGATGGATAAGAACATGAGTGTACGCATCCTTGAGATCTAGAGAACAAAGCCAATCCTGACTCTGAAGGTATGGCAGCAGAGTTCCCAGAGAAATCATCTTGAATTTCTCTTTGAACAGGAATTTGTTCAATTCTCTGAGGTCTAAAATAGGTCTGTGTCCCCCTGTTTTCTTTGGGATAAGGAAATAGGGGGAGTAAAACCCTGTACCCTGTTGAGGAATGGGTACCTCTTCTATTGTCCCTTGGGCAAGAAGCATAGTGACCTCTCGATCTAACAGGTTGATGAGAGAGGTATGAGAATTGAACTGTCTTACCATTGTGGAAGGGGGCATGCAGCGAAAATGAAGCTTGTACCCCTCTTTTATAATGGAGAGAGTCCAATGTTCTGCTGTTATCTGCCCCCATCTGGGGGAAAAGTGACACAACCTTCCTGGAATGGTGGAAGGCTCTGGTCCGTTGAGGGCCAGGAAGGCTAAGTTCTCTAGATGGAAGTCAAAGGCCTTGTGGAGGCTGAGACTGCTGAGACGGTTGAGTCTTAGCAGTCTTTGCTTTCCTTTGTTTAGGTGGTTGCTGACTCCTTCGGGCAGGATGACCTGCAGATCGTCCCTGCTGGGAATAAGAGGGATAAAACCTCTTCTTTTTAGAGAAGAATGGTTTCTTGAAAAATTTCTTCCTTGCAGGATCAGCTGTGGCTTTGGATAATCTATCCAAAGTGGAGTTGTCAGCATCCAACTCATTGGCTTTCCCTTGCCAATTTTTGCCGAATAGATTCTCACCTGTACAAGGGATATTGCCCAGTTTGTCCTGCACCCAGAGCTCCATATCGGATGCCTGGAGCCAGGCAATTCTACGTGCACCTATGGGAATGGCAGAGGTTCTGCTTATGCACTCAAAACAGTCAAAAGCTGCACGATTGACAAACTTAGAAACATCCTGGGCATGTTTAACCAGTGTGAGAAAATCCTGCCTCTTATCATCAGGAAGGAGAGGGCTTAAAATCTCCAAATCTCCTGTGACTTCTTTAAGGAACATTCCCATATATAAAATATAGGAACTGATCCTGGCAGAAAGCATGGAAGCCTGGAAAGTATGACGTCCAAAGGCATCCAAAGTTCTACACTCACGTCCTGGAGGATTAGAGGATTCAAAGTACCTTCTGTCCGGATGCTCTTGTAGAGCACGATACCCGTACCGACCGAAGTCGGTGCCGGGGGGAAATCGGTACCGGTGTATCAGTACCGGAAGGCATAGCATGACTGGGTGCTGGCAAAGCAGACACCAATGTCGATGCCATCGGTACCGGTACCGGTGCCAGAGTCTGTGCAGGTACCGGTTGAACTGTCTGACGCGGTTCCGAGGGTGTCGATGCCACAAGGAGAGCCGCCAGACTGTGTTCAATAGCCAGGAACCTCTGGTCTATCGACGCTGCCGATGCCTGGGTATCGGTAGCGGAGAAAGCAGCCGGTACCCCAGAGCATGGCACCAGTAGTTCTGCCGAGGTTGAGGCCTCGAGAACATCCTGGAGCCCCGATAATGCTTTGGAAGCCAAAGCCTCCCACCGGGGCAATTTTGCCAGTACAGAACCCTCAAGGGCAATGCCAGAGGCATCTCGATGCTTGGAAGGAGATCTACCCTTTGAGGACCGGCTAGACTTATGTTTAGTTACTTGAGATCCATGGGAGGAAGACGAAGCCCTGGAAGACGTCGATGCCACAGAGGCTGCATTGGAGGGAAAAAGGGTGCTGAGCTTAGCAGCTCGGTTTTGTCGACCCCTCTTGGACATCATGGCACAGGCCATACACTCCGAGATGGAGTGGTCAGGACCTAAACATTTAAGACACCACTCATTGGTGTCGGTGACGGAGATGGTACTGCCACACTTGGTGCACTTCTTGAAACCCGAAGCGGGTTTTTCCATAGTAGAGGAAACGTTTTGGCCTAAGGCCCAAAATGTTGCGTGCACCTGAGGAGGAAAAGTTTGGAAAAAATTACTATATATATTTTTTTTTTTTAAAAAAAAGAAAGAAAGAAGAACCGGCGGTACCGGTATAGCAGAGGAAGGCAGACGCGACCACAAAAAAAGAAGGAGAATAGGAAAATGTTTCTGCGGTGACAGGAACGACGACCTGCTGGCTCCGTGGAAAACGAAGAACTGGAGAGAGGCAGTTGGGAAAGGCGGGAAGGCAGCACGCAGGCGCTGTGGGATGCTCCCAAAAGCTTTCTAATTGGACGCTGGGGAGCGTTCCCACGCAGGCTCCGTCGGTACTGACGATACCCATATGTGAAGACTACATTCCTGCTTGTTCCTGGAGATAAAGCCTGCCATTTCTCCTTCTTTATATTCTAGGGGATCTTCTGCTCCCCACTATTTTTCCTGGTTGTAAGGGACTGATGGGTTCTCTTCTGTCCTCAAGGAGAGGAATTGGTGCCCCCAAATAGGATTCCAGCAATTCCCACCCCGTGTCTTTCTATTGTATTGCCAAATTTTGAGACTGTGGACCATTGTGCTTTTTCAGAGTTCATTTGGTCCACATTATTAGGGCATCAGGTTCCTGAGAAGCACTGAGATGTTCTTCAAATTTAAACTCCCTGGTGCTTGTTTATGGCCTGTTGTTATTGGCCATTTTAATTTTTAAAAGGATTCAGTGCAACATTAAACTTCCTGTGGAGAGATGACTAATGTATATCCGGTGGGTTCTGCAGAAGAAAGACACTGAGGCAAGAAGTGACAAGGTTAGGAGCACGTCAACCACCATACATGCTCTGAGGGGCTTAAAAAAGGGTCTTCTGAGCATAACAGGAGAGTGAACAGTTCGAGCCAGGACAACATGTCACTCAGTCACGTAACTTCATTCGCAGTTTGTCCATGGAGAAAATAAGATACATAAAGAATTTTCCTTCTGTAGAAATACATAGACCGCAAGCTTTCTAATCAATTTGCTTGTTGGCGGTATATCAAGCGCACAAAATAAATTAGATCTTGGCTGCTTTCTGAACATCATTTACCAGGGCATAAAAAGGTTCATGATAGTAAAAAGCCATGTCCCATCACTCAATACTGTTATACATAAGATGCAATAAAAGACTACAATCCACAACAATGCATATCCTCTACTACAGGCAAATACAGCACAAGCCGTACCTCGGCATTCCGGAAAACCTTTAGCATGTCTGTATCAAAGGCCTCCACCGTTTTATAGTAGCCTGTCAGGATCTGTTTCTCAATAGTAATCAGGTCCAAGGGGTCAGAGATCTTTTCATAGTAATCAGCATTTCTGAGAGCACAGGGAAAACATTGGAGTGAGTTAATGCTTGCCTTCAGCAGAAGGGAACGAGAAATCCCAGCAGGATGAAAGCTGTATAAGGGCCTTACTTTTTTTTGGGAGGAAGGTTCAGAAGAGGAGCTGCAAGAGCCTGGTTAGAGGAATCTGGAAGAGAAACAGAAGGTCCATGGATTAAGCTCAGATCATGGCTCATAGCAGCTTAATCGCTTCTGCTTTCTGAGGGCTTTAGGGCAACTTATAAAAAACCCCAAACTTATTAATGCCAAAGTTCCTTAAAGTAAAGCTGTGTACCTTTAACAACCGTTCTCCAAGACAACTGGATATTAGTTCTCACATATTGCTGATGCTATATAAAGGAGCCTGGCTGGGAAAAAATGCAAACAACGCTCTACAAGCTCGTAGAGCTTTCTAGTACAGTGAACCGCACATATGAAGGACCACCACAGTTCTATACATAGCTACTATTTGGAGAAACCAACACCTAGGGGAGGTGGGTGTGTTTTGTGAGGACTAATATCCTGCTGTCCTCTAACACATACTACAGGTAAGCAACTTTTCTTTCTGCAAGGACAAACATGCTATAAGGTTCAAGGTTCAATTTTATTTGATATACCTCCTATCAAGTGGCATCTAAACAGTTTACAGATTAGTTGAAAGCAAGTTAAAATAATCCATATGCATATGGAATACACAAAACAAAATAGTTAAATGGATAAACATAGTAGTCAAGAGCAAAAAGGAGAACAGGGATCAAGGTGGGGCATCACAAAAAAGGAATGAGGGTAGGATTAGGGAAAAGAGGGAATTAAAAATCATTCTTCGGAAAGCTCATCCCAGGGCTCAACACAGTATAGCCACAAAAACACATCAGTTCCAAGAGGATCAGGAAGAAAATGCACAATTAAAGTAGAAAGCTTTTAGGGCCGTTTTAAATTTCTTATGATGATTTCTGAGTCAACGGTCTGGGGGTAGATCATTCCTGAGGCTTAAGGTGATGACTTCAAAGGCAGAATGCTGGGTTATTTCTAGCCTTACCCTAGTGTATGCGAGGATCATCAGAAAGTTTTGGTGAGTGGATCATAATATACATGTTGAAGTGTGTAGAAAGAGTAAACTAGCCAGAAAAATGGACAGTTTAGTTTAGAATATAGGATCCTATGTGCTATCATCAAGAGCTTAACAGAATTCTATACGAAACTGATAACCAGCAAGGGGGTGACATGATCATATCTCCAAGTAACCATAATTCTTGACACTGCTGTGTTTGGGACCATCCTGGAGGAGAAATTGGTAAGCCATGATGGAGTGAGTTACAACTTTCTAAGTTGCTAACAACTAGTATAAGAATGAAGGTATTATTAGGCAAGGATGGACAGGCTGGGGTTGGTGGATTGCTGGAGTGTACGGTACAGCATGGGTTGCAGAAAATATTCTTACTTTTCTCCACCTCATCAATCGTAGTCGGTTAGATATGATATGGGTGGATTGTGGGTTGGCAGCAGCTGTGCTGGATTCGGATATACCCCAGATCACTTGGTCTGATCATGCTTCAGTAGAATATTGCTTGCACCTAGGCAAAGGAGAGGATGGGTTCCGTCTTTGGAAACTGAATGACTCACTGGAGGATAGGGGGTGTAGAGAGTGGATAGCTAAGGTGTTGAGGGAGTATTGGGAGGTGAATTTGTGAGGGGAAGTGGAGATGGAGTGGGTGTCGGACAGGATGAAGGCAGTGATCTGAGGATATTTGTTATCTCTGGAGGCTTATAAAAAAAAAAAAAAGGGTGGTGGGGCTTCCGGTGACGTCACCGAACTGCATGGACGGCTGAAAACGAGCTCCGCCATTCACCCCCCGCAAAAGTGATTAATCTCCCCCGAAATAAACTGTTATAAGCACCCCAGAGGAGAGGAGCAGTTACTGGAAGTGGAGGCTGGAGGAATGACAGCGAGGAAAAAGACAGCAGATATCAGAGAATGTGTGTGTGCGGCAGTCAGAAGCGAGCAGAGAGGAGGAAAAATGGGAGGTGACGTGTACACTGAGACTGAGGCTGAAGAGCAGTTGAATACCTTGGAAGAGGTGCAGAGCAGAAGTGCCGTGGTGCAGATTTCAAAGGAAGAGCTCCGGTCATGGTTTGGTGAGCTGAGGTCTGAAATGGCGGGATTCAGAAATGATATGGAGGCGGCCATAATGGAGTTTCGTGCTGATGTGCAGGAGATGTGGAAAAGAGTGGAGGAAGCGGAAGGGCAAATGGAAGAGGTGCAAAGCAATGTGAGTGCGATAAACAAAGCAGTGAACAATTTAGAAGCTGCGAAGGAACAGAGAGAACTAAAACTGGAAGATTTGGAAAATCATGCGAGAAGGCAAAATCTCCAAATAAAGGGAGTGCCGGAACATAAGGATTACAGAGATTGTGAGCAGACTGCATGAGACATATGTATGGTGGTGCTGGAGGAGCCCGAGGATGGAGGGCAGACATTGGAAGTTAAAATAGACAGAGCGCACTGCACGCTGGGCCCAAGGAGAGGGGAGGCACCACAGGATATTATTTGCCTCCAGGACTTTAAAATTAAGGAAAAAATAATAAATAAGGTGAGAGGAGCAGGCCCACTAGAGTGGAAAGGCAATAAGTTTGCAATTTTTGCGGACTTAGCCCTGGGCAGGCTACAACGCTGAAGAGAATGGAGAGGATTTACAATGAGGTTAAGAGAAGAGAACATTAAATATAAATGGCTGTATCCCGCAGGAATTGTGTTCACCAGTCAAGGCATCACAAGGCGGGTGTTAACAATGCAATTGGCGGCAGAGATGAAGGAAGCAGGAGTAACACGCTTACCAGAGGTGGGAGAAGTGAGAAAACCTGTGAATGAACAGACAAGATGGCATACAGTGGAGAGCAAAGAAAGAAAGAGTAAACACGTGATGCAAAAAAGAAAGGACATGGGACTGAGTAAATAAGCAGAGGAAAGAGAAATGAAAAAGTATGGAAAACAGCAGCAAGGTTGAAGAAGCCGCAAAGCTGGACTGAGTTTGTGATGTGAGGGGGGAGAGGGGTGTAAAGCTAAATGTGTTAAGAAGGGGGGGGGGGGGATTAAGATAAGAGAGTATGATGTGAAACGTGTAACATGAGTGGGAGGGGGAGGATGATGTCTGGGAAGAAGCGGAAGCTACTAAATGGTAGTGGGAATGAGGGGAAGGGGGAGGCTGGGAGGAAGGGAACTAAGGGAAGGGAATTAAGGGAGGGGAGGGAAGAGGGAAGGTACCCGGATCCTGTGTGTGTAAGAAGAGGAAGTGCAGAGATCGGCAGTTATGGATAGTAATCAAGAACAATTGGATGAATGTAAGATTGTAACCATAAATGTGAAAGGACTTAATGCCTGGTTTAAAAGACAGGCCCTATTGAAAGAGGGCAGCACAGTAAGAGTGGATATTTTGCTTATACAAGAAAAGCATTTAAAAAAAGTACAAGAAAGATGGTTGATGCGTAAAGAATATAATAAAGTGCATCTGGCCCATAATCGGGAATCGCCAAAAAGGGGAGGACTGGGCATGATATTTGCAAAAGGATTGAATGTGGAAGAAGAGCATGTGGGGAGAGACCCAAGGAGGGCTCTACATTTTGTGGAAAGGGAAAACAGAAGACAGACCCGTAGTAGTGGGGAGTATATATGCGCCAAATATACAGCAAGGGTGGTTCTATGGGAAGTTGCATGAGGTGGTGGAACCCTATATGTAAAGTCTGGTAATATTAGGAGGGTATTTTAATGCAACACTGAACCCCAGAATAGACACTATGGGGGAAAACAAGTGTGGGCCAAAGGGGGTAGTAAGAAGCTGGGGAAGCTGCTGCATAAATTGGGTTCAGTGGATGTTTGGAGGCACATACATGGGAATAAGAGGGAGTATACACACTACTCTCACCCACATAAGAGATACAGGAAAATAGATATGATATGGGTGGATGGGAGAATAATAGAACAAGTTGAGATTGGGCCTATAAGCTAGTCAGACCATGCCCCGGTGGAGGCTTCCTTGAGGTTACGAAAGGAAGGAGGAGGTTTGCGCTTCTGGAAGTTGAATGAATCCCTTATAGATGAGTTGGAAGGGCAAAAAAGTATACAGAGCACTTTAAGGGAGTATATGTGTCATAATGAGGAGGGTGAAGTGGGGCCGGCTGTTGTATGGGTTGAAGGCGGTTGTAAGAGGACAATGTATAGCCTTGGCGGCGAGACGGAAGAGAGGAAAAGAACAGAAAGAGCGGGAGTTGTTAAAAGAGCTGAAATCAGAAGAATTAATGCACAAGCAGAGAGGGGGAAGGAAGCGGCTACAACGTATTCAGAAAATACGAGAAGAATTAGGAGTCCTACATGAAGCTGAGGAGGCCTATAGGTTAAACCAACTAAAACATGAATTTTATATATAGGGTAATAGGCCAGGTAGATATCTTGCCAGAAAATTAAGGGAGAATAGGGTGCATCAGCAGATCCTGAAAATAAAGGACGAACAGGGAAAGTGGGTTCGGGGTACGGAACATATTCAGAAAGTATTTCGGAAATATTATGGTAAGCTCTATGAATCAGAGCAACAAGAAGAGGGAGTAGATATAGAGAGGTACCTATCGGAGACCACATTGAACCAAATGGATTTTTAGAGCAACAGAAGTGGATAAACAGAGAGATAGTTAGAGAGGAAGTAGTAGAGGCTATAAAGAGCTTGAAGGAGGGTAAAGCGCCAGGATTAGATGGATTTACAGCCCGATTTTATAAAAAAATTTGCGAGGAAGTTAGTCCGATCCTGAGGGATGTTTTTAATGAAGTATTGAAAGGGAGAAGTTACCAAGCTCTATGGAAACAGCTGGAGTGGTAGTTATACCTAAACCCGGGAAGGACCATGGGAAGTGTGAGTCTTACAGACCTATCTCATTTATAAATTTGGATGCTAAGATATTAGCTAAAAAATTGGCGGCTAGATTGCAGAAATATATTCCAGGGCTAATAGTGGAGGACCAAGCAGGCTTTATTCTGGGTAGGCAAGCGAGTGATAATGTGCGTAAATTGTTGAACTTAATATGGCAAGTGCTAAGTAAGCAGACAGAATCTATCATGATTGCAGTGGATGAGTAGAAAGCCTTTGATAGAGTAGAATGGGCTTTTATGTTTGCAGTTATGAAGAAGATGGGACTGGGAGAGAACTTACAGAAATGGATAGAGGGACTCTATAAAGAGCCTAAGGCACGTATACGCATAAATGGGGTTTATTCAGAGCAGTTTAAGTTAGGCAGGGGTACAAGGTAGGGCTGCCCGATTTCTCCTTTGCTGTTTGCAATGGTAATAGAACCACTGGCTGAAAGTGTTAGGCAGAATAAGGAAATACATGGAATAAAGGTGGGTGAGGAGGAATATAAAATTTCATTATTTGCGGATGATGTGATGTATACATTAGCACACCCTAAGAAATCGATACCAGCACTAGTACGGGAGATTATGAAATATAGTGCGGTATCAGGCTATAAAATGAATATGGGAAAACAGAAGTGCTCAAATTAAGGTTGAACTCACAGGAAGAGGGTAGGATACGGATAACATTTCCATTTAAATGGGCTAGTAAAAGTGTGAAATATCTGGGGATCCAGATTAGTGCGGAGGGGTCTGAATTATATAAATTGAACTATGAGCCAACTGTAAAGAATGTGCTAATGGATTTAGTAAGATGGGATAAACCCATATTCTCATGGATGGGAAGGATAGCCATAGTGAAGATGAATATACTGCCTAGACTACTTTTCCTGTTTATGACCTGGAACAAAAGAACATAAGATATGCCAAACTGGGTCAGACCCAGGTCCATCAAGCCCAGTATCCTGTTTCCAACAGTGGCCAATCTAGGTCATACATACCTAACAGTTTCCCCAAAAGACACAGGTTCCACAATGCTTGTACTGGGTCCCTTCTTAATAATGGTTTATGGACCTTTCCTCCAGGAACTTGTCCAAACCTTTTTTAAACCCAGCTACACTAACAGCTTTTACTACATCCTCCGGTAACAAATTCCAGAGTTTGATTACACGTTGAGTGAAAAAATATTTTCTTTTATTAGTCTTAAATAGTTTACCCTGTAGCTTCATTGCATGTCCCCTAGTCTTTCTATATTCTGATAATGTAAACAATTGATCTACGTTTATCCGTTCCACTCCGTTCATTAATTTATAGACTTCTATATCTCCCCTCAGCTGTCTCTTTTCCAGGTTAAAGAGCCCTAACCTTTTTAGCCTTTCTTCATAGGAGTATACTTCCATCCCCTTTACCATTTTGGTGGCTCTTCTCTGAACCTTTTCTAATAACGCTATATCCTTTTTAAGATATGGTGATCAGAATTACACACAATATTCAAGGTACGGTCTTCACCATGGAACGATATAGAGGCATTATAATATCTTTTATTTTATTTTCCATTCCCTTCCTTATGATACCTAGCATTCTATTTGCTCTCTTGGCCGCCGCTGCACACTGGGCAGAGGGTTTTAACATGTTATCCACAATGATGCCTAAATCTTTTTCCTGGATGGTGGTTCCTAATGTGGAACCTGGCATCATGTAATCATAGTTTGGGTTGTTCTTCCCTAGGTGCATAACTTTGCACTTGTCCACATTAAATTTCATCTGCCATTTTGATGCCCAGTCTTTCACTTTATCAAGATCCTCTTGCAATTTTCCATAATCCTCTTGGGTTTTAACAACTTTAAATAGTTTTGTGTCATCTGCAAATTTGATAACCTCACTCGTTATTTCCTTTTCCAGGTCATTTATGAATATGTCAAAAAGCAGCGGACCCAGCACAGATCCCTAGGGTACACCACTATTCACCTTTCTCCATTGGGAAAATTGGCCATTTAGCCCTACCCTCTGCTTTCTATCTTTTAACCAGTTCCTGATCCACAATAGTACACTTCCTCCTATCCCATGACTCTTTAGTTTTGCCAAAAGTCTCTGATGCCTATAGAAGTTCCTACAGCCATGATAAATTTGGTGCAGAGAAGAATCTTCGCCTTTATTTGGAGACGCAGGCCCCCTAGGGGTACAAAGGAAAATAAAGTATAGAGTAAAAAAGGAGGGTGGTCTGGCAGTCCCTGAAATTGGAAGATATTATGAGGCGGCTCAGTTGTGAGCGATAATGGGGTGAAGGTTGGAGAAGGATGGGCCTCAATGGAGTAGAATAGAACAGGTGATGGTAAGATCCAACTATATTATGGATTTGTTGTGGAAGAATAGAGCAGAGAGAGAATGAGGCTTAGTTAAGAACCTATATATGATAAATACATTTAGAGCCTGGGATAGGAAACATAAGGTGCTAACACATATGGGAGGAAATATCAGGGCATAGCGGATTACACAATGTGAGGGGTTTTTGGTGGGAGAAAGTTCTGGGATATTCCGAAGATGACAGAAGAAAGGGTTAAAGTGTATGGGGCAGGTACTAACCAAGGCTGGTCAATTAAGGCCATTTGCTGAGCTCCAGCGAGAGTTCCAAATAGCAAAGAGTGATTGGTTGGGCTATTTCCAGCTGGTGCATTTTTTAGGGGGAAAAGATATAAAAGAAGGCCTGAAAAGCACAGAGACACTCTCTGAGAAGATGTTTAGGGTGGGGGACTTATCAAGAGGGGTGATGTCTGGGCTTTATAAGGCCTTGAGTAGCCCCATGGATCAAGGAACGCATATGAGGGCCTGGGAGGCAGACTTGAGGGGGTCAATAGGATGTACAGAGATGGGAAAAAGTATATGATGGGGTTAAAATACCAGTAGTTTCGGCGGCAATTCAAGAACACTGTTATAAGATGATGTTCCAAATGTATCTAACCCCAGTAAGGTTGTGCAAGATGGGGAGATATAATGATGCGATGTGTTGGAGGGTGTGTGGAGAACGGGGGAGTATATGCATATGTGGCGGAGCTATCCAGTCCTACGACAAACGTGGCAGTGGCTGAAGGATCTTATGCGGGAGATGGTGGCTGGGTAGGAGATATTACACCAGCGGGAATATTAATGAATGAATGGGTGGGGGGTGATCCTTAGAGCGACATGGTGTATATGTTGAAGATGCTTGCAATTGGAGTCCGGATGGAAAAAGCGAAGGGATGGAGGTCCATGAGAGTACCAGCACCTGAAAAGATATTAAGTAGAATAGCATATATTTATAGGATGAGTGAGATTAATGCAAATAAAGTGCACAGGATTGAGAACTTTCGAAGGAGATGGCAAAAGTACATTGAGTGGTTGCATGATACTAATTAAGAGTATAAACGAAAATTGTTAATAAGGAGGAGCGGAGCACTGCAGGATCCGGGGGGGGGGGGGGGAGGAGGGGAATAGTAAAATACTAAAAATTGTACAGGTAAAATGGAGAAGCATCTAGACTGTTAAGTATTGTATAGTAAGGCTAGAAAGGTAAGCAGGTGCATGTTGTGATGATGGATATAGTGGATGTAGGTTATACCAGGGTTTTGTAAAGCAGTTGAAAAATGATGTGTTCTTTTGTAATATACTAAATAAAAATCTAAATTATATTATTTAAAAAAAGGGTGGTGAAGGCTTGGAGGGAGGAGCTGAGAAAGAGTTGGGGGTGGTAGAGACAGGACAGCATCAAAGGGTAACCTGTCAGGGACAGCGCAGGTTGAAGGAGATTAGGCAAGAGCTTGATGCATATATGCTCGGACTGTGGAGTTTCAGCTGGAGAGACTCTGGCAACAACACTTTCAATTTGGGAACAAGCCAAATAGAGTGCTAGTGCAGTAACTGAAAGCACAAGCTAAGAAGCAAACTGTGTTTAAAATTCAGACAAGTGAAGGGGGGGTATAGATGGGTTTCACTAGAATTCTGGAGGAGTTCTGGCAGTATTAAGAAGCTTTACACCTCAGAGGGGGATAGTTTAAGGATAGAAAAATATCTTGGCTCACATTGAGGCAGAAATCATGGATAGAGATTTTTCCATGGGGACGTATTTGAGACTATTAAGGTTCTGAAGAATGGTAAGGCACCGGGCCTGGATAACCTAACTGCGCCCTTCTATAAAATATTTAATGATTTATTGGTGAGGTCTTTGGTGACTATGCTTAATGGGGTTAGGGAGGGTAAGGGTCTGCCAGATTCTAGGAGAGGCAGGTGTGACTGTTATCCCAAAGAGAGGCAAAGATGCTACACTATATAGCTCCTATAGATCAATTTCACTCAGCAATTTGGATGCCAAGAATCTGGCTACAGTCTTGGCTGCCAGGATGAGCAGGGTGATTGTGAAGTTGATCAAGAATGAACAGTTGGTCTTTATTTCTGTCAGACATGTTAGCAACAATATCCAGAGGGTGCTGCATCAGATCTGGGCTGTGAAGCATAGAGTGGAATCCATAGTATTGATTGTGGTGGACGCAGAAAAAGTCTTTGATCGGGTGGAATGGGAATTTATGTTGTGGGTCCTTCACAGAGTAGGGAAAGGGCAGAGTTTTATAAACTGGGCAAGAACTCTTATGATAGGCTGTGGACATGAATTAGAATTAATGAGGGGGGTGTTAATTCTGCTAGAAATGAGTTGGGGAGGGGTACCCATTGTCACCCTTGCTTTTTTGCACTGATTTATCAAACCCCTGGCAGAGATTGTGTAGTCCAGTATGGATATGGGGGGGGGGGGGGGGAGGTAGAGTTGAAATACCGGACCAGTAGTACAAGATTGCTCTTTTTGCTGATGATGTGCTTTTTACTTTGATGAGACCTCCAGTGTCTCTACCAGTTTTACTAAGGGAAATTAACAGCTACAGCAGTTGGTTAGGGTTAAGATCCATCTGGGCAAGACAAATACTAGAGAGTTAATGCCACCCAAAATCTAATATGGAGGTTAAAATTTCCATTCAAGTGGGTCAAAGGGGCAGTTAAATATTTGGGAGTCTTGATAGAAACAGAGAAAAATAGAAATATGACAGAAAAATACCACATGGCCTATCTAGTCTGTCCTTCCATATCAACAACAGTCCCCTTTTTACCTTTAGAGATCCTCTGTGTTTGCCCCATGCTTTTTTAAATTCAGTTACTGTCCTCATCTCTACCACCTCCAGTGGGAGACTATTCCACAGATCCACTCCTCTTTCCGTAAAGAAATATTTCCGCATATCATTCCTGAATCTATCTCCCTTCACCCTCATCCCATGTCCCCTCGTAGCAGAACTTGCTTTCAATTGAAAGAGGCTCTCTCCCTGAACATTTATGCCACGGAGGTATTTAAACATCTCAATCATATCACCGCTATCCCGCCTTTCCTCTAAGGTGTACATATTAAGATCCTTCAGTCTGTTCTCATATGCTTTATAATGAAAACCACTAATCATTTTAGCAGCCACCCTCTGCACCGACTCCATTCTGTTCACATCCTTTTGAAGGTGCGGTCTCCAGAATTACACACTATACTCCAAATTAGGTCGCACCAAAGACTTATACAGAGGCACTATCACCTCCTTTTTTCTGCTAGCCATTCCTCTCCGTATGCACCCAAGCATCCTTCTAGCTTTTGCCGTTGCCTTTTCTACCTGTTTAGCTACTTTAAGATCATCAGACACAAACACGCCTAGGTCCCGCTCTTCTTTAGTGGACAAAAGTACTTCACCCCCTATACTATATTGCTCCCTTGGATTGCTGCAGCCCAAATGCATGACCTTACATTTTTTAACATTAAATCCAAGCTGCCAAATTCTAGACCATTCTTCAAGCTTAGCTAGATCCCTCCTCAGGTTATCTACACCTTCCTGGGCAGTGCCGGCCCGTCCATTGAGCAAGAATGTTTTTTGCACAGGGCCCCACGTTTCAGGGGGCCCCGCGCAAAAAACATCTTGCATCCCCCCAGCAAAGTTTAAAAAAATCAGAAACTGGCTGCCGCTGCCGCTGTGGCAGAATCGAGAATCAGCCCATTTACAGTCCTTACCACCCCCCCCCCCCATCAGCCCAGCTGAGCTAAAAAAAAAACAACCAGAAACCGGCTGCTGCTGCTGCCGCCGTGGCAGCGGCAGAATCGAGAATCCCGTGGGGCCCCCCTGTCCTGCAGTCTTCTATGCGGCCTCAGCGTCGGCTGTCAGAGCTGCGCGAAGAGAGAGAGCTTCTCCTCTCGCAGCTCTGTTAATCACGCCGTGGGGCTGATGGGATTTCTGAAAAGCCCGCGCTGAGGCCGCATAGAAGACTGCAGGACAGGGGGGCCCCGCGGGATTCTCGATTCTGCCACTGCCACGGCGGCAGCAGCAGCCGGTTTCTGGTTTTTTTTTTTTAAACTTAGCTGGGCTGATGGGGGGGGGGCGGGTAAGGACTGTAAATGGGCTGATGGGGGGGGTAAGGACTGTAAATGGGCTGATGGGGAGGGAGGGAGGGAGGGGGTTCGGACTGGAACAGGGCTGATGGGGGGGGGGTTAGGACTGGTAATGGGCTATAGGGGGTTCGGACTGGAAGTGGGCTGATGGGGGGTTAAGACTGAGAATGGGCTATGGGGGGTTAGGACAGGTAATAGACTATGGAGGGGCTAAGACTGGAAATGGGCTGATGGGGGAAGTTATGACAGGTAATGGGCTATGGGGGGCTACGACTACAAGTGGGCTGATGGGTGGATTAGGACTGGAAACGGGCTATGGGGTGGTGGGCTAAGACTGGAAATGGGATGATGGGGGGTGTTAGGACTGGTAATGGGCTGTGGGGGCCATAAGGACTGGAAATGGGCTAGGGGGGGGTTACAACAGGTAATGGGCTATGGGGAGCTACGACTACAAGTGGGCTGATGGGGGTATTAGGACTGGAAATGGGCTGATGGGGGAAGTTAGGACAGGTAATGGGCTGATGGGGGGTTACAACAGGTAATGGGCTATGGGGGGGCTAAGACTACAAGTAGGCTGATAGGGGGTTAGGACTGGTAATGGGCTGTGGGGGCGTTAGGACTGGTAATGGGCTGGGGGGGGGGGTTAGGACTGGTACTGGGCTATGGGGGGTTACAACAGGTAATGGGCTATGGGGAGCTACGACTACAAGTGGGCTGATGGGGGGATTAGGACTGGAAATGGGCTATGGGGGGGTTAGGACAGGTAATGGGCTGATGGGGGGTTACAACAGGTAATGGGCTATGGGGGGGCTAAGACTACAAGTGGGCTGATGGGGGGCTAGGACTGGTAATGGGCTGATGGGGGGTTAGGACTGGTAATGGGTTGATGGGGGGGTAAGACTGAAAATGGGCTGATGGGGGGGTTAGGACTGGTAATGGGCTATAGGGGGTTCGGACTGGAAGTGGGCTGATGGGGGGGTTAGGACTGGTAATGGGCTATAGGGGGTTCGGACTGGAAGTGGGCTGATGGGGGAGCTAGGACTGGTAATGGGATGGGGGGTTTCTAGGACTGGAAATGGGCTGAGTGGAAGGGGGGCTTGAACGGCAAATAGCTGATGGGGACAGGGGCTTGGAATGGAAATGGGCTGAGTGGAAAGGGGGCTTGAACTGCAAATAGCTGATGGGGAGGGGGGCTTGGAATGGAAATGGGCTGTGAGGAGAGGGAACTAGGACTGGAAATGGGCTGAGTGGGGGGGGGGGACTAGGACAGGAAATGGGCTGATGGAGGGGCCAGGATAGGACTGGAAATGGGCTGTTGGGGGTGCTAAGGTTGGAAATGGGCTGTGGTTGGGGCTTGAATTGAAATGGACTCATGGAGGGGCTAGAACTGGAAGTAGGCTCATCGGGGGCTTGGATTGGAAATGGGCTGAGTGGAGGGGAGCTAGGATTTGACATGGGCTGATGGTGGGGCTAGGAAAGGAATAGAAATGAGCTGATGGGGGGCTGGGATTGGAAATGAGCTGATGGAGGAACTGATAGGACTGGAAATGGATGGGGGAGCTAGGACTGGAAATGGGCAGATGGTGGGGCTAGGATAGGATTGGAAATGGGCTGATGGGGGACTAGGACTGGAAATGGGCTGATGCAGGGACAAGAAGGGAGCAGATGCTGGGTGGGGCTGGAACTAGAAAGGAGCTGATGTTGGGGGAGGATTAGAATGGGATGGAGCTGGGAGAGTGAAATGGAGAGGGAAAAATATTTTGCGTGGGAGGGAAGACAAATCTACAATTGGCCGGATATTGGGAGAGTAAGTGGGGATTGAGGATGGAGGGGTAAAATTTGAGTGGATGAAATAGGAATGAGGAACGAGCAAAAGGAGAAAGATTAGTATGTTAAAGCAGATGTAGAGAGAGAATGGAAAAAAAAACCAAGAAGACAGAAGAAAGGACAAATGGACAGCAGATGGAGAGTTAGCAGAAGACACGAAGAAACCAGAAGAAAGTGGCTGGAACAATTGCAACTGAAAAAAAATGCACAAAAGGTAGAAAAATCTCTCTTTATTTTGAATTTATTAACTAGAATATGTCAGCTCTGAGAAATGTGCATCATTAATTTTTGCGCTTTGTTTAGTACAAAAGGAAATTAATTTATAGTTTTATTTCTACAGTGTTGTTGTATATTCCAAGTTTGGCTTTTGGGGTTCCCAGTTTAATTATTGTCTTCCTGTTTCTAAATTGTGATTCCTTGTTTGGTGATGGTCTATGTTCTGCATGTGTAACTGAGCTGAGGTATTCTGTTTATATAATTCCTATTTGACATTGCCACTTGTTCTTTCCCCAGTAGGTCATGTATTGTTGTTCTCTGAAATGTATTGGTTTAATATTTGCAGTGTTGCCTTTTGATAGTTAGGGTATGGTGCTTTGTGAGTCCTGGTAGTGCTGTTAGGATACGGCGGGTTTGCTATGGGTTCTAAATGGGCAGTGTTTGTAGTAGTTCCTAATGTGCCTGGCGGTTGGTACTGGATTATAGTAATGTAGTAACCTTTTAGTCTTTCTTTATTCATACACTCATTAAGAGGCATGTTTACTAAAAGTTAGTGTATGGTAACATTATGCAAATATTTATGCAAATGAGGCCCCTTATTTTCATTTATTTTTATTTATTTAACAGTATTTCTAAACCGCCTTATCTTAATAATCAAGGTGGTATCACAGCAAACAATCAGGTGAAGTGAGAGTGTTATACATGCAGTGGGGGGAAATTGAATGTGTGTCGTGTTGTGTGTTAGATTGGTATGATCTATTTACAGAGTGGGCTATATACAGTGGTGCAAAAACAAATTCCATGCATACGTTGGTTAGGCGAGATCATGTGCTGTTGTTCATTCTCTGAAGTCATGTAATGTGTCCATAGTGTTCTATGAACAGTATGGTTTTCAGCTGTTTTCTGAAGTCTTTTAGGTCTGTGGTGGCCCTCAAGTCGTCTGGGAGTTTGTTCCATATTGTTGGAGCGGCCATTGAGAGTGCTCTGTCTGTTGTGTCCTTGCGTGTGTGTTTGTATTCACTGGGGGTGCTGACTCTGTTGTGGGTTTGTTTTCTTCTGGGACGCGTACTGGTGTCTGATTGTATGAGGGTGTGTAGGCTGTTGGCTGATGTGTGGTGTTTGATCTTGAATATGTTTATGATAGTTTTGTATTTGATGCGTGCACCGATTGGAAGCCAGTGTAAGTCTTTTAAGGTGGGTGTGATGTGCTCCTGTCTTGCCGTTCCTGTTATGATTCGTGCAGCAGTGTTTTGTGCTAGTTGTAGAGGTTTGAGGGCTTGTTTCGGTAGGCCAAGGTATATCGGATGCAAATGAGGCCCCACACCGAGTCTCCGCACATGGCCCCGCACCCCCCTTGGGCCGCCCCTGTTCCTGGGTGTCTACTCTATTGCAGATTTTGGTATCATCCGCAAAGAGGCAAACCTTACCCGACAGCCCTTCCGCTATATCACTAACAAAGATGTAAAAAAGATAGGTGGCAACCAATGTTCCCTCTAATTTTCTGGAGGCTGTGTGCACATAAAATATCAGCTGTGCAGCTTTTGAAGGAAGGTTAAATTTTTGCGCGCCACATAACGACACTCGGAGTTATATACTTTAAAATTTGACTACACATCAGAATACACTATGTACATCACATTGATTGCACTAGAAAATATTGTAGAACTTGTGAAAAACGTAAATACACAACAACTTTAAAATTTTAAGACGTCTGTGTTGTTTTCTATCAGAATCAGAACTGTAATTTTTGTGCGCTCTGTTATAAAGTATGTGCGCTCGCTCGGCGAGGTGTGTGCGCGCGCACACGCGCACAGCTTAGAGGGAACAGTGGTGGCAACCATGATAGCTTGTTCCAAATAAAGCGCTGCAGAAGCAAATAGTAGAAGATCTAGCTAGATGGGATAGCTGTCTCTTTCGTGGCTGGGTAAAATTGTAGTAATTAAAATGTATATCCTGCCAAGGTTACTTTATCTTTTTTGGCTTTACCCACTGCTTTATGAAAGGAGGGGGGAAGTTTAGGGGTGCTGGATTTGGGTGTCTACTTTTAGACAGTTCAAATACATGTGGTTTTCAAATGGAGGGGGAGGGGAGCCAAAGGACAAGCAATTGGTGCCGTTAGAGCAGGAGATATAGGGAAAATTACCCTAATGGGGTGCTATGTGGAGCATTCTGGAGGGCAGGAGATATATGGGGAATCCATATATTGAGTTTACTTGGCAAAAATGGACTGGTGGAAACTGAGCATTTTATAAATGATTATTAGTAGTTTTCAGTATTTTCACCGATCAGGGGGAATCCAACCTTTTGTCTGGTGTGTGAGGGTGGTTGATTTGTGTTTTGGGGTCAGCAGGATTTGCACAAGTTGAGTCAATTGGCTGTGAAGGGGTAGGGGGGGTGAGTTGTTGAGCTTTGCCCAGGTGCAAGAACACCGGGGATTGATGAGTGTGATAAATATCTTTTTTTTCAAATGTGTCAGTTTATTAGCACTTCAGGAGCACCCAGGGATCTAAGGGAAACACTGATCCCCATTGAGGAGCTTTAAAAGGTTCTAAACAGCGCCGTACCTAATCCTGTGCATGAAGTATGGCCGCTCAGGGTGCAAAGAAACAGAGGTGCATTTGAGGCTGCTTGCCCTTGCCCTACTGCCGCTTTTCGTGTTTCCTTGGTGGCGGCGGCGGAGCAGACATCCATTTCTTAAAAAAAACAACACACGGGTCTTTCAGACTCTGCGCTTGCAAGCAGGTCTGATCCCTGCCTCCTCTGATGGACGCTCGCATCAGAGGAGGAAGAGACAAGACCAGCCATTCAAGGGCGGAGTTGCAAAGACCTATATTTGTATGGCTGGTCTAGTCCCTCCCTCCTCTGATGCGAGCATACATCAGAGGATGGAGGGATCAGACCTGCTTGCAAGTGCGGAGTTGAAAAGACCCGTGTGTTCTTTTTAAAAGAATTGGATGTTTGCTCCACTGCTGCCACCACCGCCACTAAGGAAACACAAAAAGCAGAGGTGGGGCAAGGGAGAGTAGTGTGGGGAGCAGGCTGGACATGGAGGTGTGGGGTAAGGCAAGATGGGGAGATGCTGGGCATGGGGCAAACGGCAAACCTGTGATTGGGAGGGGGGCACGCCAGATGTTCAAGTCGCATAGGGCAAATTTATGGCTTGGTATGGGGCCCTGGTTCTTAAGGGAACTAAGGGCCTGTTGTGATAGCAGGGTTTGTGAGGGGGTTCACCGTCCTTCAGTTACTGGGAGACAGATTTGTGGAAGGTTATGGGATGAGGACAGATGGAGAGAGATTTTTCTGGCCACTTTCAAGTGGCTAATTTAACAGAGAATGCTTATAAGGTATTTTATAGGATGTTTTCTCCACGTGTGCATAGTCTGTTTTAGTTTGCTTTTCTCTGATCAGAGAAGGGCTGTACTTTTACAGAGCTCTGCTAGTGAGTGGATATTTGCCTCCTGGGACATCTTACTGTGAGTTCTAGCTGTTTATTTAATTATTTACTGTTTGTCTGTTTGTTTAATTATTTATTGTTTGTCTTAGTGGTGTGCTAGTTCAGCCTTCTCAGCTGTACTTACCTTGCCTCTCTCAACTAACTGGGCTTTGTGTGGTAGCCATTTTGAATTAAATCTCTCTCCCCAGAACCTGCTGTTAAACTTTTTTCCTGTCCTTGCCTGCCTGAGTGAATCCTGCCCCTCCCCCCCCTCCCCCTGAGGTATTGTGTAGCCTTCTTCCTGTTTTCTCCACGTGTGCATAGTCTGTTTTAGTTTGCTTTTCTCTGATCAGAGAAGGGCTGTACTTTTACAGAGCTCTGCTAGTGAGTGGATATTTGTCTCCTGGGACATCTTACTGTGAGTTCTAGCTGTTTATTTAATTATTTACTGTTTGTCTGTTTGTTTAATTATTTATTGTTTGTCTTAGTGGTGTGCTAGTTCAGCCTTCTCAGCTGTACTTACCTTGCCTCTCTCAACTAACTGGGCTTTGTGTGGTACCCCCATCCCCCTGCTGAGGGTTCAGGACGGGGTACCTTGTAACTGCCCTCTTTAATAGGACTTATCTCCCTCCCTCCCTCCCCAGCACCCACCCACCCCTGGGGTAATTGTAGTTTTATAGGTACTTGCACATCTTAGAGGAAAGGGGCTGCTCTCAGGTGCAGCTCTTAATCCAAATCAGTCATACACAGAGGACCTGAGATTAATTAAGCTTCAGGTACACAGGGTGTATTAGGAGTATTAGATACACTTTTATTAGTATAAGCATCTACACCAATCCTTATTATATACCGAATTTAAAAGACCTAAACACAAGCTTTAAACTAAGATGCAGACAGAGGTCCAGCAACGAGATGGGGGTTCTCCAGTCTTTTGCATTGAGTGTCACATGTATGATTTTCTCCCAGTTGGTGAGAGGTCCTACATATGCACTAAGTGCAGGGAGCTCTTTGCTCTCAGGGAACGAGTCCGTTCTCTAGAGGCTAGAGTAGCAGACCTGGAAGACATAAGAAAGACAGAGAAGTACATGGACGAGACCTACAGGGATATAGTCCTGAAGTCCCACCTCCAGTCTGGCAGCATCCCTGTTGCCATGGAGGAGAGAGGTCACGTGATAGGAGAGCATCACCCTGGTGTGGCAGGAAGTGATTCTGTAACTAGGACCTGTCCTCCAGGTGATGTAAAACCCTCTCGCACCGAGGACGTTTCTCCAGGGCCATGTCCCCATGAGGGGAGGGTCAGGACAGCTGTTATAGTTGGTGATTCAATCATTAGGAATGTAGATAGCTGGGTGGCTGGTGGACGTGAGGATCGCCTGGTAACATGCCTGCCTGGTGCGAAGGTAGCAGATCTCACGCACCGCCTAGATAGGATCATAGATAGTGCTGGGGGGGAGTCTGCTGTCTTGGTACATGTTGGTACCAATGACATAGGAAAATGTGGTAGGGAAGTTCTGGAGGCTAAATTTAAGCTTTTAGGTAGGAAGTTGAAATCCAGAACTTCCAGGATAGCGTTCTCCGAAATGCTTCCTGTTCCATGTGCAGGACCCAAAAGACAGGCAGAGCTCCGGAGTCTCAATGCGTGGATGAGACAATGGTGCAAGGATGAGGGTTTTGGATTTGTTAGGAACTGGGGAACATTCTGGGGAAAGGGGGGGCTCTTCCGAAGGGATGGGCTTCACCTTAATCAGGATGGGACCAGACTGCTGGCATTAACCTTTAAAAAAGAGATAGAGAAGCTTTTAAACTAGAAAATAGGGGAAAGCCGACAGTCACCCAAGAGTGCATGGTTCGGACAAAGGTATCCTTGAAGGATACTACCAAAAGCAGTGAGGTTCCAAAAGGGAGTATAGTAGCCCAAATGCCCTTGAGTAAGGAGCAGACAGAGCATAAAGATTCCCAATTACCCATGCCTACCAATAGCCAGATTAATATTAATAAAATACAGTCTCTAAAATGCTTGTATGCCAATGCTAGAAGTCTAAACAATAAGATGGGAGAGTTAGAATATATAGCACTAAATGAGAGGTTAGATATGATTGCACTCTCAGAGACATGGTGGAAGGAGGATAACCAGTGGGACACTGTGATACCTGGATACAAACTATATCGTAATGATAGAGCTGAACAAATTGGTGGAGGGGTTGCGCTCTATGTTAGAGAGGGCATTGAGTCAGAAAGGATTAAAGTTTTGCAGGGAACAAAATTTGCTGTAGAATCTCTATGGATTGAAATTCCATTTATGAAGGGGAAGGTGATGGCAGTGGGAGTATACTATCGACCGCCTGGCCAGAATGAACAAATGGATGATGAAATGCTCAAAGAAATCAAGGAAGCTAACAAAAGCCACAACAGAGTAGTAATAATGGGTGATTTCAATTACCCCGGTATCGACTGGGACAGTGTCACAGCAGGACAAGCTAACGAGATAAAGTTTCTAGATGAAATAAATGACTGCTTCTTGGAGCAGCTGATTCATGAACCAACCAGAGGGGAAGCCATACTGGACCTAGTCCTTAGTGGAACGCCAGATCTGGTGCAAGAAATAAGGGTGTTGGGACCACTTGGCAATAGTGATCATAGTATGATCATGTTTGATTTAATCAGTGGAGGACAGATAGTAAAGGAATCCACAGTACTACCTTTTAACTTTCAAAAGGGAGACTATGATAGAATGAGGAATATAGTTCGGAAAAAACTAAAAGGAGTGGTTCCAAAGGTTAAAGACTTACAGCAAGCTTGGGTGTTATTTAAAAATACTATCCTCGAAGCCCAGACCAGCTGTATTCCACGCATTAAGAAAAGTGGAAGAAAGTCCAAAAAACTGCCAGCATGGTTTAAAGGTGAGATCAGAGAGGCTGTTGCTGCCAAAAGAGCAACCTTCAGGAAATGGAAAAAAGAGCCAAATGATGAAAACTGGAAACAGCACAAGCACTGGCAAGTTAAATGCAAAGCATTGATAAGGCAGGCAAAGCGGGAATTTGAGAAGAAACTTGCTACGGAAGCAAAAACACGAAATAAAGACTTTTTCAAGTACATTCGTAGCAAAAGGCCTGTGAGAGAGTCAATTGGACCGTTAGATGATAGAGGGGTAAAAGGGGCAGTAAGAGACGACAAGGCTATAGCAGAGAGACTGAATGAATTCTTTGCTTCGGTCTTTACTGAGGAAGATGTAGGGATGTTACCCAAGACTGAAGTGGTATTTAAAGGTGATACTGCAGAGGAATTGAGAGAAATATCGCTACACCGGGAAGATATATTACAACTATTTGATAAACTGAATAGTAGCAAATCACCTGGACCGGATGGTATACATCCCAGAGTGTTGAAAGAACTGAAATATGAGATTGCAGACCTGCTATTGGTAATCTGTGAACTTTCATTAAAATCATCTGTAATACCTGAAGATTGGAGGGTCGCCAACGTAACACCAATTTTTAAAAAGGGTTCCAGGGGTGACCCGGGAAATTACAGACCGGTGAGCCTGACGTCAGTACCAGGGAAAATGGTAGAAACCATCATAAAGAACAAAATTACACAGCATGTAGATAGTCATGGCCTAATGGGAGACAGCCAACATGGCTTTAGACAAGGAAGATCTTGTCTTACTAATCTGATCTGTTTTTTTGAAGGTGTGCATAAACAGGTAGACAAAGGTGAGTCGGTTGATATAGTGTATCTGGACTTTCAGAAAGCTTTTGACAAGGTCCCCCATCAGAGACTTTTGGCAAAGCTAAAAAGTCATGGGATAGGAGGCAGTGTACTATTGTGGATCGGGAACTAGTTAAAAGATAGAAAGCAGAGGGTAGGGCTAAATGGCCAATATTCCCAATGGAAAAAGGTGAATAGTGGAGTACCCCAGGGATCTGTACTGGGTCCGCTACTTTTTGACATATTCATAAATGACCTGGAAAAGGGAATAACTAGTGAGGTTATCAAATTTGCAGATGACACAAAACTGTTTAAAGTTGTTAAAACCCAAGAGGATTGTGGAAAACTGCAGGAAGATCTGGATAAATTGGAAGACTGGGCATCCAAATGGCAGATGAAATTTAATGTGGACAAGTGCAAAGTTATGCACCTAGGAAAGAACAACCCACACTATAGTTACACGATGCAAGGCTCCACATTAGAAACCACCACCCAGGAAAAAGATTTAGGAGTCATCGTGGATAACATGTTAAAACCCTCCGCCCAGTGTGCAGCGGCGGCCAAGAAAGCAAATAGAATGCTAGGTATCATAAGGAAAGGGATGGAGAATAAAACAAAGGATATTATAATGCCTCTGTATCGCTCCATGGTACGACCGCACCTTGAATATTGTGTGCAATTCTGGTCACCGTATCTTAAAAAGGACATAGAGTTATTAGAAAAAGTACAGAGAAGAGCCACCAAATTGGTGAAGGGGATGGAAGGCTACTCCTATGAAGAGAGGCTAAAAAGGTTAGGGCTCTTTAACCTGGAAAAGAGACGGCTGAGGGGAGATATGATAGAGGTCTATAAATTAATGAATGGAGTGGAACGGATAAACGTGGATCAATTGTTTACGCTATCAGAATATAGAAGGACTAGGGGACATGTAATGAAGCTAAGGGGTAAACTATTTAAGACAAATAAGAGAAAATATTTCTTCACTCAACGTGTAATCAAACTCTGGAATCTGTTACCGGAGGATGTAGTAAGGGCTGTTAGTATAGCTGGGTTTAAAAAAGGTTTGGACAAGTTCCTGGAGGAAAGGTCCATAAACCACTATTAAAAAGGGACCCAGGATATCAATGCTTGACCTAGTACAAGCACTGCAGAACCTGTGTCTTTTGGGGAAACTGCTATGTACGTATGACCTAGATTGGCCACTGTTGGAAACAGGATACTGGGCTTGATGGACCTCGGTCTGACCCAGTATGGCATTTCTTATGTTCTTATGTTCATCTAGTACCTACATACCTCTGTAAAATAATTAAGGGTGTCAGCCCGGATTGTTAGAGGAGTTGTGGTGATGAGGGCTCCTTCTTTCATGTGTGATGGAAGTGCTCAGAGATTGAGAGGTTCTGGGATAGGGTGCGAGGTGGGCTCAATGAAATAATGGGAGTGTGTTGGGCTAGGGACTCTGTGAACTGTTTACTAAATTTGGCTCCGGATGGGTATGAGAATGAGTTGGCTAGTGCTGGAGAGGTATTGGCTGTGGCTGTGAGGCTGGAAGTAGCATGTGACTGGAGGTCATCATGAGTGCAGGAAGAGTTGTGACCAGAATGGAAAATATTTGCCCTATGAGTAAGAACTGCTTTTCGGACCCATTCATTTGGTAAATTTCAAGGGGCGTGGCAGCCATTCTGTAAGTGGAGGGGAGTGAAGAGTTTTGGGGAAGGTTCAGGGTGCTAGGGATTTTGATTCCTGTGCTGAATAAGGGAGAAGTAGGAGTGTGAGGTGGGGTTCTGTAGTGATGACTTTGCATTTTCTCTTTTTGATTTGTTTTTCTTGTTTTATACATACTAGGTGATATGTTTCTACAGGATGGCTGACTGAGGGTGGGTGGTAGGGTTGTGGGGACAGGGGGGAAGGGCGTGGGATTGTGAGATTAATAAGCAATGTTAATGGGTGTTTTAACTGGTGTGTTTATGACAGATTTTCAATAAAAAATTTAAATTTAGAAAAGCAGAATCACCAACAGAGTTTGTCTGTTAAAAATTATACTCTGACTAATTCCACTGAGAGTTTATTAAGCGTAGTTACCCACCTGTAACAGGTGTTCTCCAGGGACAGCAGGAATCAGTCCTCATATATGGCTGACGTCAGCGCCGATGGAGCCCTCGTGCGGAGCAATTCCCCGGCTTTCAAAGAAAGCCTTTGGGATTGCATCGCACATGCGCAGCCCCTTCCCGCCCAAGGGTGCCATCCAATGTTCCCTCTAATTTTCTGGAGGCTGTGTGCACATAAAATATCAGCTGTGCAGCTTTTGAAGGAAGGTTAAATTTTTGTGCGCCACATAACGACACTCGGAGTTATATACTTTAAAATTTGACTACACATCAGAATACAGTATGTACATCACATTGATTGCACTAGAAAATATTGTAGAACTTGTGAAAAACGTAAATACACAACTTTAAAATTTTAAGACGTCTGTGTTGTTTTCTATCAGAATCAGAACTGTAATTTTTGTGCGCTCTGTTATAAAGTATGTGCGCTCGCTCGGCGAGGTGTGTGCGCGCGCACACGCGCACAGCTTAGAGGGAACAGTGGTGCCATCTTGCTCAGTCAAATGACACAGGTAAAAAGACGGTAAGAACAGAAAAAATTAATAACAGGACTACAACTCCAGGGGAGGAGGAAGGGTCTTGAGGACTGATTTCTGCTGTCCCTGGAGAACACCTGTTACAGGTGAGTAACTACACTTTTCTCCAGGAACAAGCAGGAAGTCAGTGCTCGCAATGGGACTCCCTAGCTATAGGCTACCGAGAACCCATAGCTGAAAAATGGCTCCCTCTAGAAGAGCTGCAGCAGCTGCAATAGGAATTCAGCTGAGAACGCAACATCCCCCGGTAGCCTGACACCAAAGGGTCGGAAGGTTGGAGTTGCCTAAACCTCAAATAAGTTACGGAGTACCGCCTGGCCGAAAGCACTGTCCCGTCGGGACTCCCTATCCAGGCAGTAATGGGCCGCAAAAGTCTGGCTTGAAGACCAAGTTGCGGCCCGGCAGATGTCTGCCAGCGGAACAGAGCGGAAGTGAGCCACTGATGCGGCTTTAGCCATGACACGGTGGGCCGTGACTCGACCATGCAACGGGAGGTCGGCCGCCCTGTACGCCCAGACAATGCAGTCTACACCACCCAGGTAGACAGTGTGCGCTTGGAGACAGGTAACCCCAGCTTACTGGGGTCATAAGAGATGAAGAGCTGAGTAGCCCTTTGATGTCCCCTTGTACACTCCAGGTAGAATGACAAAGCCCTCTTACAATCCAGGGTATGCAGGACTGCCTCTGCCCGGCTGGAATGTGGCCTGGGAAAGAAGGTTGGAAGAACCACCTCTTAGTTGAGGTGGAAAGAAGAGACCACTTTTGGAAGGAACTTAGGGTGAGTGCGGAGGACCACCCTATTCCTATAAAACCGTGTGTACGGTTTATCAGTTACGAGAGCTTGCAGCTCACTCACACGTCTGGCTGATGCGAGTGCCACCAGGAAGAGCACCTTCCAGGAGAGGAAGCGCAGATGGCAAGAAGACATCAGCTCAAAAGGTGGGCGAGTAAGCTGCTGCAAGACCACATTTAAATCCCACTCAGTTGCCGGAGGACGAACTGTGGGTTTTAGCAGAAGCAGACCTCTGAGGAATCTGGACACCAGGGGGTGAGCCGAAAGAGGTTGCCTCTCCACTGGCGAGTGATTTGTTTACAAAGCACTCAGGTGGACCCTGACAGAGTTAGACTTGAGACCTAATTCTGAGAGGTGAAGCAGGTACTGCAGCACCACTAGTACAAGGCAAGAGAAAGGGTTTTCATTGTGCTGGTTACACCACACCTCAAACCTATGCCACTTGAAAGCATAGGGTTTCCTAGTGGACTGCCTCCTTGAGGCCAGTAACACTTCTTCTACATTCCGAGGTAGGAGGAGAGGAGACAGCACTACCCTTTCAGCAGCCATGCCATCAGGTTGAGGGACCTGAGGTTGGGGCGCAAGAGAGAGTCCTGCTCCTGGGACAGGGGGTCGGGGCTGTGTCCCCAGTGGGAGTGGGGTTTCCACTGCCAGCTGGAGGAGAAGCGGAAACCAAGGCTGTCTCGTTTGTCTGCTAGGCAGTTCTCTTGACCAGGCAGGTACACTGCTTTGAGAGACATACCCTGCCTGATGGCAAAGGAGCAGAGGTCCAGTGTCTCCTGACATAGGATACGAGATCCCATACCTCCCTGCTTGTTCACGTAGAACATTGCTACCTGGTTGTCCGTCTGTATCAATACAGACTGATGTGAGAGGACATGACAAAAGGCTTGAAGAGCTAGGCGAATCGCCCGCAGCTCTAAGAGGTTGATTTGGTGTGCCAACTCCTGAGGAGACCATAACCCATGAGTGCATGATCCTTGGCAATGGGTTCCCCAGCCCAGCAAGGAGGCATCTGTTGTTAGCACTCTTGTGTGCGAGGGAGTCTGAAAAGACACTCCTTTGAGCAGGTTGGGTGGCTTACTCCACCACTGCAATGACTTCACCAGTCGCCTGAATACTGTTATCCTCTCTCTGAGCTGCCGGTGGCTTGTGTCCACTGATCTCTGAGGCACTACTGAGCTGTTCTCATGTGGAGACGGGCATTTGGGGTCATATGCACCGTGGAGGCCATGTGGCCCAGGAGGCATAAGAAGTGTCTCACTGAGACCTGTGCCTGAACTGTTGTGTCAGTGCTAGCAGCCTCTGTGCCCTGTCCTCCAGCAGGTAAGCCTTCACCTGAAGGGTGTTCAATCTTGCTCCTATGAACTCTGTTTTGAGTGGGGAGCAAAGTAGACTTTGCGTGGCTAATGACAAAGCCTAGATGTTGCAACAGGTTGATAGTGCGAGAAGTGGCCTGTTGGGCCTCCTGAGGCGACTGGCCCCTGATGAGCCAGTCGTCCAGGTAAGGGAAGACAAAAATTTCTTGACTTCTGAGGAAGGTTGCCACTACAGCCAGACATTTTGTAAACACTCTGGGAGCAGAGGCTAGGCCAAAGTGTATTGGAAATGTTTTCCTCCCACTTCAAATCTCAGATATTGTCTGTGGTCTGGATGTATGAGGATGTGTGTATAGGCATCCTTCAGGTCTAAGGAGCATAGCCAATCTCCCTGGTGGAGGTAAGGCAGCAACATTCCAAGGGAAAACATCTTGAACTTTTCCCTCACCAGGAACTTGTTTAAGTTTCTTAGGTCAAGGATGGGCCTGAGGCCTCCTGTTCTGTTTGGTATGAGAAAATATCTGGAGTAGAAGCCCTTGCCCTGCAGGTGGTGGGGCACCGGTTCCACCACCTGATCCTCTAGAAGACCTGCTAACTCCTGCAAGAGGAGGTCCCTGTGAAGAGGGGGTCTGAGAGGCTCTCCTGGAAAGAAGGAGGGTGGTATCTGGCTGAAGTGAAGCAAATAGCCCCTTTGGACTATTTGCAAGACCCAGACATCCGAGGTGATGGCTGGCCACCTGTGGGCATACAGGGTTAGCCTGCCTCCTGTGCATGGCCTTACCACTGGCGAAAGAGAGACTATGCCTTGGGAGTCAAAAACCCCCTCCCGGCTGGGTAGGAGCCGGGACCTGGGGCTTGGGGGTCTTCCGCTTACGAGGGCCATGCCCCTGTCCCTTGGCCTGCTGCCCCTGTTGGGGAGCTGGGGTGGCCTGGTAAGTGGGGTAGTTGCAGTAAGCAGTAGCCTTCCTCAGGAAAAAGGGCTTTTTACCTGAGCCCTTCTTCTTAGAAGGGGCAGAAATCTTCTTTGAGAGTCTTGCCCGGGTCAAGTACTCGGACTCAGCAGCCTTCTCAGTCATGGGTTTGCCAAAGAGGTTGTCACCTCGGCAAGGGACATCGACCAACTTGTCCTGAACCCATGGCTCCAGATCCAACGACATTAGCCAGGCCTGGCGGCGTGCACTGATGCTGGCTGTGGCTACTCGGGCTGAAGCCTCAAAGCTGTCATAGGCCGCTCGAAATATGAACTTCGAGCACTCCTGAATCCCGGTGGACAAGGCATTGAAGCGCTGCAAGGGGAGAGGCCAAATGAGAACCCGGCAATCTCTTTTGCCAGGTCCCTCAAGTAAATGCCCATGTACAGCTGGTAGGTTTGGACCCGGCATGACAGCATCGAGCCCTGGAAGCATTTTCTGCCGAGGGCGTCCAGGTTCCGTGCCTCCCGGCCAGGAGGCACCGAGGAGTGCATTTTTTGGCTCTTGAGCCTGTGCATGGCCGATTCCACAACCATGGAGTTGTGCGGCAGCTGTGCCTTTTGGAATCCAGGGCTCTTGCGGACTCGATAGATGGAATCGACCCGCTTGCTGAGCACCGGCATCGAGGCTGGCGACTCCCACATGCGGAGCATCAGCGTTCCAGCATCGGAGGAACCCGCACAGTAAGGGCTTCCCTTGGGGAAAGTCATACTGGAGGGCCTCGAGCTCTTCAGCTTGAGGCTTCTCCTTGGTATCCACTGGGAATGCCAAAGCCTTGGCCATGTCCCTGATGAAGTCCGAGAACTGGGTATCCTCCGGAGGGGATCTTCTCCGAGGCTCCGAACCCGGTGAGTCCGATGGGTGTCTGGGGACTCTTCATCTTCCGTCTCCCATGCCGATCCCTCTGAGGAGGAGTTGAGCAGCTCCGGCCCCAACTGCCCCGACGCTGAGAGCACCGGCATCGACAACCTCGGCCCCGAGCGGGAGGTTGAGGGAGACCTTGGCCGAGGATCGACTCAAGTCCAAAGAGTCTTGAGGATCGGCTCAGCCTCCGGGGTCGACATGGATGTCGAGGTACCGGTGGTCGTGACGGATGGACCAGTGAGACCGGCTATCAGAGCCCGCTGCTGCTCCATGAAGGCAGACATGTTGCCCTCAAGGGCTGTCATCCTGAGACGGAGCTCAGAAGAATCCGGAGCCTCCGGCAGGAGGGGAATCCACGAGGACCACAGCGCTTACCCTCCTTGGCGTTTCCGGCTCCGTGAAAGGTATCTTAGCAGGCCACTCCGGTTCCGAGGACCCAGGGCAGTAGTCAGGACTCAGCGACCTGGCCTTCGAAGGCCCAGGGCAATCGGAGGCATCCAACGACATCGCCCTTGTGGGTTTCTTCTTCCTCCGGTGTTCTCGGGAGGGAGACCCCCGCTCAGAAGATCCCCGACGGTGCTTGGGTTCAGACAGCTCCCTCGACGTCGAGGCTTCTGATGAGGTCCGGATCCGGGGGGATGCGGAATCCGAGAAAATCCTTTCACGCTGCTGCTGCCTACTTCGAATTGCCTTAGAGGACATCTTCCCACACGGGCCACAGACCTTCGGGTCATGGTCAGGCCCGAGGCATCGGAGACAGCAGTCATGTGTGTCGGTGAGGGACATTAACTTTTAACACCAATCACACTTTTTAAAACCGCTGGCAGCCATGGGGGGAAAAAGGGCCCCTGCAAGGTCAAAGGACCAGGCTGCCAGTGAAAGAAAAAAAGAGCGCAAAGGGGAACCGGCATCAGACCGGTCGAAGAAAGAAATTCTTCGGAAGTTTTGACGCAGTTTTTCAGCGAGGAATTAGGGACAACGTCCGTTGGGTTCTGTGGAAAAAGAGAGACTGAGCAAGATGGAACCCTTGAGTGGGAAGGGGACCATGCACGCACAATGCAATCCCAAAGGCTTTCTTTGAAAGCTGGGGAATTGCTCCGCACAAGGGCTCTGTCGGCACCGACGTCACCCATATGTGAGGACTGACTTCCTGCTTGTTCCTGGAGAAAAACTATATCCTAACTTTCGTAAACACATAATTTTAAATAGACGCAGATTTTATCAGCTTAATCCAAAGAATTCCATTTTTTCCAAAATTTTCAGAATTTGTGAGCAGGTTAATAGTTACCAGTGCAGATTCCTTCTCAGCAGTAGTACAGCTGCGGTCAACATTATTGGCACCCTTGCATTTTAGGTATATTGTGTACCATATCTTGAGAAATAATTGGGAATATTCCAACTGTATGTCGTCATATTATTTTAATAGTATGTTCAAAGGTATACAACAAAAGAAGATGTCTGTGTAACTTAAAGACGTAGTAATTTCTGAAAAAAAAAACCCCAAAACAAAATATGACCTGGACAGGATTAATGACACCCTTCACTAACATTTGGTTGCACAACTCTTGGCAGTGATGACAGTCTCCAAACATTTCTTGTAGCCATCTATAAGTTGCGTACATCTGTCTGTTGGTAGTTTCTCGCACTCTTCAACTGCAATTTGTTCCAACTCATGAATGTTTCCAGGATTTCTTTTACCAATGGCAGATTTTAGCTCTTTCAAAAGGTTCTTGATTGGATTGAGATCAAGACTCATTGCTGGACAGTTTAACACAGTGCATTTTTTCCTTTTTAACCGTTCTTTTGTACTTTTGGATGTATGTTTTGGGTCCTTGTCCTGCTAAAAGATCCTGACCTTCGACCCGGACCTAGCTTTCTGACACTACTTAGCACATTTTGCTCCACACTAACTTGACAGTCCTCTGGCTTCATGATTTCTTTGAAACAGCCTTACAACATTATGGAACCTCCACCATATTTAACTGTAGGAAGGGTGTTTTTTCCCTTATAAGCTTAATTTCTTCGCTTGCAAATGTATCACTGGTCTGCACTGGCAAAGAGCTCAAGTTTGGTTTCATCTGTTCACAGAACATTTTCCCAGAAGGACTGTGGTTTCTCAAGGTGGGTTTGGGGAAGAGCAGGCATGCCTTTTTATGTCTGTCTTTGAGCAGTGGGGTCCACCTTGGCCTTTGCCTATGAAGTCCTTCTTTGTTTAGTGCGTGGCGTATGGTGCAGGTTGAAACCACCACTCCAGATTGCTCCAGGTAAGCATTAAGTTCTTTGGATGTTGTACATGGTGTTTTTCCAACAGTTTGCACTAACCTTTGAAGACTTCTTGGATTAATTTTCCTCTTCCCACCACATCCTGGGAGGTTCGACAGTTCCATGAGCAGAAAACTTCTTAATGACATTACAAACTGTAGACACAGGAATCCCAAGGTCTTTAGAGATTTATTTAACTAGGCTTCTATACCGCTTTTTTCTACCAGTCAAAGCGGTGTACATTCAGTCACTTCCGTTCTGTATTCATGAAAGAAAATCCTGGAGAAGGACCACGTATTACTGGCAAATATATGAAAAGGAATGGAGTTGATTCCACACCATTCACAGAAGATGATGTGGACAAGGCCATAGGACCGGATGGGATACATTCCAGGATACTGAAAATGCTTAGAGAAGTTCTGGCAGGGCCTTTAAAGGATGTTTTTAATAGATTCTTGGAGACAGGAGAGGTTCTGCAGGACTGGGGAAAGGCTGATGTGTTACCACTTCCCAAAAGTGGTAATAGGAAAGAGGTGACAAACTATAGGCCGGCAAGTCTTACCTCTGTGGTGGAAAAAGTACTGGAGACGTTCTTGAAAGAAAGAATAGTGGACTTTCTGGAAACCAATGGATTGAATGATCCAAGGCAAAGCGTAGTTACTCACCTGTAATAGGTGTTCTCCGGGGACAGCAGGAATCATTCCTCACATATGGGTGACGTTGGCGCCAATGGAGCCCAAATGGAAGCAACTCCCCAGCTTTCAAAAAAGCCTTTGGGAGATGCACCATGCATGTGTGGTTCCCTTCCAGCCCAAGGGTGCCATCGTGCCTCAGTCAAATGGCATAGCTAAGTCGGCCAAGGAAAAATACAAGAAAATATCATAAGGGAGCAACTTCAAGGGGAGGAGGGAGGGTTGTGAGGACCGATTCCTGCTCTCCCCGGAGAAGACCTGTTACAGGTGAGTGAGTATGCTTTCTCATGAAGTCAGTACTCATATATGGGACTCTTCAGCTACAGGCTACCGAGAACCTGTAAAAACGCCACAGCAACCTGCAAATGGTGAGCCATGAGCAGCAGCAGTCGACTTAATCCTGAGAGACTCACGCAAGACCCAGGTATCCAGCAGAGAACCAGCACTCCAGTAGCCTGAACACAGAAGGGTCGGAGGGCATGAGTTGCCTACACCCTGAAGAGATTACAGAATATGGTCTGGACTCCCTCTCCAAGCAGTAGTGAGTGCGAAGGTATGGACCAAAGATCAGGTGGCGGCCTGGCAGTGCACAGTGACCTTCTGGGTCCAGTGAAATTCCTGCCTGCTTGTAGGCAAGGGTAATGCAGTCCGCCACCCAAGTGGACACAGTTTGCTTAGTCACTGGGTGCCCCAGATGGCTGGGGTCCTAAGATACGAAAAGTTGAGGTGCTTTGCGGTGGCCCTGAGTCCGTTGCAAATAGAAGGTCAGGGCCCTTTTACAATCCAGAGTATGGAGAATGGTCTCCTCCTTGCTGGTGTGAGGCCTTGGGAAGAAGATGGGGAGCACCACCTCCTGATTGAGGTGGAATGGGGCACCACCTTCGGCAGAAACTTGGGGGGGGTGCGGAGCATCACCCTGTTCTTGTAGAACCTTGTGTAGGGGGGCTCTGCCATCAGAGCCTGGAGCTCGCTGACTCGCTGATGAGAGTACAAGGATGACGACCTTCCAGGAGAGGTATCGCAGATAGCAGGTAGCCAGAGGCTCAAACGGAGGCTTAGTGAGCTGTGAAAGCACCACAGTGAGATCCCACTCTGCTGCTGGAGGGCGGATGGGGGTGTGTGGATAACATGAGACCCCGCAGGAACAGAGACACAAGGGACTGAGCCGAGAGGGACTTTCCCTCAACGGGATGGTGATGCACTGCTATGGCACTCATGTGTACTCTGACCAAATTGGATTTGAGCCCCACCTGCGACAGGTGAAACAGGTACTGGAATACCACTTGTACCGAGCAGGAGAACAGGTTTGTCCGTCTTTCTGCGCACCACAAAGAGCAGTGGCACCACTTGAAGGCATACACCCTTCTTGTGGAGGCCTTAGGAGAGGCCAGAACCACCTCTTCCATGTCCCGTGAAAGGTGGAAGGGAACTAATGCTACCCTTTCAGCAGCCAAGCCTTGAGTAACAGGGACCCCAGCTTGAGATGTAGGAGAGAGTCCTGCTTCTGTGAAAGTAGCCCTGGGGCTTGGCCCAGGGGAATCGGCGATGCCGCCGAAAGGGAGATGAGCAGTGGGAACCAGGGATGCCTGGGCCTCTGACGAGGTATCAGCATTAGTGATGTTCTGTCACGCTGGACCTTGAATAGGGTATTGGCAACCAGCGGTGTTGGTGGGGAGGTGTACAGAAGGCCTTCTGTCCATGGGATGAAGAACATATCTGCAGCCACCCGGGATGGGTGCGGCTGGCGGGAACAGAATTGGGGCAACTGCGTGTTGTCTGGACTGGTGAACAGGTCCACTGAGGGGATGCCCAGAGTCAAAAGAGCTGGGAGGCTACTACTGGATCCAAGCACTACTCGTGTGGCTGGAGGACTCTGCTCAGTTTGTCCACCAGGGCATTGTCCTGGCCTGGGAGGTAAACAGCCCTTAGAAGCATCCCTCTGCATGCTGCGTAGGAGCAGAGGGCTACCCACCTCCTGGCAGAGGGGGTACAACCCTGTCCCCCCTTGTTTTTTCACGTAGAACATTGCGACTGGTTGTTGGTCTGGATCAGCACTGAGTGATGCTGTAGCTGGTGGCGGAAGGCATGGAGAATGAGGAATATTGCCCGGAGCTCCAACAGGTTGATCTGAATCCGGGATTCCTTCTAGGACCATCCGCCTTGCATCTGGAGGCCTTCGCAATGCGATCCCCAGCCCAGTAGGGAGGCAATTGTGGTGAGGACCCTCTAGGGGGGGGGGAATGGGTGCCTGTAAGGGCATCCCAGCCTGAAGGTGATGTGGAATCTGCCACCATCCGAGGGATTCCGTCAGCTGACGAGGCACTTTCACTCTGTTCCTGAGCCTGCCTGTGGCTTGTGTCCACTGACAGCGGAGGCACCACTGGGCTGCCCTCATGTGCAGGGAGAAATATGGGGTCACGTGAACTGTGGAGGCCATGTGTCCCAACAGGCAGAGTAGAAGCCGGGCAGGTAGCGTCCGGCGTCTGTTTACCTCTGCGGCTAACTCCCTGAGGTATTCTGACCTTTCCTGAGGGAGGAAAGCTTTTGAGTGGAGGGTATCTAGTTCCGCCCATATGAACTCTAGGCACTGGGTCGGAGTGAGGTGGGACTTGGGGTAGTTTATGATGAACCTCATGATTTCAGAGTTTGTGTGTAGAAGGGTCGATCTCTATCACTTAGCAGCGCGGTGGTCTGCGGGTGTAGTATGATTAGCACTTTGGCACTTTAAGAACATATTGCCCTTAGATATAAATCGTTGCACAGGCTCTCCTGTGTTTTCAGAGAAAGAGCAGTTCACAATAGTATATTCACACGACATACAGCCATCATTAGCCCCTGAGGAAGGCTTTTGCGAAACACGGCCAGTGTCGGGCCGGTGGCTGGAGTTGAATAAAGAAATAAAGGTTTTTGCTTCACGTCTTTCCATTGCATCCCACGGTTCTTACTTGGCAGCTGGTAGGACTGGACACGGCAAGCAAGCATCGAGCCCTGGAAGCACTTTCTGTCGATGGCATCTAGGCTTCGGGCCTCCCTGCCGGGGGAGGGGGGAAGCACCGCAGAGTGCTTCTTCTGGCTCTTCAGATGATGCATGGCCGATTCCACAACCATAGAATGGTGCGGCAGCTGCGCCTTCTGGAACCCAGGGCTCTTTCGGACTCGATACATGGAATCGATCCGCTTGCTCAAAACCGGCGCCGAGGCCGGTGCCTCCCACATTCGGAAGAGGAGCTGTTCCAGCATCGGAGGAACCGGCACAGTAAAGGCCTCCCGCGGGGGAGAGTCGTACTGTAGAGCATCGAGTTCTTCGGCTCAAGGCTCCTCCTCGGGATCCACAGGAACATTCAAAGCCTTGGCCATGTCCCTGACAAACTCTGAGAACCGGGTGTCCTCCAGTGGGGACCTACTCCGGGGCTCGGACTGCGGTGAGTCCGAAAGGTATCGGGGGACTCCTCGTCCTCTGTCTCCCACGCAGGCTCATCAAAGGAAGAGTCGAGAGGCTCCGACCGCGCGGGCTCCGGCAACGCCCGCCCCCGACGCCAGGGTGATCAGCGTCGACGCCCTCGGTCCTGAACGGGAGGTCGAGGGAGACCGTGACCGAGTCTGGACTCGGGCCTTCATGGCTTCGAGAACCGGCTCGGTCTCCGGGGTCGACTTAGACGTCGATGTCCTGGTGGTCGGGGCAGATGCACCAGTCAGGCTGGCCATCAGCACCCGCTGCTGATCCATGAAGGCAGACAGTCTGCACTTCAAGGCTGTCAGCCTGAGTCCAAGCTCAGGAGACTCAGCAGCCACCGACTCGGGCCCCGGCGGTGCCGGGCCAGACGTCAGCTCCCTGGGAGGAGAGTCCTCGAGGACAACAGGACTTACGTGCTCGACGGACTCCGGCTCTACATGCACTGTTCCCTCTAAGCTGTGCGCGTGTGCGCGCGCACACACCTCGCCGAGCGGGCGCACATACTTTACAACAGAGCACACAAAAATTACGGCTCTGATTCTGATAGAAAACAACACAGACGTCTTAAAATTTAAAAGTTATGATTGTAATTACTAGAAATTTCTCGCTTCATTTAGTAATCGTCTATTTTCATTTAATTTGATTAAAATCAATGTGGTGTACATACTGTATTCTGACGTGTAATCAAATTTTAAAGTATATAACTCCGAGTGTTATGTGGCGCACAAAAATTTAACCTTCCCTCAAAAGCTGCACACAGCTGATATTTTATGCGCACACAGCCTACAGAAAATTAGAGGGAACATTGTCTACACGGGATACCTTAGTTGGCTTCTCCAGCTCCAAGGGCCCAGGGCGGCAGTCAGGGGTCCGAGACCTGGCCCTCAAGGAACCAGGGGCATCCTCCGACGCTGCCCTCACGAGCTCTCTCTTCCTCTTATGCTCCCGACTGGGGGACCCCCCTTTCAGAGGAACCCCGACGAAGCTCAGGGTCCGACTCCCGAGACGTCGAGGCCTCTGACGAGGTCCGGTCTCAACCGGAGGAAGTGTCAAAAAAAATTCTTTCCTTCTGATGCTGCCGGCTTCTGAGTGCCTTAGTGGACATCTTACCACACGGGACACAGACCTTGGGATCATGGTCCGGCCCGAGGCAACGCAGGCAGCAGTCGTGTGTGTCGGTAAGAGACATGAGCTTCTTACAACGATCACACTTTTTAAAACCACTGGAGGCCATCGGGGAAAAAAGGGCCCCCGCGAGGTCAAAAGACCAGCCCTCCAGGGAAAAAGAAAAAGAGCACGAACGCGTGCCACGAAGGGCAAAAAAATGAAAAATAGAGATCGGGTCGATACCGGCGTACCGAACCCAGGTGGGAAGGGGAACCGGCATCGAACCGGACAAAAAGAGAGCGAAAATCGCAGAAAAAAATCAAACTTTTCTGGGTGACACAGACACACGTCTGTTGGGCTCCAAGGAAAAAGAAAGAATGAGCAAGATGGCACCTTTGGGCGGGAAGGGGACCGCGCATGCGTGGGTGTATTCCCAAAGGCTTTCTAAGAAAGCTGGGGAAATGCTCCGCATGGGGGCTCCATCGACGTCGATGTCACCCCATATGTGAGGACTGACCTCCTGCTTGGTCCTGGAGAAAGGATATAGCGTTATTAGAAAAGGTACAAAGAAGAGCCACCAAAATGGTAAAGGGGATGGAAGGATACCCCTATGAAGAGAGGCTAAAAAGGTTAGGGCTCTTCAACCTGGAAAAGAGGCGGCTGAGGGGAGATATGATAGAGGTTTATAAATTAATAAATGTAGTGAAACGGGTAAACGTAGATCGATTTCTGTCATCAGAGTATAGAAAGACGGAGGAAGTGACGTCGCCGGGCTTGATGGCGGCGTGAGAAGGAAGCTCCGCTGCCTGAAAAGCTAAAATAAGCTAGCAGTAACCCCCAAATGAAGAAAAGCAGGCGATAATACAGGCGGAGAAGAGGCAGTGAGTGCATCTTGTAAAGGGGAAGTGCGTTGGAGTGCTGAAGTGCTCCCGACAGAGACAAAACCAAGGCACAGCTGCAGAAGTGGGAAAACGGCAAGGATAGGTGGGCCGGAGGATTGGGACGGTGCGGCAAAAAGCTGCAGAAGAGACAGAAGTGTTGGAGGAGACCCGATATAGAAAGACTGCAGGTGACTGGATTTTAAGAGTGGAAGATTGCAAAGTGGAGGACTAGGAAACAAGAAGCTGAGCATCGGAGAGGAGATCGTGCTGAGAGGTTAGCGGGCCAATAACAAATATTACATAAGAGTGCAGGCACAAACAGTAGAGCTATAAAAGAAGAGCTGAAGCAATCTGATGGAAAAGCCAGGGGAGGATTAGCAGTGTGAAAAAAGTTAGCAGAGTTCCGCTCCTCATATACCCCTTCTAAAGGAGGGAATGATGTAAAAGAAGAAGGGAAAATGGCCGCTGAAGTTGTGAGAGACACAGAGGAAGAAATGGAGGGGACGTGGAGTCCTGGAGCTGCAGAAATGCTAAATCATTGACTCACAGAACTGAAAGATGAACTTAAGCTGGAAATCAGTGGAGTTAAAAAAGAACTGACAGAGACTTTAAATGCATTAAGACAAGATATAGTGGACCTGGGCTCCTGGGTAGATGAAACAGATCATCAATTGGATCAACAGATGGAAGAGATGGGGGAAATACAGAAAGGATGGGATGAATTAAAACAAACACAACAGCTGCTGAAGGAAAAGACTGAGGATCTTGAGGACTGTTCACGGCAGTGTAATATAAGAGTGAGAGGAATTCCAGAAGAACCTAAATATAGGGACTGTGATAAGATAATAAAGGAAGTGTTTGAGGCCTACTGAAAGAGGCGGAATCAGAGAATGCGGCAGAGGAGGTACCCCTACAATTAGAAAGGGCACACAGGGGACTTAGCCCTATAAGAGACAACAGACCACGAGATATAGTGGTATGCAGAAGTTCTTGCAAAAAAAAAGGAAAGCATTTTATTTAACAATCATTTATATCCCATATCTTCCAGAGTTCAGTTGCGGTTCACAATAAAACAACAATCCACAAAGCAAGGGCTTGGTTTTACATCGAACATTTTGTAACAATAAACAATATAATGGTTAACAGCATGAGCTAATACATAACAGTACAAAACTGGCTTGTAAACTATGTACAATAAATTTTAAGAGCAGCTTGGAAGATGGGACACTTTCGGTGGGAAGGACATACAATTGAGCTGTACCATGACTTGTCTATGGGTACCTTACAACGTCGTCGAGAGTTGAGAGAAGTAATGGCGCTTTTGAGGAGAGAAGGACTGAGATATAAGTGGCTGCACCCCTTTGGGTTGCTTATAACTGTGAAAGGGATATCGCGATGGGTGAAGACCAGCAGCGAAGCATGGGAAGTGCTAAAGGAGCTTGGAATCTTCCAGAGAATATGGCGGGCCAAGCCAAGGCAAACACATCATCAGCCTCTAAGACTGGGGGGCAGAAGTGGCAGCAGGTGCCTGTTAACGGCAGAAGACTGGCGAGACTTTCAAAAGGGAAACAAGGAGAAGACAGGGCACCAAAAGAAACAGGCTGAGGCTATAGTGAAAGACTAATATGGTAATCAGTAATCCGAAGGCCCAGAGAAGAGGCTAAAGGAACTTTTCCAGTGAGCCCAGTCCGAGTTTTTGCAAAAGAACGGTGGACTTTGAGGCTCAATGGATGATATAATGTTGTTTCAAAAATGTTAAATAAGTTATCTGTTAAAAGAGAAAGTTTTTGGTTTGAGGGGGGATCAAAGAAGTATGAAAGGTAATATGTAAGGGTGGGAAGTAAGAGGAGGGATGGGGTGGGGGGAGAGGATTTACTTTGTCATGTGGAAAATAGAGGAACGAAGAGTAGGACGCTGGAATGTAAGGTTGGGGAGGGGGAAGGGAGAAGGAGAAGAATACTGAGGGAAGGCCCGTAACACACGGTGCTAAGGGGGGGGGGGGATGAATAAAGAGAGACAGTGGCAGATAGATGATAGACAGTCACTACCTATGTATAGTCAGTTTCCTGGGAGGAGACTGCTCAATGGGGAGGGGGAGGGTACTGGGGAAATAAGCAAGTTACACCAACATACATTCAACAGATGAGAAGATGAGAATAGGTACAAATAAACGCTAAAGGGCTAAACAGCCCGCAGAAGAGAAGGCAGCTATTTAAGGGAGGCTGAAAGTTACATTGGGATATTATAATGGTACAGGAGACCCACCTCAAATGCAAGGATGAGGGTTTATTGGCCTGGGGGCAGTTTCCACACCGGTATTTTGGGGGAAGGGGAGGGGAGGGGAGGGGGTAGCAATATTGATACGGAGGGGATGTCCCCTTTCAGGTAGGGGAGGTGACTAGGGATAAAAAAGGAAGAGTTCTATTATTGTGTGGGAATGGGGAGGAGAGAAGGTAACGTTGGGAAATATCTATGCCCCAAACTCAGGACAAGTCACTTTCTGGAGGGAGGTACGTGGGATTTTAGATCGCACTGTACAAGGGAAATTGGTGATGGGAGGGAATTTTAATTTGGCTTTGTAACCGAGATGGGATCGACAAACGAGGGGGGGAGATGGGAATGCAAAAAGTAGACATATAGTGAAAGGACTGATTAAAAAATTTCACCTCTCAGATATATGGAGGGAGCATAATAGAGGGGGGAGAGAATATACCTTCTATTCATGTCCACATAAGACCTTCAGTCGGATTTGTTAGTGGATAAATTGTGGGAGACAAGAGTGAAGGAGGTGAAATATTACATGGTCTGATCATGCTCCGGTGTGGTTAGAAATTCAAGGACAAGGGGGGAGAGGAATACGCTTTTGGAGGTTAAATAAGAGCCTCTTAAAAAGGGAAGAAGTGGTTAAAGACGTAAAGAAGTGCCTCCAAGAGTACTGGCAGATGAATGATAACGGAGAAGTGCGGGATGTGGGAGGGGATGAAAGTAGTAATTAGGGGGCGATTGCTTATGTGGGCTGCCCGAATTAAAAAGAAAAGGAAAGAAAGAGAAGAGAAGCTTCATGAGGAAATTAAAAATGCTACGAAGCAACATAACATGTGGGGGGGGGGGCAGTTGAAGCATTTGAATAAATTAAGACTGGAGCTGAATCAGTTGCAATTGGAGGCTATAGACTTTCAGTTCGACAGGGTGAAGCAGAGATATTATGAATGGGGTGATAGAGCGGGGAGATTATTGGCCCGTAAGCTGCGAAAAGGGGAAACAGCGAAAGCAATAGTTGCAATTAAAGGGTGGGGGGGAGGAGAAATATTAAGGACGGAAAAACAAATTGGGGATAGGTTTTGTCAATTTTATTTTGAATTATACGCACAACACAGGGAAGAGAGTAAGGCAAGACATATTCAGGAATTTTTGGAGACAGTTGAGTTGCCTAAAGTGGGGGAAGAGCTGGGGGCAAAGTTAGAGGGACAAGTATATGGGGAGGAAATTGAGAAGGTGATTAAAGAAATGCCGCTTGGTAAGGCGCCAGGACTAGTTGGGTTGATTAATTCTTTCTATAAGATCTTTAGGGATGAGCTGATAGGATTTCTGGTAAGGATGTTTAATGGGATTTTGGCAGGGGGGGCAACTTTCCCAAGAAATGTTAACAGCAGGGATTACGGTGCTGCCCAAGTCGGGCAAGGATCCCTTGAGTTGTGGGTCCTCCCGTCCAATATCTCTGCTGAACACAGATGTGAAGATTTTGGCGAAGGTGTTGGCTAATAGGTTAGCACCAGGGTTACCTAGTTTAATAGATATAGACCAAACGGGCTTTATAAGTGGGAGACAGGCATCGGATAATATTAAGAGAGTATTAGAGGTGATCTGGGAAGCAGGTCATAGGTGGATAGATATGATGGTGCTATCGATAGATGCGGAAAAAGCATTTGATCGGGTTAACTGGGCCTTTTTGTTCGCTGTAATGCAGAAGAATGGATTTGGAACCAACTATCTGTCCTGGCTGCAGGCAATGTACAATAAACCCCAAGCTAGGGTACGAGTTAATGGTAACTACTCAGCGGTATTTAGCTTAGAGAGGGGCACAAGACAGGGGTGTCCATTGTCTCCACTGTTATTCGCATTGGCAGTGGAACCTTTGGCACAAGCGATACGAAGAGATGAGGGAGTACAGGGAGTTAGAGTAGGAGGAAACAGCATAAGATTCTTTGTTCGCAGATGATATTCTATTGCTGATAACGGAGCCAGAAGGAACTTTGGCAAGGGCTCTGGAAGTAATTGAGAGGTATCCGGATTCAAGATGAATATGGATAAGACTGAGGCGGTTAATATAAATACTTGGGAGGAGGAAATAGGCCGACTGCGGGAAAAATACCCATTTAAATGGGCACGGAAGGCCATTAAATATTTAGGGGTGCAAATTACAGCTAATCCTGGGAGTTTATATGGGGCAAATTATCCCCAGTTGTGGAGAAAAGTGGGTCAGGATCTGAGAGATTGGATGGATATGGAGATGTCGTGGATGGGCCGCATAGCGGCGGTCAAGATGAATATACTCCCTAGGGTACTTGATTTTTTCCAGGCACTTCCTATAGCAATCCCAGTGGGGCAAATGCGGAAACTTCAGGGGAAGGTATTTCATCTTATCTGGAGGAAACGACCACCACGAGTGGCTAGGGCAATTTTGTACATGCCACGAGAAGAGAGGGGGTTGGGAGTTCCAGACCTGCTGGCTTACTACAGGGCAACCCAGATTAGACATGTGATGGATTGGAGGGAGGGAGGAGAACAGAAAATTTTTGAGACACTGGAGGCAGCAGGAATAAGGGGGAGGACACTGGAGGCACTTCCATGGATGGGTAGGAGGGAAAGGGGTTTGGAGATTGACGGGAATCCATATCTAAGACATGTCCTTGGGATTTGGGATAGAGTGTGAAAGGGGAGGGGGCGGGGGAGATCTTAAGTTTTTGGTGATGCAAACTTTGTGCTACACAGCGGATTTTCAGCCGGGAAGGGAGGGTGGGGGTTAAATAGTGGGAGCGGAAGGGTCTTAGGTAGTTTTATCAATTTTTGGATGGGCTGGATTGGGTTCCATATGAAGACCTATGAGAGGACTTCCAGTTAGGAGAGGAGGGGCTATTTCATTATTGGCAGGTACTACATTACATTCAAAAAATCTAGGTAAAGAGGGATTAACAAGGGATTACACTGAACTTGAGACAATATGGTATGGGAAGAGGCAGTCCAGGGGGTTGATATCAGGGTTGTAATAAGGTAGTGAGGGGGGGGGGGCAAAAAAGAGAAGAGAAAGTAGGATATATGAGGGCATGGGAAAAAGATGGGGATGCAATTGGAACCTCTCCAGTGGAGGGCTATTATGGGACAGGTTAGGCAAATGCCTATTTCAATAGCTATTAGGAAAAATTGGCATAAAGTGGTAATAAGATGGTATCATACACCAGTGAGATTGAATAAGATGTATCCAACAGTGTCAAAGGGGTGCTGGAGGAATTGTGGGGAGGAGGGGACTATGTATCATGTGTGGAGGACATGTCCACAGATTCAACCCTTTTGGAAAGAAATCTAGCGGTGGATAAAACGGGTGGTGGGGGTGGAAGTAAAGTGGGAGCCATTAATTTTTCTGTTTGGGTGGTGGAAGGATGGAGGACCTCGGGAGGGTAGAAAGTAAATTTTGGCCTGTCTAAGTGCGGCTCGCTGTGAGGTGGCCTACAGAGGTAGAAACAGAAGAGGCTGCCTCGAGTGGAGCATTGTGAAGAAAGATTGAGTCACATTTATCTTATGGAAAAATGGACAGCAATTCGTAAACAGACGGGATCAAAGTTTGAAAGTAAATGGCAGAATATGTTGATGTATTTGCAGAGACGAGGGAGGTGGATGGGGGGGTGGGTGGGATGGGATAACTCTATTAGTTAATTATGTTAAAAGGCTGTTTTAAAGAGGAAAAAAATTGTATTCAAACTGGATGGAATGGTTGTATTTTATGGTTGAGTTGATTAATAAAATATAAAAAAAAGAATATAGAAAGACTAGGGGACATGCAATGAAGCTACAGGGTAAACTATTTAAGACTAATAAGAGAAAATATTTTTTCACTCAACGTGTAATCAAACTCTGGAATTTGCTACCAGAGGATTTGGTAAAAGCTGTTAGTGTAGCTGGGTTTAAAAAAGATTTAGATAAGTTCCTGGAGCAAAGGTCCATAAACCATTACACAGGTACACTAAAAAATTTTTTTTTTAAACTGCCTCTAATGTTTCGATTGATTTTTACATTTTTTGGTGCGCTGAATCCAAATCTGGTAACCAATTTGCTCCATCACGTACAGATTTTTTGCTACATTGGGTTAGCAGTTTGAGGTGAATGTTTCAGATTGAGTGCGATCGAGATAAAAGTTTCTTGGATGAATTCTTTATACTAATTGTTTAGTAGTTATTCAAATAAGAATAAAGAAAATTGTAACAAGGCAGCACATAAGAATAGAGTAATGTCAACAAAACACACTGTGATGGTAGCAAAATTGTCTGCACTTAAAACAGCCACATACATGTGCACAAACATTGAGCATATAAGAGCGAGGTTAGACACAAAGCAAAGCAAAGAAATGTGCAAAAAATGTTGTACAGGTATGTATGTAAGAATAGAAAACGCAAACCGCACCATTGCAATACATGAAGACAAACACCCGATGGTGTGAAAATAAAATTCTAATAAATGAGATCCGACACTGTGGTAATAACTAGCAAATTTTTATTTCAAAGTTTAGTAAAAACACGATATTTGTCAACACAGTTTAGATTTTAAAGTCATTCTTGGGTCAATCAATCTCCTGGTGGGCCCGTTTCTTCTTCCCCCGAATGCTTCTCTTGGTGCGCTGCTTGGCGTATTTTTCATCTGGGGTTTCCCGCAGCAGCAACCAGCAGAAATCAGCCATCATAGTGGTGTTCCATCTTCCTTGGTACCTTCTCTCTGCGTCCTTGATGTCCTGGTGAAACCTTTCACCTTGTTCTTCACTGTACGCCTCCAAGTTTTCGGGAAAGTAGTTCACATGGGAGTGCAAGAAATGGACTTTCAGGCTCATGTTACAGCCTTGTTCTTTGAAGGCATTGAGCATCCTGGCAACAATATCCTTATAGTTCTCATCCCGCCTGTTCCCCAAGAATTTGAGAACAACATCCTTGAAGGAATCCCAGGCTTCTTTTTCCTTCTCAGACATCGTTTCAGCGAATGCTCCATCTGAAATGAGTTTCCTTATATCAGGGCCAACAAACACTCCTTCCTTTAGCTTTGCTTCAGAAAGTCGGGGGAACTTTAAGCAAAGGTACCGAAAGCACTCACCATCTTTTGGAAGGGACTTGATGAATTGCTTAATGAGACCCAACTTAATGTGGAGAGGTGGTAATAGAATTTTATCACGAGGTACCAAGCTCTCATGAAGAACATTTTTCTCACCGGGTCTCAAATACTCCCGAATTGGCCAGTCTTTTTTCCCCCAGTGTAAGTCGCGGGCCTGGCTATCCCACAAGCAAAGGAAGCAGGGATATTTGGTGAAACCGGATTGCTGCCCTAATAGCATGGATAGAATTTTAAAGTCTCCACAAATCATCCACTTATGCTCATCATAACGAATCTTCTGAAGAATCGGGGCCAAATTCTCGTATTTTTCTTGGAGAATAACAGAGTGAGCAATAGGAACTGAAGCGAATGTGTTGCCATTATGAAGAAGAACACCTTTTATGCTGTCTTTTGACGAATCAATGAACAGCCGCCATTCAGCAGGATCATACTTGAGTTTAAACTTTTCCATCACTCCGTATATATCGTTGCAAAATACCAAATCTTCCTCTTTGCTGAAATACTTCAAAAATTGTGTCTCGCGGTTGCGGTACCAATAAAAAGTTGTTCCTGGTGACAATAGATTTTTCTGTTTAAGCCGAGAACCTAGCAGTTGGGCAGCATCTTTTGGGAGTCCTAAATCCCGGACTAAATCATTCAATTCAGCTTGAGAGAAAAGTTCAGGTTTCGGATCTGGTTCAGTTTCAAACTCGGAAGTACTGGACTCATCGGGAAAAGCCATCTGATGAGTCTCATCATGATCAGAACCGTCCACACAAATATGATCCAAAGATTTTGGTGGTTCAGGCACAGGTACTTCGTTGCTATGAGGCATAGGCCTAATTGCTGAGGGAAGGTTGGGGTTACTTATTACGTTCTTATTTTTTAAGTTGTATCCCTTCACAATGCAAGAGCAAAAATAGCAGTCACTGCTGTGGTCTCTTTGTTCACGCCACATCATAGGTATTCCGAAACGAAATGCTTGTTTTTTACCTTTCTTCCATAAGCGTAGATCTTCCTCACATGTCTTGCACACTTTGTGAGGAGCCCACGGTTTGTCTTGATCGCCTAACTTCAAACCGAAATAGGCGAAATATACTTTTTTAATAAATGCAGAAATGTTCCTCTGCCGCTTTTTTCACGGTATATTCCCCACAAATAAAACAAAAACTGTCCGGAGAGTTGACGCAACCTCTGGCTCTGTGAGCCATCACAAATACACAGCACTGCAAACTACAACTGTAGTGAACCACTTCGGAATAAAGCTGGATTACGACTGAGCAAACAAAAGGTAATAATGAACTTGCAAGAAACTGAAATTTGACAGGAACGTTCATGTCGCAACCACCGTGTTTGAGCGAGCGAACGAGGCGAGGCGAACAGGAAAGAACATGCGCCAGCGCGAGTACTGGATTTAGCCCCCCGCCTCCCAATTGTCCTGTTAATGTATAAAATGAATACAAAACACTCTAAAATATCATGAGGGAGTGTTTCTAGTTAGTTAACCATTACAATCTCTATTTTGGGCCAAGAAAATAAACTGCAGTCGGCTAAAAAGAAATTATGTGAACATTCCTTATATGGGTAAGAAATCTAATTTTGCAAGAAAACGTGACGTGATGGAACATTTTGGCTATTTTTCCTGGATTCAGCACCCCAAAATCTATAGGAATCAGTTGCAAAACTGGAGGCAGTTTTTTGGTAGTGTACCTGTGTTATTAAAGTGGACCCAGAATATCCACTGCTTGACCCAATACAAGCATTGTGGAACCTGTGTCTTTTGGGGAAACTGCTAGGTACTTGTGACCTAGATTGGCCACTGTTGGAAACAGGATACTGGGCTAGATGGACCTTGGTCTGACCCAGTATGGCATATCTTATGATCTCATGAACTTTGGTGGCCATTTTCTAGATGGTGGATCAGCAGCAGTTAGAGTAGCATAAGTCCCCGACCTCCACATATCCCAGGCCTAATGGAATAGTTGTATAAACTGGAGATTAGAGCTATCAGCTGAAGTCTGCATAGGCTGAATGTAGAGGGTGAGCAGACGCTCAGGCAACAAAACGGGAGGAAGGGCATCTTGAGATCTAGCATCATCCTGAGGTAACCCAGAGGAGAGTAAGAGATATGGAAGGGCTACCAGAACCAGGACCTGCAGATGCAGAAGGACCCCCTTGATCAGAATCACAGGAGGAACACAATTTACCTATCTTACATTTCTTTTCACAGCCCAAGCAGTGCTGTAGGGAAGAAGGCATTTTCACAAGAGAAAAAAAAAGTCATAGGAAGAGCCGGGAGCCAAAAATCAACAGACTGACGAAAGAATGGTAGCTGCAGCAGCAAAACAGAACCAGGAAGCAGCCGCCAACTGACCACGTGAAAAGAAGCAGGAAAAAGGCAACTGCAGAAAACGTAGCACACCGCAAAAAGAAGGGAGGCACATGCGGTCAGAAAAACAAGATACCGCCGAAAAACAGATTGGGACGCTGCTTTAAAAGAGAACCACGAAAGAAATAAAACACTCACTGCTCTCGAAGGAAGAAAAAACAGAAGGAAGGGTCCAGAGAAAAAAAAACTGTCCGACAACGTCCTAAGCAACCAGGTCCTTGTTCTTAAAACAAACTTTAAGCTCCCCTTGGGGGGTGGGTTTTTATACCAATGGTGATGTCACAAAGCTTCGGGAATTTTTCTCTGTTTCACCATCTGCGGGCAGGGAGACACAACCCACTAGTCTGGACTGGTCTAGCAGGATGTATTTGGAAAAGGCGGCTCCTTTCTCCATTAGCAGCCATCCCCCATGCTAGATTTGCAGTTGTCTGCAGTGCCAAGGCCTCCAGGGCCTGCTGAGGGGAAATTACATTGTTCTGCATCATGGCGGTAGTTCCTGTCAAAAAAGGAGTGCAAACTGGCTAAGGGGAAGCCAAATCTATGCCACCAATGGCCCCCCCGCAGCCACTGTCCAAGCTGAAGAGCTCTCCAGCACTGAAGAAAAGCTGCTTCTCTATAGAGTGGCCCTCCCTTTTGCAGCCATAGCGTTAGTTGGCATCAGACAACTGACTCCAGAAGCTGTAGAAGACTGCACAGACTCCTTGGATCATTGCCATCTGATGCGCTGCACTAGGCTCCTCTCACCTAAGCTGTGGCAAGCAGCTGAAGACCTCCCAATGCCTCACAGGAGCTCCTGGAGTGCCTGCTGCATCGTTAGCTGCCAAGCTGTGCTGTGTTCTGCTGTGCCCAACTTCCTTGCGGCTTTAAAAGAGCCCAAGACTCTCCCAGCAGTGTTCAACACTGAGCCTCCCCTCCCAAAAGCTGGAGAGGAGGAACAAAGGAGTGTCTGCACAGAGTTCTTAAACAGGATACCCTACCCACCCAGTTAAAGGGGCGAACAAGGGGGAGGGACCCGGACCCACTGGGTTCTGCACCTCTGGGCCCTCTGCAGAACTATAACCTAAGTCAGAGAGCTCTGAAAACCTGCGGTGGCAAGGGACCAGAATCACTAAGAGTTCCTTTTTTCCTTCTTTTTCTTTTTATCATCATTATTATTTTCTGTCCAGACTGCACAGGAAGCTATGCCACCTCCAGTTGAAGACTAAAAAAAAATACTGGTAAGAGCTTCGCTGTACACGACTCTTATAGGGTGACATCATCAAACCAGTGGCTCAGTCTCCATCTACTTGTAGAAAGCATAGTTACTCACCTGTAACAGATGATCTCCGGGAACAGCAGGAATCAATCTTCAAATACGGGTATCGTCGGCATAGACAGAGCCCACGTGGGAACACTCCCCAGCATCCAATAGGAAAACCTTTGGGAGCACTCCACTGCACCTGCGCATCTGCCTTCCCAAGTCCTCTCCTCAGTTGAGTTTGGAGCTGAGCGATAGAGGAAAAGAGAATCAACTACAACTCCTAGGGGAGGAGGGCGGGTTATGAAGACTGATTCATGCTGTTCCCGGAGATCACCTGTTACAGGTGAGTAACTATGTTATCTGCAGGAACAAGCAGGAACGCAGTCTTCACATATGGGACTCACTAGCTCCCGGGTACCAGACTGGGTTAGGAGCAGTATCCCCTATTTATTATTTGTTTACAGTCTTTTTTATACCGCGCTATTCAACATCAGTGCAGTTTACATGAAACAGAAACTTATACGGTGCAGGGACTGCTCCGTATTTACAACAAACAGGTGCTTAAAACTTGGATAAACTGGGGTAACTATTTACATATAGGCTTCATATCAGGTCCTATCGTAGATTAATGATGGTGTGTTTGTGTATGTGAGATGGTTGTTGGTACACCTATGTCTAGGAAGTGTTTGAGGAAGAGGTGGTGTTTTAAAGCCTTCCTGAATCGTATTAGGTCAGGCATTGCCCGGATGTCAGGTGGTAGGGCATTCCAGCATCTGGGTGCACAGAATCTAAATGCCCTGTTTACTGTTGCCTGGGTGCATTGAGTTACTGTCTTAGGGATTAACAGTGTGTTTATTGCTGCAGATCTTCTGGCCCTGTTGGGGGGAGTCACATGGGTGAGCTCTGTGAGTGAGGCGGAGGAGAGCCCGTTGATGGCCTTGAAGATCAGCAGTAGGGTCTTGAAGGTGAGTCTGCTGTGAATAGAGAGCCAATAGAGCTGTTTCAAGATGGGCGTCACATGGTCACGCCTGAAGGCGCCATGTAGCACTCTGGCTGCAGTATTCATTGCTAGCTGGAGTGGACACAGCATGGCTCGTGGAAGCCCTTGTAGGATTGCATTGGCATAATCGAAATGTGGGATGATCAGCGCTTGATAGATTGTCCGGAAGTCTTCTGGTTCTAGCAAGGAGCGTAAGTGTCTGAGAGTCCGGATCTTACGATAGACTGCTTTTACCATGTTGCTAATGTGCGCTTTCATGTCTAAGCGTTGGTCTAAGGTGACCCCAAGGTATTGGATTGTGAACTTGGTTTGTAGCTCCGCATCCTTGACTTTTAGGCAGGCTGGAGGGATGAATTCTTGGTTCTTCGTGACAAACAGAACTTCTGTTTTCCTGTGCTGTATTCGGAGGTTTTGGGTCTGGAGCCAGTTGGCCACTGCGTCGAAGCAGTCTGTCAATGGGGAAAAGTCTTGATGGTCGGTTAAGAAAGGCATGTAGAGTAGTACATCGTCGGCATATATCAGGCAGTTAACCTTGAAAGATCGGATGAGGTTACAGATTGGCTGCATGTAAAGGTTGAACATCAGGGCGGAAAGGGAGGAACCCTGTGGGACACCCTGCTTCTGGTGGAAGGGTTCCGATAAGAACATAAGATAAGAGCATAAGATATGCCATACTGGGTCAGACCAAGGTCCATCAAGCCCAGTATCCTGTTTCCAACAGTGGCCAATCTAGGTCACAAGTACCTAGCAGTTTCCCCAAAAGACACAGGTTCCGCAATGCTTGTACTGGGTCAAGCATTGATATCCTGGGTCCCTTCTTAATAATGGTTTATGGACCTTTCCTCCAGGAACTTGTCCAAACCTTTTTTAAACCCAGCTACACTAACAGCCTTTACTACATCCTCCAGTAACAAATGTTGAGGTTTCCGAGCATACGTGCTGCCATCTGTCGGACAGGTATGATTTGCATCAGTTTAGTGCTGTGTCACAGATACCCTTCTCTTCAAGCCGCTTCAGGAGGATCTCATGGCTTACCGAGTCGAATATAGCGGCTATATCCAAGACGACGAGGACAAACCCTTGGCGGGCGTTATCGATTCCGGTAATTATGTTGCTGAAGAGGGTAGTGAGTAGGGTTTTCACACCATGGGATTCCCTGAATCCATGTTGGCAGGGGTCCAGCGGGGCGGTGTCATCAATGTGGCGTTGTATCTGGCGTTGGGCTTCTTTTTCAATTATTTTGGCTAGTAGTGGTATGCTTGATATAGGTCTGTACGATTCAACCTTCTGAGGGTCGAGCTTGTTATTTTTCAGCAATGGCCTGATGGATTGTATTTGAGGCTTTGGGGGAACGATCCGGTTGCGAAAGACAGGTCCATGAGTCTGGCTATGAATGGGCTGAATTAGCTACATAGCTCTTTTATCCAGAAGGCAGGACAGGGGTCCGTCTGTGCCGTGGAGGTGTTGATAGAGGCGATTGTGTCTTCGATGTGCTTCTTGGACGGGGTGGAGAAGGTGGTCAGTGGTGTTGTGTATGTTGGTTCTTGGGCGGTGGTGGGTACTGAGGACTTGTTGGTCTGGCATAGCTTTGATTGCAGGAAGTCTGTGAATTCTTGAGGGTGAATCATACTTGTTTGTTCCGGTCCTGGTTCTTTTGTTAGGTTCTTGACAAGGTTGAATAAGTCATGTGGTTTGCTTAGTGAGCATTTCAGAGTATCGGTGTGGAATTGCCTTATTTTCCCCGTGATTGCCTCACGGTGTTTTGCCAGGTGACTATTATATGCTTTCTGGTCTGCCGAGGAGTGTGAACGCCTCCAGCATCTTTCAAGCTTCCTTAGGCAGAGGAGAGATGTTCTTAACTCAGTGGAGTACCAGAATGCAGTGGCTCGTTTCCTTGGAGGCTTGTTTGATGGAGGACGTTGTGCAATGGTACTGAGGCTGTTATTCCAGCTGGAGATCAGCTCGTCGAGGTTAGGTGTTGTCAGTGCAAGGAGTGAGCGGGATTGGGTCAGGATAGTTTCCTTGTCAAAAGGTCGGAAACTCTGTGATGGTGTCCTGGTGGTGCTACTCGGGCTTCTGGAGTACTTCTGGTGGTGGCCCGATACTGGTATCTGGAAGTTGATTAGCTTGTGATCGGACCATGGTATCGCAGTGAAGGACGGCGAAGGAACATGGGCATTTTCAAAGGCTGTTTGTGGGGCGAATATCAGGTCCAATATGTTTCCTTTTACGTGAGTGGGTTCATTGATTAGTTGCTGGAAACCTAGTTCCTTGAGGGCTTTGAGGAAGGCTACGGCTTGTGTGTCCTGCAGGGTTGGTAGATTGAAGTCCCCTAGTAGCCAGGATGTGGTGCGAGGGTCCAAGGCATTGCAGGCAAGGTTGATTATCGTTGAGAGGCCGTCAGGGGAGGTTGATGGTGCTCTGTACATTAGGTTGATGGAGCAGTATTTGTTGGCTATGGTAACTGTATCGAGATTCATTGTGCTGGATGTGTTGATGAGGCGGAATTGGAGGCTAAAGGATGGAGCCAGAGGTTGTGGACACAAAGTGGTCCCATTGGACTCTATGACAGTTATCAAGAACATAGACACTGAAATCTGGTGCCAGAAAAAAGTCCGGGATGGAGGGTAGGAGTTGCAGTTAAGTTCCAAAAAGGTGATGGAGGACAGCCTGGCCAAAGACAGCATCCCAACAGGAGTCCATGTCTACGCAGTAGAGAGCAGCAAAAGTGTGGATAGAGGACCAGATAGCCGCTTGACAGATCTTGTCAATTGAGTCAGAATGAAGGTTGGCAACTGAGGTTGCTATGACCCACACATTATGAGAAGTGACATAACCTTCAAGGGAGAGTCCCGCTTGAGCGTAGGCAAAGGAAATGCAGTCCACAATCCAGTTGGAAAGGGTGCGTTTCGACACTGGATGTCCAAGGTGACTTGGATCAAAGGAAATGAACAATTGGGAGGATTTCCTGAAAGACTTGTGAAAGCATGTTTGTTTGTACAGGGTACTGTACACTATTAGACTGACTAAACCTGAGAAAGAGTTAATCTGTTCAGAACCTTGTTTAGAAATAAAACTTCATATATTTGCTTACTAAGTGAAGGTTTACATAAATAAAGAAAAGGGCAGGTTGTACTCTAGCCTCTCTGTCTCAGGGTTATTAGCTAAAATACTCTCAGGGTTAACAGATATCAAGCAGTACTCAGGGTTATTAGATATCAAGCTGTCAACAGTAAACAATTATGTCTTGGAATCCTGTATGTCTCCTCATAATGACCTATGTAGCAGTAAACAGTTATGTCTTGGACCCCATGTATGTCTCCACATACTGACCTACAGTGATTAGACATTGACCTATGATATGATGAATACGCATACCTGACGTGTAATAATAAAGTGAAATTATGCTGTATCATCTAAAAGAGCCTTATAAATAAAGTGAACCATGGCTAGTAAGTTAGAGTAAACAGGGAGAACGTGTTTCTCTCAGTTTCTCTCCACTAAAGCTTTGGTGTATTTCTATATAGATGTGTGTATTTTATTGCTGTCTTTTGATTAACCTTCCCATTGTTTTGAATGTAGTTTTCTGTAGCTTCAAGAGCCCAGTAGGTTGCTGGAAAACTTCTATTGCTCAGAAGGATCAGAAAGCCTCCCTGTCTCCACGTTATCGCAGTGGGAGGTTTGTTTTTGAATGTCGCAATGTACTGGGAAATGCGCCATGTTTTAAATGTAGCAATGTACTGGGCAAGATGCCATATTATTGTCTATGAATAATTCTTACCCATTCAAATTGTTTGTGGCTACTTTTGTTTTCTCTGCTATCTGTGTATGTTTTGTAAACTTTCCCAACTGGATGTAAGCCAGTGGGTTCTTATTCAGAGTGAATTAATGAAGTGACTCCCGCTATGTCTATGTAGTAATGATTTTTTTCAATTGAATCTTATTGATTTTCTGGTGCTATTTGCCAGCACACGTCGCAGTTTTGAAATCCAAAGGACATCATTTTGTGAACTGAAAAGACGCTCTTCTGATATCAGTGTTACTGATATTGTAGTATTTAGCGCTGTTAAAGATGACTTTATTTCCTCTTTTATCTCCTTTTGAAGATACTTCTTTTTAAACCCAGTTTTTGACTTTGTGATGTTCCGGGCTGCTGGAAAGCGAATCATCTGTTTATTTACCCTGATCGTCTTTTGTTTCTACTTGCCTTGTTTCTGCAGCAGTAGCTTACCGCCATGGTTATGCATTTTGTCTTTTTGTTATTGTTTTCTTTGGTACAATCTGTTTAAACTGTTTCAGGATTGGCATTGTAGGGTTAGTTTAGGGACAGTACATATGCCTGCCTGCTGGATTCATTTTATTTTGATTTTGCAACCTGTTTTGGTATCTGCTCTGTATCAGAGGAGGGAGGTGATATTCCAAATAGGTCACTCTGATACAGCTTCCGATTGAATAAATGCTTTTCCCTTTAGCCCTTATGGCAGTGTGTGTTTCCCCGGACACCATTTGAAATAGTTAATGGATGCCTTGGCAGTTATCCCAGACCCCCAGGTGTTGCGCAGCGATATTTTAACTTATTGTACATGGTTGCACTCAGTCCTGTTTGTTTTCCTTTTATTGCAAGTGACTCCTTAACGTGATGACAAGTTCTTTATATCTGGGATCCGCAGAATTATTTTATCAGAAGTGAAGCCACCGGATTGGGTCCTGATTAAGACTGCATCCGAAGACACTCCCAGCTCCGGAGTTCCTGGTCCATGTCGTGTGTTCCTGGTGGGATATTCTGCTTGTAAAGTGAAAAGACATTCTCGTTGGATGCATTGTATACAGTGGCCCCCTCACAAGATTAGAAGGTGGTTTCCTGTGTCGGTGAATCAAGAGTTTGCAAAAAAAAAAAAAAAACAAGAACATTTAAAGTTATCAAAGTTTGCTGTTTGTCTTCCAACAGTGACAGCTACTCAGCATGGATTTTTATCAAGAGTTAGGCCTGAGACCTTTGAGGAGTTTTGTGACATATAGTCATATACAAACACAAATACAAACACAGAACCTAGAATAATTAAAGATATAGGTATGAAGATTCTATGTACAGGTTCCTATATTTCAGTAATTTACAAGTAATGTAAGTTAATGGGAACCAAGTGTGTAGTTCTAGCTACCCTTTTGGATGCCTCTAGTTCAGACCTAGGCATACCTAACCGGCGTTAAAGTGAAATAATTTAATGGTCATGCCTCAGAGGGTTTTGAGTAATTGTATACAGAATATATCTTGTCCTCAGTGAGTTTCTGAATCTCACATCTTAGCAGTTCAGCATGTTTGCTGCAGCTCATTGTATTTGCTTTGCAAGCCAGACATTGCTGTTATCTGCCTCTCTTCAATATTGTCTGCTTGGTAATTTAGTTTCTGTGGTTTGGCAAAAGTAGGAGCACCTTTTGCATGCCTGTTCGGCTCCTTTAATCTTCTGTACTCCTGCTGTAGTTCTTGTATGCTCGCCCCACACCAGTCATGTTTCTTTTTCCATTGCAAAAGGGCTGCAGACGTTTCTTCAAGTTGTCCAGGTTGTTTTTGCATTGTTAATTTTGGACTGTGCATTTCGGGTTTTTCATGTGCAAAATGATCACAAGTATTTCGAGGTTCTTGCACGTTTTCCCAAAACTGTGAATTTTCCTCTCTGCACTTCTGATTCTCTTTCTTAACCTCTTCAAACATGGTTTGCTGTTTGGTATATTGTGAAACATAGCCTTCTGGTATTTTATTTTTGTTGTGCTGTTTTTGTAATCTCCGATTTGAGAATTGATGTTTCGGTTAGTATTTTTATAGTGCAGAGTTTCCCAGAGATTGGCTGGGTGCTTGCTATATAGCCCTGATGGATACCCCATAGTGAATTGAACTATTAAATTTGTTGTCAATGCCAAACAGATCTTTAGGAAGAAAAAGGGATGTATCCCCTCAGGATGAAGTCATAGTGGCTGCTCTGTTTTTTTACTGAGGCAATTAGTGTGTATTGCAAGGTCCAGCATATATCAGCTTAGTGTCAGCTTATGCAGTCCAGAACCGAATAATGTTAGATTTTCCCTAGCAAAGGAAAATGGTGTGCAGAGTACTAGTTGATATTTGTTGTAGTGTGATAATAATGGGGAAATAGTGAAAGGCCTATTAGATAAAGTTAGCAACCGTACTTTAGTTTCAAGTGAGAGTTCTGTAAATTCCTTTTCAGCTCTCACTGATTCTTGTTCCTTCATTTTTGGAATTCAGTATTCAGGCCTTTGTAAGGCATGTTAGCATCTTTGCTTGGTATTTTGGGAATTCTCATTCTAGAAGTATTAATCCTCTATGTACTGACAGCTGTTTCTCTATGTCAGCACTAGCTTCTTTCCACCTCTTCACCTTTCACAGCTTTCTGTAAAACATCAGTAGAATCACTGACACCTGCAATAATGTTATGGATTGGCCCAGAATCTAGTTTTATTTCCACTTCAATGACAATATATGAGTTTCCTTACTTTAAAAATGATTCTTTCCAGAATCAGAGGAGGGACTGAAAGCATGTTTGTTTGTACGGGGTACTGTACCCTATTAGACTGACTAAACCTGAGAAAGAGTTAATTCTGTTCAGAACCTTGCTTAGAAATAAAACTTCATATATTTGCCTACTAAGTGAAGGTTTACATAAATAAAGAAAAGGGCAGGTTGTACTCTAGCCTCTCTGTCTCAGGGTTATTAGCTAAAATACTCTCAGGGTTAGCAGATATCAAGCAGTACTCAGGGTTATTAGATATCAAGCTGTCAACAGTAAACAATTATGTCAATTATGTCTTGGAATCCTGTATGTCTCCTCATAATGACCTATGTAGCAGAAAACAGTTATGTCTTGGACCCCATGTATGTCTCCACATACTGACCTACAGTGATTAGACATTGACCTATGATATGATGAATACGTATACCTGACGTGTAATAAAGTGAAATTATGCTGTATCATCTAAAAGAGCCTTATAAATAAAGTGAACCATGGCTAGTAAGTTAGAGTAAACAGGGAGAATGTGTTTCTCTCAGTTTCTCTCCACTAAAGCTTTGGTGTATTTCTATATAGATGTGTGTATTTTATTGCTGTCTTTTGATTAACCTTCCCATTGTTTTGAATGTAGTTTTCTGTAGCTTCAAGAACCCAGTAGGTTGCTGGTGAGGAGAGGGTTAAGTAAGCTCTTCAACTTGGTTCTGGTCCAAGCCAGTGCACGCTTGCAATCTAAAGTGTGCAGCACTGCCTCAGCTCTAGAAGTGTGAGGTCTGGGGAAGAAGACCAGGAGAATGACAGATTGGTTGAGATGGAAAGCCGAGACCACCTTGTCGTGGTAGAACTGGTTATACAGAGAATCTGACACTAACGCTTGCCGTTCGCTGATGCGGTGAGCTGAGGTAAGACAGGTATTTTAAAGAAGTGATGGCCAAAGGCTCAAAAAGAGGCTTTAGAAGCTACGCTAGGACCACACTGAGGCCCCACGCCACCGGTGGTGGTTTAATTGGTGGCTTAGACAGCAGGAGACCCTGAATAAATTGCTGCACCAAGAGGTGAGACGAAATAGGATGCCTGTCGACCTGCCTGTGATAGGCTGAGATGGCACTAAGATGAACTCTTACTGAGTTAGTCTTAAGACCTGACGATGACAAGGGGAGGAGACATTGTAAAAGAAATTCCACTGAACAGGCCTAGGGGTTAATATGTTTCGGGGTACACCAGAGGGTGAACCTTCGCCATTTGAAGGTGTATGAACATTTAGTAGACGGCTTACGTGATGCAAGTAGGATGTCCTTGATCTGTTGAGGAAGGTCAAGGCCAGCAAATATTATGCACTCAGAAGTCATGCTGTGAGATGGAGAGCTTGTGAATTGGGATGGAGAAGCGTCCCATGATCCTGGGAGAGGAGATTGGGTGCATGTTCCAGACTGAGGGGTGGAGTTTGTGCTAGTCGAAGCAGCAGAGGAAACCATAAGAACATAAGATATGCCATACTGGGTCAGACCAAGGTCCATCAAGCCCAGTATTCTGTTTCCAACAGTGGCCAATCTAGGTCATATGTACCTAGCAGTTTCCCCAAGAGACACAAGTTCCACAATGCTTGTACTGGGTCAAGCATTGATATCTTCAGTCACTTCTTAATAATGGTTTATGGACCTTTCCTCCAGGAACTTGTCCAAACCTTTTTTTTAAACCCAGCTACACTAACAGCCTTTACTATGGCTGATGGGGCCAGTAAGGGGCAATTAGAATCATGGAGCCCCTGTCAGTCTGCAGAGTTTGAACAGCATTTTGGGTATTAAGGGTGTGGGAGATAATGCATAAAGCAGATCCTTCCCCCAATGGAGAAGGAAGGCATCCATTGCTTGAATGTTGAGGGAGGGAAGCCTTGAGCAAAACAGTGGCATTTGTGAATTCTCCTGGGTGGCAACAGATCTATTGAAGGGATCCCCCACAGGTGGAAGATCCAAGATGCCATTTCCTGATTCAGAGTCCACTTGTGTGGACACAGGATGCGGCTGAGCCTGTCCGCTAGAAAACAGAGTTCGCCTGGGAGATACACCACCCTAAGATGGATGCGGTGTGCAATGGAGAAGAATCAGAGATGAAGGGCTTCCTGGCAAAAGAGATTGGAGCCAGTTCCCCCCCACTTGTTCATATAGAACATGGCCATCTGGTGGCCATCTGGACTGAAACCTGTTTGTCTGAAAGTTGGGGTTGAAAAACCCTAATGGCATTCGTGAGAGCAGCAGCTTAAGGAGTTGATCTGCAACTGAGATTCCTGCTGTGTCCACTGCCCTTGTGCAGTGAGATTGTTTAGATGTGCCCCCCACCCTAGTTTGGAAGCATCCGCTGTCAGGATGCATTGAGGTGAGGGCATCTGAAAAGGTGGCCCTCCGAGTAGGTTTTGAGGGGAGTACCACCAGCAAAAGGAGTTGACAAGAGGAGGAGTAACAGAAATCTTGTCTGAGAGACTCCCGGTTGCCTGGGTCCACTGAGATGACAGCATTCACTGTGTTTGTCACATGTGCAGGCAGGCATAAGGGACAACATGGACTGTGGAGGCCATGTGTTCCAGAAGACGTAGCATTTCTCGAACTATCACGACACTATGACTCCCTATAGTGTGGGCGAGCTTGATGAGACAGTCAGAGCGATGTTGTGGAAGGAAAGCTTGGGCCTGACAAGTGTCTAGAAGTGCTCTGATTAATTTGATTTGCTGGGATAGGACCAGATGTGACTTGGGAAAGTTTAAGACGAATCCCAAGCTTTGTAGCACCATAATGTTCCGATGAAGAGAAAGTTTTACTTCTTCTGGGGATTCTCCCCTGATTAGCCAATTGTCTAAGTAGGGGAAGATCCCCAATGTACAAAGGTAGGCAGCCACGACTGCCATGCATTTTGTGAACACTGAGGGTATGGAAGCTAACCTGAAGGGGAGCATTCGATATTGGTAATGGTTTTTCTGGCACCGAAAGCGCAGATACTGCCTGTGTTGTGGATGGATCAGCAAATGTTTGTATGCCTCCTCGAAGTCTAGAGAACATAGCTGGTCGTTCCTCTGAAGGTATGGCAGAAGTGTACTGAGGGAAATCATTTTGAATTTTTCTCAAATGAGGAATTTGTTGAGAACCCTTAGATCCAGAATGGACCTGAATCCTCCTGTCTTCTTGGGGATAAGAAAGTAAGAAGAGTAGAAGCCTCTGCCCTCTTGGGTGGAAGGAACTCTTCTATAGCCTCCTGAGCTAACAGGGTGGCCACCTTGACTGACAGGAGATTGACCTGCAATGGATTTGCATGATAATCTCTTGCGGAGTTGATGGGGGGTAAGCTTTGGAAATGAAGCAGATAGCCCTTTGGACGATGCTGAGAGTCCAATGTTCTGAAGTGATGAGGTGCCACCTGTGGTCATAGGAACAAAGTCTGCTTGCTATGTAGAGGGGTTGTGTACCCTGCAGAGGCAGTGTAGCTATGCTCTCTAGGAATGAGTCAAAAAGCAGGTGCCGACTGTGGCTATGCCAGTGGTTGTGGCTTAGGGGTCTTAGGATTCTTAACCTGATGAGGGACCCTATTGCCTCTGCTGTTGCTGCTGAGATGGATAAGCCACTGCAGGTGGATAAGGAAGATAATGTTTCTTCTTCTTAGGATAGAAAGCCTTCTTTGGATTGGTCATTCTCCTAGAGGGATCTGACATCCCCATAGAAGTCTATAAATTAATGAACGGAGTGGAACGGGTAAACGTAGATCGATTGTTTACTTTATCAGAATACAGAAAGACTAGGGGACATGCAATGAAGCTACAGGGTAAACTATTTAAGACTAATAAAAGAAAATATTTTTTCACTCAACGTGTAATCAAACTCTGGAATTTGTTACCGGAGGATGTAGTAAAGGCTGTTAGTGTAGCTGGGTTTAAAAAGGTTTGGACAAGTTCCTGGAGGAAAGGTTCATAAACCATTATTAACCCCTTTCCAGGCCGAGCCCAAAGCTCTCGGGATCCAAACTTCTTACTAAATATTCCTATCAAATGGTATATAATACATGACCATAGCAGAAGGTAAATCACTATTAGAACATATTGAAAAAGACGGGTACAATTTTCCTGAAATATGCAAAAATTAACCGGGCTGCAGAATGTGGATTAAAAATTTAAAGTAGGCCTTCAAAAGGTTAAGAAGGGACCCAGGATATCAATGCTTGACCCAGTACAAGCATTGTAGAACCTGTGTCTTTTGGGGAAACTGCTAAGTACGTATGACCTAGATTGGCCACTGTTGGAAACAGGATACTAGGCTTGATGGACCTTGGTCTGACAAAGTATGGCATATCTTATGTTCATCTTCCTGAAAAGACATTTAAGAGTGAGCTCATCTGTCTCAATCTCTCTGGCCTTTTCCCTCCAACCTTTACCAAAGAGGTTCTCTCCAGAGCAGGGGATATTGGCCAATTTATCTTGGATCCAGTGCTCAAGGTGCAAACCTTGGAGCCAGGTCATTCTGTGAGCATCGATGCAAACTGCTGCAGCTCTGCTGGATGACTCAAAAGCATCAAAAAATGTTCTGGTAAGGAATTTTGATGTATTCTGGTTTTGTCTAATTAAGACCAGGAATGCATCACGTTTGTCATCAGGAAGGATGGGAGCAAGGTTCTCTAGATCTCTGGAGATATCCTTGAGATACATGCCCATGTAGAGCATGTAAGAGGTAATCCTTGAAGTGAGCATACATGCCTGAAAACTATGACACCCAAAGGCATCGAGAGTTCTGGAGTCCTTGCCTAGAGGCATGGACAAATGAGTCTTAGAACTCTTGATTTATTTATTTATTTATTTGAACATATTTTTATACCGCTCCCTCCAGTGATCAGCAGCGGTTTACATTTAACAATTAAACTCTGTGCAGTTAGCAGTTACATATAACAGTAAGAAAATAACATTGAACATTGTAGGGTAACATTAATTTCAAATAATTCAAATAACTCATTATCTCAAACTATTTACATAATAGAAGAAAATATGTTAAAACGTGTTATAATTTAACTATATACAGTGTTTATGATGAAGTACATGCAAGTAGGTTTACTGTTTAATTAATTCTTTGTGTATTTGGAGTTTCATATGATAATGTTTTGTGTAAAAATTTGCTCTATGTTATTTCTGTCTGATTGTAGTATTCTTGAAATAAATGTGTTTTAAGATTTTTACGGAATGATGTGAGATCTTTGTTAGCTCTTAAGGTGTTAGGGAGTTTGTTCCATTGTGTGGGAGCTATGTATGTGAATGCTCTATTGCTAGTGTTTACTTTTACCTTGCAAATGGAGAGAGGAGTTTGTAGAGTATTTTGATTGTGTGTACGCCTTTTCCGATTAGTGGGTTGTGTATTAATGAGTGTGGCAAGGTAAGATGGTGCAATATTGTGTATTAACTTGAATGCTGTAATTATTATTTTGTATCTTATGCGTGCATGTATCGGTAGCCAGTGAAGTTCTCTTAGAATAGGTGTGATGTGATCTGAGAAAGGTACGTTCATCAAAATTCGAGCTGTGACATTCTGTGCCATCTGTAGTATGTTTGTTGTTTTTTTAGGAAGTCCTTGTAATATGCCATTACAATAGTCCAGATGTGGAGTTATGATTGTTTGTATTATTGATCTAAAATCTGATAGTTCAATGATATTGCGTAAGGGTTGTAAGGTTCTTATTTTGTAGAAGATAGTTCTATTTAATAGTCTTAGATGGGTTTCCATGTTAAGTGTCATATCAAGGGTAACACCTAGGTATTTTAGTTCTTGTTTAGTGTTGTATGTTGTATTATTTAGTATGATTGTGGGGGGGGGTGTTTAAATTCTGGGTTTTTAGAGATAAACATTACTTCTGTTTTTTTATGGTTGATAAACATATTGTTTTGTTGGAGCCATAGTTGTGCTTCTTTAAGGCAAGTTTCTATGTGTCTGTAATCTGGGTTACATATATCCAGTTGTGTATAAAGCATTATGTCATCTGCATATAGATGATAGTCAATTTTGTGTTTTTGGAATATTGTGCAGATATTAGAAATAGACATATCGCAAGTGCACTACCATGGAATGGTGTGATAATTGAGGCTTTTGAAAGCCAGGGCATGGTGGGGCTCAGTACATGGTATCAAGTCATTTGCTGATAGGTGAAACCGTTAGCGGGGTCTCCTACATATGTAGCATTAGATTCTGCAAGATGAGATGCACCGGTAACGTGGCAGCCTCTTTGGGCACCGAGGGTTATTGGAGGATTTCTAATTCTTCTGCCCTCAGTTCCATCTTTGGTGTGACGGTAAACTACAGGCCTGCTGCCATGTCCCGAATGAAGTCTTGGAAAGACATGTCCTCTGGTGGGGACCGATGCTGCTCATGAGGAGGGGCGTTATCGGAAGGGAGATCTTGGATTCTCCTGGAGTCCTCCGATACCTCATTTTTTATTTATTTATTTAGCTGTATTTATATCCCGCTTTTCACCGGGTCAAAGCGGTCAATTGGGGGATACATTTAACACGAGGGGATATGACACACATACGTTAATACTTACAGGGAACATGGGCAATGGAGGGTTAAGTGGCTTGCCCAAGACCACAAGGAGTGCTTATAGGACTAGAAATCCCAGTCCCTCCGGACTGAGATTGCTGTCCCAGGTGGGACTTGAACCCCCGGCCCCTCCGGCCTGAAGTACCTTGTCCTAACCATTAGACCACTCCTCCCTTCATTGGAATGTGATAAGGGAGAGTCCGATTCAGATAGGAAATCAAAGTATCTACAGTCTCATGACGATGCTTGATGCCGATACCAATGTTGAGGCGGCACAGCATTGGGAGACTGTTGGGTACCGATGATGCTTGTCAGTTCCAAAGCAGGCATTGGAAGAAGAGTCGTCGTCGATATGGGCTTGAGGGCTGGCATCGGCCCAGAAGGTATCTGTGTCAAGCTGGAGGTTGATGCTTGAACTCCTGGGGATGTCGATTCCGATGGTACCGAAACAGCCAGAAGTGCTGCCAAGCTCCTCTTGATAGCCAGGATGCGGTGGTCAAGGGAGGAGGCCAATGCCTGGATGGATTCCAATATGGGGCTTTGAGCCACCGTCCCAGAGCATGGAACTAGCAACTCTCCAGAGGGTCAAGGCCTCGGGAGAATCCTGGAGCCCTGTGGTACTTTGAAGGACTGGTCCTCCAGTTGGGGCAGTGAATCTCGTTGATGAAGGGACTTACCTCGAGAATTAACATCAGTCTTCGATGCTGATGACTTAGACTTAGTCGTATGTTTGGACTTTGAGGAGACCTGAGAACAAACGTCCTCAACGATGCTGAAGCCACTGAAATAGAGTCCGGGGCAAATAGAGACCCACTCTGTCTGGCTATGTTCTTTAGGCCTCTTTTTGTCATTTGTTGGCACAAAGGACAATCAGTTGGTAAATGGTCTGGGCCCAAACATTTTAAACACCAGTCATGTTTATCAGTAACTGAAATTGTTCCAGAACATTTCGTGCATTTCTTAAAGCCACTGACATGTTTGGACATCGTGACAGAAAAAAAAGGTAGGCCGAGGCCTAATTTGGCAGTGAAACCACCAAAAGTAGAAAAAATGAAAGAAAGAAGGAAATATACTAAAAGAAAAGAAAATATCCGGGTGGGTATCAAGGAGGTACCAACGTCAATGGAAAGGCAGAGCACAGATTTTAAACAAAAAACCCTCCCAATTTTTTCAGCGGTGACAGGAACAAAACAACCTGCTGACTCTGTGGAAAACAAATTACTGAGGAGAGGACTTGGGAAGGCAGATGCACAGACACAGTGGAGCGCTCCCAAAGGCTTTCCTATTGGATGCTGGGGAATGTTCATGCGCGGAATCCGTCGGTACCGATGATACCCATATATGTGAACACTGCATTCCTGCTTGTTCCTGGAGATAGCATAAAACCTGTGAGTCTGGACTGGACTAGACTGGAAGAACAGATGAGGAAATAGTACTGACAGTTAACATAATTTCTGGATGCAACTCTAGCCCCTCACCCTCACTAATCCAGTTTCCTTGCAGGTCATAGCAAAGAAACACTTATTGCCAAAATAAATGAAATTAGAACATCTTTGAATCAAGTTAATTTAGTGATCTAGTTGACCATTCTGTTTCACTGTTTGCGGGAACTGAGCTTGCAGTGAGTCATTTTCATGTAGGTTTAAAGTTATCACACTATAAAATACACGCGCTACAGGGTTCCACAAGAGTCACTGCTGGCTCCTACTCTTTTTAATATCATTCGGGACTGGCTGCAAGGTTATCATATCATTCTCAGTGCTGTTAAAAGTGAATTTATTAGGTTTTCACAGTATCCATTCATTCTTTCATGAATTCATCCATTTATTTCCAGTTGCTTGATGTATCACTTTCCAACAGTTTACAAAGTCATTAAAATAAGAAAAAAAATTGTTTAAAAGGTTAAATTAGACTTACCTGCTAATTGTAGTTCCTGGAGGAACTCCAGTCTAGTCCCAAAATCCTTGGGGTTGTCAACCTCATCCAGCAGCTTTGGAGACTGAGAAACTTCACTGTTGTGATGTCACTGGTATATAAGCGCTGGCTCCTCCTCTTCTCACCAGTTAACCTATTGACAAAGCAGACTCACCGGAGCAACAAGTAAGAGTAGTTACTCACCTTTAATAGGTGTTCTCCAGGAGCAGCAGGAATCAGTCCTCACATATGGGTGACATCGACGTCGATGGAGCCCTTGCGGAGCATTTCCCCAGCTTTCTATGAAAGCCTTTGGGAATACTGCACGCATGCGCGGTCCCCTTCCCGCCTAAAGGTGCCATCTTGCTCAGTCAAATGACATAGCTAAAAAACAGCACACAAAAATGTAAAATAAACTATGTACAACTGCAACTCCCAGGGGAGGAGGGAGGGTTGTGAGGACTGATTCCTGCTGCTCCTGGACAACACCTGTTACAGGTGAGTAACTACTCTTTCTCCAGGACCAAGCAGGAAGTCAGTCCTCACATATGGGTGACTCCCTAGCTCTGGGCTACCGAGGAACCCAGGCTGAATAAGAGAACTCCCTCTAGTCTCAGCATCAAAGAAAGGCCTTTCACTGACAGAACCTCCACCGGTAGCCCAACAGAGGGCAGGAGGGCAGGAGTTGCCTAAACCTCAAAGAGATTCCGGAGTACTGCCTGGCCAAAAGCACTGTCCCTACGGGACTCCCTTTCCAGACAGTAATGGGCCGCAAAGGTCTGGCTTGAAGACCAAGTAGCAGCCCTGCAGATGTCTACCAACGGTACAGAGCGGAGATGAGCTACTGAGGCAGCCATTGCCCTGACACGATGGGCTGTGACCCAACCCTGCAAAGGAAGGTCAGCCGCCCTGTAAGCCCAAGTGATACAGTCAGCCACCCAGATGGACAAGGTACGCTTGGACACAGTCAACCCCAAATTATTAGGGTCAAAAGATATGAAGAGCTGAGTAGCCCTTCTGTGCTCCTGCGTACGGTCAAGGTAGAAGGATAAGGCCCTCCTACAGTTCAGGGTATGCAGAACTGCTTCAGCCTGGCTTGCATGAGGCCTAGGGAAGAATGCTGGAAGAACCACCTCCTGGTTGAGGTGGAAAGAGGAGACAACCTTTGGGAGGAACTTGGGATGAGTCCTGAGGACTACCCTGTTCTTATAGAATCTGGTGTAAGGCCTGTCACAGACCAGGGCCTGAAGCTCACTCGCTCGCCTAGCCGAGGTTAGGGCTACCAAGAAGAGTGTCTTCCAGGACAGGAAGCGTAGAGGACAAGTAGCCATCGGCTCAAAGGGTGGGCGAGTCAGTTGCTGCAAGACCACATTCAACTCCCACTCAGGAGCAGGACAGATTGGAGGCTTGAGCAAGAGCAAGCCTCTGAGAAACCGGGACACCAAGGGGTGAACCGATAGAGAATATCCTTCCACCAGTGAGTGGTGAGCTGCTAGAGCTGAGAGGTGGACCCGAACAGAATTGGACTTAAGTCCTTGATTTGATAAGTGCAGTAAGTACTGAAGCACTACTGGTACAGTACAGGAGAAGGGATCCTCTGTACGTAGGCGACACCACACGGAAAACCTTTTCCATTTAAGAGCATAGGTTTTCCTAGTGGACTGTTTCCTAGAGGCTAGGACAACCTCCTCAACTTACTGAGGGAGGCCCCAGGGAGCCAAAACTACCCATGCAGCCTCCATGCCATCAAATTGAGAGCTTTGAGATTGTGGTGCAAGAAGGGAACCCTGATCCTGAGAGAGAAGGTCGGGTTGCAACCCTAGAGGCAGTGGGGGATCCACTGCCAGCTGAAGCAGAAGTGGAAACCAAGGCTGTCTCGGCCACCTGGGAGCCACCAGAAGGACCGAGGCCTTGACCTGAAGAATCTTGAACAGAGTTCGGGCCACCAAGGGCGTGGGAGGAAACGCATACAGGAGGCCCTGAGACCAGGGAATCAGAAAAGCATCTGCTGCTACCCGCAGAGGATGCGGTTGCCTGGAGCAGAACTTTATCATAAAACCTACCAATTTCCCTCAAGTTAAACAAATTACAAAATAGAGAAAAAGAGAATTAGAACATTTTTGTTGGAACACACACCAGGAAGGCAGGAAGAGAAAAGTCCCCTTCGTGTAGTGTGATGTTCCGTTTTTTTCTTTTTATAAAATTTAGGGACACCACCCTAACCAAGGATCGAGGGACCCATAACCCTCAATACCAACCAAAAAGGAAGAGAATGAGACTTAGTACTTATCTAGAATTGTCCCAGCTTCCTCATGCTTCATCGGTCCAAGAAAACAAAGACCAGCAATCAGTGTATTCCGCACTGTATCAAAAGTTCTCCGAACTGGATAGGAGTGCTTTCACTATAATCGAAGCAAGGGACGTAAAGGTATAGCTGTTTATAGTTGTCCCATCACCATGGCAAAATTCCTGTGTTTCTTCAAAGTATTGTCCCGAAGACAAGTTCGTTGCTTTCACACGCAAACAAATCTGATTGTGTAACCCAACGTTGTAAGGTTTCGAGCCACCGGCATTCTCGGCTCTTCCTCAAAACAAACGCAATTTGTTTTAAAAAAGAGCCGAGAATGCCGGTGGCTCGAAACCTTACAACGTTGGGTTACACAATCAGATTTGTTTGCATGTGAAAGCAACGAACTTGTCTTCGGGACAATACTTTGAAGAAACACGGGAATTTTGCCATGGTGATGGGACAACTATAAACAGCTATACCTTTACGTCCCTTGCTTCGATTATAGTGAAAGCACTCCTATGCAGTTCGGAGAACTTTTGATGCAGTGCGGAATACACTGATTGCTGGTCTTTGTTTTCTTGGACCGATGAAGCATGAGGAAGCTGGGACAATTCTAGATAAGTACTAAGTCTCATTCTCTTCCTTTTTGGTTGGTATTGAGGGTTATGGGTCCCTCGATCCTTGGTTAGGGTGGTGTCCCTAAATTTTATAAAAAGAAAAAAACGGAACATCACACTACACGAAGGGGACTTTTCTCTTCCTTCCTTCCTGGTGTGTGTTCCAACAAAAATGCTCTAATTCTCTTTTTCTCTATTTTGTAATTTGGAGCAGAACTTTGGCAGCTGCTTGTTCAGTGGACTGGCAAACAGATCTATGGATGGAAGTCCCCATTTCAGGAAAATCTTCTGAACCACCAAAGGATGGAGCTGCCACTCGTGGGGCTGTAGAATCCTGCTCAACCTGTCGGCCAGGTAGTTTTCCTGGCCAGGGAGGTACACAGCCTTGAGGAGCATGTTGTGCTTGAGGGCAAACAAGCAAAGGTCCTGTGCTTCCTGACAAAGGAGCCTGGACCCAGTTCCGCCCTGCTTGTTCACATAAAACATGGCTACCTGGTTGTCTGTTTGAACTAGGACAGACTGATGAGGCAGGGCTGGAGAGAAAGTCTTGAGGGCTAACCAAATAGCCCTGAGTTCTAGTAGATTGATTTGCTGTGCGGCTTCCCAGGGAGACCACAGGCCCTGGGTGCACTTGCCTAGACAATGAGCTGCCCAGCCCTGCAAGGAGGCATCCGTGGTCAACACCACTGTGAACCCAGGAATCTGAAAAGGCACCCCTTGCAGCACATTGGGTGGATGCAGCCACCAGCTGAGGGAGTTCAGAAATTGTCTGGACACCCTTATCCTGTCTCTGAGGCTGCCAGTGGCCTGGGACCACTGAGTCCGAAGGCACCACTGTGCAGGCCTCTAATGGAGCCTGGCATTGGGGGTCACATGTACTGTCGAAGCCATGTGGCCTAAAAGCCTCAGGCAGAGTCTGGCGGAGACCAGTGACCTGCTGAGAAACTGGCTTGCCAAGTTTATCAGTCTTTGGGCTCTGTCCTCTGGCAAGAATGCCTTTGCCAGCTGAGATTCCAACCTTGCCCCTATGAACTCCAAGTTCTGGGATGGGAGCAAAGTGGACTTTGCGAAGTTTATGACAAACCCCAGGCTTTGAAGAAGAGCAATAGTTCTGAGGGTGGCTTGTCTGGCCTCCTGGCACGTCTGACCCCTGATGAGCCAGTCGTCCAGATAGGGGAAGACAAAGATACCCTGATTTCTCAGGTAGGCCGCCACCACTGCCAGGCATTTGGTAAAGACCCTGGGAGCAGAGGTGAGGCCAAAAGGTAGTACTCTGTACTGATAATGGTTTCCTCCCACAATGAACCCGAGGTACTTTCTGTGGTCTGGATGAATAAGGATGTGAGTATACGCATCCTTTAGATCTAAGGAGCATAGCCAATCTCCCTGCTGGAGGTAAGGCAGAAGGGTTCCAAGAGTAAGCATCTTGAACTTTTCCTTCTCCAGGAACTTGTTGAGGTTTCGGAGATCTAGAATAGGTCGAAGGCCACCGGTTCTTTTGGGTACCAGGAAATACCTGGAGTAGAACCCTCGACCTTGTAAGTGGGGAGGCACAGGCTCCATTGCCCTGTCCACCAACAGACCTTGTAGCTCCTAAAGGAGAAGATCTGTGTGCAGAGGAGGCCTTGGAGGCTCCCCTGGAAAGTATGGAGGAGGCAGTTGCTGGAAGTGCAGTGCATAGCCCTTGCGGACTATTCTTAATACCCAACTGTCTCCAGTGATGAGTGGCCACTGGTGGGCAAACAGAGCGAGGCGACCTCCTGTGCAGGGCTGAGAGAGCAGGGACGGAGAGGCTATGCCTAAGGAGTCAAAAACCCCCACCCTGCTGAGTGGGAGCAGGGGCCGGAGGCTTGGGGGTCCTCTGCCTACGGGGCCCATTACCCTGCCCCTTGGCTTGCTGACCCTGAGGGGCAGCTTGGGCAGCCTGATATTGTGGGTATTGTTTGTAGGCAGTGCCCTTCCTCGGGTAAAAGGGCTTTTTACCCGAGCCCTTCTTCTTGTGAGAAGGGGCAGAAGTCTTTCTAGACAGCCTTGTCCTTGTGAGGTGCTCGGTCTCGAGCTGTTCGGCCTTCTCGGTCATGGGCTTGCCAAGAAGGTTCTCACCTCGGCAAGGGAGATCAACCAACTTGCCCTGAACCCATGGCTCGAGGTCCGATGACTGCAGCCATGCCTGGCATCGAGCCGCGATGCCAGCTGCCGCCAACACGGGCCGAAGCCTCGAAGCCATCGTAGGCAGCGCGGAACATAAACTTGGAGCATTCCCAGATCCCCGAGGACAAGGACTTGAACCTCTGCAAGGGTTCCCCGGAGAGACCAGCAGAGAACCTGGCCAGCTCCTTGGCCAGGTTTTGCAAGTACATGCCCATGTACAGCTGGGTAAGACTGGACACGGCAAGCAAGCATCGAGCCCTGGAAGCACTTTCTACCAAAACCATCGAGGTTTTGGGCCTCCCTGCCAGGGGGCACCGTGGAGTGCATCTTCTGACTTTTCAGGCGATGCATGACCGATTCCACCACCATGGAATGGTGTGGTAGCTGCGCCTTCTGAAAGCCAGGACTCTTCCGGAGTCGATAGATCGAATCGACGCGCTTGCTTAAAACCGGCGCCGAGGCCAGTGCCTCCCACATCCGGAAGAGGAGCCGTTCCAGCATCGGAGGAACCGGGACAGTAAAGGCCTCCTTTGGAGGAGAGTTGTACTGCAGGGCCTCAAGCTCCGCGGCTCGAGGCTCCTCCTCGGGGTCCGCAGGGATAGCCAACACAGTGGCCATATCCCGGACGAACTCCGAGAACCGGGTATCCTCCGGAGGGGATCTACTCCGGGGTTCAGACTGCGGTGAGTCCGATGGGACGCACCGAGTCTTGAAGGTGTCAGGGGACTCCTCGTCCTCCGTCTCGCATGCGGACTCGTCCGATGAGGAATCGGGGTCCGACCTCGCGGGGCCTGCGAGCACCCGCCCCGACGCCGAAGGCACCGGCATCGACGCCCTCGGTCCCGAACGGGAGGTCAAGGGAGACCTCGAGCCTTCATGACCTCGAGTATCGGCTCGGTCTCCGGGGTCGACTTCGATGTCCCGGTGGTTGGGGCAGATGCACCAGACAGGCTGGCCATCAGTGCCCGCTGCTGTTCCATGAAGGCAGACAGTCTGCTCTCTAAGGCTGTCAACCTGAGACCAAGTTCAGGAGACTCAGCAGCTCCCGACTCGGGCCACGGCGGTGCCGGGCCCGACGTCGGCTCCCTGGGAGGAGAGTCCACGAGGACTACAGGGCTTACGTGTCCAGCAGACTCCGGCTCCAGTCGAGGGACTTTGGAAGGCTTCTCCTGTTCCATGGGCCCGGTGCAACGGTCAGGGGTCTGAGACCTAGCTTTCGAGGAGCCAGGGACCTCCTCCTCCGACGCCCTCGTGAGCCTCTTCTTCCTCTTGTGTTCCCTGTCGGGGGACCCCCTGTCCGAGGAGCCACGACGGTGCTCGGGATCCGATTCCCGAGACGTCGAGGCCTCAGATGAGGTCCGGGCCCGGCCGGAGGCCGAGTCAGAGAAAAGCCTTTCCTTTTGGTGCTGACGACTTTGCAGTGCCTTGGAAGACATTTTCCCACATGGTCCACACGTCTTAGGGTCGTGATCAGGACCGAGGCACCGAAGACAGCAGTCGTGTGTGTCGGTGAGAGACATCAGCTTCTTGCACTGATCACACTTCTTAAAACTGCTGGAAGCCATCGGGGAAAAGAGAGCCCCCGCGAGGTCAAAGGACCGGCCTTCCAGGGAAAAAGAAAAAAGGGCGCGAACGCCAGCCACTAAGGGCAAAAACCAAAAAAAGAAGATCGGGCTCAATACCAGTGTACTGAACCCGGCGGGAGGGGAACCGGCGTCGAACCGGAGAAGAAAAATAGCGAAGAATCGCAAAAAATCAAACAATTTTCCGGGATGACTAGGACTCACGTCCGGTGGGCTTCACGGAAAACGAGAGACTGAGCAAGATGGCACCTTTAGGCGGGAAGGGGACCGCGCATGCCTGCAGTATTCCCAAAGGCTTTCATAGAAAGCTGGGGAAATGCTCCGCAAGGGCTCCATCGACGTTGATGTCACCCATATGTGAGGACTGACTTCCTGCTTGGTCCTGGAGAAAGTAGCTATATAAAAACACCAGGGCAAACGTGCCGCCCTAACAATAATGGATCCAAGATCCAACTATTCACAGAGGTTCTACCTGACCGACTGCGCCACGAGGTCCTCCCTCCCCATGCTAAGAAGGATGACCGAACTGCCCTAAACCAAAACCTTGCTTACCTGTAACCATGTGCTTGCTTCAGGCCACATAGCACCATCCAACTCGGGCGGGACCCGGGACTAGACTGGAGTTCCTCCAGGAACTACAATTAGCAGGTAAGTCTAATTTAACCTTCCTGATCGTCCCTCCAGTCTAGTCCCGGAATCCTTGGGGATGTAACAGAGCAGTGAAACAATCAACGGGAGGGCCCTGCTAGCCCCGCCTGAAGCACTGCTGAACCAAACCAGGTATCTCTTTCCGCCTACACATCCAGGCGGTAATGCTTTACAAAGGAGTGAGACGAAGCCCATGTCGCTGCTTTACATATCTCCTCCACTGGCACCAAGCTACACTCCGCCCAAGATGCGGCTTGCGCCCTAGTGGAATGAGCCCTCAGCTCGCAGGAACCAAACGGCCACGCAACAGATACGCTGATGCGATCGCCTCCTTCACCCACCGAGCAATCGAACCCTTAGAAGCTGCCTCACCCTTTCTAGCACTTGCAAACAGAATGAACAATCTGTCCGACTTACGAAAAATAGCTGTCCTAGCGAGATAGTTCTGCGAGGCCCGCTTAACGTCTAAGCAATGCAGCTGCTCCGCGACTTGATCTGTTCCATTAGATGTGAAAACCGGTAACGACACCACCTGGTTCACATGAAATCCCGAAACCACCTTCGGCAAGAAGGAAGGCACCGTCCTCAAGACCACCTTGGACTCTGAGAAGGACAGAAAGGGCTTTCTACAGGACAGCACCTGCAACTCCGACACTCGACGCGCTGACGCAATAGCCACCAGAAACACTACCTTCAAGGTCAAATCCTTCAACGTCGCCCTTGCCAACGGCTCAAAAGGCGCCTTCCGTAACACCTCCAAGACCAAAGGCAGATCCCAGGATGGAACCACTCGTCTCTGCGGCGGCCTCAGCAATGCCACCGCCTTCAAAAATCGCTTCACACCCGCATGACTACCCAGGGAAGTGCCTTGCACCTTCCCCCTGTAGCAAGCCAGAGCTGTCAACTGCACTTTCAATGCTGCCGCCGCCGCTAAACCCTTCTGAAACCCGTCCTGCAAGAAGGCCAGTACTTGCGGCACTGACGCTTTTAAAGGAACCACCTTCCTATCCCCACACCAGGCCTCAAAAATACGCCACACTCTAACATACGCTAGCGAAGTAGACTTCCGTCTCGCTTTCAGCAGGGTCGCTATCACCGCCCTTGAATAATCTTTCAATATCAACCTAGCCCGTTCAATAGTCAGGCCATAAGCGAGAATCGATCCACTTGGGGCATGCACAGAGGACCCTGCGTCAAAAGGTCCGTCTGCACCGGAAGCCTCCAGGGGACTGCCCCTAGCAGCCTCACCAAGTCCGCGTACCACGGCCTCCGAGGCCAATCCGGAGCAATGAGGATCACTCGCCCCTTGTGACGCTCGATGCGCTGCAACACTCTTCCGATTAACACCCATGGAGGAAACACATACAGAAGTTGCTCCTGCTGCCAAGCCTGAACCAGCGCGTCTAGCCCCTCGGACATTCTTTCCCTTCTCCTGCTGAAGAATCGATCGACCTTTGCCGACTGAAAGGTCGTCATGAGATCCATGACCGGCGTTCCCCAGCGCTGCACAAGCATTGCGAAAACTTCTGGATGAAGAACCCACTCCCCGGGGTCTACCTTCACTCGACTCAAGAAGTCGGCCTGCACATTGTCCACCCCCGCCATGTGTGCTGCCGACACTGCCCCCAGATTCTGCTCTGCCCATTCGAACAAGCTGTCTGCCTCGGCTTCTAGGGCCCGACTGCTGGTGCCTCCCTGCCGATTTATGTAAGCCACCGCAGTCGCGTTGTCCGAGAACACGCAAATGGCCTTCCTCAGCAGAAAGGGACGAAACTCCTTTAATGCCAACGCTACCGCTCTCCATTCTAACCTGTTGATCGACCACAACTTTTCTTGGGCGGACCACCCCCCTTGTGCTATTCGACCTTGGCAATGGGCTCCCCAGCCCAGAAGACTGGCATCTGTAGTGAGGGCTACCCAAGATGGCACTTCTAGCGGCATGCCCTTTTCCAGATTTCCCGGACTTAACCACCATTGCAGGGCTTGGCGAGTCTGAGGCGGACACACCAACCTCCGAGACAGGGCATCCCTTTGATGCGACCACCTCCGCAGTAATGCCCTCTGCAACGGTCTCATGTGGGCCTGCGCCCACGGCACCAATTCTAGAGTCGCCGCCATGGTCCCCAATACCCTCAGGTACTCCCAGATGCTGGGACTGCGCATGCCGAGAAACCGAACAATCAACTGTTCTAGCGCTAAACTCCGCTGTCGAGGGAGAAACACCCAACCGATGCCTGTGTCGAATTGAGCCCCCAGATACTCTAGATTTTGAGTCGACTCCAACTTGCTCTTCGCTACGTTCACCACCCAACCGAGACTCTGCAACAATGACACCACTTTGGCCGTAGCCGACACACTCTCCTCTCGGGACTTTGCCCTTATCAACTAATTGTCCAGATATGGGTGTACTAACATCCCGTCCTTTCGCAAGGCCGCCGCCACCACCACCATCACCTTGGTGAATGTACGCGACACCGTTGCCAGGCCAAAGGGAAGCACCTGAAACTGAAAATGTCCCATCGGGACCGCAAACCTGAGGAATTTCTGATGCTCCTGCTTTATCGGAATATTAAAGTACGCCTCCGACAGATCTAACGATGTCAAAAACTCCCCTTTTTGCACAGCTACGATAACTTACCTGAGGGTCTCCATCCGAAAATACAACACTCGAAGACAGCGATTTACCCTCTTTAGATCTAGAATAGGACGCCAAGACCCTTCTTTCTTTGGGACGACAAAGTAAATGGAGTATCGACTGCTTCCTAACTGGCTGGCAGGAACCGGTACAACCGCCTTCAAGTCTAGCAGCCGCTGCACCATCTCCTGCACTTTGTGCTTGACTTGCACGGGGACTGAACGAAAGACTCGGAAACTGGCCGCTGCATCTCCAATGCATAACCTTCCCGAATCACCTCTAACATCCACTGATCGGACGTGAGTCGGACCCAGGCAGGGTAAAATTCCCGCAATCGACCTCCCACGGGAACCAACTCTCCCTGGGCCCTCCTGACTTCATTGTGCTTTTCTGAAAGTGGAGGAAGAGGACGCAGGCGTAAACCCCCTGCTCGCCCCTCGAAACCCCAGAAAGCCTTGGTTACGAGTAGGAAACCGTCCCTGTTGCCCTTGACTAAACCTTGGGGCCTGAAAACGGCGATTTGCTGTCCCCGAAGCCCGGGCCCAGACTTCCCTGGCTTTTGCTTGTCCTCTGGCAACCTACCTCCCTTGGCGTCCCCTAAATCCTTCACCAACTCCTCCAAGTCCTCACCAAAAAGTAACTTGCCGCGGAAAGGAAGTTTACTCAATCTAGCCTTAGATGAACCATCTGCCGCCCAATTACAGAGCCACAGACATCTCCTTCCCGCAACCACCGAGGCCATACTCTTCGCTAATCCCCTGATCAGATCATAATGGATATCATCCAAATACGCCGCACCGGACTCTAACCTGGACGCCTCCTCGGTCACCTCCACGGAGTTCTCCCCCTGGATCCGCTGCGCCCATCGCAAACAGGCTCTGGCTACCCAAGCCCCACAGATAGACGCCTGAAGGGATAACGCATTTGCCTCAAAAACCTGCTTCAGCAAAGTCTCTAATTTACGATCCTGCGTATCCTTGAGCGCCGCCGCCGCTCCTTCCACCGGTATGGTAGTTTTCTTTGTAACCGCCGAGATGGCCGCATCTACCTTCGGAGCTTTAAATAGCTCCCGATCCTGATCCATTAGCGGGTAAAGCCGTGCCATCACTCTAGATCCCTTGAGCACGGCCTCCGGCATATCCCATTCTTCCTGAATCATCTCCTTGAACACTCTGTGCACCGGAAAAGCCCTCTGCGACTTATGAAAAGCCTGCAGCAAAGGGTCTTCCAGAGTAGCGTCCTCAGCCGGACCACCAGCGGGCATGTTAAGAGTTTTAAGAGACTCAGAAATGAGGGCCAGCAACTCCTCCCTACGGAACACCCGGACCACTCTAGCTTGCTCTTCCTGATCCTTAATCTCACCATCCTCCAGGTCTGCTTCCTCTTCTCGCATGTCGTCTGACAGGACCGACTGGTCCAGCCACTCCCTATCAACCTTAGCCTTCTTCACCAACCCTCCAGCTACATCCACCAGCAATGGAGAAGCTGGCCTCTTCCCTCTAAGGCCATCCCCTGAAGGCCCTACAACTGGAACCCCATGCGGGCTCCCTAACGCCTTCTGGATTAAAGTTAAAAACTCTGAGGAAAAGATAGCCGCCAAAGACCCAGAGGCCGGGAGCTGAGACTGCGGGGTATCTTGAACCCCCGAAGTACTGGGCCCCGCTTCAGGCGTTGGTAGGGGAGGGGAAGACGGCTCAACCCCCACCAGCAAACCCTCTTCTTCGTTTGGCCCTACCTCTGACGGCACGTCTCTAGCACCAGACTCATGACATCCCCTACACACACCCTCCGGGGATACTGAGCTCTTCCTTGTACCACATAAGAGACAAAACTGCTTAGCTGGCATGCCTGGACTGCAGTAACCCCAAGATTCAAACCCAAAACACAAAAAAAAATATTTCCCTTTTTTTTTTTTTTTTTTTTTTTTTTTTACACTGAATACTCAGCTTCCTCCTCAGACCTCAACCTAAAGAAATTTGGCAAAAAAACGAAGCTTCTAGAGCCCCCTACAAGCCCCCGAAGTTCCAAACTGCAAATGGAGCTTTTTCCCGCGCGAATTACATGAGGCGCGGCCTGCCCCGCTAGAAAATGAAAGCACTGAAAATTATACACCCTTACCTCTCGGGTGTTTGACCGTCTGCTCTCAACCCATGGTTTTACTCCTGTCCCACGGAAGCCTCTCAAACGTGGAAATCATTGCCCTTTAATAACTGGAAATCCAGCCTTCAAAAGGCAGGACGGCTTCAAGCGCTAGCAGGCAATGCATCTGCACGCTGAGCCCCACGACTTCGCTGACTCCTGCATCTGGTCAGTAAGGGCAGGTAATCAGACTCGGATCCTCCCGGCCCCGGCCTGCTTCTATTCAGCCGCAGGCCCCGATGCTACCCCGAAGGGACAGAAGAAATTAAACAAAGAACTCAAAGGAGGGAGGATCTGAGGACCCCTGAAGCACCGATGGTCTAAAATCTATAATATGCCAAAAGGCAGATCAAATCCAATTAACTCCTTCCCCTTGTTTTCTTTTTCTTAAACTAAACTAAACCCTTCTTAATTGTTCCTCAAGTGAGCCCTTAACCCTTGGAGCCAGCGCTTATATACCAGTGACAACACAACAGTGAAGTTTCTCAGTCTCCAAAGCTGCTGGATGAGGCTAACAACCCCAAGGATTCCAGGACTAGACTGGAGGGACGATCAGGAACTCGAAATAAATAAAAACAAACTACTACTAAATAAGAAGAAAGTAGGATAAAGGAGCACAGAGGTACAAGGGCAGCGAAGGATGGCAAGGAATTGCAAATAAAAGGGGCAGCAAAGTAGAAAGCAGACTGACGAGTGGAGCTGAACTGGGCCCATCTGATTGGAGAAAGATAAAGACTATTGACATGCTGAGAACTAATGTGGTAGGAAGAGAAGGAAATTAGGTGAGAGAATACTATTGTGGATTAGAAACTGGCCAATTTTCTCAATTGAGAAAGGTGAATAGTGGAGTTTCAGGAATACCTCAACATGACTCCCACCAAAAAGCGAAATAACCTCTGATCTCTCCCACCATGACCACCCAACTCAAACTATACTAACACAACTGTCCAAGTCCAAAGTCTGTCCTATGTCTTATGTTGAAATCATCAATGTAGCCTCCCCGGTGACGGCCCCACCCCTACATGTAAATTCCCCCCCCCCTTTTTTTTTATAACTTTCATTTTATTAGATTTTTAAATGCTCACAATTCACACAACATAATAACAGTACAAACCCCAACAAGCACAAACCACAACCCCCCCTAACAGGAGAAACTAACCAAACCAATCCACCCCCCAAACGGGACCCACCACCAGTTTCAGGCTTCACAACATTAACAACAGTGACTACATTGAGCCCACAGCCATTCAGCGTGGGTGCACTCCCCCCTGCAAATCCCCGCAACCCCCATTACCCCCCCCCTTCGGACAGGATACCTCTCCCCCCCCTTCCCAAGCCCCACCCCCACACCCACTACTTCCGCTATCCACTATCCTCCCCTCATACCCCCCCCCCGCCAGCTCAATAGCCACCCATCGTATCCCTGCCACATCAGACGAAAGTTCTGCAGCTTATGCGTACCATAGGCCGCAATTTCACACATGCCCCGCAACCCACATAACCTCCCAACGATATCCCTCCTAGTGGGTACATCCCTATGCTTCCATCGTGCAAGAAGCTCCCCCCGCGCAGCAGCAATACAGTAGCCAATCATCTGCTGCAGGCCCCTCTCCCCCTCATCCTCCAACTCATTCAGCAGAACAATGGCAGGGGTTAGAACAACTGAAACCCCCGTCACCTCCCGAATAACCCCATCCCAGTCAACCCACATACCCTGCACCACCGGGCAATTCCACAACAGGTGATACAGATCCCCCTTCCCCTTACACCCCCTCCAACACTCTCCCGATTCCCCCTTACCTAGGGCCCGCAACTTCCACGGGGTCCAATAGGTTTGATACCGAATCTTTAAGCTACTCTCTAAGTATACCGTCCCCGGTGCTAATCGTTTAGACCACCCATAAATACCCTGCCACCGCTCTCTAGTCCATTTGCCCCCTATGACCTTCTCCCACGCCACCTCTCCCCGGATACTCCCCCACCCCCCCCCATGTTTAATCAACTCCCCATAGAATTGGGTGATAACTCCCCTCCGCCCCCCTCTCGCCAACAAGATCTCAACCCTCGTGGCCGCACGAGCCAAGTCCACCTTAACATCCCTCCTACCCACAAAAGACGCCACCTGTAAGTAGGCGAAGAACCCCTTACCATCCAACCCAAATTCGCTTTGCAACTCCCCCCAACTCTTAAGCTCCCCTCGAGTGGATCAACTGCCCCATATAGCTCAACCCCTTCCCCTCCCACTCCCCAAACACCCCTCCCTCTCTCCCTGGGACAAATTCCCGAACCCCCGTAATATACATACTCCAAGTATATCGCTTTCCCCCTAACAGCTGACGCTTCGATCGCAACCAAAGCTCCTTCGTCAATGTTCTAAAAGGGTTACCCTCCCTCCCCCCCTCCGCTACGGCCCCCGGATCCCACATCCACTTCGCCAGGCTCTCCTTCCGTTCTTGCTCCTGCTCCAAGTACACCCACCGGGGAGTCTCATCCCCCCCTTGCCAACTCTGTAGTGCCCGTAACTGAGAGGCCAAGTAGTACTTCTCCAGCCAGGGTACCCCCATCCCCCCTCCTTACTCTGTCTAAACAGTGTAAGCCGCGCTACCCGCGGGCGTTTCCCTCCCCAGATAAACTCCATCATAACCTTCTGGGCCTGCTTCAAGTAGTTCCGAGACACCTTACACGGTAGGGAACTAAACAAAAACAGGAACCGGGGTTAAAACATTCATTTTTAAGACTGCTATCCGACCCAGCCACGTGAGATACAGACCCTTCCACTTTTGCAAGTCACGGCGCACTTCCTGCAGTAACCCTCCGTAATTAGCCATCCCCAACCCCGCCATATTCTTCCCCATCTGAATTCCCAAATATCGATAGTGTTCGCCCACCCACTTAAACGCAAACGCCCCTTTCAACCCGGCCACCATCTCCCCACTTAAATTAAACCCCAATATCTCAGATTTACTATCATTGATCTTATATCCCGCCACCTTACTATACCCCTCAATCTCCTTCATTAAGTTCGGTAACGTCATCAAGGGCTCCCGAAGCGTAAAAATTACATCATCCGCAAATAGGGTGATTTTAACTTCTTGGGAGTTCATTAGGACCCCCTTAATATCCGGGGACCCCCTAACCCTCGCCGCCAGCGGCTCAATTACCAAGGCAAAGAGCAGAGGGGACAAGGGACAGCCCTGCCTGGTACCCCTTCCTAAGCTAAACGCCCCAGAATAACTGCCATTTACCCGCACCCTAGCCTGCGGACCCGCATACATCGCCTGGATCCACTGAACGAAATGAGAACCCAGACCCACTATCAAATGCTTTTTCAGCATCCACCGACAGAAAAACGGCCCCCTGTCCCGTCCGCTGCACCTCCCAAGTAAGGTTACAGATCTTTCGGATGTTGTCCCCGCCTTGCCGCCCTACTATAAAACCGGTTTGGTCAGGGTGCACCAAAGCAGGCATCACCTTAGCCAATCTAGTGGCCTGAACCTTCGCCAGCAATTTAGCATCCACCTTTAATAGTGAAATAGGCCGGTAAGACCCACACACCATTGAGTCTTTACCCGGCTTAGGGATAAGAGCTATTCCGGCCTCCCTCATTGAATGTGGGATCTCCCCCCCTGTCAACACACCATTAAACACTTCAACCATCAAAGGTCCCAAAATGGAGCGGAACACCTGGTAAAACTGCCCCGACAACCCGTCCAACCCAGGAGCTTTACCCCGTTTTAACGTGCCGATCGTCACTTCCACTTCCCGTTCCGTTATTGGTCTATCCAACCACTCCGACTTCTCCTTTGACAAAGAAGGCAAGTCGCACTCCTTTAAATACTCCTCACATTGAGCTTTCCCTCCTTCCACCTCACTAGTATATAACTTTTTATAATAGTCTGCAAACGTCTCCCGAATTTCATTGTTCCCATGCACCAGCTTCCCCCCCACTCCCCGGATACCCCCAATGTTCTTCTGCTGGGCCTTACTCCTCAACCTCTGTGCCAACCGCCTCCCCACCTTGTTACCCCCCTCAAACCATCCTTGCTTCAATACCCGCAGCTCATAGGCTATTTCACTCGCACGCAATTGTGCTAATTCCCCCCTCAACTCTTTCAATTTCCCCGCCACCTCCCCCACTCCCATCCCAAGACCCGTCCCTCTCTAGGCGACCAATATCTTTCAACAACCGGTGCTCCCGCTCCCCCCGCCGCCGATGCTCCTGGGCCGCTTCCTGTACCAAGTGCCCCTGTACCACAGCCTTGAGCCCGTCCCACACCACCCCTAACTCCACCTCACCATTCAAATTGAAATCTTGATATTCCTGCACCACCTTCCCCAACCGTTCAATCACCGCCGGCTCTTCCAGCAGAGCTTCATTAAGCTTCCAAAATTTAACTCCGTCATCCACATACCCCAAACTAAACTTAACCCACACAGGCGCATGGTCAGTCCACGTGATAGAACCATGCTCAGCCTCTACCACCCTATTCAGCCATCCCCCCCCCCCCCCGCCCACACCATGTCAATCCGACTATACGTGCCATGTGGCGCTGAATAATAAGTATATTGCTTACATCCAGGATTCTGACTCCTCCACACATCCGCCACCCCCAAACGCTCCTTCAGGTGTCGCAACTTGACCCTATCCACCCTCTTACCCAAACCACTACCTCCCCATTATCCAACCGCGGGTTGACAGTCAAATTGAAATCCCCCCTAAGAATAATAGGGGCCCCGCTCAGGTCTCCCAATTCAGTTTGCATCCTTTCAAAAAATTCCCCTTGTTTCTCATTAGGTCCATACAGACTCACAATCCAAACCTGTTCCCCTCCCTATTTGAACTTTTAGTCCCACCGCTCTGCCCTTCTTATCTCTATATTCCCCCACCACCCTATCCACCCACTCCGCCCCCACCAAAATGCCCGCCCCCCCCTTCCGAGCCTCCGCCCGCTGTCCAGCCAACATTACCCGAGGGTAACGCTTCGACTGCACCATCCGCTCCTGTCCCACCTTCAAATGGGTTTCCTGTAAGCAGATAAAATCCGCTCGCAACCTACCTCCTTCCCTCTCCACCATTCTACGCTTCCTCCAAGTGCCCAACCCCCGCACATTCATTGTAGCCACTACCATCTGCTGTGGTCCCACTCGTTTCCCACCGCCCCCTCCCCCTGCCCCCTCCCGTTCCCCCCAACCCCCTCCCCCCTCCCCTGTCACCAACCTCAACCCCTTCCCCATCCCTCCCCCCCCTCCCCCACCAAATCCCCCCTCCGTCCTCTGGAGGTCGCCGTCGGAGTAGTGCCCATCAGCCAGAGGCAACTTCCACCCCCTTCCCCCCCTCCCCGACCCAGCTCCTTTCCCCTCTTCTAACCCAGTTCCACCCTCCTCTCTCTCCCAGCCCTTACCTCCACCCCTCCCCCAACCCCAATATTCTCCGCTTCATCCTCCACTCCCCCACCCCACCATCCCCCTCAGCCCCATCGATCAATCACCCCCCACCTCCCCCCCTCACTCAGTCCCCCCTCCCCCTCCCCCCAAATGCAGCCAGCTCCCCACAGAAAACAATCATATAAACAAGCAAAGAGCAGAATCTGTCACATGAAGGTGCACAGCCAAACAAGAAAAAAAAAAAAATAGTCCCCGGTTCTTCGGGTGTCCACATCCCTGTCGGTACTTGCAGGATGCTCCTCTGTTACCACCTCCGGGCTGCGACGTCGCTTCTCACCGCTCCTTCGAACCACCTGCTCGGCCTCACCAGACCTGTCCTCTTGCATTTCCCTCGTTAGTCCACTCCCCAACCCCGCCATTTTTAGAGCTGCCATTGCCTCCGATACCGATTGAGCCTTCCAGTTCTTAAGCCCCACAGTAAATAGTAGGCCAAAAGGGTACAACCATTTATAGCGGACATTCTCCTTCTGCAGAATGGACGTGACCGGCTGCATTTCCCGCCTCCGCTGTAAAGTCCCTGCAGCCAGGTCCGGATATATTTGTAAACTGTACCCTTGCCAGATAAAGTCTTTGCGGGTGCGCATAAGATTTATTATCCGTTCCTTAAGTTTGTAATCCTCCATACACAGGACAAGATCGCGTGGTCGATTAGGCCTACTAGGGCCGAGTGCACGATGGGCTCTTACCAACTTCAGTTCCACCTGCTCAGTCTCATTCCCCAGGTCCATTAATATAGTCCGGAGCACTGCTTGTGCCACCTTCTCGCTTTCCATAAACTCCTTCTCCTCTGGCACCCCTCGGATGCGCAAGTTATTCCTGCGGGACCTGTTTTCTAAATCCTCTACCTTCAACAAAACCAAGTCCTTCCAGGCCTCTAAGTCCTTAAGCGAGCGTTCCATCCAATTCTGCCGGGTGTCTAGCCGTCCCAGCTGCTGCTCGTGCTCCTCCATTCTATTTCCCAACTCACCCATCTCCTCTCGCAGTGCAGTACACATTTCGCCTACCTCAGATTTTACCGCCTGCAATTCAGTTTTAAGATCGCTGAACCAGCCACGCAGCTCTTCCCTCGTCACATTCTGTACTACCATCTCCGCCGTCGCCGGGACCTCGCTCCGCTGTCCCTTACTAACTGGAGTTTCGCCAGTTCCCGCACTTTGGCCCACCATTTTCTTCTCGCCAGCCATAGACTTCGCGCCTCCATACACGAACTCTTTCAGGTCCGCTGTCTTTTTTCTCGTCGCCATAAGGGTCTGCAGGCTGCCTTCTACCACCACCTGCTTTTGCTCCTTAAAACCCAAGCTCAAGTAGGGGAAAGACTTCCAAATCGTAAGCTGCCCTCCGGAGCTCACCACCTATGCTGCCATTCTAGCTGATGACGTCACTTCCTCTCCCCCCCTCCTTTTTATGTAACGCCACTTTGACCTGGTGAAAAGCGGGATATAAATACAGCTAAATAAATAAATACTCCAGGGATTTGTGCTGGGCCTGCTGCTTTTTAACATATTCATAAATGACATGGAAATGGGAAGAAAGAGTGAGGTGATCACATCTGCAGATGAGACAAATGTATTTAAAGTTGTTAGAACACAAGAGAAATGTGAAAAATTTCAAGAGGACCTTGCAAAATTGGGAGACTGGGCATCCAAAAGACAGATGAATTTTAATGTGAACAAGTGCAAAATTACGCACTTAGAAAAGAACAATCCAAAAGCGTATTACTCATCTGTGTTTTCCGGGGACAGCAGGAATCAGTCCTCACATATGGGTGACGTCGGTGCAGACGAAGCCCTCGCGGAAGCATCCCCTCAGCTTTCAAAGAAAGCCTTTGGGAGATGCCACGATGTATGCATGGTCCTCTTCCTGCCCAAGGGGGCCATCTTGCTCAGTCAGATGACATAGCTAAAAGACAGCAAAAATAAAAGATGGTAAAGGAGCAACTCCAAGGGGAGGAGGGAGGATTGTGAGGACTGATTCCTGCTGTCCCCAGAGTAGGTGAGTAACTACACTTTCTCTGGGAACAAACAGGAAGTCAATCCTCACACATATGGGACTCCCCAGCTACAGGCTACCAAAAGCCCATAGCAAAAACAGGGGCTCCCTCATGGAAGCCGCAAGCAGCAGCAATTGAGTCTATGTCCACATACCACAGTAGAACCCCTTTGTCCGATGAAACCAGCATTCCAGTAGCCTGAACACAGAACGGTTGGAGGGTAGGAGTTGCCTAAACCCCGAAAAGGTTACGGAGCACATCCTGGCTGAAGGCACTGTCCCGTTGGGACTCTCCTTCCAGGCAGTAATGGGCTGTGAAGGTATGGACTGAAGACCAGGTGGCGGCCCGGCAGATGTCCACCATCAGGACAGAGTGCAAGTTTGCCACTGAGACCGTCATGGCCCTGACACAGTGCGCCGTGACGCAGCCATCCAGCGGGAGTCCGCCTGCTCATAGACAAAGGCGATATAGTCTGTCACCCAGGTGGACAGCATATGCTTGGTCACCGCCTTCCCCAGCCTACTGGTCATAGGAGATGGAAAAGCTGAGAAGCCTTGCAAAGGCCCCGAGTGCGTTGGATATAGAAGGACAAAGCCCTCTTACAGTCCAAGGTGTGAAAGACCATCTCCGCCTGACTGGAGTGAGGTCTTGGAAAAAAAGGTTGGGAGACTACTTCCTGGTTGAGATGGAAGGGTGATACTACCTTTGGAAGAAATTTGGTGTGCGAGCGAAGCACCACTCTGTTCTTGTAGAACCTGGTATAAAGCGCCTCTGCCACTAGGGCCTGAAGCTCGCTAACTCTGCGAGCGGAGGTGAGCGCAACCAGGAAAGCCACCTTCCAAAAGAGGTAGCGAAGGTGGCAGGTAGCTAGAGGGTGGGCGAGTGAGCTGCCTCAGGTCCCATTTGGTTACCAGAGGACAAACCGGGGGGCTTCAATAGGAGCAGGCCCCGAAGAAAACAGGTCACCAAAGGTTAAGGTGCCCCCAGATGGAGTTAGACTTGAGCCCGGATTGTGAGAGGTGGAAAAGGTACTGTAACACCAGTCCCACCAGGCAGGAGAAAGCGTAGTTACTCACCTGTAACAAGTGTTCTCCAGGGACAGAAGGAATCAGTGCTCACTTATGGGTGACATTAGCACCAACGGAGCCCGCATGGAGCAATTCCCCAGCTTTCAAAGAAAGCCTTTGGGATTGCTGCCACGCATGCGTGGTCCTCTTCCCGCCCAAGAGTGCCATCTTGCTCAATCAGGTCCCATAGCTAGAGCCCTATTCAGCAAATGGCAAGGGAAGAAAAACAAAAGTGGTAACTCTTAAGGGGAGGTGGGAGGGTAGTGAGGACAGATTCCTGCTGTCCCTGGAGAACACCTGTTACAGGTGAATAACTATGCTTTCTCCAGGAACAAGCAGGAAGTCAGTCCTCATGGGATTCCCCAGCTACAGGCTACCAAAACCTGCAAGCCAAAAACGCCTCCACGAAGCTATGAGCAGAAGCTGATGACCAAAGGAAGCCCTGAGTCATTGGGCCCTTGGGGCCAAGCTCTCGGTAGCCTCAGAAAAAGGGTTGGAGGGCAGGAGTTGCTTATAGCCCGAAGAGATTATAGAGTACAGCCTGGCCGAAGGCACTCTCTTCTAGGCAGTAGTGTGAAGCAAAGGTATTCGTGGAGGACCAGGTCGCAGCCCGGCAGATGTCTGTCAGAGGCACTGAGTGCAGCGAAGCCACCAATGTTGCCTTGGCCCGGACGCCGTGCGCAGTGACTCGGTGATCCAGTGGGGCCCCAGCCTTTGCCTGAGCAAAGGTGATGCAGCCCGCCACCCAGTCGGAGATGGTGCACTTGGTGACTGCGAGCCCCAGGTGATTAGGATCGTAAGCAATGAAGAGCCGGTCAGACCTGTGATGACCCTGGGTACACTGCAGGTAGAAGGCGAGAGCCCTCTTGCAGTCGAGCGTATGTAGGACCGCCGATGCCCAGTCGGCGAGGGATCTCAGGAAGAAAGTCGGTAGGACGATCTCTTGGTTGAGATGGAAATCCGAGACAACCTTCGGTAAAAACTTGGGGTGAGTTCGAAGGACCACCCTGTTCCCATAGAACCTTGTGTATGGAGCCGCAGCCATGAGTGCTTGCAGCTCACTGACTCGCTGGGCCAAGGTCAACGCCACCAGGAAGACTACCTTCCAGGAGAAGTGCCGAAGTGAGCACGTCACCATCAGCTCAAAGGGCGGCTGTGTCAGCTGCATGAGTACGATGTTCAAGTCCCACTCTGCCGGAGGAGGCCGGATGGGAGGCTTAGAAAGTAAGAGGCCCCACATGAAGCAGGAGACCAGAGGATGGCCCAAGAGGGATTTACCCTCGACGGGGAAGTGGTTGGCCGAGATGGCGCTCAGGTGAACCCGGACCGAATTGGATTTCAGCCCCACCTGTGAGAGGTGGAGGAGGTACTGGAGAACTTACCGGGTAGAGCAGGAGAATGGGGCGATCTGGAGCTTGGAGCGCCAGACCGAGAAGTGCCGCCACTTCAGGGCATAGGACTGTCTCATCGAGTCCCTCCTTGATGCAAAGAGGACCTCCTTGATCACCTCTGGGAGGTGCAGTGATGCTAAAGACACCCATTAAGCAACCAGGCTGTCAGGGATAGCGAGACCAGGTTTGGGTGAAGCACCTGTCCCTCCTCCTGCGTCAACAGACATGGGGTACAGCCCAGGGGGACCGGAGGTTCTGACAAGAGCCGGAGCAGAAGTGGGAACCAGGGCTGACGAGGCCACAAAGGAGCCACAAGAATCACTGAGGCTCGGTCCCACTGAATCTTGTGGAGGGTCCTCGCAATGAGAGGAGTGGGAGGGTACGCATACAGAAGCCCGGAGGTCCAGCTCAGGAGGAACGCATCCGGGGCCACTCTGTTCGGGTGCGGTATCGGCCTGCAGAAGTGGGGAAGCTGTGTGTTCACCAGGCTGGTGAACAGGTCTAAGGACGGAGTCCCCCAGCAGTGGAACAGGTGGAGAACCACCTCTAGACTCAGGCGCCACTTGTGTGGACGAAGGAGCCTGCTGAGTCTGTCCGTGAGGACATTGTCCTGGCCCGGGAGGCAGACTACTCTCAGGGTCATGCCCCACCGTACGGCGAAGGAGCAGAGGAGGAAGCGGGAGCCCATACCCCCCTCCTTGTTTACGAAGAACATCGCGACCTTGTTGTCGGTCTGCACGAGCACCGACTTGCCACGCAGGTGGTACTCGAAGACCTTCAGGGCAGAGGAGATTCGTCGGGTGAACACCGCCCCTGGGTACTTAGGTTGCCGCAGTGGGCTCCCCATCCCAACAGTGAGGCATTTGTCATCAAGATGAGCTTGTGTTGCCGAGTCTGGAAGGGCATGCCCTGAAGGCAGCTTTGGGAGTTCTGCCACCAATCCAGGGAACTGGAGAGGCTGCGAGAGATCGAGGCGGCTCGAGGCTTGGGCCTATTGCGCTCTAAGGCACCATTGGGCCGCTTGCATATGCATGCGAGCGTGGGGGATGACATGGACGGTTGAGGCCATGTGCCCCAGAAGGCGCAACATGGCCCATGCTGAGATCCTGGACCAACTTTGGGCCTCGGCGGCTAGAGCACGGAGTTGATCCGCGTGCGCTCGAGGGAGGAAGGCGGTCGCCTGTCCCATGTCAAGAAGAGCACCGATGAACTCCAGGGTCTGCACCAGCTCGAGGTGGGACTTGGAGTAGTTGATCAGGAAACTGAGGTGCTCGAGGAGGAGGACCGTGCGCGATGCCGAGAGGCGAGCCGCCTCTGCTGATGTGCCCGTGATGAGCCAGTCATCCAGATAAGGGTAGACGGATATGCTCTATAGCCGGAGGTGGGTTGCGGCCGCTGACAGGCATTTTGTTTAGACTTGCGGGGCAGACGTGAGCCCGAAAGGGAGCACTCTCTATTGGAAATGCTCCCCTTGCACCCTGAAATGCAGGTACTTCCTGTGCTTGGGGTGTACAGGAATGTGGACGTAAGCGTCTCTGAGATCCAAGGAACATAGCCAATCGCCCTGCTGGAGGAAGGGCATCAGAACGCCAAGCGATAGCATTCCGAACTTCTCCTGCACCAGAAATTTGTTCAAGATTCCTGAGAGCGAGGATGGGGCACAGGCCCCCCTGTCCTCTTCAGAACAAGGAAGTACTGGGAGTAAAACCCCCGACCTCGGAGGTGCGGCAGAACTCTCTCGACTGCCTGCTGACCGAGGAGGTTGTTCAGCTCTTGCTGCAAGCAAGCTTGGTGCGAAGGAAACCGAGTAGGCTCCACTAGGGAGAAGGGAGGAGGAAGTCTGTCCAGATGAAGACGATAACTGTCCCGGATTACCTGAAGGACCCAGGTGTCTGATGTAATGGCTGCCCATTCAGGCGCGAAAAGGGACAGACACCCTCCCATGGACGGAGGTGCCGCTGGGAGGCAAGGGGCTATGCACTTGGTGCCAAAACCCCTGGGCTGGCTGGGGAGGCGCCGGTGATTGAGCTTTGGGCCCCTTCTGTTTCCGGTGACCCTGAGTTCCCCCTTTGCCCTGGCCGCTAGGCGTTGACACTGGGACGGGCGGATAGGGTGGGTATCCCCGGAAAGGGAGCCCTTTCCTCTGGAAGAAAGGCTTTTTACTGTGTTGTTTCTTCCGCGGAAGAGAAGAGGTTTTACAAGAGAGACGGGTGTGGGTTACAAACTCCGTCTCGATCTAGGCTGCCTTGTCCTCCATGGGCTTGCCAAACAGTTGTTCGATGAGGCAGGGGACATCCAAGAGCTTCTCCTGGACCTATTGTTCCAGGTCTGAAGACTGGAGCCACGCTTGACACTAGGCTCCGATGCCAGCCGCTGCCACATGGGCGGAAGACTCGAACCCATCATATGCGGCGTGGGAAAGGTATTTAGAGCAGTCCGTGACCGATCTCATAAATTTGAGGTGTTTGCCTCCGATGCCTGCGGTAAAACAACCGAGCTCCTTAGTGAGGTCGCGAAGGAACATCCCCATATACAATTGGTATGCCTGGATGCGGCATGCCAGCATGGATCCCTGGTAAGCCTTACACCCGAGGAGGGCACGGGATTCTCTACCAGGTGGGACCTAAGAGTGCAACTTCGGGCTCTTCTGCTTCTGCATCGTGGATTCAACTACCATGGAAGTACGGGGAAGCTGGGTCTTCCGGAACCCCGGGCTACGCTGGACCCTGTACATGGCACAGAGTCTTTTACTGACAATAGGGACCAAGGCAGGTGCCTCCCACATGCAGAGGAGCAGCTGGGTCAGGATGGATGGTACAAAGACTGTGAGAGACTCCCTAGGGGGAGACTCATATTCCAAGATGTTGAGTTCCTCTGCCCTCAGCTCTTCCTTAGTCTGCGTTGGCAGATTGAGGGCTTGAGCCATATCCTGTACAAACACCAAGGAGGAGGTGTCTTCGGGAGGTGACTGCTTTCGTGAGGCAGGCGGAGACGGGTCAGAAGGAAGGTCCCTATGGGTGCGGGTTTCAGGGGATGTGCCCCGTCCGCTTCTCAGCCCGAGAAGTCTGAGGAGGACTCGGAGTCGGGCTGATCCCCATTCCCATTGGCCGAGGCCTGCTTGGAGCTGGACGCACTGACTCTGCAAGACCTCGCCCCTGAAGAATAAGACAGCAAGTGACACCAGTGCCAAGGACCTTCACTAGGCCCGCGGCTCTTGGGGGTTTCCAAGGCAGTTTTTGGGACCCTCCGCCTCGAGGTGCGAGCCAGCAGTGCTGGGTAAAAGCGCCTGCTGGGCAGCTAGGAAGGCAGAAACGCTGCACTCTAGTGCCAGCATACGGGACTCCCACTCAGGAGTGGGTCCCTGCATCGTCGACACCGGGTTACTGGGTCTGGCGTGGAGTAGGAGATGGGGTCCTCGACAGGACGACCCTCAGGAGACCGGGTGCCATCGCCGGAGGCCTCCGTATCCGTACGAGGTACCTTTCGAGGCCGCTCCTTGTCCAACTCTTGGGAACGTCGAGTAGGGCTAAGGGAACAAGTGCGAGACCGCTCACGCTTGTCTGGAGCCCCCAACAGCGACTTCGAGGTCATCTTCTTCTTTCACCATTCCACCTCGGGCAAACCCTCATCGCAGTGACACCTGGGGCGCAGTCACTGCAGGGGACTGCGCAAGTGGTGGATCGGCGGGGCGAGGCGCCACCGGGGACCCTGGGGCTGCCTTACAGAAAATGTCATCGGACTTCTGCCTATTTTATTTTATTTATTTAGACAGTTTTGTAGACCGCCTTATCCTTCAATCTAAGTGGTCACAGCACAATTGTGGGATACATTTAACACGAGGGGATATGAGACACATACACTAATATTTACAGAGAACGTGGGCAATGGAGGGTTAAGTGGCTTGCCCAAAACCACAAGGAACATCTGTGGGACTAAAAACCCCAGTCCTTCTGGCCCAAGGTTGCTGTCCTCTAGTGGGATTTGAACCCCCGACCTTCCGGCCTGAGGTAACTTGTCCCAACCACTAGGCCACTCCTCCCTTATGGCTCAGCAAGGCCTTAGTGGACATTTTCTTACAGAGCGAGCAGAGATCAGAGTTGTGGTTGGCCGCCAGACACCGCAGACAACAGTTATGAGTGTCCGTGAGCAACATATTCTTGGAGCATCTGTCACATTTCTTGAAGCCGGTGGCCATGGGAGCAAAAAGAGTCCCTGCGAGGTCGAAGACCCTCGAGGCCAGCGGTTGGAATAAAAAAGGGCACGAAAAGGGCTCAAAGAGTAAAAACCACTAACGGAGAAAAAAGGGATCCCCTGGCCCACAGCTGAAGCAGGCGCGACAAGGAGGACGGGAGAGGATCAGTGCTATCGGAAAAAGGGCCAAAAGACCGAGAAGTAAAAACTTTTTCTGAGGGACAAAGACGTGCGTCCGAAGGGCTCGGCGGAAAAAGGGAGACTGAGCAAGATGGCACCCTTTGGTGGGAAGAGGACCATGCATGCGTGGCAGCAATCCGAAAGTTTTTTTTTTAAATCTGGGGAATTGCTCCGCGCAGGCTCTGTCCGTGCCGACATCACCCATGTGAGGACTGACTTCGTGCTTGCTCCTGGAGCATGGGTCAGTCCCGTGCTCGGCGCACCAAGCCGAAAACCTGCATCATTTGAGGGCATAAGTCTTTCTAGAAGAGGCCTTGCGAGGGGCCAGCACAATCTCTTCTATCTCAACCAAGAGGTAGAAAGGGGTCAGAGTCACCCTCTTAGCAGCCACGCTGTTAGCAACAGTGAACCCAGGTTGGGGTGTAGGAGAGAGCCCCCCTCCTGAGACAGAAGTCCCGGAGAGGTCCCCAAGGGGATGAGGGTCTCCACCATCAACTGGAGGAGCCATGGGAACCACGGTTGACTGGGCCAACGAGAGGCTATCAGGATGAGCGATGCCCTGTCGCAGAGAGTCCTGAACAAAGTTTTGGCGCTCAGCGGCGTGGGAGGGAAGGCATACATGAGGCCTTCTGACCATGAGACAAGGAATGTGTCCACTACCGCTCTGCAGGGGTGGGCCTGCTGGGACACCACTGTATATCGCAAACACACTGATCGAAATACCTTTCTTTTTTTTTTAAATTTCTATTTATTAATTTTCACAATGATCCAAGCAAACACACTTGAAATGAAAATATGGTTACAGGTAACCAAGGTCAGCAAAACATCCAACCCAAAAGGAAATCTACATAGCAAGTAATCAATCAAAACCTGTTCCATCCACAGCCCTCAAAAATGGGGAAGAATCCAACTAAGAAATATAGTCACACAAATAGTGAGGAAAATAAGACTAAAGGGAAACAGTCAGGCACTATCCTCTGCAGTGAACTATTCTGTATCAGAGGAACGATGGGAATTAATGAAGGCAAGCAACTGGGATGGATCATAAAAAACAAGTAGCGGAAGTCATTTTGATAATACATTTTGAAGGAAATTTTAGGAAAAACTGAGCACCCAACAGTAACACAACAGGACGTAGAAGTAAAAATTCCCGTCTACGTTTCTGGGTTGCTCTTGCAAGATCAGGAAAAACCCGAACAGTCAAACCCAGAAAGGCAGTGTCTTTTTTCCGAAAAAACATTTTAAGAAACCAATCCCTGTCTGAGGCTAGTGCAAAAGTTACAATTAAAGTAGCAGGAGTTACAGTATCCACTAAAGAGGTTTGCAACAAAGCTGAAACATCCAGGGAATCAGCAACATTCACCCCAGGTATATCCCCTCCCCCCTCTATTTTCTTTCTAACAGGGAGATAATAAACCTTAACCATCGGGGATGCGACTCCACAGGTACCCCCAATATTTCCAACATATATTTCTTAATCATTTCCTTCGACCCCACAGAGGGGGCCTTTGGAAAATTAACCAACCGCAAATTGGAGTAGCGGGAATGGTTTTCCAGCATTTCTAAACGCAGTTGCATTGCCATAGAGTCCTTTTGAAAGTTTTGTCCCGAATCTTCAACCAAAGTTATTTTCTGCTGCAAATCAGAAACAGAACTCTGCACTCCCGAGATTTCCAATGTGTGTTGTTGCAAAAGTCCTGTGTGATCCTGAAGTTGTGTAGAGACCGACGAAATCTGAGGAACCAAAAGTTCACCTAATTTAACAATCGCCGACCAAATCGTTTCAAGGGTAAATTCCTCAGGTTTCTGGAAAGGAAAGAAAAATGAAACAGCTACTCCCTCTGCTCCAGCCTCCATTCTCCTTCGTCCAACCTCCGAGAGAGTAGATACCCCTAAGGCCGCCGTAGATGACTCACTGGATGCGACGGAGCTGACCGCGGCAAACCTGCCGCTCTGAGGAACCGGCGTCCCTCCGCTCCCCACTCCCCTTCCGGAGCAGTGGCGGCCCCTTAAAGTGCCTTTGCTGAACGGGAGCCCGGTGCCGACGGTGAGCCCTCCCCTGGCTTCTGGAAGACGAAATACCTTTCTGCATTTCAAAAGTGCACATCCAGTTCGGTTGAAAACAGGGTTACCTTTTACACAATTTCTTAGATATAGAAGAAATTGCTCAAGTTTAAAAGAATTCAAGATAGCGTCACAAAATTTGATGAGAAATTTCATTGACCGAGGATATCCCGAACGAACAGTAAAACGAGCATACAAGCGAGCACTCAATAACAACCGAGAGCTTTTGCTACACAATAGAGGGACCTCACGAAAACAAGAAGTAGACACTAACATAAATTTGATCACTAGGTATTCACCTCTGAGCAAATCTATACAGAAGATTTTACGAAAACACAGTAACGTGTTAGGGAACGTGGCTGGATTACAGAATAAAAAAATCAGATGTGTATGGCAGCGGGGCACAAATCTAAAGGAGTTTCTCAGTCCAGCGATACTGAGAGCCCCTGTGGACATCCGGCCCCCAGACATGGTGCAACCGGGGCACAGAAAATGTGGTAATTGTGGGATATGTTCCATCACTAAGGAAGTATCAGAGTTTGAGTATAATGGGAAACAGTACACTTTGAGGTACCACACTACATGTGACTCTAAGAACATAGTCTATTTAATAAGCTGCCCTTGTAATTTATCCTATGTGGGCAAAACGAGCCGGGAGTTCAAAATCAGAATGGGAGAGCACAAAAGTCGAATGAAACAAAGTTTTGGAAGCCCCCATAGTACAGCAATGTCTCGAACATAAACATTGATTTGAAGATCTGGTATGTTTCTGTATAGATAAGATTACTACTGGAGCAAAAGGTAAAACTCTCGATCAATGGCTGATTCGCAAAGAACAATGGTGGATATTTGAATTAAATTCTGTAATGCCAACAGGCCTAAATGGCTTCATCGACTGGAAGGCATGCTTTTAACAACAGAAACTTTAGATTGGACTTGATAGCCTTTTTACGATCGCAATCTGAGGAGAAAGAGCGCATTTATGAGAGATAGAATATAAGGGATTCCCCATGATACTACGTCACACGGATTCCTTTCTTTTAGAGTGAGCGTCATATTACTGACGCTCTCACGCCGACCATGGGAGTTCCCTAGAGTTTAAAAGCTGAAAGGGAGCCACACTCCGCATGCGCGGCGTCTATGGACGTTGAAAAATACATCTAAAGGGACTCAAGAAGAACTTTTGACGTGGGCAGCATCATTATTAAGTCTGAATACTAGTAAGAGGTTGGTAGAGTATTGGGGCACATTTAAATTATATATTTAAGGTAGCAATTTTGTGTTTAGATTTATATACAACACTTAAACGCTTTTTTGTCTACAGATTTAAAGTTTTCAATTTTCATTTGAAGACGGTCTTTAACTTTGTCTACACCACCTCTGAAGGGGGAAGTTTTTTTGAAACCGTACCGCATCATTCACTCAAGATAAGCAGACTTTTTATTCTTTATAAGAAACAGCAAAAATTAAAAAACTTAAAAAAAAATTGAAAAGCACTGAGCACTTTAGATTAAAAGGAAGGTCACTGATGCAATAAGAACTTATTTGTTCCCTTTTGGAGACAAGCTGTTCATAAGTCTGAGACCTGTCTTAATGTATAATTTAGCTAGTTGGCTTTTTCAATAATAAGCAAGAACAAAACAGCTACCGTTGGTTAATTCTAGAGTGTATAAACGTATTAAAATAAATGAATATTCACACTCTTGACACTAGACCATGTTTTTGGGTCTGGGAACAGAAGTGGGGCAATTGGAAGTTGTCCGGGCTGGTGAACAGTTCCATCACGGGTTCCCCCCAGATCTGGAAAAGCCAATTGGCAACCCTGGGGTCCAGCTACCACTTGTGCGGCTGGAAGACTCTGCTCAGCCTGTCGGCCAGAAGGCTGTCCACGATGCACATATTTAGCCTTGTGAATCTTCTGTCACCACCTGCATCACCAGCCAGTGCTGGTCCAGACGGACAACCAGGTAATGATGTTCTATGTGAACAAACAGGGGGGCACGGGGTCTCATGCCCTTTGTCAGGAGGCAGTGGTCCTCTGCTCGTATGCAATCTAACAGGGTATCCTCCTGCGGGAAGATTCGCAGGGCTAAGTATATGGCCTGCAGTTCAGCTCCTGGAGGTTGATCTGCTGGGTGCTCTTCATCTGGTGACCAGTTGCCCTAGGTGCGGGGCTCCCCAGCCGTGCAGGGAGGCATCCGTGGTGAGGACCCTTGAGGGGCTCGGGGCCTGAAAAGGCATGCCCGCCTCAAAATGCTGGAGATATTGCCACCAGATCAGGGAGTCTTCCAGTTGGCGGGTTACCGAAACTCTGTCTCTGAGGCATCCTGTGGCCTGAGACCACTGGTCCCGGAGACACCACTGCGCTGCCCTCATGTGAAGGTGAGCGTCTGGGGTGATGTGGACCATGGAGGCCATGTGCCCGAGGAGCAGAAGCAGCCGGGCGGGCATTAAGGGACGGTACTGTATGTCCCGTGCCAGTTCTGAGATGGTCGGCTCAGTCCCTGGGCAAGAAGGCCTTTGACTAGAGTGTCGAGCTTTGCCCCGATAAACTCCAGACACTGTGCGGGAGGAGGTGAGACTTGGGGTAGTTTATGACAAAGCCCATGTGCTGCAGAACCTGGATGGTGCCTGTGGTGGCTTGCTGCACCTCTGAGGCTGTGCCTCCCTTTAAGAGCCAGTCATCCAGGTAGGGAAAGACAAAGAGCCCCTGGAGACAGAGGAAGGCGGCCACGACTGCCAGGCATTTTGTAAAGACTCTTGGGGCAGAGGCCAAGCTGAAAGGGAGCACCCTGTACTGAAAATGCCTGCCCCCACTATGAACCGCAGGTACTGCCTGTGGTTGGGGTGAATGAGGATGTGGGTATAGGCATCCTGGAGGTATGGCAGCAATGTTCCAAGGGAGAGCATCTTGAACTTCACCAGGAATTTGTTGAGGTTGCACAGGTTGAGGATGGGCCTGAGGCCCCCCTGTTCTTTTCGGCACAAGGAAGTACCTGGAATAGAACCCCTTGCCCTTGAGATGGTGGGGCACCAGTTCCACCACTTTGTCCTTGAGAAGACCTGCCAACTCCTTCAGTAGAAGGTCCCGGTGGAGGGGATACCTGAGGAGCTCTGCCGGGAAATAAGGGGGAAGTGTCTGAGTCAGGTGGAGGAGGTAACCCTCCTTGACTACCCAAAGTGTCCAGGAGTCGGTGGTGATGGTCACCCACCTCTGGGCTGCTGATCTCCTGGACCGGAGCCAGTTCCTGGGGGTTTGGAGCCCTCTGCATACGAGGGCCATGTCCCTATCCCTTGGCCTGCTGACCCTGTTGGGGAGCTGGGGAGGCCTGAAAAGGTGGGTAGTTTTTGTAAGCAGCCCCTTTCCTCGGGTAGAAGGACTTTTTACCCGAGCCCTTCCGTTGGGGAGGGGCAGCGGTCATTTTAGAGAGCCTGGTCCTTGTCATGAACTCGGTCTCCAGCACGGCAGCCTTTTCAGTCATGGGTTTGCCAAAGATGTTCTCTCCTTGGCATGGGACATCAACCAATTTGTCCTGAACCCACTGCTCGAGCCACACACTGATGCCCGCCGCCGACTCAAGACATGAATTTGGAGCACTCACGAACTGCCTTGGCCAGGTTCTTGAACTGCTTTAAGGGTTCCTCAGAGAGACCAGCTGAGAACCCGGCAAGTTCCTTCACCAGGTCTCTCAGGTAAATGCCCCATGTATAGTTGGTAGGCCTGGATGCAGCCGATGAGCATTAAGCCCTGGTAACACGTTCTGCCAAGGGCGTCCAGGATGCAGACCTCCCTGCCAGGGGCCACCAAGAAGTGCGTCTTCTGGCTATTCAGCCGACTCCATCACCATGGAGCTATACGGCAGCTGTGACATTTGGAAGCCTGGGCTCTGGTGGACTCGATATATCGAGTCAAGCTGTTTGCTCACCACCGGTACCGACATCGATTTCTCCCACATCCGGAGCATCAGCCATTCTAGGATGGGAGAAATGGGCACTGTGAGCAATTCCTGCAGAGGAGCCTCATACTGGAGGATTTACAACTCAACCGCCCGAGGGTCATCCTGCGACTCGGTAGGGCCTCTGACATATCCTTGAGAAAATCAAGGAAGCCCATATCCTCCGGCGGGGACCGCTGTAGAGGCTCCGAGACAGGAGAGTAGGATGGGATATTGCCGTGGCGACAGGTGTCAGGGGACTCATCATGCTCCGTGTCTCTCACTCAGAATAGTCCATCAAGGACTCATAGGAGGGCTGCTCTGCAGGCCTTGGGGCATGCGATGTTCCGCAACCGGTGCCCGGCATACTTGCCGGGGATGACCACGGTCCCGTCGAACGGGACTCAGATCAACTCAAGGCTAAAGGACCTCAAGGCTAAAGGACCAGGGACATCTTGGATGTTGAGGGCCCGGTGATCAGGGAGGATGAACCGGTTGTACCGGAAAACAACGCCCGCTGCTGGTCCATAAAGGCAGACAAACTGCACTCCAGAGATGCCATTCTGGACTTCAGGCCAGAAGGTTCCGCAGCCTTCGGCAAAGGCACTGAGGGACTCGAGCCTGATGCTGGCTCCCCCGAAGGGGAATCCTGAATGAGGATGGTGTCTGGGGACCGAGGTTGGTCCAAGGTCGAGTCCTTTCGGGGGACCTTTGTAGGCCGCTCCTTCTCCAAAGCCTCTGACTAGCGTCTCAGACTGCGGGACCAGGACCGGGACCGGGGGGGGGGAGGGGGCATCCGGACGGTTAGAACCATCCAGAGATGCTGCCTTTGAGGGTTTCTTCTTCTCCTGGGTTCCCTCGAGGGAGACCCCCTTTCTGAGGACCCACAACGGGGCTCAGATTTGGAAGGTTCCACCCGAGGCGTCGAGGCCTCAGATGAGGCCCTAGCCTTCGGAGGCACCGGGGACTCAGGGAAAAACTTATTGTGCTGCTGCTGGCAGCTCTAGAGGGCCTTGCTGGACATCCTTTTGCAAAGATCACAGGCTGCCGGGCCGTGGTCTGGCCTGAGGCAGCGGAGACAGCAGTCGTGTGTGTCGGTCAAAGAGATAATTTTAGAGCACCGATCACACTTCTTAAAGCCACTGGTAGCCATGTGGGAAAAAAGTATCCATGCGAGGTCGAAGACTCTCCGGGTTGCCAGTTGGAAAAAGGCATGAAGATGCCAGAAAAAGAAAGAACGAAAACTACAAAAATAGACCCGAACTCAACGCTGAGGCAACAAGGTCGGGTGGCGGGAAGAGTTCTGGTGCGATACCGGAGGAGGGTATGAAAACTCGGAGAGAAAAATCAACTTTTTCCAGGGACAAGCCAGACAACATCTGAAGGGCTCCGCGGAAAAAAGGAGACTGAGCAAGATGGAACCCTTGGGCAGGAAGGGGATCACGCATGCATAGTGGCATTTCCCAAAGGCTTTCTTTGAAAGCTGGGGGAAGGTTCCGCAAAGGCTCCGTCGGTGCCGACGTCACCCATATGTGAGGACTGACTTCCTGCTTGTTCCTGGAGAACTACGGTTACATAATGCAATGTTCCACATTAGGGAGTCACCACCCAGAAAAAGCATCTAGGCGTCATTGTGGCTAATAAGTTGAAAACGTCTGCCTAGTGTGCAATGGCGGCCAAGAAAGCAAATAGAATGTTAGGAATCATAAGGAATGGAATGGAAATGAAACCAAGGATATTATATAGCTTCTGTATCACTCCATGGGCGACTGCACCTTGAATACTGCGTGCAATTCTGGTTGCCATATCTTAAAATGGATATAGCAGAATTAGGAAAGGTACAGAGAAGAGCCACCAAAATGATAAAGGGGATGGAAGGATCCCCTACAAGGAAAGGTTTTAAAGGTTAGGGCTCCAACTTGGAAAAAAGATGACATAGAGGAGATATGATAGAGGTCTATAAAACAATGAATGGAGTGGAATGAGTAAATGTAGATCGGTTGTTTACTCCTTTAAAAAGCTGAAGAGCTAGGGGATATGCATGAAGCTACAGCATAGCACATTTAAGACTAATCTGAGAAAATATTTTTTTCACTCAATGCATAATCAAACTCTGGAATTCATTACCAAAGGATGTAGCTGTTAGTGTAGTTGGGTTTAAAAGAGATTTGGACAAATTCCTAGAGAGCAAGTCCATAAACCATTATTAAAGAGGACCAGGGAAATCCACTGCTTATCTCTGGGACAATCAGCATGGAATCTGTGTACCTTTTTGGAATCTTATACAAAATCACATTGCAACAACAGTAATGAATAGTATATTTATAAATTACCCATATTTCATACATAAAAAAAAAGGAAAGAATTTTTTGGATCAAACACGATACATTAATAAATGTTCAAATATTCATAAATCATAAAACCTCACACCATATATATACATATGACAATTTATTAATAAAGTTACAAAAGAAAATACTATTAGAAAATACTAATTTAAGACATAATGCATTTTTATTAGCTATGTGCTGTTTATGAAACATTACCCCAATATTTATACATATCATTGTATTTAAATGTAGCATTAATTTAACAAAATGTATTAAACCAAGGAATTACTTTCACAAAACCCTTACTAAATGTTAATCCCTCATATACAATTTAGTCCAAAGAATAACCTTCACCAAACCCACTAAACATTGATCACTATTTAGTAGGTAAAGGTTATTCTTTGGACTAAATTGTATATGAGGGATTAACATTTAGTAAGGGTTTTGTGAAAGTAATTCCTTGGTTTAATACATTTTGTTAAATTAATGCTACATTTAAATACAATGATATGTATAAATATTGGGAGGTAATGTTGCATTTTTATTAGCTATGTGCTGTTTATGAATTGTCTCTTAAATTAGTATTTTCTAATAGTATTTTCTATTGTAACTTTATTAATAGTCATATTGCACTGCATGTATATATATGGTGTGAGGTTTTATGATTTATGAATATTTCAACAGTTATTAATATAGTAACATAGTATGTATCGTGTTTAAAAAAAAGGAAAGAATTTTTTGGATCAATGTATGAAATATGGGCAATTTATAAATATACTATTCATTACTGTTGTTGCAATGTGATTTTGTATAAGTTTTAATTATTTGCAATTTTTTTGTTTCCTTTTTGGAATCTGACAGGCAGGATCGTTATCAAGTCAGAAATGTGCCCTTGGGGACTAATGAAACTGGTGCCCACCTCCCCCCAGTCACTTACAGTATCTCACTCTTTTTGAGCTTCCTGGAAGTCCAATGATATGAGCACCTCTTCTGTACTTGCACCCTGTGCAGCCGCACCGCTCCAAAGCCCTTGGTACGGTCTTGCTGACAGGTACTTGTGACCTGGATTGGCCTCTGTTGGAAATAGGAGACTGGGCTTGATGGACCCTTGGTTTGACCCAGTATGGCATAGCTATGTTCTTATGGAAAACCGGTATAAAAAGCTTTATGGGCAATGAGGATTTTGAACTTGATATGGAAAGAGTTTGGCAATTACTTGGAGAGGCTGCCTATTACCAGGTCCAACAAGAGAACAGCTACCTGCCACAACAGGCAGACAAAAATACCAGTCTGAAGACGTGGCAGAAAAAGGGTAAAATTAAACCTTTATTGTCCAGGGATTGATTGGTGCCAAAACCCGACACTGGCCGTGTTTCGTATGAAACTTCTTCAGGGGTATGGCTCAACTACGGGTAAAAACATAAATAAATAAAACCAAAACATAAAAAACATGAGAATAATTAGTGAAGTAAAAACCTAGCACTTAACATCAATGTTACTTACGAACATCTAAAAACATAACCCAAAAAGGAAGAAACTATTTGACAAACATTGAAGAAATTGTTACAAATATATAAATAAACTTCATATGTAAACAATGAAAATTGATAGATTATAAGTTAAAAATATAAGACAGCAACAATATACATCAAAATGCATCAAACTGCACCAAAATGCATATAAATATAAACGGGACCAACCCAATAAATAAATATAATGCATAAATAATATAATATTTCACAATAAATAACATTATAAATACATAAACAATATTAAATGATAATTAATAAATATAGTTAAAAGATTAAAAAAAGAAGAAGTAAAAAGAATAAAAACGAGAAGACCAGCAGGAGAGAACTGATAATAACATAATAAACTACTAAAAAGATGGACTAAAACCATAAATATGACACATTAAACATATCCATCTATCTAATCTTCTAACTAACATTGATTTGAGAATTAAGATTTAATATGAAAATCATGTGCATGTGCTATAAGGAGCACTTGTGGCACGTGTTAATGTTGTAAGAGATAAACTTTTGTATTTTAGTACAATAAAGAATATGTAACGGCTGGCAGATAAAAAATGCATCCAGTTGTGTGAAAAATAAAAGGAAACAATTAATCATAGATCTTATGTAGAAGTCAAACCAATGGACTTCCAAATGTGAATGAAAATAACTTACAGTTTGAAAAAGAGCCTTCTATGGTATATCCAACGATGTTACCAAACCCTTTTAACAACCTGTCCTTACTGTGGTTTTTGTACTCTGCACACATATGGATTCTTGTTACTTGGCTAATCACTTCATTCCTTATTCTCCATCCTGTGATCTTCCTTCATTACAGGACTCCCCTTCTCATCTTGGTCTGGAAATTTCTTGATGTTCTTTGTTTTCTTTCTTAAGACGCAAAAGAACAACAGCCGAAACACTCAAGAATTCTTCAACAAGTATTTACTAAGGAGCCGACTCAACTGAGTTTTGGCAAAGATGCCTGTGTCAGAGGTCTGAAATTGTGCATATTTCTATCACAGGGTCTTATAAAAAGTGCAAAGAAATGCCAGTGACAAATCGCTTCAGCACATGGTGCTTTTTGAAGTGCTTTTTTTGAAGCAATTTGTCACTGGTATTTCTTTGCACTTTTTATATGACCCTGTGATAGAAATATACACAATTTTGGACTTCTGACGCAGGCATGTTTGCTGAAACTCAGCTGAGTCGGGTCCTCAATAAATATCAATTGAAAAATCCTTGAGTATTTAGGCTGTGGTTATTCTCCGTTGGTTGTTCTTCTGAATTCTTACATTGCTTGTTTGTTTGGTTTTTTTTTATTTTCATTTGTATTAGGAATTTTCTTAGCAATTTATAATTTCCCACCACATGTAGTTATCCATCAGAACGACAATGTCATGAAAAACAACCCTCCTCAGCCCCCCCCCACCAAGAAGGCTTAATTCACTTTAAAATATTCCAAACACTCTCGAAACGTTCTCTCTTGTTTCTGCGGAATGCTGCTAAACGTTCCATCAAGACCACCTTTCACAGCCTCTGTACCCAGGGGCTTGCATCTCATGAGGTTGAGACTGTTTCCAGTTCCAGGCTAACTCATAGTGGGCCGCAATTATGCAGGCCTTTAGTGGTCTGCTCCATTAATGTTGAAGACCTCAGACCAGATGCCCAGAAGGTAGAAGGCGGGGCTCATTCCCATATCTAGACAAAAACGTTATTCATTTGCCCCTTTAGTTGTTCCCAGTAAACCTGTATCACAGGACACACCCATCAAATATGTAACAGACAACCCAGGGCCCCACGCCCTCTCCAGCGTCTATCTTATACTTTCGGAAACATTTTGTGCAAGCGCTCTGGGGTTACAGTGCATCAAGATTTTAGATTTATTTTCTCTAATAGTTATCAAAATTGCTGACCTCGCAGCCTCCAGACATACAGCATCTCATCCAGAGTCAACTCCGGGTCCCCCTCTCACTCCCTCATGTAAGCAAATTTCTGAACCCTCCCCGATTGTAAAGCACAGTTACTTACCTGTAACAGGTGATCTCTGGGAACAGCAGGAATTAGTCTTCACTTATGGGTACGTCGGTACCGATGGAGCCTGCACGGGAATGCTCCCCAGCATCCAATCAGAAAGCTTTTGGGAGCATCCCTCGCGCCTGCGCGGTGACTTCCCGCCTTTCCCACTGCCTCTCCTCAGTTGAGTTTCATAGCTGAGACAGAAGGAGAGAAAGAGGAAAGGAGATAGAGAGATACAACTCCTAGGGGAGGTGGGTGGGTTGTGAAGACTAATTCCTGCTGTTCCCAGAGATCACCTGTTACAGGTAAGTAACTGTGCTATCTCCAGGAACAAGCAGGAATGAGTCTTCACATATGGGGACTCCCTAGCTGTGGATGCCAGGGGAGATCCCATAAAATGTGTATTCCTGGGACAGGACGGCATTTCCCAAACCTGGATCCCCGGCATCCCCTGAGGGATGGGGGGTAGGAGTTGAACAGAGAATTGCTGCAAGGAACAGCAGGTCTAAAGACTACAGGAGAGAGGAGTCTTTAAAATGTATGTCAAGTATCATTAAAATATTGAATGAACCAGTACAACATAGAACTTACCTACTGGATTGTAGGAAGTTGAACTGTGATGGAGTGTACTGTAGATGCAGTAGCGGAATCTCTAAGGTAACTTCACAGCAGTGAGGATGAAGTTCCAAACTTGGAATGGGCAGGTGAACAGGTGTCAACTGGGGCAGGAGAAGAACGGCACGTCTTCAATGGAAAGCTTTATGGGAAAAAGCTGAAAACTCTTTTAGGTACAGAGTTATTAACATTGAGGACTAAAAGAAGACGACTGACCGATCTGGAGAATTAGCCCAGTCCGGAAGGGAAGAGGGGTTATGGAAAAAAGCCCCTATTCCCAAGGAGAACAGAAGTGTACTCAGAAATACAGAAGATGTACACGGTCATTCCTAGCTGGTAAGAGATAGGAAGACAATGAAGTTTGATACTTCATGGATAGGGAGATCTATAACAAAAATAGAAGCTGTTGACGTCACAGCAGTAATTATGTGTATAACTGCTCCCAGTTACTGAGCCGTATGAGAATAGGCAAGTTGACTGTCTGGAACCCTTAAGAGGGTAAAAGCTTTATAGCACAGACAGTTAGGGAGATAGTAGGTAATACATAGTGTCCTATGGACGTCTCCCAAAGGGTACATATCTTTATATATATATATATATATATATATATATATATGGGGATACATACATATATATATATATATATGTGCATATATGTCCAGATATGTGATATATATATATATATATGGGTATGGCTTATGCCCATACAGATTACAAAAAATATGTATGTATAGGACATATACAGACATGAATATAAGTCTGAAGATACATGCCTGCAGCTGAACCCCATAAGAACATTCACATGGGGAATGTGATGGGAAAAGATTCATCTAACAATAAGGGGTTGAAAAACCACCTGAAGATAAATAGAGAATCTATTTCCGTGGTGCAGGAATGTATTTCAGTGGAATAACCAGTATGGTTGCGTGAAAAACAGAGGATAATAGCAGTCTGGTAAGAGCACGTCAGGAGTACTTGAGGACTCTGACACGTCCCAAGGACAAGAAACGCATAGACTAAGACACCTGGATGACTCAGCCAAGGGACTCAGGGGTATCATGTACAGTAAAAGAGTATGCGTTGTCCAAGTGGAGCAGAAAAGATAATGCCAAGCTGCAAGGAAAAAAAGGGTAGATTCCTGCCAGATTGGGAACCCCTTGGACATTCACGCAGAAAAAGCTTGTCTTCTGATATCACAACAGGAGACAAGAGGGTATAAAGAAACTATATAGCCATGGAATGACTATATAAGCTTTTACTATTATATGGAAAACCCTCAGAGACAAAGTTCAATGCTCTACAGCAAGGGCCCATAGTAGAAAGCTTCTCTGAAGATTGCAGAGAGCATTGTGCAGGAGAATTATGAGATAAAACTGACAGCAGTCAGATGTGTTGCCACATCCTAGGTAAGGATATGGCTAAAAGAGGATAACCTGCAGTGAATAGTATCATGCAAGATAGTTGAAAGTAGCTTGCAAGAAGCATTAAAGTAAGCACTGGAACTTCTGCATGCACAGTAACTGAACAAAAGAACAGAAGGGATTCTCCTGTATGAAAAACAGAGAGAAAACAGACAAAGGGAGCGGAGATATTCCCGTCCCTGTCTGATGAGTTGTTCAGAGCATGCATTGAAGGATAGTAGAAAATCTACACTAGAAAGAAGAGAAGTGTTTCAGTATGGTACCAACTCGAGCAAGGGAAACCCTGGAAGAGAAGGGTTTGGAAGGTGACGTACCATAGGATAAGTCAGCTAAAGGAAAAAATGTCCATGTGGGGACAGAACTATCATGGGATAATTGTAATCTCCCTTTATGATAAAAGAAAGGGAGAAGTCTGTAACCCACAGACAAAATCCTAAGAGCTGAATATACTGAAAAGAAAAAACCAGTGTAGAGTTTGAAGAATAACTTCTGGTAAAAAGAAGTTAACTGTAGAATTGCAACATACAGGAACCTATGGTTTCTGGCTAAAATTAGCCTGCTTAGAGTCTGGAGACTTCAGACTAGGAGGAGATGTCCCTTGTTTGGGTACATCTGGAGGATGGGCAGGAGAAGGGTGAAACTTTCTTTTCCTAGGAAAAGAAGGTTTGGTAGGACATTTCTTACGTCCTGGGGAAAAAGAAGGCTTAGGACGGTTTCCAGAACTAGGAAAGTCAGTGGAGCAATGAGCAACCTGACGTAAAGCCTCTTTATTGAAGAGATTTTCTCCAGTACAAGGAGAATTACCCAGTGTATGTTGTGCCCATCTGCTCAAGTCAGAAGCTTGCAGCCAGGCTGTACGACGTGCTCCAATGGCAATAGCAGAGGATCTGCTGTCAGATTCAAAAGAGTCTAGAGAAGCACGAGAAAGGAACCAAGATATATTCCTGCTATGATTAAGAAGCAAGGAATAGTCAGAGGCTTTAGGATCTGACAGAAAAGGAGACAAGAGAGATAATTTCTCTGTGACCTCCTGAAGAGTCAGACTCATATAGAAAATATATGAAATAATTCTTGAAGCCAGCATAGAAGTTTGGAAGGTTTGACGTCCAAAGGCATCAAGTGCTTTAGATGCACGACCTGGCGGACAAGAAGAATGCTTCTTCTTACTTCTTATCTTTCTCAATGCTGATTCCACTACCATGGAATGATGTGGAAGTTGTTTTTTCTGAAAGCCTGGAGAGGGAGGTACCTGATACAGAATGTCCATGGCTGTAGAAGGCAAGGGAACCCTCAAAGGTGATTCCCATATCCTCAGAAGAAGATCCTGTAAAGAATGATGCAAAGGAAGCATTATATTTCCCTTTTCTACAGGATCTTGGTCAAGAGAAAATCCAGGAATAGGAATGGCAAGGAAGGTTGCCATGTCAAGGAGAAACTCCTGAAAAGAAGGATTTCCAATAGGAACTAATCCTGGGCAAGCTGAGGTTGAAGGAGCAGCTTGAGCACCAGAAGAGATACTGGACTGGTGCAGAAAAAGAATCCTGCTCGATGGACAGTGATCCTGAGAGTTCTGATTTGAAGCAGTTAGTACTGCATTGTGAGTGCCTGGTATCGATTCCAAACTAGGCATAGAAAGGATCGATGGCACCGATGGAACTGCAGGAATCGACCCCGACACCGGTATCGGTATCAGGGACAATAATGTCATCGAAGCAATATTCGGGGGCTGCTGAAGCGGTACCGAGGTAAGCCAAGAGCCTTGATGAATATCCTCGGTACTGTGAAGCCGGAAACGATATGGATCGGTTCCGAAGCGCGTCAGTATGAAATCATCTAGACTGTATATCGATTCCAGACTCGGCATCGAAGCGAGCGAGTCCATCGATACATGTCTAGAAAGTACCGACGTTGTTTGTGGTATCGGCGATGCCGATACAGGAAGGTTAATCGGCGTCGCATCGAACGGTACCGAAGGTACCGAGGACGTCCGAAGACGATGCCCGGTGAAGAGAGGAACTCTCGACACCGGCGCCGATGTCGGGGTATCGGTACCGCTCGAAGCCGATACCAACCCCGAGCATGGCGAAGGTACAGGACAGTCAATCTGGGTCGTATCGATCGGCCCCAAAAGTACCGAGGATACCAGATGACAATCCCAGGTGAAGAGTGGAACACTCGACACCGGTGCCGCCGCCGAGGTATCGGTACCGCTCGAAGCCGGTACCAACCCCGAGCATGGCTGGGATATAGGAAAGTCAATTTGAGTCGTACCGCTCGGACCCGAAGGTAGCGAGGATGCTCGATGACGATCCCTGGTGAAGAGTGCAGCACTCGACACCGATGCCGATGCCGGGTTATCGGTACCGCTCGAAGCGGATGCCACCCCCTGGCATGGCTCAGGTATGTTCTGTGAGCCCCAGGAACAACCTGAAACCCCGTAAATGCTTTGGAGCCCGAAGACTCCCGCCGAGGTTTTATTGCCAATGAGGTCTTGAGGGTAAGGCCGGAGCCGTCATCATGCTGGGCATGAGACTTACCCTTCAAGAATTGGCTAGTCTTAACAGACTGTTTGTGGGTTACCTGATCCTGGAGAGAAGAATAAACCGGTGTCCTCACCTCAGGAGGAAAAACGGCATCGAGGGAAACTCGAAAAAGGGAAGGTCTTCTCCCAACAAAATAGCCTGAGGTATCAGGGGAAAAAGGGTCAGGACCCAAACAGGTTAGACACCAAGGATTGGAGTCTAAAAAGAAAACTAATTTTCCACAGTGAAGGCACTTCTTAGGAGAAGAAGGCTCCATGTTGGAAAAGGCCTGGTAGGCCCAAAAAAGTTAAACAAAAAACTGAGGAGAAATATTTCTCTAAGTTTGAAAAAGAAAATAATAAAGCACCGGCGGTACCGGTATCGGCGGGAAAACAGCCGCGACCACAAGAAAATAAGAAAAATAAAGGATTTTTAAAGGAAAAAATTTCTGCGGTGACAGGACGACGTCCTGTTGGCTCCGCGGAAAAACGAAAACTGAGGAGAGGCAGTGGGAAAGGCGGGAAGTCACCGCGCAGGCGCGAGGGATGCTCCCAAAAGCTTTCTGATTGGATGCTGGGGAGCATTCCCGTGCAGGCTCCGTCGGTACCGACGTACCCATATGTGAAGACTCATTCCTGCTTGTTCCTGGAGATATTATGATACAGCAGCCTAATCAGGCCATGTAAGCAAGTGTATCCCATCCATAATGCTTCTAAGTCAATATATCGTATCTCATAGGACGTCTGCCGCTCTTGCTGCCAAAGGTAATGCGAGACCTGCAAATATGCACTTAAGTCCCTTGACCCCAAAGGGTATTTTTCTTTCAATTCTGTGGGCCTCATCACAATCTATAAGCTTAGCAAAAGTATTAATGCCTAGCCTCTCCCATCTCCGAAACATCCCTTCCCTCCCAGGCCCAAAATCTGGTTTGGCCCCAATGGTGGATATTTGAATTAAATTCTGTAATGCCAACAGGCCTAAATGGCTTCATCGACTGGAAGGTATGCCTTTAACAGAAACTTTAGATTGGACTTGATAGCCTTTTTACGATCGCAATCTGAGGAGAAAGAGCGCATTTATGAGAGATAGAATATAAGGGATTCCCCATGATACTACGTCACACGGATTCCCTTCTTTTAGAGTGAGCGTCATATTACTGATGCTCTCACGCCGACCATGGGAGTTCCCTAGAGTTTAAAAGCTGAAAGGGAGCCACACTCCGCATGCGCAGCATCTATGGACGTTGAAAAATACATCTAAAGGGACTCAAGAAGAACTTTTGACATGGGCAGCATCATTATTAAGTCTGAATACTAGTAAGAGGTTGGTAGAGTATTGGGGCACATTTAAATTATATATTTAAGGTAGCAATTTTGTGTTTAGATTTATATACAACACTTATACGCTTTTTTGTCTACAGATTTAAAGTTTTCAATTTTCATTTGAAGACGGTCTTTAACTTTGTCTACACCACCTCTGAAGGGGGAAGTTTTTTTGAAACCGTACCGCATCATTCACTCAAGATAAGCAGACTTTTTATTCTTTATAAGAAACAGCAAAAATTAAAAAACTTAAAAAAAAAATTGAAAAGCACTGAGCACTTTAGATTAAAAGGAAGGTCACTGATGCAATAAGAACTTATTTGTTCCCTTTTCGAGACAAGCTGTTCATAAGTCTGAGACCTATCCCCTAATGTATAATTTAGCTAGTTGGCTTTTTCAATAATAAGCAAGAACAAAACAGCTACCGTTGGTTAATTCTAGAGTGTATAAACGTATTAAAATAAGTGAATATTCACACTCTGACACTAGACCACGTTTTTGGGTCTGGGAACAGAAGTGGGGCAATTGGAAGTTGTCTGGGCTGGTGAACAGTTCCATCAAGGGTTCCTCCCAGATCTGGAAAAGCCAATTGGCAACCCTGGGGTCCAGCTGCCACTTGTGCGGCTGGAAGACTCTGCTCAGCCTGTCGGCCAGAAGGCTGTCCACGATGCACATATTTAGCCTTGTGAATCTTCTGTCACCACCTGCATCACCAGCCAGTGCTGGTCCAGACGGACAACCAGGTGATGATGTTCTATGTGAACAAACGGGGGGGGCACGGGGTCTCATGCCCTTTGTCAGGAGGCAGTGGTCCTCTGCTCGTATGCAATCTAACAGGGTATCCTCCTGCGGGAAGATTCGCAGGGCTAAGTATATGGCCTGCAGTTCAGCTCCTGGAGGTTGATCTGCTGGGTGCTCTTCATCTGGTGACCAGTTGCCCTAGGTGCGGGGCTCCCCAGCCGTGCAGGGAGGCGTCCGTGGTGAGGACCCTTGAGGGGCTCGGGGCCTGAAAAGGCATGCCCGCCTCAAGATGCTGGAGATATTGCCACCAGATCAGGGAGTCTTCCAGTTGGCGGGTTACCAAAACCCTGTCTCTGAGGCATCCTGTGGCCTGAGACCACTGGTCCCGGAGACACCACTACGCTGCCCTCATGTGAAGGTGAGCGTCTGGGGTGATGTGGACCATGGAGGCCATGTGCCCGAGGAGCAGAAGCAGCCGGGCGGGCATTAAGGGACGGTACTGTATGTCCCGTGCCAGTCCTGAGATGGTCGGCTCAGTCCCTGGGCAAGAAGGCCTTTGACTAGAGTGTCAAGCTTTGCCCCGATAAACTCCAGACGCTGTGCGGGAGGAGGTGAGACTTGGGGTAGTTTATGACAAAGCCCATGTGCTGCAGAACCTGGATGGTGCCTGTGGTGGCTTGCTGCAGCTCTGAGGCTGTGCCTCCCTTTAAGAGCCAGTCATCCAGGTAGGGAAAGACAAAGACCCCCTGGAGACAGAGGAAGGCGGCCACGACTGCCAGGCATTTTGTAAAGACTCTTGGGGCAGAGGCCAAGCTGAAAGGGAGCACCCTGTACTGAAAATGCCTGCCCCCACTATGAACCGCAGGTACTGCCTGTGGTTGCGGTTAATGAGGATGTGGGTATAGGCATCCTGGAGGTATGGCAGCAATGTTCCAAGGGAGAGCATCTTGAACTTCACCAGGAATTTGTTGAGGTTGCACAGGTTGAGGATGGGCCTGAGGCCCCCCTGTTCTTTTCGGCACAAGGAAGTACCTGGAATAGAACCCCTTGCCCTTGAGATGGTGGGGCACCAGTTGCACCGCTTTGTCCTTGAGAAGACCTGCCAACTCCTTCAGAAGAAGGTCCCGGTGGAGGGGATACCTGAGGAGCTCTCCCGGGAAATAAGGGGGAAGTGTCTGAGTCAGGTGGAGGAGGTAACCCTCCTTGACTACCCAAAGTGTCCAGGAGTCGGTGGTGATGGTCACCCACCTCTGGGCTGCTGATCTCCTGGACCGGAGCCAGTTCCTGGGGTTTTGGAGCCCTCTGCATACGAGGGCCATGCCCCTATCCCTTGGCCTGCTGACCCTGTTGGGGAGCTGGGGAGGCCTGAAAAGGTGGGTAATTTTTGTAAGCAGCCCCTTTCCTCGGGTAGAAGGACTTTTTACCCGAGCCCTTCCGTTGGGGAGGGGCAGCGGTCATTTTAGAGAGCCTGGTCCTTGTCATGAACTCGGTCTCCAGCAAGGCAGCCTTGTCAGTCATGGGTTTGCCAAAGATGTTCTCTCCTTGGCATGGGACATCAACCAATTTGTCCTGAACCCACTGCTCGAGCCACACACTGATGCCCGCCGCCGACTCAAGACATGAATTTGGAGCACTCACGAACTGCCTTGGCCAGGTTCTTGAACCGCTGTAAGGGTTCCTCAGAGAGACCAGCTGAGAACCCGGCGAGTTCCTTCACCAGGTCTCTCAGGTACATGCCCCATGTATAGTTGGTAGGCCTGGATGCAGCCGATGAGCATTAAGCCCTGGTAACACGTTCTGCCAAGGGCGTCCAGGATGCAGGCCTCCCTGCCAATGGCCACCCATGGCCGACTCCATCACCATGTCAGAGTTGGGCAGCTAAATAATAATCCATATCATCTGGGATCCCCAGTCCTCCCTTCTCCTTGTAGCACAGAATACTCTTTTATCTATCACTGTATCTCTTATTCTGTCCTTTCTTATCAATGGCGTTCTTTTCATTTTTTCTGTAACTTTTATGTAATATTGTAAACCGCTCTGATGCTTTGGCTTGAGCAGTATATCAAATGTAATTAAACATTAAACATTCTGCATGCTATTCGAGGAGGGCAGTGCCTTCAAATAAAGGTGGAGATCTTCCCTTGAAGCCGTCATGGTTTTAGCTGAGGGACCTTTATGGGCAAGGTCTGGAATAGGTACAATAAAGCGTAGTTACTCACCTGTAACAGGTGATCTCCAGGAACAGCAGAAATTTAGTCTTCACATATGGGTATCGTCGGTACCGACGGAGCCTGTGTGGGAACGCTCCCCAGCGTCCAATAGGAACGTTTTTGGGAGCATCCCTCAGCACATGCGCACTGCCTTCCCGCCTTTCCAACTGTCCCTCTTCAGTTAAGTTTGTAGCTGAATGAAAGGATAGAGGGAGAGAGGAAAGAGACAGAGACAACTTCTAGGGGAGGTGTGTGGGTTATGAAGACTAAATTCCTGCTGTTCCCGGAGATCACCTGTTACGTGAGTAACTACGCTATCTCCAGGAATGTAGTCCTCACATATGGGGACTCCCTAGTTGAAGATGCCACGGAGATAGCCCCAGGAAGCTGCCACCTATAGTAAGGTGGGCCATGCTTCCTCCCAGGGTTGGTGGGTAGGAGTTGAATTAGGTCTGAAAGAGATTTTGAAGAACAGCCTGGCCAAAGAAGGCATCCCGACGGGAGGCTTTATCTAGGCAGTAGTGGGCTGTAAAGGTGTGTACCGAAGCCCAGGTGGCTGCTCGACAAATGTCATCAATAGACACAGAGTGAAGGTTAGCCATAGAGGCTGCCATGACTCTCACATTATGAGCTGTGACATGGCCTTGAAGAGGAAGACTCTTACTCTCATAAGCAAAGGATATGCATTGTGCAATCCATTTGGATAGAGTTCTCTTGGAGACTGGAAGTCCCAAATGACTAGAATCAAAAGCAATAAAAAGTTGAGAAGACTTTCTATGTTGCTGTGTTCTTTGTAGGTAAAAAGCCAAGGCTCTTTTACAATCCAAAGTATGAAGGTTCCTTTCTGCATTAGAGGCATGAGGCCTCGGAAAGAATACAGGAAGATAAATTGATTGATTTAAATGAAAAGACGAAACCACCTTTGGCATAAAGTGTGGATGAGTTCTGAGAACAACCTTATCATGGTGAAACCTAGTATAAGGAGGATCAGCCACTAAAGCTTGCAATTCACTAATGCGATGTCAAGGCCTAATGGGAGACAGCCAACATGGCTTTAGACAAGGAAGATCTTGTCTTACTAATCCTGTTATGTTTTTTTGAAGGTGTGAATAAACAGGTGGACAAAGGTGAGTCGGTTGATATAGTGTATCTGGACTTTCAGAAAGCCTATGACAAGGTACCTCATCAGAGACGTTTGGCAAAAATAAAGAGTCATGGGATAGGAGGCAGTGTACTACTGTGGATCAGGAACTGGTTAAAAGATAGAAAGCAGAGGGTAGGGCTAAATAGACAATTTTCCCAATGGAGAAAGGTGAATAGTGGTGTACCCCAGGGATCTGTGCTGGGTCCGCTGCTTTTTGACATATTCATAAATGAACTGGAAAGTGGAATAACGAGTGAGGTTATCAAATTTGCAGATGACAAAAAACTATTTAAAGTTGTTAAAACCCAAGAGGATTGTGGAAAATTGCAAGAGGATCTTGATAAACTGGAAGACTGGGCATCAAAATAGCAGATGAAATTTAATGTGGACAAGTGCAAAGTTATGCACCTAGGGAAGAACAACCCAAACTATGGCTACGCGATGCAAGGTTCCACATTAGGAACCACCACCCAGGAAAAAGATTTAGGCGTCATTGTGGATAACATGTTAAAACATTCGGCCCAGTGTGCAGCGGCGGCCAAGAGAGCAAATAGAATGCTAGGTATCATAAGGAAAGGAATGGAAAATAAAACAAAAGATATTATAATGCCTCTATATCGTTCCATGGTGAGACCGCACCTTGAATATTGTGTGCAATTCTGGTCGCCGTATCTTAAAAAGGATATAGCGATATTAGAAAAGGTTCAGAGAAGAGCCACTAAAATGGTAAAGGGGATGGAAGGATACTCCTATGAAGAAAGGCTAAAAAGGTTAGGGCTCTTTAACCTGGAAAAGAGACGGCTGAGGGGAGATATGATAGAAGTCTATAAATTAATGAACGGAGTGGAACGGGTAAACGTAGATTGATTGTTTACGTTATCAGAATATAGAAAGACTAGGGGACATGCAATGAAGCTACAAGGTAAAGTATTTAAGACTAATAAAAGAAAACATTCTTTCACTCAACGTGTAATCAAACTTTGCAATTTGTTACCGGAGGATGTAGTAAAGGCTGTTAGTGTAGCTGGGTTTAAAAAAGGTTTGGACAAGTTCCTGGAGGAAAGGTCCATAAACCATTTTTAAGAAGGGACCCAGGATATCAATGCTTGACCCAGTACAAGCAATGCGGAACCTGTGTCTTTTGGGGAAACTGCTAGGTACATATGACCTAGATTGGCCACTGTTGGAAACAGGATACTGGGCTTGATGGACCTTGGTCTGACCCAGTATGGCATATCTTATGTTCTTATGTTCAGAGGTGATTGCAATTAGGAAGATGACCTTCCAGGACAAAAGCTTTAATGTTGTAGTGGCTAAAGGTTCAAAAGGCGGTTTCATGAACTGCCCGAGAACTAGATTTAAATCCCATGCCACCGGTGGTGGCCTGATGGGAGGCTTTGTTAATAGAAGACCTCTCATAAATCTTGATATGAGTGGATGAGAGGAAATTGGTTGTCCATTTAGAGGCTTATAGGAAGCTGCAATTGCACTAAGATGGGCTCTTACTGAATTGGTCTTTAGACCAGAATTTGATAAATGAAGTAGATACTCTAGTATCGATTCCAAAGGTATCATAAGGGGGTTTAACCCCTTCTGTGAACACCATATAGTAAAACGTTTCCATTTGAAGGCGTAAGAGCGTCTTGTGGAAGGTTTTCTAGAAGCCTGAAGGATATCCTTTACCTGTTGGGAAAGGTTGAGATCCTTTAGGTCTAAGCTTTCAGCAACCAGGCCCTGAGATGAAGGGACTGGGGATTCGGGTGCCATAGCATCCTGTTCTCTTGGGAGAGGAGATATGGAGCATAGCCTAACTCCAGAGGTGCAGCTTGAGAGAGATGTAGAAGCAGGGGATACCACGTTTGCCGTGGCGCTATGAGGATCATACGACCTCTTTCTCTCTGAAGCTTGAAGAGTGTTTTGGGGATGACGGGAATGGGTGGGAAGGCATAGAGGAAGTCGTGACCCCAGTGAAGAAGGAAGGTGTCCCTTGCCTGGCAATTTTGAGCCGGAATTCTGGAACAGAACCGGGGAAGTTTGGCAATCAGTGGATTTGCAAATAGGTCTATGTCTGGGGTTCCCCAGATCTGAAATATCTTGGCCACCTGGTTTAGGTGGAGAGATCATTCGTGAGGCAGCAGTACTCAGCTGAGTTTGTCTGCCCAAAGGTTTTGAATGCCTGGAAGATATACCACGAGAAGGTGAATTTGATGCTCTCTGGCGAGGGTCCATAGTCGTAAAGCTTCGTTGCATAACGACAGAGAGCCTGTTCCCCCCTGCTTGTTCACATAGAACATAGCTACTTGATTGTCCATTTGGACTAGGCCTGTCTTGTAGCTGAGCTGGGCATGCAATACTCAAAGAGCCAGATACATTGCTCTGAGTTCCAGGAGGTTTATGTGAAGACAAGCCTCCTGTGGAGTCCAGGTAACCTGGGTAGAGAGATGATGCAGGTGTGCTCCCCATCCCACCTGTGATGCATCTGTTGTTAGGGTAGCCTGGAATAGGGGTTGCTGGAAAGGAGACCCCACTAGAAAATTTTCCAGTGATTGCCACCATTGGAGGGACAAAATCAGTCGTTGTGAGTTTGATATCTTGTCCGACAGATGTCCTGTGGCCTGTGTACACTGTGTGGATAGGGTCCACTGGGCTGCTCGCATATGAAGGCGAGCATAGGGAACCATATGAACCGTGGATGCCATATGTCCCAATAGTTGTAGTAGTTCTCGAGCAGTTAGGGAGGACTTCACTGCTGCTTGAGAAGCTAACGGCACTATGCGAAGACAGCGGGGTTGTGGGAGAAAAGCCCTTGAATGTCTGGTATCTAAACGAGCTCCTATGAACTCCAGGAACTGAGAAGGAGCAAGTTGGGATTTTGGGAGGTTTATGACCAATCCCAAGTATTGAAGGATTCGCATTGTGCGAGACAGTGCAGAGCTGGCTTCTGGAACCGTGGGGGCTCGAATGAGCCAGTTGTCTAAGTAAGGGAAGACGAATATCCCTAGGGTTCGCAAAAATGCAGCTACTACTGCCATGCTGAAGTCAGACCAAAGGGAAGAACCCTGTATTGGAAATTTTTTCCCTTGAAAAGGAATTGTAAGAATTTCCTGTGATCTGGATGAATCAGAATGTGAGTATATGCATCCTTTAGATCTAGAGAACAAAGCCAGTCCTGACTTTGAAGGTATGGCAGAAGAGTTCCCAGAGAAATAATTTTGAACTTTTCTCGGAACAGATATTTGTTCAATTCTCTGAGGTCTAGAATGGGTCTGTGTCCTCCTATTTTCTTTGGAATAAGAAAATAGGGGGAGTAGAACCCTGTACCCTGTTGAAGAATGGGCATCTCCTCTATTGCTCCTTGAGCAAGGAGTGTTGAGACCTCTTTATCCAGTAGATAGTCTGTAGAGGTTTGGGAACTGAACTGTCTTACGATTGTAGGAGGGGGCATGCTGTGAAAATGAAGCTTGTACCCCTCTCCCACAATGGACAGAGTCCAATTTTCTGCTGTTATTTGGTGTCATCTGTTGGCAAAATGACACAACCTGCCTGGAATGTTTAGGGGTTCTGGACCTTTCAGGAGCAGGAAGGCTAAGTTCTCTATGAAGGAGTCAAAGCTCTTGAGGGGGCTGGGCCTGTGGAGCTGGTTGAGCTCTAAGGCCTTTTAGCTTCTTTTGTCTGGATAGTTGTTGTTGTTGACCTTTCTGGGCAACTTGACCCTGAGCTTGCCCTTGCTGGGTTTAGGACAGATAATACTTCCTCTTTTTGCTGAAAAAGGGTTTTTTATAGGGTTTCTTTTTGGCTGGAGTGGCTGTAGATTTTGACAATCTATCTAAAGTGATATTGTAAGCATTTATCTCATTAGCCTTTTCCTGCCAATTCTTGCCAAAGAGGTTTTCTCCTGTGCAATGGATGTTTCCCAATTTATCCTGTACACAAATCTCCAAGTCTGATGCCTGAAGCCAGGCAATCCGACGCGCACCAATGGCAATAGCAGAGGTTCTGCTGATGCATTCAAAGCAGTCAAAGGCTGCACGGTTTACAAACTTGAAGACATCTTGAGCATGCTTGACAAGAGTAAGGAAGTCTTGTCATTTGTCATCAGGGAGAAGGGGGCTCATAAGCTCCAAATCTCCTGTGACCTCTGAGGAACATTCCCATATATAAAATATATGAGCTGATCCTAGCTGAAAGCATGGAAGCCTGAAATGTTCGTCGCCCAAAAGCGTCAAGAGTCCTGCATTCACGACCTGGAGGATTGGATGCATGTCTTTTTGCACTTTTCATCCTACGCATGGCTGACTCCACTACCATTGAATGATGTGGTAGCTGAGTCTTTTGACAACCAGGACATGGTGTAACTCGATACATGGTATTGAGTCTCCTAGAATGAGGAGATGTGGTCAAAGGTGTCTCCCACATTCTGAGCATCAAATCATGAAGAATTTCATGAATGGGCAGAGTGGCTGCCTCCTTGGGAGCCTTAGGGTATTGGAGAATTTCCAATTCCTTTGCTCTAGGTTCTTTTTCAGGAGCTACCATGATTGAAAGGCCTCAGCCACATCACAAATAAAATCCTGAAAAGACATGTCTTCTGGAGGAGACATTCTGCGTTGGAGAGAAGACGAGTCTTCTGGGAGAAACACTCTGGTACCGGCAGAATTATCAGAGTCATCGGAATCGGAGGATTTGAAGTATCTCTGATCCCGATGTTCATGCAAAGCATGGTCTCGGTATCGATCGAAGTCGGTATTGATCGAAGTCGGTACCGAGTTGGTCCGGTACCGATCTGTTGATGCCAGCAAAAGTCGGCATGGGAAGAATTCCCACCGGGGCCGGTACCGTTGGTGCTGGCACCGGCATCGGTACCGGTGCCCTTGAAGCATCGGGGTCAACGGTACCGCAGCTGTAAGGAGAGCTGCAAGACTGCATTCGATAACGAGGAATCTCTGGTCTATCAATGCTGCCGATGCTTGGGTATCGGTACCTAAAAAAGCGGACGGAACCCCTGAGCATAGCACCAGTAGTTATGCCGAGGTCGATGCCTCGAGAACATCCTGGAACCCCGTTGATGTTTTGGAGGCCGAAGCCTTCCACCGGGGCTGTTTTGCCCGTGTAGTTTCCTCAAGGGCTATGCCAATGGCCTCTCGATGCTTTGAAGGAGAGCTACTCTTTGAGGACCAGCTCTTATGTTTAGTTACCTGAAATCCATAGGAGGAAGATGAGGCTCTTGAAGACGTCGATGCAATGGACCTGGCATCCGAAGAAGAGGGTACCGAGCTTTGCAGCTCGGTTCTGTCTTCCTCTTTTAGTCATCCCCATACAAGAGAGACATTCAGATGGGGAATGGTCAGGGACTAAACATTTTAGACACCAGTCATGGGTGTCGGTGACGGAGATGGTACTCCCACACTTAGTACATTTTTTTAAACCACTAGCTGGTTTTTCCATCTTTTAGGAAAAATGGGGCCTAATGCCCAAAATGGCGCCTAGCACCAAAAAGAAAAAGTTTCTGAAGAGAAACAGTTCAAAAGTATATATATATATTTTTTTTTTAGAAAAGAAAAAAGAAGAACCGGCGGTACCAGTAGGTGTCGTGCGGAGGCAGACGCGACCACAAGAAAAGTTTAAAGAAGAAATTTTCTGCGGTGACAGGGAATGTGTCCTGTCGGCTCTGCGGAAAACGAAGAACTGAAGAGGGACAGTTGGAAAGGCAGGAAGGCAGCGCGCATGTGCTGAGGGATGCTCCCAAAAGCGTTCTTATTGGACGCTGGGGAGCGTTCCCGCGCAAGCTTCGTCGGTACCGACGATACCCATATGTAAGGACTACATTCCTGCTTGCTCCTGGAGATTCATTTTAACTGCCGCCATTCTTCCTAGCCAGGACAATTCCCCGTTCTCCCATCTCTCTAGATCTCTCCTAATCTGTCTCAACAATGAGGTCTATTTTACTGCGTACATCCCCTCTGGCACTCGGGTAATCTGAACCCCAAGTTATTGAAGACAGGTTTCAGCCCATCTTAAAGTATAATGTTCCTTTACAACCTCTGTACCAAATCCCTTGCAAGGTTAATATTGAGGGCCTCAGTTTTGTCCAGGTTAATCTTAAAGTCCAACAGAAAAGCACAAAACCATGTAATTTAATATGAACCCAGTCCAAACGTGGTAAAAAGAAAGGACAAGCACTGTATTAAAATATTTGAACAGGGGTATAATATAACAGCCAAGCTGACCCGAAACAGGCCGTGTTTCAGTTATGCCTTCATCAGGGGTACTCTTGGCATACAATGATAGGGAAAAGAACTTCTTTTTGTTATAACCCCTTCTGTTGTCTTGTAAACTAATTTAAAATCACTTTGGAAATATGTTCACAAAGACATGCAATGACTGCACACCGCTTGAAAATCAGCTGAGAATCTCAAGTCGACTTGAGATTCTCAGCTGAATTCTTGGTGCTCCTTTCTAGCTGTCCAGACCAGCTGGCGTGCCCACCTAATACTATCCCCTGTCTGCCTTCCCTGGACGAACCCAGTCTGATCAGGGTGTACCAGGGCCGGCATAAGTGCCCCCAGCTGACTGGCCCAAACCTTAGCCAGCATTGTATCATTGATATTTAATAATGATATCGGCTGGTAGGACCCGCAGACCGCAGTGTCCCAGCCCGGATTTGGTATCACTGATATGGCTGCTTGCCTCATAGAAAGTGCCATCTCTCCCACCTCAAGGACACCACTAAATACTCTTTTCAAGAGAGGCAGTACGTTGGGTGTCATTTTCTTATAGAAAAGGCCTACATTGCTTGTTTATGGAGAGATCCTTCTCCTCGTTTTCTTATTTAGGACCCCCGTTTTGGAATTCATTCCTATTGTATAACAATCAGTAGTCCCATTTACGCAACTTCAAAAAGGCGCAAAGACCTGAGTTTTTTCATTTAGATTTTGGACAAGAGAGGGATGAAGAGTTAAATTGGGAGTATTTTTTTTATAAAACATGAATATTTTAATACTGCGCTTTATGTTTGCATTTTATTCTGTAAACCGCCTTCAAGTTATTCAACTTTGAAGAGCAACCTATCAAATCTCAAATCAATAAAATCAGGCAAAAAATAGATGCAGGAAAATCAAACAGTTTGATATTGAAAAATATAAAGGCCACTGTTGCTCAATGCACCAATGCTGGCTGAGGGAACACTTCATATTGGGCTTTAGGAAGACTGTTAAAGAGGCTTCTTCTGGCAATTCAAGTTACTGTGACATGGAGTAAGAGAAGGAAAACTGCTGCCCAACTTTTAAAGACTCTTCACTGGTTGGCTGTTGTGGCATAAATTAAATTTAAGCTATTGGTCCTAGCCTTTCAGGTATTGCACTATGGTTGTTCACCATATTTGTTAGGCTGCCTGAAATGATGCATGTCACTATGGCTGGGCAAGGCACATGAGACAGGGACTAGTTCCCGAAACGTGCACGTCGTGTGTTTCAACCTTATATGACTGGCAGCGGTGAAGAAGAAATTAGACCTTACCTGCTAATTGTCTTTCCTTGAGTATTCTCCGGGCCAGTCCAGGAACATGAGGGTAGTCAATCCCTTCTAGCAGCTGAGGACTGAATTCTGAAGTTTTGCAGATATCAGGTATCTGGCTCCCCCTACTGGCGAAACTTCAGTCTATTTCTATCCAAGCAGTCAACCAAGAGAACCTATAACTTGACAACGACAGTCATTAAAAAACAGGCAACGAAAAAAAAACAGAGAACATAGCCACCAGACAACAGCTGTTTCCCCATATATTGTCTCCCCTTACTTGAAACATTTTTTTTCCTTCTTTTTCTATATCGTGGTGCAAGTATCCCCGTAAGCAAAACGAGGAAGCCCCACAGACCCTCGTCCTCTCCACTCAAGGCTCCTGAAGCGGCAATATCGTGTGCTGTGTACTCTACTTACCGCTGTGTTTGCAACTGAGAAAAAAGCTACTCGAGGAGTGGATGAGGAACGCAGTAAGGACAGAACCCCAATCTCGAACAATCCAGAAACCAGGGGTGGGTCCTGGAATGGCCCGGAGAATACTCAAGGAAAGACAATTAGCAGGTAAGGTCTAATTTCTTCTTCCTTTTCGTCTCTCCGGACCAGTCCAGGAACATGAGGGAAGTACCAAAGCAGTACCTAACCATGGGAGGGACCCGCCAGGTCCGCTATGATGGCCGACGCCCCCACAGTTGCATCTCTCCGAGCCTGAACATCCAAACGGTAACGCCTTGCAAAAGTGTGAAGCGATGACCACGTAGCCGCCCGGCAAATGTCAGCAGGCGGAATCAACGCCATCTCGGCCCAGGACGCCGCCTGGCTCCGAGTGGAATGAGCATGGAGCCCCTCCGGAGGCAACTTGCCACAAGCCTGATACGCCGCTACTATGGCCTGCTTCACCCATCTCGCAATAGAGGCCTTAGATGCCGCTTCCCCTTTTTTAGGCCCCCCCAAACAGCACAAACAACCGATCCGTTTTACGAAACGAGCTAGTCCTCTTAAGGTATTTCTTGAGCATCGTACCTAAATCCAATTTCTCAAGCACTTTGTCTATAGGAAGATTGCCCTGGTTCCGAAAAGTCGGAAGCGAAATAGTCTGATTCATGTGAAACTTCGACACCACCTTAGGGAGAAAGGAGGGAACCGTACGCAACATCACCTTCTCTGCCGAAAACTGAATGTACGGTGCCTTACAGGAGAGCGCCTGGAGATCTGAAATCCTCCTTGCAGAACACAAGGCTATCAAGAAAGTCACTTTCCAGGAGAGATCCCAGAGCAAAATGTCTGCCGCTGGGCTCAAAAGGAGGCCGCACCAATGCTTCAAGAACTAGATTCAGATCCCAAGCCGGAACAACCGCCCTAAACGGAAGACGAATGTTCCTCACCGCCCTGAAGAACCTAAGAATATCGGGATGAGAAGCTAGCTGAAGACCTTTGACGGAACCTCGAAAACAGGAGATAGCTGCCAAATGCACCCTAATAGTACTGAGAGCTAAACTCTTAACTAGCCCGTCCTGTAAAAAAGGCAGCACCTGAGGCACCAACGCGTCGCCTGGACGAAGATTTCTTTCCCCGCACCAGTTCTCAAAGACCCGCCAAACACGGATATAAGCTAACGATGTGGAAGTCCTGCGGGCCTGCAAAAGGGTGTTAACAACCGAAGATGAATAACCTCTCCGACTTAACCTTTCCCTTTCAAGAGCCAAGCCGTAAGCGAGAAGCGATCCACATGTGGCATGAGCAGGGGACCCTGAGCTAACAGGTTCTCCCGAACGGGTAGCCTCCAGGGCTTGGCTAATAAGAGACGAACTAGATCTGCATACCACGCTCTTCTGGGCTAATCCGGGGCAATGAGAATCACCGGACTGGCGTGGCCTTCTATCCTTCGAATGACTCTCCCTATCATTGGCCATGGAGGGAAGACATAAAGCAATTTCTCGGCCGGCCAAGGCTGCGCGAGGCCGTCCAGCCCCTCCGCCATACGCTCTCTGCGTCTGCTGAAAAACCGACTTGCTTTGGCATTGTCGAAGGTGGCCATCAAGTCCATCACCGGCTGACCCCACCTCCGAGTCAGGTCATGAAATACTGCTGAGTTCAATTCCCATTCTACGGGATCGACGACATGACGGCTGAGATAATCAGCCTGCACATTGTCTTTTCCTGCCACGTGAGCCGCCAACAGGGCCACCAGATGCGCTTCCGCCCAGGCCATCAAGCGTTGACTCTCCTCCAACAGGAGAGCACTCCTTGTTCCTCCCTGACGATTGATGTATGAGACTGTCACCGCATTGTCCGAGAACACCCTCACCGCTTTGTTCTCCACCAGAAGAAGAAACTTGCGAAGAGCCAGGGAAACCGCCCTGAGCTCTAGAAAGTTTATGGAAGCATTCCGAAGTTCCGGCGGCCACGAGCCTTGAGCGATGGAGGTTTGACAATGAGTTCCCCAGCCCTGGAGACTGGCATCCGTAGTGAGGAGAATCCAGTCGGGCTGTCGTAAGGGAACTCCCGCTCTGAGATGGGCCGGATCCAACCACCAGCGGAGACTGTCGCTCACTTCCTGCGACCTGGGCAATCTGCGAGTGAGAGGATGGTCTTGCGGAGACCAACGGGACAGCAATGCTTGCTGCAAAAGTCGCATATGGGCTCTCGCCCACGGTACTAGGTCTAGAGCTGCCGCCATAGACCCTAGGAGTTGCAAATAACGCCATGCTGTTGGCGCTTTGAGATGCAAGAACTGTGCGACTTGCTTCAAAATCTTCTGAACCCGGCATTCCGGCAGAAAAACGTAGCCTACCTCCGTATCAAACATCGCTCCCAAATAGAGGAGCCTCCTTACAGGTTGCAACTGGCTCTTGGCCTGGTTTATAACCCAACCAAGCTGTTCCAGGAGATGTACCACTCTCGCTGTTGACCGCGACTCGGACGGCACCCGAATCAGCCAGTCGTCGAGGTAAGGATGTACCAGGACCCCCTCTCGTCTCAGGGCCGCCGCCACTACCACCATCACTTTTGTGAAGGTCCTCGGCGCAGTGGCCAAGCCAAACGGCAAGGCTCGAAATTGAAAATGACCCATGTGAACTGCAAACCAGAGGAACTGTGGTGCTCGGCCCTGATAGGAATATGAAGATAGGCCTCGGTTAGATCTATGGACGTAAGCACCTCGGTCGGTTGCACCGAACGTATGACGGATCGAAGTGTCTCCATGCGGAAGTGAGGAACCCGCAAACAGCGATTCACGTTTTTGAGATCCAAAATAGGCCTAAACGTTCCCTCTTTCTTGGGAACGACGATATAAATGGAGTATCGACCTGAACCTAACTGGTCTGGAGGAACCGGAACTACCGTTTGAAGGCGTAACAACCTTTGGAGCGTAGCCGAGATCGCCAATTGTTTCTCCGCCGACCCGCATGGAGACACCACGAAAGCCTCCGCCAATGGACGAGCGAACTCTAGCGCGTACCCATCGCAAATAATTTCTAATACCCATTGATCGGACGTTATGGAGGCCCAGACAGAAAGAAAGCTCCGCAGCCGTCCCCTTAACGGGATATCTGTCTGGACCAACCTCGTTTCATTGCTGTTTTTTATTTGTACTTTGTTGGGCACCAAAATAACCTCTACCGAATCCTCTAGCACCCCGAAAGGACTGGCCCCTGGACACAAAGCGCGCCCTCGGATACGGAGCAAAACGCGATCCCCTAAACTTGCAAAAATCTCGCGCGGGACCCCTGTGCGTCACCCCAGGCTTCCGAGCCTTTGGCCTGTCCTCTGGGAGCCTGCCACCTTTAGAGTCCCCGAGATCCTTAACAATCTTTTCCAAGGCCGCTCCGAACAACAGGGTGCCCTTATAAGGAAGCTTACTCAACCGCGCCTTTGATGAGGCGTCCGCCACCCAATTTCTTAACCATAGGAACCACCGAGCCGCAATTACCGCCGCCATGGACTTCGCTGAAATCCTAATGAGATCATAAAACGCATCCGCTAGATAAGCCGCCGCTGACTCCAGCTTCGCTCCTTCCTCCTCTTCCTTGCGGGAGGTAGCACCACTTTGGATCCACCTAATGGAGGCTCGAGAAACATAAGCCCCACAAATAGCTTTAAGAGACAGCGCACAAGACTCAAAAGTCTGCTTCAGCAGGGACTCCAATCTTCTATCCTGCAAATCTTTTAGTGCTGCGCCGCCCTCCACAGGGATAGTGGTTTTCTTAGTGACTGCCGAAACCAAGGTATCCACTTTAGGCATTTTTAACTCCTGCTCCTCGTGCGGCAAGGGATACAAGCGACTAATAGCCCGAGCTCCCCGCAAGGAAGCTTCCGGACATTCCCACTCAGACGCCACCATCTGCTTCATGACCCTGTGGACAGGAAAACATTTCTGTTCTGATTTAAAACCTTGCAGAAGAGGGTCTTCCAAAGGCTCCTCCTGAGCCACCGGCACGGCCAGATTTAAAGCTGCCAAAGTCTGTGCAATCAGCGGTCCGAGCTCCTCTTTCCTAAACACCCGGAACATATTAGGATCCTCGCTGCCTTGCTCAGCATCCTCGAAATCTAGAGGCCACTCCATACCGGCCTCTGACAGGATCTCGCCTTCCTCCAGTCCCTGAAGCCTCGAGGGGTGCTGTCCGAAGCTATCGGAGCTCCCCTCAGCGCCCAGGGCCATTTTAGAGGACCCTTCCCCCGGGTCTGATAAAGAAAATTGTTTTCCCAAGGGATCCACAACCAGAGGGGAAGAGCTCTTATCCTGAGCCTGTTGCCACTTCAAGCAGTAAGCTTGATGCAATGCCAAAATAAACTCTGCAGAGAAAACCGATTTTAAGTCCCCCGTTATGGAAGCTTGTGACTGTGGGGGAGCTTCCTGCACGTGCCCAGGCTTCTTAGATTTGCATTTTTTCTTTGCGTGTTTCTCCTGAAGAGAATTCAAAACTGGAGCTGCAGCCGAGATGGCCGCCGTTCCCGCCATTTCTGAAGAGCTTGGAATGCCCCCTGCATTCACGCCTGCTTCAGGCCTAGTTTCCATGCCCGTACGACGAAACGACGAAAAACCACAAGGAAAAACTGAAGTAGCCCCGAGAGAAACAGAAAAACCGGGAAAAAGAGAAGCCAACCGCCCGTGCAAAGCGCTACCGGCTTTAAAACTCGCCGCCGAAAAAAAGAAAAAAAACACCGAAACCAGCGTGCTCTCCCGAAAAACAAAAGCTAAACACACGTACCTGCAGAATCGCTAAGCAAGGCAATTCTGATTTTCAGACCCCCAAATCTGCTGCTAGCGGCAGAGGTGATCTGTACCCGGAGGAGGCTTGAAGGTCTCTGGGGCTCCCAGCACCACTTGCCTGCTCCCCGGGGAGAAACCGGAGCTGTTGCCTGAGGCAGGCTCTGCCTCCCGTGCTCCGTATCAGGGGAAAAGAAAAAAGTACCCTTTGCTGTCCTAGATCCCTGCTAGGGACCCAGTCCTATAAGAAGTACTGTAGCTAAAAGCAAATAAAAAATAAAACCAAAAGATTTGAATTTAATCTAACTCCTCCTCATGTCTCCGGGAGCCAGCAAGAGTAATGCCCTAAAGCTGCTGAGGACTAAAGAGACTGAGGTTTCGCCAGTAGGGGGAGCCAGATACCTGATATCTGCAAAACGTCAGAATTCAGTCCTCAGCTGCTAGAAGGAATTGACTACCCTCATGTTCCTGGACTGGCCCGGAGAGACGAAAAGGAATATGACCTTTGTTTCAACTGATACAGATTTCAGATAAGTGGCGTGTTTTAAGTTCAACTGAATTAGAAGGTAGTGAACCTATTTATGAATAAAAGAAGTTTACCGTCAGGTGTGGATGAAAATCGGTTTCAATCCTCCTTCGGCAAGCTCCGACAAAAAAAGTGACTTTAGTTTGGTAGGGGACTTTACCATCTAAAATAGCAAAAGCTAATCAAACATAAAACAGAGCCTTTTCCATGTATGCACCTGATTGCTGGAATATCCTGCCTAATAACCTAAGAGAAAGACATGAGCTGACATCATTCCATAAGGAACTTAAGACCTACTTATTTAAAGAACACTTCAAAGACTAACCATATGGCACAAAATAACCAAAATCCACACTTTTCCCCAGAAAATACTTTCCTATAGAAGTCACTTATATTGATACCCACCTCCCCCACAATTAGATTAGGGTATTTTACCCTAGTTCAAAACTCTATGTAATCAATTTTGATGACAATGTTTCTTGTTATTTGTAAACCTTTATTAGATATAGTCTCTCTGTTTCCTTTGTTCTATGCAACACAAGTGAACGACATTGTTCTATGTAGACGCTTTGATTCCCAGATAAAGCGGTATAGAAAAACAGAAAAATAAATAAATTTGGTAATATTATAAACTCATACATATAATTCACTTTGAATTCATCTGAATAATAGCAAAATATAAGAACTGATATTAATTAAAATTTTCTTTCCTTAAGTTCAGAAAGAGTAGTTACTCATCTGTAACAGGTGTTCTCCAGGAGCAGCAGGAATCAGTCCTCACATATGGGTGACATCGACGTCGATGAAAACCTTGCGGAGCATTTCCCCAGCTTTCCAAGAAAGCCTTTGGGAATGCAGGCATGCATGCGCGGTTCCCTTCCCGCCTAAAGGTGCCATCTTGCTCAGTCAAATGACACAGCTAAAAAACAGCACACAAAAATGTAAAATAAACTATGTACAACTGCAACTCCCAGGGGGAGGAGGGAGGGTTGTGAGGACTGATTCCTGCTGCTCCTGGAGAACACCTGTTACAGGTGAGTAACTACTCTTTCTCCAGGACCAAGCAGGAAGTCAGTCCTCACATATGGGTGACTCCCTAGCTCTGGGCTACCAGGAACCCAGGCTGAACAAGAGAACTCCCTCTAGTCTCAGCATCAAAGAAAAGCTTTTCACTGACAGAACCTCCAACGGTAGCCCAACAGAGGGCAGGAGTTGCCTAAACCTCAAAGAGATTCCGGAGTACTGCCTGGCCAAAAGCACTGTCCCTACAGGACTCCCTTTCCAGACACTAATGGGCCGCAAAGGTCTGGCTTGAAGACCAAGTAGCAGCCCTGCAGATGTCTACCAATGGTACAGAGCAGAGATGAGCCACTGAGGCAGCCATTGCCCTGACACGATGGGCCGTGACTCGACCCTGCAAAGGAAGGTCAGCCGCCCTGTAAGCCCAGGAGATACAGTCAGCCACCCATATGGACAAGGTATGCTTGGACACAGCTAACCCCAAATTATTAGGGTCAAAAAATATGAAGAGCTGAGTCGCCCTTCTGTGCCCCTGCGTACGGTCAACGTAGAAGGATAAGGCCCTCCTACAGTCCAGGGTATGCAGAATTGCTTCAGCCTGGCTTGCATGAGGCCTAGGGAAGAATGTTGGAAGAACCACTTCCTGGTTGAGGTGGAAAGAGGAGACAACCTTTGGGAGGAACTTTGGATGAGTCCTGAGGACTACCCTGTTCCTATAGCAGCTGGTGTAAGGCCTGTCACAGACCAGGGCCTGAAGCTCACTCACTCGCCTAGCCGAGGTTAGGGCTACCAAGAAGAGTGTCTTCCAGGATAGGAAGCGTAGAGGACAAGTAGCCATCGGCTCAAAAGGTGGGCGAGTCAGTTGCTGCAAGACCACATTCAACTCCCACTCAGGAGCAGGACGGATTGGGGGCTTGAGCAAGAGCAAGCCTCTGAGAAACCAGGACACCAAGGGGTGAACCGATAGAGAATGTCCTTCCACCAGTGAGTGGTGAGCTGCTAGAGCTGAGAGGTGGACCTGAACAGAATTGGACTTAAGTCCTTGATTTGATAAGTGCAGTAAGTACTGAAGCACTACTGGCACAGTACAGGAGAAGGGATCCTCTGTACGTAGGTGACACCAAACGGAAAACCTTTTCCATTTAAGAGCATAGGTTTTCCTAGTGGACTGTTTCCTAGAGGCTAGGACAACCTCCTCCACTTCCTGAGGTAGGCCCCAGGGAGCCAAAACTACCCTTGCAGCCTCCATGCCATCAAATTGAGAGCTTTGAGATTGGGGTGCAGAAGGGAACCCTGATCCTGAGAGAGAAGGTTGGGTTGCAACCCCAGAGGCAGTGGGGGATCCACTGCCAGCTGAAGCAGAAGTGGAAACCAAGGCTTTCTCGGCCACCTGGGAGCCATCAGCAGGACCGAGGCCTAGTCCTGAAGAATTTTGAACAGAGTTCGGGCCACCAAAGGCGTGGGAGGAAACGCATACAGGAGGCCCTGAGACCAGGGAATCAGAAAGGTATCTGCTGCTGTCCGCAGAGGATGCGGTTGCCTGGAGTAGAATTTTGGCAGTTGTTTGTTCAGAGGACTGGCAAACAGATCTATGGATGGAAGTCCCCATTTCAGGAAAATCTTCTGAACCACCAAAGGATGGAGCTGCCACTCGTGGGGCTGTAGAATCCTGCTCAACCTGTCGGCCGGGTAGTTTTCCTGGCCAGGGAGATACACAGCCTTGAAGAGCATGTTGTGCCTGAGAGCAAACAAGCAAAGGTCCTGTGCCTCCTGACAAAGGAGCCTGGACCCAGTTCCGCCCTGCTTGTTCACATAGAACATGGCTACCTGGTTGTCTGTTTGAACCAGGACAGACTGATGAGCCAGGGTTGGAGAGAAAGTTTTGAGGGCTAATCGAATAGCCCTGAGTTCGAATAGATTGATTTGCTGTGCAGCTTCCCAGGGACAATGAGCTCCCCAGCCCTGCAGGAAGGCGTCCGTGGTCAACACCACAGTGAATCCAGGAATCTGAAAAGGCACCCCTTGCAGTAGATTGGGTGGGTGCAGCCATCAGCTGAGGGAGTTCAGAAATTGTCTGGACACCCTTATCCTGTCTCTGAGGCTGCCTGTGGCCTGTGACCACTGAGTCTGAAGGCACCACTGTGCAGGCCTCATATGGAGCCTGGCATTGGGGGTCACATGTACTGTCCAAGCCATGTGGCCAAGAAGCCTCAGGCAGAGTCTGGCGGAGACCAGTGACCTGCTGAGAAACTGGTTTGCCAAGTTTATCAGTCTTTGGGCTCTGTCCTCTGGCAAGAATGCCTTTGCCAGCAGAGAGTCCAACCTTGCCCCTATGAACTCCAAGTTCTGGGATGGGAGCAAAGTGGACTTTGCAAAGTTTATGACAAAACCCAGGCTTTGAAGAAGAGCAATAGTTCTGAGGGTGGCTTGTCTGGCCTCCTGGCACGTCTGACCCCTGACGAGCCAGTCGTCCAGATAGGGGAAGACAAAGATACCCTGATTTCTCAGGTAGGCCGCCACCACTGCCAGGCATTTGGTAAAGACCCTGGGAGCGGAGGTGAGGCCAAAAGGTAGTACTCTTTTAAGTTGCGGATATGTGAACACCAAGTAGTTTACAATGTGCATGTAGAGAGGCCCCAATGGTTCAACACTGTCTTATAGTGAATCATGTGTTCAATGATCTAAGATGCTTTTGTATTGATTGGATCCCTGAGAGTGGAGGTGGTCAAAATCGTATGCTGTCAAGATGTGAACAGAAGTGGATATTTTGTTTAAATACTTTAAGTCCGTTTGGTATGAATGCTCAGACTGAGTGGAATGTATGTTTCTGAGTATAGTGGGGTGGGGGGGGGTTGGAGTCTGTTTTGATATATTTAAATGTTGTGTCTTTGGGATTACCTTAATTGCCTGTGTATGGATTTGATGTTTCATGTTCTCCGGTGTGTGGGCCGGTTCCTATTGGTGTCCTGGTTGTGGGCACTCGCGTGTTATCTTTGCATAAAGTTTCCTTAAGAGAACACATGCGTTTGTTGGACTATTCTGGGAGCTTGGATTGCTGAGTGCTGGATATGTCCATTGTTTGTTATCTTGTAGGTGTGGTATTTTATTTTGGGGCACTCCGTGGGTGAGGTTTTGTATTCTGGATGTGGTTAAACAATGCAATAGCCTCTTTTTGGAGGTTCTGTTTAAATTCAGATTGGAAAGGGTGGATGTATTTAAGTATTTAGTGTTAATTTATTTGATGCCTTCTCTCCCGTACAGCATTGTTTGAAGTGATTCCTTAAAGCAGCAATAGTGAAACGCCAGAGTGGGAATCTGACATGGCATTGGGGAGTTACCTTTAGCAGATAAGTTTAATGGTTTTGATAGTGTTTTCACGCTTGACATATTAATGTGTTTTCATGCTCTATGGGAAAAAAGGTTCTTATATATAATAATAAAAGTTGTTGTAATTGAATCCTAAAATAGTTTTTCAGGATCTTTGATGTTTTGAGTGTTAATCAAGGGCTTGAATAATTGTGTGCCCGTGATACTTTGCTCACTAGTATCGAGATCCTTTTCTCCTTTGAAATATATGTCCCATGAGATTCCAGAGATATAGATTTTTATATAATTTTTATTTGTGATGGAATGAAGTATTTTATTTATTGATAGGACATGATTGCTGGCACCCTTATAAACAATTCAAATCAGTTGATAAATTGGAAGACTGGATGTTCAAATGGCAGATGAAATTTAATGTGGACAAGTGCAAAGTTAAGCACCTAGGAAAGAACAACCCAAACTATGATTACACGATGCAAGATTCCACATTAGGAACCACCACCCAGGAAAAAGATTTAGGTGTCATCGTGGATAACATGTTGAAACCCTCCGCGCTGTGTGTAGCGATGGCCAAGAAAGCAAATAGAATGCTAGGAATCATAACGAAAGGAATGGAGAATAAAACAAAGGATATTATAATGCCTCTATATCGTTCCATGATGTGACCGCACATTGAATATTGTGTGCAGCTCTGATCGTAAAAAGGATATAGCCTTATTAGAAAAGGTACAGAGAAGAGCCACCAAAATGGTAAAGGGGATGGAAGGCTACCCCTATGAAGAGAGGCTAAAAAGATTAGGGCTCTTCAACCTGGAAAAGAGACGGCTGAGGGGAGATATGATAGAGGTCTATAAATTAATGAATGGAGTAGAACGGATAAACGTAGATCGATTGCTTACGTCATCAGAATATAGAAAGACTAGGGGACATGCAATAAAGCTACAGGGTAACCTATTTAAGACTAATAAGAAAAAATATTTTTTTCACTCAACGTGTAATCAAACTCTGGAATTTGATACCGGAGGATTTGGTAAAAGCTGTTAGTGTAGCTGGGTTTAAAAAAAGATTTGGACAAGTTCCTGGAGCAAAGGTTCATAAACCATTATTAAAGTGGACCCAGAATATCTACTGCTTGACCCAATACATGCATTGTGGAACTTGTGTCTTTTGGGGAAACTGCTAAGTACTTGTGACCTAGATTGGCCACTGTTGGAAACAGGATACTGGGCTTGATGGACCTTGGTCTGACCCAGTATGGCGTAACTTATGTTCTTAGTTTGAACAGAAAGAGTAGTTACTCACCTGTAACAGGTGTTCTCCAGGAGCAGCAGGAATCAGTCCTCACATATGGGTGACGTCGGCGCCGACGGAGCCCCCGTGCGGAGCATTTCCCCAGCTTTCAAAGAAAGCTTTTGGGAATTGCAGCGCGCATGCGCGGTCCCCTTCCCGCCCAAGGGTGCCATCTTGCTCAGTCTGATGAGACAGCAAAAAATTAGCAAAATAAATCATATGACTGCAACTCCAAGGGGAGGAGGGAGGGTTGTGAGGACTGATTCCTGCTGCTCCTGGAGAACACCTGTTACAGGTGAGTAACTACTCTTTCTCCAGGACCAAGCAGGAAGTCAGTCCTCACATATGGGACTCCCCAGCTTAAGGCTACCGGAGACCTCAAGCCGAAAAAATGAGCTCCCTCTAGCTCGTCAGCACGTAAGGAAGGAATCTTCTCTGCGAACGCCCCCGACCAGTAGCCCAACACCAGGGCCGGAGGGTAGGAATTGCCTAAACCCCAAAGAGATTATGGAGTACTGCCTGTCCGAAAGCACTGTCCCTGCGGGACTCCCTCTCAAGGCAGTAATGGGCCACAAAAGACTGGCTTGAAGACCAAGTAGCGGCCCGGCAGATGTCTGCCAACGGAACAGAGCGGAGATAAGCCACTGACGCAGCCTTCGTCCTGACACGATGAGCCGTGACTCGACCCTCCAACGAGAGGCCGGCTGCCCCATAAGCCCAGGCGATATAGTCAGCGACCCATATGGACAAAGTACGCTTGGAGACAGGGAGCCCCAACTTATTGGGGTCAAAAGAAACGAAGAGCTGAACAGCCCTTCGATGCTCCCACGTACGGTCAAGGTAGAAGGACAACGCCCTCCTACGGTCCAGGGTATGCAGAACCATCTCAGCCCGGTTGGCATGCGGCCTGGGAAAGAAGGTCAGAAGAACCACCTCCTGATTGAGGTGAAAAGGGGAGACAACCTTAGGAAGAAACTTCGGGTGAGTCCGTAATACTACCCTATTCTGGTAGAACCTAGTGTAAGGGGGATCAGACACTAGGGCCTGAAGCTCACTCACTCGCCGAGCAGAGGTAAGAGCTACCAGAAACAAGGTTTTCCAGGAGAGAAAACGGAGGGGGCAGGTAGCCATAGGTTCAAATGGCGGACAAGTAAGCCGCTGTAAAACCATATTCAGATCCCACTCGGGGGCTGGTGGACGCAAAGGAGGCTTAAGCAGGAGGAGGTCTCTGAGAAAACGAGCCACCAAAGGGTGGTTGAAAAGAGGCCTTCCGTCCACCGGCGAGTGGTGCGCTGAGAGGGCACTGAGGTGAACCCTGACAGAGTTGGACTTAAGGCATAGATTGGAGAGGTAAAGCAAATATTGCAATACTACCGCTAACAAGCACGAGAAGGGATTCTCGCTGTGTTGAGCACACCATGTGGAGAATCTACGCCACCTAAGAGCGTAGGATTTCCTGGTGGATTGCCGCCTAGAGGCTAAGACAACGTCTTCCACCTCTCGAGGCAGGAGTAGGGGAGCCAGGACTACCCTTTCAGCAGCCAAGCCATCAGATGAAGGGACTGGAGGTTGGGGTGCAAGAGTGACCCCTGGTCCTGAGACAGGAGATCGTGTTGAAGTCCCAGAGGCAGGGGAGTGTCCACCGCCAGTTGCAACAGGAGTGGGAACCATGGCTGCCTCGGCCACCTGGGGGCTATCAGAATCATTGAGGCCCCGTCCTTGAGGACTTTGAACAGTGTCCGAGACACCAGTGGCGTGGGAGGAAACGCATATAGCAGGCCTTGGGACCATGGAATCAGAAAGGCATCCGCTGCTACTCTGAGAGGATGCGGTTGTCTGGAAGAATCTCGGGAGTTGCCGGTTCAGAGGACTGGCGAAGAGATCCATGGTGGGGAGACCCCACCTGAGAAAGATCCGCTGAGCCACGAAGGGATTCAATCTCCATTCGTGTGGTTGCAGGATCCTGCTCAGCCTGTCCGCTAGGCAATTTTCCTGACTGGGAAGGTAGACAGCCTTGAGGAGGATTCCGTGATTGACGGCCCAAGAGCAGAGCCGTTGTGCCTCCTGACAGAGAAGGAAGGAGCCTGTACCTCCCTGTTTGTTCATGTAGAACATGGCAACTTGATTGTCCGTCTGGACCAGTACAGACTGGTGCGACGTGAGGTGGGAGAAGGCTCTTAGAGCTAGGCGTATCGCCCGTAGCTCTAGGAAGTTTATCTGCTGAGCAGTCTCCCAAGGAAGATGAAGCCACCACTGTAGAGAGAAGACGAGCAGGGTGGATACACTCACCGAGTCTGCAAGGCTCCCTGTGGCCTGATGCCACTGAGTTCGAAGGCTCCACTGAGCAGGTCGCATGTGCAGGCGGGCATTGGGGGTGACATGAACCGTGGAAGCCATATGGCCGAGAAGTCTCAGGAATTGCCTGGCGGAGACCAGGGAATTGCTGTGAAACTGCCTGGCTACATCCATCAACTGGAGGGCCCTGTCCACTGGCAGAAAAGCCCTCGCCTGAAGAGTGTCTAGCCTTGCTCCTATGAATTCCAAGTTCTGGGACGGGAGCAAAGTGGACTTTGCGAAGTTTATGACAAACCCCAAGTGCTGAAGCAGAGCCACAGTGCGAAAGGTGGCCTGACTGACCTCCTGGGAAGACTGGCCTCTTATGAGCCAGTCGTCCAGGTATGGAAACACAAAAAGACCTTGAAGCCTCAGGTAGGCCGCCACCACTGCCAGACACTTGGTGAACACCCTGGGAGCGGAGGCTAGGCCAAAGGAAAGTACTCTGTACTGGTAGTGGTTTCCCCCCACAACAAATCTGAGATACTGTCTGTGGTCTGGATGAATAAGGATGTGAGTATAAGCATCCTTTAGATCTAAGGAGCATAGCCAATCTCCCTGCTGGAGGTAGGGCAGCAGGATTCAAAGGGTAAGCATCTTGAACTTTTCCCTCTCCAGGAACTTGTTGAGGTTGCGCAAGTCTAGGATGGGTCTGAGGCCTCCTGTTCTTTTTGGTACCAGAAAGTACCTGGAATAAAAGCCGTGACCTCTCAGGTGGTGGGGCACCGGTTCCACAGCCTGGTCCCTTAGCAGACTTGCTAACTCCTGAAGGAGTAGGTCCCTGTGCAGAGGGGGTCTTGGAGGCTCCCCTGGAAAATAATAGGGAGGTACCTGGTGAAAATGGAGAAGATAGCCCTTTTGGACTATATGGAGTACCCAGGTATCTGATGTGACGGCTGACCACCTGTGGGCAAAGTGGGCCAGCCGGCCTCCTGTGCTGATGTGAGCCAGGTGAGGAGAAGAGGCTATGCTGGCTGAGTCAAAAAACCCCACCCTGCTGAGCAGGGGCTGGTGTTGGTGGCTTGGGGGCCTTCTGCCTACGGGGCCCATGACCCTGCCCCTGCCCCTTGGCCTGCTGACCCTGTTGGGGAGCTGCAGAGGCCTGATAATGAGGGTATGGTTTATAGGCAGATGACTTCCTCGGGTAAAAGGCCTTTTTCCCCGAGCCCTTCTTCTTCTGATAAGGGGCAGAGGTTTTTCTGGACAGCTTAGTCCTGGTCAGAGTCTCGGTCTCGAGTTCTGCAGCCTTTTCAGCCATGGGCTTGCCAAAGAGGTTTTCACCTCGGCAGGGGACATCGACCAACTTGTCCTGCACCCATGGCTCGAGGTCAGATGACTGTAGCCAAGCCTGTCGGCAGGCACCGATGCCGGCCCCGGCTACTCGGGCCGAAGCCTCAAAGCCATCGTAGGCTGCTCAAGAGATAAACTTCGAGCACTCTCGAATACCAGTGGACAAGGCCTGGAACCTCTGCAAAGGTTCCTCGGAGAGACCAGCAGAGAACCCGGCAATCTCCTTTGCCAGGTCTCGGAGGTACATGCCCATGTACAGCTGGTAGGTCTGGACACGTCAAGCAAGCATAGAGCCCTGGAATCACTTCTTACCGAGGGCATCCAGGTTCTGTGCCTCCCGGCCGGGAGGCACCAAGGAGTGCATCTTCTGACTTTTCAGTCGATGCATGGCCGATTCCACAACCAGGGAGTGGTGCGGTAATTGTGCCTTTTGGAACCTGGGGCTCTTGTGGACTTGATAGAATGAATCGACCCGCTTGCTTAACACCGGCGTTAAGGCCGGGGTCTCCCACATGCGGAAGAGCAGCCGCTCCAGCATCGGAGGAACCGTAACAGTAAAGGCCTCCTTCGGGGGAGAGTCATACTGGAGGGCCTCGAGCTCCTCGGCTCGAGGCTCCTCCTCGGGATCCGCGGGGAAGGCCAAGGCCTTGGCCATATCCCGCACGAAGTCTGAGAACTGGGTATCCTCTGGTGGGGATCGTCTCCGAGGTTCGGACTCCGGCGAGTCCGATGGGACACACCGAGTCCGATAAGTATCGGGTGACTCTTCGTCCTCCGTCTCCCAGCCCGACTCCTCGGAGGAGGAATCGAGCGGCTCCGGTCGGGCGGGCACCGATGCCATCCGCCCCGACGCCGAGGGTAACAGCGTCGATGACCTCGGTCCCGAACGGGAGGCCGAGGGAGACCGTGGCCAAGGATCGACTCAAGCCCGCATGGACTCGAGGATCGGCTCGGCCTTCGGGGTCGACTTGGACATCGAGGTCCCAGTGGTCGGGGCAGATGCACCGGTGAGACCGGCGATCAATGCCCACTGCTGTTCCATGAAGGCAGCGATGCTGCTCTTCAAGGCCGTCAACCTGAGTCCGAGCTCAGGAAACCCAGCAGCCCCCGACTCGGGCCCCGACGTCGGCTCCCCTGGAGGAGAGAGTCCATGAGGACTACAGCACTTACGTGTCCAGGAGACTCCATCTCGATACGAGGATGTTTGGCAGGCCTCTCCGACTCCGAAGACCCAGGACGGCTATCGGGGCTATGCGACCTGGCCCTCGAGGAACCAGGAGCGTCCACCGACGCCGCCCTCGCGGGTTTCTTCTTCCTGCGATGTTCCCGCGAAGGAGACCCCCGCTCAGAGGAACCCCGACGCTGCTCGGGGCCAGAGTCCCGAGACGTCGAGGCCTCTGACGAGGTCCGGGCCCGTCCGGACGCGGAGTCAGAAAAGATCCTATCCTTCTGGTGCTGCCGACTCAACGCCTTCGAGGACATTTCGCCACACAGACCACAGATCATCGGGTCATGATCGGGTCCGAGGCAGCGGAGGCAGCAGTCATGTGTGTCGGTAAGAGACATAAGTTTCTTACACCGATCACACTTTTTAAACCCGCTGGTAGCCATCGGGGGAAAAAGGGCCCCTGCGAGGTCAAAAGACCGGGCTGCCAGGGAAAAAAGAAAAATGGCGCGAACGCTAGTCACAAAGGATAAAAACCGAAAAAGAGAGAGTGGACTCGATACCAGCGTATCGGTCCAAGGCGGGAAAAGGATCCGGCATCAAACCGAAGAAAAAAGAGAAAAAATAGGGAAATCAACCTTTTCCTCGGGGAAAAACGAACTACGTCCGTTGGGCTCTGTGGAAAAAAGAAGACTGAGCAAGATGGCACCCTTGGGCGGGAAGGGGACCGCGCATGCGCGCTGCAATTCCCAAAGGCTTTCTTTGAAAGCTGGGGAAATGCTCCGCACGAGGGCTCCGTCGGCGCCGACGTCACCCATATGTGAGGACTGACTTCCTGCTTGGGCCTGGAGAAGAACCATATTCCCACTGCAGTAAAATTAGACGCACCTATGATCAATTATCAGTACTCACATGACTTGAATCAACCAATGAATGATGGCTCTAATGTTTAAAATGGCCACATTCACTCCCTGCCTATTTTCACAATGGTGAAGATAAGAGAGCTGCCTGAAACTGTCAGAAAAGTCATCATTATCAAACATCAAACTCCAAAGACCTGTGCCTACAGTTCACAATGTTAAGAAGTTTTCTGCTCATGGAACCATCAAGAACCTCCCAGGACGAGGTGGGAAGAGGAAAATTAATCCAAGATTAGTGTGAACTGTTGGAAAAACACCATGTACAACATCCAAAGAGCTTAGGGCTGACCTGGAGCAATCTACAGTGGTGGTTTCTGTTGAAAGGGACTTGAAGTGGGGTACCAGGGCCTTCTGAAAGACTTAATATCGAGAACAGCTTGAAGCTTGGCAGCTTGGAATTCACTAGCAGCTTGGAGAGAGATATGTGCATAGAAGCCAAGGTCATATTTTGCATAAGCAGCTTGACATGTAGGGCCCGATATTCTTCTGGGCAAACTATGTGCCACTACGGCGCATAGCCCTGCCGGCTGACCTTTAACCCCGAATATTAAATGCTGGGGTCATATGCGGCCCTAGCATTGAATATCCAGGGATCACCACATACGCTGGAAGCTGTATTAGGTAACTGGGCATCAGCGATATTGCATGCTGCCCAGTTAGCTGCTGCGCCGAAAGATAGGTGAGGGTTTTCCTCTCCTATCTTTTTTGGTGCAGATCGCTAATTGGGCAGCATACAATATTGCAGCTTCCCGGTTATTACCTGTTGTCGCCTCTGCTCTGCGCCACCCGCCCTAGAACGCCCCCGATGCTAACCGGATAGCATCAGGACATGCATGGAGTTAGAAGGAGATAGTCAATGGCTCTAACCGTGTGCGTGCTGTTGCATATCCTGATTTAAGATATTTACATGGTTTACTGGGCTGTAAACACTGTAAATACCTTTTGAATATCAGGCCCTTAGTGTTGAGCTTGACTTGTAACATGTAAATAAACAAAAATTATTGCAAAGCATGACGTACAGTGATAAGACAAATTTTTAGCAAGAGGCAGTTTTTTCCTAATAAAAGTAGTACTATGGCCTAGCTGGAGTAGGAATTATGGGAGAACTGCACCAATTTGCAGGTCTGAAATCCTCTGCTTAAGTAGTACTGTTACTGATATAATTCGGTGTGTTTTGCTTTATTTGATTCCTTACTCTATTTGCAATTGAATTTAGAGAATTGGAGCTAAAGAGCCGAGATTGCATTTTGCTACCTAGTGAGTAGTAGGTCGCGCAAAGAGATTCTTTCAGTTTGTGCTGTGCCAGGATCTTCCTTTCTCTTCATTCAAGACAAGGCAGAGAGGATGGAGGATTGCGAGTATTAAGTACAGACACAGACTCAGTCTAAGACAGGTCTTTAGCGTTTAAGAGAGGCAGTCCGTCTTACTGTATGTGTGTTAAACATAGAAATGTTAAACAAAACCCTGAAGCACAATGATACTACTTAAACTTAAGCAGAGGAATTATGAGAGAACTGTACAAGTTCACAGGCCCAAATTCCTCTGCTTAGGCTTAAGTAGTACTGTTACTGGTATAATTCTGTGCGGTTTGTTTTATTTGATTCCTTACTCTAATTGAATTTAGAGAATTGGAGCCAGAGCGCAGAGGTTGAATTTTGCTACCTAGTGAGCAGCAGGTCACACAAGGAGATTCTTTCAGTTTCAACCCACACCAAACACCGTGCAATAAACAAAGGAGGACTTCATAGGCCAAGGCCAAAGAGGACAGACAAAAAGGCACGCCTGATCTTTGCCCAAACCCACCTTGAAAAAACACAATCCTTATGGGAAAATGTTCTGTGGACTGATGAAATCAAACTTGAGCTCTTTGCCAATGCAAACCAGCAATACATTTACAGGTGAGAAAATGAAACTTATAAGGAAAAAAAACATCCTTCCTATAGTTACAGTGGTGTGCAAAAGTCTAGAATCACTTGTGAGTTCTGCGTTTTTCGTACTTTCTAACTTTTTTTTTAATTTTGCATTAGTCCAGCATATTCATCTTTCTACCACGTTAAAAGGGATACATTTGGCTATTAGAGTTGACTCTTTTGCATTCCTTGCTTCCAATTTAAATACTACTGGGAGATAGCTACTGCACTTTTTGTGGATCCTGCATCAAAACTGGATCGAGATTATCCAATAGGCATACATTATTTCTGACCAATCAGGAGGCTGGTTTCACTGACCAATCACAATGCAGATATCTAGCCAACAGTGCAGCTATAAAAACGTGTGGAATTTTTGAATTTCATATGCTTTCTTAATCGACCATGAAGATGACTCGGACCCTGATGTTGGAGGAGCGTGTTTGTGTGCCTTTTATGAGCGAGGAAGGATTTTCAAGCCGTCAGATAGCCAGGAAAGTTGGCTTCAGTCAGAGAGCTGTTGTTAAGATTGTATAGAAGAAAGAAACGGGTTGAGTGGTGGACAAGCCTCATTCAGGTCGTCCACGTGCATCAACATCACGCCAGGACTGCGCACTATGACGCATTTCACTGACTAATCGCAAGTTGACCTCTCCTCAGCTACTTCGAGAGTGGTCAGACAAGAGTGAGGTCAGTGTCAGCTCTTCAACAGTTCCTTTTTTTGGAGGAGGAGTGGCCTAGTGGTTGGGGCAAGGTACTTTGGGCCGGAAGGTCGGGGGTTCAAATCCCACTAGAGGACAGCAACCTTGGGCCGGAAGGACTGGGGTTTCTAGTCCCACAGGTGCTCCTTGTGGTCTTGGGCAAGCCACTTAACCCTCCATAGCCCATGTTCCCTGTAAAATAGTTCTCTGTGTGCTGTGCTTTCCTGTCTAATCAATGTGTTTATACCTCAAAAATTTCCTGTCACGATTTGACAATTTCCAATCTGTAATCAAACCGCTGCTGATCGCTGGAAGTAGCGGTATACAAATGTATACTAAATAAAATAAATAAATTATATTCTCTTATATACCGCGCTATTCTGCATCAGTGTGGTTTACATTGAACAAACTGAAATTACATTGAACAGGGCATTATAACTTGGAGATAACTATTTTACAGTGAACATGGGCTATGGAGGGTTAAGTGGCTTGCCCAAGACCACAAGGAGCACCTGTGGGACTAGAAACCCCAGTCCTTCCGGCCCAAGGTTGCTGTCCTCTAGTGGGATTTGAACCCCCGACCTTCCGGCCTGAAGTACCTTGCCCCAACCACTAGGCCACTCCTCCAGTCCAGTTCGTCGCCGGTGCCTGCAGTTTGGTCTCTGGGGCTGCAAAGCACGGAATAAGCCACTGATGACTGACATACAAAGGCGCAACCGGATCGTGTGGACGAGAAAGCACTCGACCTGGTCGACTGAAATGTGGGAAAAGGTGCTATTCAGCGATGAAAGCACCTTCTGCCTGTTTGGTAACCAGGCCTACGCCTATGTGAGGAGATTTCCTGGAGAGGAATTCAATCCCGAGTGTCTCAACCTCACTGTGAAGCATCCTTTGAAGGTCATGGTCTGGGACTGCATGACTGCCAGTAGCATTGGACGTCTTCACATCGTCGATGGAATGGTCAATGGGGCCATGTACATCACCATACTGCAAAAGTGCATGGTGCCATCAGCACACCAGCTGTTTCCTGGCCAGTTCCTGTTCCAAGATGACAATGCACCCTGCCATCGCTCCAGATAGGTGATCAGCTGGAAGCAGCGGAACAACATGAAGTCAATGGACTGGCCTGCCCAGTCTCCAGATCTGAATCCAATCGAGAACCTGTGGCACAAGGTGGCCTTGGAAATATCCAAGAGGCATCCGACATCAAAGCGTGAGCTGACTGAGTCACTCATTGCAGCTTGGAACCACGTTGTCACCAACGATCACATTGTCAGACTGGTTCATTCAATGCCGAAAAGGTGCAGTCAGGTGATCAAGAACAAAAGGTGGCCCATCAAATACTGAGCCATCACTGACACATAAAAACAGCCTTTTTCAAGGCCACATACATTAATTTGAAGGAAACCTGGCGTGCGTCCATAATATTTTAAAGCATACTTACAATAATATATTGTTGGCCAACGTTGTACATTACGCGATTTTCACAGAAAATCTATCAACAGGACAACTAGGGGGAACAAACTCAGAAAATAAGGGCCAAACCAATACTAAAAGTTGGCCCTAATAGCTAAATCTATCACTTATCATGAGATACACAGAAAAAGCCACTGGGAGGAAAAAGAAATTAAGATATAAGGTCACGAAGTTGAAAAACGTCATATTTACAAGTGATTCCAGACTTTTGCACACCACTGTAAATATGGTGGATGTTCCATAATGTTGTGGAGCTGTTTTGCTGCCTCAGGAACTGGAGGCCTGGAACATATGAAAGGAATCATGAAGTCAGAGGATTACCAAGGTATTTTGGAGCAAAATGTGCTACCTAGTGTCAGAAAGCTACATCTGGGTCAAAGGTCATGGGTCCTCCAGCAGGACGATGACTCAAAACATACATCCAAAAATACAAGGAATGGTTAAAAAGGAAAAAAATTGACTGTTTTAAACTGACCAGCAATGAGCCCTGATCTCAATCCAATCGAGAACCTTTGGAAAGAACTGAAATCTGCCATGATAAAAGGAATCCTGCAAACATTCATGAGCTGGAACAAATTGTAGTTAAAGAGTGGGAGAAACTACCAGCAGATGTATGAAACTTATAGATGGCTACATGAAACGTTTGGAGGCTTTTCTCACTGCCGAGGGCTTTGCAAACAAATATTAGTGAAGAGTGACCATTAATCCTGACCAGGTCATATTTTTTTTTTGTCTCAGAAATTACTACGTCTAAGTTGCACAGACATTTTTTTTTGTTATATACCTTTGAACATGCTATTAAAATATTATGACATACAATTGGAGTATTTACAATTATTTCTCAAGATATTGAACACATCTTCACTAAAATGCAAGGGTGCCAATAATGTGGACCACGACTGTAGCAGCAAAGTATATGATGGCAGATAAAGACCAGCATGGTCTATATAGTCTGCTCAATAAGATGGCTAGAGCTGTAGATTTCTACCTGCTGATCCTTGCAAGTTACCACCCCTTTGCCTTTGTTTAGGGTTGCACATGCCACTTCGTGCAGTTTATGCTCCTCTACTTTTGAAGTTAGTTAAGTTTTCTTTGATAACATCTTCTTGCCATATAAGGATCCTCTGTGGCTGACCCATGCTTTTTTGAATTCCATCACTACTTTGATTGGGAAGGCATTCTGGGCATCCACCATTCATCTATTTCTGCAGGTCCCCTACCTCCTGGATTTGCTGCTTCCTGTCCTCCAACGTCCGCCAGTCCAATTAAGTGCCTATATATTTTACACCATGGTGGTACGTGTTGAAGGAGCGTGCCCAAGGAACAGGACTTGCTCCTTGGGGCATCTCCGGTGACATTAAATTTCAGTGTGCCGGGTTGCTGTGCTTTGTGACCACCACATCATTTGTCCAGCTTTGGCTCTTTTTCTTTTTCTATGTGTACCTGTGCATGTCCTCGATTCCTGTCATTTGCGGTAACCGCCCTTTGCCTTTTTTCCCATTCGTCTTGTACCCTGAACATTGGAAATTTAATTTCCTGCTCCCCTTTTCCACCATTGGATGTTTGACCCTCTTCTTGTTTTGTCCAATTGCCATTTTGCTCTTCTGAAGGCATGCTCTATCCAGCCAAGGTCCCTCTTCTCTCTGACTGCTCTGACCCAGTTCTATAGTTCTGCTCCTGACAGAATCCTGGCTCAAGGATGATGAGGAATCTCTCCTGTATCAGACACTTCCTCCCGACTTCTCTACACCCCCCTCTCGATCTGGAGATGGCGTGCTTGTCATCTATTGCACCTCCCTACTACTGTCCTCTCTAACTATAGGCCTGTCTCCAATCTCCCATTCTTTTCCACTTGGTCCTCTTCCAACATACGTCATCTTGAGAAGACTTCCTCTCATCACTCCTGGCAACCTGGCTTTCATCCTTTCCACAGCACTGAAACAGTTCTCACTTCCCTTCTTAGTGAAGTTTACCAGTCTTTTCATCATGGTGGTGTTTCCCTTCTGTTATCTTTGAATCTCTCATTGGCTTCTGATCTGGTTGACCACACTATTCTTCTCTCTCACTCTCAGATATCGGTATCCACAGCACTATTTTCGACTGGTTTCTATCCTTTCTGTCTGACCGCTCGTTTGCAGTTTCTTTCAACTCCCTCACTTCCTCCTCTCACCCATATATTTGTGGTGTTCCCCTGGGTTCTATCTCACTCCTTTTCTCTTTAATATCTTTCTGGCCCCCCTTACCCTTGTGGTACAACAATTCGGTATTTCAGCTTATTACTACACCGAAGACATTTTGCTCATTCTCCACACCAATCCCACAGCCCCTGACATTTCCTCTTTAAATGCTTGTCTGTCTGCTGTGGCCTCATGGCTGCATGATAATCATTTGGTGCTCAATATCCCAACAACTGCTGCTATTTAGCTATCCTCCGGTTCCCCCTCGCTTGACCACATGCTTTCTGAAATGCCTATCTCCCTGACTCCCACCCTTACTTACTAGGTGTCACCCATAATCCCACTTTGTCTTTCCATGATCACGCTAGTAATATCATCAAGCGTTCATATTTCTCCCTCTGTCAGATTTGTTCCATTCACTCCTTTTTTCTCCTTCCACTCTTGCCACATTTCTTCTCACTCTTGTCATTGGACACAGCGATTATTGTAATTCTATCTTTGCCGGTCTCCCAGGTCATGAACTTAAAAGATTATAGTATGTCCAAAACTCTGCAGTCTGTACCCTCACTCATGCCTCTAGACATGATCATATTTCCCTGCTGCTGATAAGCCAATACTGGCTCCCTGTTTGTTTCAGAATCCAATATAAAATTTAGATTTTAACCCATAATGCCCTGCATACTGGTCTCCCTACCTTTCTTCCTCCTCTGGCTCTTCTTACTCCTCACAGAGTTCTCTGGCCACTTCATATCAATCATCTCCATCTCCCCTCTGCTTCATAAGCCAGGTACAATCCATATAACACTTTGCCTTTTTCTTCCTTGCACCAAAGCTTTGGAATATTCTCCCCCTTGATCTTCGCCTGGAGTCCTCCTACCCTAAGTTTAAAGACATCACTTAAAACATCTCTCTTCCAGAAAGCTTTCCTCATGTCATTATATCTCAGTGGCCTATCTTTTCTCTTCTATCGCTTCCTCCTCCTCTTTGTAGTATGAACGCTCTTTCCTATACTAAATGGAGTTCTCATGTTTCTTTTATATATTGCTTTTATTGTAAACCACCTTGCTGCTTTAATATAGTGGTATATCAAATATTTAATTAAACTAAATTAAACCCTTTCAGTGAAAAAGTACTTCCCAATATTACTTTCAAATTTACATTCTTGCAGCTTCATTTCATGTCCTCTAGCTGCAGCTTCAAAAATGGTTACTTCCTTTTTTTCCTGCTGGTTATTCCTCTCTGTATGCAGCCTAGCATCCTTCTGGCTTTGACTACCACATTGTCACATTACTTTGCCACCTTGAGATCCTTAGATACAAGATCCTGGCCGGGATTGTCGGAGAGATTTCAGGTATAGAGAGGTAGATCTGGGAGTCATCAGCATAAAGATGGTACTGAAAGCCATGGGAAGAGATGAATGCACCAAGGGACTGGGTAAAAAGGAGTAGACCCAAGACAGATCCTTGGGATACAACAACAGAGTGGGATAGCAGTAGAGGAAGATCCACCAGAACAAACCCTGAAAGAGCGATGGGAGAGTTAAGAAGAGAACCAGGATAGCACAGAGCCCTTAAAACTAAGCAAGGACAAGGTATCAAAGAGAATGTTGTGGTCAACAGTGACAAAAGCAGCAGAAAGGTCAAAAAGGATGAGGATTGAGTAAAGGCCCTTGGATTTTGTCAGGAACAGGTCACTGGACACTTTGGCAAGAGCCATTTCAGTAGAATGTAAAGGACGAAAGCCAGATTGTAGAGGATCCAGAAGGGCTTGAGAGGAGAGAAAGTAGAGGCAACGGTGGTGAACCACACATTCAAGCAGTTTAGAAACGAAGGGGAAGAGGGAGATGGGTCGATAGTGAGAAGGAGAGGTAAGGTCTAGTCAGGGTTTCTTAAGGAGTGACCACAGCATGCTTGAAGGCTGCAGGGAAAGTTGCAGTGGAGAGCAATAGGTTGAGAATATGAGAGATGGAAGGAACTACAGTGGAGAAAATGGAGCTAAGGAGATGGGTGAGAATAGAATCAGAGGAGCAAGGTAGTGAGTTTGAATGAGGAAAGAAGGTGAGTGGTTTCCTCCTCAGAGATCATAGAAAAGGAAGAAAGGGTAGGAGAAGTTGGGGGGGGGGGGGAGGGAAGTTGGGAGTGTGATCTTGTGGATTTTGTCATGGAAGTAGTCAGCCAGGGTTTGGGCAGAAAGGGAGGGAGAGGTCGGAGGCAGAGGCACCTTGAGGAGAGAGTTGAGAGTTGTAAAGAGAAGGCAATGGTCAGAGTCAAGAGAGTTAGTCAGATGGACATGATAGTCTTGTTTGGCGAGTGACATGGTTGATTGGAAAGAGACAAGCATGAATTTGAAGTGTAGAAAGTCCACAAGGGTGAGGGATTTGAGGCAAGCATGCTCAGCTGGGCAGGCGCAGGAATGTAGCTAGCAGGTAGTGGAAGACAGCCAGGGATGAGGTACAGTACGCCTCACAGGACGTGGCATAGGCGGAGTAAGAGCATCCAGCGCAGAGGAGAGTGCACTGTTATAGGAAGCTACTGCCTCATCAACAGACTCAGATGACATAGTGGAGGAGAGAGCCAACGTGTCAATAGCACGAAGATTTCTAAAGAGGTTGAAGTTTAAGGGCGAGGTTGAGGCGGTGAGTGATGAAGAGTGCTTAGCAGGTGATGGTCCGATAAGAGAAGTCCAACTTAGACACCTGTGATACTGATTAGTCTGATTGAATTTTCTGGACTATTATATACCCCCCATGAAACAGCAATACAATATGTGCCTTTTTTTATCCATCCTTTCCCAAAGATTTTTCGCCCACTGACCCACACCAATTGATTATACTAAAGGGAGGATGCTGCTGATAAGGTGTCTTACAAAAGGAATCAATAGCCTTTATCACTTTGATAGTGCTGCTATTAAGTGGCAATCCCAACTTAGAAAATGGAATATTCATTGAGGGTAAAGTGGACAACCTAAAAGAAGAGACAAGTACTCTCTCCATTTCGACCCACAGAGAAGATGACTCTCCTAAAATCCATTCCATACTGTAATAGTGATGCAGCATGATAGGTTTTGAAATCAGGGAAACCTATATCCCCCCCCCTTTTCCTTGGCAGTTTCAGCTTAACTAAAGCTATATGTGGCCTTTTGCTTTTCCATAAAAAAGGTTGTGAGCATCTTATCCAGTTGAGCGTAAATGGCTTGCAAAAACCTGGCAACATATCCAATTTTTAAACTATACTTGGAAGCACCATCATTGGTGTACTGGTGATGGTTCAGGAGGAGCTTTGGGTCCAGAGGGAGGTGGTTTCTTTGCCTGATAAGGTGGAGGATGTGTTCTTGCAGGTGGGGCTAGGGGGATTATTCTTTATAAACTGTCCCCCAGGGATGGGTTGGAGTGTGTGGGAGGCTTTGGTTGAATGTATTTTGGAGAAGGCATTGGAAGACTGGGACCTTATATAGTGGGTGATTTTCATAGCCTTCAACCAGGGAGATTTTTTCTGTTTTGCTCAATTTTTCTTAAAAAAAAAAGTTACCTTAGCACATTTGTCAAGACCAAAGGTCATCCTGTCGTTATCAGAAAAACTTTTCACCACATGGAATTGCTCTGCTAATTGTTGGTCGCTGGAACTATAGAGCTTCAGATAGTCTACAAATAATAAATGAGATGTTGTTTCTGGGTTGTTACTTTCTTTAGGATTCATGCTAAAATGCATATCCCAAAGAGTTAATGAGAGTACTCATTGGATTAAGCGCCACACAAAACAGAAGGGGCGACAGCGAATCCCCCTAAAATATTCCTCGCTGGATCCTGATGTTAGGAATGATATACTGACCATCTTCATATTTCAAAGAGAATGTGGTTTGCCACATTGTCATGGTGAACTTAATTTCTCTATCAAACCAAGATTTATTTTATACATTTCAAGGCAATTTATTATCCATGAATGTGGGACACTGTCGAAAGCTCTCTTATAATCAATCCATGCTATACTGAGACTTTTGCTTTTTTTAGCGCTGGCCATGATGGCCTTATTCAACATTAACTGGTCTTTGGTGCCAAATGCCCCTCTTTTGTTGCCCTTTTGCTCATGATGTTATTGGACTGGATATGATCATATATTCTTTCTGTATCTATTGCCATGAACAGCTTATAGATTGTAGGTAGACAAGTTATTGGTCACTAATTGTTGGGAATGTTACCTGGGTCTTCTTTGGGAAGAAGAAAAGTTCTTCCCATAGTAAGCCATTGTAGTGTCAAGTCTGGCTTCTTAAACAATTGATTTTTGCAATTCACCAGGTCTGGGTGGAGTGATGTTAACTGAGGCAAAAGTTGCCATCTGGGCCAGGGCTCTTCCAGTTTGGGACTCGCTTTAACCTGCTTTCTAGCTCTTTTGTTGTTACTGCAGGCCATTCCATTGGTTTGATGTTTGCTTTTTCTAAATGTTCCTGTATGCAGAGTAACCATTCTGCTTCTTGATTGCGCTTTATAGGGTCCCTGTATAGTTTTCTCCAGAAGTATTTGTGTTTCGGCTTTGGTTGATGGTGCTTTTATTATCTTAATGCTCTTTCCCAATTCCCTGTAGAATTGTTTTGGATTCTCTCTAAATAGCTTATTTTGATATCTTTCTTTTCGGTTTTCCTCATGTCTTCGCAGTTTTTGCGCTACTGCTGCTACTTTCAATTTATTTTTGGACATATACATTTCAGGTCTTATTCTGTTAATGCAGCATGCTTCAGCTTGATGTCTTGGATCTTCCTTAATATCTTTGATGATCTTAATCCTTTTCGATACCCGTCTATCAGAGATACCTCTGCACGCAATGACTGTATTTTTCCCTTGATGTGCTTTTTCTAAGGAGGAACTATTATTGCTTTCTTCTGGCCCTGCACTTTTATTTATTTATTTATTTTAGTGCCGTCAAGTCAGTGCTGACTCCTAGCGACCCGCCTGCCTCTGGGTTTTCTTGGCAATGCATCATTGGAGGTGGATTGACAGGCCTTTTCTTCTGAGGCAATGGAGGGTAAAGTGACTTGCCCAAGGTCACAAGGACTGCCAGTGGAAATCGAACCCTTGATCTTCTGGGTAACTAGGCAGTTGCTCTAACCACTAGGCTACTCCTCCACAGTAATAATTTTAGCTGCACAATATTGTATTTGATTTATTTTAGTGATACCAATAAATGGTTCCTTTATACTGGATATGGCCTTGTTAGTCTTTATAATCATACTTTTAAACCCTTTGCAACTCGCCATGAATACCGCTGCTAGAGTCCTCTACGGAGCATCAAGAAGGGACCATGTAACACCCATCCTAGAGCAACTCCACTGGCTCCCCATACATGGCAGAATATTGTTCAAAACATTACTACTAACTTTCAAGGCCACTAAAAGCATCACCTCCTCCTCTCTAATAGACCTCATTCAGGCCGTCCCACCCAACAGATCCAGGAGAACGATATCAACAAATACTCTAATCATCCCTAAAGCAGCGACAAAATGCCTATCAGTGACATCTAACAGGGCCTTCAGATTCTATGCCCCTAAGTACTGGAACGCTCTACCCCCAGAGATTCGTGCTATCACTGATCTATCCCTTTTCAGAAAGGCACTCAAATCCCACCTCTTCCCCCAATATTACTTGACCAACTAACCAATCTTAATCACTACCCAAACTAAGAACAAATCCTGTTATGTATACTTGTAAATACTCTTGTAAATAGTTGCAGTAATGACGTCCCATGTTTTATCCAAGTTCTCTGACCTTGTTCTCTGTAAAACCTAACAGTTTGTTGTTATGGTATGTTATATTGTGAACCGCGCTGATTCTGAATAGAGCGGTATATAAGAGCCTGTAATAAATAAATAAATAAATAAAAATTTTAACCTTAGGTGTTAAATTTAACTTGGGTAATCTTTCCCTAGCCTGAAACCCAGCATGTTCATCTTTTTCCATATGGACTAAGAGTTCTATCTTGAATTCCTCCACCTCTGGGTCTTTCTCCTCCCTTTCGTCCTCCTCTTCAGTTGATTGCTTGACCTGTCCTGTAGTTACTTCACTCTCCTGCAATTCCAGATTTCCAAGCTCCATCTCCCCCTCAACTGCTCTTGCTGTTTCTGTGTATTCCTTTCTTCTGGTACTCTAACCCAGGTTGCCTCCTCCTCCCTGTATTTCTCAGTCCACGGAAGCATTTAGTTGCTTCAAGATGTTATCATTCACATATTTCTTTGCTTTAATCTGGGAAATTAAAGATCTTAAATTTGCATCTGTTGCTTTTTGCAGCTTTCTTGTGGCAATTTTCCTCTTTCTTTCAGTTTTTGGCGGATTCAGAGTAGTTACTCACCTGTAACAGGTGTTCTCCAGGAGCAGCAGGAATTAGTCCTCACATATGGGTGACGACGGTGTCGACGGAGCCCCCGTGCGGAGCATTTCCCCAGCTTTCATAGAAAGCCTTTGGGAATGCAGCACGCATGCGCGGTCCCCTTCCCGCCCAAGGGTGCCATCTTGCTCAGTCTGATGACATCTGGTGAATATCTCCCTCCAATTAAATAAGCTTCAATCCGATGTTCTATGATATGGTAATGTGTTCTCAAACGTATTTCACATTTTTCACTTCATTTCACTATTTTCCCAAATATGCTACAATGCTCTTATAATAAGAACCTATGGTCTCAGACAAAAATTGGCACTGCTCCGGGTGAGTCTCCCTTGAGCTATGTGCTCCAATAGCATCAACGACCATATAAACAAGGTTCCTATAATTGAATACCACACGTTACAATTTCTCAAAAATCGGACTTATCTTAAGTTTTGATCCAGTTTTGTGAATCGTGCCAATATTGCAATTGCCCCAACGCCACCTCACCGGTATCTATTCCACGTTTCAATTCTTCTTCAGGGGGTATGCAATCTGTGAATCAGCACTTAACTAGACTGGATTATTTATAAAAATAGGCTTATGCGATCAACAGCGTGTTATCCATGGCTTGTCAGCTCTCTCAAAAAACGCCGCGCATTTTTTGAGAGAGCTGACAAGCCATGGATAACACGCTGTTGATCGCATAAGCCTATTTTTATAAATAATCCAGTCTAGTTAAGTGCTGATTCACAGATTGCATACCCCCTGAAGAAGAATTGAAACGTGGAATAGATACCGGTGAGGTGGCGTTGGGGCAATTGCAATATTGGCACGATTCACAAAACTGGATCAAAACTTAAGATAAGTCCGATTTTTGAGAAATTGTAACGTGTGGTATTCAATTATAGGAACCTTGTTTATATGGTCGTTGATGCTATTGGAGCACATAGCTCAAGGGAGACTCACCCGGAGCAGTGCCAATTTTTGTCTGAGACCATAGGTTCTTATTATAAGAGCATTGTAGCATATTTGGGAAAATAGTGACATGAAGTGAAAAATGTGAAATACGTTTGAGAACACATTACCATATCATAGAACATTGGATTGAAGCTTATTTAATTGGAGGGAGATATTCACCAGATTTTTGTACAGTCAACACCTTCTGTAAGCAGACCGCCTTAGTCTTCAGTCTGATGACATAGCTAAAAGACAGCAAAATAGCAAAAATAAATCATATGACTGCAACTCCAAGGGGAGGAGGGAGGGTTGTGAGGACTGATTCCTGCTGCTCCTGGAGAACACCTGTTACAGGTGAGTAACTACTCTTTCTCCAGGACCAAGCAGGAAGTCAGTCCTCACATATGGGGCTCCTTAACTTAGGGCTACCAGAGGCCCCAAACTGAAAAATGAACTCCCTCTAGAGCCTCAGCATGCAAGAACAGAATCTTCTCTGATAACGCCCCCGACAGGTAGCCCAACACCAGGGCCGGAGGGTAGGAGTTGCCTAGACCCCAAAGAGATTATGGAGTACCGCTTGCCCGAAAGCACTGTCCCTGCGGGACTCCCTCTCAAGGCAGTAGTGGGCCGCAAAAGTCTGGCTTGAAGACCAAGTAGCGGCCCGGCAGATGTCTGCCAATAGAACAGAGCGGAGATGAACCACTGACGCAGCCTTCGCCCTGACACGGTGAGCCGTAACTCGACCCTGCAACGAGAGGCCGGCCACCCTGTAAGCCCAGGCGATGCATTCAGCTACCCATATGGACAAAATACGCTTGGAGACAGCCAACCCAACTTATTGGGGTCATAAGAGACGAAGAGCTGAACCGCCCTCTGGTGCTCCCGTGTACGGTCAAGGTAGAAGGACAACGCCCTCCTACAGTCCAGGGTATGCAAGACCATCTCAGCCCGGCTAGCATGAGGCCTGGGAAAGAAAGTCGGAAGAACCACCTCCTGATTGAGGTGGAAGGAGGAGACAACCTTAGGAAGGGTGAGTCCGTAAGACTACCCTGTTCCTATAGAACCTAGTATAAGGTGCTTCTGAGACTAGGGTCTGAAGCTCACTCACTCGCCTAGCTGAGGTAAGGGCTACGAGAAATAGCATTTTCCAGGACAGAAAACGCAGAGGGCAAGTAGCCATAGGTTCAAATGGTGGGCAAGCAAGCCGTTGCAAGACCACATTTAAATCCCATTCAGGGGCAGGTGGACGCACTGGAGGCTTAAGCAAAAGCAGGCCTCTGAGAAAGCGAGCCACCAAAGGATGACTGGAGAGAGACTGACCCTCCACCTGTGAGTGGTGCGCTGAAAGAGCACTAAGATGAACTCTAACAGAATTGGACTTAAGGCCTAGGTTGGACAGGTGAAGCAAATACTGCAGCACCACTGGTACCAGGCATGAGAAGGGATTCTCGCTGTGTTGAGTACACCAGGAAGAGAATCTATGCCACTTAAGGGCATAAGACTTTCTGGTGGACTGCCTCCTAGAGGCCAAGACTACGTCCTCCACTTCCCTAGGCAGTAGTAAAGGCGCTAGGACTACCCTTTCAGCAGCCAGGCCATCAAATTGAGGGACTGGAGATTGGGGTGCAAGAGAGATCCCTGCTCCTGAGACAGGAGATCGGGTTGCATCCCCAGAGGAAGAGGAGTGTCCACCGCTAGTTGCAACAGCAGTGGGAACCAGGGCTGCCTTGGCCACCTGGGGGCCACCAGAATCACTGAGGCCTTGTCCCGGATCACCTTGAATAGTGTCCATGACACTAGAGGCGTGGGAGGAAATGCATATAGGAGGCCTGTAGACCATGGAATGAGAAACGCATCCGCTGCTACTCGGAGAGGATGCGGTTGTCTGGAAGTTGATGGTTCAGAGGACTGGCAGAGAGATCTATGGTTGGAAGACCCCATCTCAGGAAGATCTGCTGAACCACTAAAGGGTTCAACTGACATTCGTGCGGCTGCAGAATCTTGCTCAATCTGTCCGCCAGGTAATTCTCCTGACCTGGGAGGTAGACTGCTTTGAGAAGAATGCCATGATCGACTGCCCAGGAGCACAGTTTCTGCGCTTCCTGGCAGAGAAGGCGGGACCCTGTTCCCCCTTGTTTGTTCACATAGAACATAGCCACTTGATTATCCGTCTGAACCAAGACGGACTGGTCAGAGATGAGATGAGAGAAAGTTCTCAGGGCTAAGCGGATAGCTCTCAGTTCTAAGAGATTAATCTGCTGTGCGGCCTCCCAAGGAGTCCACAGGCCTTGAGTACATGCCCCTTGGCAATGTGCACCCCAACCTTGAAGAGAAGCATTGGTTGTCAGCACCTGAGACTGTGGAGGTGCCTGAAAAGGCACCCCTTGCACTAGATTCGGAAGATGAAGCCACCATTGCAGAGAAGACTGTAGTAGGCTGGACACCCTCACTGCGTCCGTGAGGCTTCCTGTGGCCTGGTGCCACTGTGTCCTGAGGTCCCACTGAGCTGGTCTCATGTGTAGACGGGCATTTGGAGTCACATGGACCGTGGATGCCATGTGGCCTATGAGCCTCAGCAATTGTCTGGCGGAGACCAGAGAATTGCTGTGGAATAGCCTGGCTAGAACCATCAATCTGTGGGTCCTGTCCACTGATAGAAAGGCCTTTGCCTGAAAGGTGTCCAGTCGAGCTCCTATGAACTCCATGTTCTGGAAGGGATGCAAACTGGACTTTGCGAAGTTTATGACAAACCCCAGGTGCTGAAGCAGAGCGACAGTGCGAAGGATGGCTTGATTGGCCTCTTGCGGGGACTGACCCCTGATGAGCCAATCGTCCAGATATGGAAAGACAAAGAGGCCTTGAACCCTGAGGTAGGCCGCCACCACCGCCAGGCACTTGGTGAATACCCTGGGGGCGGATGTAAGGCCAAAAGGCTGTACTCTGTACTGATAATGGTTTCCTCCCACTACAAATCTGAGATATTGTCTGTGGTCTGGATGAATAAGGATGTGAGTATAAGCATCCTTTAGATCTAAGGAGCACAGCCAATCTCCCTGCTGGAGGTAGGGCAGCAGGATTCCAAGGGTAAACATCTTGAACTTTTCCCTCTCCAGGAACTTGTTCAGGTTTCGCAAGACTAGGATGGGTCTGAGGCCTCCTGTTCTCTTTGGTACCAGGAAGTACCTGGAATAGAAGCCCTGACCTCTCAGGTGGTGGGGCACCAGTTCCACTGCCTGTTCCTTCAGAAGACCTGCCAACTGCAGGAGTAAGTCCCTGTGCAGAGGGAGTCTGGGAGGCTCCCCTGGAAAATAGGAGGGGGGTACTGGTGGAAGTGGAGGAGATAGCCCTTCTGGACTATACTTAGAACCCAGGTATCCCTTGTGATGGCTGACCACCTGTGGGCGAACAGGGCCAGCCTGCCTCCAGTGCTGATGGGGGCCAGCTGAGGAGGAGAGGCTATGCCAATGCAGTCAAAATCGGCCCTGCTGAGCAGGAGCCGGAGTAGGAGGCTTGGGGGCCTTCTGCCTACGGGGCCCATGACCCTGCCCCTTGGCCTGCTGACTCTGTTGGGGAGCTACAGAGGCCTGGTAATGAGGGTACTGTTTATAGGCAGATGACTTCCTCGGGTCCTTTTCCTGAGCCCTTCTGAGAAGGGGCAGAGGTTTTTTTGGACAGCCTTGTCCAGGTAAGAGTCTCGGTCTCAAGTTCGGCAGCCTTGTCAGCCATGGGCTTGCCAAAGAGGTTTTCACCTCGGCAGGGGACATCGACCAACTTGTCCTGCACCCATGGCTCGAGGTCCGATGAGTGTAGCCAAGCCTGACGGCATGCACCGATGCTGGCCGCAGCTACACGGGCCGAAGCCTCGAAGCCATCGTAGGCGGCTCGAGATATAAACTTCGAGCACTCACGAATACCCGAGGACAGAGCATTGAACCTCTGCAAAGGTTCCTCGGAGAGACCAGCAGAGAACCCGGCAATCTCCTTCGCCAGGTCTCGAAGGTACATGCCCATGTACAGCTGGTAGGTCTGGACACGGCAAGCAAGTATAGAGCCCTGGAAGCACTTCTTACCGAGGGCATCCAGGTTCCGGGCCTCCCGGCCGGAAGGCACCAAGGAGTGCATCTTCTGACTCTTCAGATGATGCATGGCCGATTCCACAACCATGGAGTGGTGCGGTAATTGTGCCTTTTGGAACCCGGGACTCTTGCGGACTCGATAGATGGAATCGACCCGCTTGCTCAAAACCGGCGTCGAGGCCGACGCCTCCCACATGCGGAAGATCAACCGTTCCAGCATCGGAGGAACCGGCACAGTAAAGGCCTCCTTTGGAGGAGTCATACTGTAGGGCCTCGAGCTCCTCGGCTCGAGGCTCCTCCTCGGGATCCACGGGGAATGCCAAAGCTTTGGCCATGTCCCGCACGAAATCCGAGAACCGGGTATCCTCCGGGGGGGACCTTCTCCGAGGCTCGGACTCGGGCGAGTCCGAAGGAACGCACCGAGTCCGAAAGGTGTCGGGCGACTCCTCATCCTCAGTCTCCCAGCCGGACTCCTCAGAGGAGGAATCGAGCAGCTCCGGTCGGGCAGGCATCGATGCCATCTGCCCCGACGCCGAGGGTACCGGCGTCGATGACCTCGGTCCCAAACGGGAGGCCGAGGGGGACCTTGGCCGAGGATCGACTCGAGCTTGCATGGACTCGAGGATCGGCTCGGCCTCCGGGGTCAACTTGGACGTCGATGTCCTGGTGGTCGGGGCAGATGCACCGGTGAGACCGGTGATCAGTGCCCGCTGCTGTTCCATGAAGGCAACCAAGCTGCTCTCCAAGGCCGTCAACCTGAGACCAAGCTCAGGAGACTCAGCAGCCCCCGACTCGGGCCCCGTCGGCGCCGGGCCCGACGTCGGCTCCCCTGGAGGTGAGTCCACGAGGATTACAGTATTCACGTGACCCGGGGACTCCATCTCCATATGAGGTTGTTTTCCAGGCCTCTCCGACTCCGAAGACCCGGGATGGCACTCGGGGCTATGTGACTTGGCCCTCGAGGAGCCAAGTGCGTCCACCGACGACGCCCTCGTGGGTTTTTTCTTCTTATGATGCTCCCGCGAGGGAGACCCCCTTTCAGAGGAGCCTCGACGCTGCTCGGGGCCGGAGTCCCGAGATGTCGAGGCCTCTGACGAGGTCCGGGCCCTACTGGACGCGGAGTCAGAGAAAATTCTTTCCTTTTGGTGCTGCCGACTCCGTAACGCCTTAGAGGACATTTTCCCACATGGACCACAGATCATCGGGTCATGATCGGGTCAGAGGCACCGGAGGCAGCAGTCATGTGTGTCGGTGAGAGACATAAGTTTCTTACACCGATCACACTTTTTAAACCTGCTGGCAGCCATCGGGGGAAAAAGGGCCCCTGCAAGGTCAAAAGACAGGGCTGCCAGTGAAAAAAAAAAAAATGGCGCGAACGCTAGTCACTAAGGACAAAAACTGAAAAAGAGATCCGGGCTCGATACCGACGTATCAGGCCCAGGCGGGAAAGGGAAACTGGCGTCGAACCGAAGAAAAACAGGTTAATGCAGAGAAAATCAACTTCTTCCTCGTGAAACGAATATACATCCGTTGGGCTCCACGGAAAAAAGAAGACTGAGACTGGGCGGGAAGGGGACCGCGCATGCGCGCTGCATTCCCAAAGGCTTTCTATGAAAGCTGGGGAAATGCTCCGCACAGGGGCTCCGTCGGCACCCATATGTGAGGACTGACTTCCTGCTTGGGCCTGGAGAATCCTTGTATATCCTCTTGATTTAAATATAGTATTTGTAGTATAAAAGTAGCAGCACATTATCTCCTCCTTATCCGCAGAAGTCCTCTTAACCTTAGTTAATCCTCTTAACTTTTTCATTAACTTCAGTGATTTATCTCCTGCCACAGTGGGTCAATGAACATGCTCACCATGGCCTTTATCTGTGGCAGGGATGTTATCAACATCTGCAGTGCTTGCTCTATCGCAACCACCATCATTAGTCCTAGTGCGTAAGCTACAGATGGGCACCTTTTTATCCTGGAATAAAATAAAGCCCTCAAAGGAAACGTGGGCTATGATGCTATAACATTATGTAACTCAAAATATTTAAAGTGAAATATTTAAATATTTTGAGTTACATAATGTTATAGCATCATAGCCCACGTTTCCTTTGAGGGCTTTATTTTATTCTGTGATGCATTAGTCTACCCTCTACAGAGTGACCACACAACACGAGTGATTATACCTTTTTATCCTGGGCAGACGTGTGGCCAGTATATGTTTTTCTTTTTCGTTCCTACTATACTTTAATCATAGTGGCCCCTTACTGGGATTCAGTATATATTTTTTACAACGGGTCACCATGCGAAGGTACCCAGCAAGACTTGGGGAGGGAACTATAATTTCACCCCCTAAGAAAAGCACAGCAGTTCACCATCTACAACTAATGAAGTTTATGCTTGGGCGATTCCTCTTGGCTTCAAGAAACCTCAATCTGTCAGAAGTTAATGATAGGAGCTTTTTGCTTATCCTCCCCCAGATCTTTAATTAGCTTCTCCAGATCTTCTCCAAAAAGTAATTTTCCTCAAAAAGGAAGTCTAGCTAGTTTAGTCTTAGAGCCAGTATCAATTGACCAGTTCCACAGCTACAGGAGATTCCCAGCCACCACAGAGACAAACATCGACCCAGATGAAGTGTGAATAAGGTCATAAAGAGCCATGTAAGCCAAGGCAGCTTCTAAGTGAGCAGCACCCATAGCACTACAATGTTCATTCTCCAAATTTCCATCGGACACTTTTGCACTCAGTGTAAACATGTATTGAAAAGCCAGGACAAGGTTTTATACTCATCTTCCATATCATTTCCATTGCATTTGATGCCATAAACTAAAACACACTCATATCCAGACTAAAGGAAGGGGGAATTCACAAAACTACCTTGGCATGGTTTACATCATTTATTTATTTTTATTTATTTATTTATTTACATTCTCTTATATACCGCGCTATTCTGCATCAGTGCGGTTTACATTGAACAAACTGAAATTACATTGAACAGGGCATTATAACTTGGAGATAACTATTTTACAGGGAACATGGGCTATGGAGGTTAAGTGGCTTGCCCAAGACCACAAAGAGCACCTGTGGGACTAGAAACCCCAGTCCTTCCGGCCCAAGGTTGCTGTCCTCTAGTGGGATTTGAACCCCCGACCTTCCGGCCTGAAGTACCTTGCCCCAACCACTAGGCCACTCCTCCACTCCACTAAAAGACCATCAGCAACAAGTCAAAAGTGGCCCACTCACATCCAACCCGCTCAAATAGCAACAAGGAGTACCCCAGGAATCCGCACTCTCCTCCCTCCTATTCAAGATTTATATTCAGCCACTATACACAATAATGAAAAAAAGCACAACATCCAATACCACATCTACGCAGAAGATATAATGATCTACATTCCATTCCTCACAGACAACCCTGTTCCCACAATTAATAGCATGTTTCAACGCAATTACCTAATGGCTAACAAGCCATAATGTCTCCAAATTATAATAGAACTGAAGTCCTCCATGTAACAAAAGCTCCAACTTCCACCCCACCACCACCACTAATTAGTCATATTGAGCTGGAAGTAAAATCAGAAGTCAAATATCTTGGTATATTGCTAGACCAGACGCTAAACCTACGGTCACACATCAAGAGAACCACAACAGCAGCATACCACAAGATAAAGATACTTCAAAACCTCTGCCGTCTATTCGATCCCAAAGATTTCAGATCAGTTTTTCAATCCATAACACCACCACACCTAGATTACTGTAATATAATATACCAAGGTCTTCCAAAACAAGCAATGTACCTCTTACAAATGGCCCAAAATACTGCAACCTATATTATAACTGGTGTCTGAAGAAATGAACACATTACTTCTGTACTAAAATATCTTCGCATCTTCAAGATTCTACTTTATCAAACGTCAACTAGCCTTCAAGTCCTAATACATAAAGCCCTTGACACGAGCAAGAAAACGCACGAACAAAACATTCTCTCCATCCCACTATTAAGGACAAAAGGCAGTCGAATACCTGCAACAGAGCATTCACCTTATTCATACCCACTATATGGAACTCTCTCCCGGATGACCTCAGATCTTGTGAAACTGTGTCTGAACTAAGGAAGAGACTCAAAACATATCTGTTCATAGAATACTTTGAGAAAGACATTAGGTAATTACTACACATCTTGTCAAACGTCACAGTATTTGTTAATAGTTATGCTGTGGATACTAACACTAGTTTGTTGAAGCAGTCAATTGTAACCCACCCCTGTACCATGTAAATCTAAATGTAAAGTTCATGTTAATTGTAAACTGCTTTGACTTAATGATAAAGTGGTAGATAAAAGAAGTTAAATAAATAAATGTATGCATGACATACTGCCGCTTGGAGATACAACACTGCCACCTCACAAATCTGCTTCAAGCTAGACTTCAGCTTGTGATCCTGTACTGCCCATTGGTCTGGACTAGTATAGCAGGATGAACCAGTAAATGTTCTTATTCCCTGTTGATTAAAGTTGTTGGACTTGAACTGAAGCTGAGGCTCTAGATTCATATTACTATTTGAAATAGGAAAAAGAGTAATTAGGCCTTTCCTGCTAATTAGCGTTCCTGAAGGAACTCCAGTCCAGTCCCTATCCTCTGGGTTGTGCTCCCCTTCCAGCAGCTTGGAGACTGAGCTCGTCATCATTTTGATGACCCTCGGGTATAAATACCACTGGCACCACCCACCAGCTCCAGTATTCTATTGACAATTAACCAAAACAAATAACTCTTAAAGAACCTTATAACTGTTGAACACCACCTCCCACCTCCCCAGTGAGAGACTTCTCATCCCCCTAAAGAGGAGGAGGTTTACCTGAAACAATACTTGTCCTTAAATACTCTTACCACAGGACCCATGGTCTGACCACAGTGACACTGGAATCCCTCCAAAAGAGAGAGAGAGACCCTCAGCCACATCTACATTCTTATCTACCTGAAGCTTCGGGCCACTGACTGAACCTGAAACTGGGCGGGATCAGGGACTGGAATTCCTTCAGGAACGCTAATTAGCAGGTAAGGCCTAATTACTCTTTCCTAAGTGTCCCTCCAGTCCAGTCCCTATCCTCTAGGATGTAAGAGAGCAGTTCAAACCTGGGAAGGACCTGACAGACCGGACTGAAGCACCGCTCCCCCAAATCCAGCGTCTCCTGCTGCCTGCACATCCAACTGGTAAAACTTAGCAAAGGTATGCAGAGAGGACCAAGTCGCCGCTCTACAGATCTCCAGGGGTGGAACCTAACTAAACTCTGCCAATGAGGTTGCTAGGCCTTGCATAGAATGGGTCCGGAACCCCACTGGAACTGGCCTACCCTTCTGTATGTATACCGCAGCAACGGCCTCTCTGATTCACCTGGAAATGGAATCTTTAGCCGCGGACTCTCCTTTACGTGGTCCCCCGAACAAAACAAACAACCATTCCGACTTGCGGAATGGTGCCGTGCGTTTTAGGTAACACTTTAAGACCCTGCGCACATCCAGCCGGTGAAGCCGCGCATCCTCAGTCCCACGTCCTGCTACGGGGAAGGAAGGGAGGGAGACTGACTGATTCACATGAAACGGTGAGACTATCTTGGGTAAGAAAGAAGGAACCGTCTGCAAAACCACCTTTTCCTTGAAGAAGGAGAGAAACGGTGGGCGACACAACAGAGCTTGAAGCTCTGAAATACGCCTGGCCGAACAGATCGCCACCAGAAACACGGTCTTAAGCGTCATGTCCTACAAAGAGGCCTGCTCCATCGGTTCGTAAGGTTCCCCTGCTAGAGAATTCAGCACCAGATTGAGATCCCAGGGAGGAACTGACGACCTCTGCTGAGGCCGGAGGCACCTTACTGTCCTCAAGTACCGACCTACATCTGCATGTTCACCCAAGACCTTACCCTGAATCTTGCCCCTATAACAAGAGATAGCCAACTGTACTCGCAAGGAGCTGGCCACCAGGCATTTTTCAAATCCTGCTTGTAAGAACCCCAACACTTCTGGAACCAAAACTGCCATAGGCCTTTTCCGCTGGGCTGCACACCAGCCAAACTCTAACATAGGAAAGGCAGGTTGACCGCTTGTGGGCATTCAGTAAGGTCGAAATTACTGCCCCGGGATATCCCCGCTTACGCAGCCTCGCCCTTTTCAAGAGCCAGACAGTAAGCGAGAACTGATTCACCTGCGTCATCTGCAAGGGCCCCTGAACCAGAAGGTCATCCCTCTCTGGAAGATGCCACGGCCGGTCGGCCAGCAGTTGAATGAGGTTGGCATACCACGGACGTCGTGGCCAATCCGGGGCTATGAGAACCACCCATCCTCGATGGGCCTCTATTCGCTGGAAGATCTTGCCTATCAGCGCCCACTGAGGAAACACATAAAGCAGCCCCTCCGTGGGCCACTTCTGAACCAAAGCGTCTAGGCCCTCTGACATCCTTTCTTTTCTTCTGAAGAAACGGTTCGTTTCGGCCGACCCCACCTTGCCATAAGATCCATGATGGGCGGCCCCCACCGGCATACCACCTGCTCGTACACCTGCTGACAGAGCTCCCATTTGCCATGATCGACCCTGCACCTGCTCAGGAAGTCTGCCGTGACATTTTCCACCTCAGCTACATGCTGGGCCGAAAGGGCCACCAGATGGGCTTTGGCCCAGTCCATCAGACCCTCTGCCTCCTCCTCCAAGGGAGGACTGCTCGTGCCACCCTGCCAGTTGTTGTAGGCCACTGTGGTCACATTGTCCAAAAGCACCCGGACCGCCATCTGGTGAACCCACTGGTTGAACGCCCTGAGAGCCAGAGCCACCGCCCACAACTCCAACCTGTTGATGGACCACTGGGCTTCCATGGCACTCCATCTCCCCTGGGCGAAGCGACCCTTGCAGTGAGCACCCCAACCTGGCAGGCTGGCGTCCGTCATCAACTGCAGCCACCGTGGGGACTCGAGGGGTATACTACTCTCCAGGTTGCCAGGACGAAGCCACCAATGCAAGGCTTCCCTGGTTGCCAAAGGACAAGAGAGCGGAACCGACAATGGCTGACGCTGATGGGACCAACGACAGAGAAGAGACTGCTGGAGCGGTCTTATGTGTGCCCTGACCCAGGGCACCAAATCGATCGTCGCCGCCATCGTCCCCAGCACCTGTAAATAATGCCAATCTGAGGGCGCCTTCATAGCCAAAAACCGATGCACCAGAAGCCGCAGCTCGTTCGCCCTCTGTACTGGCAGGAACACCCTGCCCTTGTCCGTGTCAAACTTCGCCCCCAGATACTCCATCTCCTGGGAGGGATCCAATCTGCTCTTGGCCAGATTGATCACCCACCCTAGACTCCGTAGGAGCCTCACAACCCTGTCTGTTGCCTGCCAGCTCTCCTCCTTGGACTTGGCCCGGATCAGCCAGTCGTCGAGGTACGGGTGGACCAGGATCCCTTCCTTGCGTAGCGCTGCTGCCACTACCACCATTACCTTGGTAAAGGTGCGAGAAGCTGTCGCCAGACCGAATGGCAATGCCGCCTTGGTACCGCAAACTGCAGAAACTGCTGATGAGACTCTCGAATGGGAATATGTAAATAGATGGAGTATCAACCACAGCCGCACTGGTCTCTGGGGACCGGTATAACCGCTCCCAACAGCAGCAGCCAGTCCAGAGTCTCTTCCATTGCTGCGAGCTTGGCAGGAGATCTGCAAGGGGACTGCATGAACGACGGGACAATTGGTCTTGCCAATTCGAGAGCATACCCGTCTCGAATTACCTCCAGAACCCACTGATCGGAGGTGACCCAGGCCCAGGACAGGAACTGCCGCAGCTGTCCCCCTACCAGCAGAACCCCCACCTGGGCCCCCCTCATTCATTGCAGCTTCCTAGGGTCCGCAGCAGAGGCGGTGACTCCAAATCCTCTTCCTGCCCCTCGAAACCCCCAGAAAGCTTGTCCTCTAGAGGAGAAATGACCTCTCTGCAGAAGCGTCGACCGAGTCGACCTAAATTTCCGGGCCTCCCGTGGCTGGGACCGCGCCGGACCGGAGAAGCAACTTTGCTTCAACGTATCCTCAGGGAGTCTACCTTCCTTAGATTCGCCCAATTCCTTCACAAACTTGTCCGGATCCTCCCCGGACATAAGTTTTCCCTTAAAGGGGAGTCTGCTGAGGCGAGCCTTAGAAAAAACATCTGCCACCCAGTTACTGAGCCAGAGGTAACATCGGGCCGCCACCACAGAAGCCATGTTCTTTGCTAAGCTTATGATAAGATCATACTGGCTATCCGCCAGATAGGCCGCCCCTGACTCAATCCTTGCCACCTCCCCCGGCGAACCGCTCGGAGGGTTGTTAGACCGCTGCAACCAGCACAGATAAGCGCAGGCCCACCCAAGTGCCACACACCGATTCCTGGAGAGCCAGGGCACTGATGTCAAAGGCTTGCTTCAATAACGTATCCAGCTTCCTGTCCTGTGTATCCTTCAGGGCCGCACTGCCCTCCACAGGAATAGTCGTCTTCTTAGTGACTGCTGAAACCGCAGAGTCCACTCTAGGTGACCGCAAGAGCTCTCTCTCGAGCTCTGGCAAGCGGTACAGGTGAGACATAGACCTGATCCCCCTTAGCCCCGACTCCGGCTGATCCCACTCTTCTTGAATCATCTGCCGAACCACCCGGTGGACTGGGAAAACCTTCTGTGACTTCCTTACAGCCTGAATCAGTGGATCCTCCAAGGATTTGTCCTCCGCTGGAAGGCCCGGGACAATATTGAGGTCCTTCAAGGACTCTCCGTTCAATGCCGGCAACTCATCCCGGCGGAAGACCTGAACAATCCTGACCTGCTGCTCCTCTGGGATCTCGCCCTCTTCTAGCTCCTCCTCATCTTCCCCCAGCTCCCAGTCCGAGGTCTCCTCTTCCAGGATCCTCGGACAAGGGGAAGCAGAGCTTTTCCTCATTCGCCAGTCTTGGCTGCTTAGGCGGCATGCCTGCATCCTCCTCTTTGGACTCCACAGCTTGCATAGTCCCGCGGTCATGTGCCGTCACCTGGCCCTGCGCCCTCTGCTGACGCAAACAGAACGCCTTATACAGAAGCAACACAAATTCTGGGGAGAAGTCTCCCAAAGTTCCCCCTCTTGTCCCGCCGAAGCCAAGGCGGGCCGGGCTGAGGCTGAGGAGGGATCGAGTGTTCAGATGCCAAGGGCAGAGGAACCCCTGAGCAGAGCATAGCCCCCAGAGACTCCCCTGAGTCCTGTGAGGCGCCAGCTGGCAGCTCCAGAGTTGTGCTGCCCTGGATTTCCTGCTCCACAGAGGTGGCCTCTACTGCGCAACCCCTGCAGATGCCAGCCTCCAACACCGCTCCTCGCCATGTTCCGCATACTAAGCACTGCGGTCTAGCAAGCATGGCAGTAACATCCTCGAGTACTCGCTCACACGATAACCCGAGAGATATGGAGGAACTACTAACCAGACTTTATATCTAACTATAGTTATATAAACCTATAAATATACACATATACACAAATAATGCACATATCTATATATATACACACACACACATCTATATCTGAACCTCTTTTCTTTTTCTCTCTTTTTTCTTTTACAGGCTGTCATCCAAAAATTCACTTTCCCCAGGAGCCCCGTTACTGACAAACTGCTCCCAGGTACAGCCCCGAATCAGGCACGCTAGAAAACGCACAAAAAACCCACTGTGCCACCTACCTCCACAATTCTGATCACTCCCGGCGGTGAGGGGCCTTGAGAAAAACGGACCGCCGGCGACCATGAGGTTAATCGCGCCACGCGGATCGCCGCCGAGCCCTGCGCCGTGAGAGAAGACCTTGCCAGTGACTGCTATTCTCCTCCCCGCACACGGCCTGCTTCGTATGGTGACTGCCGGTTCCCGCCCTCGTGCTCAGCTGCCATGAGGGCTTCGGCAGCGAAGCGGGACCGGCACTGACGGCAGTCTCTAAAGCTCTGAAAGTTGTCCAGCAGTTCCTCACCCCTGAAGGGTTCGGGAACTGCTTCTGCTCAGCCTTCTTTTAAGTTTTCTTCGGTCTCAGAGAGCCTCCTCATGAGCCCTGATACACAGAATAGAAGAAGGAGGGGGGGGGGAACTCTCTCCCACCGAGGACAGCTAATACTACAGCAGAGAAAGGAAAATAAAATTGAAATTGAGCTGAAACAAATACAAAAACAAAGGTAAGCTAACTAAACTAAATAAATGAACCCCCCTAGCTTTCCTCGTGTCTCTCCAGTAAGCCTAACCCTGGCTTAGTGCTTCCTCCAGCTGCTTGGAGACTGAGCTTACTGGAGCTGGTGGTGTTGCCAGTGGTATTTATACCCGAGGGTCATCAGAATGACGACGAGCTCAGCCTCCAAGCTGCTCGATGGGGAGCACAACCCAGAGGACAGGGGACTGGACTGGAGGGATGCTTAGGAACTGATTATACTACTGCTGTTTCATACTACTGCTGTTTCTACTATGTCTTACATATCTGTTTTATAGTTTCTATACACCACTTACATCAATTTCATTCAGGAAATAGGTAATAAGTAATCCTAAATAAATAAATAAAACAAATACTAAAATCAAGATAATCTTAATGTGAAGAGACAAGTTTTATGTGAAAGAAAATATACTCACTGACAGTAAAAATGAGAACTGTTGGGCTCCTCAGAAGGAAAGGAATCGAGATGGAATGCAAGATGACCCATAACTGTGTGATTTGCCATGATATAAAAGCTTGGGGAGCTTAGTCTATACTTTTTCCGGCTGGGCTCTATTGGATGACATCACTCATACGTGAGGAATATATAGAATGCTTTCCCTTAGAACAGTGATTCTCAACCCAGTCCTCAGGGCACATGTAGGCCAGGAGGGTTTTCCGGATTCCCAGTGAAAATGCATGAGAAAGATTTGCATACAATGAAGGCAGCACATGCAAATCTATCTCATGCATATTCACTGTGGGAATCCTGAAAACTTAACTGGCCTAGGTGTGCCTCAAGGACTGGATTGAGAACCACTGCCTTAAGAGAATATTTTGCTACATAAAGATGAATGTTTATATCCTTTCTTCTACAAAATCATGAACTTAAGCAAAGTATAAATAAATTTAAAAAAACCTAACAATTATTTTTACTCTAATTTTATTACCTCAGCCCTCAGTGCTTTGAAATAGAGTATGAATAGAACATTATAAATAAAAAATAGAAATGAAAACTGAACAGAGGTACAAAATCTGTAGAAAGGAGCAATTCTGCAACAACATTACCTCTGTCACTTAGAGGGTAACTTTATAACAGGGCACCTAGGGTTGGAGGTGGAGAAGGTCCCTATTTTATAAAGCCCCATAAATGCCTATGTATCTTCATAAAACACTAGCACAAATCCTGCAGAAATAGCATCTAAATTGTGGATGCTGATATTTTTGCCTGACCTGGGCAGGTGTAAACGTTAGTATGTAAATCGCAGTGCTGCTCAAACTCTTCTCCTGCCTACAAATATGCTCTTAAGTGCCCTAGCTTAAACTTTCAGAGGCGACTTAATTTTATGAGACATTTTATGTGCGGGAAAGGTTTATAGAATTACCTCCTTATTGTACATTTGCATGCATTTCTGATGGTGTTTGGGTTCATCAGTGAAGAGTTTGGGAAAAAGAAAACATCTAGAGGGTGAGGAATGGAACAGATACTCAGTGGAGACATCTCTAGATGTACTGGACTTCCTAACATGTTACCCTCTTTTCCCTGGTTTCATAGCTTAACACCAGACCCTCATTCTTTAAGTGCAAGATCTGAATTACCTTTGTAACTGATGATGCTGTGGCAGATCTCCTTGAAAATTTGTGCAAGGCGGGCAGCTCGAGCCACCTCAATGTTCTCTTCTGCAGCTGCTAAGCGCCGCGTCCGCACTGACCGTGATGTCTGCAGTGCTGAAAACTGGGTCATGAAAACATCTAGAACAAATAGAATGAAGAAACCAAGTTGCTTACCTAACATGTGTTCTCTATAGACTGGAGGAAAATCAATCAAGGCATGAATATGAACCACCACCTAGATAGTTGCATAAGTATAAAAGCCCAAGAAGCCTTTCAATGGCATGTGTTGGAGTCTTGGTAAAAGAGTCACATAGTATCCCCCCTTCAGTCCTACATAAAGCATAGTTACTCACCTGTAACAGGTGTTCTTCGGGGACAGCAGGAATCAGTTCTCACATATGGGTGACGTCAGCACTGATGGAGACCTCACGGAAGCAACCCCCCAGCTTTCAAAGAAAGCCTTTGGGAGTAGGGCTGTCAACTGAGTCCAGATGCACCCGACAGGCTTGATCCAGTCCTGGGGTGACCCCCATTGCATGCACGGACTTGTAAACTTGCTTTTATGGAGTGCAATGGAGAAATCGGAACTACATGTCCCTACATGCAATGGGGTAAACCCAGGACTGGATCAAGCCTATCGGGCGCATCTGGAGCCAGTTGGCAACCCTATTTGGGAGATGTCACCATGGATGCATGGTCTCCTCCCCGCCCAAGGGTGCCATCTTGCTCAGTCAGATGACATAGCTAAAGACGGCAAAATAAAAGGTGGTACAGGAGCAACTCCAAGGGGAGGAGGGAAGGTTGTGAGGACTGATTCATGCTTTCCCCAGAGAACACCTGTTACAGGTCAGTAACTATGCTTTCTCCGGGAACAAGCAGGAAGTCATTTCTCACATATGGAACTACCCAGCTACAGGCTACTGAAAGCCCATAGTGAAAAAAGGGGAGCTGCGACCAGCAGCAATTGAGTCCGTCTGCAGACTAAAGTAGGACCCCTGTGTCCGATGAAAACCAGCACTCCAGTAGCCTGAACATAGAAGGGTCGGAGGGTAGGAGTTGCCTAAACTCCAAAAAGATTACAGAGCACAGCCTGGCCGAAAGCGCTCTCCTGTTGGGACTTTCTTTCCAAGCAGTAATGGGCAGATCTTTGCTACCGAGGCCGCTATGGCCCTGACATGGTGCACCGTGACTCGGCCTTCCAGCGAGAGCCCCGCCTGTGAGCAGGCGAGGGCGATACAGTTTGCCACCCAGGTGGACAGCATATGCTTGGTCACCGCCTCCCCCAGTTTACTGGGGTCGTAGGAGATGAAAAGTTGAGCAGCTTTACGGTGGCCCCAAGTGCATTGGAGATAGAAGGACAAAGCCCTCTTTCAGTCCAGAGTGTGAAGGAGCATCTCACCCCTATTGGAGTGGGGCCTCGGAAAGAAGTTGGACGTACCACTTCCTGGTTGAGATGGAAGGACGATACCACCTTCGGAAGATATTTAGGGTGCGTGTGGAGCACCATCCTGTTTTTGTAGAACTTGGTATAAGATGCTTCCACCACTAAAGCCTGAAGCTTGCTATCTCTGTGAGCGGAGGTGAATGCGACCAGGAACACCACCTTCCACGAGAGGTATCGCAGGTGGCAAGTAGCCAGAGGCTCAAAGGGCAGGCGAGTGAGCTGCCCCAATACTACATTAAGGTCCCACTTGGTCACCGGAGGGCGAACCAGGGGCTTTGATAAGAGCAGAGAGGGGCTTGCCATCCACCGGGTGATGGTGCGCCACCAGGGCACTGAGGTGTACCCTGACGGAGTTAGATTTAAGCCCGGATTGCAAGAAATGGAGAAGGTATTGTAACACCAGTCCCACTGGGCAGGAGAATGGGTCAATCCTGTGCTCAGCACACCAAGCTGAGAACCTGTGCCACCTGAGAGCGTAAGCTTTCCTAGAAGAAGCCTTACAAGAGGCCAACAGGATCTCCTCTACCTCAAGTGTGGTTAAAAGGGGCTAAGGTCACCCTTTCAGCAGCCACGCCGTCAGTGACAGCGACCCCAAGTTGGGGTGCAGAAGAGAGTCCCCTTCCTGAGACAGGAGTCCAGGAGAGTACCCCAATGGGATGGGGGTCTCCACTGTAGTCACAGGAGTAACGGGAACCATGGTTGCCGGGGCCACCAAGGGGCTATCAGGATGAGCGAGGCCTTGTCGCGGAGGGTCCTGAAAAAGGTTTTAGCAATCAGCTGCGTAGGAGGAAAGGTGTACATGAGGCCCTCCGACCACAAAACAACGAATGTGTCTGCCGCCACCCTGGAGGGGTGGGCCTGCCAGAAACAGAGGTGGGACAACTGGAAGTTGTCTGGGCTGGTGAACAGGTCCATCACAGCTTCCCTCCAGATACGGAAGAACCAGTAGGCCACACTGGGGTCCAACTGCCACTCGTGCGGCTGGAGGACCCTGCTCAATCTGTTGGCCAGGTAGGTATACTGCCCGCAGGAGGATACCTTGTTGGACTGCATAGGAGAAGGGGAGCACCGCCTCCTGGCAAAGGGCACGAAACCCTGTGCCCTCCTGTTTGTTCATAAGAACATAAGATATGCCATACTGGGTCAGACCAAGGTCCATCAAGCCCAGTATCCTGTTTCCAACAGTGGCCAATCTAGGTCATAAATACCTAGCAGTTTCCCCAAAGGACACAGGTTCCACAGTGCTTGTGTATTAGGTCAAGCAGTGATATCCTGAGTACCTTTTAATAATGATTTATGGACCTTTCCTCGAAGAACTTGTCCAAACCTTTTTTTAAACCCAGCTACACTAACAGCTTTTACTACATCCTCTGGTAACAAGTACCAGAGCTTGATTACACGTTGAGTGAAAAAAATATTTACTCTTATTAGTCTTAAATAGCTTACCCTGTAGCTTCATTGCATGTCCCCTAGTCTTTCTATATTCTTATGACGTAAATAATCGACCTACATTTACCCATTCCACTCCATTCATTAATTTATAGACCACTATCATATCTCCCCTCAGCCGTCTCTTTTCCAGGTTGAAGAGCCCTAAACTTTTTAGCCTCTCTTCATAGGGGTATCCTTCAATCCCCTTTACCATTTTGGTGGCTCTTCTCTGTACCTTTTCTAATAACGCTATATTTTTTTTAAGATATGGTGATCAGAAATGCACACAATATTCAAGGTGCAGTCGCACCATGGAATGATACAGAGGCATTATAATATCCTTTGTTTTATTTTCCATTCCTTTCCTTATGATATCTAGCATTCTATTTACTCTCTTGGCTGCCACTGGGCGGAGGGTTTTAACATGTTATCCATGACGATGCCTAAATCATTTTCCTGGGTGGTGGTTCCTAATGTGGAACCTTGCACCGTGTAACCATAGTTTGGGTTGTTCTTTCCTAGATGCATAACTTTGCACTTGTCCACATTCAATTTCATCTGCCATTTGAATGCCCAGTATTCCAACTTATCAAGATCCTATTGAAAGTTTCCACAATCCTCATGGGTTTTAACAACTTTAAATAGTTTTGTGTCATCTGCAGATTTGATAACCTCACTCGTTATTCCCTTTTCCAGGTCATTTATGAATATGTCAAAAAGCAGCAGACCCAGCACAGATCCCTGCGGTACTCCACTATTCACCATTGGGAAAATTGGCCTTTTAGTCCTACCCTCGGCTTTCTATCTTTTAACTAGTTCCTGATCCACAATAGTACACTGCCTTCTATCCCAAGACTGTTTAGTTTTGCCAAAAGTCTCTGATGAGGGACCTTGTCAAAGGCTTTCTGAAAGTCCAGATACACTATATCAATCGATTCACCTTTGTCTATCTGTTTATTCACACCTTCAAAAAAACACAACAAATTAGTAAAACAAGATCTTCCTTGTCTAAAGCAGTGTTGGCTGACTCCCATTAAGCCATGGCTATCTACATGTTCAGTAATTTTGTTCTTTATTATGGTTTCCACCATTTTTCCTGGTTCTGACGTCAGGTTCACCGGTTTGTAGTTTCCAGATCACCCCGGAACCATTTTTAAAAACTGGTGTTACATTGGCCATCCTCCAATCTTCACATATTACAGATGATTTTAATGATAGTTCACAGATTACTAATAGTAGGTCTGCAATCTCATATTTCAGTTCTTTCAACACCCTTGGATGTATACCATTCGGTCCAGGTGATTTGCTACTGTCCAGTTTATCAAACAGTTGTAATACATCTTCCCAGTGTATCGATATTTCTTTCAATTCTTCTGTGGCATCACCTTTAAATACTTTTAGAACAAAATTGCCATCCAGATACCTAATGTCTTAGCTATGGCATACAGCTAGAAGAGATCCCGAGAACCTCTTGGAGCCAGAATAAGCAGCTTCTCCTATGAGGAGACTCCCCTGTAAATACTGGCTAGTCCTTGTGTACCTACGTTTTCTCTATTTAGATGCAATGTTACCACATATAGTGATTATATGAACATCCTGGAGTAACTTAATACTGAATACCTGAAAATCAAGCTGACCTATCAATTTTATGTCATAAAATGGCAGTGGGAGGAGCTTTACCACTGGAATAATTACCTAATTACCTAAAATCATTTATACCATCAGTATAAGTTTCAGTGGCATACATCCTAACACCCAAAATAAATCTCCAAAGATGCACAGCAGTGACTACAAGCGTACATGGTCCATGCCAGAACCCAGATGCTATGAAGTAGAGATAAAAATTCCTGCCATGCTGAAATAAAGAATATATCTGACATAACTGATGTCTTGCCCTTTGGTCAGAATAATGCCAAGGGAAACTAACCATACGCAGATCTCCAGAACAGGCTCATTAAACCCTGACTGTAGATCAAGAAAACTGCTTCAATCCAGTCCCTGTGCCCATATATTCCAGGTAATACTACCTCAGTTTAACAAGAGTTAATAAAGGCAGAAGAGTGACAGGAAAATATTAAAAACAAATAAAGGGGGGGGGGGAATTAAATTGAGGTAAAAGGAAAAAGAGGGTGCTAGCTACTTTTGTATAGTAGTATATGGTGAATTATTGATGTTTGTGTTGGGTTATGATACTGAAATGTTGACAATAAAAATTTATAAATAAAAAAAAAAACAAATAAAGGCAGAGCTAGAGTTTAGCAGATCAAAAATCCAGAGCAAAGTCTCCAGACTCATGTTATACTGTACTATCCTTTTTTAGCTTATGCTTTGGCCTTACCATGGCCCAGTGAAGAAAAATGGCACTTATTCCTGGCAAAATTCCTTACCTGCTCTGGGTGAAACTGAAAGCCTGCTGCTACCACTGCCTAGGAAGCCCTCCCAGAAAGGAGACAGCACAGTTTCCTCCAAGAGGTGGCTGCCACCACTGGTGCCACCTGATGTCACTGCTGTGATCCAAGAGAAGATCCAGGTCAAAAGAAAAAGGCATACCTTCTCCCCCAAAAATGGAGCACGGCTAGTTTCCCACGAGATGCCAGTGTCACACAGCTCAACTGCCTTTCTGAGTGCCATGGAGCCAGACAAGCACCTTCTCGGCCCCACCCCCCAATCACACAGGGGCAACGGCCCAAGTTCTGCTTGTTTCAGTTTATGAAGAGGGACTCCTCAAAGCAAGTACTTGCCTTAGCACCTATGGCCTCCGTAGACTCCCCATTCAAGAGGACGTTTGCCTTCATTGCACTCCTCTTCCCAAGTTCCAAAGGCTACCAGAGGGACAGGATGACCACCCTCACTCAAAGCATTACTTAATCCAGGGCATCTTCCCCATCAATACCAAGCAGCCCAGAGCATACCAGCTTCTCTTGCAACGTTACTGAGATCAGTACGACTTCAATGCTCTTTAAGAATGCTTGACCTCTCCCAGCTAGCCCCCCCCAAAGGCTGGGGAAGAGGAGATTTGTGTTCCCAGGCTGGCTAGCAGCATAGCACCATGTGCTCCCTCCCAAAGGTTGGGAGGAGGAAGGGGGAAGGCCTCCACCAAAGGTTCCCCAAGACACTCTGAGAGAGGGTGGCTGGGCAAGCGGGGGCAGGACCCAATACCACCAGATTCTGCACCCAGGGGTTCTAAAGGCAACCACTGTTGACCTGTGCCCTCTGGTCAGCTCCATCATTCCAATCTATTTCAGACTGCACAAGTTTAGACCACCTCTATCTGCTGAAGATTGAGAAATACTGGTGAGAGGATGGGCTGCACAGGACCCTTACATCATGACATCATCAAACCTATGGTCCTCTGTCTCCTGCTGTTGGGAAGGCATAAACTCACATGTCTGGACTGGACTGGAGGGACGATGAGGAAAGATGGTTTATGGTCAGATGCCAGCCACTACAGGTATCATCTGTGGGTGTCTGTGATGGACATGATTCTTTATGGGCAAATTTCTGGGACATATTGGATGGAAAAATTAGCACAGCAAAATCAAAAGACTTGATTTTTAATTGTATAAAAGAAAAAAAATGAACCAAACTGGGTGCATTTCAGACCTAGATGACACCTATGTAGCACCAAAGGAAAATAAAGGAAACTTATAAAATGGCCGAAAAACTAAAGAAAACTAACAAGCAAGACGCAGGCAAGTAAAAGAACAATAAAATGAGAAGATTCCCAAGTGGGGCTCTGTCGGTGATGTCACTCTTAAGTGAGGACTTATCCTGCTTGTCCACGGAGAAAGTGCTTTACACAGTATTGCAGCACTGTTTCACTCTTGTGTTTCAATTTTTTTTCTGTGTCAGTTCATGACTTGCTCCTTGCACCTCCTATTTAGTATACATGTATTCTGTGTTTGCCAGTCAACCAATACCAGCATGGATAACCCTTATTTAGTCTCCTCACTCTCATGGAGAGCCCCAGAACTGTTAGTAACTTTGCCAGAAAGCACAGTTACTTACCTGTAACAGGTGATCTCTGGGAACAGCAGGAATAAGTCTTCACATATGGGTACGTCGGTACCGACGGAGTCTGCGCGGGAACTTTTGGAAGCATCCCACCACGCCTGCGTGCTGCCTTCCCGCCTTTCCTAACTGCCTCTCCTCAGTTAAGTTTTAAAGCTGAGACAAAGAGAGAGAGAGAGAGGAAAGGAAAGATAGATAGAGATACAACTCCTGGGGAGGTGGGTGGGTTGTGAAGACTTATTCCTGCTGTTCCCAGAGATCACCTGTTACAGGTAAGTAACTGTGCTATCTCCAGGAACAAGCAGGAATGAGTCTTCACATATGGGGACTCCCAAGCTGAGATGCCTGGAGTCCCAGCAAGTCATAGGCTGGAACATGCTATCTCCCAGAACACCAGGCATCCTGAGGATGGAGGGTAGGAGTTGAAGAAAGAAGGATGCTGTGGAACAGCTAACCTAGCATAGGACTGCAGGGATGGAGTCCATGTGTGGATGATGATGGTCATCAATAATATTGCAAAGGATATTGCAATATGGACCTCCCTTGACAGGATTTCACAGAAGTATGGAGGTTCATGAATCTACTGGGAAACCTAGTAGAGGAACCGTGAAGAGGACCTCACTGTAAGTGGAGGCAATAATCCCGTAGGAAAACCAGTGGAGGACAGAATCTTGAAAGATAATAGGTAACCCCAGTAGGGAAAACTGGGATAGTCCAAAACGGTGGGCATTCAGTGGAAGGCTTTATGAGAAAAACCCTAGCTCTTTTGGGGGCAGAGTCACTCACTCTTAGGAGCAAAAAGAGAAGGCTAACCGATTTGGACAAACAGGCACAGTCCTTGTGGGGAGAAAGGGTGTGGGAGCTCCTTGTATCCCAAAAGCGAGGACAAATGCCTGAGGCGTTGAAGCCTGTGATTAACTGAAGATCCACAATGTCTCTCCTAACTGGGGTAAGCTAGGAGAGATATTGGGCACGGAAAGCTTCAGAGGTACCTAAACCGTTAGGTTATGGTATAAAAATTGTTGACTACCACAGGAGTGGTTGTGAGTGTAGAAACCCAAACCTGCTGGATAGCATAGGTATGGGTAAAGCCCTTCTGTCAGAATCATATAGCTATATGAGGATAGACAGTGAGATAGATAAGTATGTGGATACATATCTATCTATAATAAAATATCTCAACAGATATATACATATAGATAGATAGATAGATAGATAGATAAACAGACATATAAGAATATATCTATAGTGAGATATGGCAGGGCATCAAATACACACAAAAAATAAATATGGATATGTAGGCCTACATATGGGTGTCTGCAAATAAACAGACAGAGATATGCCTACAGCACAGTGATCACATAGGATATGTGGAGAGGAAAGATTCATCTAATAAGAAGGAGGTGGAACCTACTTGAGAAGACATATAGAGAATCTATTCCCCCTGGTCATGATCTGCAAGAATGCTAGTTAGTGAAAAATAACCAGGATTGTTACGTGAAAAACAAAGGACAATGTCAATGTGCAGCCAGCAAGTCCCGAGTCTTCCAGGACTCTAGCATGGTAAGTAGACAGAAGACGCCGAGAGATGAGATACCATGTTGACCTGTTTAAGGGCAAAGATATCATGTGTTCTTACCATGAGGACGAGCATACCCACGATTGGGAATACTATGGACCAAAGCAGGGAACTGGCAACTCCTTGAGCTTTCACGTAAGAGAAGGCCTATGTCCTTTATATCAAAAAAGGAGATAGTAAAAGAAGGGAAAACCTTCTAGTCATGGGAGACATGACTGAAAAGCCTTTTCTAACCAGTTAGGATAGGTGTTGGGAGAAAAAAAAAACATGCTCTCTAGCAAGGGCCCATAGTGGAAAGCTTCTCTGTAGATTGCAGAGAGCATGATGCAGGAGAATGAGGAGATAGAACTGGCTGTTAGAGAGCCAGTATCTCTGCCAACTATGCTGCCAAACTCAGGAAAATGAAGATGGCAGAATAGAAGATCATCTAGAAAGCTTGTAGTGAGATGATCTCCAAGAGAGATGAAGCACTGACTTGGAACCACTACTAAGACTAGACAGAATGTTAGTGGAGGACAATCTGGTTGTTTGTGGACAAGAACCAGTGGTCCAAACATTAAAGCTCTTGGATGGGCAGCTGTTGGCAAGACAGCAGAAGAATCTTACTGTTCAAAAACAGAAAGAACAGACAGAACAGGAGTAGGAACTCTGGACATGTCTGATAAGCTGCCCCAAAGCAAGATTAAAACAGAGGAGGTGACTCAGAGAGGAAAACTCCGCACTGGAAAGTGAGGAAAGTAGAGAGGCTAAAGAGAAAGCCTCCCAATAAGTAATTCCGCTCTTACAGAGGAAAAACTTGGTAAGAGGGTGAAGAGAATGGAGCTGAAGAAGACTTACGAAGTAGTAAGTCTATAGAAAGGAAAAATACATGCTGGCACAGGAACTATCATCTGATAGTAGTTAGACCTCTTTCCCTAGCAGGCAAAGAGGAGAAACCTGTGACTTATAGGCATGAACAACCTGACAGCTCATAGAAATATAGAAAAAATGGATATCTTTTGGAAAGACATCCCTGTGTAGGGGTTAGAATAAAGCGGTGGATTGCCTCTATTGAGAAGAAGCAACTGTAGATTCTAACCCCAAGGGTCACAAGCATCTGATGATGAATGATCAGAAACCCTGCAGGTGCTGGGTCTGCTGAGCCTGGTGAGAGGTTGGATTCTTTAGACCAGGACAATGCTTTCCCTGTTGGGGAACATCTGTATGATGGGCAAGTGATGAATAAAACCTTCTTCTCCTGTGGGAAGAAAGTTTGGTAGGACATTTCCTATGTACTGGGACAGAAGAAGGGGTAGAACAACCCCTAGGAACAGGTAAATCAGTGGACAACTGAGTAACCTGACGTAGAGACTCCTTGTTGAAAAGATTTTCTTCAGTGCAAGGAGTATGTCCCAGCCTTTGTTGTGCCCATTTGTCCAAGTCTGAAGCTTGGAGCCAGGCTCTACGTCGTGCCCCTATAGCTATAGCAGAAGTCCTGCTAACAGACTCAAAGAGTCTAGGGAAGCACGAGAAAGAAACCAAGAGATATTCTGGATATGCTTAAGCAGTGAGGAATAGTCTGTACTCCTGTAATCTGAAAGAAAAGGAGACAAAAGATGTAATTGCTTTGTGACCTCCTCAAGAGAAAGACTCATATAAAATATATATGAGAGAATTCTTGCAGAAAGCATAGATGTCTGGAAGGTTTGACGTCCAAAGTCATCTAGTGTTTTAGACTCACGACCTGGCGGATAGGAAGAGTGCTTTTTCTTACTCTTTACCCGCCTCATTGCTGATTCCACTACTAGGGAATGATGAGGGAGTTGAGTCTTTTGAAACCCTGGAGAGGGGGGCACCTGATATAACAGATCAGTTGCCCTGGGAGGTGGGGGTACCCTTAAAGGTGTTTCCCACATTCCTAGAAGGAGATCCTACAAGGAATGATGCAAAGGAAGCATTATGTTCCCCTTTGCTTTGGTAGAAAGAGAGCGTTGTGCAGGATCATGTCCTGGGATAGGAATGGCAAGAGATCTTGCTATATCCCAGAGGAAACTCTGAAAAGAGGGATCCCAAACAGGAATCTCTCTTGGACAGGTTAGATTTACAGAACTAGCCTGAGCATTCACAGAGGTATCCAAATATATAGGAATAGAAGATCCTGCACAGTGCAGTGTGGAATGCTTAAGAGATGGTTACTGGTACTGGGTATCATTTATTTATTTATTTAACCAATTTTATATACCGTCTTTCTACAAATCAAGACGGTTTACATTAAACATTTAAAATAGTGTTTCCACTGTTTACATAGAACAAGTAACAAAATATAAATAAAATAACAATGAACTAATTATAAGAATAAAACAACTATTTACAAAGATATTTACCTAGATATCAGTTGTCAGTATGAGGTTTAGGTTTATCATGAGCAGCAACCGTTCTTACCACATTGTCCATGCCAGGTATCGACTCCAAGCTTGGCATAGAATGGAGCGATCCTGTTGAAAAAAGCATGGTAGGAGTTGGCCACCATGCTACTGTGGATACCGGTACCGATGTCGGAGTCGAGCCCGACAGACATCAGAGTAGTCATCAGTGACAGTTCAATTGGTACCGAGGTGACCGAACCCATCCGGCCAGTATCCTCGGTACCGAAGCACCGGTATCGATCGATGTCGGTACCAAAAGCTATTGGTACCGAGTCTTCTAGACTAGAGATCGATTCCAAACTCGGCATCGAGGGCAGAGAGCCTGATAAGCGAAGCATGGAAGGCACCGACCGCAAAGGTAATGAGGTCGTCGGTACCGATTTCGGTACCGTGTCTGACACCGGTGAAGGAAGGTCAACCAGTGGCAACTCAATCGACCTCAAAGGAACCGAGAGTTGTGAATCCGAATCATCGGAACCGAGCCTTCGGTACCACTGAGAGCCGGTACCAAGATGAGTCGGTAACAGTCCTCCAGACTGGAGATCGATTCCAGACTCGGCATCGAAGGAAGCGAGTCTATCGATGCACTTCTGGAGGGTACCGATGGCAGTGGTAGTATCGGTGCTGGTACCGATAATGGAAAGTCAGTCTGGGGTGTATCCAGCGGTCCCAAAGGTACCAAGGACGCCAGATGACGATCCCTGGTGAGGAGTGTTTCATCCAACACCAGTGCCGATGCCGGGGTACCAGTACCACTCGAAGCGGATGCCACCACCGGACACGGCTGAGGTATGTTCTGTGAGGGGTGAACCCCAGGAACAACCTGAAACCCCTTATTTGCTTTGGAGACCGAAGACTCCCGCCGGGGTTTTGAAGCCAGTGGGCCCTCGAGGGCAAGGCCGGAGCCGTCTTCATGCCTACCACTCGAGGACTTAACAGACTGTTTGTGGGTTACCTGATCTTGTGTGGAAGAAGAAGGGGACGGTGCCCCGAAGTTGGAGGGCAACCGTGTATCGAGGGAATCTCGATGTTGAAAACCTCTTCTCACCAAACTGTTGTCAGGACCCAAGCAGGTTAGACACCGACTTTGAGGGTCTAAAAATAAAGTTGTACCGCCACAGAGTGAACATTTCTTAGAGAAAGTGCCTGGCGGTTCCATGAAGGAAAAAGAAGAGGCCTAAAAGGCCTAAGAGACCGTGGGATACTAAGAGGAAAAAATATATCCCGTGGAAAAAAAAAAAATTTTTCAAGAAAAGAAACGAAACACCGGCGGTACCGGTGGCGTCGGGAAGACAGCCGCGACCACAAGAAAACTAAAAAATAAAAACAAGAATTTTCTGCGGTGACAGGAGGACGTCCTGCCGGCTCCGCGGAAAAATGAAAACTGAGGAGAGGCAGTTAGGAAAGGCGGGAAGGCAGCACGCAGGCGTGGTGGGATGCTTCCAAAAGCTCTTTGATTGGACGCTGGGAAGCGTTCCCGCGCAGACTCCGTCGGTACCGACGTACCCATATGTGAAGACTCATTCCTGCTTGTTCCTGGAGATAGGGCATCTATCAACACCTACTAACAGAGTAAAATACCCAGCTACAAACTCCAAGATTATTGTACTAATACATTTTTAAAATTTACTTTCCAGTGCTTGACCCCACTGAACATTTCATTTAATGGAACATGACTATTATTTGAACAACTCCTGTATATTTTAATATGCTATAAAGGGCCCAATGTATAATCCCATCTTCAAAACCTTTACCGGATTTGATGTTGCCATCATCCCGACATATCCCATTCCAGCGATTATAAAGAGAGACAGAGTGAATGTTGTCAGAGGCATGTTTCACTTCTTCTTGCTTCTGTCTTATTTTCTCCCAGTTTCTTACCAGAAACATATGATGCTTCAAAACAAAATTCCTAAGCAAATAAACAGAGTATTAGTACACTGCTAAATTCAGAAACATCTTTCTGTCAGAATCCAATAAAGCTGCATCAAAACAGTCCTCCTTTTAAAATTTAATAAACAGGACACTCTTTATACTGCTCTCCAACTGTTATTTTCCCCTTCTGTGTATCACACCTAGCATCCAGCAGCAGATGCCACTTTGGATGGAGTGAGGCGTGTGCTGTTAATATGAAACATGAGAAATCCCAAGAATGGGCTCCCTTTTATCCCCTCTCTCATTCTGGGCTCTCTCACACGGAGTGCAGATAACGCCTCCCCTTTTCCTGCTAGCAGATTCTGAATTCTATTTCTCAAAAGCATGCACTCCCTAATCTCAACTTACCCACTTTCCCAGTTGATACAGTATAGTTAACTCACCTGTAACAGGTGTTTCTCCAGGGACAGCAGGAATCAGTTCTCACATATGGGTGACGTCGGGGCCAATGCCAACGGAGCTCTGCGCGAAAGCATCTCCCCAGCTTTCAAAGAAAGCCTTTGGGAGATGTACCACGCATGCGTGGTCCCCTTCCCGCCCATGGGTGCCATCTTGCTAAGTCAATGACATAGCTAAGACAGCAAAAAATGGTACAACTAAGGCAACTCTATGGGGAGGAGGGAAGGTTGTGAGGACCGATTCCTGCTTTCCCCGGAGAACACCTGTTACAGGTGAGTAACTATATTTTCTCCAGGTGAGTAACTATTTTCTCCAGGAACAAGAAGGAAGTCAGTCCTCACATATGGGACTCCCTAGCTACACAGTCTACCGAGAACCTGTAGAAAACCATGGCAAGCTGTGAGCAGCAGCAAGTGAGTCCGAATGACAGACTCTGGAAGGACCCCAGTGCCCAGGGAGAACCCTCACTCCGGCAGCCTGAACACAAAAGGGTCGGAGGGTAGGAGCTGCCTAGACCCCGAAGAGATTACGAAGTATGACCTGGCCAAAGGTGCTGTCCCATCAGGACTGCCTCTCCAGGCAGTAGTGAGCTGCAAAGGTGTGGACTGAAGACCAGGTGGCAACCTGGCAGATGTCTGCCATCGGAACAAGTGCAAGTTTGCCATTGAGATTGCCATAGTCCAGATGTCTTGCACCGTGACATGGTGCTCCAGCTGGAGCCCAGCCTGTTCACAGGCGAGGGTGAAGCAGTCCACCACCAAGGTACACATAGTCTGCTTGGTCGCTGCCTCCCCCAGACGACTAGCGTCATAGGAGATGAAAAGCTGGAAGATTATGCAGTGGCCCTGGGTAAGCTGTAGCTAAAAAGACAAGACCCTCTTACAATCTAGAGTATGAAGAACTGTCTCCACCGTGTTGGTGTGAGGCCATGGAAAGAAGGTGGAGAGCACTACCTCCTGAATGAGATGAAATGAAGACACCACCTTCGGAAGGAATTTAGGATGTGTGCGTAGCATGACTCTGTTCTTGTAGAACCTGGTATAGGGTGGCTCCACCACTAGGGCCTGAAGCTCGCTGACTCTGTGAGCAGAGGTGAGCGTAACCAGGAAAGCAACCTACCAGGAGAGGTACCACAGATGACAGGTAGCCAGGACCTCTAATGGCAGCCGAGTGAGTTGCGCTAGCACCATGTTGAGATCCCACTCCACCGGGGATGGGCAGATTAGGGGCTTGGAGAGTAGCAGACCCCGTAGGAAGCAGGTGATGAGGGGCTGCGCCGAAAGAGGCTTGCCCTGGAGAGGTTGATAGTATGCTGAGAGTGCACTCAGGTGCATCCTGACGGAATTGGACGCGTCCAGCCTGTGAAAGTTGAAGCAGGTACTGCAGCATCATCTGCACGGTGCAGGAGAATGGGTTGGTCCGTCTTTCCAAGCACTACATGGAGAATCTGTGCCATTATGTGTAGGCACGCCTTGTGGAGGCCTTGCAGGAGGCCAGGAGGACCTCTTCTACTTTTCCCGAAAACTTGAACGGGGCCAAGGCTACCCGTTCAGCAGCCAGCTGTTAACGCCAGAGACTCCAGATTGGGGTGGAAGAGAGCCATCCTCCTGAGTCAGTAGCCCCGGAGAGTTCCCAAGAGGGACTGGGGGCTCCGCCGCTAAGAGGAGCAGCAGCGGAAACCATGGCTGCCTCGGCCACTGGAGGGTCACCAGAATTAGCGACGCTTTGTCCTGGACGACCTTAAAAAGGATCTTGGCGAACAAAGGCATGGGCGGGAAGGCATATAGAAGGCTCTCCGACCACGGGATGAGGAAGGCCTCTGCTGCCTCCAGAGAAGGATGATGCTAGCAGGAACAGAATCGTGTCAACTGAGCGTTGTCCGGACTGGCAAAGAGGTCCATCTGAAGGGTCTCCCAGAGTTGAAACAGCCGTTGAGCTACTCTGGGGTCTAGCTGCCAATTGTGCGGCTGAAGAACTCTGCTCAACCTGTCCGCGAGGATATTGTCCTGACCCAGCAGGTAAACTGCTCTCAAGAGCATTCCCTGGCTGTACCCCCCCCCCTCCCTGCTTGTTCAGGTAGAACATGGCAACCTGGTTGTCCGCTCCGTTGAACTGCTGTTGGCTTTCTGCCCTGGACCAGGTGCCCTGTGTTCGGATGCCTCCTCAGAAGCTCCCCAACCAGCCGAGAGGCATCCGTGGTAAGGATCCACTGAGGGATGTAGGTCTGGAAGGGTATGCCTGCCCATAGGTGCTGTGTCACTTGCCACCAAATGAGCGACTCCACCAGCGGGTGGGTCACGCACACTATGTCCCTGAGGAGGTCGATGGCCTGTGTCCACTGGGATCAGAGGCACCATTGGGTCACCCTCATGTAGAGGCGGCCGTCCAGTTTAACATGTACTGTGGATGCCGTGGCCGAGCAAATGGAGCATGGCGCGAGCCGGCACTAAGCGTCGATGCTTTACCTCTGTGGCCAAAGTCTTGAGGCGACTCTCCCTGTCTAGGGGGAGGAAGGCCTTGGCCTGGCGTGTATCCAACTACGCCCCTATGAAGTCCAAGCTTTGGGTAGGAGTGTGGTGAGACTTGGGCAGTTTATTATGAAGCCCAGGTAATCCAGGACACTGATGGTGTGACCTGTGGCCTGCTATACCTCTGTGGCTGTTTCTCCTTTTATGAGTCAGTCCAGATAGGGGAAGATGAAAGCCCCTTGGAGGCAGAGATAGACAGCCACCACCGCCAGGCATTTGGTGAAGACCCTAGGTGTAGAGGCCAGCCCGAAGGGTAGTACCCTGTACTAATAGTGGTTGCCCTCAACCATGAATCTCAGGTAGTCTGTGACTGGGATGGATGAGGATATGGGTGTAAGGAGATAGGGCAGCAATGTTCCAAGGGAGAGCATCCTGAACTTCTCCCACACCAGAAACTTGTTCAGGTTCTGCAGGTCTAGGATGGGTGTGAGGTCTCCGGTTCTTTTTGGCATGTGGAAGTACCAGAAGTAGAATCTCTTGCCCTTTTGGCAGCGGGCACTGGTTCCACGGCCCTGTCCTCAAGTAGACCTGTGACTCCTGCCGGAGCAGGGTCTAGTGAAGGGGCATCCTGGAGGGCTCTCCTAGAAAGAAAGAGGGGGCATCTGAGTCCAGGTGGAGGAGATAACCCTCCTTGACCACCTGGAGGGCCCAGGCATCAGTGGTGATGTTTGGCCACTGGTGGGCGAAGTGGACCAGGCATCCCCCTGCCGGCAGCTGACCTCCTGAGGGTAGAGGAGTGGTTGGGCACATTACCTCGGGCCAGAGGGCCAGGGGTTCGAATCCCACTAGAGGACACAAACCTTGGGCCAGAAGGACTGGGGTTTCTAGTCACACAGGTGCTCTTTGTGGCCTGTTGCTTCAGGTACAAAAAAGGATTGTGAGCCCTTTAAGGACAAGGGAAAAATATATATAGTACCTGAATGTACACAGTTTTTGACTGGTAGAAAAGCTGTATATAATCCTAGTTAAATAAATAAATAAATAGAGGGGTTATGCCCAAGGAGTTAAAAACTTCCCCCCAGATGGGGCCAGAGCTTGCATCAGGGCCTTGGGAATTCTCTGCTTGCGTGGGCCCTGTGTGTGTCCCTTGGCAAGCTGCCCCTGCAGTGGAGCTTGGGAAGGCTGGTTCTGTCATAGTAAGTTGGTCCCTTCCTCGGATAGGGTGGCTTTTTCCCCCGAGGCCTTCCGCTTGAGCAGAGTGGTGGTCTTCTTAGGAAGTAGAGTTCTTGTCAGGAACTCAGACTTGAGCTCCGCAGCCTTGTCTGACAAGGGTTTACCAAAGAGGTTTGCCCCTTGGCATGGGACATCAACAAGTTTGTCTTGGACTCATCGCTCCAGGTCCAAGGACTGGAGCCAGGCCTGGCATTGGGCGCCGATGCCCGCTGCAGTCATCCGGGCTGTGGTCTCAAAGCCGTCGTAGGCTGCTCGAGACAAACTTACAGCAGTCACTAACGCCTTTGACCAGGTACTGGAACCACTGGACGGATTCCTCGGAGAGGCCAGTGGAGAACTTGGCGAGCTCCTTCCCCAAGTCCCTCAGGTACATACCCATGTATAGCTGGTGTGCCTGGATCCGACAGGTCAGCATTGAGCCCCGGTAGCACTTTCTGCCGAGGGCGTTGAGGGTTCTGGACTCCCTGTCCGGGGGCACTGACGAATGTGTCTTCTGGCTTTTAAGCTGACTCATAGCGGGCTCCACCACCATGGAGTTGTGCGGGAGCTGAGCCTTCCTGAAGCCCGGGCCCCGGCAGACTTGGTACATAGAGTCAACAGCTGACTATGGGCACAGAGGCCAGAGACACCCACATTCGGAGGAGTAGCCTTTCCAGAATGGCCGGACGGGCACTGTGAGTGACTTCTTTGGTGGGGACTCTCATTGGAGGATCTTGAGCGCCTCCGTGCGAGGGTCTTCTTCCAAGTCAATGGGGAATGCCAATGCCTTCGACAGCACAAATTCAAGGAACACTGTGTCCTCAGGTGGTGACTGGCCTGATGGTACGTTGCGGTGCTTCCAACTGTCTGGGGATGTCTTGTCCTCAGACGCCCAGTCGGAAGTGGAGGACATGATGGCCAGCGATGGAGCTGGGGCCGGTGGTCCTTGGGCCTTCAAGGCTGTGTGGCCGAAGCCACGAGCACTGGTTGAAGATGATCGACTGCCCGAGGAAGGGGACAGTGATGGAGACCACTGTTGAGGATCAACTTGAGGCTGTAAGCTCATGAGGATCGGATCGACAACCAGGGAAGTCCTCGAAGTTAAGGTCCCAGTGGTCTGGGCAGATGACCCAGCAGAGCCTGACAACACGCCTACTGCGTCTCCAGGAAGGCAGTCAGACTGCGCTCCAGGAACTCCATCCTGGACTCCAGTCCAGATGGTACCACAGCCTTCAGGGCGGATGCCAGGATAGCCGGGTCCAGCACTGGCAAGGAGGGGGAGTCCTCGATGAGGATGGCCTCGGAGGTCTAAGGCCGATCGCCAGGGGCTGACAATTCCTTCCTGGGGACCTTGGACAGCCACTCCCACTCTGACACCTCGGGCCTTCTTTGGGGGTTGAGGGATCTGACACGGGGCTTGTCCAACTTCGCAGAGTCCCACGCAGAGGTCCTCGAGGATTTCTTCTTCCTCTTGTGTTCCCCAGTCTGGAGAACGCCTGTTAGAGGACCCGCGTATCTCGCGACTCCGGTATCTTGGATAGGGCTCTGGATTCGGGGTCACTGGGGACTCTGGGGCAGAGCCTGACCTGGAGAAAATTTGGTCATGTTTCTGCTGATGGAGTTTGATTGCTTTAGTGGACATCTGCTTGCAGAGGCCAAAAACCTCCAGGTCATGGATGGGATCAAGACAACAGAGGCAGCAATCATGTGTGTCGGTGAGGGACATATTTTTAGAGCACCAATCACACTTCTTAAAGCTGCTGGCCATCGGGGAAAACAGTACCCTGGCGAGGTCGAAGATAGAGGAACTGCCAGCTGGTGGAAAAAAGGTGCAAAGCTGCACGGGGAAAAGAAAAAATTTAACTAGGGAAAAAAGGACGGTCCGAGATGCAATGCCGAGGCAAGCAAACTCAGAGGCAGGAAAGGAACCGGTCGCAGCCGGAGAAAAACAAAACACTAAAGGATGAAAAATGAACTGCTTTTTCTGGAGAAATCAGACACACTTCTGGTGGGCTCTGCGGAAAAAAGGAGACTGAGCAAGATGGCACCCTTGGGCAGGAAGGGGACCACACAAGCGTGGTGCATCTCCCAAAGGCTTGCTTTGAAAACTAAGAAAATGCTTCAGCGCAGGACTCGGTTGATGCTGACATCACCCATATGTCATCACCCAACTGTATCTAGACTTTTAGAAAGCGTAAGCAAAGTCCCACATCAAAGACTCCTGAGAGAAATTTAAAAGTCATGGCATTGGAGGCAAGGTCCTATTGTGGATACCAAACTGGTTTAGAAACAGCAAACAGATGATCAATAGTGGAGTACCCCACAGATTTGTATTAGGACCAGTGCTTTCTTAACATATTTATAAATAAGCTGGAATTGGGAACAATCAAAATGATTAAATCTGCAGATGACACAGACTTGTTAAATCGCATGTGGATTGTGAGAAACTGCAGGAGAACCTTGTGAGAATGTGAGAGCAGGCATCCAAATGGCAGATTAAATTTAATGTGGACAAGTGCAAAGTGATGCATATAGGGAAGAATAACCCCAATTACAAATACACAATGCTAAATTCCACATTAGGAGTCGTCGCCCAAAAAAAAGGATATGGTTCTGGATGTAGACAAAACAGCACAAGATAAAAGTAAGAAGGGGACAACTCCTACCAATAAAAGGTAGTTACTCACCTGTAGCAGATGTTATCTGTGGACAGCAAAAAAAGTCCTCACATATGGATATCATCCGACGGAGTACCGTGTGGGAGTATTCCCAGCTCTTTCCGGAAACTTTTGGAACTCTGCTCTTCGCATGCGTTTCATCTTCCAGCCTGCTGCTGCAGCACCATCTTACTTAAGATATATAGTATTCTACAATAGCTATAGTATACGGCAGGCAGGAAGACAACACACATGCGCAGGGGACAAGCAGGAAATAAGCCCTCATGTATGGGATTCCTTAGCTACAGGCTACCTTAAACAAAAAGGGGAAACAGAGTGTTGCCCAACAAGGCAACCCAAAACTGTTCTTGTTGGCAACAGGACTTTTGCATAGGATGAAGGTGAAAAGAGATAGACTCAGGAGTAATTTGCAGAAATATTTCTTTAGGGAAAGAGTGGTAGATGTGTGAATAGTCTGTCAGACGGCTGCCTGGGTGAGAATCTTCACAGTCTTGTTAAGTGCATATATCTATATGATTTGCAAGGTATTGTGGGCAATGTAGTTCATTCACACCAGACACAGCTGCTGACAATAATTTAGTTGTGCTCTTGGGTAAAGCCAATAAGATATTTATTTATGGGGTTATTTCTCCCAACACAGATATGCTTGGTAGCACATAAATTAGGTTACTTGCTTTCAGTGTTAACTTGGAAAAACAAAGTTAAAATCAGGAAAACAACAAATGAAAAGCCACAAAGCAAGAAACAAACTGTTCTTTTCAAGTTAACTTCTGATTACTTCCCACATAGATACAGAAGTGATTCTCTCCTAGCTCACAAGCAATTAGGTAAGGCTTAATTGCTAGCAGTTACCAGCTGAAACCCCTTAGCTGGCTTGCCTTCCACTGTGTGGGTCAAATCCTGCTTCAGGAGCTTTTCTGAGTAGATTAAAGAACAAATTTGTATTTCTTTGTGATGGTTGCTGTACTTTATAACAGAAAGTTACCAACGGAGTTTAGATAGAGAGCAGTCCATATAAACAGGATCCTCATCTGCTATGATTCCCCCTTGTTCAACAAGCATAGGTTCAATATCATGGATTGGCACAGATGAATCTCTCAATGGAGCAGTTTCAGGAGAATATTTGTTTCCCTGCTGTCTTTCAAGGTTATAGCTAGGGCATAGATCAGTGTTCATACCTGAGCTTCCATTGCTGCTAGAGTTCCTCTCTATATAGCCTGGCCAGTATGTAGTCCAGTACTTATGTCCAGCCTTCCAATCCAGATCCCTGGACACTGGATCTCTCTTCACATACCTTCTGGCACGGGTCTTAGGGTCCCTTCCACGTGCAGCCGTCTCCCTCACAGGTAGCCTCTGGTGATTCCTAGCTCTGCAGCACCATTCCTCTGGTTTCCCCAGTCCAATGGTGTATGCTGGCCCTTGGAATACCTCCCAGTATACGTACTGCTTTGGACTCTTCTAGACCTCTCAAAGGCTTTTCTCCTCTTTCTTCCAGAGGGTCTCTTTCCCTCTCTGTCCATCCGGTTTGGCTTCTGCTTCTGATGATCCTTCAGATGAAACTGATGATCCTTCTCTGGATATCCAAGGTGATCATGAAGATGGTCATCTGTAGAATAAACTCTACTCTTATTCTGCTTAGATGAGTGCTCCTCCCTAATACAGCGCAGCCGTGCTGAATCAGGCCTTGCCCTTTGAGATGAGTGTTCCATCCTAGCACAGTGCAGCTGTGCTGAATCAAGCCCTGCCCTTTGCAATGAGTGCTTGGGGATTACCTCATAGCCCTTTTGATTGAACACACGTTTTCTCACTTCAGCTCCTCTCATGGCTGTTGGAAACCTGGTGCATTCTGGGACTGGTAGTCTTTTATGGCAAAATTCTGTTTTCTCATTTCTACCAGCACTGACAGGTTGCTTGTTCAGAGACACTTCACCTTTTCTATAGCTCCTTCCTGAGCTATGATAAGCTTCCTTATCACAAGTCTCCCAGTGGAGGTAGTAGACAAAAACTGTATCTGAACTCAAGACAGCAAGGGACAAACAAAGGATCTTTAAAGGAAAAAAGGGACTGTAGAGCTTAGTGTTCACATGGAAGGGCAAACTGGATAGGCTGTATGGTCTTTATTTGCCGTTATGTGTTTATGTTTCTAATTCTGCTATATCCTTTTTAAGATATGGTGACCAGAATTGCACACAATATTCAAAGTGCGGTCACACCATGGAATGATACAGAAACATTATATCATCTTTTGTTTTAGTCTCCATTCCTTTCCTTATGATTCATAGTGATCTATTTGCTTTCTGGGCCACTGCTGCACAGTGGGCAGAGTGTTTCAATGTTTTATCCACGATGATGCCTAAATCCTTTTCCTGGGTGGTGGTTCCTAATGTGGAACCTTGCATTGTGTGACTGTAATTTGTGGTGTTCTTCCATGGGTGTATAACTTTGCACTTGTCTACATTAAATTCCATCTGCCATTTGGATGTCCAGGCTTTCAGTTTATTAAGGTCCTCTTGTAATTTTTCACAATCTTCTTATGTTTTAACAACTTTGAATAATTTTGAGTCATCTGCAAATCTGATCACCTCACTCGTTATTTCTGTCTCCAGTTATTTATGAATATGCTAAAAAGCAGCAGACCCAGCACACATCCCTGGGATATTTCACTATTCACTTTTCTCCATTGAGAAAATTAGCCATTCAGCCCTACTCTCTATTTTCTATATTATAACCAGTTTCTGATCCACAATAGTGCACTGACTCCTATCCCATGCTTTTTAATTTCGCCAAGAGTCTCTCATGATGGACATTATTTATTTATTTTTATTTATTTATTTATATCTCTTATATACCGTGCTATTGTAATCAGTGTGGTTTACAGTTAAACCAAACATACAGCAATGCAGCAGGTCACATTGAGTTTACATTGAACAGAGGTAGTAAACTTGGATGAACCGGGAAAACTATATACAAATTAGGACATTCTTATAGGACATAAGAGGATCGTAAGCAGATGCCTAGGCTCATGGGTGAGGGAGAGAGGGGAAAGGAGATTAACCATTCTCTAAGGGAGGCTGGTCAATGGGGCGGGCTAGGTAGGAGGGTAAGGTGATGGCTGTGTGTTTTCCAGAGTTATTCTCCGGGTAGTGTAGCAGGAACAAATAGTGTTTGAGAGCTTTTCGGAATAACAGGAGATTGGAGATAGCTCGGATTTCTGCTGGGAGGGCGTTCCAAGCCGTGGGTGCGAACATGGAGAAGGCTCTATTGGCTGTTGTCTTTGTACATTTAGTAACTGACTTAGGGACTTCAAGGGTATTCATCAATGTATGTCTCCTTAATCTATTGGCTGGAGTGCTATGGAGAAGTTTACTGATGGGCGTGAGTGGCTGGGTCTTGAGGGCTTTGAATGTCAAGACTAAAGTCTTATAGTGGATTCTGGCCTGCAGAGGTAGCCAGTGTAGATTCTTCAGTACTGGTGTTATATGGTCTGACCTTGAAAGACCTACCAGAACCCTCGCAGCAGAGTTCATGGCAAGTCGGAGAGGGCTTAGAGTCGACTGTGGGAGTCCCTGAAGGATGATGTTAGCAAAATCGAGGTGAGGAATAACTAGAGCCTGGAAGATTGATCGGAAATCAGGGAAATCCAGTAGTGGTCGGAGATGGCATAGTGATCTGATTTTGTGATAAATCGTTTTTGAGGTGTTTTTGATATGTGCTGACATGTCTAGCCTCTGGTCAAGGGTAATACCTAGGTAGCGAATTGTGGGTTTTGCCTTAAGTTCTGTGTTGTTGACTTGTAGTGAGGAAGGTGGAGTGAACTTCTGGTTTCTCGTGATGAAGAGAACATCTGTTTTGGTGTGGTTAATTGGTAGATTTTGAGAGAGAAGCCAGTCTGCCTCTGCTTCAAAGCATCTTAATAATTGGGAGAAGTCAGGATGATCAATCTGGAAGGGTGTGTAAATGAGGATGTCGTCTGCATAGGCTAGGCATTGGACATTGAATGATCGAATTAATGCACAGATGGGCTGCATGTAGATGTTGAACATCAGTGCAGATAGGGATGAGCCTTGGGGTACGCCTTGTTTCAGTGGAAATGGTTCTGAGGTCGTGGATCCAATTCTGACTTGTTGCCATCTATTGCACAGATAAGATTTACAACAGGCTAGTGCTGAGCCTAGTATTCCTTTCTCTTCGAGACGAAGTAAGAGTGTTTGGTGGTTCACCGAATCAAAAGTGGCTGCTATGTCCAAGAAGATGAGGGCATATCCTTGGTGGATGTTGTCAAGACCAATGATGAGATTGTTAAAGAGGGTTGTAAGGATGGTATCAACACCGTGTGCTTCTCTAAAGCCATGCTGGGATGAGTCCAAGGGTGCTTCTATGTCGACGTGGTGTTGAATCTGTCGCTGGACTACCTTCTCGAAGATTTTGGCTAGTAGCGGGATGCTCGAAATTGGTCTGAAGGACTCAACTTTAGATGGATCGAGTTTACTATTTTTTAACAGAGGGCGGATGGATGTATATTTTAAGCTTTGGGGGAAGGACCCTGTTGATAGGGATTGGTTAAGGATTCTGCATATTGTTGGACTGAGGTCATGGCGCAACTCTCTAATCCAGCTTGCAGGGCATGGATCGTTAGGAGCAGTAGTGAGGTTAATAGTGGAAATAATATCTACAATCTCTTCACAAGATACCTCAGAGAATTTCGTTAGGGAGGTTGGTTGTGAGGACACGTGCGGGGTGGAGAAGGATGAGATGGTTGCGACCGTATTGGTCTGGATCGACTTTGATTGTAGGTAATTGGCATAATCTTGTGGCTGGGACGTAGGTGATTGGGTTAGAGCTGGGTCGCCTGTCAAAGACTTGACAATAGTGAATAGGTCATGAGGTTTGTTCAGAGATCTCTTTAGTAATTCAGAATGGTAATGTTTTCTTTTTTCCATGGTCTTTTCGCGGTGTAGCTTTAGTTGATCAGAGTATATCTCAAGTGCCTTGGAGGTCCGGGTGTGTCGCCAGTGTCTCTCAGGTCCTGGGAGTACCATGGCGCGTGTTCCCGTTTCGCAGAGTTCTTTTTGGAAGCTGGGAGACAGGCAGCAGCTCTGATGGCGTTATCCCAGTTGGAGACCAATTCATCTGGGTCGAGGGATTCGTTGGAGAGGAGAGGTAAGATCTTCTCAAGGGCCTTCTCCTTAACAAGAGGCCGAAAGCGTGTTGTAATAATTCTGGTGGGGGGGCTTCCTTTATTGATGAGGTTGCTGGGGTAGTTGGTGGGTATGTGGAATAGGAGTAGGTTATGGTCAGACCAGGGTACAGGTGTTATGGAGAGCAGCAGGTTCTGGGCTGAGTTGACAGATGTCTGAGGTCCAAAGATCAAGTCCAGTTTGCCACCCTTGTTATGTGTGGGTGAGTTGATAAGTTGCGTGTAGCCCAGCTCGTTCATTGCATCAAGGAAGGCTGAGGAATGTGTATTTAGTAAGGAAGGTAGATTGAAATCTCCCATAAGCCAATTCAGGGAGCATGGGTTGCTGGGGTTACAGGCTAGATCAATATTGATGAAAGGTCATCGGGTGATGATGTTGGTGCTCGGTATAGTAGATTAATTGAGCAGTGTTCATTCGATATGGATAATGTGTCCAGATGGGTTGAGCTAATGGTGGTGTTTAGAGCGAATTGAAGATTGGATCTGGCAAGGATGAGCGTACCTCCTCCCCTCTGGTGGGTCCTATGGCAGGCGTAGGTCGAGTAACCAGGTGGTGACATCTGGTTGATTAGAACATTATCACAGTCGGATAGCCAAGTTTCAGTTATCATTAGGACATCGAGGTCATGGCGGGATATCAGGTCCATGGCTATAGGCCATTTCGAGCGTATTGATCTAGCATTTATAAGTGCACATTTGAGTAAGCATTGGTTTTGTATTTCTCAGCTTGGATGGTCTTAAGGTTCTGTAGAGGGATGTGTAAGAGGTGTGAGTGGCGTGTTGGAGAGGAGTGGCGGGGGTTTTCAAACCCTCTTCTGCCATGATTGTAGAGGATTGGGATATGGTTGATACCGTGACTAAAGGCATGAGATATGTTGAGTGTCAGGGAGGTGAGGATGAATAGGGTAAAGGATAGGAATGGGTGCATCTTGGGTTCTCTATGTGGGGCAAACTACGGGCTGGCAAAAATTAAGTCGGCTGATAAGTGCAGGCTGATAATGTTAAGTATAGGATTAGCAAGGAGCAACACAGTACTGCAGGTTCTGGTAAAAGAGTTGAATGGCAACAGTTGCAGTGAAATATAACAAAGTATCAGCATAGGTTATGTGGCAACAGTTGTAAAGAAATATAACAAAGTATCAGCAAAGGTTATGGAAGATTAGTAACATTGATTAACAGCGTGGCAGGCTTAAATAAAGGCACTGTAGCTCAAGGTAGCACACAGCGGTCAGGTCACAGGGTCTCTGATAAGTGTTCTTTTTATATGGTTTACCTCGGGGTTAGTAGAATTTTCTTTTGATTAGTAGAGATGAGCGGTGAAGGAGAAGGTGGGGATTTCTTCTGGGATGTTGTGCTGAGAGGGCTAGGCTTCTTAGTGGCTGTTCTCAGGAGATCGGTGAAGGGTCCACCGCCTAAGGCCACGCCAAAGGGCCCTCTGGCGAGGCCCTCAGGCGCAGGCCCGCCTGGCGGCGGTCTCTCTTAGGGAGCTGGTGCTCCTCCTCCCACAGTCCTGATTGGGCTGGAGGCAGGCTGCCTGTTATCGCCCCTCTTGGGAGTCTGAAGATGGCTGAGCTTCCCGCCGGCCGCGGTCTCTCTTAGGGAGCTGGTGCTCCTCCTCCCACAGCCCCGATTGTCAAAGGCTTTCTGAAAATCCAGATAAGGTGTTCTCTGCAGACAGCAGGAATAAATCCTCACGTATGGGTGACGTCCCCCAATGAAACCCTGCATGGGAACGCTCTCCAGCTTCTATTGCAAGCTTTTGGGAGGCTCCATCATGCCTGTGTGCCTCCTTCCCACCTGCCGCCGCAGTGCCATCTGATAACATAGCAGTGGCCAGACAACTCCTCAAGGAAGTGAGAGGGTTGTGAGGACTTACTCCTGTTGTCCACAGAGAACACCTGCTACAAGTAACTACCTTTTCTCCATGGACAAGCAAAAATTAAGTTTCATGTATGGGACGCCCAAGCTACAGGCTACCGAAAACAAAGGAGACCACCAAGAAGCCCAACAGGGGTACAACTCAACTGCAGTATGGAAACAGACCGGATGGCCAACTATATACAATAGCAGTGATTCTCTCTCCCCCATTTTTTTTTTTAATTTTTTTGGTAGCTTGGACTGAATAGAATGAGCCGAGGGGGGGGGGGGGAGGTTGGAGTTGGATTTTAATCCCCCAAATAGATTCCTGAGTACAGACTGGCTAAAGTTGCTGTTGCATTGGGAATCCTCATCTAGGCAGTAGTGAAATGTGAATGTGTGGACTGAAGATCACGTTGCAGCCCTGCAGATCTCTTCCATAGAGACAGAGCGAATTGGCTCTGATATTATGAGCACATGACCATCAAAGATTAAACCTGCCTGGGAGTAAGCCAAAGAGATAGAGTCTACTATCCAAATTGACTGATTATGGTGGATATCCAATACCACTTTTGGAAGAAATTTAGGATGAGTATGAAGGACCACTCTATTATGGTAGAATCTGGTGTAAGGCAGATCAAATACTAGAACCTGAAGCTCGCTCACTCTGTGTGCTGAAGTGACCGCCACCAGAAGTGATACTTTCCATGTCAAGAACTTTAGAGAACAAGAATTGAGCAGCTCAAATGGAGCTTTCATGAGCTGTGCAAGAATCACATTGAAGTCCCAAGACATTGCAGAAGGCTTATAGAGAAGCTTCAAGAGAAGCAAGCCCCGCATGAAGCGAACAACTAAAGGCTGTACAGAGATGGACTTTCCTTTCACCCCTCGATGATAAGCTCCAATTACAAGTGAGGTGGACTTTGAGAGAGTTGAACTTGAATCCAGACTCGGAAAGGAGAAGATATTCAAGTGTTTTTTGTGTGGAACAGACAAAAGGATCTAGGGCCTGGCCCTTACATCAGACAGCAAACCTCTTCCATTTTCAGAAATAAGATTTTCTCGTAGAGGCCCTCCTGGAAACCTAAAGGACTTTGGTTACCTCATCCGGCAGGTTGAGCTCAGACAACATTAGCCTCTCAACATCCACCATGGGGGTCAAGGACTGGCTGTTGGGGTGCAACATCGTCCAGTCTTCCTGTATTATGAGATTGGGCATGTGGCTGGGCCACAGTGACTCCTGACTGGAGAGCTGTAGCAGGAGAGGAAACCCTGGTTGTCTGGGCCAGTAAGAAACGATAAGAATCATCATGCCGTCATCTGTTTGGAGCTTCAGGAGGGTCTTTGCAATTAGAGATATTGGAGGATAAGCGCAAAGAAGACCCTCCCCCCAGTGAAGGGGGAAAGCATCCGACACTAGTCTGCTGTGTGATCTCTCTGGAGCAGAACTGATCCACCTGGGCATTCTGCAGGATGGCGAACAGATCTATCAAGGGAATGCCCCACTCTCAAAAGATGCAAGCCGCAACCTCCCTGTCCAGTGTCCACCTGTGTGTCTGCCAAAGTGTTTTGCTTGCCTGGCAGGTATGTGGCTCTCAAATCCATTCCGCACATGATGGTGAGGTCAGAGAGGCTGTTGCCAAAAAAGCATCTTTCAGGAAATGGAAAAAAGAGCCAAACGACGAAACCTGGAAACAGCACAAACACTGGCAAGTTAAATGCAAGGCATTGATAAGGCAGGCAAAAGGAGAATTTGAGAAGAAGCTTGCTGCGGAAGCAAAAAACGCGTAATAAAGACTTTCTCAAGTACATTCGTAGCAAAAAACCTGTGAAAGAGTCAGTTGGTCCATTAGATGATAGAGGGGTTAAAGGGGCACTAAGAGGCGGCAAGGCGATAGCGGAGAGACTGAATGAATTCTTTGCTTCTGTCTTTATTGAGGAAGATATAGGGATGTTACCCATGACTGAAGTGGTATTTAAAGGTGCGGAAGAATTGAAGGAAATATCGATACATCAAGAAGATGTATTACAACTATTAGATAAACTGAAGAGTAGCAAATCACCTGGGCTGGATGATATACATCCAAGGGTGTTGAAAGAACTGAAATATGAGACTGCAGACCTGCTATTAGTAATCTGTGAACTATCATTAAAATCATCTGTAATACCTGAAGATTGGAGGATGGCAGATGTAATGCCAATTTTTAAAAAGAGTTCCAGAGGTGATCCGGGAAACTACAGACCGGTGAGCCTGACGTCAGTACCGGGAAAAATGGTAGAAACCATCATAAAGAACAAAATTGCTGAACATGTAGATAGTCATGGCTTAATGGGAGACAGCCAACATGGCTTTAGAGAAGGAAGATCTTGTCTTACTAATCTGTTATGTTTTTTTGAAGGTGTAAATAAATAGGTAGACAAAGGTGAGTCGGTTGATATAGTGTATCTGGACTTTCAGAAAGCCTTTGATAAGGTACCTCATCAGAGACTTTTGGCAAAAGTCAAGAGTCATGGGATAGGAGGCAATGTACTATTGCGGATCAGGAACTGGTTAAAAGATAGAAAGCAGAGGGCAGGGCTAAATGGCCAATTTTCCCAATGGAGAAAGGTGAATAGTAGTGTACTCCAGGGATCTGTGTGGGTCTGCTGCTTTTTGACATATTCATGAATGACCTGGAAATGGGAATAACGAGTGAGATTATCAAATTTGCAGATGACACAAAACTATTTAAAGTTGTTAAAACCCATGAGGATTGTGGAAAATTGCAAGAGGATCTTGATAAATTGGAAGAATGGGCATCAAAATGGCAGATGAAATTGAATGTGGACAAGTGCAAAGTTATGCACCTAAGAAAGAACAACCCAAACTATGGTTACACGATGCAAGGTTCCACATTAGGAACCACCACCCAGGAAAAAGATTTAGGCGTCATTGTGGATAACATGTTAAAACCCTCAGCCCAGTGTGCAGCGGCGGCCAAGAGAGTAAATAGAATGCTAGGTATCATAAGGAAAGGAATGGAAAATAAAACAAAGGATATTATAATGCCTCTATATCGTTCCATGGTGAGACCGCACCTTGAATATTTTGTGCAATTCTGGTCGCCATATCTTAAAAAGGATATAGCGTTATTAGAAAAGGTTCAGAGAAGAGCACGAAAATGGTAAAGGGGATGGAAGGATACCCCTATGAAGAAAGGCTAAAAAGGTTAGGGCTCTTTAACCTGGAAAAGAGATGGCTGAGGGGAGATATGATAGAAGTCTATAAATTAATGAACACAGTGGAATCGGTAAATGTAGATCGATTGTTTACATTATCAGAATATAGAAAGACTAGGGGACATGCAATGAAGCTACAGGGTAAACTATTTAAGACTAATAAAAGAAAATATTTTTTTCACTCAACGTGTAATCAAACTCTGGAATTTGTTACCGGAGGATGTAGTAAAGGCTGTTAGTGTAGCTGGGTTTAAAAAAGGTTTGAACAAGTTCCTGGAGGAAAGGTCCATAAACCATTATTAAGAAGGGACCGAGGATATCAACGCTTGACCCAATACAAGCATTGTGGAACCTGTGTCTTTTGGGGAAACTGCTAGGTACGTATGACCTAGATTGGCCACTGTTGGAAACAGGATACTGGGCTTGATGGACCTTGGTCTGACCCAGTATGGCATATCTTATGATCTTATAGCAAACTTCCACAACCGGAATGATTCTCAACACAGGAGGTATGAACCCGTTCCACCCTGCTTGTTGATGTAGGATATGGTGACCTGATTGTTGGTTTGAATCAGAACAAAGTCGCTGGAAAGTCCTTAGAGCATTTGTCACTGCTCTTAGTTCAAGAAGTCGATCTGATGGAGGCTTTCTTGGATGGACCAATCACCCTGGTTGTGCAACTCATCAAGTTGAGCTCCCCACCCCAGCTTGGACGTGTCTGTCATCAGGGGAACTTGGAAATGAAGACCCTTGAGCAAACTGTGGACGACTATCCACTACTGCAATGACTGAATGAGAGGGGCGGTGATACACATATGATCCCGAGTCGACCCGTGGACTGGGTCCATTGAGCCATCAAAGTCCACTGAGCCTGCCTCATCTGGAGGCATGCCAAGGGTGTGACATGCACTATAGAGGCCACCAAACAGTCTCCTTTTCTTGCGACACTCTTCATGTAAATAGTTTCCCCTGTAATCCAGGTTCTACTTCCTGTTAATTGTAAGACCAGACATATGTAATTTTGTCGGATGTTTCTGTTCCATGTAAACCGCGCTGATGTCAAATAGTGCGGTATATAAGAAATGTTAATAAAATAAATAAATAATAAATAAATAAATGTGACTAGTACAATCAACATCTTGCAAGCTCTTACCTGTTTACTCACTTGAGTATCCCGCACCAGTACTGTTAATTTGTGACGTCGATAATGCAGAAGGAAAGCTCTCACCAGGGTCATGTCGAGCAGGGCTCTAATGAATTCCAAATGTTGGGTGGGCTGAAGGTGGCATTTCAGATAATTTATCACAAACACTAGTAGTTCCAGCACCCAAATGGTCAATCATGTTGATTCCTGATCCCCTCTGGAGTGGCACTCTTGATCAGCCAATCGTCCAGATAGAGGAAGACAAACACTCCCAGCATCCAGAGGTAAGTAGCTACTACCACAAAGCACTTTGTGAAGACACGAGCTGCTGAGGCTAGGCCAAATGGCAACACACTGTATTGGAAGTGTTGTCCCCCCAGAACGAATCCAAGATACTTCCTGTGAGCAGGGAATATCAGTATGTGGGAGTAGGGATCTTGAGATCCAGGAAGCATAGCCAATTTCCTTTTTTGAAGGTAAAGAAGCAGGGTGCTAGAGAAATCATTCTGAACTTCTCTCTCACCAATAGGTTCAAATCTCTTAGCTCTAGGATGGGATAGCATCTCCCCATTTTCTTGGGGATCAGGAGGTACCTGGAATAAAACCCCCAGCCTCTTTGCTCTGGTGTCATAAGCTCAATCGTAAGATCTGATAAGAGGGTGGCGATTTCCTGATGCAGAGGGTTGAGATGATGCACCCTTGGGGGGGCAATTAGGTGGTAACTCCAATAAATGTAGTTGATAACCATTCTCAATGATTTGTAGAACCCATGAGTCTGAGGTTACAAGAGGCCACCTTTGTGCAAAAAGAATGAGCCTTCCCCCAACTGGAGGTTTGTCTTAGGTGGTCACTGGAAGATTGGCTATGCTCCGCAGGAACCAGTCAAAACCATGCCCCAGGTTTTGGCTGAGAAGTCAGCTGGCTTTTTGGGGCTTCTCATGCCGTTGCTGCTGGCGAGGGACCTGTTTGGGAGGTCTGGGGCCCAGTAAAGTATCTACGCCTGTGAGGATAGTAGGCTGCCTTCTGGTTTCCCCCTTGGTACCTCCTACAAGAGGAGGCATGTTCAGATGTGTGCCTGTCGAGCCTGGTAAGAGTAATATGCTGATTTTCGATATGGCCAGCTTTCTCTTTGACCTGTTCTCCAAAGGGATTTTTTCTGCGACAAATCTGCCAGTTTGTTTTGCAATGACTGTGCCAGGTCTGAAGACTCAAGCCAAGCGAGTCTCTGGGCGCCAATACCGATGGCAGCATTCCTGGACACCATTTTGAAGATACATAGATTGCTTGGACCATGAACTTCAAGCAGTCCTTGTCATGGGCAACCAGGGAATGATACTGGTCCAATTTCTCTGGAGGGAGGAGCTGGACTAGATCCGCCAAGTCGCACATGATGTCCTTCAAGAACATGCCCATGTAGGGCTGGTAAGAGGCCACACAGACCACATCATCTCCCTAAGAGTCCAATGTCCTGGCCTCCCTCCCTGGGGGCGTCAAGGAATGAGTCTTGGTACTTTTGATTCTCTTTAGGGTGGATTCGACCACTAAGGAATGGTATGGAAGCTGAGGCTTCTTGAATCCGGGAGCCTTCTGTACACTGTTCATGGAGGAGTCAAGTCTTCTACTAATCAGAGGTACTGTGAGGGGAGTTCTCCCACATTCTCATCTATAACCACTGCAGGATACAGTGCACAGGCACTGTCACAGCCTCCTTAGGGGCGGCGGAGTACTGTAGGATATTCAACTCTTCTGCCTTGGGCTCATCCTCAATCTCCAAAGAAATGAATGGCCTTGGCCATATCCCTCACAAACTCTTGGAAGGTCATGTCCTCAGGAGGGGGACTTGACCACTTAGAGGTAGAGAAGGGTCAGACAGCAGCTCAGGGGACCTCCTCCTACAAATCCTCTGATTTCACATTGGTGACCCAGCCTTCAGAGTCAGACTCAAGGAAGTCAAAGTACTTCCGAGTCTCTGCCTGGATCACTCTCCTGCTTCAAGGGGATCGGGGGCTCCTTCAGGAATGACGATGTACAGATACCCTTCTAGATCTCGCGAGCGCATCAGACTTTGAGATGCTAGATAAGGATATTGGCCATGCCGGCACCAGTGTCCGGAAGCATTCTATGCTTTTTGAGGATCAGCTGCCAATGCTGATGCAGCAGACATCCATCCAATGTCGGCCACCGCCAACTGTGCCCAATCTGAGTCACTTCATTACTTCCAATTCAGTTCAGACAGCACAGGCTTAAGATCATCTCCATCTGCTGGGGACTGAGAATACTGGTGAGATCAAGGCAGCACAGGACCCTTTATACCATGACATCAAAATCAAATCAGTGGTTCTCAGTCTCCAAATCTGAGAGGCGTGCATAACCCACACATCTGGACTGGACTGGATGATGAGGAATCCTTCTTCACCTTCGGGTGAACATTGATCTATAACCAATGTTCCGGGATACTATGGGTGCTGGGCTCTGAGTGGGCTCAAGGACTCCTCGATGTCTATACACCATCAGCATCTTGGTGCTGCCTGATGTCATGAGACCAGTACAGCCTATGCTGATGGATCGGAATTGTGAGCGCCAAAAGAAATTTTACTTAGCGTTAATTTCCTTTGCTGGAGTCCTGCTAGACCAGTCCAGACTAGTGGGTTATTTCCCCCTGCCAGCAGATGGGAGACAGAGAAAAGAAAGCAAAACTATGCCATGACATCAACACTGGTATAAAACCTAGCATAGCTAGGAGAAGCCTTCAGTATTTTCCTAACAAGCAATGGAAAGTAGTCATATCATCCCAAGGAACCTTTCAACGAAGACAACTATATACAATCTCTGCATGGTCCGAAGGGACAAATATACAGAAGGTTGCAGTCCAAGGTACAAGGCTGAACAGGGTGGGTCCTGGACTGGTCTAGCAGGACTCCAGAAAAGGAAATTAATGATAAGTAAAATTTTTCCTTCCAGATCTTCCTGCTAGACCAGTCCAGACTAGTGGGATGTACTAAAGCTACTCCATCCCAGGACGGGAAGAAAGTGCAGTGGAAGAACACCCGAGCCAAATCGCATGGCCATTTGGACATGCACATCTAGCCAGTAGTGCCACACGAAGGAGCCAAGGACGACGAAGGAGCCACCCTGCGAGATGAGTCTGCCCAGGAAGCTGCCTGGGCCAGAGTCAAATGAGCCTTGAAGAAACGGGTCTACCCTGCATCAGGTGGGCTGCAGTGATAGTGTCCTTGATCCAGCGACCTAGGGTTGCCATGGATGCCGCTTGTCCCTTATGGGCTCCGGCAAAAAGGACAAAGAAGTGATTGGAAAGACAAAAGTAATTCGTCACTTTCAAGTACTGCAAGAGTGCACGATGGATATCCACAAAACTCAAGCCCTTTGTCTGGTCTGGTGCACTGGTCTGGCAAAAAGGCTGGCAAGAACACCACCCAACTGACGTGAAAAGGAGAGAGCACTATGGGCAAGGAAGGAACTGAGTAAAAGGTCACTCCTTCAGCAGAGAATGTCAATAAGGGGTTGTGGCAGGAAGGTACCTACAATTCCAAAATCCGCTGCGCCGAAGTGATAGCTACTAAGAACATCATTTTCAGGGACAGATCATTGATGGTAGTCCATCTGAGTGGCTCAATGGGTGGACACATGAGCACTCTGAGAACGCGCGCAAAGTCCCATGGCGGGACTCTGAGGTGCACTGGTAGATGAAAGGTCTAAACCACATGCAGAAAGTGGCTCACATCCCAGTGCGCCGCCAGCACATAGAAACACGACAGCAGAAAAAGACCACATGGCCTATCTAGTCTGCCCTTCCATAACTACTACAATAGTCCCCTTTTATCCTTTAGAGATCCTCTGTGTTTGTTCTATGCTTTTTTGAATTCAGATACTGTCCTCATCTCTACCACTTATACCGAGAAACTATTCCATGCATTTACCACCCTTTCCATAAAAAAATATTTACGCATATTACTCCTGAGTCTATCCTCTTTCACCCTCATCTTATGATCCCTTGTAGCAGAGCTTGCTTTCAATCAAAAGAGGCTGCTCTCCTGTGCATTTATGTCATGGAGATATTTAAACATCTTTATTATATCTCCCCTTCACTTGGTTTGCAGCTTGTTGTGCTGTGAGGGTTTGTGTGCATTAGTGATGCTGAGGGCTAAGCTATCAATAGCTTAACTACTGGCAGGGTCTCCCAAGATGTACAGGTCTCAGCTGAGGTGCCAGACCAAGACAAACTACCCATATGGGCAGCAGAAGAATGGGACAGTGTTGGCGAGAGAGGATCACATTTCTGTGACAATGGCAACAACACTAGAATTAAACTGTGCGGAAGAAAGGCCCAGCAATATACTTCCGTATCTTGCCATGAAAAGCTAATGGATAGTCACAACAGAACAAATTGCTCTATAGTGCTGGAAGATGAGACCCCCAGGTTGGAAGGCACTCAAATGGTTACTGGGGAGGAGCTGAAGACTTTTCAGAATAAAGCCAGCATGTATGATGTGGTTGGAACAAAGCCCTCGGGACGTCTGGCTGCTGATGTAGCTGCGCATGAAATGAGAGTCAGAAGCTGCAAAGATGTCATATATTGGGACATGGAACGTACGAAGCATGAACCAAGGGAAGTTGGAGGTGGTCAAGAATGAAATGGAACGTGTACAACTTGATCTGTTGGGTGTCAGCAAACTGAAATGGACTGGCATCGGGCACTTTGCATCAGATGATCACATTGTCTACTATGCTGGAAATGAAAGAAAAAGAAGAAATGGTGTTGCATTTATAATTAAGAAACAACTTTCAAGAATTTTAATGAAATACAATGCAATCAGTGAACGTTTAATTTCTATTCGTCTACAAGGAATGCCCATCAGCACAACTATAATTAAAGTATATGCCCCAACAACAGCTGCAGAAGAGGATGAAGTTGATGTGTTCTGCGAACAAGTGCAAGCTGAAATTGACAGAACATACAAACAGGATATCTTGCTAGTCATGGGTGACTGGAACGCAAAAGTTGGCAACAAAGGCGGAGGCAAAGTGAGTGGAAAATATGGACTTGGCAACAGAAATGAAGCTGGAGAAGGACTGATATTATTCTGCAAGACCAACGATCTAGTCATCTCAAACACCTTCTTCCAGCAACACAAGCAGTGACTGTACACATGGACTTCACCCAATGGATTGTACAAAAATCAAATTGACTACATCTGTGGAAGTCAATAATGGAAAAGCTCTATAACATCAACAGAGATAAAACCTGGAGCTGAATGTGGTACAGATCACCAACTTCTAGTATGCAAACTCAAGCTAAAGTTGAAAAAGAGCAAGCTACTCATTATTGTAGCAAAATATGACTTTGGGAATATACCACCGGAATTTAAAGCCTACAAAATCGATTTGCTGCTTTAGATACAAATGACAGCTCCAGAAGAGTTATGGGATGACATCATGAAGGTTGCTGTTAGAAGAAAGTGAGAAGTCTCTACAAAAGGTGAAAAAGCAAAAACAGCCAAAATGAATGACTGAAGAAACTCTGATAATTGCCCAGAAAAGTAGAGAAGCTAAAACCAGAGGAGAAAGAGAGGCAATCGCAGAAGTCAACAGAGATTTCCAACGTGCAGCAAGACAAGACAAGGAAAAGTACTACAATAATGCATGCAAGGAAATAGAAGCAGAAACTATTAGAGGAAGAACAAGATTGGCTTTCCTAAAGCTACGAGAGTTAAAGAAAAAATTACAATCTCAAATTGAAATTCTATAAGATGCTCAAGGATCCATGTTAAATGATGCAGAGAAGATCAAGAAAAGGTGGAAAGAATATACAGAGTCATTATATGATAAAGATCAAGTGGACAAACAGCCGTTTCAACCTGTACCTTATGATCTGGAACCACTGGTGATGAAAAGTCGTCGAAGCAGCATTGAAAGCCTTATCAAAGAACAAAGCACCAGGCATTGATGGCATTCTCATTAAAGTATTACAGCAATCTAATGCAGCTGTTACCATACTTACAAGGCTCTGCCAGGAAATTTGGAAGACAACATCATCGCCAACTGACTGAAAAAAATCTGTGTTTATGCCAATACTAAAGAAAGGTGAGCCAAATGACTGTGGAAATTATCGCACAATCGCTCTGATCTCACATGCCAGCAAGAGTCTACTCAAGATTATTCAGCAGAGATGACAACCATACCTGGAACGAGAACTGCCTGAAGTGCAAGCAGGGTTCAGGAAAGGGCGAGGAACGAGAGACATCATCGTGGATGTGAGATGGATCCTTGAAAAGACAAAAGAATATCTATGTGTGTTTTATTAACTACAGCAAGACTTTTAACTATGTGAACTATGCGAAACTCTGGGCCACATTAAGAAGCATGGGTATACCAGAACACCTGATCCTTCTCTTGCATAACCTTGACATTGATCAAAAAGCAACAGTTTGAACGGAACAAGGAGAAACATTATGATTTAAAATCAGCAAAGGTGTATGACAAGTCTGCATACTTTTCCCCCTACCTGTTTAATTTATATGCAGAACAAATAATCAGAGAAGCAGGACTGTATGAAGACAACCAAGGTGTGAAGATTGGTGGAAGACTCCAACAACCTCCGCTATGCTGATTGTACCACATTACTGGCTGAAAGTGAAGACAATCTGAAACATTTGCTTCTCAAGATCAAGGAGCATAGTCTTAAAATAGGCCTGCACCTTAATGTAAAGATGACAAAGATCCTGACAACTGACAAAATCAATAAATTCATCGTTGAAGGAGACAAAAATCAAAATAGTGGACAACATTAATCTATTTTGATCACCTATCAATAAAGAAACAACAAGCAGTCAAGAAATCAGACAAAGCATTGCTCTTGGCAGAATGGCTATGAAGAAACTAGACAAGATTCTCAAGAACAGAGATGTCTCACTTCATACAAAGATTCGACTCGTTCAAGCCATGGTATTTTCAATAACATATGGATACAAAAATTGGACAGTGAAAACGATAGGATGAAAATTGATGCCTTTGATTTATGGTGCTGGCGACAAATACTGTGTATACCATGGACTGCCCAAAGAACAAATCAGTCAGTACTAGAGGAGATCAAACCTAAGCTTTCTTTAGAAGCTCAGATGACAAGACTTCAACTTTCATACTTTGGATACATCATGCGAAGACAGATCATTAGAGAAAGACATCATGCTTGGCAAGGTAGAAGGTCAATGCAAAAGAGGAAGGCCAACAATGAGATGGATCGATACAATAACAGCAGCTACAGGTGCCACTCTGTCAACAGTGAGCCACCTGACGACCAAATTCAGTTTAGGACAACTATCCAGAGGGTTGCTATGAGCTGACACCAACTGAACGGCACTGAACAACCACAACATCATATCTCCTCTATCCCACCTTTCCCCTAAAATATACCTATTAAGATCCTTAAGTCTGTCCTCATATGCTTTATAACGAAGACCACTAACCATTTTAGTAGCCGCCCTCTGCACCAACTTCATCCTGCTTATATCCTTTTGAAGGTGCGGTCTCCAGAATTGCACATAATACTCCAAATGAAGTCGCACCAGAGACTTACACAGAGGCATTATCACCACCTTTTTTCTGCTGGCCATTCCTTTCTCTATGCAGCCAAGCATCCTTCTAGCTTTTGCCATCGCTTTTTCTACCTGTTTAGCTACTTTACGATTATCAGACATAGTAACATAGTAAATGACAGCAGATAAAGACCAGCATGGTCCATCCAGTCTACACAGCAAGATACGGCAAGAGTAGGTGCACCTGTCGCTCTGTGCAGGCCACCCCTCCCCATGTCTTTGTTTAGGGGTGGACCCACCACTCCATGTAGGACACCCCTATTTGTTGAGAAGTTAGATGGTTCAGTTTATTTTGTTTTTATCCTGTTGCTGTAAAGGACACAATCACACCCAGGACCTGCTCTTCTTTTGTGGACAGAAGTACTTCACCACCTACACTGAACCGCTCCCTTGGTATTTGCAGCCCAAATGCATGATTCTGCATTTTTTAGCATTAAATCTCAGCTGTCAAATTCTCGCTCATTCTTCAAGCTTAGCCAGATCCCTCCTCATGTTATCTACTCCTTCCTAGGTGTCTACTCTATTGCAGATTTTGGAATCATCTGCAAAGAGGCAAACCTTACCCGACAGCCCTTCCGCAATGTCACTAGCATGGCCTGCCACTGGACTGTGAAAACAGGAGAGTGTCATTATCTCACCCTGATCGAGCTCGACAAACCCTTCTCAACTCCCTCTTGAAGAAAGGCTAGCATTGAGGGGATCAAGATCCTCCATGGGGAAAGGCAAAATCAACAACACCAGTTCTTGAAGAGATACCAGACGCAGGCATGAGACAATAAGATTGAGCGCCGCCGTTGAGGCCAATATGGGGCCACCAGGATCACAAGACTCAGGTGGACCCTCGATCCTCAAAAGGACTCTGGGTATCATGACCATGGGGCGGGACACACAGAGCAGGTGATCTAGGGGCCAGAGCTGGACCAGTACATCCACCCTCTTGGACTTGGGCTCCGAACAATGGCTGAAGGAGGAGGGGACCCTTGGCATTGGCTGCTGTTGCCATCCAGTCCGCCCCTGGGAGGCCCCACCTATCCACTATCTGGTTGAATGCCCATGGGGCACGTTCCCAATCCCTGGGATCAAGCAGGTAACGGCTGAGGAAATCTGCTTCCCAAATGTCCTCGCCCACAATGTGTTGGGCTGTACTACTACTACTATAGCAGCGTTTGGAGATGCAGTTTCACACAGGGGAACAGTAGAGACATTTCCTGAGCTAATCCCAGGGTCTTCGTTCCACCGTGGTTGCTTTGCCTGAGAGGACTCGCACAGCGCTCCCACGGAGCACCTCACTTAAGTGCAGAAATGCCAGATGGATGGTCCTGACCTCTAGGCGATGGATGACCCATTTTACTTCCTCCAAAGACCACAGACCCTGTGCGGTCTGGCCAAGACAGTGAACTTCCCAACTGGAGAGACTGACATCGGTGGTGAGGAGCATCTGGGCTGGAGTTTTGAGGGACATTCCACTCAACACTAGAGGAGGCTGTGTCGATACGAGAGAGGAAGCAGGTGATGGACTCTATAGGCCTGTGAGCACAGGAACCAGCAAGTCAGCAAGGCACGCTGTAGAGGACGCATGTGTGCTTGTGCAAAGGGCACCAGCTTCACGGTTGCAGCCATAGCTCCCAAAAGCTGAAGGTAGCCCCAAGTTGTGGGAGTCCCAAAAAAGTCCCGAGGTTGTTGTGGAACTTGACCCAGCGCTCCCTATAAGAAAGACTTTGCCTACACGGGGCAAGTAAGTTCAGATTCTGAGGCAGCATCAGGCAGCTCTTGCTGCTACTGATGACCCAGCCGAACCGCTCAAGGAGTTAGATCACTCGATGCAGCGCCCAAATGGCTTCTGGCTGAGACTTGGCCCTGATAAGCGAATCATCCAGGTAGGGTGTATAAGACGTTCTGCCCAAGTCTTGCCTCAACTACCACCATCGCCTTGGAGAACATCCAAGAGGCGATGGCCAGGCTGAAGGGCATCACACAAAACTGGTAGTGAGAGACCAAAATTTCAAACTGGAGAAAGCGTTGCTGGTCCTCCCAGATGGGAATGTGAACATAGGCCTCTGCCAAATCAAAGGAGGCGGGGACTCATCCTTCTGGATTGCCTGGATAACAGACTGCAGCATTTCCATGTGTGTTTCTCAAAATGCAGATGACCCTTTTTGAGTGTACTCTAAAACATATCCTTGTCTTATAATGTTGAACACCTGTGATCATTCGTCAGATGGGCCCATTCACGATAAAATTCTCACAGATGTCCTCCCACTTGCAGGAGGTAAGAATGAGCCCTGAACCAGTTAGTGGGAAAGGTAAGAGGAAAAGGGCTTTTCCGCCATGGAAGTCTGTGAATAGGAAACACAAAAAAAGAGCCTTAGCCCTCACAACAAGGGGAACCAAAACACAAAAAGCGAGAGGCGTTCGGAAGTCACAGGTGCCTTTATTAATTGATCCCCAATGCGTTTCGGCAAACGCCTTCCTCAGGGAGTATGCAGCTTAAAAAATAATAAATAATAACAGATAATAAATACACAATAATAGTTATAATAATAATAATACATAAAAACATTATAATAAACATTGATGAAGTTGAACAAATTAAAAGAAACCATAAATCAATAAAACAATGATAGACTGATAAGAAAAAGTCAAATAATATCTCATAAAAATCATACTGTTAACGATAAAAACAATAAAACTCAATACACATCAACTTGCTCTCCCAGAGCCCAGAACAGTCTGGAAACTCTTTTAGGCATGTACGAGTGAACCCTCCTCTGAGCTTGCTGCTCCTCCCCCTCGATCTTTCTCAAAGTGTGGTAAGGTGAAAAGCTTCAATCTTTAGGGAGACGGGGGGAGGGGGAGGGGGGATTGTGTGGTTGATTTATTCTGCTGTCCAAGGAGAACCACCATTTCAAGTAAGCAACCTCTCTTTCTCCTTGGACAAACAGGATATAATCAGCCACACAGATGGGTGATCCCCGATCATTATGATCGGGTTGCTAGAGGGCCCCTTGCACATAGGATTTAAGTTGAGGTGAGTTGAAATTGGATGGCTGAAGGTGGTTTTGCATGGTGCTATGGCATACCAAGGCTAAAAATTGTCCGGATGCGTGGACATTGGAGTTCAAGTTGATGATCGGGACCCGACATGATACTAAGGAGGGTATGATTCTTGAATCATGCAGGCATGTTGATTGTACAAAACTCATAAGTTTACTAAGAGCAAATTAAGAGAGAGATAGACATGGAGTGAAAATTGTGATGTGCATTATAAAGATGTTGATGGAACAAGCACTGAGTGCCTCCTGTTTTTTTTTTTTTTTAAGGATATAGTTCAGGTAACAGAACACGGTTGCTGCCTGTGATATGGGGTGATTGCACGAGTGCAGGAGGGCTCTATTAAATGTTTGTGTTGTCATTTTCTCTTCCTCCCTTTTTTGTTTTTTTTTATTTAAAGATAGGACCGACAGAGTAGGGCTCTGTGAATAGCTGTGGTTTGAAAACAGAATGGGGCATGGACTAGGTGACTGTAGCTGCCACGTATGAGAAGACAGTCGTATCTGGTAACACCCACTGCCTACTGAGTGCAATGGCTGATGGATTGTTGCACGAAAGCAATTAGAATAGCATATTCACTCACCTGTAAGAGGTGTTCTCCAAAGACAGCAGGAATCAGTCCTCACATATGGGTGACGTCAGCACCAATGGAACCCACGCAGAGCATTTCACCAGCTTTCAAAGAAAGCCTTTGGGAATGCCACCACGCATGCGTGGTTCCCTTTCTGCCCAAGGGTGCCATCTTGATCAGTCAGATGACATAGCTCAGGCACAGGATAAAAAAATCCAAAAAGAGTGGGCAACTCCTAGGGGAGATGGGTGGGTTGTGAGGACTGATTCCTGCTGTTCCTGGAGAACACCTGTTACAGGTGAGTAACTACATTTTCTCCAGGAACAAGCAGGAGGTCCTCACATATGGGAATCCCCAGCTAGAGGCTACTGAGGACCTGTATAAAACGTGCCACGGCAAGCCGTCAGCAAAGACTGGTAACCGAAAACAGCCCGAGGACGCTAGGTCCCCGGAAGACCACACTTCTGGTAGCCGCAGAAGAAGGGTTGAAGAGTAGGAGTTGCCTAAACTCCAAACAGATTACGGAATATGGCCTGGCCAAAGGCACTGTCCCGATGGGACTCCCTCTCCAGGCAGTAATGCGTCGCGAAGGTGTTAGCCGAGGACCAGGTTGTGGCTCTGCAGATGTCAGTCAACGGCACAGAGCGCAGATGTGCCACAGGCACTGCCCTCGCATGAACACCATGTGCCGTGACTCGGTGATCCAACAGTAGCCCAGCCTGAGCCACCCAGATGGAAAGGGTTCATTTGGTGACTGTGAGTCCCAAACAGGCAGAATCGTAGGAGACAAAGAGCCGCTGGGACCTGCGGTGAGCCTGCGTATGCTGCAAGTAAAAGCAGAGAGCCCTCCTACAGTCAAGAGTATGGAGGATCGCCAGTGCCCGGTCGGCATGGGGCATTGGAAAGAAGGCCGGGAGCACTATCTCCTGGTTGAGGTGGGAATCCGAGACAACCTTCGGGAGAAACTTGGGGTGCTTTCGGAGAACCACCTGGTTCCCATAGAATCTCATGTAGGGTGCGTCGGCCATCAGGGCCAGAAGCTCACTTAGCCTCCAGGTCGAAGTGAGGGCCACCAGAAAAAACACTTTCTAGGAAAGGTGTCGGAGCAAGCAGGATGTCATCGGCTCGAAGGGCGGCTGAGTGAGCCGCTTGAGGACAACATTGAGATCCCACTCCACCAGAGGTGGCCAGATGGGGGGGCTTAGAAAGAAGCAGCCCGTGCATAAAGCAGGAAACCAGTGGCTGACCCGAGAAGGGTCTGCCCCTGACTGGGTGGTGGTTGGCTGAGATCACGCTCAGGTGGACCCTGATCGAGTTGGACTTCAGGCCCGCCTACGAGAGATGGCGCAGGTATTACAGGACCAAGTGGGTAGAGCAAGAGAATGGGTCTGCCTGTATCCCCAAGCACCACACCGAGAGCGGGACGCCATTTAAAGGCGTAAGCCCTTCTAGACGAGTCCTTGCGCGAGGTCAGCAATATATCCTCGATCTCCATCAGGAGATGAAGAGGGCCTAGAATGACCCGCTCAGCCGCAAAGCCGTGAGGGATAAGGACAGGGACGGCTCTATAATGAGGTGAAATGAGGAGGCTGCCTTAAACAGCAAAGTTTTCAGGGTGGCAAAAAATGCCTCCAAAACAGCCGCCTCTCTCCACCTTCTAAAGTTAAGAAAACAAAAAAAGTGCACAAGTTGCTGCCATTGGCAGCGGCAAACTCACTCTCTCCTCTTCTTGCAGCTGCGGCTCCCGCCTTTTAGAACCGCGGCTGTGCGGGTGATCTGTAGCTAAATGAAAGCTAAGCCGGTGCGGAGCCTTCCTGCCTAGATGAAGGACCCCGTGCCGCTTTGTCCTGGCCCCAAAGGAAGTTATGCAACTTCCTTTGGGGGTGGGACAAAGCGGCACGGGGTCCTTCAACGAGGCGGGAAGGCTCCGCACCGGCTTCACTTTCATTTAGCTTCAGATCACCCGCGGTTCTAAGAGGCGGGAGCCGCGGCTGCAGGAAGAGGAGAGCGTCACAGTTTAATGGACAGTGAGTGAAGATTTTGGTAATTTAGAGCTCTGTTCAACAATTTGTCTTTATCTTTTTTTTCTCTGCTGTGCTTTTTATTCTCTTGTTGTAGTCAAAGGGATGTTTTTGGCTCTCTTGTTGCTTGAATAAAGTGGTTCTAAACTTACAAGGCCCTCCTTTCTTTGGCAGCTGGGCCTCCCAGGCCTGCATGGATGTCTGGGGCTTCGCTGCTTGGGTTTCTTGGATCAGCCCGAAAGGCGCTGGGATTCCCCTTTTCAGGAAGCCCTTTTTGCCAGGCCTTGCTTATTTTTTCAATGGATTTTTTTTCATGGGCTTGGATTTTTAAAATCTTTATAGCTGCAGTGTTCTGTCATGCGGCTCGATGCAGCAGCAAGTCCAGTGATTTATGCCTGAAGCTGCTATTTTGACCCTGATTGTAGATGGAATGCCTGGGGCACTTTTTTAATGGCATGTTAGTCCCTGGTGCTGTCTTCTTTGATCTCTGCTGCTCCTTCCCTGATTTTCCCCACTGGTGAACAGTGTGGCCATAGCAGATGGCTGCTTAGGCCAAGCAGAGGAAGAGCCTAGCAGGGTGGCCATAGTCTCAAATCTGTTGGCCCCTGGAAGGTCCCAGGGACCTCATTTTACAACTGACCTCAGCCACAGCTCCTGAAATAGCTCACGGGCTGTTTTTCAGTCTCTTGTAGCTGCTTGACTGTCCCCCTTCATGGGGGGTTGAGGCCCAGGTTTCCCCTAAAAGGGACTGGGAGCCCTCAAGTGCCTCTCTCAGGCAGTACGGGTGTCATGGCCCCCACTTTGCACTTGCACTCACCAGTTCCCGTGGGAATCCAGCCTTATCTCCTTTAAGGGTTGGTTGAGATGCTGAAGAGAAGTCCTTTCTCCAGAAGGAAAGTCTGAAGAGGAAAAAAGCTAGGGTCTCTGTGGTGGAAAGCTAGAGTCTGTGATCTGCCTCCTTAGCAAAAGAGTCTATTTTATGCTTTTTCTGGACGCTATGGCAGCTCAACATATGTAGAGCGAGCCCTCTGCTGGAAGGTATCCGGCCTCCTGCTGCATTTATTCCTTTACCTGGCCTATGCAACAGCTCATAGTCTCTTAGGGAGAAAGCCCCCGAGCTGGGCCTATCTCGGCTGTACTCTCAGCCCTAAGGCAAGTTGGATCAGTCTTTTGGACTCCCTCAGGTGGATGCCTTTGTCATGGCAGTCAAAGCACACAACCACCCAGTTAGAAGGGGGCACTGTGTTCAAGGAGTCTCATGATAGGTGGGTAGAGGCCCTCCTTAAGAATGCCTTTATGGCTTCTGCCTTAGGCTCTCAGGTTGCCTTGTGTACAGACCTAGTGGCCTGAGTCCTCTCCTATTGGTCTTGATAGCCCAGAGATGGTGAGATTGGAACTGCATATGTGGCTGATGCCCTGTATGACTTGATCAGCATCTCTTCTAAATCCATGGCAGTGGTAGTGGTGGTTGGATGGTGGCTTAGGATCCAGTAATGGTCGAGTGAGGCTTGTCGCTAAGCTACGGCGGAGCAAGTTCCTCTTTAGGGGCAAGTTGCTCTTTGTGGGGGGGGGGGGGGGCAGTTTTTGAGAAGTTTGACCTGGGTGAGGCTCATTCTCAGAGGCTCTAGGAAGATAAACCCAAAGAGCTAAAAATGCTTTGCACAGAGCATGGCAATGCCCTCTGATTCCTAGGAATCCATGTAGGCCTAGTCCCCTATGGGCCCAAGTCTAAGAAAAGTCAGTTCTTTTGGGGCCCTTGACATCCTTGAAACCTCAATGGTACCCTTTGCAGGAATCAGCAAGCCCCCACAATGAGATCCAGTGGGTTCCTTACGAGATTCAGTCAGTTGGGGAGGGGAGCTCCATCTGTTTCTCCTAGAAAGGCACCTCATCATCTCAGACTACTGGATTCTCGAGATCCTCAGTCAGGGCTATGCTCTGGATTTTTCAGAGCTACCACAGGATGCCTTGAGTCTTCCTGCAGCTCTCTGCTCAAGCAAGCAGCAACAGAGGAAGCTCTACAATGCCACCTGCAGCTGCAGGCTCATTTACCCATGTCCTCCGCAGAGCAGAGTCAGAGTAGTTACTCACCTGTAACAGGTGTTCTCCAGGAGCAGCAGGAATCAGTCCTCACATATGGGTGACGTCGGCGCCGACGGAGCCCCCGTGCGGAGCATTTCCCCAGCTTTCATAGAAAGCCTTTGGGAATGCAGCGCACAAGCGCGGTCCCCTTCCCACCCAAGGGTGCCATCTTGCTCAGTCTGATGACATAGCTAAAAGACAGCAAAAATATAAAAAATAAACTATATGACTGCAACTCCAAGGGCAGGAGGGAGGGCTGTGAGGACTCATTCCTGCTGCTCCTGGAGAACACCTGTTACAGGTGAGTAACTACCCTTTCTCCAGGACCAAGCAGGAAGTCAGTCCTCACTTATGGGACTCCCTAGCTTAGGGCTACCAGAGGCCGCAAATTGAAAAATGAGCTCCCTCTAGAGCCTCAGCATCCAAGAACAGAATCTTCTCTGATAACGCCCCCGATAGGCAGCCGAAAACCAGGGCCAGAGGGTAGGTGTTGCCTAGACCTCAAAGAGATTATGGAGTACCGCTTGCCCGAAAGCACTGTCCCTGTGGGACTCCCTCTCAAGGCAGTAGTGGGCCGCAAAAGTCTGGCTTAAAGACCAAGTAGCGGCCCGGCAGATGACTGCCAAAGGAACAGAGCGGAGATGAGCCACTGACGCAGCCTTTGCCCTGACACGGTGAACCGTAACTCGACCCTGCAACGAGAGGCCGGCTGCCCTGTAAGCCCAGGCGATGCAGTCAGCTACCCATATGGATAAAGTACGCTTGGAGACAGCCAACCCCAACTTATTAGGGTCATAAGAGACGAAGAGCTGAACCGCCCTCCGGTGCTCCCGCATACAGTCAAGGTAGAAGGACAACGCCCTCCTACAGTCGAGGGTATGCAGGACCATCTCAGCCCGGCTAGCATGAGGCCTGGGAAAGAAAGTTGGAAGAACCACCTCCTGATTGAGGTGGAAAGAAGAGGCAACCTTTGGAAGGAACTTAGGGTGAGTCCGTAAGACTACCCTGTTCTTATAGAACCTAGTATAAGGTGCTTCTGAAACTAGAGCCTGAAGCTCACTCACTCGCCTAGCTGAGGTAAGGGCTACCAGAAATAGCGTTTTCCAAGACAGAAAACGCAGAGGACAAGTAGCCATAGGTTCAAATGGTGGGCAAGTAAGCCGTTGCAAGACCACATTTAAATCCCATTCAAGGGCAGGTGGACGCACTGGAGGCTTAAGCTAAAGCAGGCCTCTAAGGAATCGGGCCACCAAAGGATGGCTGGAGAGAGACTGACCCTCCACCTGTGAGTGGTGTGCCGAAAGAGCACTAAGATGAACTCAACCAAAATTGGACTTAAGGCCTAGGTTGGACAGGTGAAGCAAATACTGCAGCACCACTGGTACCAGGCATGAGAAGGGATTCTTGTTGTGTTGAGTACACCAGGCAGAAAATCTACGCCACTTAATGGCATAAGACTTTCTGGTGGACTGCCTCCTAGAGGCCAAGACGACGTCCTCCACTTCCCTAGGCAGTAGTAAAGGCGCTAGGACTATCCTTTCAGCAGCCAGGCCATCAAGTTGAGGGACTGGAGATTGGGGTGTAAGAGAGATCCCTGCTCCTGAGACAGGAGATCGGGTTGCATCCCCAGAGGAAGAGGAGTATCCACCGCTAGTTGCAACAGTAGTGGGAACCAGGGTTGCCTTGGCCACCAGGGGGCCACCAGAATCATTGAGGCCTTGTCCCGGATCACCTTGAATAGTGTCTTGGACACTAGAGGCGTGGGAGGAAACGCATATAGGAGGCCTGTAGACCATGGAATGAGAAACGCATCCGCTGCTACTCGGAGAGGATGCGGTTGTCTGGAACAGAACCTGGGAAGTTGACGGTTCAAAGGACTGGTAAAGAGATCTATGGTTGGAAGACCCCATCTCAGGAAGATGTTTTGAACCACTAAAGGGTTCAACTGCCATTCGTGCAGCTGCAGAATCCTGCTCAATCTATCCGCCAGGTAATTCTCCTGACCCGGGAGGTAGACTGCTTTGAGAAGAATGCCATGATTGACTGCCCAGGAGCACAGTTTCTGCGCTTCCTGACATAGAAGGCGGGACCCTGTGCCCCCTTGTTTGTTCACATAGAACATAGCCACTTGATTGTCTGTCTGAACTAAGACGGACTGGTGAGAGATGAGATGAGAGAAAGTTCTCAGGGCTAAGCGGATAGCTCTCAGTTCTAAGAGATTGATCTGCTGTGCGGCCTCCCAAGGAGTCCACAGGCCTTGAGTACATGCCCCTTGGCAATGCGCACCCCAACCTTGAAGAGAAGCATCGGTTGTCAACACCTGAGAGTGTGCAGGTGCCTGAAAAGGCACCCCTTGCACTAGATTCAGAAGATGAAGCCACCATTGCAGAAAAGACTGTAGTAGGTGGGACACACTCACTTTGTCCGCGAGGCTGCCTGTGGCCTGGTGCCACTGAGTTCTGAGGCCCACTGAGCTGGTCTCATGTGTAGACGAGCATTTGGAGTCACGTGGACCGTGGATGCCATGTGGCCTAAGAGCCTCAGAAATTGTCTGGCAGAGACTAGAGAATTGCTGTGGAATAGCCTGGCTAGAGCCATCAATCTGTGGGCCCTGTCCACTGGTAGAAAGGCCTTTGCCTGAAATGTGTCTAGTCGAGCTCCTATGAAGTCCATGTTCTGGGAGGGATGCAAACTGGACTTTGCGAAGTTTATGGCAAACCCCAGGTGCTGGAGCAGAGCGACAGTGTGAAGGGTGGGTTGACTGGCTTCTTGCGGGGACTGAACCCTGATGAGCCAATCGTCCAGATATGGAAAGACAAAGAGGCCTTGAACCCTGAGGTAGGACGCCACCACCGCCAGGCACTTGGTGAATACCCTGGGGGCGGATGTAAGGCCAAAAGTGGAGTGGAGGAGTGGCCTAGTGGTTGGGGCAAGGTTCTTCAGGCCGGAAGGTCAGGGGTTCAAATCCCACTAGAGGACAGCAACCTTGGGCCGGAAGGACTGGGGTTTCTAGTCCCACAGGTGCTCCTTGTGGTCTTGGGCAAGCCACTTAACCCTCCATAGCCCATGTTCGCTGTAAAATAGTTATCTCCAAGTTATAATGCCCTGTTCAATGTAATTTCAGTTTGTTCAATGTAAACCGCACTGATGCAGAATAGCGCGGTATATAAGAGAATGTAAATAAAATAAATAAATAAATAAAATAAAAGGCAGTACTCTGTACCGATAATGGTTTCCTCCCACTACAAATCTGAGATATCGTCTGTGGTCTGGATGAATAAGGATATGAGTATAAGCATCCTTTAGATCTAAGGAGCATAGCCAATCCCCCTGCTGGAGGTAGGGCAGCAGGATTCCAAGGGTAAGCATCTTGAACTTTTCCCTCTCCAGGAACTTGTTGAGATTCCGCAAGTCTAGGATGGGTCTGAGACCTCCTGTTCTCTTTGGTATTAGGAAGTACCTGGAATAGAAGCTATCATTAAAATCATCTCTAATACCTGAAGATTGGAGGATCGCCAATGTAACACCAATTTTTAAAAAGGATTCCAGGGGTGATCCGGGAAACTACAGACCGGTGAGCCTAACGTCAGTACCGGGAAAAATGGTAGAAACCATCATAAAGAATAAAATTACTCAGCATGTAGATAGTCACGACCTAATGGGAGACAGCCAACATGGCTTTAGACAAGGAAGATCTTGTCTTACTAATCTGTTATGTTTTTTTGAAGGAGTGAATAACAGGTGGACAAAGGTGAGTCGGTTGATATTGTGTATCTGGACTTTCAGAAAGCCTTTGACAAGGTCCCTCATCAGAGACTTTTGGCAAAACTAAAGAGTCATGGGATAGGAGGCAGTGTACTATTGTGGATCAGGAACTGGTTAAAAGATAGAAAGCAGAGGGTAGGGCTAAATGGCCAATTTTCCCAATGGAGAAAGGCGAATAGTGGTGTACCCCATGGATCTGTGCAGGGTCCGCTGCTTTTTGACATATTCATAAATGACCTGGAAAGTGGAATAACGAGTGAGGTTATCAAATTTGCAGATGACACAAAACTATTTAAAGTTGTTAAAACCCAAGAGGATTGTGAAAAATTGCAAGAGGATCTGGATAAATTAGAAGACTGGGCATCAAAATGGCAGATTAAATTTAATGTGGACAAGTGCAAGGTTATGCACCTAGGGAAGAACAACCCAAACTAGGGTTACACGATGCAAGGTTCCACATTAGGAACCGCCACCCAGGAAAAAGATTTAGGCGTCATTGTGGATACCATGTTAAAACCCTCGGCCCAGTGTGCAGCGGCGGCCAAGAGAGCAAATAGAATGCTACGTATGATAAGGAAAGGAATGGAAAATAAAACAAAAGATATTATAATGCCTCTATATTGTTCCATGATGAGACCGCACCTTGAATATTGTGTGCAATTCTGGTCGCCGTATCTTAAAAAGGATATAGCGATTTTAGAAAAGGTTCAGAGAAGAGCCACCAAAATGGTAAAGGGGATGGAAGGATACTCCTATGAGGAAAGGCTAAAAAGGTTAGGGCTCTTTAACCTGGAAAAGAGACGGCTGAGGGGAGATATGATAGACGTCTATAAATTAATGAACGGAGTGGAACGGGTAAACGTAGATCGATTGTTTACGTTATCAAAATATAGAAAGACTAGGGGACATGCAATGAAGCTACAGGGTAAGCTATTTAAGACTAATAAAAGAAAATATTTTTTCACTCAACGTGTAATCAAACTCTGGAATTTGTTACCGGAGGATGTAGTAAAGGCTGTTAGTGTAGCTGGGTTTAGAAAAGGTTTGGACAAGTTCCTGGAGGAAAGGTCCATAAACCATTATTAAGAAGTGACCGAAGATATCAATGCTTGACCCAGTACAAGCATTGTGGAACTTGTGTCTCTTGGGGAAACTGCTAGGTACATATGACCTAGATTGGCCACTGTTGGAAACAGAATACTGGGCTTGATGGACCTTGGTCTGACCCAGTATGGCATATCTTATGTTCTTATGACCTTTCAGGAGGTGGGGCACCGGTTCCACTGCCTGATCCTTTAGAAGACCTGCCAACTCCTGCAGGAGTAAGTCCCTGTGCAGAGGGAGTCTGGGAGGCTCCCCTGGAAAATAGGAGTGGGGTACCTGGTGGAAGTGGAGGAGATAGCCCTTCTGGACTATACTTAGAACCCAGGTATCCCTTGTGACAGCTGACCACCTGTGGACGAACAGGGCCAGCCTGCCTCCAGTGCTGATGGGGGCCAGCTGAGGAGGAGAGGCTATGCCAATGCAGTCAAAATCTCCCTCCCTGCTGAGCAGGAGCCGGAGTAGGAGGCTTGGGGGCCTTCTGCCTACGGGGCCCATGACCCTGCCCCTTGGCCTGCTGACTCTGTTGGGGAGCTACAGAGACCTGATAATGAGGATACTGTTTATAGGCAGATGACTTCCTCGGGTAAAAGGTCTTTTTTCCCGAGCCCTTCTTCTTTTGAGAAGGGGCAGAGGTTTTTCTGGACAGCCTTGCCCGGGTAAGAGTCTCGGTCTCGAGTTCGGCAGCCTTGTCAGCCATGGGCTTGCCAAAGAGGTTTTCACCTCGGCAGGGGACATCGATCGGGTCCGAGGCACCGGAGGCAGCAGTCATGTGTGTTGGTGAAAGACATACGTTTCTTGCACCGATCACACTTTTTAAACCCGCTGGCAGCCAAAGGGGGAAAAAGGGCCCCTGCAAGGTCGAACGGCAGGGCTGCCATTGAAAAAAGAAAAAATGGCGCGAATGCTAGTCACTAAGGACAAAAACCGAAAAAGAGATCCAGGCTCGATACCGACGTATCGGGCCCAGGCGGGAAAGGGAAACTGGTGTCGAACCGAAGAAAACAGGTTAACACAGAGAAAAATCAACTTCTTCCTCGGGTGAAACAAATATACATTCGTCGGGCTCCACGGAAAAAAGAAGACTGAGCAAGATGGCACCCTTGGGCGGGAAGGGGACTGCGCATGCGCGCTGCATTCCCAAAGGCTTTCTATGAAAGCTGGGGAAATGCTCCATATGTGAGGACTGACTTCCTGCTTGGTCCTGGAGAAAGGAGAGTTATTCTATCTATTTCTGGTGCCCAAGAAGGGAGTTTCCTTCTGGTTTGTCCAGGCCTAAAGGCGGTCAATGCCAAATTCAGTACTGCATTTCTTTATGGAAACCATCAAGTCAGTCATTACATCAGTCTGGCAGGAGTCGTCTCTCTCCTCTCTGGATCTTTCCAAAGTGTATTAAACTAGAAGATGGGGGAAAGCCGACAATCGTCCAAGAGCGCATGGTTCGGAATGACTTATCTTTGAAGAATAATAGCAAAACAGGAAAGTTAGGGCATCCCGATAGAGAGGTTCCAATAAAGGTAAAAGTACCCAGGTGCCTTTAAAGTAAAAAACAGACCAAGTTGACATTCCAAATTCTCCCTGATAGCCAGACTGCTAATATTAACAAAATACAAACTTTGAAAAGCCTGTATGCAAATTCTAGAATTCTAAAAAATAAGATGGGAGAGTTAGAATTTATAGCACTGAATGAAAGGTTAGATATGTTTGGCATCACAGAGACCTGGTGGAAGGAAGATAACCAATGGGACACTGTGATACCAGGCTATAAACTATATCGCAATGATAGGGTAGATCACAAAGATGAAGGGGTGGCACTATATGTTAAAGAGAGAATTGAGTCAAACAGGATAAAGGTTTTACAGGAAATAAAATACACTATAAAATCTTTATGGATAGAAAACACTATGGATCTTTATGGATAGAAATTCCATATAAAAAGGGGAAGAGTGGCAGTGGGGGTCTACAGCAGGGGTGGCTCTATAATGACGCAGAGTGAGGTGGTCGCCTCAGGCGGCAAGGTTTTGGGGAATGGCAACAAATGCCCTCAAAATAGCTGTCTCATTCCGCCTTTAAACAAAAAAAAAAGTGGTGAAAATACTGCTGCCGCTCAGCAGCAACAGATTCAACCCCCTGCCACCGCCCCCCTCGACCCAACGGGAGGCGCTGCACGCCTGGCGGTTGGTGCCCCAGCTCTGCAGAGCCGGGGGAAAGAACTGCCTTTTCTTTCTTTCCCACGGCTCTGTTAAAGTTGAGTCCGGCGGGGAGGGGAGGATAAAGCTGCTGGCCCTGGAAGAAAACTGGGGGCTAGGGCTACAAATGGGCTGATGCGAGGGGATGGGAGAACGGAACTGGAAGGGAGTAGATGCTGAGAGGGGCTGCCATGGTATTTGGAGTAGAAGGGGTGGACAATGGGGAAGGAGAGGGCCTGGAAGGGAATGGACACCAGTGGCAGTCATGGGAATGCAAGTTGACATTGGAAGGTACTGGGAGGGAGGACTGGAAAGGGACTGATACTGGGAAGGGTTGCTGTGACTGGAAATAGGCTGATGGAAAGAAGTAAAGAAAACAAAAGAAGAGATAGGAAATGGCAGATGGACCATAGACCACAGAAAGAGAGCTAAGAGAAGACAGGAAAGCAGAAGCCTCAGATCAGGACCAGCACGATCAGAGAATAAAATGGTCAGACAACAAAGGTAGAAAAAATAATTTTATTTCATTTTAGTGATTGGATTTTGCGTTGTCTTTATATTTTACACTGTATGGGGGAACTGCATATCTTATTTATCTGATGTTGCACTGCTTGAGGAGTCTGGCTTATTTGGGTTTCAATTTTGTCTACATATTTTTATTTTTATGATTGTGGTTTCTTATTCTGTACTTGGTAAGGGTCTGTGTTCTGAGCTTGTGACTGAGCCCAGGTGTTCTGTTAACATGGAGTTTGTGCATAAAGATCTATACTGTACTTAGTAATTTGACATGTTCAGATTTTCAAATAGGCGTATGGGTGTTTCAGGGCCCACTGTAGTATTTACAGTGATGCTTTTTTTGGGGGCTCCTTATGTGAGCTTTGGAAGTTGGTGCTGATATGGTATGGTAGATTTGCTCTATAGATACTCAGTGACTTTGTTGTAGGGCTTTGTATTAGTTCACAATATGCCTGGTACTGGAGAATGTTTGTTGTTAGTGAGATGATCAGAATCTGATTTTTTTTTTTAAGATATTGAGTTCTGTGGGTGAATGTCCTGGTTCTGCTCTGCACCCATTATTGAAGGGGGTTCTGTGGATGAAAAATATATGCTGAAAAAGAAAAAGCAATAACCATAACGCAGTTTATAACAACAAAATAAAAATGAGTTACAATTTAGTTTTATAAACTGTGCTGTGGTTCTCGCTCTCTTTTAGTTCCTTGGTGTGCAAACATCTTGCATTTCCTCCATATAATCTAAACAGCTTTTTGGTTTGGTTCAGTCCCTAATTGATGTTTTGAAAAAGCCCCGCCCCCTCTACCGGGGGGAGGGAGGCCATCTCATCTTTCGCCTCAGGCAGCAGATTGCCTTGAGCCGCCCCTGGATAAGGACCTCAAGTTCGGGTGCAGTAGAAGACCCTCCTCCTCTTTCCCCAGGAACAAGCAATGAGGCGGTCTGCCCTGTCCTGGGGAAGGCAGGCTGTTGCCCGCTGAGTGTTGAGGCATGCGCCGATGAACTCCAGGAATTGAACTGGACTGAGGTGAGACTTCGGTGAGATATAGCATTATTAGAAAAGGTACAACAGAGAAGAGCCACCAAAATGGTAAAGGGGATGGAAGGATACCCCTATGAAAAGAGGCTAAAAAGGTTAGGGCTCTTCAACCTTGAAAAGAGACGGCTGAGGGAGATATGATAGAGATCTATAAATTAATGAATGGAGTGGATTGGGTAAACATAGATCGATTGTTTACATCATCAAAATATAGAAAGACTAGGGGGCATGCAATGAAGCTACAGGGTAACCTATTTAAGACTAATAAGAGAAAATATTTTTTCACTCAATGTGTAATCAAACTCTGGAATTTGCTACCGGAGGATGTAGTAAAAGCTGTTAGTAAAGATGGGTTTAAAAAAGGTTTGGACAAGTTCCTGGAGGAAAGGTCCATAAACCAATATTAAAGTGGATCCAGGATATTCACTGATTGCCCCAATACAATCATTGTGGAACCTGTGTCTTTTGGGGGAAACAGCTAGGTACTTGTGACCAAGATTAGCCACTGTTGGAAACAGGATACTGGGCTTGATGGACCTTGGTCTGACCAAGTATGGCATATCTTATGTTCGAAGATCTAGTGCAAGAGATAAGGGTGTTGGGGCCACTTGGCAATAGTGATCATAGCATGATCGCATTTGATTTAATTAATGGAGGAGGGATAGTAAGGCAATCCACAGTACTACCTTTTAACTTTTGAAAAGGAGACTATGATAAAATGAGGAAAATAGTTAAGAAAAAACTAAAAGGAGCAGTTGCAAAGGTTAAAGACTTACATCAAGCTTGGGTGTTGTTGAAAAATACTACCTTGGAAGACCAGACCAGCTGTATTCCACGCTTTAAGAAAAGTGGAAGGAAGTCCAAAAATCTGCCAGCATGGTTTAAAAGTGAGGTCAGAGAGGCTGCTGTTGACAAAAAAAGCATCTCTCAGGAAAAGGAAAAAAGAGCCAAATGACGAAACCTGGAAACAGCACAAGCACTGGCAAGTCAAATGCAAGGCATTGATAAGGCAGGCAAAGGGAGAATTTGAGAAGAAGCTTGCTGCAGAAGCAAAAACGTGAAATAAAGACTTTTTCAAGTACATTCGTAGCAAAAAACCTGTGAGAGAGGCAGTTGGTCCATTAGATGACAGAGAGGTTTGAAGGGGCACTAAGAGGCGACAAGGCGATAGCGGAGAGACTGAATGAATTCTTTGCTTCGGTCTTTACTGAGGAAGATGTAGGGGATGTTACCCATGACTGAAGTGGTATTTAAAGGTGCAGAAGAATTGAAGGAAATATCGATACATCGGGAAGATGTATTACAACTATTAGATAAACTGAACAGTAGCAAATCACCTGGGCCGGATGGTATACATCCAATCCAAGGGTGTTGAAAGAACTGAAATATGAGATTACAGACCTGCTATTAGTAATCTGTGAACCTTCATTAAAATCATCTGTAATACCTGAAGATTGGAGGATCGCCAATGTAACGCCAATTTTTAAAAAGGGTTCCAGGGGTGATCCGGGAAACTACAGACCGGTGAGCCTGACGTCAGTACCGGGAAAAATGGTAGAAACCATCATATAGAACAAAATTACTCAGCATGTAGATAGTTATGTCCTAATGGAAGACAGCCAACATGGCTTTAGACAAGGAAGATCTTGTCTTACTAATCTGTTATGTTTTTTTGAAGGGGTGAATAAACAGGTGGACAAAGGTGAGTCGGTTGATACAGTGTATCTGGACTTTCAGAAAGTCTTTGACAAGGTCCATCATCAGAGACTTTTGGCAAAACTAAAGAGTCATGGGATAGGAGGCAGTGTACTATTGTGGATCAGGAACTGTTTAAAAGATAGAAAGCAGAGGGTAGAGCTAAATGGCCAATTTTCCCAATGGAGAAAGGTGAATAGTGGTGTACCCCAGGGATCTGTGCTGGGTCCGCTGCTTTTTGACATATTCATAAATGACCTGGAAAAGGGAATAACGAGGGAGGTTAACAAATTTGCAGATGGCATAAAACTATTTAAAGTTGTTAAAACCCAAGAGGATTGTGGAAAATTGCAAGAGGATCTTGATAAATTGGAAGACTGGGCATCAAAATGGCAGATGAAATTTAATGTGGACAAGTGCAAAGTTATGCACCTAGGGAAGAACAACCCAAACTATGGTTACACGATGCAAGGTTCCACATTAGGAACCACCACCCAGGAAAAATATTTAGGCGTCATTGTGGATAACATGTTAAAACCCTCGACCCAGTGTGCAGAGGCGGCCAAGAGAGCACATAGAATGCAAGGTATCATAAGGAAAGGAATGGGAAATAAAACAAAAGATATTATAATAATGCCTCTATATCGTTCCATGGTGAGACCACACCTTGAATATTGTGTGCAATTCTGGTCTCCGTATCTTAAAAAGGATATAGCGTTATTAGAAAAGGTTCAGAGAAGAGCCACCAAAATGGTAAAGGGGATGGAAGGATACTCCTATGAAGAAAGGCTAAAAAGGTTAGGGCTCTTGAACCTGGAAAAGAGACGGCTGAGGGGAGTGATGACAGAAGTCTCTAAATAAATGAACGGAGTGGAACGGGTAAACGTAGATCGATTGTTCACGTTATCAGAATATAGAAAGACTAGGGGACATGCAATGAAGCTACAGGGTAAACTATTTAAGACTAATAAAAGAAAATATTCTTTTCACTCAACGTGTAATCAAACTCTGGAATTTGCTACCGGAGGATGTTGTAAAGGCTGTTAGTGTAGCTGGGTTTAAAAAAGGTTTGGACAAGTTCCTGGAGGAAAGGTCCATAAACCATTATTAAGAAGGAACCCAGGATATCAATGCTTGACCCAGTACAAGCATTGTGGAACCTGTGTCTTTTGGGGAAACTGCTAGGTACGTATGACCTAGATTGGCCACTGCTGGAAACAGGATACTGGGCTTGATGGACCTTGGTCTGACCCAGTATGGCATATCTTATGTTCTTATGTTCGGATAGCTGACCACGAATCCGAGGTGCTCGAGGAGGTCGAAGGTGTGGGCCGTGGCCAACTACGCCTCATCAGCTGACTCTCCTGTAACGAGCCAGTCATCTAGATAAGGGTAGACGAAGGTGCCCTGCAATTGAATGTGGGCTGCAGCCACCGCGAGGCACTTGGTTAACACTCGTAGGGCGGTCGCGAGGCTGAAGGGAACACCCTGTATTGGTAGTGGTTCCCTTGTACCCTGAAGCGCAAGTAATTTCTGTGTTTGAGGTGGAAGAGGATGTGAGCGTACGCATCCCGAAGGTTCAAGGAGCATAGCCAGTCTCCATGCTGGAGGAAGGGCAGTAAGGCGCTGAGAGAGCATTTTGAATTTCTACCGCACCAGGTATTTGTTGAGATTTTTTAAATCGAGGATGAGTTGGAAAGAGTAGTAACTCACCTGTAACAGGTGTTCTCCAGGAGCAGCAGGAATCAGTCCTCCCATATGGGTGACATCGACGCCGACGGAGCCCCCGTGCGGAGCATTTCCCCAGCTTTCAAAGAAAGCCTTTGGGAATTGCAGCGTGCATGCGCGGTCCCCTTCCCGCCCAAGGGTGCCATCTTACTCAGTCTGATGACATAGCTAAAAGACAGCAAAAAATTAGCAAAAATAAATCATATCACTGCAACTCCAAGGGGAGGAGGGAGGGTTGTGAGGACTGATTCCTGCTGCTCCTGGAGAACAGGTGAGTAACTACTCTTTCTCCAGGACCAAGCAGGAAGTCAGTCCTCACATATGGGACTCCCCAGCTTAAGGCTACCGGAGACTCCAAGCCGAAAAAATGAGCTCCCTCTAGCTCAGCAGTACTGAAGGAAGAAATCTTCTCTGAGAACGCCCCCGACCGGTAGCCCAACACCAGGGCCGGAGGGTAGGAGTTGCCTAAACCCCAAAGAGATTATGGAGTACTGCCTGTCCGAAAGCACTGTCCCTGCGGGACTCCCTCTCAAGGCAGTAATGGGCCACAAAAGTCTGGCTTGAAGACCAAGTAGCGGCCCGGCAGATGTCTGCCAATGGAACAGAGCGGAGATGCGCCACTGACGCAGCCTTCGCCCTGACACGATGAGCCGTGACTCGACCCTCCAACGAGAGGCCGGCTGCCCCATAAGCCCAGGCGATACAGTCAGCGACCCATATGGACATAGTACGCTTGGAGACAGGTAACCCCAACTTATTGGGGTCAAAAGAAACGAAGAGCTGAACAGCCCTCCGATGCTCCCGTGTACCGTCAAGGTAGAAGGATAACGCCCTACTACAGTCCAGGGTATGCAGGACCATCTCAGCCCGGTTGGCATGCGGCCTGGGAAAGAAGGTCGGAAGAACCACCTCCTGATTGAGGTGAAAAGGAGAGACAACCTTAGGGAGACACTTCGGGTGAGTCCGTAAGACTACCCTATTCCTGTAGAACCTAGTGTAAGGGGGATCAGACACTAGTGCCTGAAGTTCACTTACTCGCCTAGCAGAGGTAAGAGCTACCAGAAACAAGGTTTTCCAGGAGAGAAAACGGAGAGGGCAGGTAGCCATAGGTTCAAATGGCGGACAAGTAATCCGCTGTAAGACCACATTCAGATCCCACTCAGGGGCTGGTGGACGTAAAGGAGGCTTAAGCAGGAGGAGGCCTCTGAGAAAACGAGCCACCAGAGGGTGGTTGGAAAGAGGCCTGCCGTCCACCGGCGAGTGGTGCGCTGAGAGAGCACTGAGGTGAACCCTGACAGAGTTGGACTGAAGGCCTAGATTGGAGAGGTAAAGAAAATATTGCAATACTACCGCTACCAAGCACGAGAAGGGATTCTCACTGCGCTGAACACACCATGCAGAGAATCTACGCCACTTAAGAGCGTAGGACTTCCTGGTGGATTGCCGTCTAGAGGCTAAGACTACGTCTTCCACCTCTCTAGGCAGAAGTAGGTGAGCCAGGACTACCCTTTCAGCAGCCAGGCCATCAGATGAAGGGACTGGAGGTTGGGGTGCAAGAGAGATCCCTGTTCCTGAGACAGGAGATCGTGTTGAATCCCCAGAGGAAGAGGAGTGTCCACCGCCAGTTGCAGCAGAAGCGGGAACCACGGTTGCCTCGGCCACCTGGGGGCGATCAGAATCATTGAGGCCCTGTCCTTGAGGACCTTGAACAGTGTTCGGGACACTAGTGGTGTGGGAGGAAACGTATACAGTAAGCCTTGGGACCAGGGAATCAGAAACGCATCTGCTGCTACTCTGAGAGGATGCGGTTGCCTGGAACAGAATCTCGGGAGTTGCCGGTTCAGAGGACTGGCGAAAAGATCCATGGTGGGTAGGCCCCACCTGAGAAAGATCTGCTGAACCACCAACGGATTCAATCTCCACTCGTCTGGTTGCAGGATCCTGCTCAGTCTGTCCGCCAGGTAATTTTCTTGACCTGGGAGGTAGACCGCCTTGAGGAGGATTCCGTGATTGCCAGCCCAAGAGCACAGCTGTTGTGCCTCCTGACAGAAAAGGAAGGAGCCTGTGCCTCCTTGTTTGTTCACGTAGAACATGGCAACTTGATTGTCCGTCTGGACCAGTACAGACTAGTGAGATGTGAGGTGGGAGAAGGCTCTCAGAGCTAGGCGTATCGCCCGTAGCTCCAGGAAGTTTATCTGCTGAGCAGCCTCCCAAGGGGTCCAGAGAGACCCTGAGTACATGCCCCTTGGCAATGTGCTCCCCAACCTAGAAGAGAAGCATCCGTCGTCAGAACTTGAGAAGGCGGAGGGGATTGAAAAACCACTCCGAGTACCAGATTCGGAAAAAATGAAGCTACCATTGCAGAGAGGAAACAAGCAGGGTGGAAATTCTTACTGAGTCTGCAAGGGCTCACTGTGGCTTGATGTCACTGAGTGCGAAGGCTCCACTGTAGAGGCCGCATGTGCAGGCAGGCATTGGGGGTTACATGCCGAGAAGTCTCAGGAATTGCCTGGCAGAAACCAGGGAATTGCTGTGAAACTGCCCGGCTAGATCCATCAACTTGTGGGTTCTGTCCACTGGCAGAAAAGCCTTCGCCTGAAGGGTGTTCAGCCTTGCTCCTATGAATTCCAAGTTCTGGGACGGGAGCAAAGTGGACTTTGCGAAGTTTATGACAAACCCCAAGTGCTGAAGCAAAGCCACAGTGTGAAGGGTGGCTTGACTGGCCTCCTGTGAAGACTGGCCCCTTATGAGCCAGTCGTCCAGGTAGGGGAACACAAAAAGACCTTGAAGCCTTAGGTAGGCCGCCACCACCGCCAGGCACTTTGTGAACACCCTGGAGGCGGAGGTTAGGCCAAAGGGTAGTACTCTGTACTGACAGTGGTTTTCTCCCACAACAAATCTGAGATATTGCCTGTGGTCTGGATGAATGAGGATGTGAGTATAAGCATCCTTTAGATCTAAGGAGCATAGCCAATCTCCCTGCTAGATGTAGGGCAGCAGGATACCAAGGTTAAGTATCTTGAACTTTTCCCTCTCCAGGAACTTGTTGAGGTTGCGCAAGTCTAGGATGGGTCAGAGGCCTCCTGTTCTTTTTGGTACCAGAAAGTACCTGGAATAAAAGCCGTGACCTCTCAGGTGGTGGGGCACCGGTTCCACAGCCTGTTCCATTAGCAGACTTGCTAACACCTGAAGGAGTAGGTCCCTGTGCAGAGGGAGTCTTGGAGGCTCCCCTGGAAAATAGGAGGGAGGTACCTGGTGAAAATGGAGAAGATAGCCCTTTTGGACTATATGGAGCACCCAGGTATCTGATGTGACGGCTGACCACCTGTGGGCAAAGTGGGCCAGCCGGCCTCCTGTGTTGATGTGAGCCAGCTGAGGAGAAGAGGCTATGCCTTCTGAGTCAAAAACCCCCACCATGCTGAACAGGGGCCGGTGTTGGTGGCTTGGGGGCCTTCTGCCTACGGGGCCCATGATCCTGCCCCTTGGCCTGCTGACCCTGTTGGGGAGCTGCAGAGGCCTGATAATGAGGGTATGGTTTATAGGCAGATGACTTCCTCGGGTAAAAGATCTTTTTTCCCGAGCCCTTCTTTTTCTGAGAAGGGGCAAAGGTTTTTCTGGATAGCCTAGTCCGGGTCAGAGTCTCGGTCTCGGGTTCTGCAGCCTTTTCAGCCATGGGCTTGCCAAAGAGGTTTTCACCCCAGCAGGGGACATCAACCAATTTGTCCTGTACCCATGGCTCGAGGTCGGATGACTGTAGCCAAGCCTGTCGGCGGGCACCGATGCCGGCCCCGGCTACTCGGGCTGAAGCCTCGAAGCCATCATAGGCTGCTCGAGAGATAAAGTTCGAACACTCTCGAATACCAGTGGACAAGGCCTGGAACCTCTGCAAAGGTTCCTCGGAGAGACCAGCAGAGAACACGGCAATCTCCTTCGCCTGTCTCGGAGATACATGCCCATGTAGAGCTGGTATGTCTGGACACGGCAAGCAAGCATAGAGCCCTGGAAGCACTTTTTACCGAAGGCATCCAGGTTCTGTGCTTCCCTGCCGGGAGGCACAGAAGAGTGCATCTTCTGACTTTTCAGTCGATGCATGGCCGATTCCACAACCATGGAGTGGTGCAGTAATTGTGCCTTTTGGAACCTGGGGCTCTTGCGGACTCGATAGATGGAATCGACCCGCTTGCTTAACACCGGCGTCGAGGCCGGGGTCTCCCACATGCGGAAGAGCAGCCGCTCCAGCATCGGAGGAACCGGTACAGTAAAGGCCTCCTTCGGGGGAGAGTCATACTGGAGGCCCTCGAGCTCCTCGGCTCGAGGCTCCTCCTCGGGATCCGCGAGGAATGCCAAGGCCTTGGCCACATCCCACACGAAGTCCAAGAACCGGGTATCCTCCGGTGGGGATCGTCTCCGAGGTTCGGACTCCGGCGAGTCCGATGGGACACACCGAGTCCGATAGGTGTCGAGTGACTCTTCGTCCTCCGTCTCCCAGCCCGACTCCTTGGAGGAGGAATCGAGTGGCTCCGGTCGGGCGGGCACCAATGCCATCCGCCCCGACGCCGAGGGTACCGGTGTCGACGACCTCGGTCCCGAACGGGAGGCCGAGGGAGACCGTGGCAGAGGATCGACTCGAGCCCGCATGGACTCGAGGATCGGCTCGGCCTCCGGGGTCGACTTGGACGTCGAGGTCCCGGTGGTCGGGGCAGATGCACCGGTGAGAACGGCGATCAATGCCCGCTGCTGTTCCATGAAGGCAGCGAGGCTGCTCTCCAAGGCCGTCAACCTGAGCCCGAGCTCAGGAGACCCAGCAGCCCCCGACTTGGGCCCCGACGGCGTCAGGCCCGACGTCGGCTCCCCTGGAGGAGAGTCCACGAGGACTACAGCACTCATGTGTCCAGGAGACTCCATCTCGATATGAAGTTGCTTGGTAGGCCTCTCCGACTCCGAAGACCCGGGACAGCTATCGGGGCTATGCGACCTGGCCCTCGAGGAACCAGGAGTGTCCACCGACGCCGCCCTCGTGGGTTTCTTCTTCCTGCGCTGTTCCCGCGAAGGAGACTCCCACTCAGAGGAACCCCGACGCTGTTCGGGGCCGGAGTCCCGAGACGTCGTGGCCTCTGACGAGGTCTGGACCCGTCCGGACGCAGAGTCAGAGAAGATCCTATCCTTCTGGTGCTGCCGACTCCTCAACGCCTTTGAGGACATTTTGCCACACGGACCACAGATCATCGGGTCATGATTGGGTCCGAGGCAGCGGAGGCAGCAGTCATGTGTGTCGGTAAGAGACATAAGTTTCTTACACCGATCACACTTTTTAAACCCGCTGGCAGCCATCGGGGGAAAAAGGGCCCCTGCGAGGTCAAAAGACAGGGCTGCCAGTGAAAAAAGAAAAATGGCGCGAACGCTAGTCACGAAGGACAAAAACCGAAAAAGAGAGAGTGGGCTCGATACCGGCGTATCGGGCCCAGGCGGGAAAAGGATCCAGCGTCGAACCGAAGGAGAAGAAGAAAAAACAGGGAAATCAACTTTTTCCTCGGTGAAAAACGAACTACATCGGTCGGGCTCCGCGGAAAAAAGAAGACTGAGCAAGATGGCACCATTGGGCGGGAAGGGGACCGCGCATGCGCGCTGCAATTCCCAAAGGCTTTCTTTGAAAGCTGGGGAAATGCTCCGCACGGGGGCTCCGTCGGCGCCAACGTCATCCATATGTGAGGACTGACTTCCTGCTTGGTCCTGGAGAAATTGCCCGTCCGCTTTGGCACAAGGAAGTAGTGGGGAGTAGAACCTGTGCTGTGTGCTGGGCTCTTGAGGCTGAAGCCCGCCTGGAGCTGGAGGCACTGGCTCGAGAAGATCTCGCACCCAAACAACGGGATGGAGATCGAGACCTCTGCCGGGATCCCTCATGAGACCCTTGGCTCTCGGGAGTTGTCACGCAGTCTGGAGAGCCATCAGACGTCACCCTTGAGGTATCAGAGCAGGTGCCAGCAGGGCCTGGCACCAGCGCCTGCTGGGCAGCAAAGGAGGCAGAAACACTACGCACCAGCGCCAGCATTCAGGCTTCCTACTCGGGAGTGGGGCCTTATTTATTTATTTTTCTTATATACCGTGCTATTCATCATCAGCGCGGTTTACATGTAACAATAACTGTGCAGTGAAGACAATCTACACTGAACTTACAGGGGTGACCAGGTCGGGAGTCGAGGAGGAGAGGAGAGGGGGTCCTCGCCGGGTGGCCCTCGAGACCGGGTGCTATCGCTGGAGGCCTCTGTATCTGTACGGGGTACCTTTCGTGGTCGCTCCTTCTCTGACTCTTGAGACTGCCGAGGGGGGATGAGGGACCGAGCGCGATAACGCTCATGCTTGTCCGGAGCACCCAACAGGGTCCTCGAGGCCTTCTTCTTCCGCTCCCTTTCAGAGGACCCTTGCTCAGAGTGATGCCGGGGCCGCGCAGCAGCCGCTGGGGACCAGAGGCTGAAAGTCAGTGGAGCGGGAAGCTACCAGAGCCGCCTTGCGAACAATATTGTCCAGTTTCTGCTTACAGCTATGGATGGTTTTGGAGGATATCTTTTTACAAAGGGGAGCAGAGCTCTAGGTTATGGTCAGTTCCTAGGCACCTAAGACAACAATCATGGGTGTTCATGAGTGACAAGTTTTTGGAGCATCTGTCACACTTTTTGAAACTGGGGGCATTGGGGGCAAAAGGAATCCCTGCAAGGTCGAAGACCTTCAGCTCAGCCAGCAGTTGAAAAGGGCGCGAAACGCACTAAAGATGAAGAAAACAAAAAAATGTAAAAACAGCAGTCACAGGGCCCGCTGCCGAGGCAGGGGCCCTGGGGACGGCAGGAAGAGGACCAGGAAACCGGAATTAGAGAGACAATTATGTGACTTTTTCTGAGTTACAGGGATGTGCATCCGAAGGGATCCGAAGAAAAAGGGAGAATGATCAAGATGGCACCCTTCGGCGGGAAGGGGAGCACGCATGCATGGTGGCATTCCCGAAGGCTTTCTTTGAAAGCTGGGGAAATGCTCCACGCCGGCTCCGTTGGAGCCGACGTCACCCATATGCGAGGACTGACTTCCTGCTTGTTCCTGGAGAACTGTGTGCTCTTTCTTCCATGTAGTGAACACTGAAGCTGCATGACAATAGGCTTGAGTACTGTCTGTTGGATTGTAGAGTGTCACTCGCCAATAAGTAGATCAGATTGTGACTTGTGCACAGTGCAGAATTAGGCATGATGTGTCATGGGGATCAAGCATGGTGGGGAGTAGCACCTGATGACCTGCAACATAGAAACATAGAAATATGATGACAGAAAAAGACCACATGGCCTATCTAGTCTGTCCTTCCATATCAACAACTACAACAGTCCCCTTTTTATCTTTAGAGATCCTCTGTGTTGGTCCCATGCTTTTTTGAATTCAGTTACTGTCCTCATCTCTACCACCTCCACTGGGAGACTATTCCATGGATCCACTACTCTTTCTGTAAAGAAATATTTCCGCATATCACTCCTGAATCTATCTCCCTTCACCCTCATCCCATGTCCCCTCGTAGCAGAACTTGCTTTCAATTTAAGAGGCTCTCTCCCTGAACATTTATGCCACGGAGGTATTTAAACATCTCAATCATATCACCTCTATCCCGCCTTTCCTATAAGGTGTACATATTAAGATCCTTAAGTCTGTCCTCATATGCTTTATAATGAAGCCCACTAATCATTTTAGTAGCTACCCTCTGCACCGACTCCATCCTGTTCACATCCTTTTGAAGGTGCGGTCTCCAGAATTGCACACTATACTCCAAATGAGGTCGCACCAAAGACTTATAGAGAGGCATTATCACCTCCTTTTTTCTGCTAGCCATTCCTCTCCGTATGCACCCAAGCATCCTTCTAGCTTTTGCCGTCGCCTTTTCTACCTGTTTAGCTACTTTAAGATCATCAGACACAACCATGCCTAGGTCACGCTCTTCTTTAGTGGACAAAAGTACTTCACCCCCTATACTGTTTTGCTCCCTTGGATTGCTGCAGACCAAATGTATGACCTTACATTTTTTAACATTAAATCCCAGCTGCCAAATTCTAGACCATTCTTCAAGCTTAGCTAGATTCCTCCTCATGTTATCTACACCTTCCTGGGTGTCTACTCTATTGCAGATTTTGGTATCATCCGCAAAGAGGCAAACCTTACCAGACAGACCTTCCGCTATATCACTAACAAAGATGTTAAAAAGAATCGGACCAAGGACAGATCCCTGGGGCACACCACTGGTAACATCCTTCTCCTCAGAGTGAGCTCCATTTACTTGCACTCTTTGTCGCCTCCCACCCAACCAATTTCTAACCCAAGCAGTAACTTTAGGGTCCATCCCTAGGGTGCTCAGTTTGTTTATAAGTCGCCTGTGAGGAACACTGTCAAAGGCTTTACTGAAATCTAAATACACCACATCTAGAGCTCTCCCTCGGTCCAACTCCCTGGTCACCCAGTCAAAGAAATCAATCCGATTTGTCTGACAAGACCTGCCTCTGGTGAATCCATGCTGCCTCGGATCCTGTAATCCACTGGACTCCAGAAACCTCACTATTTTCTCTTTCAGCAGCGTTTCCAGTAATTTACTCACCACCGAAGTTAAACTAACCGGCCTGTAGTTTTCAACCACATCCTTACTTCCGCTTTTGTGTAAAGGCACCACATGAGCCTCTCTCCAGTCCTTTGGCACCACCACTCCCGATTCCAACGAGGCATTGAAAAGGTCAGTCAGTGGAGTTGCTAGAACGTCCCCAAGTTCCCTCAGTATTCTAGGGTGTATCCCATCTGGTCCCATCGCTTTGTCTACTTTAAGTTGAGCTAGTTTCTCACGAACACAATCTTCTGAAAATTGTTCAAGATGTCCCTCGCTTCTGTTCCTATTTGTGGGTGTTTTCTGAGGTCCTGCTCCTGGTTCTTCATCTGTGAACACAGAACAAAAATTATTTGTTAAGCAATTCCGCTTTATCCTTATCAGCTTCTACATATTCCTCCCCTGCACCCTTGAGTCTGACAATACCACTTTTGCCCTTCCTCTTCTCACTAATATATCTGAAAAATGTCTTATCCCCTCATTTTATTGCATTGGCTATTTCCTCCTCCTTTTGAATCTTTGCCTTCTTGACTACTTTGCTAGCTTCTCTAAGTTTTTCCAAATACAGATGCCTGTCTTCCTCTCTCTGTGATCTCTTGTATTTCATGAAGGACTCCCTCTTTTTCTTCACTTTTTCAGCTACTTCCTTCGAAAACCATAGCGGTCTCCTTTTCCTTTAGCCTTTATTTACCATTTTAACAAAAAGGTTGGTTGCCCTTAAAATATCCCCTTTCAGTTTTGCCCACTGTTTTTCTACATCCCCCAGCTGTTCCCATCCCACTATCGACTCCCTGAGGTATTGGCCCATCTTCGCAAAGTTAGTCTTCCTGAAGTCTAAGATCCTCACCTTTGAATGGATTCTAACAGCCCTAGTCCTAATACTGAACCACACCATCTGGTGATCACTGGATGTAAAATGATCTCCCACTACAACATCAGAAACACTTTCACCATTGGTAAGCACCAAGTCCAGTATGGCCCCTTCACGTGTGGGGTCTGTTAGCAATTGCCTGAATAGTTCTCCCTGTAGAGAATCCAGGATATCCTTACTTCTAGATGATAAGAACCAGTCGGATACGTCAGGTCAGCTGGAGGCCTGAGGGGACGCTCCCCATGTGGAGTAGGGATATTTTTGCCCTGAATGTATGGGAACCACTACTACTGAACATTTGTATAGCACTACAAGTCGTACGCAGCGCTGCACAGACATGTAAGAGACAGTCCCTGCTCATCAGAGCTTACAAGCTAGTCAGACAGACAACACAGAAGGTGTAGACAGGGATAAAACAAGGGGGAAAGGTAAAGAAACAAGATCAGGTAAGTCAAGATTCAAAAGCAGCAGCAAAGGGGTGAGTTTTCAGCCTGGATTTGAAAAGGGTCAGAGAAGGTGCAGGCGTATACAGGGCAGACAGGTGGTTTATTCCAGGCGCAAGGTGCAGCAAGGTGAAAGGAGCGAAGTCTGGAGTTAGCAATTGAAGAGAAGGGTACAGACAGAAGCAGTTTGCCAGAAGAGCGGAGTTCCAGAGGAGGGGTGTAAGGAGAGAGAAAAGAAGACAGGTAGTGAGGAGCTGCAGAGTGAATGCATTTATAGGTCAGCAGGAGAAGTCTGAACTGGGAGCCAATGAGAAGAGGGGTAATATGGGCATGATGAGGCTGGCAGAAGATTAGCAGCGCAGCAGAGTGTTGAACAGATTGAAGGGGAAAGAGATGATGCAAAGGGAGACCAGCAAGGAGTAGGTTACAGTAGTCAAGACGGGAGGTGATTAAAGAGTGGATAAGCGTGTTAGTAGTGTGTTCAGAAAGGAATGGACGGATTTTGTTGATGTTATAGAGAAAGAAATGGCAGGCCTTACCTATCAGATGAAAGTGTGTGGAGAAGGAGAGAGAGGAGTCAAAGACAACCCCAAGATTGCGAGCCGAGGAAACAGAAGGAGTAGAGAGTTATCCACAGAGACTGAAAAAGGAGGAAGAGGAGAGGAGGTTTTACGGTGAAAGATAAGTTCAGTCTTGGCCATTTCAGTTTCAAGCAGCGGTGAGACATCCAAGCAGCAATGTCAGAAAGGCAGGCAGAGATCCGGGTCTGGATTGCTGGAGAGATGTCAGGCATAAAGAGGTGGATCTGGGAGTCATCGTCATAAAGATAGTATTGAAAGCCATGGAAAGAGATGAGCGCACCAAGGGACTGGGTATAGGGAAAGAAAAGGAGCGGACCCAAGACAGATCCTTGGGGTACACCAACTGGGGAGCAGGATAGCAGAAGAGGAGGAGCCACCAGAACTAAACTGAAAGAGCAATGGGAGAGATAGGAGAAGAACCAGGATAGTATAGAGCCCTTAAAACCAAGCAAGGACAGGGTATCGAGGAGAAGGTTGCGGTCAAGTGTCAAAAGCAGCAGAGAGGTCAAGAAGGATGAGGACAGAGTAAAGGCCCTTGGATTTTGCCAGGAACAAGTCACTGGAGACTCTGGCAAAAGCTGTTTCAGTAGAGTGTAAAGGACGAAAGCCAGACAGTAAAGGATCCAGGAGGGCATGAGAGGGGAGGAAGTTGAGGCAGCGACGGTGAACCGCTCATTCAAGTAGTTTAGAAACAAAGGTAAGGAGGGAGATGGGTCGATAATTAGAAGGACAGGTGGGATCAAGTGAGGGTTTCTTGAGAGGTGTGACCACAGCATGCTTGAAGGCTGCAGGGACAGTTGCAGTGGAGAGTGATAGGTTGAGAATATGAGAGATGGAAGGGGCAACAGTGAATTTTATCTCTGCATAGGATGACCTATCTGGTCCAGACCAGGGCAGTGAGAGTGGTAACCCTTAGTAAGTGAGATTTGTATTGGCTCTCGATGGACTATACATGGGTTGAGTCTTCTTAGTGTGGCTGTGTGCGACTTCGGTGCATAATGGCGACCAAAGCCAAGCTATCCAGTTGTTATGCTTTGGCTGGATGTCTTATAGAGCACATTTGTGGTTCTGGGAAAGGTGACTAGGATTCAGACTGCAATGTAATTGGATGAGAAGAATACAGGAATATTGCTGAACTTGTGCAGGTGGAATGTCACTGATGTGGATGTGTGCTAATCCTGCTAGTTGCTTTTTTTTAAATGCTCATGGAATTGAGGAGCTTATGAAAGATCCAGGTATCAATAAGCAGTGTGGTGGGCTGACCTAGTGTTGAACTGAGGTGTGCCCTGGCACCTTTGGAGTTAGACATCCAAACCTGCAGTGGATGCAAGTTCCAGGACCCCCCAAAGGGATTTGATCTTCAATCTGTGGTTGGATACCAAGAACCCCAGGCCGGGATGTGGTTTTTAGCCTGCGTGATGATGGAGGCAAGCTATACAGCCAAAAAGCGTAGTCACTCACCTGTAAGAGGTGTTTTCCCATGGACAGGAAGAATACGTCCTCATGTATGGGCGATGACCCCGATGGAGCCCTATGCAGGAACGCTCCCCAGATTCTATTGGAAGCTTTTGGGAGGCTCCACTGTGCATGCGCACCTGCCTTCCCACCAGCCATGGCACCATCTTATTTCCAGTTTGATAACCAAGCTAATAGCCAATAAACACAAATCCTCAGAAAGGTGGAAGGGCTGTAAAGACTTATTCCTGTGTCCATGGAGAACACCTGCTACAGGGTGAGTAAGAGTAGTTACTCACCTGTAACAGGTGTTCTCCAGGAGCAGCAGGAATCAGTCCTCACATATGGGTGACATCGGCGCCGATGGAGCCCCCGTGTGGAGCATTTCCCCCAGCTTTCTATGAAAGATTTTGGGAATAGTACACGCATGCGCGGTCCTCTTCCCGCCTAAAGGTGCCATCTTGCTCAGTCAAATGACATAGCTAAAAAACAGCACACAAAATGTAAAAATGAACTATGTACAACTGCAACTCCCAGGGGAGGAGGGAGGGTTGCGAGGACTGATTCCTGCTGCTCCTGGAGAACACCTGTTACAGGTGAGTAACTACTCTTTCTCCAGGACCAAGCAGGAAGTCAGTCCTCACTTATGGGACTCCCCAGCTTCAGGCTACCGGGGACCCAGAGCTGAAAAATGAGCTCCCTCTAGCCTCAGCATCAGAGAAAGGATTTCACTGAAAACATACCTCCACCGGTAGCCCAACAAGAGGGCTGGAGGGTAGGAGTTGCCTAAACCTCAAAGAGATTCCGGAGCACTGCCTGACTGAAAGCACTGTCCCTGCGGGACTCCCTCTCCAGGCAGTAATGGGCCGCAAAAGGCTGGCTTGAGGACCAAGTTGCAGCCCTGCAGATGTCTGCCAACGGTACAGAGCGGAGATGAGCTACTGAGGCAGCCATTGCCCTGACACGGTGGGCCGTGATCCGACTCTGCAAAGGAAGGTCAGCTGCCCTGTAAGCCCAGGTGATAGAATCAGCCACCCAGATGGACAAGGTACGCTTGGACACAGGTACCCCCAAGTTATTGGGGTCAAAAGATACGAAGAGCTGAGTAGCCCTCCTATGCCCCTGCGTACGCTCAAGGTAGAAGGATAAGGCCCTCCTACAGTCCAGGGTATGCAGGACTGTCTCAGCCCGGAATGAGGAGACAACCTTGGGGAGGAACGTAGGATGAGTCCTCAGGACTACCCTGTTCCTATAGAAGCGAGTGTATGGCCTGTCACAGACTAGGGCTTGAAGTTCACTCACTCGCCTGGCCGAGGTCAAGGCCACTAAGAATAGAGTCTTCCAGGATAGGAAGCGTAGAGGACATGGAGCCATTGGTTCAAAAGGTGGGCGAGTAAGTTGCTGCAAGACCACATTCAACTGCCACTCAGGGGCCGGTGGACGGAGAGGAGGCTTGAGCAATAGTAAGCCTCTGAGAAATCTGGACACCAAGAAGTGAACTGACAAAGAGTGTCCCTCCACCAGAGAATGGTGAGCTGCCAGAGCAGAGAGGTGGACCCGAACAGAATTGGACTTAAGGCCCTGATTGGACAAGTGCAGTAGGTACTGGAGCACTACTGGCACAGTGCAGGTGAAAGGATCTTCCTTGTGTTGCTGACACCACAAGGAGAACCTTCTCCACTTTAGGGCATATGTTTTCCTGGTGGATTGTTTTCTAGAAGCCAAGACCACCTCTTCCACTTACTGAGGTAGACCCCAGGGAGACAAGACTACCCTTGCAGCCTCCATGCCATGAGATGGAGAGATTTGAGACTGGGATGTAGAAGAGAACCCTGATCCTGAGAGAGAAGGTCGGGTTGGAATCCCAGAGGCATGGGTGTCTCCACTGCCAGTTGGAGTAGAAGTGGGAACAAGGGCTGCCTCGGCCACCTGGGAGCAACCAGAAGTACTGAGGCCTTGTCCTTGAGAATCTTGAACAAGGTTCGGGCCACCAGAGGCGTGGGAGGAAACGCATAGAGCAGGCCCTGGGACCAAGAAATCAGGAAGGCATCCGCCGCCACCCTTAGGGGATGCGGTTGCCTGGAACAAAACCTGGGCAGTTGGTGATTCAGGGGACTGGCAAAGAGATCCATGGATGGAAGTCCCCATTTCAGGAAAATCTGTTGAACCACCAAAGGGTGCAGCTGCCATTCGTGGGGCTGCAGAATTCTGCTTAAGCGGTCTGCCAGAAAGTTCTCCTGGCCAGGAAGATAAACAGCCCTCAGCAACATCTGGTGCCTGAGGGCAAAAGAGCAAAGGGCCTGTGCTTCCAGGCATAGAGGCCTGGACCCAGAGCCGCCCTGTTTGTTCACATAGAACATGGCCACTTGGTTGTCTGTCTGAACAGACTGGTGGGCCAAGGTGTGAGAAAAAGCCTTGAGGGCTAAGCGAATGGCCCGCAGCTCCAGTAGGTTGATCTGTTGCGTGGCTTCCCATGGGGACCAGAGGCCTTGGGTGCAGCTCTCTTGACAGTGTGCACCCCAGCCTTGTAAAGAGGTATCGGTTGTCAACACCACCGTAGGGGCAGGCACCTGAAAAGGCACCCCCTGCAGCAAGTTGGGGGGGGGGGGTGTAGCCACCACTGAAGAGACTTCAGGAGAGGTTTTGATACCCGTACTTTGTCTGCTAGGCTTCCTGTGGCCTGCTTCCATTGAGTTCTGAGGCACCACTGTGCAGGCCTCATGTGGAGGCGGGCATTGGGGGTCACATGCACAGTCGATGCCATGTGTCCCAGGAGCTGCAGACAGAGCCTGGCAGGAACCGATGGCAGACTGAGAAACATTACAACCGGAAGAGGAGTCAAGGGGCTCCGACCGCGCGGGTCGAGGTGGCACCCGCCCTGACGCCGAAGGCATCAGCGTCGACGCCCTCGGTTCCGAGCAGGAGGTCAAGGGAGACCCTGACCGAGGACGACCTTGAGCCTTCATGGTCTCGAGTATCGGCTCGGTCTCAGGGGTCAACGACATCCCGGTGGTCGGGGCAGATGCACCAGCGAGGCTGGCCATCAGTACCCGCTGCTGCTCCATGAAGGCAGACAATCTGCACTCCAAGGCTGTCAGCCTGAGTCCAAGCCCAGGAGACTCAGCAGCTACCGACTCGGGCCCCGGTGGTGCCGGGCCCGACGTCGACTCCCTCGGAGGAGAGTCCACGAGGACTACAGGACTTACGTGTCCGACGGTCTCCGGCTCTACACGAGGTACTTTGGACGGCTTCTCCTGCTCCAAAGGCTCGGGACGGCGGTCGGGTGTCTTAGACCTGGCCCTCGAGGAAACAGGGACCTCTTCCGACGCCGCCCTCGCGAGCCATTTCTTCCTCTTGCGTTCCCGGTCGGGGGACCCCCTGTCCAAGGAACCCCGGCGATGCTCGGGATCAGATTCCCGAGACGTCGAGGCCTCAGACGAAGTCCGGGCCCGGCCAGAGGCAGAATCCGAAAAAATCCTTTCCTTCTGGTGCTGACGGCTTCGAAGTGCCTTGGTGGACATTTACCACATGGGCCACAGATCATGGGGTCATGATCTGGACCGAGGCACCGAAGGCAGCAGTCGTGTATGTCGGTGAGAGACATTAGTTTCTTGCACCGATCACACTTCTTGAAACCACTGGAAGCCATTGGGGAAAAAAGGGCCCCCGCGAGGTCAAAAGACTGGCCTTCCAGGGAAAAACAGAAAAAAGGGCGCGAACGCCAGCCACAAAGGGCATAAACCGAAAAATAGAGAACAGGCTCGATACCAGTGTACCGAACCTGGCGGGAAGGGGAACCGGTGTCGAACTCGAAGAAAAAGCGAAGAAATCTTCAGAAAAAAGTCAACTTTTCCCGGGTGACTAGGATGAACGTCCGAAGGGCTCCACTGAAAAAGAGAGACTGAGCAAGATGGCACCTTTAGGCGGGAAGGGGACCGCGCATGCGTGTACTATTCACAAAAGCTTTCATAGAAAGCTGGGGAAATGCTCCGCACGGGGGCTCCATCGGCGCCGATGTCACCCATAAGTGAGGACTAACTTCCTGCTTGGTCCTGGAGAAACTATGCTTTTCCGTGGACAAGCAGGAAGTAAGTCCTCATGTATGGGACTCCCAAGCTACAAGCTACCAAAAAAATGTGGAAGCAGCCCAAAAGGGGCCAGATAACTAGAACTGGAAAAAAAAGTGTGGGTAGTCCCTCTGGAGGACTCGACTGATCCAGCATCCACAGCGTATATCGACACCGAGAGGACTCCTTCAGTAGCTTGAACAGACAGAAGGGCCAGTGGGAAAGAGTTCAACCTAAGTCTCAAACAGATGCCGGAATACGCCTTGGACAAAGTTGCTTTCCCGTTGGGAATCCCCATCCAAGCAGTAGTGGGCTGTGAAGGTGTGGACAGAGGACCACATTGCAGCCCTGCAAACCTCCTCCATGGAGACCGAGAACAAGTTGGCCACCGATGCAGCCATGGCTTGGACCATTATGAGCTGTGACATGCTCCTCAAGGCTCAGGCCTGCCTGGACATAGGTGAAAGATATGCAGTCTACCATCCAAATGGACAGCGTATGTTTGGAGACAGCCACACACAACTTGCTGGTGTCAAAGGAGATGAACAGTTGGGTGGAATGCCGGTACACTTTCGTTCACCAAGGTAGAAGGCCAGGGCTCACTTGCAGGCCAACATATGCAACATGGCCTCCCCACGGCTGGCATGAGGCCTTGAAGAAAGGTGGGCAGGACCACCGATTGATTAACGTGGAAGGAAGAAAAGAACCCATGAGGCATTTTACACCGATGGCAGGAACACGCCCTAGGGGTTCTGTGGAAAAAGACACCTGGAGTTAAGATGACACTGCAGCAGGCAGGAAGGCAGGTGCGCATGCGCAGTGGAGCCTCCCAAAAGCTTCCAATAGAAGTTGGGTAGTGTTCCTGTGCAGGGCTCCATCAGAGATGTCACCCATACGTGATAACTTACTTCCTACTTGTCCACAGAGAAACCTTGTTAGGATGTAGGAAGAAGGGTTGGAGATGTTATGCTGCAAGAAAGCCCTGTACATCGTGTGAGATGGTAGTTTCCTGGAAAAATATCACTATTAGCATTTTATTTTATGCTATTTTAATTATTTATGATTTATATTCAGCCTGCCTTTCTTCTCACATCTGAGCCCCATTGGTTCCAGTGCTCTTAGGGATCCAGGGGAAAATGGCAAAGGGGATTGTATTCCCCTCGAGAGGAACTCTGGAGGGTGGGGGGTGAGAGGGCCCAGTCCTCAGAGATATGTCTAGATGGCAGGGATTGAAGGGTCTGGAGGATCGGCCCCTATCCAGGGCAGAGAAGCAAGTGTAAGTGACAAGACTACTTTGCCAAAAGTGAACGAGATGCTTTTGTGGCAGCTTATTCCATCCATGTAACTCACTTTGAGTTCAATTTTCTTACTTTTATTGGTCTTTTTTTTTTTGATCCCTGCAAGGCGGTTCACATTACAACCGAAAATCTTGTTTAGACTCCATTCTGGGCAAGAAGCAGGCTATCTAATCGCTAAAGAAAAAGCTTTTCTGACAGTCCTTCACCCGGTGATCCCTACAATTTACATGCTTCCTAAAATCCATAAATCACTACATAACCCACCAGGACGTCCTATAGTGTCTGCAATTGGATCACTTTTAGAACCCTTATCAAAGTTCCTAGATGTATTTTTAAGACCCTTTGTTAGTAAGACAGAATCCTATGTGTGAGATTCCAGTCATGTTATTAATATTTTACGAGATTTTCCATTGTATCACGACGAGCTAATATTAGTTACGTTAGACATTAATTCTTTATATACAAATATACCACAAACAGATGCCATAGAAGTTATAGCTAATACTTTGATTCAGAGGAATAAGCCTGTACGAACACCAACATTTTTTCTTACACAACTAGCTTCTATTGCTATGAGCGAGAATTATTTCGCCATTAAAGGGATATTTTATAAGCAAATTAAAGGTGTAGCCATGGGCTCATCTATGGCTCCAGATGTTGCTAACCTTTATGTGGCAGATTTCGAGGAAAAACATTTGAGGTTCCATCCATTTAAACCAAATATACGTCTTTGGAAAAGATACATCGACGATGTTTTGTTGATATGGGAGGGGGCCGAGTCTACACTCCTTGATTTCTTCAATTGGTTAAATACCTTAGATCCTAACCTACAATTCGAAGGTACATTCAGTACAACAGAAATAGCATATCTCGATATTAAGATTAAGAAAGGAAAAGATGGTTTTCTGACTGAATTGTACCGTAAACCTACGGATAGGAATAAGCTATTACAGTATAGCAGTTTTCACACCACGTCTTTAAAATATAATTTGCCTACCAGCCAATTCCTGAGAATTAGGAGATTATGCACTAAAGATACTGATTTTGAAAAACATGCACTTGATATGCAAGATAGATTTAAACAACGAGGGTATCCGAAACAGTGTATTAAACAAGCATATTGTAGGGCTAGTAATACAGATCGATCAATATTGTTACAAAAATAGGAACGCCCGAAAATAGAAAAGTTATATTCTCTTTGACTTTTAGCAATTACACTAAGGATATTACTAGCATATTGAAACAGCACTGGGATTTATTGGCATCATTACCAGCTTTTGCGGCTAGAGAGTGATGGTGGCTCACAAGTGCAATCCCAATTTACCTAACATTCTGGTGTCATCTGCCCTGACATATTACAAACCACCTCTGAAGGTGAAGGGTCATTTTAAGTGTGGCAGATGTTCTGTGTGCGTCCACACGATTACAGTTAAGGATTGTTTTGTTCATCCGCTCTCACAACGTAAGGTTTATATACACAATTTTTCAAATTGTAAGACTGAAAATGTCATCTACATAATTCTTTGTCCCTGTAAAACCAAACGGCAGATACGGACCAGGATAATCGAACATAGGAGTTGTATACAAAGAGGTATCCCAGATAAGCCACTTGTGACACATTGGCAAAAAAACAAGCATACCGTTGGTGATTTAAAATATTTAGTTTTAAAAACAGTAGTACCAAATTGGAGAGGAGGAGATGTGAATAAGCTGCTGTTAAAACTTGAGCAACGCTATATATATGAGCTCAACACTCTAGAGCCTAATGGATTAAATCAGGAGACGGATTTGTCAGTATTCCTTTGAAACAATGCATGCATTAGTTTCACCTCATCCAGATGATTTGTTATCATTCCTCTTTTTTCAATCATGAACAATATATGGTTTTTATTAATCACTATATTATTGAGGTCTATTGCTCCTTTTTTGACCTTAACATTTTCAAGAGTTAACGTTGTTTTTTTCAAGTTGTCAGTACGTCAGTTCACACACTGATAAGCTTGCCTCTGTTTGTGCTAATTTAGCGTTTGTAACTTGATATCGACTGTAACCACGCCCCCTGTTTTTTGGCACGGTTTTTCAGCGGGTTTTAAAACTTCGGCGTTCTCCTCAGTTCACTCCTCAATTTTTAGAGATTATGCTCCTTCCGAAACACAAGGTTGGTCTGGCATTTGTTGCTTCTTTAATATTTACTTTATGCAACCTCGTGTGTAGTTTCTAATCTGGTGGCTTAATAATGTTTTTAAACCAAGTTTTAAAAAAGTCCCCAGAATATATAGTTTTATGTCTTCTCTTATGCAAGCAGCAGTACGGAGCAGTGCTCTTTTAAATATCTACAGAATATGATACACGTGTTTCACCATCGTCTCAGACAAACCTATATTCGATACTCTTTTTTTAAAAAACATCATCCCCAGAATATATTGTTTTATGTCCCCCTTTTATGCAAGCAGCAGTATTGAGCAGTGCTCTTTTAAATACATACTAGTATGATACATGTGCCCCGCTGTTGGCAGTTTTTGAGACAAACTTATATGGTTTGCATATGGTTTATTAGTAAGTAACACTCCATGGTACTTTACTCAGTTGTATCAAGGTATTAATCTGTTAGCTTACAGCTATGCATCGGGACTTTGGTAATGAGATACATTTATATCTTAACACATTGATGAGTTCGGTCCCCTGTGAAAGTCGTATCACTTCAGTAAACCTTTTGAGCGCACACAATAAATTGTATTGTTGGTAATCTCTCCTCAATTAACAAGTTGGTTTTGTAAGCTTTTCTTTTTGTTATTTTATGGCACATTACTATCTAGAATACAACTTTTTTGAGCCCTTTACATCGGTTCAAGTTTTAATTAGCCTCTTTTACTTTTACATTCATTCTGTGGATTTCGTTCTCTTTTGCTTGCGGAAAAACATGCTATGCAATAGAGCCCAATGTTAAATATTAGTACACCGAAATATGGTAGTCTAAGTCACCCTTCTCACTCAATGAACACATTCCTTTTTATTTTAATTTATAGCCGGTTCTTAGTAGTTCTTTTAGTGTATTTATATCCCTCTTGAAATAGAATTTTATCCCCCGTTGTTAATCATTCTTTTAGAACTTTGATGTTTTTAGGAGTTATTTAACGAAGCAACTATTTAATTATGATATTTACATTTAGCAGCACTGAGTAGTTCTCATATAATACACGAGCCCCGTGCGTTTTCCTTTGTTAATTTATGGCATATCATTATCTAGAATACAACAACTTTGAGCCACAGTTCGATATTGGTTTTATGTTGTATGCGGTCCCCTTCGATCTACGTTCACGCTGTGATCTTTGGTCTCCCTTGCCTTGCGGTTTAACGTTTTGCACAATAGTGTCTTACGTCCGTGATTAGTACACCACAATATGGAAGTTTAAGTTACTCTTTTTATGTAATACACACATTTCCAACCAGTGATATAACCTCCCTCCTAGAGTTTGGATTTAGATCCCCTGTTGTTATCTATTGGTTTTATAGTACTTTGATGCTTTTAGTAGTCATTATTTATTGATGGTATTTATTATATTATTCAATGCTGTTTCTTAATGTGTCATTTATTTGGTGTATTTGTATTTTTATTATGTATTTTTTATGCATTTACAGTGTGTTTGTTGCTAAAGGTTTTTTTAAAAACCACGCCACTAATTTAAGTAAGTACCTATCTTATTCTTTTGGTATTCATAATAAGCTGTTCTGGTGTCTGTAAATATGGTCCCTTTGTTTACTATAATTTATCATTTTACTTATTTATTAATTTTTTATATTTGAAGTTTTTTCACCTATGCAATTTTTATTGCCATAACCCTCTTTTGATGTTGTTATGTTTGTAGCTTAATGCTGTTTATGCACATAGCCCTAGTACAGTTGGGCCAAAGGTGAACGTCTGTCACATTTCAATATACAGACTATCCTTTCATGATCCGCATTAGTGAGTATTATCTGCTATTTGTCTTTTATTTGTTTTTGGTTCTAATTGCCTTTCTGCCCTGCGTCTCTCTTTTTTAATTTGTTTTTTAACTTGGAGTTTTACACCTCTTTTTTAACTTGGAGTTTTACACATATCATTTATGTATGAGTTGACAAATATAGTTTGATTACTATTTATGCATGACATAATTATTTATTTTAGCAACAAGTTTTCTGTGGTGATGTCTTAGTTTTATCCTTTATCCATGCCTGTGTTATTATTGCTAATTTTGTTCATTTGTATTTATATGTTTTTAATATGTTTTAATGTATAATTCTATTTATGTTATTTTTGTTAGTTTTGATACCCCCTGAAGAAGGCGTTCCGCCAAAACGCGTTGGGGAACATTAATAAAACTTCTTGGATCAAGCATCTGTGTCATCATCTCTCTCGCTCCTTGTGACTTCTGTTTGGTGTTGCGAGAGTAGCCTTGCTCTCTTTGTACTGTCCATTCTGGACTAGGACATTGAGAGGCCACGGACATTTTTTGTACATGCAGTGGGAAAGTGTCAGAGAGAGGCTACAGAGAGAAGCTAGGCCGTAGGCTTAAGAACGTAAGAACATACAATATGCCATACCGGGTCAGACCAAGGTCCATCAAGCCCAGTATCCTGTTTCCAACAGTGGTCAATCTAGGTCACAAGTACCTAGCAGTTTCCCCAAAAGACACAGGTCCCACAATGCTTGTATTGGGGCAAGCAGTGGATATCCCGGGTCCCCTTTAATAATGGTTTAAGGACCTTTCCTCCAGGAACTTGTCCAAACCTTTTTTAAACCCAACTACACTAACAGCTTTTACTAAATCATCCAGTAACGAATTCCAGAGTTTGATTACACATTGAGTGAAAAAAATATTTTCTCTTATTAGTCTTAAATAGGTTATCCAGTAGCTTCATTACATGTCCCCTAGTCTTTCTATATTTTGATGGTGTAAACAATCGATATACGTTTATCCGTTCCACTCCATTCATTAATTTATAGACCTCTATTATATCTCCCCTCAGCCATCTCTTTTCCAGGTTGAAGAGCCCTAACCTTTTTAGCCTCTGTTCATAGGGGTATCCTTCCATCCCCTTTACCATTTTGGTGACTCTTTCCTCTGTACCTTTTCTATACCTTTTCTAATAATGATATATCCTTTTTAAGATAATGCAACCAGAATTGCACACAATATTCAAGGTGCAGTCGCACCATGGAACGATACAGAGGCATTATAATATCTGTTTTTTATTCTCCATTCCTTTCCTTATGATTCTATTTGCCTTCTTGGCTGCCACTGCACACTGAGAGGAGGGTTTCAACGTGTTATTCACGAGGATGCCTAAATCTTTATCCTGGGTAGTAGCTCCTAATGTGGAACCTTGCATCATGTAACCATCGTTTGGGTTGTTCTTTCCTAGGTGCATAACTTTGCACTTGTCCACATTAAATTTCATCTGCCATTTCAATGTCCAGTTTTCCAATTTATCAAGGTCCTCTTGCAATTTTTCACAATCCTCTTAGTTTTAACAACTTTGAACAATTTTGTGTCATCTGCAAATTTGATAACCTCACTCGTCATTCGCATTTCCAAGTCATTTATGAATATGTTAAAAAGCAGCAGACCCAGCATAGATCCCTGGGGTACTCCACTATTCACCTTTCTCCACTAGGAAAACTGGCCATTCAGCCCTTTTCTATCCATAACCAGATTCTGATCCACAATAGTACCCTGCCTCCTATCCAATGACTTTTTTTTTTTTTTTTTTTAACTTTGCCAAGTCTCTCTCATGAGGGACCTTGTCAAAGTCTTTTTGAAACACCAGATGCACTATATCGACCGACTACCCTTTGTCTACCTGTTTATTCACACCTTCAAAAAATATAACAGATTAGTAAGACAAGACCTTCCGTGGCTAAAGCCATGTTGGCTTTCTCCCATTAAACCATGACTATCTACAGGTTAAGTGATTTTGTTCTTTATAATGGTTTCTACCATTATTCCCAGTACTGATGTCAGGCTCACCGGCCTGTATTTTCCAGGATCACCCCTGGAACCCTTTTTAAAAACTGGTGTTACATTGGCTATTCGCCAATCTTCAGCATTTCTTGACTGGCTTGCCTGTATTTTGCATGGATTTTGGTCTATACACCTCTTCCCACTTGCCATTGATGTGTGGGTTAATAGTGTGGCTGTTTCCAATATTATCATGTTTTTGCTGGGAGTGACGACCTGAACTTGTTCTCCATCCATCATCCCTTTTCCCTAGTTTAAGGTCCCAGGCTACTGGAGGTAGTCTGATTGGCGGCTTTGTTAAGAGAAGGCCTCGCATGAAGCGTGTTGCGAGAGGATGAACAGAGATAGATTGACCGCCAACTGGCCAGTGAGAGGCCAAGATGGCACCAAGGTGGACTCAAACTGAGTTTGTCTTTAATCATGCCTTAGAGAGATGGAGAAGATATTGAAGTAGAGTCTCCACCGAGGAAGTAAATGGACAGAGTTCTCTGGGAGCACCAGAGGGAAAGCCTGCACCATTTAAAAGCCTAAATACATTGAGTGGAGTCCTTTCTAGATGCTAGGAGAACATCTCTTACTTCCTGTGGAATGTTTAGAGGAGATAAGATTAGGCTTTCAGCAGCCACACCGTCAACTGTAGTTCTCTCAGTTTGGGGTGAAGGAGTGTCCCTTGGTCCTGTGATAGGAGATTAGATGCGCAACCCAGACGGAAAGGTTGGTGCTGCGCTAGTTGAAGGGAGTAGAGGAAAGCATGGCTGACGTAGCCAGAAAGGGGTGATGAGAATCATCATTCCCTTGTCCACCTGAAGCTTGAAGAGGGTCTTTGATATTAATGGAATGGGTGGGAAAGCATAAAGCAGGTTCCTGTCCCAAATGAAGCAGGAATGCATCCGAGGACTGGCTCGGTGGAGACAAAATCCTGGAACAGAACAGAGGAAGTTGGGCACTGATTGGAGTAGCAAAGAGGTCGATGATAGGAGTTCCCCATAATCAAAAGATGAGCTGCGCTGTTTCACGATGGAGCATTCATTTGTGTGGTCGAAGGACTGCTCAACTTGTCTGCTAGTACATTTTGATCTCCTGGTAGGTAGATTGCTCGAAGAAGACTCTGATGAGATATCGCAAAGGTCTAGAGGTGGATCGTTTCCCTGCAAAGGTAGCGAGATTGCGTCCCACCTTGTTTGTTGAGGCAATACATGGCAACCTGGTTGTCGGTCTAAATGAGAATCGTTTGTCCGGTCAGCTGAGGACAGAACACCCGAAAGGCATTGCCCTGAGTTTCAAGAGGTTGATGTGGTAAGTGGCTTCCCTGGGGGACCATAGGCCCTGCGTGGTGAGGCCATCGAGATGAGCCCCCCAGCCTTGCTTTGAAGATTTGTTGTCAGGTTACATTGCGGTGCAGACATTCGAAAAGGTAGCCAGACAAAAAGATTTTGAGTGGTGCACCACCAATTTAGGGAGTCCACCATCTGAGGTACGATGGTGATTTCATCTGTGAGACGACCTGTTGACTATTTCCACTAATCTGAAAGAGTCCACTGTGCTGGATGCATGTGAAGTCAAGCATATGGTGCGACATGGACTGTGGATGCCATGTGCCCTAAGAGACAAAGCAAGTCTCTTGCACAGAGTTTGGACCAGCTTTGGTATTGATTTGCCAAGTCAATAAGATGGTGGAGCCAATCTCTTGAAAGGAAGTATCCAGAAAAGCTCCAATGAACTCCAGTGATTGAGATGGAGTGAGATGGGACTAGGTAGTTGACCACAAAGCCCAGATGCTGAAGTACCGAGATGGTGCGTTAGAGTGATACAGTCACTACTTGACAGGAACCGCCCTTAATCAGTCAATCATCTAAGTAAGGAAAGACAAAGATGTCCGGAGGAAGGCTGCTAAGACTGACAGACACTTTGGGAAAACTCTTGGTGCAGATGCCAGGCCAAAAGGTAGAGCACGGTACTGGTAATTTTGTCCCTGGAAGAAGAACTGGAGATACTTTCTGTGGGAGGGATGAATCAGGATATGAGTATAGGCATCCTTTGGATCTAGAGAGCAGAGCCAGTCTTTCCTGGCGGTAAGGAAGTAATGTCCCTAGTGAGACCATCTTGAACTTTTCTTGCACCAGAAACTTGTTGGAATTGTGGAAGCCCAGGATAGGCCTGAACCCCCCCGCCCCCCTATGAAGAAAGTTGGGGGACAGATCCTAGAAGGTGAGCTGATATGCTACAGTCACAACCTTTAGAGTCCAGGGTTCTGATGTGATGAGGGGCCATCTGTGGGCAAAGTGTATTAATCTGCCCGCTATGTGGGCGGGAAGGGGATCCTGTGAGGGGAGACTGGGCATGCTCTTGAGGAAGCAGTCAAAAAACAGTTGGAGGATGTGCCTGCGGGGCTGGTTGACGTTTTGCAGGTTTAGGCTTCCTAGGCTGAGGTGGGCTCTATTTATTTATTTATTTACATTCTCTTTTTTTTTATATATACTTTATTTATAAACACCAATAAACAGACAAAAAAGAACAACAAAAGCAAGGTCCGAGCAGGGGTTGGTTCTGATCCCCAACTCAGAGCATAAACAAACATTCAGGTATATTTTTCAGATAACCCCCTCCCACCCCCTACCCCCTTCCTCCCACATAGTCACCATCCATCCACATAGTAAAACAATTTCCGGGAGCCTACAGCCCCCATTTGCAACACTTCATTACGAATACCAGGGCTCAGGACTTGAATATAAGGGTCCCATAGCCTCTGAAAGGCCGGCCACCGTCTCACGCAACCCCGAGCGCGCCAACAGTCCCAGAGCATCAATTGGTGAAAGGCATTCTGCCATTCCCAGAAGGAGGGCGGATGCCGTTCCCGCCACCCACGCAGAAGGGGACCCTTACCCACCAGACAGACCTTTCGCACCAGCAAACGTTCCCATTTCCCTTTGGGTTGGGTGGGGCGTAGTTTATCCAATACCACTAGGGAACCATCCCAACACACCTGTTGCCCCAACAGTCCAGCCAAAAATGAACCGATTTTAGCCCAGTAAGGACGTATTAGGCGACACCCCCACCACATATGAAACAATGTCGCGAGGGGCTCAGAGCACCGCGGGCATCGCCCATCTAATGTAATATGGCAGCGGAAGGCCCGCCGAGGAGAAAAATGCACCCGAGTTATACTTTTAAATTGTATTTCTCTCCAGCGGACCCCCACCGCCAACTCAGCAATATGCTGTAGGGCACCCAGCACCATACCGGGAGGGACCGCACTACCCATTTCCGCCTCCCAGGCCAGTTCCACTGAGCGGTAATCAGTTCCCGGCCGGAAGGGGGCCACCCTATTCCTCAACACTCGAATAGACGGCGATTCCGCTCCCCCCAGCTCAAAGAACTCTATAATTTGCGCTGAGCGCTCCGCCCGGAGTTCCGTTGCCGGCAGGGAGGCCACATAATGGGAGATCTGCAAGTATGCAAAAAAATGACCAGGCCTCAACTCATATTCCCTACGCAAGAACTGGAACTGTTTACATTTCCCCAAGGGGTCAACCACATGGCCTACATTACAAATGCCCTTCCGGGCCCATTCACGAAACACTCCCGTGTCAGTCCCTGGGGTAAACTGCGCATTGCCCTGAAGCGGTAGCCAGCTCGAGATCCTCCAATTCCTGCCCCAATACCCATTCAACCGCCGCCAGGTACGTCAGACTGATCCCAGTACCTCACTTTCCCCTACTCCACCCCAACTCAGCCGGTTGTCGTGGTGCAGCAAAGCCAGCAAGGAATTTGGTGCTGCAAGCGCCTCCTCAAAGGCCCTCGGGTGTAAACTTCGGTTCCCCCCAACCAGTCTCACAGATGGCGCGACTGGCAAGCCAGTGCATAAGCCTCTAAATCCGGAAGCCCCAGCCCTCCCTGTTCCCCACCAACCGACCATAGGGAATTCGCACTCTCTTACCGTTACACAGAAAATCCCGGAGCACACTTTCCAACCGCCGAAGATCACATCGCAGCATCCAAACAGGAAGGGTCTGCATCCAATAAAGCATCCTCGGCAAAATGACCATCTTGATCGCCGCTATTTTCCCCGACAGAGATAGGGGGAGGGATCTCCACGCCAACAATTGTTCCCGCAGCCGACCCAGGGTCCATTCAAAGTTGCAGCGATAAAGCCGAGACGGCTGACGCGTTAGCCTAATGCCTAAGTACTTGAAGTATTCCTCGGCCCATCTAAGACGGAAGACCCCCCGCCACCCAGCCCTCAAGTGACCCAACACATCTAAGGCCTCGGATTTCTCCATATTGATAGCTAAACCCGCAAAGCGTCCGAAAAGATGAAACTCCTGCAACAACGCGGATAGGGAGTCCCGAGGGGAGGACAAGTGCACTAGTAAATCATCTGCAAAGGCGGACAATTTGAACTCTTGCGGGCCTATGCGTATGCCCCGGATCTCAGGGGATTGCTCCACTCTCCGTATAAGGGGATCAAGAGATAACACAAAAAGAAGGGGGGACAGGGGACATCTCTGCCGGGTGCCCCGGTGCAGGTTAAAAGGCTCGGACAACACCCCGTTACAGTGAATCGCGGCAGACGGGTCTGCATACAGACTGTGAACCATCTTACAGAAGGCAGTCCCCAACCCATAACACGGGAGCAAGTACCGGAGGTATTGCCAATCCACTCTATCGAAGGCTTTCTCCGCATCAAAGCTCACTAATAAAGAAGGTATCTGTCGGCGCTGCACCCATTCCAGCGAGGATAAGATTTTATGAAGGTTACGTACTGCGTATCGATGTTTGACAAAGCCTACTTGCGATTCATGAACTAGCTGGCCTAACACCCCCGCCAGACAGTCAACCAAAATCTTGGCCAAAAGCTTAACATCAAAGTTGAGCAAGGAAATGGGGCGATAGGACGCCGCCTGCAGTGGGTCTTTCCCAGGCTTGGGGAAAAGAGTGATATATGCCTGATTCCCCCCCCATTTAAAGCCACCCTGCTCAGCTATCTTAGCATGGAGGGCCACCAGCGCTGGAGAAATATAGTCATTAAGGATCTTATAGAACTCCGCCCCCAGCCCGTCAGGTCCCGGTGATTTATAGCAACGTGCCTTGGCAATGACCTTTTGCACCTCTTGGACTGTCAGTGGCTGGTCAAGCAGTGCCCTCTCTGTCTCATTCAACCTCGGTAATTCCAAACCCTGCATATAAGACACCATCCGTTCAGGAGACCCCGCCTCAGCCGTATAGAGTGTCTGAAAAAATGAACGAAAGACCCGGGCTATCTGCGGGTTATCCCTATGAAGGGTCCCCAGGTCGTCCCTAAGTGCTGTAATCAATTGCAACCCTCGGGGGCCCCGCAGGCAGCGCGCCAACAACTTGCCCGGTTTATCCCCTTGACAATACAATTGGTACCGGTAATACATAACGGATTTCTTTGCCCGTTGATGCAGGAGTTTGTTTAAGGCCGTTTGCGTTTCCCAGAGCTGTTTTTTAAGTGCAGGGCTGGGAGTGCTAGCATGCCATCTGTGAAGCTTCGTAACAGACTTCTCGAGGCGGATAATTTGTTCAGCCCATAACCTCCGTTTCCGAGCCATATAGCCAATAATATCTCCTCTTAAGACAACTTTAGCAGTCTCCCACACCAGTTCGGGATCATCCTGGTGTCCACTGTGGTCAGACTCGAACTCCTGCCATCTTTGGGCCAGAAACTGACGGAACTGGGCATCTTTGTAAAGCTCCAGCGGGAAGCGCCAAATGCGCACCCCCTGACTATCTCCAACCCCCTGCATCTCAAGCCAAATTGGAGCGTGATCGGAAATCTCCGTAGGGCCAATCTGTGCCTCTACTACCGTAGCAAACAAACCTTTTGTAATCAACAGGTAATCGATCCGCGCGCTTGTCCCATGTGCACGGGACTGGTGAGTGTAGTCCTTTCACCCGGGTGTAAAAGCCGCCAGGGATCGACCAACCCCAAACGGGCACACAAACGAAGCAGCACACGGGCCGAATGAAATCGTTCCCTTGGCCCCCCTCCCCTCGATGTGTCTAATGCAACGTCCATCACACCATTAAAGTCACCTCCCATAATCAGGGGTATCTCGGGCAATTGCTCTATTTGGGATGCCAAGCGAGAATACAGGGCGGAATCCAGCACATTAGGGCAGTAAAGGTTGCCGAGAAGGACAGGCTTCCCACCTAATAGGCCATGCAGCAAAATAAAGCGCCCCTTGGGATCTTTAATATCCTTGAAAACATCAAATCGGGTGTTTTTATGTATGAGCACTACCACACACCCCTTCTTACCCGTGGCCGGGGCCCCCCATACCTGCCCCACCCAGTCCCGATGGAGTTTGCGGTGCTCTTCTTCTGTCTGGTGGGTTTCCTGAAGCAAGGCTATATAGGCTCGCTGCCGGGCCAGGGCCTGCAATATTTTAGATCTCTTTATTGGGCTCCCTAGGCCGCAGACATTCCAAGAAATTATTTTCAGGTTAGCGGAATGATAAATGGTTCTTGCAATACTACAGTTACCAATGTCCCAGAGAGGGCCCCCCCCAGCCTGGGGCTCCCTCCACCATACACACTGAGTTCCCCCCCAGTACAAAAGTTTTCGATCCCGGATGTGACTATAGCCCCCCCCTCTTCCCCCTATCCCCCCCCCCTCCCATCCCTCTCGTTCTCTCTATCTTCCGCTGACCCAGCCGGGCCTCGGAGATCCTCTCCCCTGAATCAGTTAGATGCGTGTGGTCTTCCCCGGCCACTTGCCCCGAGAAAAGGCCCCCAGCGCCTTATGATACAGGCTCTACTGCAGCCTATTCAGTGGGCCTCACGGTACAAACCCACTAATATCCCCTACAATGGGGAGCCGAATGAGTCCCGTACAATACTGGGGCCCATTGGGATCCTCCGAAGAGGCCCCCCTGATAGTACATCCCCCCGACCTGGCCTGCCCCCAGGGATCGCTACGTTCGGTCATCCTCTCCGGCTCAAAGAGCCCCTGCCCGGTAGAAGGGGGGGCCCACTCTCCGCCTACCCCCCCACCCCCTACATCTCTAGGCCCGCACTACACCAAAATGAGGGAAAGGGCCCAACCCCTTAGTCCCAGGTTGCCCAGATCCCGAGCCACAGCTGGGGTTATGCCTTCCTCAAGTTCCAGGAGTGATCTGGGTTAATAGACAATTGGCAGCTGGGCCCTCCCCCTAAGGGCGTGGGAGGCCTCTCTTGGTATACTATCAACTCCAGCATTAACAGTAGGCCCACGGGACTATCCCACCCCTCCCATTATTATTATACACACACACATGCAACACACCCATACTTTAACATAGGAACCCCCAAAGACAAGCATACAAACAGCTAAAACAGCAACCAGCAAACCATTCCAATCTACATAACGGGGCAGTCGAGGGAGCGTAGCGTGAGGCGCTCGGAACAACCACCGCATGTAATCCCTATAAAGAGTATGTCCAAAGTTATAGAGGCAAACCGGCCTCTCCGAGCTCCCAACGGGCTCCTTCTGCGCCATCACCCGGCAGGCAGGTCCTTGCCCCTGCACCTCCCAAGGTGGGGCTCCAAGCACAGTTAATAGCCCTTATAAATGCCAGGCCTAGAAAAGTCCGTCGTTATCGCTGTAGGGCGAAAATCCACTGCGCGTTGGAGGTCGGGCCCGCACAGAGATGAAACTGCATAACAACTGTCACTCTCCACTCTCCAGCGCTGCAATATATGGCCCGGCCTCTACGGCTGAATCAAAAGACCGATGACCCCCGGCGTGGAACACGTGTAGCCGGGCAGGGTATTGCACAGAGAAGTTGACATTCAAGGCAATCAACTTTTGACAGAGGGGGGCATAAGCGCGGTGTTTTTGATTTAGCGCCGCGGAATAGTCCTGGGCAAAGCGGATTTTCATGTTGTCATGTGTGAGCTCTCCCTTCTGCCGCGCGGCTCGGAGTATGGCTTCTTTTTGGGGGAAATAGAGAAATTTCGCCAATACCGCTCTCGGCCGCTGATCCCGGTGCTGCTTGGCTCCCACTCGATGTGCTCTTTCAATTCGCACTTTATCTCCATCGTCGATGCCTTCAAAGAGTTGCGGGATTAAAGTTTCTAGGTATTGCACGAGTTCTTTATCCGCAATGGAATTGGCAATACCCATCACCCTTAGGTTGTTGCGTCGGGAGCGATTTTCTAAATCGTCCATTTTCAGTTCATGGGCTTGCAGCTGGGATTTCAGTAGCGTGAGATCTTGTACTAGGGTCTCCAGACTATCCTCAGCTTTGCCAATACGATCTTCAGCTTCTTGGAGCCTACTTCCCAAGGCCCCGACAGATGCCTGTAAGTTGTCCATTTTGTCATGCAGTGCCGTAAATTGTACCGACAATGCTTCTGCTACTGCTGCAGAAACCTCCTCTATGAACGCTGGGGTCGTTGGCGATTTAGGCATGGCGAGGTTGTCGGCCATTTTAGATGCCGGAGTGGCCCGCTCTTTCTCCCTCCGAGCAGTTTTTACCGCGGATGCCATCGCTCTGGTTAGCGCCCGACAGCTGCTCGAGACTTGGTGGACCACCGTGCCCAGGCTAGTATAGTCACGGACCGACCTGCGGTATTTAACATGGCAGTAAAAGCACAGTTTGGGCCGGGGAAGACCGGAGCGCTAGCAGTGACAACCTGCCGCTCTCACCGCATCACGTGATCTCCTCACCGCATCACGTGATCTCCCTACATTCTCTTATATACCGCACTATTCTGCATCAGTGCGGTTTACATTGAACAAACTGAAATTACATTGAACAGGGCATTATAACTTGGAGATAACTATTTTACAGGGAACATGGGCTATGGAGGGTTAAGTGGCTTGCCCAAGACCACAAGGAGCACCTGTGGGACTAGAAACCCCAGTCCTTCCGGCCCAAGGTTGCTGTCCTCTAGTGGGATTTGAACCCCCGACCTTCCGGCCTGAAGTACCTTGCCCCAACCACTAGGCCACTCCTCCACTCCATTGTTGTTGAGGCTGAGAAGAAGAATAAGGTGGGTAAAGAAGAGTAATACTTTTTTTTCCTGGGATAAAAAGGCTTCTTGGCAGGAGCCTTCCTTTTAGTTGGATCAGCCGTCTTCCGAGACAGGCATTTCATGGTGCGATCATCCATCTCTATCTCACTCGCCTTCTCACGCCACCCCTTTTCAAAGAGGTTTTCACCTGTACAAAGAATATTAGCAAGCTTGCCCTGCACCCATTGTTCAAAGTCAGAGGCTTGCAGCCAGGCCATTCTTCTGGTCTTCTGGCTCCTATGCAACTGGTGCTTAAAATGGACTCAAAAGCATCAAAAGCAGCCCTAGTGAGGAATTTGGAAGTATTCTGATCAAGGCCTGATGTGGATCTTGCTTATCTGGTGGCAACAGGGTAATAAACTCAAGACAGGTCCTTTGTGACATCTCTCAAAAACATCCCCATGTAAAGCATATCCTAGATGCTAACATAACTGCCTAGAAGCACTTACATCCAAATGCATCGAGAATTCTGGACTCTCTGTCCGGAAGAACAAAGGAGTGATTTTTAGAACTCTTAATTTGACACAATGCCGATTCCACACCCATCAAATGATGTGCTAACTGAGGCTTCTGAAAACCAGGACAAAGAGGAACTATATAGAGAGTGTCTAGCCTCTTGCTGATTGATAGAACCATCATGGGAGCTTCCCATATAAGAACCATAAGGCCCTGGAGGATATGATATATGGGAAGCATAGCTGCCTCTTAGAGTTGAGGGGTATTGAAGAATTTCAAGCTCTTCAGCCCTCGGTTCAGTCTCCGTGGTGACAGTCACTGAGAGTGACCTGAAGTATCTTCTCTCAGGGGCAGTTTAACTGGTCGGTCGATTTCTGGTTCCCCTGCTGGGGAGGGCCGGTGTTGATGCCGGGTATCTGAGTCAGATGCTGATTCAGAGGATCTTGATAACTTTTCTGCGGATACTGATGCAGAGGCCTTCAATATCTTTCCTGCCTCTGAGGAAGACTTGTGTTTGCTGCCATGTTTGGACTTCGAGGAAGCATGGGAACCATGTGACTACCACGACGGTGTGGAGGTCACCGAAGAGTATGCTGAAGTGACCAAGTCTGAGGGAAACCGCTTTCCTCATTGTTGTTCAAGGTTCTTGAGTCCCCTCCAGGTCATCTGTTGACAGAGGGGCAAGTCGAAGCATCATGGTCCAGGCACAAACATTTTAAGCACCAGTTGTGCTTATTGGTAGCCAAGATGGTATTTTGGCACTTGGTACATTTTTTGAAGCCACTGTGTGTTTTCTCCATTTCCGAGAAGACCACCGAGGCAAAAATCAAAAAGGGCAATGGAACCCTAGGCCAGTCAGGGAAGCAGCAACACCACGAATGAAGTAAAAAAAGAAAAGAAAATTTACAAAAAAAAAATCAACAAAAAAAAAAAAAAAAAGAGACTGGGGTGTCCGATATCGCCCCGGATCGATGGGAAGGCGAGCACAATGTATCCAAAGGCACTTTTTATGAATTTTACCAGTGGGGTTAGGACAAGGTCCTGATGGTTCACGGAAAAAAAGATGACTGAGGAGAATTGCTAGGAAGGAGGGAAGGCAGGCACGCATGCATGGATGCAGGGGAGTGTTCCCATGCGGGGCTCAGTCGATGCAGATGTCACCCATATGTGAAGACTACATTCCTGCTTGTTCCTGGAGATCAGAATTCCCCTTGGCTAGTACAATTATTCAACAGAGTGAGAGAAGGGGACAGACTGCTGAGATCAATGGGTCAAGCAGGTATCAGCGTCCTACCAAAACCGGGTAAAGATAAAACAATATGATCCTCTTACAGACCAGTATTGCTTATTAATTTAGATGTTAAAATATTAGCCAAGGTTTTAGCTAATAGATTGGAGGCTTATAGCATACTCATCTGTAATAGGTGTTCTCCAGGGACAGCAGGAATCAGTCCTCACATATGGGTGACATTGGCGCCAACGAAGTCCTCGTGGAAGCATCTCCCCAGCTTTCAAAAACAGCCTTTGGGAGACGCCACCACGCAAGCGTAGTCCCCTTCCCATCCACGGGTGTCATCTTGCTCAGTCAGATTGCATAGCTAGAGCCGACAAAAGAAGATGGCAAAAAATACAGCAACTGCATGGGGAGGAGAGAGGGTTGTGGGGAATGAGTCCTGCTGTTCTTGGAGAACAACTGTTACAGGTGAGTAACTACGCTTTCCCCAAGAACAAGCAGGACGTCAGTCCTCACATATGGAACTCCTTAGCGACAGACTACCGAGAACCTATAGAAAAACACAGCCAAGCCGTGAGCAGCAGCAAGCAAGCCTGAGGAGAGACTCTAAGGACCCAGAGTCCAGGAAGAACCATCATTCCGGCATCCTGAACACAGAAGGATCAGAGGGTAGGAGCTGCCTAGACCCCAAAGAGATTATGAAGTACGGCCTGGCCAAAGGCGCTATCCCATCGGGACTCCCTCTCCAGGCAGTAGTGAGCTGCAAAGGTGTGGACTGAGGACCAGGTGACGGCCCAGCAGATGTACAAGTCACTGGTAAGGCACTTGGAATGTTGTGTTCCGTTTTGGAGACCATATCTCACAAAGGATATAAAAAGACTGGAAACGGTTCAGAGGAAGGTGACCAAAATTATTTGGAGCCTGCATCAGAGGACATGAGAAGAGACTTGAAGACCTAAATATGTACACTCTGGAGGAGAGGAGGGACAGAGGAGATATGATTCAGACCTTTAAATACTTAAAGAGCATTAATGAACAAACAAAGATGGGGAAGCTGTAAAACTAGAGGGCATAACATGAAGCTGCAAGGGGGTAAACTGAAAGGCAATGTCAGGAAATACTTTTTCACTGAGAGGGTGGATGCTTGGAAATGCCCTTTCCTTTGGAAGTGGTGGGGCAAATACAGTGACAGAATTCAAACTGGCATGGGACTGACACAGTGGATCCCTTTATAGCAACAGGATAAAATCAAATTAAACATAACTATCTCTTATATCTCAACAAATAGAGGTGACCTACACGGAGCGGCAGTTGCACCTACTCTTGCCACATTGCTGGGCAGACTAGATGAACCATACTGGTCTTTATCTGCCATCATATACTATGTTACTATAGTCCTGACGTTGTGTGTCGTGACCTGGTGCTCCAATGAGAGCCCAGTCTGATCTGGGCGAAGGCAATGCCGTCCGCCACCCAGATGGACAGAGTCCGCTTGGTAACAGCCTCCCCCAGGTGACTGGGGTCGTAGGAAATGAAAAGCTGTGAGGATTTGCAGTGGCCCTGGGTAGACTGCAGGTAAAACAGGGCCCTCTTACAATCCAGAGTATGGAGAACGGCCGCCGCCTTATCGGCATGGGGCCGTGGAAAGAAGGTGGGAAGCACTACCTCCTGACTGAAGTGGAATGCGGACACCACCTTCGGAAGGAATTTAGGGTGGGTGCAAAGCACGACCCTATTCTTCTGTATCCTGGTGTAGGGTGGCTCAGCCACCAAGGCCTGAAGCTTGCCGACTCTGCGCGCAGAGATGAACGCCACCAGGAAGATGACCTTCCATGAGAGGTAACACATATGGCAGGTAGCCAGAGGCTAAAATGGCAGCTTGTGTTTCCGGGAGGCAAGATGGCAGCGGTTAACTGATCCGGGAACGTTGCGGTCTGTGTTTGCCGAAGAGGAACCTGGCCGGTGTTACCTGCGGCTCCAGAGTCATGGGGCATAGGAAGAGAAAGCAGGCGAGTTCCCCTGTTGTCCCGCAGCCTGCTTTGTCTACGGTTCAGCGGACTCTTGAGCGTTGTGGATTTGCACCACTCAGATCACAAGCGGCGTCTTCGACGGCACGCTCAGGAGAGCTGGAGAGTGTGCTGGGCGCTTCAGGGGTTTCCTTGTCCCCTGACTTGCGGATGCCCCCAACGCAGCCTGGAGTCGGTGTCTCACCGATTGGTGCTTGCTTCCAGGTTCTTCCGGGTGGTGGAGGGAGAGTGGGGCACCCAGAAGGAGAAGGGCAAAAACTGCGGTTGTTCGAGGACTCTGGAGAGGGGAAACCGGTTGAGGGCTATGACCTTGTCTCTCGGTTGGAGCCCAGAGGAGAACCAGGAAAACTACTGCTGGTAAAGCCTGCTACTATAACTTTAGATGCGCTGTGGGACGCTCTTGCTGTACTGACCACTTCCTTCTCTTCGCTTGCGAGTACTGTTAGTACAGAAGTGACTGTGTTAAAAGTTGAAGTCTCTAAACATCAGGAGCAACAGATGAACTCCTTGTCGCAGTTTAATGAGGAACTTTCTTTGGTTAAAGAGGAGCATTTGGCCCTTATTAAAGAGCGGAATGTGTTAACCCGGAAAGTGGAATATATAGAAAATCAAACTAGACGGAACAACCTGCGTATATTGAACTTTCCAAAATCCCCACTTTTGTCTCCTTTAGAGATGTTTCGTAAATATCTGTTGGAGGTTCTTAAGATTCCTGTTGACCAGCTTCCTCTCCTGACGAGGGTTTATTATCTGGCTGGCAATATGGAGTCGGGAAGAGAGATGGTGGGGGCTTCTGCATCCCAAGGGTCTGGCTTTGGAGACTTGACGGGCTTTTTGGAAAGTTCGCTGGAAGTCATCACAGAGAGGAGAACCCTGTTGGTTACGTTGGCGTTGGAGACGGATAAATCTTTTATTCTTAGATTTTTCTTTAAGAATATGAATGAGCTGTTTTTTGGATCTAAAGTTCGAATATTTCCTGACCTGTCTCGGTCCACCCAGTTGAGGAGAAGAGAGTTCCTGTCCTTTAGGTCTAGGGCTCTCGCGCTGGGGGCATCCTTTAAATTGAAATACCCATCTAGGTGTGTTATTTCCTATCAGAATAAGATTTACCTTTTCTTTGATCCTCAACAGCTTTCTGTTTTTCTTAGTGGGAGGGAAGAGGTTGGAGCTGGGGTTGTACCTACATTGGCTGACGCTTAAGCCTTAATCCGCTTGTATTTGATTTTTCTTGTTATTATATTGTCAGATGTTCTACCATGTTTGATTGTTAGGATAGGACTTGACAATGATATTTCCTGTAGCCTCCTGGTTGTTTTGTGGGCTTAGTGGAGGGATGATTTAATTTAACTGTTTATTGCCTGATATCTTTCTTGATTAAGATTGCTGAGATTTTCTTAGACATCCCTATTTCTTCTATATGCATATTGTTGTTATATGTATAATTTGTATAATTCAATAAAAAATAAATTTAAAAAAAAATGGCAGCTTGTTGAGCTGTGTCAAGACCACACTGAGGTCCCATTCCACCGGGAGCAGGCAGATGGGAGGCTTAGAGAGCAGGAGGCCCCGCATGAACAGAGTAACGAGGGGCTGAGCAGAAAGGGGTTTACCCTCCATAGAATGATGATGCGTCGAGAGCACACTCAGGTGCACCCTGATGGAGTTGGATTTAAGTCCAGCTTGTGAGAGATGAAGCAAGTACTGCAACTTCGTGTGCACATGGCAAGGGTCAATCCGCTGCTCTGCGCACCATACCGAGAATCTGTGCCACTTGAAGGCATAGGCCCATCTCGTGGAGTTCTTACGAGAGGCCAGGAGGACCTCCTCCACCTCCCTTGGTTGAAGGGGGCCAATGCTACCCATATAGCAGCCATGCTGTTAATGTCAGAGACCCCAGGATGGGGTGGAGAAGGTAACCCTCCTATTGAGTAGCCCCGGGGCGGACTGGGGGCTCCGCTGAGAGCCAGAGCAACAGGGGGAACCAAGACTGCCTGGGCAACCGCGGGGCCACCAGGATCAGTGAAGCCTTGTCCCATAGAATCTTGAAGAGGGTCTGGGCAATTAGTGGAGTGGGAGGGAAGGCATACAGAAGGCCCTCTGACCAGGAGATGAGGAAGGCATCCACCACTACCTGGGATGGGTGCGGCTGGCGACAGCAGAAGAGGTGCAGCTGAGTATTGGTCAGGCTGGCAAAGGGGTCCAGTCTCGGGGTGCCCCAGAGACAGAAGAGCTGCTATGCCACCCTGGGGATTAGTCGCCATCTGTGCGGCTGGAGGAGCCTGTCAGCCTGTCCGCTAGGGCACTGTCCTTGCCCGGAAGGTACACCGCTCTGAGGAGCACTCCTTAGCTGATTGCGTATGAGCATAGGGCTACTGCCTCCTGGCAGAGGTGGTGGAACCCTGTGTCCCCTTATTTGTTCAGGTAGAACACTGTGATGGAAAGACCTCGGGCCACATCTCGGATAAAATCCTGAAAGGACATATCCTCTGGTGGAGACATCCTATGCTGATGAGAAGAGGAATCCTCGGGAAGAAGTACTCTGGTATCGGCAGAGCCTTCGGAGTCTTCAGACTCATCAGAGGATTCGAAGTATCTCCGATCCGGGTGATCGTGCAAGGCACGGTACTGGTACTGATCAAAGTCGGCATCGGAGTGGTCCGGTACCGACTTGTCGATGCCGGATAGAGACACACGACTCGGTCCCAGTAGAATATCTGCCGATATTGATGCAGTTGGTGCCGGTACCGGTTGAATTGTCTGAAGCGGTTTCAGGGGCATCGAGGCCGTGAGAAGAGCCGCCAGACTGCATTCAATAGCCAAGAATCTCTGGTCTATCGACGCTACCGATGCTTGGGTATTGGTGCCGGTTAAAGCGTCCGGAACTCCAGAGCATGGCACCAGTAGTTCTGCCGAGGTTGAAGCCTCGAGAACATCCTGGAGCCCCGTTAGTGCTTTGGAAGCCGAAGCCTCCAGCTGGGGCAATTTTACCGGTGAAAGTCCCTCAAGGGCAACGCCAGAAGCATCTCGATGTTTAGAAGGAGATCTACCCTTTGAGGACCAGCTAGATTTATGTTTAGTTACCTGAGATCCATGGGAGGAGGATGAAGCCCTGGAGGACATCGATGCCACGGAGGCTACATCAGAGGGAAAAAGGGTGCTGAGCTTAGCAGCTCAGTTTTGCCGGCCCCTTTTTGACATCATTCCACAGGCAACACACTCTGAAATAGAATGGTCAGGACCTAAACATTTGAGGCACCACTCATGGGTGTCGGTGACGGAGATGGTACCACCACACTTAGAACACTTTTTAAAACCCGAAGCGGGTTTTTCCATTTTGAGGGAAAAAGTTGGGCCTAGTGCCCAAAATGGCACGTGGCACCCGAGAAGAAAATTACTGGAGAAAGAGTCCAGAAACAAAGGGTTTTTTTGGGGCTTTTTTAAAAAAAGAAAAGAACCACCGGCGGTACCGGTATAGCGTCGACGGAAGGCAGACACGACAACAAAAAAGAAGAAAAAGAAGGGAATTTTCTGCGGTGACAGGATGTGCGACCTGTCGGCTCCGTGGAAAACAAAGAACTGGAGAGGGACAGTTGGGAAAGACGGGAAGGCAGCACGCAGGCGCTGTGGGATGCTCTCAAAAGCTTTCCTATTGGACGCTGGGGAGCGTTCCCGTGCAGGCTCCATCGGTACCGACGATATCCATATGTTAAGACTACATTCCTGCTTGTTCCTGGAGATTAGCTGACGGAGAACTGAGAAAAAGATGAGAGGGGCCTATCATTATTTGAAAGGTTGTGCTGGAAGGAAGGGGAACGAAGGAGAGCATTATCAAAAATCTATCTTCAGTTAGTGGAGGTACATACACAGGGGGAAAAGCAGTTATGAAATACAATGGGAGGAGGAGCTAGGTAAAGAGATAGAAGAACAGGTATGGAGCAATATTTTTCTAAGCATGCTAAAAGGGTATGTGGCTACGCAACATAAGGAGAACCAATATAAAATGCTATATAGATAGTACATGACCCCCAGAACGTAGACATACTATGGTTGGAGAGAGTGGCAAACAGTGCTGGAGAGGATGTTCAACAACTGATGATTACCGACACACGAGGTCGACATGCCAATATGTAGCTGGATTTTGAGAGGTGTTGAAGACAGAATTGGAGAATATGATGAAAGATAAAATAAATTGGACTTATGAAAATGTAAAGTTGGGGATAGAGGGGAAGAACTGTGGGGATCGTAGTGGTAAACTCTTAAGATTAAGCGTAGTTACTCACCTGTAACAGGTGTTCTCCAGGAGCAGCAGGAATCAGTCCTCACTTATGGGTGACGTCGGCGCCGACGGAGCCCTCGCGGAGCAATTTTCCCCAGCTTTCAAAGAAAGCCTTTGGGAATTGCAGCGCGCATGCGCGGTCGTCTTCCCGCCCGAGGGTGCCATCTTAGCCAGTCAGATGACATAGCTAAAAAAGACAGCATAAAAATTTGCAAAAAGAACATAAGCAGACGATTGCAACTCCAAGGGGAGGAGGGAGGGTAGTGAGGACTGATTCCTGCTGCTCCTGGAGAACACCTGTTACAGGTGAGTAACTACGCTTTCTCCAGGACCAAGCAGGAAGTCAGTCCTCACTTATGGGACTCCCAAGCTCAAGGCTACCGGAGACCCTAAGCACAAAAATGAGCTCCCTCTAGCTCAGCAGCACAGAAGGATAGAATCTTCGCTGAATTATCACCCACCGGTAGCCCACATCCGGGATGGAGGGTAGGAGTTGCTCAGACCTCAAAGAGATTACGGAGGACTGCCTGTCCGAAAGCACTGTCCCTACGGGACTCCCTCTCGAGACAGTAATGGACCGCAAAAGTCTGGCTCGAAGACCAAGTAGCGGCCCGGCAGATGTCTGCCAGCGGAACAGAGCGGAGGTAAGCCACTGACGTGGCCTTTGCCCGAACGCAATGAGCCGTGACTCGACTTTCTAAGGAGAGTCCGGCTGCCCCATAAGCCCAAGAGATACAGTCCGCAACCCAGATGGACAGAGTACGCTTGGAGACCGGGAGCCCCAATTTATTGGGGTCAAAAGACACAAAAAGCTGAGCAGCTTTACGGTGCTCCCGCGTACGGTCAAGGTAGAAGTTCAATGCCCTTCTACAGTCCAGGGTATGGAGGACCGTTTCAGCTCGGCTGGAGTGTGGTCTGGGAAAGAAGGTTGGAAGTACCACCTCCTGATTGATGTGAAAAGGGGAGACCACTTTAGGCAGAAATTTTGGGTGAGTCCGTAGGACTACCCTATTCTTGTAGAACCTAGTGTAAGGGGGATCAGACACGAGGGCCTGCAATTCACTTACGCGCCTAGCGGAAGTGAGGGCTATCAAGAACAGTGTTTTCCAAGACAGAAAACGTAGAGAACAGGTAGCCATAGGTTCAAAAGGCGGACAGGTGATCCGCTGCAAAACCACATTCAGGTCCCAGTCAGGCGCTGGCGGGCGCAGAGGTGGTTTAAGTAGAAGGAGACCTCGGAGAAACCTCGCTACGAGAGGGTCATTGGAGAGAGGTCTGCCGTCCACTGGCACATGATGTGCTGAAAGAGCACTGAGGTGAACTTTGACGGAGTTGGACTTAAGTCCCAGATTAGAGAGGTGCAGCAAGTACTGCAAGATCACCGACACCGGGCAGGAGAAGGGATCCTGAGACTGTTGGGTACACCAGACTGCAAAGCGACGCCATTTAAGGGCGTAGCATTTGCGGGTAGAAGGCCGTCGCGAAGCTAAGACGACCTCCTCCACCTCCGCCGGCAGGAGAAGGGGAGCAAGGACTACCCTCTCAGCAGCCAGGCCATAAGGTTGAGAGACCTGAGGTTGGGGTGCAGAAGGGACCCCTGATCCTGAGTGAGGAGATCCGGTTGTATCCCCAGAGGGATTGGGCCCTCCACCGCCAGTTGCAGCAGGAGTGGAAACCACGGCTGCCTGGGCCAGCGAGGGGCCACCAGGATCATGAAGGCTTTGTCTCGGAGAACCTTGAAAAGAGTCCGAGAGACCAGCGGGACGGGAGGGAAAGCGTACAGAAGGCTCCCCGACCACGAGATCAGAAAGGCGTCCGCCGCAACCCGAAGGGGGTGTGGTTGACGAGAGCAGAAGCGAGGAAGTTGCCGGTTGTGAGGACTGGCAAAGAGATCCACCGTGGGGAGACCCCACTTGAGGAAGAGCTTCTGAACTACCAAGGGATCCAGACGCCACTCGTGCGGCTGGAGGACCCTGCTGAGTTTGTCTGCAAGGCAATTTTCTTGGCCCGGGAGATAAACTGCCTTGAGGAGAATGCCGTGACTGACGGCCCAAGAGCAGAGCTTCTGTGCCTCCCGGCAGAGGAGGAAGGAGCCCGTGCCCCCCTGCTTGTTCACGTAGAACATGGCAACCTGATTGTCCGTCTGGACAAGGACGGACTGTTGGGAAGTCAGGTGGGAGAAGGCCTTGAGAGCGAGGCGGATCGCCCTGAGCTCCAGGAAGTTGATCTGCTGAGCAGACTCCCACGTGGTCCAGAGGCCCTGAGTACGTGCCTCTTGGCAATGTGCTCCCCAGCCCAGGAGGGATGCATCGGTGGTCAGCACCCGGGTCGGCTGAGGTGACTGGAAAGGCATTCCGAATATCAGGTTCGGCTGCCGGAGCCACCACCGGAGAGACGAGAGCAGCGGCTCGGAGACGCGCACTAGGTCTGCCAGGCCGCCTGTGGCTTGTCGCCACTGCTGGCGGAGACACCATTGAGCAGACCGCATGTTCAGGCGGGCATTGGGGGTCACATGGACAGTGGAAGCCATATGGCCGAGCAGTCTCAGGAAGCGCCTGGCGGAGACCAGGGGCTGGCTGCGAAAGCGGTCGGCTAGGTCCATGAGCCGTTGAGCCCTGTCGAGCGGTAGGTACGCTCGTGCCCGAGGAGTGTGCAGCCTTGCGCCGATGAACTCGAGATCCTGTGAGGGGAGCAAAGTGGACTTTGCGAAGTTTATGACAAAGCCCAAGTGCTGCAGCAGAGTCACCGTGCGGCACGTGGCGGTGGTGACCTCCTGAGCGGACGCTGCTCTGATGAGCCAGTCGTCGAGGTACGGAAAGACATAGAGGCCGTGAAGCCGGAGATGGGCCGCCACGACCGCGAGACATTTTGTGAAGACTCGCGGTGCGGAGGATAGGCCAAAGGGCAGTACTCTGTACTGGTAATGATTTCCTGCCACCACAAACCTTAGGTATTGGCGGTGGCTTGGGTGGATGAGGATGTGCGTGTAGGCATCCTTTAGATCCAAGGAGCATAGCCAATCTCCCTGCTGGAGGTAGGGCAGAAGGATTCCAAGGGTAAGCATTTTGAACTTCTCCCGCACAAGGAACTTGTTGAGGTTGCGCAAGTCCAGGATGGGTCTGAGGCCCCCTGTTCTCTTTGGTATCAGAAAATACCTTGAATAAAAGCCTTGACCTCTCAGGTGGTGGGGCACCGGTTCCACCGCCTGTTCCTGCAGAAGACCTGCTAACTCCTGAAGGAGCAACTCCCTGTGCAGAGGGGGGCGCGAAGGTTCTCCCGGAAAATAGGAGGGAGGGACCTGATGGAAGTGGAGAAGGTAGCCCTCTCGCACGACCTGAAGCACCCAGGCATCTGCGGTGATGCTGGACCACCTGTGGGCGAAGTGAACCAGCCGGCCTCCGGTGCTGGGAGGGACCAGCGGGGGGGGAGAGGCTATGCTGAGCGAGTCAAAAACCCCCTCCCTGCTGAGCAGGGGCTGGTGGTGCAGGCTTGGGGGCTTGCTGCCTACGGGACCCGTTACCCCGTCCCTTGGCCTGCTGGCCCTGTTGGGGAGCTGCAGGGGCCTGATAATGGGGGTACTGTTTGTAGGCAGCCGCCTTCCTCGGGTAAAAGGACTTTTTTCCCGAGCCCTTCTTTTTCTGGGAAGGGGCGGAGGTCTTCCTAGAAAGCCTGGTCCTGGTGAGAGTCTCAGTCTCAATTTGTGCAGCCTTTTCCGCCATGGGCTTGCCAAAGAGGTTTTCGCCTCGGCAGGGGACATCGACCAACTTGTCCTGTACCCAGGGCTCAAGGTCCGACGACTGAAGCCAAGCCTGTCGGCGGGCACCGATGCCGGCTGCGGCCACTCTAGCCGAGGCCTCAAAGCCATCATAGGCTGCTCGGGACATGAACTTTGAGCATTCCCGAATGCCCGTGGACAAGGCTAGGAACCTCCGCAAGGGCTCCTCGGAGAGACCAGCGGAGAATCCGGCTAGCTCTTTAGCCAGATCCCGGAGATACATGCCCATGTAGAGCTGGTAAGTCTGGACACGACATGCGAGCATAGAGCCCTGGAAGCACTTCTTGCCAAGGCCATCCAGGTTACGGGCCTCCCTTCCAGGAGGCACCGAGGAGTGCATCTTCTGGCTCTTAAGACGATGCATGGCCGATTCCACTACCATGGAATGGTGTGGCAGCTGTGCCTTCTGAAAGCCAGGGCTCTTGCGGACCCGATAGATAGAATCGACCCGCTTGCTCAGGACCGGCGCGGAGGCCGGACTCTCCCACATGCGGAAGAGTAGTCGTTCCAGCATAGGAGGAACCGGCACAGTAAAGTGCTCCCTCGCGGGAGAGTCATACTGGAGGGCGTCGAGCTCTTCGGCTCGAGGCTCCTCCTCGGGATCCGCAGGGAAGGCCAAAGCCTTGGCCATATCCCTAACGAAGTCCGAGAACCGGGCATCCTCCGGGGGGGACTGCTTCCGAGGCTCGGACCCCGGTGAGTCCGATGGGACACACCGAGTCCGGAAAGAATCAGGTGACTCTTCCTCCTCAGACTCCCAGACCGACTCCGACGAGGACTCGGTGGGGTCGGCCCGGGCAGGGTGCGGCGCCAGCCGCCCCGACGTCGAGGGAGTCGGCGTCGGCGACCTCGGTCCCGAACGGGAGGCCGAGGGTGACCTCGACCGAGGATCGACTCGAGTTCTCATTGACTCGAGGATCGGCTCGGTCTCCGGGGTCGACTTGGACGTCGACGTCCCGGCGGTCGGGGCAGCGGCGCCAGCGAGGCCAGCGAGCAGTGCCCGCTGCTGGTCCATGAAGGCAGACAGTCTGCTCTCCAAGGCCGTCAACCTGAGTCCGAGCTCAGGTGACCCAGCAGCCCCCGACTCGGGCCCCGACGGCGTCGGGCCCGACGTCGGCTGTCGCGGAGGCGAGTCCAGAAGGACTACAGGACTTACCCGGGCAGGCATCTCCGACTCCAGGCGAGGTCGCTTCGGGAGATGTTCCTTCTCCAAGGACCCGGGGCGGCTGTCGGGGCTATGCGACCTGGCCCTCGCGGAGCCAGGAGCGTCCACCGACGCCGCCCTCGCGGGTTTTTCCTTCCGACGATGGTCCCCGGAGGGAGAACCCCGGTCGGAGGAGCTCCGGCGACGGTCCGAGCTGGAGCCCTTTGACACGGAGGCCTCCGACGAGGTCCGGGTACGGCTGGGGTCAGCGAAGATTCTCTCGCGCTGATGCCGCCGACTTCTCAACGCCTTCGAGGACAGTTTGCTGCAGGGCCCACAGATCAGTTCCTCATGATCCGGGCCCAAGCAGCAGAGGCAAAAGTCGTGTGTGTCGGTTAGTGACATATTTCGGTCACACCGACCACACCGCTTAAAGCCACTGGCAGCCATCGGGGGAAAAAGGGCCCCTGCGAGGTCAAAGGACCGGGCTGCCAGGGAAAACGAAAATGAAAGCTGACCAAGTCAGAAAAACCGAAAAACGCTAGAGGACTCGAGACCGGCGTCGCGAGTCCGGGCGGGAAAACGATCGGCGTCGAACCGAAAGAAAAAAGTATAAAATAAAGAGGAAAATCAACTTTTTCGCGGGGACAAGACGGGGACGTCTGCAGGGCTCCGCGGAAAAAAGAAGACTGGCTAAGATGGCACCCTCGGGCGGGAAGACGACCGCGCATGCGCGCTGCAATTCCCAAAGGCTTTCTTTGAAAGCTGGGGAAAATTGCTCCGCGAGGGCTCCGTCGGCGCCGACGTCACCCATAAGTGAGGACTGACTTCCTGCTTGGTCCTGGAGAATGTGTTATATCTGCAAGGTATGAAATAGCAATAAACTGGAAACACAAACCAAATGCGACATGGTACACAACAGACCTCAGAAACTTAAAAAGAGAACTTAGAAGACTCGAACATAAACGGAGAGCAACCAAACAATCTGAACTGCAAACAAGATATATGCAAAAATTAAAACAATACCGCACCATGGCAAACACTGGAAAAAAGAACCACCATACACATATCTTAATGAAATCGCTAAAGCAACCCAAAGAACTGTTTAACATTGTACGATCACTAACTACAGCGCCAAATCTTGAGAAACTGGATAGCTCCCCCTGCCTCCAAACCATGGCAAAGTTATTTGTGAGCAAAATGGGACCCACCAACTCCTTACAACATGAAACACTGAACAACTTTCCAACCAATTTATTTATTTATTTAACTGGTTTTATATACCGTTTCTCCTTGGACAAGCAGGATAAGTCAGCCACACCTGGTGACGTCCCCCGATGGCGCCGTATACGGAAGTGCTCTCTAGGAGTTCAGAACCTTTTTGAGCATGAGCCAGAGGCCCAACCCAATAGCCCGCCCCTAGCCAGCCAGTCTTTCTTCTTCCGCCGTGCCTACCACACGCAGATCCTGCTCTCTCACAGCCAGAGAAGAATTTTGAAGAAATAAACTACTATTCACAGTCAAGAAGATGCCTTCCACGAAACCAGGATTTAAAAAATGCAGCCACTGCTCGAGGAAGATGAGCAGATCAGCTGCCCATGACCGGTGTGTTAGGTGCTTAGGTGCCAACCACCAGGTCCCGGACTGCCAACACTGCTCTCAGATGTCCCCCAGAGCCTTGAAGTCCAGAGGCCACGCTTTAAAGGATTTTCTTGCACAGAATCCGGAGCCTGCAAAAACTGTTTCTCAGACACGGGATGTGCCCCTAGGGGCCTCCATCCCCAGTCGCTCTGCTTCAGACTTGCCAGCTAACACGGACACTCCCATGGCGAAAAAACAAAGCAGCAACGCCAAAACACCAGCAGGTAAGCTGGTAGCGAACCGGCAGATTTCCAAGGCCTCCTCCAGCCTCCCCAGCTCGTCCGGCTCTCCTCGGGACCCCCGCAGGGCTCAACCACGCCAGCCTGACCATGCTGCTCCTGGGGGCAGCCATCTTGATGTCGTCACCGCCTCAAGCTCCACCACCTCTGCTTCTATTGGCCATCGGCAGGGGCCAGCTAGCTCCGCCCACCCGACACCCATTGGCCAGCGGAACGGGTCTTTCTCTCGACGCCGAGGCAGAAGCACCCTCCAACGTCGGCATTGTTTCCCCGGATCCACAGCCACGGGACAGGAATCGCCACAGCGAATGGAGCAGTGATCATAACGGTGATCAGACACCTTGAAGTGCACACCGCGGGGACCGGAGCAGCCATCACCATGGGGGCAGACATCGGAGCCGGGAGTACAGTAAGCACAAAAGGCACCACCGCTCCCGTAGCCCCTGCACTGCCAGGAAGGACAAGGACCGTGGGTCAAAGCGCAAACATCACACAAACAGCCCATATAAGAGGGCCTCACCCGCTGCAAGGGCCCTCAAGGCAGCGCAGCAATCAGAGGCACCCACCACATCCGCGAGAGTCTTTCCTAACCAAGGAGCCATTCTGCAGCTGCTTTCCAGCCTCACAGACCTTCTACGTGACGGCTTCACGGATACGCCCACCCCAAACACGAATTCAGAGGGGCCACAGGACTCAAATCTTCCCATCTTAGACGCAAACACCGCAAATCCACCAGACTTCAACCACAGCTATACCAGCATCGCCTCAGAAAGTTCTGAATCTCCATCCTTCCTCAGCATAGGTGAGGAGGAGGAGGATACGACCCCACTTGGATCCGAATCCCCTACTAAGGCCAATGCGGCCTCATTACCGAGTTCAGCGGGGCGATCCACCGGGAAATCCGCAGACACGGAGCCATGCCCATCAGCTACGCCGCCTGAGGATCTCACATACCCCAAGTTCCTGTGCAAAGTGGCTTCCACCTTAAACCTTATACCCTTGGAGACTGATCAAGCCGGACTGGAGGTCCTCGTGTACCTCAACGCTCCTATGATGCCTATCACCTTGCCAATCCATCAGCGTATCCTAGATACACACGTCAAGCTCTGGCAGAGCCCGGCTTTGTCTCTGGCATGCCCCAGGAAACTCGACACGAAATACCAGGTCCAACAAGAGCCTGGGTTCGGCAAGAGTCAGCTACCGCATCACTCCATCGTTGTGTCTTCAGCCCTAAAGTGCATCAAGTCATCACGCAACCACACCAACTCGCCCCCAGGGAAAGACCCTAAACTCCTTGACGACGTTGGGAAGAAGGTCTTCCAAGGAGCTATGCTTAATGCTAGAATTTCCACACACCAGTTCCAGCATATACTCTTCCAGGACTCCCTGCTGGCGACCCTCAAGGACATCTTGACAGCCCTTCCCCACCAGAGTAGAAAGCAAAAGCGATATCCACAATTGGGGACCTCAAGGAATGTGGAAAACACCTCGTCAGCACTGTACATGATGCTTTTGAGGTTGCTACACGCACAGCTGGCACCGCCATCTCCACCAGGCGTTTAGCATGGCTGCGGGCCTCGGGTCTGCGCGAAGACACACATGAGCGCATCGCAGATGCACCCTGCAACGGCGAGTCACTCTTTGGAGAGAAAGTCGCTGACACAGTCAAACGACATGAAAGAGCAGTGCACCACTTTACAGACACTCGCTGAGGATACCAAAGGAAACTACAGCTGCAAATCCCACCACACTCACAAAGGATATAATGTTACCGCAAATGGCAGCAACCTCACTACAAGCAGGCAGCATATTGACCCCCTTATGGAGCTCCACATCAGCAGAAGTACCAAAGGCACAGAAAGCAAAAGAAACAACCGCCCCAGCCAGGGAAAGGCACCCCGTCTTTTTGACAATCAACCCACGGAGGAACAGGCAATCCTTCCGGTGGGAGGACGATTGACTGCCTTCTGGGACTCCTGGTGTCTTATTTCTACAGATACATGGGTCCTGCAGATCATTCGGGAAGTCTACCACCTGCGTTTCCTGTCTTCCCCTTGCCAGCGCTCTACCCAAGCACCATCCAACAACATCAGAACACCTCCGCTGATGCACCAAGAATTGCTACACCTCTTAGCATCCCAAGCCATCGAACCGGTACCCCCCAATCAGATCAATCTGGGCTTCTACTCCAGATTTTTCCTGGTGCCCAAGAAATTGGAAGGGGTGCACCCCATCCTCGACCTAAGAAACTTAAACAAGTTTATCTTCAAGGAGAGGTTCCACATGTATTCTCTAGGGTTGATCCTCCCCCTCCTCCAACCCGGGGACTGGATCGCGTCCCTGGACCTGCAAGATGCCTACACACATTACCTGCGTTTTCAAGCCCTGGGAGGCCACTATCAATACAAGGCCCTTCCATTTGGCCTCTCCCCAGCACCACGGGTATTTACAAAGTGCATGGCTGCCACAGCGGCACACCTGCGGAAACAGGGCATCCATGTCTTCCTGTACCTGGATGACTGGCTCCTATCATCACCATCACCGCGGGAAACTCTGTGGGCAATCAGACGGACTATCCGCCTCCTCAACTCCCTCGGATTCCTGGTGAACCACCAAAAATCACACCTCATCCCCACTCAACATCTGGAATTTATCGGGGCCGACATAGACAACGTGAAGGCAAGAGCTTTTCTCCCAGCACAGAGGGTGGAGAAGTTGGCCACTCTAGCTATGACAGCCTCCCTTCAGAGAGTCTCCACGGCCCAGACCGTCCTTCGCCTTCTGGGGTCACATGGCCGCCAACATTCACGTGTTACCCCTAGCGCGGCTACACATGTGCACCCTTCAATGGCGCCTACGCTCATGCTGGAACCAGCGCACCCAACCTCTCTCCACCAACATTGCTCTCGACGCTCGCACCAGGAGGAGCCTCTGGTGGTGGACAGTCAAACAAAACTTCACTCTGGGGAAGCAACTCCAACAACCCAGTCATCAGGCTGGGGAGCACAAATGGGTCAGCCACGCACGCAAGGGGCCTGGACAACAACAGAGGCGGACCTTCACATAAATCTTCTGGAACTCAGAGCCAAAAAGTACACACTACAGGCGTTCCAACCACACATCAAGAACAAGTCCATCCTCGTGCAGACAGACAACCAAGTGGCCATGTTCTATATCAACAAACGAGGGGGGACAGGCTCACGACCCCTATGCAAGGAGGCGCTCACCATCTGGGCACTAACCTAGCGAGTCACTGCTGGATAAAAGTGTCCTATCTCCTGGGCGAACAGAACTCCCTGGGGACAGGTTAAGCCGACAACTGAGCCCACACGAGTGGATCCTGATTCCCCAGGCCACCACCGAAATCTTCCGCCACTAGGGCCAACCGGAGATCGACCTCTTTGCGACAGACCAGAACAAGAAGTGCCACCTGTTCTGCTCCAAACGCCCGTCAGCCCACAGCGTGGCTTCGGATGCCTTCGATGTGTTCTGGGGGGAGTGGTCTCTTGTTTACGCCTTCCCACCCACCCCCCTGATCTCCAAAACGCTGCAGAAGGTGGTCGAGGACAAGGCCCAGATCATCCTCGTGGCCCCATATTGTCCCCAACAGATGTGGTTCCCAATTCTGCTACGCCTCGCACAGGAGCAGCCCGTTCACCTCCCTCTCCAGCTGTCCCTGCTCATCCAGGACGGCGGACTCATCCTGCACCCCAACCTGAAGGCCCTGGCGCTAACAGCATGGAGATTGAATGGATGACCCTCTCTTCACTTAGCATCTCAGAGGAGGTGCAACACATCATCCTGTCAGCCAGACGACCATCCACCAGAAAATCATATGGACTCAAGTGAAAGCGGTTCAGCGTATGGTGTGCAGCCAAAGGGCTTAACCCTTCCAGCTGCCCCATCCCGTCTGTTTTGCAGTACCTTGCCTCACTCTCCGAACAGGGACTCAAAACCAACTCTGTCCGGGTGCACCTATCCGCCATTGCGGCCTTCCATGATCACGAAGGCGACGGAACCATCGCCTCCATACCCCTGGCAGTAAGCTTTATGAAAGGTCTAAACAACCTACGACCTCCAATACGTGCCAGGGCCCCGGCTTGGGATCTGAACATTGTCCTGCAACAGCTGACTCAGGCTCCCTTCGAGCCTATACTTGCAACCTCAATGAAGCATCTGACATGGAAAAAACTCTGTTCCTGGTAGCCATCACCTCCGCACGCAGAATCAACGAGCTTCAGGCGCTGGTGGCACACCCCCAGTACACCCAGATCCTCCGGGACAGAGCCATCCTTCGCACTCACCCCAGGCTCATTCCAAAGGTGGCCTCGGAGTTTCACATCAATCAAACCATCGAGCTGCCCACATTCTACCCTGAGCCACACTCCTCCCCCCGAGGAGCAGAGGCTAAACACCCTCGACTGCACCAGAGCCCTCCGAGCCTATATCCTCAGGACAGGTCCTCTCCGGAAGGGCTCCCAGCTATTCGTGTCCTACGATCCCAACAGACCAGGGCGCCCAGTCACGAAGCATGCCATGGCCCAACGAATCTCGGACTGTATCTGCCTCTGTCACGAACAGGCAGGCGCACAAGCGGCGCCGAATGTGGGACCACACCAGCTCAGGGCGTTGGCAACCACTATTGCGAACCTGTGCTCCATTCCTCTCACCGACATCTGCAGAGCTGCCACTTGGTCCTCTGCCTATACCTTCCAGAGACACTATTGCTTGGACTTGGGACACTCAGGCACTGTCCACCACCAAAAACAGCAGCCCCGATAGGGGACAGTGACGAGATTCCGGCCATGTCGGCCTTCTCTTTCAGCGTTATGACAGAAACTTAGCCTCTGGCCATGTTGGCCTTGCTGTTTGGCCATGTTGGCCATTTACTTGTTACAGTTACCATTTGTAAACCTGTCAAATGTAAAAATTCAAGTGTGCAAATAAACACTAATTGCCTTCAACTAGACTCGGCCTCCCTCTCTACTGCTACTCCGAGCTATCGCGCAGCTACGGAGGCACCAGGTGTGACTGACGAATCCTGCTTGTCCAAGAAGAAAACCGGGTTACTTACCTGTAACGGGAGTTCTCCATGGACAGCAGGATAAGTCAGCCACACATTCCCGCCCACCTCCCCAGACCGAGGTCGGCCTCCTCGTGCTCCTAGCCATGGACATGCCGGGCACAGCTTGTGACTCACTGGCGGGCTAGGGGCGGGCTAGTGGGTTGGACCTCTAGCTCATGCTCAGAAAGGTTCTGAGCTCTAGAGAGTACTTCCATATACGGCGCTGTCGGGGGACGTCACCAGGTATGGCTGACATATCCTGCTGTCCACGGAGAACTCCCGTTACAGGTAAGTAACCCAGTTTTTTCTGCAAGGCAAAACGGTTTACATAGAACATGAAAGAACGTTTACAAGGAACAATTGGAACTATGTACAAGTAACTCTGATAACCAATAAAGCATAGTTCTCACCTGCAACAGGTGATCTCCGGGAACAGCAGGAATTTAGCCCTCACATATGGGTATCATCGGTACCGACAGAGCCTGCGCGGGAACGCTCCCCAGCGTCCAATAAGAATGCTTTTGGGAGCATCCCTCAGCACATGCGCGCTGCCTTCCCGCCTTTCCAACTGTCCCTCTTCAGTTAGGTTTGTAGCTGAGTGAAAGGATAGAGGGAGAGAGGAAAGAGACAAAGAGAGAAAGACAACTCCTAGGGGAGGTGGGCGGGTTGTGAAGACTAAATTCCTGCTGTTCCCGGAGATCACCTGTTACAGGTGAGTAACTACGCTATCTCCAAGAATAAGCAGGAATGTAGTCCCCACATATGGGGACTCCCTAGCTGAGGATGCCAGGGAGATAGCCCCAGGAAGGTGCCACCGTCAAGGGTGGGGATCCTTCCTCCCATGGATCTCTGGCATCCCACCAGGGTTGGTGGGTAGGAGTTGGTTTATGTTTGAAAAAGGGTTTGTAGAACAGCTTGGCCAAAGAAGGCATCCCGATGGGAGGCTTTATCTAGGCAGCAGTGGGCTGTGAAGGTGTGTACCGAAGCCCAGGTGGCTGCTCGACAAATGTCATCGATAGACACAGAGTGGAAATTAGCCATAGAAGCTGCCATGGCCCTGACATTATGAGCTGTGACATGGTCCTGAAGAGGAAGACCCTTACTCTCATAAGTAAAGGATATGCATTGGGCAATCCATTTAGATAAAGTTCTTTTGGAGACTGGAAGTCCTAAATGACTAGGGTCAAAAGCTATAAAAAGTTGTGAAGACTTTCTATGTTGCTGTGTTCTTTGTACGTAAAAGGCCAAGGCCCTTTTGCAATCCAAAGTATGAAGGTTCCTTTCTGCATTAGAGGCATGAGGCCTGGGAAAAAATACAGGAAGGTAAATTGATTGATTTAAATGAAAAGGCGAAACCACCTTTGGCATAAAATGAGGGTGAGTTTGAAGAACAACCTTATCATGATGAAACCTAGTATAAGGAGGATCAGCCACTAAAGCTTGCAATTCACTGATGCAATGGGCAGAGGTGATTGCAATTAGGAAGATGACCTTCCAGGTCAAAAACCTAAGGGCTGCAGCGGCTAATGGCTCAAAGGGCGGCTTCATGAGCTGCCCAAGAACTAGATTTAGGTCCCATGCCACCGGTGGTGACTTGATGGGAGGTTTGGTTAATAGAAGGCCTCTCATAAATCTTGATATGAGTGGATGAGAGGAAATTGGTTGTCCATTCAGAGGCTTATAAGAAGCTGCAATTGCACTAAGATGAACTCTTAACGAATTGGTTTTTAACCCAGAATTCGATAAGTGAAGGAGATACTCTAGTATCGATTCTAAGAGTACGAGCAGGCGGTTTAATCCCCTCCTGGAGCACCAAATAGTAAAACGTTTCCACTTGAAGGCATAAGATCTTCTTGTGGAAAGTTTCCTAGAAGCTCAAAGGATATCTTTTACCTGCTGAGACAGGTTGAGATCCTGGAGGTCTAAGCCTTCAGCAACCAGGCCGTGAGGTGCAGGGACTGGGGATTCGGGTGCTATAGCGTCCCGTTCTCCTGAGAAAGGAGATCTGGAGCGTGCCCTAACTCCAGAGGTGCTGCTTGAGAGAGATGCAGAAGCAGGGAATACCACGCCTGGCATGGCCATCGTGGTGCGATGAGAATCATGCGACCCCTGTCTCTCTGAAGCTTGAAGAGTGTTTTGGGAATGAGAGGAATGGGTGGGAAGGCATAAAGAAAGTCCTGACCCCAGTGAAGGACGAAGGCGTCCCTTGCCTGACAGTGGTGTGCCGGTATCCTGGAACAGAACTGGGGATGTTTGGCATTCAGTGGAGTTGCAAAGAGGTCTATGTCTGGAGTGCCCCAGAGATGAAATATCTTTGCCACCTGGCCTAGGTAGAGTGACTACTCGTGAGGTAGCAGTACTCGACTGAGTTTGTCTGCCCAAAGGTTTTGAATGCCTGGAAGATATACCACTAGAAGGTGAATTTGGTGCTCTCTGGCAAGGGCCCATAGTCGTAAAGCTTCGTTGCATAACGACAGAGAGCCAGTTCCGCCCTGCTTGTTCACATAGAATATGGCTACCTGATTGTCCATCTGGACCAGGACTGTCTTGTAGCTGAGCTGGGCGTGGAACACTCGAAGAGCTAAATAAATTGCTCTTAATTCCAGGAGGTTTATGTGTAACCCTACCTCCTGTGGAGTCCAGGTGCCCTGGGTAGAAAGATGATCCAGGTGTGCTCCCCAACCCACCTGTGATGCATCTGTTGTTAGGGTGGCCTGAAATAGGGGTTGATGGAAAGGAGACCCCACTGTCAGATTTTCTAGTGATTGCCACCATTGGAGGGACAAAATTAGTCTTTGAGAGACTGCTATTTTGTCTGACAAATTGCCTGTGGCCTGTGTCCACTGTGTGGAGAGGGTCCACTGAGCTGTTCGCATGTGGAGGTGAGCATATGGGACTACATGAACTGTGGATGCCATGTGTCCCAGTAACTGCAGAAGTTCCCGAGCCGTGAGGGAGGATTTTCCTGCTGCTTGGGAAGCTAGCTGCATAATGAGAAGACACCGGGCTTGTGGAATGAAAGCCCTTGCCTGCCTGGTATCCAGACAGGCTCCTATGAATTCTAGGCAATGGGAAGGAACTAGTTGAGACTTCGGGAAGTTGATTTCCAATCCCAAGTATTGGAGGATTCACATTGTACGAGACAGTGCAGTGCTGGCCTCTGCAACTGTGGAGGCTCGAATGAGCCAGTCGTCTAAGTAGGGGAAGACAAAAATCCCCAGGGTTCGTAGAAATGCTGCCACTACTGCCATGCATTTCGTGAACACCCTTGGTGCTGAAGCCAGACCAAAAGGAAGAACCCTGTACTGGAAATGTCTTCCCCTGAAAAGGAAACGTAAGAATTTCCTGTGAACTGAATGGATGAGAATGTGTGTGTATGCATCCTTTAAGTCTAGAGAGCAAAGCCAGTCCTGGCCTTGAAGGTATGGCAGAAGAGTTCCTAGAGACATCATTTTGAATTTCTCTCGAAACAGATATTTGTTCAATACTCTGAGGTCTAGAATGGGTCTGTGTCCCCCTGTTTTCTTTGGGATAAGAAAATAGGGGGAGTAGAACTCTGGTTCCCTGTTGAAAATGGGTACTTTTTCTATTGCCCCTTGGGCAAGAAGTGTGGAGACCTCGTAATCTAGCAGATTGTCTGCAGAGGTTTGTGAATTGAACTGCTTTAGAATTGTAGGAGGGGGTATGCTGTGAAAATGAAGTTTGTAACCCTCTCCTACAATGGACAAAGTCCAGTCTTCTGCTGTTATTTGATGCCATCTGTTGATAAAGAGGCATAACCTGCCCGTAATATTGGGGGGTTGGGGACCCCTCAGAGGCAGGAAGGCGAAGCTCTCTGGGAAGGAGTCAAAGCCCTTGAGGGGGCTGAACCTGGAGAGCTGGTTGGGCTCTCGGTCCTTTTGGCTTCTTTTGCTGTCTAAGTTGTCCCTTTTGGGCAACCTGACCTGAAGTCTGCTGGGTATAGGAAGGATAAAACTTCCTCTTTTTGCTAAAAGAGGGTTTTTATAAGGCTTCCTTTTGGCTGGAGTGGCTGTAGACTTTGACAATCTATCTAAGGTAGAATTGTCAGCATCTAACTCATTAGCCTTTTCTTGCCAGTTCTTGCTGAAGAGATTCTCCCCTGTGCAAGGAATGTTGCCTAATTTGTCCTGCACCCAAGTCTCCAAGTCTGATTTTATTTATTTATTTATTTAAACGTATTTCTATACCGCCTTATCCTGCAATCAAGGCGGTCTGAACTGCAAACAATCAATAAGATACAGAGTATAGTGTGCACATGCAGTGAGTAGCGTATGCGTGTGTGTGTCTGGATGTTGATTCTTGTGGTGCTATTTACAGCGTGCACTATTTACAATGCTATGGGTATCAGTTCCTTGCTTAATTACAATTATAGTGACATGTGGGGGGAACTGAGGTGTCTGTTGCATGGTTTAAGTAATGTCACCGTAGTGTTCTATGAAGAGGGTTGTCTTCAGTAGTTTCCTGAACTCCTTAAGGTCTGTTGTTGAACGCAGTTCGTCGGGGAGGACGTTCCAGATTGTTGGTGTCGCCTTTGATAAGGCTCGTTTTTCGGTGTCCTTGCGTACCCTGTTGATATCTTTAGGTGTGTTGACACGGTTGGATGTGCCTCTTCTTCTCGGTCTTGTGCTGTTGTCTGGTTGTATGAGTGGGTGTAGGCTGAAAGCTGATGATTGATGTTTGATTTTGAAAATGTTTATGATTGTCTTGTATCTAATGCGGGCACTGATAGGCAGCCAGTGGAGCTCTTTTAGGGTGGGTGTGATGTGTTCTTGTTGTCTTGTGGTGCCAGCAATTATGCATGCTGCAGTGTTTTATGCCAGTTGCAATGGTCTTAGTGTCTGTTTCGTTAGACCTAGATAGATTGGGTTGCAGAAGTCTAGGATTGGGGTTATTAGTGCTTGACAAACTGTGCGGAAGTGTTCCTGAGTGAGGAGGGGCTTGAGGCGTCGTACTAGTCTCATCCTGTGGTATGCATTTTTGGTGGTTCTGCTGATGTGGGACTGAAGGTTAAGTTCTTTGTCCATTGTCACTCCGAGGTATTTCACTTCTGATTGTATGGGTATGGTTGTGGTGCCTATCTTGATGTCGTGGGGGGGGATGAAGTCGGAGTTTTGTGTGATGATTAGCGCCTCGGTCTTGCTGTAGTTTATGGTCATGTTGTTGTCTTGAAACCAGGTGTTCATATGTGTGAAACAGTCTGTTATCTTGGTGTGGTCTGGGCTCTCGAGGGTGATTGGTGTGTATATCATTATGTCGTCCGCATAGATTGTGTATTTTATCCCGTGCTCTTTTATGTTGTTGCATATTGGTTGGATGTAGATGTTGAATAAGAGAGCTGATAGTGCGGATCCTTGGGGTACGCCTTGCATGACTTTTATGGGTCGGGATGTGTTGGGCCCAATCTTGACCTGTATCTGTCTGTCCGTTAGGTAAGAGTGGAACCATCTCAGTGTGGCTCCGTGTAGTCCGATGTTCTGTAGTCTTGCTAGTAGTGTTCCGTGGTCGACTGTGTCAAATGCTGATGATAGGTCAATGAAGATCATGAGTATTCCGTTCTTGCTGTTGTCTATGAGGTGTAGTATGTCATTAAAGAGGTATAGCAGGAGTGTTTCAACTCCATGGTTGGGGCGGAAACCGTGTTGGTTGTGGTCAAGTTGTGCGTGGTTGTCGATGTGGTCTTGTAGTTGATGTTGTACCACTTTCTCAATAATCTTAAGCCAGTAGGGGGATGCTTGAGATGGGTCTGTAGGCTGCTGGGTTGTTTTTGTCGAGTGCTGATTTCTTTGGGATTGGTCTTATTGTGGCGAGTTTTAGCTGGTCTGGCATGATACCTTGTGTTAGAGAACTTTTCACCATGTTGTGTATGGTGTGGATGAAGTTTGACTTTGTCGTTTTGATCCATGTGACTGGGCATGGGTCTGTTGGGGCCATGCTTGTGTTGAGGGCGGTGATGATGTATGAGAGCTGCTCTGTGGATGGGTTGCTGAATTTGTCCCAAGTTTTTCTTGGGGTGGTGGTTGGTTTGGTGCTTGTGTTAGTATTCCTTCGTGGAGCTGAGTGGAATTTGTCTTGGATGTGGTCTGCGAATGTTTGTGGGTCTATTTGCACTTCGCTGTCTGATTTTTTCTCCTTGGTGAGTGTTTTCACAATTTCGAAGAGCTCTCTCGGTTTGTTGTTTGATTTGAGTATGAGGTTGGTGTGGTATTCTCTCTTTGTTTGGTTGATGAGATCGTTGTACTCTTTTTGTTTTGCTAAGTATAGAGTCTGTTTGTTGGGAGACTTGGTGTGTCTCCTTTGCCGTTCTAACTTCCTGAGTTCTCTTTTTTTGATCCGTATGGTTTTTGAGTACCAGGGTGTGTGATGTGCCCTAGTGCGGTGATCTTTCTTGGGTCTGTGTTCGGTGGCTTTGGAGGCTGCATTGATGATGCTGTTCCATTTACTGATTTGATCGTCTAAATCCTCTTCTTCCGTATTCAGGTGCGGTATCGTGTCCTTGAGAAATTTGTCCTTGTTGAAGCTCTTTTGCTGTCTAGGTGGCTGTAGACTGACAATCTATCTAAGGTAGAATTGTCAGCATCTAACTCATTAGCCTTTTCCTGCCAGCTCTTGTCGAATAGATTCTCCCCCGTGCAAGGAATGTTGCCTAATCTGTCCTGTACCCAAGTCTCCAAGTCTGATGCCTGCAGCCAGGCAATCCGTCGTGCACCAATGGCAATAGCAGAGGTTCTGCTGATGCATTCAAAGCAGTCAAAAGCTGCATGATTGACAATCTTGGAAACATTTTGAGCATGCTTAACTAGAGCAAGAAAATCTTGTCTCTTATCATCTGGGAGAAAAGAGCTCATAAGTTCCAAGTCTCTTGTGACTTCCTTAAGGAACATTCCCATATATAGGATGTATGAACTGATTCTAGCTGAAAGCTTGGAAGTTTGAAAAGTTCTGCGTCCAAAAGCATCCAGAGTCCTGCATTCACAACCTGGAGGATTGGATGCATGTCTCTGCACTTTTCATCCTACGCATGGCTGATTCCACTACCATTGAATGGTGTGGTAGCTGGGTTTTCTGAAAACCAGGACATGGTGGAACTCGATACATAGTATCAAGCCTTCTAGAGTAAGGAGAAGTGGTCAGAGGTGTCTCCCACATTCTGAGCATCAAGCTATGTAGAATTTCATGGATAGGCAGAGTAGCTGCCTCCTTGGGAGCTTTAGGATATTGGAGGATTTCCAATTCCTTTGCTCTGGGTTCTTCTTCAGGAGCTACTGTGATTGAAAGACCTTTGGCCATATCACAGATGAAATCCTGAAAAGACATGTCCTCTGGAGGTGACATTCTGTGTTAGGGAGAAGAGGGATCTTCTAGGAGAAACCCTCTAGTGCCAGCAGAATTGTCAGAGTCTTCGGAATCAGAGGAATCAAAGTATTCCTGACTCCGATGCTCTTGCAAAGCATGATCCCGGTACCGATCGAAGTCGGTACCGAGATGAGCCGGTACCGCTTTGTCCCCTCCAGCCAGAGATGGCATAGGAAGAGTTCCCACCGGGGCCAGCACCGTTGGTACCAGTGTCTGTACCGGCATCGGTGTTGATGTCGGCACTGGTGCTCTTGGGACCACCGGTACCGCAGCCGAGAGAAGAGCTGCGATATTGCGCTCAATAGCGAGGAACCTCTGGTCTATCGACGCTGCCAATGCCTGGGTGTCGGTACCGGTGAGGACGGCCGGAACCCCTGAGCATGGCACAGGTAGTTCTTGTGAAGTTGAGGCCTCGAGAACATCCTGAAGCCCCATCGATGGTTTGGAAGCTGAAGCCTCCCGCCGGGGCTGTTTTGCCAGTGTGGTTCCCTCAAGGGCAATGCCAATGGCCTCTCGATGCTTAGCAGGAGAGCTACCCTTTGAGGACCGGCTCTTATGTTTAGTTACCTGAGATCCATGGGAGGAAGAGGCCCTCGATGATGTCGATGCAATGGATCTGGCATCTGAAGAAAAAAGGGTACCGAGCTTTGCGGCCCGGTTCTGTCTTCCTCTTTTGGTCATCCCCATGCAGGAGAGACATTCAGTTGGAGAATGATTAGGTCCTAAACATTTTAGACACCAATCATGGGTGTCAGTGACGGAAATGGTACCGCCACATTTATTACATTTCTTAAAACTACTAGTTGGTTCTTCATGATTCAGGAAAATGGGGCCTAGTGCCCAAAATGGCGCCTAGCACCAAAAGGGAAAAGTTTCTGAAAGAAACAGTAAAAGGTTTTTTTTTTTTTTAAAAGAAGGAAAAGAAAAGAACCGGTGGTACCGGTAGGCGTCGTGCGGTGGGCAAACGCGACCACAGAAAGAAGTTTAAAGATGTAATTTTCTGCGGTGACAGGGAATAGGTCCTGTTGGCTCCGCGGAAAACGAAGAACTGAAGAGGGACAGTTGGAAAGGCGGGAAGGCAGCGCGCTTGTGCTGAGGGATACTCCCAAAAGCATTCTTATTGGACGCTGGGGAGCGTTCCCGCGCAGGCTCCGTCGGTACCAACGATACCCATATGTGAGGACTACATTCCTGCTTGTTCCTGGAGATTATCTGTATAACCTTTGACTCCATATCTAAAGAGAACACAGAACATCATCAGCAGTCTCAACACTACTACCTCACCACTGGATCCATGTTCTGTCAGCTGGATAAAGATAGCTTAAACAGAACTATCTCCATTCATACACCAAATAGCATGGGCCTCACTTGAACAAGAGTTCATCCCTAAGGAACTAAAAATGGCCTCAATACGACCAATACTGAAACACCACACAGCTGACAAAAGTGACCCTGCTTCTTACAGACCTATCAGCAGCCTTCCTTTCCTCTCCAAAATACTCAAATGTATAGTACAACAGCTACAGAACTATGTTGACACACACGCTCTGCTAGATTAACACCAACAAGGTTTCAGACCACACCATGGAGTCTAATCTCTTCTCACTTCACTAATAGATACCATAGTACAAGGCATTGAGAAGATCACCCAGGCCTACATCTTAATGTTCCTAGACATATCTGCAGCGTTTGACTCCATTCCACATACCCTAATTGCCAGACTGCACGACATAGGAATCAGTGGCACCCCACGCCAATGGATTCAATCTTACCTATCAGACCGTCAACAAGTACTTATGGGAACAAACAAATCAGCGCTCTACACACAAGGAGTTCCATAAGACTCTGAATTATCATCACTACTTTTCAATATCTTCATGCAACCAATATTCGCCATATTCCACAAACACAAGGTGAAATTAGACTTACCTGCTAATTGTTGTTCCTGGAGTGGAACCAGTCTAGTCCCGAAACCTCTGGGTTCCCAATCTTATCTAGCAGCTTGGAGACTGAGAAACTCCGCCTTTTTTGTGACATCATCAGTATAACCCAGTGTAGCTGGGTTTAAAAAAGGTTTGAACAAGTTCCTGGAGGAAAGGTCCATAAACCATTATTAAGAAGGGACCCAGGATATCAATGCTTGAACCAATACAAGCATTGTGGAACCTGTGTCCCTTGGGGAAACTGCTAGGTACATATGACCTAGATTGGCCACTGTTGGAAACAGAATACTGGGCTTGATGGACCTTGGTCTGACCCAGTATGGCATATCTTATGTTCTTACGTTAACTCTCCGGTGCCCGCCTCATGCCACCAGTAACCTATTGACAAAGCAGACTCACCGGAGAAACAAGTAAGACAATATGCAAACTACAGTAAACAAAACCAAATATAGGAATATACCAACTGTGACTAAGATAGCACCCCCTTCATTACTGTGCCTAAAGAAAGTCGGAGCAGTCCAACCCCTTGCCCCAAGGAAGGAGATTCAGCCCCAACAGCAATAATGGAGAAAACACAGCTTACCTGTGAAACTGAGAGAAAGTCCAGACATCCGTTTGCCAAAGAACTCCGGGAGGGATATGGGACTAGACTGGTTCCACTCCAGGAACAATAATTAGCAGGTAAGTCTAATTTCACCTTCCTGATCGTGTCTCCAGTCTAGTCCCGAAACCTCTGGGTCCATACCAGAGCAGTGAAACACACTTAACCACAGGAGGGACCTGGCAAACCAGCCTGAAGAACTGCTGATCCGAATGAGGTCTCCTCCGCCATTTGTACATTCAGACGGTAGTGCTTAACAAAGGTATTAAGGGACGACCAAGTCGACGCCCTACAGATCTCCACCAGCTAGACCAAACGAGCCTCCGCCCAGGAAGTAGCCTGAGCCCTAGTGGAATTTGCTCTCACCCCATCTGGCACTACTCTGCCCTTTAATACATAAGCCGACTCAATGGCCTCTCTAATCCAACGTGCAATAGATGCCTTTGAGGCCGCTTCGCCCTTTCTCTGCCCTGCAAAAAGCACAAAGAGCCTGTCTGACTTCCGAAAAGACTCCGTCCGTCTGAGATATTTCTTTAAAGCCCGCCGGACATCCAAAAGATGCAGCTTGTCCGCCGAGGAATCACTCTTATCTCTGGGCAACACCGGTAAGGAAATTTCTTGGTTGACATGAAACGCCGAAACCACCTTCGGTAGAAAAGCCGGCCCCGGTCGCAACACGACCTTAGACGCAAAGAAGGAAAGATAGGGCTCTCTGCAGGAAAGTGCCTGCAATTCGGAAACTCGTCTAGCCGAACAGACTGCCACCAGAAACACCACCTTCAGAGTAAGATCCTTGAGCGACGCCCGAACCAGCGGCTCAAAAGGCTCCCCCTCTAACGCCTCCAAATGAAGGGAAGACTCCATTTGGGAAAGACTTGCCGAGCCGGAGGCCTAACCAGAGACACCGCTCTCAAAAATCGTTTCACATCACGCTGGACACCCAGCGACTGACCCGCCAGTCTGCCTCTGAAACAAGATAAAGCAGCCACTTGGACTCGCAACGAAGCCGCCGCCAAGCCTTTCTCGAAACCATTCTGTAAAAATTCCAGAATCTGCGGAAGAGAAGCCCGCAGCGCTTGGTACTGCCGATCACTACACCAGGCCTCAGAGATCCTCCAGATGCGAACATATGCTAACGAAGTCGAACGCCTTCTGGACTTCAGTAAGGTAGAGATAACTGCCGAAGAATACCCCCGGGAGGTCAACCGCGCCCTCTCAAGAGCCAGGCCGTAAGAGAGAACCGACCCACGTGAGGCATGACTAGAGGCCCCTGAGACAACAGATCTGCTCTGTCGGGGAGACGCCAGGCCTTGGCCACCAACAGCCTCACCAGGTCGCCGTACCAGGGGCAACGTGGCCAGTCCGGCGCAATCAGGATTACGTGACCCCGGAATCCCTCTACTCTTTGCAAGACCCGGCCGATCAGCACCCACGGCGGGAATACATACAGTAGCTGCTCCGCCGGCCAGACTTGCAAGAGGGCATCCAAGCCTTCGGACATTCTTTCCCTGCGCCTGCTGAAGAAATGACTGCACTTCGCCGACTCGAAGGTTGCCATGAGATCCATCACGGGCACGCCCCACCTGCGAACCACCATCTCGAACACCTCAGGATGCAGGACCCATTCTCCGGGATCCACTTTCACCCGGCTGAGGAAATCGGCCTCCACATTGTCTACCCCTGCTACATGGGCTGCCGACAGATCCAGAAGGTTGGCCTCCGCCCAGGCACAAAGAGCTTTGGCCTCGGCCTCTAAAGACACGCTGCTGGTGCTGTCTTGCTTGTTGACGTAGGCCACCGCCGTCACGTTGTCCGACAACACTTGAACCGCTTTCCTGCCGAGAAACTGCTGAAACTCCTGCAAAGCCAGCGACACCGCTCTGAGCTCCAACCGGTTGATCGCCCACGTGCTTTCTTGAGCGTCCCAGCGCGAAGTTGCCCTGACAATGGGCTCCCCAGCCCAGAAGGCTGGCATCTGTCATCATGGCCACCCAAGCTGGAGCTTCCAGGAGCTTCCCCCTCTCCAGTGATTCGGGAAACAACCACCAGAGCAAGGCTTGACGGGCCTCCTCCGGGCAGACCAGCCTCCGGGAGATAGAGTCTCGCTGATGCGACCACCGGCGTAGCAAAGCCCTCTGTAAGGGTCTCATATGAGCTCTTGCCCACGGCACCGTCTCTATTGTTGCCGCCGTGGTGCCCAACAACTGCAGGTAATGCCACCCTGAGGAAGTCTTGAGCTTGAGGAACCTCCGCACCCGATTCCGCAAGTCTAGCGCCCTCTTTTCAGTAAGAAACACCTTCCCGAGCCGCGTATCGAACCGCGCCCCTAGGTATTCCAGATTCTGGGAAGGCTGCAAGCGATTCTTGGACATATTGACTATCCAACCTAGACTCTCCAAAAAGCTTACTACCCGGGCCGTGGCCCGCACGCTCTCGTCCTGCGACTTCGCCCGGATCAACCAATCGTCCAGATAAGGATGCACGAGAATACCTTCCTTTCTCAGAGCCGCTGCCACCACTACCATGACCTTGGTAAAGACCCTTGGGGCGGTCGCCAGACCGAAGGGCAACGCTTGAAACTGAAAATGCCCGAACGGAACTGCAAACCTGAGGAACCTGTGATGTTCCGGCCATGGTTTATGGTTTAGTCATTTGATATACCGCCCTTTACTTATGATTCAGAGCAGTTTACATGTATATACTAACAGGTACTTTTTATTCCCTTGTCCCCGAAGGGCTCACAATCTTAAGTGTACCTGAGGCAATGGAGGGTTAAGTGGCTTGCCCAAGGCCATAAGGAGCGGCCATGGGACTAGAAGACCCAGTCCCTCCGGCCTGAGGTTACTTGTCCCCATGTAGGAATTGAACCTCCGGCCTGAGGTAACCTGTCCCAACCACTTAGCCACTCCTCCCTATGAATATGAAGGTAAGCTTCCGACAAATCCAGAGTGGTGAGATACTCTCCTTTCCGCACCGCCACTATGACGGAGCATAGCGTTTCCATGTGAAAATGTGACACCCAGAGGCGGCGGTTGACTCCTTTGAGGTCCAGGATCGGCCAAACTCCCCCGTCCTTCTTTGGGACAATAAAGTAAATGGAGTATCGACCACACCCGGACTGTTCTACGGGCACGGGCACTATCGCTCTGAGGTCCAGCAACCTTTGCACCGTCTCCCGCAGTGCAGCACTTTGCTACTGCCTTGCCGGGCGACTGCACGAAGGCTTCCCGCACTGGTCGCAAGAACTCCAGAGCGTAGCCTTCCCGAACAACCTCTAACACCCACTGATCCGATGTAATGTGGGCCCAGGTGGGATAAAACTCCTGCAAACGCCCTCCCACGGGAATGGTGGGCGACTGGGCCCCCCTCATTTCATTGTGACTTTTTAAGGCTAAGGGAGGAGGAGGAGGAAGAAAAATCGAAACCTCTGCCCGCTCCCCGGAATCCCCTGAAACCCTGGTTTCTGTAGGGAAAACGCCCCCTTTGACCTGAAGGAGCCCCTTTGGGACCGAAAGCGGCGAAAATCTCGAAACTGACTGCAGGCCCCCGGCGCCCCACAAGCAACCTTGGGCTTATCCTCCGGCAACCTTCCGCCTTTGGACTCCCCGAGGTCCTTGACCAGTTTGTCCAAATCCTCACCGAAGAGCAGACGCCCCTTAAAGGGCAACTTACTCAACCTAGACTTCGACGAACTATCGGCCGCCCAGTTACGTAGCCATAGATATCGTCTCGCAGCCACTGCCGACACCATACTCTTGGACAGCCCCCGCAGAAGGTCAGAATGGATATCCGACAGGTAGGCTGCCCCTGACTCCAGCCGCGCCGCTTCCCCCACCAAAGGAGACGGCTGGCCCTCCTGGACCTGCTGAGCCCAACGCAGACAAGCTCTAGAAACCCAAGCTCCGCAAATGGCCGCCTGCAGGGAGATGGCATTGACATCGAACACTTGCCTTAGCAAGACATCCAGCTTTCTATCCTGAATGTCCTTGAGGGCCGCACTACCCTCCACAGGGATAGTTGTTTTCTTGGTTACTGCTGAAACTGCCGCGTCCACCCTGGGAGGCTTGAACACCTCTTTGTCCCGGTCTAATAAGGGATACAACCGGCTTATCACCCTCGCGCCTTTCAAAGGTGCTTCAGGGACGTTCCATTCTTCCTGAATCATCTCTTGAAATACCCTGTGCACAGGGAACGCTCTTTGAGTCTTCCTGAAAACCTGTAACAACGGATCCTCCAACGCCTCATCCTCCGCTGCCCCAGGCTCCGGCATATTGAGCGCCTTAAGCATCTCCACAATGAGAGCCGGCAGCTCTTCTCTCCTGAACACTCTCACAACCCTAGCCTGATCCTCTTTTTCTGAAATCTCTCCCTCTTCTAACTCTTCCTCTAAACCTACACTACGGCTGTCGTCATCTGACAGAGGGCCCTCCGACAATCCTGAGGTGTCTCCCAGGTCCCCGTCTCCACGAGGCTTCTTGCTCCTACTCGGGGAACTCGGCATCCGTGGAGTCACCAGACGCTTCCTGGCTCCGCTGGATTCGCCCGGCAGACTCTGTTGCAAAATATTACTGAAAGCCGAGTGCTGAAGCAGCGCTACAAACTGTTGTGAGAAGATGGTGGAAAGTTCCTTGGGAAAAACCGCAGGAGAAGAGGGGGTACCCGAGCCTGAAGAGGGCCCTGGCACTGGCTCCTCTTGCGCTAGTTCCGGCATCAGGGGAGCCAAGGCTTCCGGCAAGGACCCTGGAGCCTTGACTGCCTGCGGGGAAAGTTTGTCCGTTTCCCGGGCCTCTCCCACACATTCCTTGCAGACCCCTGCGTTCGTGCCCTTCCGCGCCCAGCACACGACGCAAAGGGGTTTGGAGGGCATGGTATTGCACAATCTGTTTGCCTAAAGACTAGCCCGGGTGCTTGCGCTGAGCGGCCCCGGGACGCTTTAAAGCTTATCACGGGCCCTAAGCCGGAGCTGTAGGGAGACAAGCAGAGAACCCAGGGATCCTGAAAGTTTCTCTGCCCTTAAGCCGTTTGGAACTGCCCCCTTGGAGCTTAAAATTACTGTTTCGCTTCTCTTTGCTTTTTATTTTGTTTTATTTTGGTTTTAAACGTTGTAATAAAGTAGGAGCTCAGCTGGGAAGGCAAGGGAAACTAAATACCCGGACCTGCGGTGCAGCCGCACCACCGCCACGCGGCAGGGCCACAAGGCAAAAAAGGCACGAAAGCGCGCTGACAGAGAGAAACGGAGCCGCGGCCCCTGAAAACTTACCGCAGAAGCGTGCGCAGGAAAAAGCCCTGTTCGGCCCGAGGAGAAGAACTCTTCTCAGCCCCTGAGTCCACCGAGCAGGAAGAAATCACCCCCCAGAGAACACTCACCGCACAGGTTCCGTTTGGCGGGAAAGAGCAGCTGGGCACGTTGGCAGGCAAAGTCCTCTGCACGGCGCCGGCACGCTCTGTAAGTAGCCCTGCACCCCCTGATCTGAACCGGGACTCTGCTGCACCTCAGGCAAAACTTCTGAAGCAGCCGGCCCCGGTTTAATGCGCCGTTCTACAGAGGCCCGAAGAGAAAAAAAGGGGGGGGGGGGAAGGGGGAGGACCCAGAGCTAGAGAGCTGGAGTGCTCCAAAATTTAAAGCAACAGACTTTAAAAGTAAAAAACCTCTAATAAAATAACTACACTTCACTAAAGCAGCCCCAATTGTTTCTCCAGTGAGCCCGGGACCCCCGGGCTCCCAACTATCCAGCTGCTTGGAGACTAAGGTAACTGGTGGCATGAGGCGGGCACCGGAGAGTTATACTGATGATGTCACAAAAAAGGCGGAGTTTCTCAGTCTCCAAGCTGCTAGATAAGATTGGGAACCCAGAGGTTTCGGGACTAGACTGGGGACACGATCAGGAACATACAATACAGAATCTATGTAGATGACAAAATCACCCTACAACATCCTCCATCCAAACCACAAGAAAATATTAACTTGTTTCCAGGAAATCACACAATGGTTGCATAACCATGGACTGCAAATCAACTATAAACAAACAGACGTACTCCACATTTCCAGGAACAAAACTCTCACCCCCAAATCAATCAAAATACACGACATTGAACATGAAATCAAGCAAGAAGTCAAATACCTAGGAATCATACTAAAACGACAGCTTAACTTCTCCTCCCATATCACCAGAAACGAAAGAGCAATATACCACAAGATAATACTCCACAACCTTCAACCTCTACTAGCAATCTCAGACTTCCGCTCAATCCTTCAGGCACTCCTCTTCCCCCTGCTGGGCTTCTGCAACAGCATATACCAAGGTCTCCCTAAACATTTATTTCATGAACTACAAACGGCACAAAACACGACAGCACGCATTCTAGCAAAAGCAAAACAGAGTGACCACATTACCCCAATACTGAAAAATCTACACTGGCTACCAGCACACACCAGAATCAACTACAAAGCAACTATGAACACTTTCAAAACATTACATGATCAATCTGCAATGTACTTGCATAGTATCCAGTACACCAACAACCAACAGAAAAAGGCAAAAATGTAATGAGAACCTTCTTGATCTACCAGCGCAAATAAGAAAGATACAACGAAATGCCCGCCTCAGGGTTTTTTCTACCTGCACACCAGATCTTTGGAACGCACTCCCCTGCGACCTCAGAAAAACACAAGAAATAACAAAATTTCACAAAGATCTCAAGTTTTTACTATTTAAAGAACATTTCAGCAATTAAATGAGATGCCCCCAGACACCAGCAAAACCATGGATACATACGCCACAACCACCCCCTCCCACAACCTCCACTCACTCATTTTACCCCAGCTCAACCTATAAATAAGTCCCAAATGTAAATATGCTACAAACATTGTAAATATATTCTATGCTGTTAACGTTTTAGAAACTCTATGTAAAACCATTAAGTTTTATCATTCCTTGTGAACTGCCTTGATTCCCAGATAAGGCAGTATAAAAAAACAGATCAATAAACAAACTAGCAAAACGACTGGAGCTAAATGCATGAAAAACCAAATGCAAACAGTTTGATAGAGAAACCGACTGCGAGCCGGAAAGACAGATTGTCATTCTTCCAGGACATTTGAACTCCATTTATCGAAAAATATTTAGGGGAAGGTCATGGGGGGGAGGGGAGGGGATAAAGAAAGCGTAGTTACTCACCTGTAACAGGTGTTCTCCAGGGACAGCAGGACTCAGTCCTCACATATGGGTGATGTTGACGTCGACGGAGCCCCCATGCGGAGCAAATCCCCAGCTTTCGAAGAAAGCCTTTGGGACTGCATCACGCATGCGCGGTCCCCTTCCCGCCCAAGGGTGCCATCTTGCTCAGTCAAATGACATAGCTAAAAAGACGACAAAAAGATAAAAAATTAACCAAGGACTGCAACCCCAGGGGAGGAGGGAGGGTCGTGAGGACTGATTCCTGCTGTCCCTGGAGAACACCTGTTACAGGTGAGTAACTATGCTTTCTCCAGGAACAAGCAGGAAGTCAGTCCTCACATATGGGACTCCCTAGCTATAGGCTACTGAGAACCCTTAACTGAAAAATAGGCTCCCTCTAGAAGAGCTGCAGCAGCCATGATAAAGAGTTCAACCGAGAACGTAACACTCCGGTAGCCTGATACCAAAGGGTCGGAGGGGTAGGAGTTGCCTAAACCTCGAACAGATTATGGAGTACAGCCTGGCCAAAAGCACTGTCCCGCTGGGACTCCCTATCCAGGCAGTAATGGGCTGCAAATGTCTGGCTTGAAGACCAGGTTGCGGCCCGGCAGATTTCTGCCAGCGGAACAGAGCGGAAGTGAGCCACTGATGCGGCCTTAGCCCTGACCCGGTGGGCCGTGACTCGACCCTGCAATGAGAGATCGGCCGCCCTGTATGCCCAGGCGATGCAATCTGCCACCCAGGTGGACAACGTACACTTGGAGACAGGCATCCCCCGCTTACTGGGGTCATAAGAGACGAAGAGCTGAAAAGCCCTTCGATGTCCCTGCATACGCTCCAAGTAGAAGGCCAATGCCCTCTTACAGTCCAGGGTATGCAGAACTGCTTCTGCCCCACTGGCATGGGGCCTGGGAAAGAAAGTCGGAAGCACCACCTCCGGGTTGAGGTGGAAAGAGGAGACCACTTTCCACAGGAACTTGGGGTGCGTGCGAAGTACCACCCTATTCCTAAAGAACCGTGTGAACGGTCTATCGGACACCAGAGCTTGCAGCTCACTCACTCGTCTAGCCGATGTGAGTGCCACCAAGAAAAGCGTCTTCCAAGAGAAGAAGCGGAGATGGCAGGTAGCCATCGGCTCAAAGGGTGGGCGAGTAAGCTGCTGCAAGACCACATTCGGATCCCACTCGGTCGCGGGGGGGAGGGGGGGCGAACCGGGGGTTTCAGCAGAAGCAGATCTCTCAGAAACCTGGACACCAAGGGATGTACAGAGAGAGGTTGCCCTTCCATTGGAGAGTGGTGTGCTGACAAAGCACTAAGGCAAACTCGGACCGAGTTTGACTTGAGCCCTAGATCGGAAAGGTGAAGCAGGTACTGCAACACTACAGCCACTTGGCAGGGGAATGGATTCTCACTCTGCTGAGTACACCATACCTCAAACCTACGCCACTTAAATGCGTAGGTTTTCTTAGTCGATTGCCTTCTAGAGGCTAGCAACACATCCTCTATCTTTTTTGGGAGGAGAAGTGGTGTAAGGACTACCCTTTCAGTAGCCATGCCATCAAGTTGAGGGACCTGAGGTTGGGATGCAAAAGTGAGCCCCCATCCTGCAACAGGAGATTGGGCGGAAATCCCAGAGTAATTGGAGTCTCCTCCGCCAGCTGCAGGAGGATTGGAAACCAAGGCTGTCTCGACCACCTGGGGGCCACCAGGATGACCGAGGTCTTGTCCTGAAGGATCTTGAATAAGGTCTGAGCTACCAGTGGCGTCGGAGGAAACGCATATAGGAGACCCACAGACCAGGATATTAGGAAAGCATCTGCAGCTACCCTGTGTGGGTGCGGCTGTCTGGAACAGAAGCGGGGCAACTGGTGATTTTGAGGGCTCGCAAACCAATCTATGGATGGTTGCCCCCAACACTGGAAGAGTTGTTGGGCTATGTTGGGATCCAGTTGCCACTTGTGCGGCTGGAGAATTCTGCTTAGCTTGTCTGCTTGGAAGTTCTCCTGCCTTGGTAAGTAAACCGCCTTGAGAAACATACCCTGGCTGACTGCGAAGGAGCATAGATCCAGGGTTTCCTGACACAGAATGCAAGAGCCTGTGCCCCCCTGTTTGTTCACATAGAACATCACTACTTGGTTGTCTATCTGAATCAAGACAGATTGATAAGCCAGGGTTTGGCAGAAGGTCCGAAGAGCTAGATGGATCGCTCGAAGCTCTAGGAGATACAATTGTTGTGTACTCTCCCATGGAGATCATACACCTTGAGTGCAGACCTGCTGGCAATGAGCACCCCATCCCAGCAGGGATGCATCCGTGGTCAGCACCCTTGAGTGCGTGGGAGGCTGAAAAGGCACTCCCTCCAAAAGGTTGTGAGGTTGAAGCCACCATTTCAAAGACTTATCAGGCGATGGGACACCTTGATGTTGTCTCTGAGTCTGCAAGTGGCTTGTGTCCACTGGTCCCTGAGGCATCACTGAGCTGTTCTCATGTGGAGTCAAACATTGGGTGTCACATGCACTGTGGAGGCCATGTGACCAAGAAGGCGCAGAAAGTGTCTTGATGAGATGCGCGATCTGCGACTCACTTGCTGCACTAGGGCTACCAGCCTTTGAGCCCTTTCCTCTGGTAGATAAGCCCTTGCATGAAGGGTGTCTAACCTTGCCCCTATGAACTCCAGTCCCTGAGAGGGAACCAGAGTGGACTTTGCGTAGCTGATCACAAAGCCCAGGTGCTGAAGCAACTGGATAGTGCGGGACATGGCCTGTTGGGCTTCTAGAGTTGACTGGGCTCTGATGAGCCAGTCGTCTAAGTAGGGGAAGACGAAGACCCCTTGAGTCCTTAGAAAGGCCGCCACCACCGCAAGGCAGTTTGTGAATACCCTGGGTGCCGAGGCTAGGCCAAAGGGCAGCACTTTGTACTGAAAATGGTTTCCTCCCACTACAAATCTTAGATATTGTCTGTGGCCTGGATGAATCAAGATGTGTGTATACGCATCTTTTTTTTTTTTTTTTTTTATTAAAAGACTTCCAAAGAATACAAAGATACAAGAACCACAAATGTCTTCAAAAAGAATGCAACAGTATCAACACAACACCAGGTCACATTAGTAACCTACAATATGTCTTCATTTTTACACGTTTATAATAAAGAAACCAGGACCCCCACCCCCCCAACCTCCCTTCCCCCCCCAAAGTCACCCCAATCCCAGGCCCCCCCACCCCCACCCCCACCTCCCAACACCCCCAACTATGGCTTGCTAATGCTAGGGCTCGGGACAGAGGTGAGGTAAGAGACACACATAGAGAGCAAATCTCCGGAGATACCGGCATATTACCCCCAAATATCCAAAACAATCACGCGCCATAGCGAGAAACGAAGGGCGCCCACACCGATTCAAAGCGAGCTAAACGCATCCTGCTAACCGCTACTCCCCGTTCCATGGAGTATGTATCCCACATGCGTTCCAGCCAGACCTGGAATGAGGGGGCCAAAGCATGCTTCCAGGCCGCCGCCAGGGATAGTCGGGCCGCATTCAAGCCGTGCCGGAGTAAGGCAAGTTGCAAAGCCCGGGCCCCCGGCACGGATGCCCCAAAAAGAAAAATCCCCGGATCCCAAGGGATACTCAGCCCTAGAAGCATCTGCATCCGGAATTGTAGACCTCTCCAAAAAGAACGAATGCGGGGACACGCCCACCAAATATGTCCCGGGGTACCCCGTTGCCCACAGTTACGCCAGCATAGGTCCCCAACCCCGGGATACATACGAGCAATCCGCGCCGGAGTCATATACCAACGGTACAGCAATTTATAATTCGTTTCTCGGGCATTAGTCGCTATTGAGCTTTTCCACAGGCGCGCTTCCACAGTCTCCCACTGCTGATCAGTATAAGAGAGACTCAAGTCAGAGTTCCAAAGCGCCCTATGACGGGTAGGGCACGCCTGGGCCCCCTGAAAATGGGCATATAATGTCGCCACAAGACCCCTTGTAGTAGTGCACCCCTCACAGTAGCGCTCCAGTTCCGTCAGGTCCCGAGCATCCTGGGGCCGATTGGACCTTGAATTGACCCAGTGCGTCACTTGCATATAACGGTAGAGATGCCCAGCCGGGAGATCAAATTCGTCCTGCATTGCACAAAAGGGTTGTAGCCGACCATCAGCAAAAAATTGGCTAACCCGGCTGAGGCCAAGATGCCCCCATTGCCGAAAAACTACATCACTCAAACCCGGTGGGAAAGAAGCGTTATCAACTATAGGGGCTAAAGGGGATAGATCCACGTCACGGGGTCGGAAGTGCTGGTCCCAGCAACGGAGGGTATGAAAAATGTAGGGATTACTGGTGCGCTTGCCGTGGCGAAGTTGTGGCCCTAGCCACAGTCAAACCCCTAGCCCCGCTCCCCCCGCCAAACTCATTTCCATCTGCACCCATCGCTTAGTGCTGTCAGCAATCATCCATTCCACCCCCACCCGACACTGCGCCGCCGCATAATACCATTGTAAATTGGGCATTCCCATACCGCCGGAACGCGTGCGGGCAAAAAGAACTTGCCGCGCTAGGCGCGGGCGACGATAATGCCACACAAACTTCATAAGCAACTGTTGCCAGGTCGCCAATGTAGCTCGCGGGATGGGGAGCGGGAGAACCTGAAAGAAATAAAGAAAACGGGGGACAATCACCATCTTAACTACGGCTATACGCCCAAACCAGGAGAGGAGCAGGCCGTTCCAAACCTCTAAGTCCCGCCGGACCTGACGAAGCAAGGGATCATAGTTAGCTTTGAAAAGATCCGTCCGCTCCACGGTTAGATTCACCCCTAAGTATCGCAGGGCTCCTGTCACCCAGCGAAGAGGATAAGCCTCCTGAAGCTCCGCACAGACCGCCCTAGGGACCCCAACATTCAAGATCTCCGATTTAGTATAATTGATTTTGAAGCCGGAGACACGAGAAAAATTTGCGAACAGCTGCATCGCGATTGGGAGAGAAGCAGACGGATTCACCAAGGATAGGATGATATCATCCGCAAAGAGCGCGATCCGATATTCCGCAGGACCAATGCGGACCCCTCGCAGACCTGGATGATCTCGAAAGCTTTGAGCCAGAGGTTCCATCGCTAAAGCAAAGAGCAGCGGCGATAGAGGGCAGCCCTGTCGTGTGCCTCTCTCCAAAAAGAAGTGTCTCGAGTGTCCCCCATTAATCCGAACGCACACCTGAGGTTGCTGGTAAAGGCTGCGAACCCAACCAATATAATTAGGGCCAAAGCCCATTATCTCCAGTACACACCATAAATATCCCCAATCCACCCGGTCGAAAGCTTTTTCGGCGTCAATTCCCACTAGCAACGCTGGTTGTGGATCCCGTTGCGCCACATGAATAATCTGCAACATACGCCGAATGTTGTCGGCGGCCTGGCGACCCGGCACAAAGCCAACCTGGTCTGGGTGAACTAAGCCTGGAAGAGCCCGATTCAGATGCGCGGCCAGCACAGAAGCAAAGATTTTAACGTCAACGTTTAACAAGGAGATAGGGCGGTACGATGCCACATCGTGCAAGGGTTTGCCAGGTTTTGGTATCATCACAATCAATGCCTCACGTTGGGACGAGGGAAGGGAAGCCGCCCCCAACACCTCATTAAACAAACAGGTCAGGGATGGCGCCAGTTGTGCTCGGAACTTCTTATAGTATTCTGCCGGAAAACCATCACTACCCGGCGCGCTGCCAGTTTTCAGATGTCGGATTGCATTTTCCACTTCGTCAATCGTAAATTCCGTGTCCAACTGAGCCCGGTCAGAGTCAGACAGACGCGGTAGAGCGGTCCTCTGAAGATAATCCTGCACTTGATCCCTACCAGAGGGCTCTGCTTTGTAAAGTCGCTCCAAGTAATCGGCAAAGAGATCACGGATCTCCCGAGAGATGACCCTTGTCTGTCCCCCAGCGTCGCGTAGTTCGCGGACCACTCTCGAGGACTGCTGTTGACGCAGACGCAAAGCCAAAAGGCGGCCAGTTTTGTTCCCATGTTCATAAAAAGTTTGCCTTAATTTCCGGCGCTTATTATCTAATTCTCTCTGCATACACGCATCTAAATTCGCTCGAACCGTCCGCCACTGACGTAGGACCTGCCTCGACCCGGTTCGGGCGTGCTCCAAGCCCAGGCGAGCAGATTCCCTCACCAAATGATCACGATCACGTGTCCACTTTTTGCGCGTGCGGGTTGCCTCAGCCATAAGTTGACCGCGGGCTGTGGCCTTATAAGCATCCCATACCGTGGGAAGTGGAACATCCCCAGTATCATTAAACTCAAAGAATTCCTGAATAAAGTGGGCATGATCTTGCACTGCACCCTGCCGCCGCAGGAACCTTGCATCTAAACGCCAAAGACGGCGATTCTCACTATACATGCCGTCCGGGAGGGTAAGCCAGCACGGGGCATGGTCTGACCAGGTCAGCGCTCCAAGTCCAGCCTGCACTCTCCCGTCTATCAGACGCTGATCTAACAGAAAATAATCAATGCGAGTATGGACCTGATGGACCGGGGAGTAGTAAGTATAACCCCTCTCTCTCGCATGGGTGTCTCTCCATATATCCCGTAGACCCAAGTCGACCATCAAGCGTTGAAGGGCTCTTGCGGTCCCCCCATTCCCCCCCCCAGCACGACCCGTAGAATCCAAATGGGGCACTAGATGCGTGTTGCAATCCCCCCCCAAAACAATGGGGCCTTTTGCAAAATCCGCCAGTAGGGCTTTCAATCGTGTAAAAAAGGGCCCCTGACCCGTGTTTGGTGCATAAACATTAGCCAAAGTTAGCAAATGTCCGTCTAGGCGAACATTCAGGAAAAGCCACCTCCCCAGGGAATCTTGTTTTATCTCTTCAATCTGCAAGGAGAGGCTCTGGTGAAATAGTAGGGCCACTCCCCGCTTCTTCCGGCCCTGTGTGTCGGAGGCCACCCGCACCTCAGTGTATGGGGATAGCTTTAGCCAGCCCTGTTTGGAATTCTGAAGATGGGTCTCCTGCAGATAAACAATGTCCCCTTGCAAAATGTGCAATTCTGAAAACAGCAGGGACCGCTTCCGCGGAGAGTTAAGACCCTTAACATTCAAAGAGATAAAGCGCACCATTAAGAAATACAACCTAACCCCACACATCCGCTAGCTTCCAAGAAAGTCCCAATGGGGTTCCCCCCAGTCGACCCAGAAAATTAGTTAATCGGGCCCGCCTAGTCCACCCTCCAAGAACAAAAGCCATAGACCCTCCTCCCCAGCCCAAATAGACCCCCCAGCGCCATGTTGGGAGACCCCCCTCCCACCCGTCACCCCCCCCTTCCCGTCAATACCACCTGCCTGTTTAGGTTAATACAGGACACGGTAAATTGACCACAAACCCCATACCCCCCAAAACCCCACAAAGTGAAAACTCAACCTAAACATAGAAAAACATTCCCCCCTCTATTCCCCCACCCATCCCGGATCATCAATCCCATCATATCCCCCCTCCAGAACAATAACATCAGTAAAACATTTGCAGATCAACCGCCGCCCCCCATGAAAGATGGGGTGGGGACCCCAGGCTAATCCTTGCCACCAGTCATCCAAAAATCAGGGGACCCACTGGCTGATGCTCCCTAAAAAAAGAAAAAGTAAAAGGAGCTCTGCACATCCACAAGAGTGTCAAGTGGGCTTGCCCACCCGGGTCCACTCGGAATGCTGGGGCTTAGGGGGCAGCGGATGAGGCTGGGCATTATCATCAACTAAGCCCGCTTGGCGAAGAGCTCGCCAAGCTTCAGAGTAGTCCTTTGCAGAAATCTTTTTGTTGCCCAAAAGGAAGTTCATTCTAAATGGGAAGGACCAAGAATAGCAAATCCCCTTGCTGTTCAGGACCGCCAAGACTGGTTTCATCTCTCTCCGGCGAGCCAAAGTGAACGTCGAGAGGTCCTGGTAAATGGACACTGTCGCGTCCTGGAAGCGGACCGTCTTCTTCTCCCGGCCTCGTCGTATAAGAAGCTCAGCGTCAGAGTAGCGTAAGAATCTCGCAATGACATCTCGTGGTTGGTTGTTAGGGGGTTTTCCCAAAGTGCGATGAACCCGTTCAATTTCCATTCCAGAAGCGTGTGTAGCCAGCTCCTCCGCCGGAAGCAACTCTGCTATCAGCAGCTTAAGCACAGTCGGCAGGTCTTCTCTGCCCCCCCCCCCCCCGCCTCTGGAATTCCACGAAAACGCACATTGTTGCGGCGGGAGCGGTTTTCAATGTCATCAAGTTTATATGTCAGCTCCATGGCCTGCGCACGCTGCCTGTCGAGAGCACACTGTAAATCCATCAGAGTCCCATCTTGTTCAACCACTTTGGTCTCCACGTCCTCTACTCGGGCTCCCAGTTCCTTAACATCGGTCTGGAGTTCTGCGACATCTTTCATCAAATCTTCCCGTAGTGCGCGGAACTCGTTGGCTAATTCTGCAAAGCCCTTACGGAGTTCTTGTTTGATTTGAGCCGAGGAGAGTTGCTTATGAGGGTCCAGTTCCTCTTCACGCACAGTCTCATCGTCGGAGCCCGTTGGAGGAGATTGGCCGCGCGGGCTGCTTGAGGCTCCGTGCTTACTCTGCAGCCGCTGGGAGGAGCGCATCCCCTCCCGAGTTTCAGAATTTTTTGTTTTAGCAGCCATCACACCGAGTCACCAAGCTCACACAGTGTTAGGAGAGATGGTGCCAATGCCAGCAAAAGTAAGGGCACCAGAAAGAGGACGGTGCTCGAGGTCACACCAGCCTGTAGAGTAGCCACCTCTACACAGTGTAGGGAGATACAGAAAGGCAATGCCAGCAAAGCAACAAGCACTGGTGAAACAGTGGGACAGAGTCCCAAGCTGCCTCCGGCCCCCCTGGAGAAACAGCCTGGCACAGGTGGTAGTCAGAGAACAGTGTGGGGCGGAACCAGCAAGAACCCGTAGCAGTTGATTGTAGAGGCTCAAGGAGAGGCCTGGGGTCAAAGAGTTTGCGTGTGCAGGCCTGCAGGGCACCCAGAATCCAATCGGGAGGGCGGAGGCCTCAACGGGGCATTGGGCTGCCAAGGAAAAACGGACCCGGTCACCAGCTCCAGTCACAGTTCAAGGGGTGTGCAAGGGAAGAGGCAGCAATCAAACTTACCCCCCTCAAGATGGCTCGTGTTGGTGAGGAAGGGTGATGAACGCCGGTAGTTGCCGAGGCAGTTGCTGTGTGGGTTTCACGTGGTCCCGATCAGTCTCCCCCCTTCAGTTCTTCAGCGCTACAGTCAAGCGCCACATGCTTGAGAGTGCGTGCCTCCTCCCGTTATTCGGACCGCTGCTCGAGCCGCAGGCAATGGTAAGGGCTCAGCCCGTAGGCCCCGCGGGAGCCCGCCAGGTGATATTCTGCAGTGCCGGATACCGCGGCTAGCGGCAGGGTCAGTCGGAGGAGAGTCCGGCAGCAGGAAGCAGCTTCTGGCAGGCCACTCTGTAACGGTGAACTCCTCGGCTCCCCAGCCTTCAGAGGTCCCGCAAAATCACTAGATTGTGCTCCAAGGGGGATCGCTGGCTCACGCTGATCCAGGGCAGGTACGGGGGGGGGGGGGGATAAAATGCAGCTGTTATCCTATGATTGCAAAAATTAGGGGTTAAGGGGACGGAGCTCTAGTAAGGTGCGGCCATCTTGCAGTGGGCTCACGAGCGCCCCGTGTATACGCATCTTTGAGATCTAAGGCGCATAGCCAGTCTCCCTGGCGGAGGCAAGGCAGCAATATTCCAAGGGAAAGCATCTTGAACTTTTCCCTCACCAGGAATTTGTTCAGGTCTCGCAGGTCGAGGCTAGGTCTTAGGCCTCCAGTTCTCTTTGGTATCAGAAAGTACCTGGAGTAGAAGCCTGTGCCCGGTAGGTGGTGAGGCACTGGTTCTACTGCCTGATCCTCGAGAAGACCTGTTAACTGCTGCAAGAAGAGGTCCCTGTGAAGAGGGGGTCTGAGAGGCTCCCCTGGAAAGTAAGAGGGAGGCACCTGGGTGAGATGTAACCAATAGCCCATGTGGGCATACAGGGTAAGCCTTCCTCTTGTGCAGGGCCTTACGTCTTTCGGGAGAGACTATGCAATGGGAGTCAAAAGCCCTCTCCAGGCTGGGCTGGTGCCTGGGGGCCTTTTGCTTACGCGGGCCCTGCCCCCGTCCCTTGGCCTGCTGCCCCTGCTGGGGAGGCCTGATACGTGGGGTAGTTTTGGTAAGCTGATCCTTTCCTTGGGAAAAAGGGCTTCTTACCCGAGTCCTTCTTAGAAGGGGCAGAAGTCTTCTTCTCGAGTCTTATCCGAGTCAGGTACTTGGACTCAATTCTCAGCAGCCTTCTCAGTCATGGGCTTGCCAAAGAGGTTTTCACCTCGGCAAGGGACATCGACCAACTTGTCCTGAACCCATGGCTCCAGGTCTGACGACTGTAGCCTGCCTGGCGTCGTGCCCCGATGCCGGCCCCTGCTACCCGGGCCGAAGCCTCGAAGCCCTCATAGGCTGCTTGAATCATGAACTTTGAGCACTCTTGGATCTCAGTGGACAAAACCTGGAAGCACTGCAAAGGTCCCTCGGAGAGACCAGCAGAGAACCCGGCAATCTCCTTTGTCAGGTCTCGCAGGTATATGCCCATGTACAGCTGGTATGTCTAGATTCAGCATGACAGCACTGAATCCTGGTAGCACTTTCTGCCGAGAGCATCCATGTTGCGGACCTCCCGGCCAGGAGGCACCGAGGAGTGAGTCTTCTGGCTCGAGCCAGCGCATGGCCTTTTCCACAACCATGGAGATGTGCCTTTTGGAACCCAGGGCTCTTACGAACTCGATAGATAGAATCAATTTGCCTGCTGAAGACCGGCATCAAGGCTGGCGTCTCCCACATTTGGAGCATCAGCCGTTCCAGAATGGGGGGCACCAGTACAGTAAGGGCTTCCTTTGGAGGAAAGTCATACTGGAGGACCTCGAGCTCCTCAGCTCGAGGTTCCTCCTCGGCATCTGCAAGGAATGACAAAGCCTTTGCCATGTCCCGGACGAAAGTCCAAGAGCCGGGCATTCTCCAGGGGTGACAGTCTCCGAGGTTCAGATCCCGGGGAGTCTGATGGGATGTACTTGGTACGGTGGGTGCCCGGGGAATCCTCGTCCTCCATCTCCCAACCGGACTCCGAGGAGTCGTCGCTTGGCTCCGGCCTTGAGGGCTTCGGTCTCGACCGCCCCGACGCCAAGGGAATCGGCGTCGATGACCTCGGTCCCGAACGGGAGGTCGAGGGGGACCTCGGCTGAGGATCAACTCGAGACCTTATTGACTCGAGGATCGGCTCGGCCTCCGGGGTCGACTTGGACGTCAAAGTCCCGGTGGTCGGGGCGGACGGACGTGTAAGACCGGCCATCAGTGCCTGCTGCTGGTCCATGAAGGCAGACACGCTGCGCTCCAAGGCTGCCAACCTGAGACTGAGCTCAGGAGGCTCCGCAGCCCCCGGCTCGGGTCCTGACGCCGACTCTCCCGGGGGAGAGTCAACGAGGACAGTGCTTACCTTTCGAAGGAGTTTGGCAGGCCTCTCCAACTCAGAGGATCCGGGGCAGTGAACCGGGCTCCACGACCGAGCCCGCGAGGGACCAGGCCGTTCAGAGCTCTCAGATGATACCGCCCTCATGGATTTTTTCTTCCTCTGGTGTTCCCACGAGGGAGACCCCCTTTCAGAGGACACCCGACGCTGCTCGGGATCAGACAGCTCCCGAGAGGTCGAGGCCTCTGACGAGGTCCGGGCCCGGGCGGTTGCGGACTCGGGAAAAATCCTGTCATGTTGCTGCTGCCTTCTCCTCAATGACTTGGAAGACATTTTCTTGCACAGGCCACAGACCACAGGCGAACGCTAGTCACTAAGGACAAACGAAAAAATAGACCGGACTCGATACCGGTGTACCGAGCCGTAGGCGGGAAGGGGAACCGGCTAGCAGAAAATAGAATTTTCTAACTTTTATCAACTTTTTTCTGGGGGAAACTAGGACGACATCCGCTGGGCTCCGCGGAAAAAAGGAGACTGAGCAAGATGGCGCCCTTGGGCGGAAAGGGGACTGCGCATGCGTGATGCAGTCCCAAAGGCTTTCTTCGAAAGCTGGGGATTTGCTCCACATGGGGGCTCCGTCGACGTCACCCATATGTGAGGACTGACTTCCTGCTTGTTCCTGGAGAATTAAAGTGACATGCTGTAAATTGTGTTTTAACTCTACAATGTATGTTGGAATATATGCTGACTGGTTAAGTAAGAGTAGTTACTCACCTGTAACAGGTGTTCTCCAGGAGCAGCAGGAATCAGTCCTCACATATGGGTGACGTCGGCGCCGACGGAGCCCTTGTGGAGCAATTTCCCCAGCTTTCAAAGAAAGCCTTTGGGAATTGCAGCGCGCATGCGCGGTCCCTTTCCCGCCCAAGGGTGCCATCTTGCTCAGTCTGATGACATAGCTAAAAGACAGCAAAAAAAGTAGCAAAAACGAAATGATAGGACTGCAACTCCAAGGGGAGGAGGGAGGGTTGTGAGGACTGATTCCTGCTGCTCCTGGAGAACACCTGTTACAGGTGAGTAACTACTCTTTCTCCAGGACCAAGCAGGAAGTCAGTCCTCACATATGGGACTCCCTAGCTTAAGGCTACATATGGGACTCCCTCTCCAGGCAGTAATGGGCCGCAAAAGTCAGGCTTGAAGACCAAGTAGTGGCCCGGCAGAGTGCCAATGGAACAGAGCGGAGATGAGCCACTGACGCAGCCTTCGCTCTAACACGATGAGCCGTGACTCGACCCTCCAACGAGAGGCCGGCCGCCCCATAAGCCCAAGCGATACAGTCAACAACCCATATGGACAAAGTACGCTTGGAGACAGGGAGTCCCAACTTATTGGGGTCAAAAGAAATGAAGAGCTGAACAGCCCTCCGATGCTCTCACGTACGGTCAAGGTAGAAGGACAAGGCCCTCCTACAGTCCAGGGTATGCAGGACCATTTCAGCCCGGCTGGCGTGCGGCCTGGGAAAGAAGGTCGGAAGAACCACCTCCTGGTTGAGATGAAAAGGAGAAACCACTTTTGGAAGAAACTTAGGGTGAGTCCGTAAGACTACCCTATTTCTGTAGAACCTAGTGTAAGGAGGATCAGACACTAGGGCCTGCAGTTCACTAACGCGCCTAGCAGAGGTAAGGGCTACCAAAAACAATGTTTTCCAGGAGAGAAAACGAAGAGGGCAGGTAGCCATAGGCTCAAAGGGCGGACAGGTAATCCGCTGTAAGACCACATTCAGATCCCACTCTGGGGCTGGTGGGCGCAAAGGAGGCTAAAGGAGGAGGCCTTGGAGAAAACAAGCCACCAAAGGGTGGTTGGAAAGAGGCCTGCCGTCCACCGGTGCGTGATGCGCAGAGAGAGCACTGAGGTGGACTCTTACAGAGTTGGACTTAAGGCCAAGGTTGGAGAGGTAAAGCAAATATTGCAAGACCACTGCCACCAAGCAGGAAAAAGGATTCTCAGACTGCTGAGCACACCACACAGAGAACCGACGCCACTTAAGAGCGTAGGATTTCCGGGTGGAGGGCCGCCTGGAGGCCAAGACGACCTCTTCCACCTCCCGAGGCAGCAGGAGGGGAGCAAGGACTACCCTTTCAGCAGCCAGGCCATCAGATGAAGGGACCGGAGGTTGGGGTGTAGGAGAGTCCCCTGATCCTGTGACAGGAGATCTGGTTGAAACCCCAGGGGAAGAGGAGTGTGTACCGCTAGCTGCATCAGAAGCGGGAACCAGGGTTGTCTCGGCCACCGGGGAGCCACTAGCATGGCTGTCCTTGAGAACCTTGAAGAGCGTCCGAGACACCAGTGGCATGGGAGGAAAGGCATACAAGAGGCCCGTGGACCATGGAATCAGAAAAGCATCCGCCGCTATCCTGAGAGGATGCGGTTGTCGAGAGCAGAATCTGGGAAGCTGCCGGTTCAGAGGACTGGCAAACAGATCCATGGTGGGGAGGCCCCACTTGAGAAAGATCCACTGAACCACCAACGGATCCAATCTCCACTCGTGTGGTTGGAGGATCCTGCTCAGCTTGTCTGCCAGGTAATTTTCTTGTCCTGGGAGATAGACAGCTTTGAGGAGGATGCCGTGAAGGACGGCCCAAGAGCACAGTTTTTGGGCCTCCTGACAGAGAAGGAAGGAGCCTGTGCCTCCATGTTTGTTCACGTAGAACATTGCAACTTGATTGTCTGTCTGGACCAGCACAGACTGTGAGAAGTGAGGTGGGAGAAGGCTCTCAGAGCTAGGCGGATGGCTCTGAACTCTAGGAAGTTTATCTGCTGAGCAGACTCCCAAGTAGTCCAGAGGCCTTGAGTACAGGTCCTTTGGCAATGTGCTCCCCAACCCAGGAGAGAAGCATCGGTTGTCAGCACCTGAGAAGGCGGAGGAGATTGAAAATCCACTCCCAGCACTAGGTTTGGCAGATGAAGCCACCACCGCAGAGAAGAGACCAGCAGGTCGGATACCTGTACTGAGTCCGACAGGCTCCCTGTGGCCTGATGCCATTGAGTGCGAAGGCACCACTGAGCAGGTCGCATGTTCAGGCGGGCATTGGGGGTCACATGGACCGTGGAAGCCATATGGCCGAGCAGTCTCAGAAATTGCCTGGCAGAGACCAGGGAATTGCTGTGAAAGTGGCTGGCGAGATCCATGAGCCTGTATGCCCTGTCTAAAGGCAGGAAGGCCCGCGCCTGAAGTGTGTTCAACCTTGCACCTATGAATTCGAGATTTTGAGAGGGGAGCAAAGTGGACTTTGCGAAGTTTATGACAAATCCCAAGTGCTGGAGCAGAGTCACAGTGCGATGAGTGGCCTGAGTGGCCTCTTGGGAAGACTGGGCTCTGATGAGCCAGTCGTCCAGGTATGGAAATACAAAAAGGCCTTGAAGTCTTAGATAGGCCGCCACCACTGCTAGGCATTTGGTGAACACCCTGGGGGCGGAGGATAGGCCAAAGGGCAGAACTCTGTACTGGTAATGATTTCCTCCCACAACAAACCTGAGATATTGTCTGTGGTCTGGATGAATAAGGATGTGAGTATAGGCATCCTTTAGATCTAAGGAGCATAGCCAGTCTCCCTGCTGGAGGTAGGGCAGCAGGATTCCAAGGGTAAGCATCTTGAACTTTTCCCTTGCCAGGAACTTGTTGAGGTTTCACAAGTCCAGGATGGGTCTGAGGCCTCCTGTTCTTTTTGGTATCAGAAAGTACCTGGTATAAAAGCCGTGAGCTCTCAGGTGGTGGGGCACCGGTTCCACAGCCTGTTCCTGAAGAAGACTTGCTAACTCCTGAAGGAGTAAGTCCCTGTGCAGAGGGAGTCTTGGAGGCCCCCCTGGAAAGTAGGAGGGAGGTACCTGGTGAAAGTGTAGAAGATAGTCTTTCTGAACTATATGAAGCACCCAGGTATCTGAGGTGATGGCTGACCAACCTGTGGGCAAAGTGGACCAGCCGGCCTCCTGTGCTGAGAGAAACCAGCGGAGGGGAAGAGGCTATGCTGACTGAGTCAAAAACCCCCACCCTGCTGAGCAGGGGCCGGTGTTGTGGGCTTGGGGGCCTGCTGCCTACGGGACCCATTACCCCATCCCTTGGCCTGCTGACCCTGTTGGGGAGCTGCTGAGGCCTGATAATGAGGGTAGTGTTTATAGGCAGCCGCCTTCCTCGGGTAAAAGGGCTTTTTCCCCGAGCCCTTATTCTTTTGAGAAGGGGCAGAGGTTTTTCTGGACAGCCGAGTCCCGGTCAGAGTCTCGGTCTCGATCTGTGCAGCCTTTTCAGCCATGGGCTTGCCAAAGAGGTTTTCACCTCGGCAGGGGACATCGACCAACTTATCCTGTACCCATGGCTCGAGGTCGGATGACTGAAGCCAAGCCTGTCGGCGGGCACCGATGCCGGCTCCGGCTACTCGAGCCGATGCTTCAAAGCCATCGCAGGCTGCTCAAGAGATAAACTTCGAGCACTCTCGAATACCAGTGGACAAGGCCTGGAACCTCTGCAAAGGCTCCTCGGAGAGACCAGCAGAGAACCCGGCAATTTCTTTTGCCAGGTCTCGGAGATACATGCCCATATAGAGCTGGTAGGTCTGGACTCGACAAGCAAGCATAGAGCCCTGGAAGCACTTCCTACCGAGGGCATCCAGGTTCCGGGCCTCCCGGCCGGGAAGCACCAAGGAGTGCATCTTCTGACTCTTGAGTCGATGCATGGCCGATTCCACCACCATGGAATGGTGCGGTAGTTGTGCCTTTTGGAACCCGGGGCTCTTGCGGACTCGATAAATGGAATCGACCCGCTTGCTTAACACCGGCACCGACGCCGGGCTCTCCCACATGCGGAAGAGAAGCCGCTCCAGCATCGGAGGAACCGGTACAGTAAAGGCCTCCTTCGGGGGAGAGTCATACTGGAGGGCATCGAGCTCTTCGGCTCGAGGCTCCTCCTCGGGATCCGTGGGGAATGCCAAGTCCTTGGCCATATCTCGAAGTCCGAGAACCGGGTGTCCTCCGGGGGGGACCGTCTCCGAGGTTCGGACTCGGGCGAGTCCGATGGGACGCACCAAGTCCGAAAAGTACCGGGTGACTCTTCATCGTCCGTCTCCCAGGCTGATTTTTCGGAGGAGGAATCGAGCGGCTCCGGTCGGGCGGGCACCGATGCACTCCGCCCCGACGCCGAGGGTGTCGGCGTCGACGACCTCGGTTCCGAACGGGAGGCCGAGGGAGACCGTGACCGAGGATCGACTCGAGCTCGCATGGACTCGAGGATCGGCTCGGTCTCCGGGGTCGACTTGGACGTCGACGTCCCAGTGGTCGGGGCAGATGCACCGGCGAGGCCAGCGATCAATGCCCGCTGCTGGTCCATGAAGGCAGCTAAACTGCTCTCCAAGGCCGTCAACCTGAGTCCGAGCTCAGGAGACCCAGCAGCCCCCGACTCGGGCCCCGACAGCGTCGGGCCCGACGTCGGCTCCTTCGGAGGCGAGTCCATGAGGACTACAGTACTCACGTGTCCAGGAGACTCCATCTCGAGGATGTTTCGAAGGCCTCTCCGACTCCGAGGACCTGGGACGGCTATCGGGGCTATGCGACCTGGCCCTCGAGGAACCAGGAGCGTCCACCGACGCCGCCCTCGTGGGTTTCTTCTTCCTATGATGTTCCCGGGCAGGAGACCCCCGCTCAGAGGAACTCCGACGATGCTCAGGACCGGAGTCCCGGACATCGAAGCCTCTGACAAGGTCCGGGCCCGGCCGGATGCGGAGTCAGAGAAGATTCGTTCTCTTTGATGCTGCCGACTCCTCAACGCTTTTGAGGACATCTTGCCACACGGACCACAGATCATCGTGTCATGATCGGGTCCGAGGCAGCGGAGGCAGCAGTCGTGTGTGTCGGTAAGTGACATAAGTTTCTTACACCGATCACACTTTTTAAACCCGCTGGCAGCCATCAGGGGAAAAAGGGCCCCTGCGAGGTCAAAAGACAGGGCTGCCAGTGAAAAAGAAAAATGGCGCGAACGCTAGTCACGAAGGACAAAAACCGAAAAATAAAGAACGGACCCGATACCGGCGTAGCGGGTCCGGGCGGGAAAAGGATCCGGCGTCGAACCGAGAAAAGAAATAGTAAATAAAATCAACTTTTTCTGCGGCGATCACAAACAGCGTCTGTAGGGCTCCGCGGAAAAAAGAAGACTGAGCAAGATGGCACCCTTGGGCGGGAAGGGGACCGCGCATGCGCGCTGCAATTCCCAAAGGCTTTTTTTGAAAGCTGGGGAAATTGCTCCGCGAGGGCTCCGTCGGCGCCGACGTCACCCATATGTGAGGACTGACTTCCTGCTTGGTCCTGGAGAAAATATAAAACCACAATAAATACTAAATATAAAAAAAAATGTAAAGTACTGAGACCCTCTTGCTGTACTTTTTTTTTTTATATAGCACCGGGTTATAGATGAAGAATGCGGGTGCTGCTGAGGATTTCCTGTTCCTGGGCTATGTCCTCTCCTCTTTGTTTTTTAAACGATGAGGAGACTCGTGCCAGCGGTGTGAGGTAGAAACCGCGCTGGAGTGTAATGGCAGCAGGAACCGCAGTGAACTGACAGCTGTTCTGTAAATCTGCTCTGAGGGACACAGAACTTAAAAACTGAAGGAAAACAAAGAAAATAAACTTGTGCGAATAGACGGCGGTAGGGGAGAGCAGTGGCTGATTGCTGTAGCGGTTGAGAAAGAACTGAAGAGAAGAGCATCAGGGCGCTGAGACAGGGATGGGACGCGCATGCTCCAAGAACTCCGTGGGGAGAGTCTGTAGGTGGGCAAGCCAGCACTGGTGCTCTCAGCAGACAGCGCCATAGAGTGTGGCTGTATTCCGCTGCTTATTGGCGGAGAAAACTAATGCTTATCCCTAAGGTAGGTAGCATGGAACAGACTACTTGTGACCTGGATTGGCCACTGTGGGCAACAGGACACTAGGCTTGGTGGACCTTTGGTCTGAACCGGTATGACAGTTCTTATGTTCTTCCTCTTCCTCCTCAGCTTCTCACCCTACTGCTAGCTTGTCAAACAGCTCTCTTTTGCTTCTTAACAAAAACAGCTAACAAAGTTCTTTGCCTCCAAAATTCACAAAGCTGTGGTGTCTTCTGAGAGCAGGAAAGATTTCCTTTAACAGTAGCTCAAAATGACTGGTGAAGATCAGTAATTAGCATAATTCTGTCTGCTTACCTCTCCCTGTTGGACATGGGCTTCATTTGCAGTTGTGGGGCGAGTCTGGTTGGTGTAGTCACACTCTCACTGGGCTTTTCTGGTGTGTGGCCCCTCTGCAAAATAGACGGATCATACTGGTGAGAGAAAACAGAGGCAAGCTTTACTAGCAGACCTAATACAGCATGTGTCACTGACTTTTTTTTTTTTTTAAACACATGTTCTTTTACACAAGCGATGAGAACTCATGGTACATGCCTGGAGATAGCTCTGGGCACTGAAGCCCTTCAAATGAACTGCTGAATAGGTGCAGCCTCTCTGGTCTCCAACTTGCTCTCTCAGACCTCTCACCTCTAACACTCACCCTTTTTTTCAATTTGTGTTTACACTTCCTCTTCTCTTTTGAGCGCCCAGGCCTCCTGTGTGTACCCAGTAGCTGGCTGGTTTTGCTCTGCTGCCCGTTCATTCGCTGACTCTTCCCACCAATGATTCCCCTACATTTGTCAAACCCGCACTTGCAGAGTTGCTAAGAAGAAAAAGAAGATCTGAAAAAATATTTTCAGGAAGATCATAAAATTCCCAAATACCAAAGCAATTTCCTTCATATTTGCTTAAACCTGATACTCAACAAGGCTCTTTCCCAAAATCCTCAAGAAGTGGTGATGACTATTGCCTTCTAATCCTCAGACACGCAGTCCCTCTCCTCCTTGTCCCTTTTACTGGGGAGTCAGATGGCATCAGTTTATAACTCTGCATCAGTTGATATAGATTACAGGCCACAGAGGAGCTAGTTTGCATAAATCAAATAGGGTTCTGTTTTCAGCGCTGTATCTAACTGCAGAGTTCTACACAATTTTCAGGAATATGCTATGTGATGGAAGATGCACACAGAATTTTACCCATTGCTAACGGAAGTGCAGCGATACAAACGTAATTAGCATGCTATTTACATGCATTACTGTGAAAAACAAATGTGATGCGCCTTTTACACAAGGAAATGTGTGTGTAAGGAACCTTTTAGGCTGCTGAAATTTCAGCATGTGCATATATATATCAGAGTTGTTTGTAACGCCTGATTTATACACACAAGGCCAAAGTTTATGAAAATGTATCTCAGCGTGGCAAAGCAATGCACAGTTAAAACAGATTTAAGATATTTGTTTTGAGGGATTTAATTTGAGAACCAGTGGGCTTCACATAATGTCTAACAAAGTCTTTTGACATACCTTTTTCAGATTAACAACCTTATTCTACTTCACCCTCAATCGAAGCTTTATATTGCATAGTATCCAGTATCCCCATCTTATCTCTTTGCCTATCATCCCCTGCTTTTTCTATTTTTTCCCCATTCTCCTTCCTCACCTGTTTCTCCATGTTAAAGGCGTGGAAGTTATAGTCATAAGTCAACTCGGTGCCAGCAGACATGTCCTTCAGTGCATACAATCCAATCCGATAGACCCCATTAACAGACCTGCAGAGAGAATCCAATTCATCTCATGACAAAGAGGACACTTCATGGCACCCACAGAACAGTAGGGACACATCTGTGCTCACACCATCAATTGCTCTTGCAAATTGCACTCTACTCTTGCCAGGAGAAGGAAAGGCATAGCAAGCAAGAGAAAAAGAGGCAGGTCTGGTACAAGAGCATTAAGCACTCTACTGTAAGTGAATCGTCAGCCTCAAGTTCCTTTAATTACCTTTCAGAGCCCTATGCTCCCTCCCAAGATTTTGATAATAAACTCAATCATGATTATCATAACAGCGCCCTTCCCAAAAGAAACCTGTAAAGGGACATTATGCTTTTAAATATACTAAAACTTTGCTCTGTGTTTGTGCGTGTGTAAACATATGAAGGGCAATTTTTGTAAACTATTTACTCGCATAAATGGGCTATTTGAAAGTTGCTCACCATCCCTGCAGGTAATCTTTTTTTTAAGTGCTGTCAAGTCAATGCTGACTCCAGGCAACCCAACAGCCCTGGGTTTTCTTGGCAAGGTATGACCAGAAGTAAATTGCCAGTCCTTTTCTTCTGAGGAAATGGAGGGTAAAGTGTAATTACTCAACTGTGACAGGTGATCTCCAGGAACAGCAGGAATCAGTCTTCACACGAGTAAACGTCACTGACAAGCATCCAATAGGAAAGCCTCCACTGCACCTGTGTGCCTGCCTTCCCAACTCCTCTCCTCAGTTGAGTTTGTAGCTGAAAAGAAGAGTAAAATAAAAGAACTCTACATCTCTAGGGGAGCAGGGCGGGTTGTGAAGACTGATTCCTGCTGTTCCCGGAGATCACCTGTTACAGGTGAGTAACTATGCTATCTCCAGGAACCAGCAGGAATGCAGTCATCACATATGAGACTCACAAGCTCCTAGGTACCAGACTGGTATGGGGGAGGGGGGGAGAGAGTAGGGCGATCCCTGAGGTAAAACATCTTGTAGCCGAAGAGTCTAGAAGAGTTGTGGGCCATTGAACTCGATTTGAGGAGGTAATACTCCTCTGATGATAGTCTGGTATCTTGTAAAAGTCCAGGAAAGAGAGAAGGAGTTGAGTTTAAGTCCCAAAGAGGTGCTGGAGTACAGCTTGGCCAAAGACAGCGTCCCGATGGGAGCCTCTGTTTAGACCATAGTGTGCAGCAGAAGTATGAATGGAGGACCAGGTAGCTGCCCAGCAGATCTCCTCAATGGAAACTGGACAGAGACTGGCTACGGAGATTGCCATAGCCTGCACATTATGAGCAGTGACATGACCCTCCAAAGAAAGTCCTGCTTGTGCATGAGCAAAAGAAATGCAATCTGCTATCCATCTGGATAACGTACATTTCGTCACTGGTAAACCCAGGTAACTAGGATCAAAGGAAATGAATAATTGAGAGAATCTTCCATGATCTTTAGTTCTATCCAAATAGTAGGCCAGCGCTCGCTTGCAGTCTGAAGTGTGTAGCGCTGCTTCAGCCCAACAGCATAGTTACTCACTTGTAACAGGTGTTCTCCGGGGACAGCAGGGATCAGTCCTCACATATGGACTGTTCAATGTAAACCGTTTTGCCCTGCAGAAAAACGGTATATAAAACAGATTAAATAAATAAATAAATAAATACTACATATGTGTGACATCAGCATCAACAGAGCCCTCGCGGAAAGCGTAGTTACTCACCTGTAACAGGTGTTCTCCAGGAGCAGCAGGAATCAGTCCTCACATATGGGTGACGTCGGCGCCGACGGAGCCCTCGCGGAGCAATTTTCCCCAGCTTTCAAAGAAAGCCTTTGGGAATTGCAGCGCGCATGCGCGGTCGCCTTCCCGCCCAAGGGTGCCATCTTAGCCAGTCAGATGACATAGCTAAAAAAAAAGACAGCATAAAAATTTGCAAAAAAACTAAAGCAGATGATTGCAACTCCAAGGGGAGGAGGGAGGGTTGTGAGGACTGATTCCTGCTGCTCCTGGAGAACACCTGTTACAGGTGAGTAACTACGCTTTCTCCAGGACCAAGCAGGAAGTCAGTCCTCACATATGGGACTCCCAAGCTTAAGGCTACCGGAGACCCTAAGCACAAAAATGAGCTCCCTCTAGCTCAGCAGCACAGAAGGAAGGGATCTTCGCTGAATTATTACCCACCGGTAGCCCACATCCGGGATGGAGGGTAGGAGTTGCTCAAACCTCAAAGAGATTACGGAGGACTGCCTGTCCGAAAGCACTGTCCCTGCGGGACTCCCTCTCGAGACAGTAATGGACCGCAAAAGTCTGGCTCGAAGACCAAGTAGCGGCCCGGCAGATGTCTGCCAGCGGAACAGAGCGGAGGTAAGCCACTGACGTAGCCTTTGCCCGAACGCAATGAGCCGTGACTCGACCTTCCAAGGAGAGTCCGGCTGCCCCATAAGCCCAAGTGATACAGTCCGCAACCCAGATGGACAGAGTACGCTTGGAGACCGGGAGTCCCAATCTATTGGGATCAAAAGACACAAAAAGCTGCGCAGCTTTACGGTGCTCCCGCGTACGGTCAAGGTAGAAGTTCAATGCCCTTCTACAGTCCAGGGTATGGAGGACCGTTTCAGCTCGGCTGGAGTGTGGTCTGGGAAAGAAGGTCGGAAGTACCACCTCCTGATTGATGTGAAAAGGGGAGACCACTTTTGGAAGAAATTTTGGGTGAGTCAGTAGGACTACCCTATTTTTGTAGAACCGAGTGTAAGGGGGATCGGACACGAGGGCCTGCAATTCACTTACGCGTCTAGCGGAAGTGAGGGCTATCAAGAACAATGTTTTCCAAGAAAGAAAACGGAGAGAACAGGTAGCCATAGGTTCAAAAGGCGGACACAGGTGATCCGCTGTAAAACCACATTCAGATCCCAGTCAGGCGCTGGCGGGCGCAGAGGTGGTTTAAGTAGAAGGAGACCTCGGAGAAACCTCGCTACAAGAGGGTCGCTGGAAAGAGGTCTGCCGTCCACCGGCACATGATGTGCTGAAAGAGCACTGAGGTGAACTTTGACGGAGTTGGACTTAAGTCCCAGATTAGAGAAGTATAGCAAGTACTGCAGGATCACCGACACCGGGCAGGAGAAGGGATCCTGAGACTGTTGGGTACACCAAACTGAAAAGCGACGCCATTTAAGTGCGTAGCATTTGCGGGTAGAAGGTCGCCGAGAAGCTAGGATGACCTCTTCCACCTCTGCCGGCAGGAGAAGGGGAGCAAGGACTACCCTCTCAGCAGCCAGGCCATTAGATTGAGAGATCTGAGGTTGGGGTGTAGCAGAGACCCCTGATCCTGAGTGAGGAGATCCGGTTGTAACCCCAGAGGGAATGGATCCTCTACCGCTAATTGCAGCAGGAGTGGAAACCACGGCTGTCTGGGCCAGCGAGGGGCCACCAGGATCATGAAAGCTTTGTCTCGGAGAACCTTGAAAAGAGTTCGAGAGACTAGCGGGATGGGAGGAAAAGCATACAGAAGGCTCTCCGACCATGAGAGTAGAAAAGCGTCTGCCGCAACTCGAAGGGGATGTGGCTGACGAGAGCAGAAGCGAGGAAGTTGCCGGTTGAGAGGGCTGGCAAAGAGATCCATCGTGGGGAGGCCCCACTTTAGAAAGAGCTTCTGAACTACCAAGGGATCCAGGCGCCACTCGTGCGGCTGGAGGATCCTGCTGAGTTTGTCCGCCAGGCAATTTTCTTGGCCTGGGAGATAAACTGCCTTGAGAAGAACGCCGTGACTGACGGCCCAAGAGCAGAGCTTCTGTGCTTCCCAACAGAGAAGGAAGGAGCCCGTGCCCCCCTGCTTGTTCACGTAGAACATGGCAACTTGATTGTCCGTCTGGACAAGGACGGACTGGTGAGAGGTCAGGTGGGAGAAGGCCTTGAGAGCCAGGTGGATCGCTCTGAGCTCCAGGAAGTTGATCTGCTGAGCAGACTCCCACGTGGTCCAGAGGCCCTGAGTACGTGCCCCTTGGCAATGTGCTCCCCAGCCCAGGAGGGACGCATCTGTCGTCAGCACCTGGGCCGGCTGAGGCGACTGAAAAGGCATGCCGAGCACCAGGTTGGGCCGATGAAGCCACCACTGGAGAGACGAGGCCAGCGGCTCGGAGATGCGCACTAGGTCTGCTAGGCTGCCTGTGGCTTGTTGCCACTGCTTGCGAAGACACCATTGAGCAGGCCGCATATTCAGGCGGGCATTGGGGGTCACATGGACGGTGGAAGCCATATGGCCGAGTAGTCTCAGGAAGCGCCTGGCGGAGACCAGGGGCTGGCTGCGAAAACGGTCGGCTAGGTCCATGAGCCGTTGAGCCCTGTCGAGCGGTAGGAACGCTCGTGCCTGAGGAGTGTGCAGCCTTGCGCCGATGAACTCGAGACCCTGTGAGGGGAGCAAAGTGGACTTTGCGAAGTTTATAACAAAGCCCAAGTACTGCAGAAGAGTCACCGTGAGGCGTGTGGCGTTGGTGACCTCCGGAGCGGACGCTGCTCTGATGAGCCAGTCGTCGAGGTACGGAAAGACAGAGGCCGTGAAGCCGGAGATGGGCCGCCACCACCGCGAGACATTTTGTGAAGACTCGCGGTGCGGAGGACAGGCCAAAGGGCAGTACTCTGTACTGGTAATGATTTCCTGCCACCACAAACCTTAGGTATTGGCGGTGGCTTGGGTGGATGAGGATGTGCGTGTAGGCATCCTTTAGATCCAAGGAGCATAGCCAATCTCCCTGCTGGAGGTAGGGCAGAAGGATTCCAAGGGTAAGCATTTTGAACTTTTCCCGCACGAGGAACTTGTTGAGGTTGCGCAAGTCCAGGATGGGTCTGAGGCCTCCTGTCCTTTTTGGTAGCAGAAAATACCTGGAACAAAAGCCTTGACCTCTCAGGTGGTGGGGCACCGGTTCCACCGCCTGTTCCTGTAGAAGACCTGCTAACTCCTGAAGGAGTAAGTCCCTGTGCAGAGGGAGTCGTGGAGGTTCTCCCGGGAAATAGGAGGGAGGGACCTGGTGGAAGTGGAGAAGATAGCCTTCTCTTACGACTTGAAGCACCCAGGCATCTGAAGTGATGCTGGACCACCTGTGGGCGAAGTGAACCAGCCGGCCTCCGGTGCTGGGAGGAGCCAGCGGAGGGGGAGAGGCTACGCTGAAGGAGTCAAAAGCCCCCACCCTGCTGAGCAGGGGCTGGTGGTGCAGGCTTGGGGGCTTGCTGCCTACGGGACCCGTTACCCCGTCCCTTGGCCTGCTGGCCCTGTTGGGGAGCTGCGGGGGCCTGATATTGGGGGTAATGTTTATAGGCAGCCGCCTTTCTCGGGTAAAAGGACTTCTTTCCCGAGCCCTTCTTTTTCTGGGAAGGGGCGGAGGTCTTCCTAGAAAGCCTAGTCCTGGTGAGAGTCTCTGTCTCTAGTTGTGCAGCCTTCTCGTCCATAGGTTTGCCAAAGAGGTTTTCACCTCGGCAGGGGACATCGACCAACTTGTCCTGCACCCAGGGCTCAAGGTCAGACGACTGAAGCCAAGCCTGTCGGCGGGCACCGATGCCGGCTGCGGCCCCTCGAGCCGATGCTTCAAAGCCATCATAGGCTGCTCGGGATATGAATTTTGAGCATTCCCGAATGCCAGTGGACAAGGCTAGGAACCTCCGCAAAGGTTCCTCGGACAATCCAGCGGAGAATCCGGCTAGCTCTTTAGCCAGGACTCGGAGATACATGCCCATGTATAGCTGGTAGGTCTGGACACGACACGCAAGCATAGAGCCCTGGAAACACTTCTTACCAAGGCCATCCAGGTTACGGGCCTCCCTGCCAGGAGGCACCGAGGAGTGCATCTTCTGGCTCTTAAGACGATGCATGGCCGATTCCACTACCATGGAATGGTGTGGTAGCTGTGCTTTTTGGAAGCCAGGGCTCTTGCGGACTCGATAGATAGAATCGACCTGCTTGCTCAGGACCGGCGAGGAGGCCGGACTCTCCCACATGCGGAAGATTAGTCGTTCCAGCATGGGAGGAACCGGTACAGTAAAGTGTTCCCTGGTGGGAGAATCATACTGGAGGGCGTCGAGCTCTTCGGCTCGAGGCTCCTCCTCGGGATCCACAGGGAAGGCCAAAGCCTTGGCCATATCCCTGACGAAGTCCGAGAACCGGGCATCCTCCGGGGGGGACTGCTTCCGAGGTTCGGACTCGGGTGAGTCCGAGGGGACACACCGAGTCCAAAAAGAATCAGGTGACTCTTCCTCTTCAGACTCCCAGACCGACTCCGACGAGGAATCGGTGGGGTCGGCCCGGGCAGGCCGCGGCGCCGGCCGCCCCGACGCCGAGGGAGTCGGCGTCGGCGACCTCGGTCCCGAACGGGAGGCCGAGGGTGACCTCGACCGAGGATCGACTCGAGTTTGCATGGACTCGAGGATCAGCTCGGTCTCCGGGGTCGACTTAGACGTCGACGTCCTGGCGGTCGGGGCAGCGGCGCCAGCGAGGCTAGCGAGCAGTGCCCGCTGCTGGTCCATGAAGGCAGACAGTCTGCTCTCCAAGGCCGTCAACCTGAGTCCGACCTCAGGTGACCCAGCAGCCCCCGACTCGGGCCCCGACGGCGTCGGGCCCGACGTCGGCGGTCTCGGAGGCGAGTCCAGAAGGACCACAGGACTTACCCGAGCAGGCAGCTCCGACTCCATGCGAGGTCGCTTCGAGAGGTGCTCCTTCTCCAAGGACCCGGGACGGCTATCGGGGCTATGCGACCTGGCCCTCGCGGAGCCAGGAGCGTCCACCGACGCCGCCCTCGCGGGTTTTCACCTTCCGTCGATGGTCCCCGGAGGGAGAACCCCTGTCGGAGGAACTCCGGCGACGGTCCGAGCTGGAACCTCTGGACGCAGAGGCCTCCGACGAGGTCCGGGTACGGCTGGGGTCAGCGAAGATCCTATCCCGCTGATGCCGCCGACTTCTCAACGCTTTGGAGGACATTTTGCCACAGGCCCCACAGATCATTTCTTCATGATCCGGGCCCAGGCAGCGGAGGCAATTATCGTGTGTGTCAGTTAGTGACATATTTCGGTCACACTGACCACACCGCTTGAAACCACTGGCAGCCATCGGGGGAAAAAGGGCTCCTGCGAGGTCAAAGGACCGGGCTGCCAGTGAAAAAACCGAAAACGAAACTGACTAAATCAGAAAAACCGAAAAGAAGAAGAGGACTCGTGACCGGCGTCGCGAGTCCGGGCGGGAAAAAGACCGGCGTCGAAACCGAAGGAAAAAAGAGAAAATTACGAATAAAATCAACTTTTTCGCGGGGACAAGACGGGTACGTCTGTAGGGCTCCGCGGAAAAAAGAAGACTGGCTAAGATGGCACCCTTGGGCGGGAAGGCGACCGCGCATGCGCGCTGCAATTCCCAAAGGCTTTCTTTGAAAGCTGGGGAAAATTGCTCCGCGAGGGCTCCGTCGGCGCCGACGTCACCCATATGTGAGGACTGACTTCCTGCTTGGTCCTGGAGAAGCATCTTTATCTTTTATCTTTATTCATCACTTAATATACCGCCCACACGTAAGTATAAGAGCGGTATATAATGCAAAATCAAAGGCAGCGAAAAGAGGAACCACAACGCCAATAGTCAGACAGGAAAGAACAGGACTGTCCTTAAAAGGGAGGTGTGTAACAACACAGGGACATCACGGGGGGCACGAGGAGGGAGGGTGGCGGGTTTAGGTCAAAGGCAGTGTAGAAGAGACGAGTCTTTAATCGGACTCTGAACTGGCAAAAGAAGGTTCTAAGCAGAGAGCTGGCTGGAGCGAGTTCCAGAGCCTGGGGCCAAGGAAAAAGGCGGCTGAGGACTGTATGGACTCCAGGTGGGCCAGGGTAGGGGAGGGAAGGGACATGCGGGTAGTGTGTATGGACCTAAGAGAACGTTGAGGGGTGTGAAGGCGAACCAGATTGGAGAGGTATTGAGGCACTCCAGTGTGTATCACTCTATGGACAAAAGTGAGGATTTTGTATTGAATCCTGGAAGACAGGGAGCCAGTGGAGATAAATGAGGAGAGGGGTGATGTGGTCTGAGCGGGTGACATAGGTAAGAATACGGGCTGCCATGTTCTGTACTAGTTGAAGCCTATGCAGTTGATAGTGAGGTAGGCCAGCTACGGAGACATTACAATAATCTAGACGGGACACAACAAGGGAGAGGAGCAGGGTAGTCAGGGAGGAGACAGCCTTTGGGAGATGCACCATGCATGCGTGGTCCCCTTTCCGTCCAAGGATGCTAACATGCCTCAGTCTAATGACATAGCTAAGATGGCAAAAAAGAACACCTGTTACCGGTGAGTAACTACATTTTTTCCAGGAACAAGCAGGAAGTCAGTCCTCACATATGGGACTCCCCAGCTACAGGCTACCAAGAACCTGTACACAATGATACGGTGGCCAGGAAAAGTGAGCCGTGAGCTGCAGCAGTTAAGTCCCAACTGAGAGACTCTCGCAAGACCCAAGTGTCCGGCAGAGAACCAGAACTACGGTAGCCTAAACACAGAAGAGTCTGAGGGCAGAATTTGCCTGCACCCTGAAGAGATTATGGAGAATGGCCTGGCCGAAGGCGCTGTTCCATCGGGACTCCCTCTCCAGGTAGTAGTGGGCTGCGAAGGTATGTACCGAAGACCAGCATATTTCCCTAACAGGTTCGGAACGCAGTTTCACTATAGAGGTAGCCATGACTCTGACCCAGTGCGCTGTGATCCGGTGTTCTAATGAGATCCCAGCCTGCTCATAGACCCTGCTCAAAGCAGTCTGCCACCCAAGAGGACAGAGTTCGCTTGGTCACTGAAAGCCCCCGTCAACTGGGGTCATAGGAGACAAAGAGCTGAGGTGCTTTGCGGTAGCCCTAAATCCACTGCAGATAGAAGGACAGGGCCCTCTTACAATCCAGAGTAAAGAGGAGAGTCTCCACCTTGCCAGCATGAGGCCTCGGGAAGAAGGTGGGGAGCATCACCTCCTGGTTGAGGTAGAAGGGGGACACCACCTTTGGGAGAAACATGGGGTGTGTGATGAGCACCACCCTGTTCTTGTAAAACCTTGTGTAGGGAGGCTCTGCTATCAGAACCTGGAGCTCGCTGACTCTGCAAGCCGATGTGAGTGCCACAAGACAACCTTCCAGGAGAGGTACCATAAGTGGCAGGTAGCCAAGGGCTCAAACAGTGGCTTAGTGAGCTGTGAAAGCACCATGCTGAGATCCCACTCTGCCATTGGTGGGCAGATGGGGGGCTTAGTCAACATGAGGCTCCGCAGAAAATGAGAAACATGGGGCTGAGTAGAGAGGGGTTTTCCCTCAACTGAGTGGTGGAGCACTGTGATAGCGCTCAGGAGCACCCTGACTGAGTTGGGCTTCAGTGCAACCTGGGACAGGTGCAGTAGGTACTGGAGTACTATCTGCACCGAGCAGGAGAACGGGTTCGCCTGTCTCTTGGCGTACCACATCAAAACGTGGTGCCACTTAAAGGCATACGCTCTTCTCATGGGGCATTGCTGGAGGCAAGGACCTCCTCTACGTCCCGTGGGAGATCGAAAGTGGCGAGAGCAACCCTTTCAGTAGCCAGGCTGTGAGTAACAGAGACCTCAAGGTTGGGGTGCAGGAGAGAGCCCTCCTCCTGTGACAGACATCCTGAGGTGCAACCCAAGGGAATCGGAATTGCCACAGACAGGTGAAGAAGTAGCGGGAACCAAGGTTACCTGGGCCACCTGGAGGCTATCAGTATCAGTGATGCTCTGTGACTATGGACATTGAAGAGGGTCTTGGCAACGAGTGGTGTTGGTGGGAAGGCACAGAGGCCGCCTTCCGCCCATGGAGCAGAAGCGGAGCAACAGTATGTTGTCTGGGCTGGCAAACAGGTCCATTAGGGGATGCCCCAAAGCCGGAAAAGCTGTGAGGCCACTCTAGGGTCCAGGTGTGGCTGGAGGGCTCTGCTCAGCTTGTCCACCAGGGCATTTTACTGACCCAGGAGATAGATAACTCGCAGAGGCATCCTGTTGCGTGTCATATATGAGCAGAGGGCCACCGCCTTCTGGCATAGGGAATATGACCCTGTACCCCCGCTTGTTCACGTAGAACACTGCAACTTGGCTGTTTATCTGGACCAGCACAGACTGGTATTGCAGCCGGTGGCAGAAGGCTCAGAGGACCAGTTATATCGCCTGGAGTTCCAGAAGGTTGATTTGCAACTGGCATTCCGCATGGGACCAACTGCCTTGTATGTGTTGGAGCCTGAAAAGGTACACCCCTGAGGTGGTTTGGCAGATGTAGCCACCACTGTAAGGAGTTAAAAAATCATCTGGACACCTTTACTCTGTCTCGGAGGTCGCCGGTGGCTTGCGTCCCACTGATCTCTGAGGCACCTCTGAGGCACCACTGAGCAGGCCGCATGTGCAGACGGGCATTTGGGGTCACATGTACAGTGGATGCCATGTGGCCCAGAAGCAGCAGGTAGTGCCTGGCGGAAACATGAGAAGTGCTTTGGAACTGTATGGCCAAGTCCATCAGTCTATGGGTCCTGTCCTCGGGCAAGTAAGCTCTTGCCTGAAGGGTGTCTAGTCTTGCCCCTATAAACTCTAGGTCCTGAGAGGGGAGCAAAGTGGACTTTGCGTAGTTTATGACAAAGCCCAGATGCTGAAGAAGAGAGACAGTGCGAAGAGTGGCCTGTCGGGCCTCCTGGAGTGACTATCCCTGATTAGCCAGTCGTCCAGGTACGAGAAGACAAAAAGCCCCTGATTCCTGAGAAAAGCCACCATCACCACCAGGCATTTTGTGAAAACTCTGGGGGCAGAGGTTAGGCCAAAGGGAAGTACCCTGTACTGAAAATGGTTTCCTCCTACCACAAATCTGAGATATTGTCTGTTTTCTGGATGGATGAGGATGTGAGTATAAGCATCCTTTAGGTCTAAGGAGCATAGCCAGTCTCCCTGCTGGAGGTAGGGCAGCAGTATCCCAAGGTTAAGCATCCTGAACTTTTCCCTCTCCAGAAACTTGTTCAGGTTTCGCAAGTCCAGGATAGGCCTGAGGCCTCCTGTTCTCTTTGGTACTAGGAAGTACCTGGAGTAGAAGCCTTGCCCTTCCAGGTGGTGTGGCACCGGTTCCACCGCCTGTTCCTTTAGAAGACTTGCCAACTCCTGAAGGAGGAGGTCTCTGTGTAGAGGAGGCTCCCCTGGATAGTAGGGGGGGGGGGTAGCTGGTGGAAATGGAGCATATAGCCCTTCTGGACTATGCTCAGTACCCAGGTATCCCCTGTGATGGCTGGCCACCTGTAGGTGTACAGGGTCAGCCCACCCCCAGTGCTGAGTGGAGCCACCAGCGGAGGAGAGGCTATGCTGTGGCAGTCAAACTCCCGCTCCCTGCTGTGCAGGAGCCGGAGCTGGTGGCTTGGGGGTCTTCTGCCTACGGGGCCCATGCCCCTGCCCCTTGGCCTGCTGGCCCTGTTGGGGAGCTGGAGAGGCCTGATACTGAGGGTAGGTTTTGTAGGCAGCACCCTTCCTCGGGAAAAAGGGCTTCTTTCCCGAGCCCTTCTTTTTGTGAGAAGGGGCAGATGTTCTTCTGGACAGTCTTGTCCTGGTGAGCGTCTCGGTCTCAATTTCTGCAGCCTTCTCAGTCATGGGCTTGCCGAAGAGGTTGTCACCTCGGCAGGGGACATCGATCAACTTGTCCTGCACCCATGACTCCAGGTCCGATGACTGTAGCCAGGCCTGATGGCGTGCACCGATGCCGGCCGCGGCTACCGGGGCTGAAGCCTCAAAGCCATTATAGGCTGCTCGAGAGATAAACTTCGAGCACTCTCGGATCCCTGTAGACAAGGCTTTGAATCTCTGCAAGGGTACCTCGGAGAGGCCAGCCGAGAACCCGGCAATCTCCTTTGCCAGGTCCCGTAAGTACATGCCCATGTACAGCTGGTAAGTCTGGACACAGCAAGAGAGCATAGAGCCCTGGAAGCACTTTCTACCGAGGGCATCTAGGTTCCAGGCCTCCCGGCCAGGAGGCACCGAGGAGTGCATCTTCTGACTTTTAAGCTGGTGCATGGCCAATTCCACAACCATGGAGTTGTGCGGTAGCTGCGCCTTTTGGAACCCAGGGCTCTTACGGACCTGATAAATGAAATCGACCCATTTACTCAGAACCGGTGCCGAGGCCGGTGCCTCCCACATACGGAAGAGCAGTTGATCCTGCATTGGAGGAACCGGAACCGTAAAGGCTTCCTTCGGAGGAAAAATCATACTGGAGGGCATCGAGCTCTTCGGCTCGAGGTTCCTCCTCGGTGTCCACAGGGAATGCCAAAGCCTTGACCATGTCCCTGACAAAATCCGAGAACCGGGTATCCTCCGGGGGGGGGGGGGGGGGATCTGCTCCGAGGCTCGAACTCCAGGGAGTCCGATGGGACGCACCGGGTCCAGAAGGTGTCAGGAGACTCGTCGTCCTCCGTCTCCCATGCCGACTCCTCCGAGGATGCCACCCGCCCCAACGCCGAGGGCACCAGCGACGACGACCTCAGCTCCAAATGGGAGGTCGAGGGAGACCGTGGCCGAGGATCAACTTGAGACTTGACTGACTCAAGGATCAGCTCGGCCTCCGGGGTCGACTTAGACGTCGAGGTCCTGGTGGTCGGGGCAGATGCACCGGTCAGACCGGCGATCAGTACCCGCTGCTGCTCCATGAAGGCAGCCAGGCTGCTCTCCAGGGCCGTCAGCCTGAGTCCGAGCTCAGGAAACTCCACAGCTGACTCGGGCCCCGACGGCATCGGGCCTGACGTCGGTTCTCCCGGGGGAGAGTCCACAAGGACAACAGATGTTACCTGACTCGGGGATTCTGGCTCCAGGCGAGGTTGCTTGGTCAGCCACTCCGAGAGCCTGGGACGGCAGTCAGGGCTGTGCGACCTGGCCCTCGAGGATCCAGGTGCCTCCACTGATGCCGCCCTCATGAGCTTCTTCTTCCTTTTGTGCTCCCGGGTGGGAGACCCCCTCTCAGAGGACCCACGACGCCGCTCGGGGTCAGACTCCTGAGATGTCGAGGCCTCTGACGAAGTCCAGGCCCGGCCGGACGCAGACTCTGAAAAAATTCTTTCACGTTTATGCTGACGGCTCCGAAGCGCCTTCAACGACATCTTGCCGCACAGGCCACAGACCAGCGGGTCATGGTCGGGCCCGAGACATTGGAGGCAGCAGTCATGTGTATTGGTGAGAGACATAAGTTTCTTACAACGATCACATTTTTTAAACCCGCTGGCAGCCATCGGGGGAAAAAGTGCCCCTGCAAGGTCAAAAGACCTGGCTGCCAGTGAAAATAACAAAAAAGGCGCGAACGCTAGTCACGAAGGACAAAAACCGAAAAAGAAATTCCGGACTCGATACTGGTGTACCGAGCCTAGGCGGGAAGGGGAACTGGCATCGAACCGGATAAAGAAACACGAAAATCGCCGAAAAATATCAACTTTTTCCCGGGTGACACGAACTCACGTCCATTGGGCTCCGCGGAAAAAGAAAGACGGAGCAAGATGGCACCCTTGGGCAGGAAGGGGACTGCACATGCGCGCTGCATTCCCAAAGGCTTTCTTTGAAAGCTGGGGAAATGCTCCGCACGAGGCTCCGTCGGCACCGACATCACCCATATGTGAGGACTGACTTCCTGCTTTGTCCTGGAGAAGCAGAGTTCCAAGGGAGAGTATCTTGAACTTCTCCGTCACCAGGAATCTGATCAGGTCCCGGAGGTCTAGGATGAGCCTGAGGGCTCCTGTTTGTTTGGGAACAAGGAAATATCTGGAGTAGAAGCCTTTGCCCCAGAGGTGTTTGGGCACTGGTTCTACTGCCTTGTCCTTGAGGAGGCCTGCGAGCTCTGGGAGGAGCAGAGCCTGGTGAAGGAGAGGCCTGATCGGTTCTCTTGGAAAGTAAGAGGGTGACATCTGTTGCAGGAGGAGGAGGTAACCCTCCCTGACAACTTGCTGTACCCAGGAATCGTTGGTGATAGAGGACCACCTGTGGGCAAACAGAGCCATATGCCCCCCCCCCCACTGTGGACAGTAAGGGACCTTTTGGGGGGGGGGGGGGAGGGAGGTCATGCCCAAGGAGTCAAAAACTCCCTTCAGGCTGGGCTGGAGCTGGCATCTTGTCTTAGGGGTCTTCTGCTTCTGGGGGCCATGCCCTTGTCCCTTGAGCTGCTGGCCTTGCTGCGGAGAAGAGAAGGCTTGGAACTGTGGGGCATTGCCAAAACCCCCCCTTTTTCCTCAGGAAGGAGGACTTCTTCCCCGGGCCCTTCTTATGGGGGATGCACTGTGGTCTTTTTGAAGAGTATGGTCATTGTCAGGAACTCAGTCTGTATTTCAGCCACTTTGTCTGCCATGGGTTTCCCGAAGAGAGTCTCTCCGATACAGCAGACATCGATGAGTTTGTCCTGAACCCATTGTTTGTAGTCAGACAACTGCAGCTAGGGCTGGCATCAGGCCTTGTTGCCCACGGTGGCTATTCTGGCTGAGGAGTCGAAGTCATCGTATGCTGCTCAAGATAAGAACTTTGAGCACTCCTTGACTGCTGAGGCCAGTGACTTGAACCGATAGGTTCTCCACTGACGCCTGCAGAGAAGCTGGCGAGCGCCCTCACCAGTTCCTTGAGAAGTACAATTGGTAGGATTGGACTTGGCACGCAAGCATCAACCCCATGAAAGGCCTTTCGGCAGAGGGCAATAAGAGTCTATGCTTCCCTATTGGGGAGCTTCGAGGAATAGGTCTTTTGGCATTTGAGTCTGTGCATAGCGGACTTGACGATCTTCGAGTTGTGTGGGAGTTGTTTTTTCTAGAACCCAGGGCTTCGGTGGACTCGGTACATGGAGTTGAGCCATCTGCTTACTATGGGCACCAACATTGGTGTTTCCCACATATGGAGGAGGAAAAGCTCAAGGAATACCAGGTCGGGCACTGTGAGGGCCTCTTTCGGAGGGGCCTTATACTGGAGAATCTCGTTTCTCTGTGCGGGGGTCCTCCTCCACTTCGGTCTCGACAGCAAGCACCTTAGCCATGTCCCGCACAAAGTCGAGGAAGGCAATGTCCTCGGATGGGAAATAGCACCAGGACCCCATGGGAGATGGGTCCGAAGGCATGTTTCGGTGTTAGAAACATAGAAACATGATGACAGAAAAAGACCACAAGGCCCATCTAGTCTGTCCTTCCATAACAACAACTACAACAGTCCACTTTTTACCTTTAGAGATCCTCTGTGTTGGTCCCATGCTTTTTTGAATTCAGTTACTGTCCTCATCTCTACCACCTCCACTGGGAGACTATTCCACGGATCCACTACTCTTTCCGTAAAGAAATATTTCCGCATATCACTCCTGAATCTATCTCCCTTCACCCTCATCCCATGTCCCCTCGTCGCAGAACTTGCTTTCAATTGAAAGAGGCTCTCTCCCTGAACATTTATGCCACGGAGGTATTTAAACATCTCAATCATATCACCTCTATCCCGCCTTTCCTCTAAGGTGTACATATTAAGATCCTTAAGTCTGTCCTCATATGCTTTATAATGAAGACCACTAATCATCTTAGTAGCAACCCTCTGTACCGACTCCATCCTGTTCACATCCTTTTGAAGGTGCGGTCTCCAGAATTGCACACCATACTCCAAATGAGGTCGCACCAAAGACTTATACAGAGGCATTATCACCTCCTTTTTTCTGCTAGCCATTCCTCTCCGTATGCACCCAAGCATCCTTCTAGCTTTTGCCGTCGCCTTTTCTACCTGTTTAGCTACTTTAAGATCATCGGACACAACTACGCCTAGGTCCCGCTCTTCTTTAGTGGACAAAAGTACTTCACCTCCTATGCTGTATTGCTCCCTTGGATTGCTGCAGCCCAAATGCATGACCTTACATTTTTTAACATTAAATCCCAGCTGCCAAATTCTAGACCATTCTTCAAGCTTAGCTAGATCCCTCCTCATGTTATCTACACCTTCCTGGGTGTCTACTTTATTGCAGATTTTGGTATCATCTGCAAAGAGGCAAACCTTACCCGACAGCCCTTCCGCTATATCACTAACAAAGATGTTAAAAAGAATCGGACCAAGGACAGATCCCTGGGGCACACCACTGGTAACATCCTTCTCCTCAGAGTGAGCTCCATTTACTTGTACTCTTTGTCGCCTCCCACCCAACCAATTTCTAACCCAAGCAGTAACTTTAGGGTCCATCCCTAGGGTGCTCAGTTTGTTTATAAGTCGCCTGTGAGGAACAGTGTCAAAGGCTTTACTGAAATCTAAATACACCACATCTAGAGCTCTCCCTCGGTCCAACTCCCTGGTCACCCAGTCAAAGAAATCAGTCTGGGGACTGCTTGTCCTCAGTATCCCAATCAGACAGTCTGAGACCCCTCAGATCTCGCGGTCGAGGCCTGGGCCCTGAGGCCTCCACAGGATCTGCGGTCTGAACTGTGGGCACTGGTTGGGGAGGACCAGAGCCGGAGGAACGGGACTGGGATCTCGTCCTCTGCTGATGTATCTGGTGGTGCTTGAGGATCAGCTCGACTTCCGGGTAAGCCCTCAATGTCGAGGGTCCGGTCGTTAGCACAGATGAACCAGAGAAACAGGACATGAATGCCCACTGCTGGGCCATGAAGGCAGAGATACTGTGCACCATCCTGGTTTCCATGCCAGTTGGCTCCGCAGCCTTTGATGCGGGCACCAAAGGCTTTGGGCCCAGCATCGGTTCTGTCGAGGGGGAGTCCTCGACGAGGATGGCCTTGCATGTCTGAGACCAGTCACCAGCTGTCGACATCTCCTTCCGGGGCAGCTTGTGAGGCCGCACCCTTTCTGACCCCTTGGACTCGCACCTGGGGAAGTGGGGTCTGGAATGGGATTTCCCCGATTTCCAAGACCTGTCCTCTGGGGTGGTCTTTGAGGGTTCTGACTTCTTGTGTTCCACCCTCCAGGGATTTTCCCTCGGAGGACCCGCGACCTCTTGACTCAGAGGTGGCCCTGTAATCACGGGGCACCGAGGTACTGGAGAGGGCCCTGGAGCGCGGTGTCGCCGGACACTCTGGCGCAGAGTCACACTTGTGAAAAATCTTTTCCTGTTGTAGCTGATGGCTCTTGATGGCCTTTGCGGCCATCGCCTTGCAAAGTTTGCAGTCACAAGTTGTCATGGTCCGGCTCAAGACAGTGGAGGCAGCAGCCATGTGGATCGGTGAGGGACATCATCTTACCGCACTGATCACATTTTTTGAAACCGCTAGAGGCAATTGGGAAAAAGGGGGCCCTATCACCCGGGCCTGTGGCCAAAAAGGGCGCAAAGCGCCGGTTGAGGAACATCTTGAGAAAAACAAAAGAAAAAAGGGGAAAACCCGAGGAGTGGCGGGGAGGGGGAGGGGGGGGGAAACCAGAACATGTACCAGATAAAACAAGACGAGAAAAGGCACTTTTTCAGGGGAAACTGGACAGACATCTGAAGGGCTCTTTGAAAAAAGTTGACCGGGGCAAGATAGCACCCTTGGGCAGGAGGAGGACCACACATGCATGGTGCATCCCCCAAAGGCTTTCTTTGAAAGCTGAGGAGATGCTTCCGAGAGGGCTCTGTCAACGTTGACATCACCCATATGTGAGGACCGACTTCCTGCTTGTTCCCAGAGAAACGCATGTGGTCTAGGGAAAAAAAAATCTGTAGGATTACGGACTGGTTTAGATGGAAAGAGGAAACATCCTTCGGGAGGAAATGTGGATGTGTATGAAGAACCACCCTGTCATGGTGGAACAGCATATAGGGGGAGATCCGCCACTACAGCATGCAACTCACTGATGCAGCGAGCTGAAGTGAGGGCAATAAGGAAGATGACCTTCCAAGATAGAAAACTTCAATGAAGTGGTGGCTAAGGGTTCGAAAGGTGGCTTCTGAAGTTGCATCAAACCACATTCAGATCTCAGACCACTTGAGGTGACTTAATGGGTGGCTTGGACATCAGGAGACCCAGCATGAAGCATCATACTAAGGGGTGTGAGGAGACAGGCTGTCCATCCACTAGTCTATGCGAAGACACAATGGCACTAAGGTCAACTCTCACTGAGTTAGTCTTAAGACCTGTCAAGAATAAGTGGAGGAGAAATTGTAGGAGTGACTCCACCGGGCAAGAAAAAGTGTCAATATCTCTTGGGGAGCACCAGAGGGCAAACAGACACCATTTGAAGGCATAAGATTGCCTGGTGGAATCCTTATGAGATACAAGAAGGACCTCCTTGACCCCTGTGGTAAGTCAAAATTGGTAAACATTAGCCCCTCAGCAGCCATGCTGCCAGGGATAGGGAGTGAAGATTGGGATGGAGGAGCATTCCGTGGTCCTGAAAGAGGAGGTCGAAACACATCCCAGGTTCAGTGGCTGAGTCCGCGCAAGACTAAGAAGCAGAGGAAACCATGGTTGACAGGGCCAGAAGGGGCCTCTGAGAATTATCGAACCCCTGTCGGCCTGTAGTTTGAACAGCATTTTGGGTTATCAAGGAGATGGGAGGGAATGCGTATAGCAGTCTGTGTCCCCAATGGAGAAGGAGGGTGTCTGGGGCCAGAGTGATGGAACCCTGGAGCAGAAGAGTGGAAACTGTGTGCTTTGCAGAGTGGCAAAAAGATCTATGAGTGGAGTTCCCCATGTTTGGCAGATCCAAGCAGACATCTCCCAATGCAAGGTCCATTTGAGTGGATGAAGGATATGGCTTAGCCTGTCTGCTAAGACATTGAGTTCGCCCAGGAGATACACCACTCTGAGGTGAATGTGATGAGAGATGGCAAAGGACCATAGGCGAATTGCTAACTTGCAGAGAGGACAGGATCCTGTTCCCCCTCTTTTCTTCACGTAGAACATGACAACTTGGTTGTCCATCCTGACTAGAACAGGTTGCCCCGAAAGTTGGGGTTGAAGACCATTTGTCAGTGACCACAGTTCCAGCAGATTGACCTGCAGGGCAGATCCCTGTGGTGTCCACAGCCCCTGTATGGTCAAGTCGTCCAGATGCGCCCCCCCCCCCCCCAACTCAGCTTGGAAGCATCCATCTTCAGGGGGGCATTGAGGTGGAGAAATCTGAAAAAGTGAGCAGATGAGTAGGTTTTGTGGGGATCACCACCACTGAAGGGACTTGATCAGTTGAGGGGTGATAAGGATCTTGTCTCTGAGATACCCCTTCACTTGTGTCCATTGAGAAAACAGAGTCCATTGCACTTGTCGCATGTGTAATCAAGCGTAGGGGACAACATGGACCGTGGAGGCCATGTGTCCTAATAGTCGTAGCATCTTTCGAGCTGTTACTCGGCTTTGCTTCTGTACCCTTTTTGCCAGCTTGATGAGGCAGGCAGGCATTTTTGTGGGAGGAAAGCTCGGGCCTGTTGAGTGTCTAAGAGTGCTCCAATGAACTCCAGTCATTGGGTTGGAGTGAAGTGCAACTTTGGGAAGTTTATGACAAAGCCCAGGTGTTGCAGCATCTAATGGTGCAATGAAGGGAGAGTTTTACCTCTTGGGGCGTCTCCCCTGATAGCCAATCTTCTAAGTAAGGAAAGATGAATACCCCCAAGGTACGTAGGTAAGCAGTGATGACTGTCATGCATTTTGTGAAGACCCTTGGGGCAGAAGCTAAACCGAAGGGGGGAACCCGGCATTGATAATGGCTTCCTTGAAACATGAAGTGCAGATACTGTATGTGCAAGGGATGGATCAGAAAATGCGTGTAGGCCTCTTTTAGGTCTAGAGAACATAGACAATTGCGTCTCTGGAGGTATGGTAGAAGAGTTTCTAGGGAAATCATTTTGAATTTCTTTCAAACCATGAACTTGTTAGGCCTCCAAGATGGGCCTGAATCCTACTGTTTTCTTTGGAATGAGAAAATATGGATAGTAGAAGTCCATCTTTTCTTGAGGAGGCGGCACTGTTTCTATTGCACCCTGGGACAACAAGGTGGTCGCCTCTTCTTTTAAGAGAGTGCTTTGAAGAAGTTGTGTATGATTTTTCCCTGTGAAGCTGGTGTGGGGTAAGGCTTTGAAGTGAAGTTGATAACCCCCTTGGACAATCTGGAGTGTCTACTGCTCTGATGTTATAAGGTGCCACCTGTGGGCGTAGTGACAAAGTCTGTCTGCTATGTGGAGGGGATGGGGGATCTCCAAGGGCAGAGTGGCAATGCTCTCTAGGAAGGAGTCAAAAACCAAGTGCAGGTTGTGCCTGTGCAGCTGGTTGAGGCTTAGGAGCCTTGGGCTTCTTAGGTTGGCGAGGCCCTGCTGCCTCTGCTGAGGATGCTGAGGTTGATAGGCAGCAGAAGGTGGGTAAGAAAGATATTATCTCTTCTTCTTAGAATAGACAGATTTCATGGGAAGAGCATTCCTCTTGGATGGGTCAGCTGTTTTCCTGGAAAGCACAGTTACTTACCTGTAACAGGTGATCTCTGGGAACAGCAGGAAGGAGAAATTTCACTTACCGTTAATTTCCTTTCCTGGAATACTGCTAGACCAGTCCAGACAAACAGGTTATGCACCCCTGCCAGCAGATCTTGGAGACAGAGAATTCTACCAGAGCTCTGATAGGCTGGAGCCTGGTGATATAACCCTACCCCTAGGGGTCTCCCTCAGTTACGTCTACAAGCTAATGCAACATGAACTGTAACATCACCCCAGAGGGTCTCAAGTGAACTATATACAAGGGAGCCGAAGAACAGTATCCACCTACGAACCCATGGACTGCCCAGGGCGAGGCATACAGGCAAAGAGAAGAACCGCGGTCGGCGGCTGCACCGCACCAGCGGCACTCCAACAGACAGCAGGGCGGGTCCTGAACTGGTCTAGCAGTATTCCAGGAAAGGAAATTAACGGTAAGTGAAATTTCTCCTTCCAGTTCATACTGCTAGACCAGTCCAGACAAACGGGCAGTACCCAAGCTACCTGCTTTCAAGGGGGGGCAAGGCCGCCGACAGCTCAGCAACTCCAAAACGGACCGCCTGATGGGCATGAACGTCCCACCTATAATGACCGACAAAGGTGGACAGCGACGACGCCCGGCAAATATCAAGACCTCCCGGCCCACGAAGCTGTTTGCGCCCGAGTGGAGTGAGCACGGAGACCTGGTGGAGCTGGCTCTCCCAGAAGAAGGTATGCCGCCTCAATAGCCTCCCTAACCCATCTAGAAATGGTAGATTTGGAGGCTGCGGATCCCCGACGAGGACCCGCGAACAAGACAGAAGAGGAACAGTCATACGGAAAGGTTTCGTGACCCTCAGACACCGAAAAAGAACCTTCTCAAGGTCCACCGCCCGCAACGGAGACCGACCACCGTCACACTGCGCCTTTGGAAAAGACGGAAAGAAAAGAGGCTGGTTAACAGTGAATGGTGTCAGCACCTTTGGGCAAAAAGGAAGGGACAGTTCGCAGAGAAACGCCTTCTGAGGAAAATGAGAGATAGGGATCTCGACATGAGAGAGCCTGGCGCTCAGAAATACGGCGTGCCGAAGTTATGGCCACCAAGAAGACTGCCTTCAGAGCCAAATCTTTAAGAGAACAGGCCCTCAGAGGCTCAAAGGGAGGAGCAACAAGGGCACAGAGGACAAGCGCGAGAGCCTACGCCGGCACAGGCGAACGTAGAGGAGGCCGGAAGGCCCTAACTCCGCGGAGGAAGCGAGACACGTCCGAATGCGAAGCTATCGATCGCTCCGCAATAGGACCACGAAAACAAGTTAAACGGCCACTTGCACTCACAAGGAACCGAGTGCTAATTCCTTATCCACTCCAGCCGGTAAAAAGGACAGGATGTCTGGGACACCGCAACTCCAGGGAGAGAGGTTAGTTCGCGAACACCAACCGTCAATAGACGCCAAACCCGAGCGTAAGCCAGCGACGTAGAAGACCACCGCGCCGTGAGAAGTGCCACGACCACGCTAGGCGAATAGCCGTAGCGAGCAAACCGGTGGCGTTCAATAGCCAGGCCGTAAGCGAGTAAGGAGCCGGGTCTTCCATCTCCACTGGTCCCTGAATTAGAAGGCCGCGAAACGCCTCGAGGCGGAGTGGCGACGCTCGAGACAGACGGAAGAGATCCGCATACCATGGTCCGCGAGGCTAATTCGGAGCCAGCAGGAGCACTGGGCCGCGATGGTCTCGGAGCCGCTAGAGAACCATGCATATCATGGATCAGGGAGGGAAAAACATACAGGAGAAGATGAGTCGGTCACGGCTGAGAGAGAGCATCTATGCCGTGCACTCCCTTGTCCCTCCAATGACTGAAGTACAGCGAAGCCTTGGCAGTCTGCGCTGTAGCCATTAGAACCATGGTCGGTAGTCCCCACAGGTGAACAATGGACTGGAACGCATCCGGCTGCAGAGCCCAGCCCCCAGAGAGTGCTGGCTGAGAAAATCGGCTTTCACATTGTCCATGCCTGCGATGTGCTGCGCCGATAGCCTGAAGATGTTTCTCCGCCCATGGGAGGAGGAAAACGCCTTTCCTGTGAGACACCCGGACATTTCGCGCCGCCTAGACGGCTTAGGTAAGCAACCGTCGTGGTGTCGGACAAGATCCGAACCGCACGCCGCCGCAAAAGAGGCTGAAACTGAAGAAGGGCTAAGCACACTTTCCGCGTCTCGAGACGATTGATAGACCATTGGGCTTCGCGAGGTGACCAACTCCCCTGCGCCGAGGCTAAGCCACAAGGCGCTCCCCAACCGGAGAGGTTGGCGACTGGCGTCACCAAGATGCAGCGCAGAGACTCCAGAGGGACCCCCTGCAGAAGATTGTGTGCCTGAAGCCACCAGCGGAGGCTGCGGCGCACCGGCGGAAGCAGAGGCAACCGGATTCGATAACTCTCCGATAGCGGCGACCAACGAGATAGAAGCGCCGACTGCAAGCAGCGCATGTGCGCTCTTGCCCACGGAACGAGGGCTATTGTTGCTGCCATGGACCCCAAGAGTGGAAGGTAGCCCCAAGTCCGAGGCGCCACTTGATCCAAGCAGCAGCGGAGCTGAAGAGAGATCTTCTGAAAGCGTTCCTGAGGTAGAAACACCCGTCCCTGACGAGTGTCGAACCAAGCCCCTAGAAAAATCCAGGACCTGAAGCATCCCAAAATAGACAGAGTAACGGCCCAGTCCTCCTTCCAACGGTGGACCGGGACGAATGGCATCTCAACGCTGGAGCCTTTAAACGAAGCAACATCCGCTGCCCATTGACGCAGGCAGAGCCATCTCCGAGCTACCGACACCGGTGCTAGGAAGCGAGCTGAGAGCCGCAAGAGATCACAGAAAGCCTCTGCCCGGAATGCAGCGATGGATTCTAAATGAACCAACTCGGGAACACCTGGAAGCTGCTGAATCCATCGAAGGGAGGCCCGAGCTGCTAGACCTCAGCACACCCCTGCAGGAAGGAAATAGCGTGCCAAGGAAAAATCCGTCTTTAGCAGACTCCCAACTCTCTAGGTCTTGTTGGTCGCGGAGTGCCGCTCTGCCCTCAACCGGAAGTGTGGTATTCCTAGTGACCCTGGTCATAATGCATCAACTGTCGGGTATGCCAGCCAACGGTCCAAGTCAGAGGGAGACCAAGGGTATAACTGACCAATACCGCGTGCCCGACGAATGCCCTGGAAAATGGGATCCGGCTGCAACCGGATTTGAGAAGCCCGAGGATCAGGCGTGTCGGCTAGGAGCAGCGACTGCATCACCTGAGTGATTAGAGCCGGCAACTCCTCTTTCCGAAAAAGGCTGAGAACTGTCAGCGAAGAAAACAGACGGAGAACATTCCCCATCTTCTTACTCGAACGAGTCAAGGCTGACCTCTGAAGATTTAAAGTCTTCTTGAATATCCATAGTACCCCGCCAGGCACATGCAACGCTCCTAGGAGGACGTACTGCTCTAAGGTCTGAGGACTTACGGGACCACTTGCGAGACCACGCCATATCCTTGCCTGCTACTGGGTGGGTGTTGGAGATATACCAAAAGACTCCAAACGCCACAGGTGTCATGCCAGATGGAAGAGTGTGAGGAACGCACTGTCAGTCAAGGCTGCTTTGGCTTCCAGCGGATGTGGAAGCGAAATGGGAGCTGACTGAGTCCTTTCCCGCAGGAATATCCTGCAGCAGGGGCTCCGAGGAGGGAGGAGATAAGGTGCTGATGATCCCATCTAGCAGCACAGTGGGAATGGGGGAAGAGTCTCCCGGATGCAGCGTGCAGGTGGAACACAAGCAATCTATTAATTCCCCCTTCGGCTTATGACATATCACATATAATACAGCCAGAGAAACAAGCATTGCAGAGACAAACCACCTTTTCTCCTTTTTTTTTTTATTATTTTTTTTTTGTTTGTTTTTGGTGTTTAAAACAAAAATCAAGGTAGGCTCAGGGAAACAGAAGACTCTTCAAGAAAAGGATTTTGAAACTCCCCGTATCTGCACAGCATGTTTAAATGTGTGGAAACTGCTGTCCAGAGCTGTTCCCTCCAAAAAGAAACACTGAAGAGAAAAACAAAACAGCCGCTGGCACAGAAAAACTGTCAGGTATTCACTGAGCTGATAAGGAAACTGTCAGTCATTCACTGTGCTGGTACAGAGAAACTGTCAAAGGCAGGGTAAGTCTGAAAGTAGGGAAAATAGAGTTTGATCCCTCCGCAGCCACTCAGACTTTCATGGCAGGGGCTGAAAGGTGTTTCTGGGGAGGGATGGAGAAGCCCAAACCCAGCTGTACTGAAGATTACAGTGAGTAAGCCTTTTTAGGCCGAGCCCAAAACAGTCAGTATCCAAAACACTGACTGAAAAGTCCAATCAAACGGTATATTGAATAAGACAGGTACAATATTCCGGTAAGACTTACAAAGTAACTCGGCTGCAGATTGTGGATTAAAAATTTAAAGTAAGAACTTCAAAACACAGAGGCAGCCGGTCCGGATGCAGTTGAAATCAACCCAGGGCAGCTGAAGCAAGTAAGAAAAAAACAGTCTACTTACAGGTTTCTTTCAGAAAATGATACCTGAACCTCCAGGGGATGTCCAAGACCCCGTGGCAAAGACTCAGAGCTGCGTAAAGCCAATCGGGCGCTCCACTGAAACCAGGCTCAGGAGTTCCCAAGTTTACCTGGGGAATCAAGTCGCTGGGGGAAGAGCACAGCTGATGCTTGAGGTCCTTTAGTTTCTTCTGACAGCCTATGCAGCGTAAACCTGAATAAGGCATAGGGAGAACTAAAAAAAAAAAAAACCTCTGCTTTGTAGGAACAGCCATTTAACAATCTTCCCCATAATAGGTAATGCCACAGCTAGCCTTCTTTGTTGGGCACAGTGGGGATTGAACCCATGATCCCTGCACCATTGGTCAGTGTCTTAACCATTGTACTGTGGCTCTGAATTGCATCCTGTTCTCTATTCATGCCTTTCCTACTTTTTATTTATTATGTTAATACATAGCCAGAGAGAAAAGAACCCCTCCACAACTCACAGCTACCAAGTGCTGTGGAAAAACACACAGCTATAGCGTTGCTAGAAAGCAAGTAGAGAAGGAATCTGGCTTCCCGCCAAAAACCGGGGCTCATTAGCTATTCAAAATGGCCACCGGCAAAAAGAAACCTCAAAAAGAGTGAATTAAAACCCCCAAAAGCTAAGGAATTAACTTAAAAAGTCTAAGGACAAGGTGGGAGGGTTGCAGGCATGAGAAAAATGTCTAAAATCGCTGAAAAATCAATAAAAATAAATCGAGTCACCACAGAGCTGCAGACATCAGTGGGAGAAAGACAATTTCTGTACTCACAGTACCGAAAGTGCAGAGAAGCCACGGACCGCTGCTCAGCCCACTGCCAGCTGCCTCACCACTAAAATCAGCCCCAGGGACTGGATTTTAGGAGGCTTACCATCCAGCTAAATAGTCCTCTTGACTAGTGCTGGGGAGTCTTCACATCAGCGATCTCTACTGTGACAGGACACAGGAGCTCAGCTGGAAAACATCCTGGTGCTCAGATAAGTACACTGGCAACTACAGGGTATAATCTCTCCAAAAGAAATCACAAAGAAATAAATCATTTTAAATGTTTTTGAAGGAGCAAAAAAACCAAAGCATCCAGATTTGCTGGAGACAGAGAAAAACTGAGGGAGACCCCTAGGGGTAGGATTATATCACCAGGCTCCAGCCTATCAGAGCTCTGGTAGAATTCTCTGTCTCCAAGATCTGCTGGCAGGGGTGCATAACCTATTTGTCTGGACTGGTCTAGCAGTATGAACTGGAATAAGTCTTCACATATGGGTACGTCGGTACTGACGGAGCCTGCGCGGGAACGCTCCCCAGCGTCCAATAAGAAAGCTTTTGGGAGCATCCCACAGCGCCTGCGTGCTGCCTTCCCGCCTTTCCAAAATGCCTCTCCTCAGTTGAGTTTCAAAGCTGAGAGAGAGGAAAGGAAAGATAGATAGAGAGATACAACTCCTAGGGGAGGTGGGTGGGTTGTGAAGACTTATTCCTGCTGTTCCCAGAGATCACCTGTTACAGGTAAGTAACTGTGCTATCTCCAGGAACAAGCAGGAATGAGTCTTCACATATGGGGACTCCCAAGCTAAGATGCCTGGAGTCCCAAGCTTGTCATAGATTGGAACATGCTATACCTAATAACACCAGGCATCCTAAGGATGGAGGGTAGGAGTTGAAAAGAGAAAGGTGCTGTGGAAAACAGCTTAACCTAGCATAGGACTGCAGGCAAGGAGTCCATGTGCGGATGATAATTGTCATCAATGATATTGAAATGAAATATTGCAATATGGACCTCCCCTAACAGGATTTCACAGAAGTATGGAGGTTCATGGGATCTACTGGGGAACCCAGTAGAGGAACCTCGAAGAGGACCTCACTGTAAAGTGGAGGTAATAAACCTGTAGGAAAAACAGTGAAGGTCAGCATCCTGAAAGGTAACAGGTAACCCCAGTAGAAAACTGGGGTAGTACAAAAACGGTGGGCCTTCAGCGGAAGGCTTTATGACAAAAAACGAACTCTTTTGGCGGCAGAGTGGCTCACTCTTAGGAGCAAAAAGAGAAAGGCTAACCGATTTGGACAAACAGGCACAGTCCTTGAGGGGAGAAAGGATATGGGAACCCCTTGTATCCCAAAAAGAGAGGACAAATGCCTGAGGCGTTAAAGCCTGTGATTAACTGAAAATCCGCAATGTCTCTCCTAACTGGGGTAAGCTAGGAGAGATATTGGAGCATGGAGAGCTTCACAGGTACCTAAACCCTAAGGTTATGGTATGAAAGTTGTTGACTACCACAGGAGTGGTTGTGTGTGTAGGATCCCAAACCTGCTGGATAGCATAGGTATGGGTAAAGCCCATATGTCAGAATCATATAGCTATATGAGCAGAGACAGTCAGATAGATAAGTATGTGGATACACATCTATCTATAATAAAATATCTCAACAGATACATATAGATATATAGACAGACATATAAGAATATATCTATAGATATGGAAGGGCATAAAATACACACAAAAGATAGATATGAATATGTAGACTTATATATGGGTGTCTGCAATTAAGCAGACAGAGATATGCTTACAGCAGGGCATTCACATAGGATATGTGGAGAGGAAAGATTCATCTAATAACAAGGGGGTGGAACCTACTTGAGAAGATATATAGAGAATCTATTCCTCCTGGTTATGATCTGCCAGGATGCTAGCTAGTGAAATAACCAGGACGGTTACGTGAAAAACAGAGGATAATATCAGTCTGCAGCCAACAAGTCCCGAGTCTTCCAGAACTCTAGCATGGTAAGTGGACAGAAGATGCATACAGATGAGATACCCTGTTGACCTGCTTAAGGGCAAAAGGTATCATGCGTTCTTACCATGAGGACGAGCTGCAAGGAGAAAGAGCATATCCCCGATTGGGAATACTATGGACCAAAGCAGGGAATTGGCAACTCCTTAAGCTTTCACGTAAGAGAAGGCCTATGTCCTTTATGTCAAAAAGGAGATAGTAAAAAAAGGGAGAACCCTTCTAGTCATGGGATACATTTTATTTATTTATTTATTTATTTAACAGTTGCTTATATACCGCTACCTTCCACAGATCAGGTGCGGTTTACAGTGAACAAGGAATGAACAGATTTACAAGTCTGTTTTACATGAAACATTAATTAACTAGGTACAATTTTGCTAAATACATTAAACATGAATGGACTAAATATGGTAAATAATTTGTTAAATAACAATCAAACTATTTACATATTTTGAACTATTACATATATCTATTTACAAGATTTACAAGTAGTTATTTAATCGACTTTAATTGTAGTTAGGTAGGAGAATTGGAGTTGGTGTACCCTAGGTCGCTATTAACCATTACCTGTTAGAGGTAAGGTATTTTCAAGTGTGCCAAAATGGGAGATGAATAGATATGTTTTTAATTTCTTGCGGAGTTCCTTTGCATCGTTTAATGCCCTTATTTCTTCGGGGAGGGAGTTCCATAGGGTGGGAGCTGCATGTGAAAACGCATTTTTATTAGTAGTTTTTTTAGTAGTTGTGAAATCTTTCGGGATCCTAATTTTATTCGTGTGGCCTCTCCGTAGCGTAGTTTGGGATGTGTCTTTAGTGATAAGTTTTGTTAAGGGGACTGGGGCCATTGTATTTAGTGTCTTAAATGTAGTGATAATCAATTTGTGATTTATTCTGGATTGAATTGGGAGCCAGTGAAGGTTTGCTAGTATAGGGGTAATGTGTTCAAATGGTGGAACCTTCATTACAATTCTTGCTGCTGCATTTTGGGCAAGTTGGAGTCTTTTAATGTTTTGTTTTGTTGTTCCTAGTAGGGTGAGATTTGCGAAATCAAAGTGTGGTGTGATGATGGCCTGGACAATGCTCAGAAAATCATGTAGAAGTACAAGAGGACGTAATTGTTTTAAAATTTTGAGTTTAAAGTAGATTTTCTTAGTGATGTTTCTAATATGTGTGTCCATACTAAGGTGTGAGTCAAGGGTGACACCTAGGTATTTCACTTCATTTTTTATAGTAATGTTGTGATTTTGGAGAGTGATGTGTGTTGGAGGTATGTAGGATTGATTTTTAGTTACTATTAATATATCCGTTTTAGAATGATTGATATGGAGATTGTGTTCCTTTAGCCAGATTGTTAATTCAGAGAAGCATTCTGTTAACAGTTGTAGTGGGAGTGTTGGGATTGTGAATGGTATGTACATCATCATGTCGTCTGCGTATATGTGATAGTGGACTTTAAATTTCTTGAAAATGTCACAGACTGGTTGAATATATATATTAAATAGGAGGGCAGAGAGGGCGGAGCCTTGTGGGAGACCAATTTCCTGTTTGTATGTTTTAGATGTTTCTGTGTTAGTTCGGACGGTTTGGGTTCGATCAGTTAGATATGAGGTGAACCAATTTTGTACAGTTGAGTGGGTTCCTATTTGTTTTAGTCTGTTAAGCATTAGAGCATGGTGTACACTGTCAAATGCTGCAGAGATGTCTAGAAAGAGGAGAATGAAAGCTTGTTTAGGGTTATCAATACCTCGTATTAATGTATCGAGGAGTACTGTTAATAGAGTGTCTACACCATGGTAGGGGCGAAAGCCATATTGTTGGTCATCAAGTGGGGCTGAGGTTTCTATATGATCTTGTGTTTGAGTTTGGACGACCTTTTCAATCAGTTTAGCCATAAATGGAATGCTAGAGATAGGTCTGTAGGAGTTGGGTGATGTTTTGTCAAGGGTGTTATTTTTAATTATTGGTCGGATTTGTGCATGTTTGAGGGAAGGTGGTAAGTATCCTTGGCGCAGCGACAGGTTGACTATGGGAAGGATAAAGGGGGATAGTGTAGTGAGGGTATGCTTGATCCAGTTTACCGGACATGGATCAAGTTGAGAGGTCGTAGTGTTCAGGTTTGAAATAGTAGTCTTAATAGTGTCTTTGGTTATAGGGTGGAAGTCGGACCATTTTTCTAATTGATGTTGGTGGGAAAGGGATAGAGGATTTGGTGTGAATGCAAATGATTTTGCTTTATTCATATAGTGGTTTGCTAGAGTCTGGGCAGAGATATCGATAGTATCGTTGCTGGTCCCATATGAGTTATTAGTTAAGTTTTGGACGATACTAAAAAGTTCTCTTGGTCTATTAATGGATTTGTTTAGTATGGTTGAGTGGTAATTTTTCTTTGCGCCGTCTGAAGCTTCTTTGTACATTTTAAGGTGGCTGTGATACGCATCGTAATAAGGGATGGATTTGGTTTTGCGCCATTTAGATTCAATATTTCTCAATTCTCTCTTCATACGTCTTAAGGTGCTGTTGAACCAGGGGGCATCTCCTATTCTAGAGTAGCTTTTCTTCTTAATGGATTGTTTATAAGCAGCTGCATTGTTAATTGTTTTGTGCCAAGTTGCGACAGCTTCATCTAGGTCAGTTGGTACAAGGGTGAGATAGGGAATAGTTAGATTGATAAATTCATCAGCGTTAAATTTTGTGAATCTAGGTGGAGGGGTAATTTGTAGGTTATTTTTGTTGTTTCTTCCAGTGTAGGCTAAGGTGAATTTGATCAGGTGGTGGTCTGACCAAGGAACTGGTATACACTCAAGCGATGACTGGTTGAAATGTTTTTGGAAAGCTTCTGGTAGAAAGACTAGATCAAGGGTTCCACCTTTCTTATGAGTCTTTGTATTGATTATTTGGAGGAAACCCATATCTGCTATTGATTCCAAGAAAAGAGCTGAGTGTGAAGGTGGCAGGGATGGGAGGTTAAAATCTCCTAGTGATATTATAGGGTTGGAGACTGTGGATGAGCTGAGGAGTTCTATTAGGGCATCTAAGTTTTCAGATTTTTGATCCGGTGGCCTGTATAATAAGCAAATTTTGAAATGATCTATTTTTAAGATGAGGGTGTCAATGTTATTTGGGAGATCAGATGGATGTGGTTTAGCCTTTAGTTCTTTTTTTGTCATTATAAGGACACCACCTCCTTTTTTAGAGTTTCTGTGTGTATGAGATATGTCATAGTTGTTCGTGTTGAGTTGGTTCAGGTAAACAACATCAGAGTCGGTTAGCCAAGTTTCAGTAACACATGACTGCAAAGCCTTTTCCAACCATCTAGGATAGCTGTTGGAGAAAAAAACCCCATGCTCTCTAGCAAGGGCCCATAGTGGAAAGCTTCTCTGTAGGATTGCAGAGAGCATGATGCAGGAGAATGAGGAGATAGAACTGGCTGCTGGAGAGTCAGTATCTCTGCCAACTATACTGCCAAACCCAGGAGAATGGAGATGGCAGAAATAGAAGAGAATTTAGAAAGCCTGTAGTGAGATAATCTCCAAGATAGATGAAAGCACTGACTTGGAGCCACTACTAAGACTAGACAGAATGTTAGTGGAGGACAAATCTGGTTGTTTGTGGACAAGAACCAGTGGTCCAAATATTAAGGCTCCTGCATAGGCAGCTGCTAGCAAGACAGCAGAAAGAATCTTACTGTTCAAAAACAGAAAGAACAGACAGGAGTAGAAAACCCTGGACATGTCTGATAAACTGCCCCAAGCAAAATGGAAAAAGAGGAGTTAACTCAGAGAGGAAAACTCCGCACTGGAAAGTGACAAAACTAGAGAGGCTGAAGAAAAAGCCCTCCAGTGAAGTAATACCCCTCTTACAGAGGAAAGACCTGATAAGAGGGTGAAGAGAATGGAGCTGAAAAAGACTTACCACGTAGTAAGTCTATAGAAAGGAAAAAGTACATGCTGGCCCAGGAACTATCATTTCATAGTGGTTAGACCTCTTTCCCTAGCAGGAAGAAGAGGAGAAATCTGTGACCTATAGGCATGAACATCCTGACAGCTCATAGAAATATAGAAAAAATGGATGTCTTTTGGAAAGAGATCCATGTCTAGGGGTTAGAATAAAGTAGTGGATTGCCTCTATTGAGAAGAAGCAAACTGCAGATTCTAAACCCCAAGAGTCACAAGCATCTGATGATGACTGATCAGAAACCCTGCAGTTGCTGGGTTTGCTGAGCCTTGTGAGAGGTTGGGTTCGTCAGACCAGGATGATGCTTCCCTTGTTTGGGAACATCTGTATGATGGGCAGGTGATGAATAAAACCTTCTTCTCCTATGGGAAGAAAGTTTGGTAGGACATTTCCTACCTACTGGGACAGAAGAAGGGGTAGAACAACCCCTAGGAACAGGTAAATCAGTGGACCACTGAGTAACCTAACGTAAAGACTCCTTGTTGAAGAGATTTTCTCCAGTGCAAGGAGTATGTCCCAGTCTTTGCTGTGCCCATTTGTCCAAGTCTGAAGCCAGGCTCTACGTCGTGCCCCTATGGCTATAGCAGAAGTCCTGCTAACAGACTCAAAAGAGTCTAGGGAAGCACGAGAAAGAAACCAAGAGATATTCTGGATATGCTTAAGCAGTGAGGAATAGTCTGCACTCTTGGAATCTGGAAGGAAAGGAGTCAAAAGATGTAATTTCTTTGTGACCTCCTCAAGAGATAGACTCATATAAAAAATATATGAGAGAATTCTTGCAGAAAGCATAGATGTCTGGAAGGTTTGACGACCAAAGGCATCTAGTGTCCTAGACTCACGACCTGGCAGAAAAGAAGGGTGCTTTTTCTTACTCTTTACTCGCCTCATTGCTGATTCCACTACTATGGAATGATGAGGGAGTTGAGTCTTTTGAAACCATGGAGAGGGGGGCACCTGATATAGGAGATCAGTTGCTCTGGAAAGTTGGGGCACCCTTAAGGGTGCTTCCCACAGACCTAGAAGGAGATCCTGCAAGGAATGATGCAAAGGAAGCACTATGTTCTCCTTTGCTTTGGTAGGAACAGAGCCTTGTGCAGGATCCTGTCCAGGGATAGGAATAGCAAGTGATCTTGCTATTTCCAGAAGAAAACTCTGAAAAGAGGGATCTCCAACGGGAATCTCCCTTGGAGAGGTTAGATCAGAAGAACTAGCCTGAGCACCGAAGGATCTATCCAAATATATAGGAATAGAGGATCCTGCATGGTGCAGGATGGTATCCCTAAAGGATGGTCGCTGGTACTGGCTGTCAGGAGCAGCATCCGTCAGTACTTCATCGTCCATGCCAGGTATCGACTCCAAGTCTGGTATAGAAGGGAGCGATCCTGTTGAAAGAAGCATGGCAGGAGCTGGCCACGATGCTACCGTGGATACCGGTGCCGATGCCGACACCGGTACCGATGTCGGAGCCGAAGCGGATACAGACATCGGGGTAGCCATCAGTGACAGCTCAATCGGTACCGAGGTAACCGAAAACCTCCCGCAGCCATCCTTGATACCAGGCCTGCGCTACCGATCGGTGTCGGTACCAAGGCATGCCGGTACCCAGTCTTGCAGACTAGCAGCAGGCACCGACCGTAAAGGTAATGTGGACATCGGTACCGTGTCTGATACCGGTGGAAGAAGGCCAACCGGCGGCAACTCAAACGGCATCAGAGGAACCGAGAGTTGCGGATCCGAATCATCGGAACCGAGCCTTTGGTACCGAGGGGAACCGGTACCAAGGAGAGTCGGTACCCAATCCTCCAGACTGGAAATCGATTCCAGACTCGGCATCGAAGGAAGCGAGTCTATCGATGCATATCTGGAGGGTACCGACGTCGGTGGTCGTATCGGTGTCGGTACTGATACCGGAAAGTCAGTCTGGGAAATATCCCCCGGAACCAAAGGTACCGAGGATGCCAGATGATGATCCCAGGTGAGGAGTGTTTCATCCAACACCAGTGCCGGAAAGCACAGTTACTTACCTGTAACAGGTGATCTCTGGGAACAGCAGGAGTAAGTCTTCACATATGGGTATCGTCGGTACCGACGGAGCCTGTGCGGGAACGCTCCCCAGCGTCCAGTAAGAAAGCTTTTGGGAGCATCTCACAGCGCCTGCGCACTGCCTTCCCGCCTTTCCCAACCGCCTCTCTCCAGTTCGAGTTTTAAAGCTGAGACAAAGAGAGAGAGAGGAAAGGAAAGATAGACAAAGAGATACAACTCCTAGGGGAGGTGGGTGGGTTGTGAAGACTTATTCCTGCTGTTCCCAGAGATCACCTGTTACAGGTGAGTAACTGTGCTATCTCCAGGAACAAGCAGGAATGAGTCTTCACATATGGGGACTCCCTAGCTGCAGATGCCAGAGGAAGACCCCAGGTTGTGTGTCCTTGAAAAGGACTCTACCTCCCCCCATGGATCTCTGGCATCCAACCAGGGTAGATGGGTAGGAGTTGATTAGGAATGGAACAGGTGTTTGAGAACAGCCTGACCAAACAAGGCATCCCGGCGGGAGTCCTTGTCCAAGCAGTAATGGGCTGTGAAGGTATGAACCGAGGCCCAGGTGGCCGCTCGACAGATTTGGTCGATGGACACAGAGTTTAGATGAGCCATTGAGGCTGCCATGGCTCTCACATTGTGAGCTGTGACATGGCCTTCCAGAGAAAGGTTTCTACTCTGGTAGGCGAAAGAAATACACTGGGCAATCCAGTTGGACAGTGTGCTTTTAGAGACTGGAAGTCCTAAATTAGAAGGATCAAAAGCAACAAAGAGTTGAGAAGACTTTCTATGTTGCTGTGTTCTTTGTAAGTAAAAAGCGAGAGCTCTCTTACAATCCAAGGTATGAAGATTCCTCTCTGCACTTGATGCATGAGGTCCTGGAAAAAAGACAGGTAAATACACCTCTTGGTTCAGATGAAAAGGTGAGACCACTTTAGGCATAAAGTGTGGATTGGTCCTGAGGACTACCTTATAATGATGGAACCTTGTATATGGTGGATTATCCACCAAAGCTTGCAACTCAGTGATGCGGCGTGCTGAGGTGACTGCAATGAGAAAAACAACTTTCCAAGAAAGAAATTTCAAGGAGGTGGTGGCTAAAGGTTCAAAGGGTGGCTTCATAAGCTGGCCATGAACCAGGTTTAAGTCCCATGCCACTGGAGGTGGTCTAATGGGAGGTTTAGTTAAAAGAAAGCCTCTCATGAATCTTGCTATAAGAGGATGAGAGGAAATAGGTTGTCCATTGAGAGGCTTGAGAGACGCTGCAATAGCACTCAAATGGACTCTTACTGAATTCGTTTTCAGACCTGCATGGGATAGATGCAGAAGATACTCTAGAAGAGAATTCAGAAGTATTGCAAGAGGGTTTAGACCCTTCCCTGACCACCAAATGGTAAATATTTTCCATTTGAAAGCATAGGAACGTCTAGTAGAAGGCTTTCTAGAGGCATGAATAACATCTCTGACTTGCTGGGAGAGATGAAAACCTTGAAGGTCTAGGCCAGGGGTCTGCAACCTTTAAGACATAAAGAGCCACTTGGACCCGTTTCCGAAGGGGAAAAAAAAACTGGGAGCCGCAAAACCATTGCGACATTTAAAACAAATCTAACACTGCATATATTGTTTCTTACCTTAATGCTATATACGACCCCCTACTTTTCCTGTTAAAATATAGGTGTTTGGCCTATACTCGCCGTATAAGACTACCCCTCTTCCTTCGCACACCAAAAAAAATACGCCAGAAAATATCACAACAACAAGTAACAATATTTGATTTCAAAATGATGATGATTTTGTAGTCAAATCACTAATATGAAATAAAATTATTTTTTCTACCTTTATTGTCTGACCAATTTATTCTTTGATCATGCTGGTCCCGATCTGAGGCTTCTGCTTTCCTTTCTTCTCTTGGCTCTCTTTCTGTGGTCTATGGTCTATCTGCCATTTCTTATCTCTTCTTTCGTTTTCTTCACTTCTTTCCATCAGCCTATTTCCAGTCCCAGTAACCCTCCCCAATATCAGCCCCTTTCCAGTCCTCACTCCCAGTACCTTCCAATGTCAACTTGCATTCCCATGATTGCCACTGGTGTCCATTTCCTTCCAGTCCCCCTCCTTCCCCACTGACCAGTCCCTTCTAGTACAAATACCATGGCAGCCCCTCTCAGATCCAGTTCCATTCTCCCATCCCCTCATATCAGCCCATTTGTAGCCTTAGCCCCCAGTTATCTTCCAGGGCCAGCAGCTCTATCCTCCCCTCCCCACAATCAGCCCATGCCCAGTCAAAGCCCCCCAATCAGCTCGCTTCCAGTGCTAATCCCCCCTCAACCCCATTACCAGTGCTAGCCTCCCCTAATCAGCCCAATACCAGTCCTACCCCCATCAAATCATTACCAGTCCTAGCCTCCCCTAATCAGCTCATTTCCAGTGCTCGTCCCCTCAACCCCATTACCAGTGCTCCATCCCTCCATGTCAGCCCCCTCCCTCCCTCCCTCCATCCATATCAGCTCCCTCCCTCCATGTCAGCCCGCCTCCCCAATCCCTCCATGTCAGCCCCCTCCATGTCAGCCCCCCTCCCTCCATCCATATCAGCTCCCTCCCTCCATGTCAGCCCCCTCCATCCCTCCAGGTCAGCCCCCCTCCCTCCATCCATATCAGCTCCCTCCCTCCATGTCAGCCGCCCCTCCCTCCATCCATCCATATCAGCCCCCCTCCCTCCATGTCAGCCCCCCTCCCTCCATCCATATCAGCTCCCTCCCTCCATGTCAGCCCCCCTCCCTCCATATCAGCTCCCTCCCTCCATGTCAGCCCCCCTCCCTCCATGTCAGCCCCCTCCATCCCTCCATGTCAGCCCCCTCCCTCCATCCATATCAGCTCCCTCCCTCCATGTCAGCCCCCCTCCCTCCATCCATCCATATCTGCTCCCTCCCTCCATGTCAGCTCCCCTCCCTCCATGTCAGCCCCCCTCCCTTCTTCTGCAGCCGCGGCTCCCTGCCTCTTAGGGAACCGCGGCTTGTGACGCTGCAGCAGTACCTGAAGCCATGGAAATAAATACTGACCCGGTGGCAGGACCTGGTATTGCAGGAAGAGGCAGTAAAATTCCTTCCCAGCACAGATCACAAGGGAACAATCAGTCAGATCAGCCTAACCCGGGGGAAGGGAGGAGCGAGGTCACTGATTGGGCGCACCCTGCTAGGAGGCGGGCTTCCCAGGACAGACGTACCCTGTATAACAGGAAGAAGGAAAATGAAAGAAGAGGCAGAGAAAGAGGCAGAGAAAGAAGGAGGAGAAATAGAGACCGAGAGAGAGCAGCAAAGACAGAGAAAGCCAGAAGGCAGCTGGAAAAGCAACAGAGGCGTATGAGGAGAAGAGTTGGAATGAAAATCCCAAGGAGAGAAAGAACCAGAGGACAAGCTGGTTAGAGAAACAGAACTGGTTGAGAAGCCAGCCAAAGGAACCACAGAGGGGAGCATTTACCAAACCAGGATACAGATACCAGAGAGGCTCAGTGCAGCAGGAAACCTTCCAGGACTCAGAGGAGGGCGTGGCACAGAGAGACCCAGGTGGGAAGCCTAACGGTTTGGAACCAGAAGCTCAGCCGTGGAAATACTGGCAGCCAGTTGAAGAATCTCCCTGCATTCCTCATCAAGGTACTTTTAACTGCAATAAGAGTTTTTATGACAAGCCAAACTGTGTTATTGGTAGTTCTGAAACCCAGGGAAAGCCTAGGATCTATCCAGACAGTTGGCTACAGCCAGAACCTCCAGCAATTAAACCTTGTGTCTCTTTTAAAACTCCTGAAGAAAGCAGTAAAGAAGCTAGCCTTAGAAATACTGCAGATATCTTTACCAGAGATATTTACCAGAGGATTTTAGAAGCATCCAAAGGGGAATTGCCAAAGGAAAACCCTCTGCCTGCCTATGATGTAAGATTTCCAGCACTTGCTGATAGAGACAAGTGGGGGAGGGGTAATTACAGCACCGTGCCTAAAGAGAGTGTGTGTAACGGTAGAATAGCTGTGAATGAAGCCAAGCCTCCCAGTCTCTGTATACCACAAGGAGAAGCAGTTTCCTCACCTGCTCCTCACAGCCAGCAAGCTCAAGTATTATTAAGAGGGCTTCAGGCTTTCTTAGAAAAGCATCTTGTTCCTGAGCAGACAGTGTCAAGCCCAGACCCCCAAGCAACGCTGTTAAATCCTTTGCCTATATTAGACCAGCCCATGGACTGCTCGACCTGCCTCATAGACAAGGTTTAAAGGGAAGCAAGAGCTTGTGTAGTGATCTGCTACAAGAAGTGCTATAGTACATGTTTGGAGTGCATGAACCCAAGAGCTTATGGGGATAAGAAAATAAGCTGATTGTTTTCACTCAATTGTACTGCATGAACTTTATAATTTCCTGTTTGTAGCTGGATAAAATATAAGACCCACATGCCAGGAATGTGGCTGTCTTGAATATAAGTTTAAGTTGGACATTATTGAAGAAGCAGTTTCTTTTCAACTTTCTGTTTGGCTATAAAATATTATCCTTCAAAACCTGTACAAAGTCCTATCTTTGGAGCGGGAGAAATAAACCCTAATAAAGAAATAAATTTTCTCTATTCGTGCCTTGCCTGTTCACTCGGTCACCCACAACTACAAGATGACCTCCAGGCTAGCCCTACCTTAAACCCTCAAGGTCAAGGTACGGGCACTAGGGGCGCTACATAGAGTGGCGTAGTTTTTAGGATTCTCCTACAGGCGAAAAGGTGCCACTGCAGAAGAACTTATTTCCCGCTGGACCCCGGCCGAAGAGCTGACAAGCCCAGCTGAGGAGAAAACGACGGCGGAAAGGCTACAGGAGCCAATCCTGAAGTGCTTCATATACACCATCACCAGGTAAAGGGTATCCGCCCCGGGTGGTGGAGGATACTGGAAGGAGAGGTCCCCTAGTGGTAATAGGGGAAAGTGAAAAAAAAAAAAAAAAAAAGGAAAAGTCCTGTTTTTTTTTTTAAAACACATAGAAGTGTTGAGATATCGCACTTGGGTCCTGTGTTTTTGTTTTCCTTACAGGAATTTTCAAAATGGAATTGAATCCGAAAGAAATTTTCACCTGGATGGCGACACAGTTGGAGCGCCAGTCTGACCTTTCTCTGGAGGCCCAGCAGAGAGCCGCCGACCAGTTAAAGGAACAGCAGCAGCCCCTTCTGACTTTATTGGAGGAGTATTTACGTGAAAGAAAACAAGCTACTGTACCAGTTCCTAATACAGGTTTACCTTTGAATACAAATGAGCTGCCTGTGAGCACAGGAGTCTTATTTAACTTTGGACAACTTACCAGCCATGATGACATTGATGACTACCTAGAAAGTTTTGAAAGGGTAGCACGGCTAAGCTTATGGCCAAAAGAGCAATGGGCCTTAAGGCTAGCCGCTTGTCTCACTGGGGAAGCTATGGCGGCCTATCGTGCCATGCCAGCTGACTTGGCTGGGAGTTTTGAAGAAGTGAAAAGGGCAATTAGGGAGAGACTAGGTCTCACTCCCCTGATATACCGCTCTCGTCTGAGGAGTGTGAGGCTCAGACAGAGTGAGACGCCAAAGTCCTTATATCATAGGATAAGGGGTTTATTATATAAATGGCTGAATCCAGAAAGGAGATCCATGGACTCCCTTCTGGACGAGCTAATCCTAGAACAGTATATGGAGGCACTACCCTCAGAGATCCGTACCTTCTTGGTCCTCCAAAATTGTAGAACAACCCAAAAGGCCGTGTCTCTCTCGGAGAGATTTGTAGAGGCTGAGTTAACTGCCCGGAGAGGGGGCACCCCTTTAAAGGATTGGAGTCAAGGAGGATCCGAAAGGACAAGGAAGGTACAGGACGATCCTCTCGGTATTTGCATGCCTCTTAGGAAAGATACAGCATGTAGAGTAAAATGTTATAAATGTGGACAGCTAGGTCATATACAAAAGTTTTGTCGTATGAAAACTGCGTTTGTGGCAGATAGCTGTTCAGAGAATAGACCGGGATTTCTGTTACCTGTGTCAATACAGGGGGTCACTACACAAGCATTGCTGGATTCTGGGGCAGAACTAAGTATGATCTCGGAGGAATTCTGGAGAACTATAGAGGACCAACTGGCCCCGGAAAGAATTCCTCCTGCTAATGAAGTAAAGATTAGGTGTGTGCATGGAGGAACGTCCTCCTATCCGGTATACAACCTATCTATAGCAGGCCTAGGTACCCTAAGAACTATCCCGCTAGCAGTAGTACCCCGTCTCCCCCATTCCATGATTTTAGGCAAAGATTGGCCCCAGTTCCATCAGGGTCTAGTGCAAGGGATAAGAGAAAGAGAAAGTTCCCCAGTAGAAGAAGACCCCGAGGAAGTGCCAGCACTAGCCACCCAAAAGCTAGAATCAGTGCTACGGCCGCTGATACCTTCTAGCTGTAAGAATAAAAGAAGGGAAACTCCAAGGAGTAGTGATGCAGACAAGTCTAAATTTGTTTTAAAGTTTTGTAGAATGACCCCTAACGCGCGGGCCCCCAATAGAGCCACACCAAACGCAGCAGGGTTAGACCTCAGCAGCGCGGAAGATATAGTCGTGCCCGCAGGAGGAAAGGCATTGATAGACACTGCTTTACAGGTGGAACTGCCTGCCGGCTGTTATGGCCGGTTAGCTCCCCGGTCAGGCCTAGCGCTTAAACATTTTATAGATGTTGGGGCAGGGGTCATAGACCCAGACTACCGGGGTTCCATAAAGGTGCTTCTTTTTAACTTTGGTAAAACCAATTTCGGGGTGAAGAAGGGCGACCGTATAGCACAGCTCATATGTGAGCGCGTCGGAATGCCCCCGGTAGAAGAAGTACCTAATTTGTCCACAACAATGAGAGGGACACAAGGTTTTGGGTCAACCGGGACCAACAGTTGGCAGGGCTTAGCAGCTTCGGTGGAGAGGGAGGACTTCGAAGAGGAAGACCTCGGACCCCAGCTAACGGACTGCCAACAGACGCCGGAACCACGCTTAGACGAAGGGCTTTCATGGGCCCAAAAGCAGGAGCTGGGACAAGTCCTCTCCCGCTATAAGGATGTCCTCACCCCAATGCCGGGCGAAACAAGACTAATAGCCCATGAAATAGTCACAACGCCAGGGGAAGTGGTCAGACAGCGTCCTTACAGACTTCCGGAAGCTAAAAAGAATGAAGTAATCCGGCAGGTCAAAGAGATGCTGGCTATGGGGGTGATTGAGGAGTCCCGTAGCCCGTGGAACAGCCCTATAGTTATGGTTCCTAAACCAGATGGATCGATCCGTTTCTGCATCGATTTTCGGAAAGTGAATTCGATATCCAGATTCGATTCGTACCCGATGCCGAGGATCGAGGAACTCTTGGACCGCTTGGGGCAAGCCAAATACCTCACGACCCTAGATATGTCTAAGGGTTATTGGCAAGTCCCCCTCACGAGAGAAGCCCGGCCGAAGACCGCTTTCAGCACCCCAGTGGGCCTATATCAATTCAGGAGGATGCCTTTCGGCCTACATGGCGCGGCCGCTACATGCCAGCGTCTCATGGACATGGTCCTTCGCCCTCATCACGCATACGCGGTCGCCTATATGGACGACGTAGTGATCCATAGTGGGACCTGGACTCAGCATCTCCAGCAAATAGAAGCGGTGCTACTATCTATCCGAAATGCGGGCCTCACCTTGAACCCAGCAAAATGCCTCTTCGGCGGTCAAGAGGTGAAGTATCTGGGCCACGTAGTCGGCCGCGGAACAGTAAAACCCCTGGTGAATAAAATCGCCAGTGTGCAGGCATTCCCAAAACCCATCAACAAAAAGCAGTTACGGAGTTTTTTGGGGCTAGTGGGATATTATAGAAGGTTTATTCCACATTTTTCTGAGAAAACGGCCGCACTGACAGAGATGCTCCGGAAGAACGCCCCAAATAAGGTGAAATGGAGCGCAGAAGCAGAAAGGATGTTTGACCTATTGAAAAAACAACTTTGTGAGGCTCCAGTATTGAAGGGGGTAGATTTCTCCAAAACCTTCATTGTCCAGACTGACGCCTCCGATACAGGTCTCGGGGCCGTCTTATCACAAAGGCATGAAGGGGTAGAGCACCCTGTGCTATTTTTGAGTAGACGACTGCTACCAGCAGAGCGGAATTATTCCACTATAGAACGCGAGTGCCTAGCTATTAAGTGGGCTATCGATGCGCTTCGTTTTTATTTAGTGGGAAGGAGATTCATACTGGTCACGGACCACGCACCTTTACGCTGGCTAAACCAGATGCACAACCACAACTCCAGACTTACTCGGTGGTTTATGGCATTGCAAGCCTTTGAGTTTCAGGTGGAACACCGTGCCGGCAAGCTTCATCAGAATGCTGATGCCCTTAGTAGAATCACGTGCTGGCCGGATTCTCCTAAACCAGCCCGTGATATCTTAAGGGGGGGGATCTGTGACGCTGCAGCAGTACCTGAAGCCATGGAAATAAATACTGACCCGGTGGCAGGACCTGGTATTTCAGGAAGAGGCAGTAAAATTCCTTCCCAGCACAGATCACAAGGGAACAATCAGTCAGATCAGCCTAACCCGGGGGAAGGGAGGAGCGAGGTCACTGATTGGGCGCACCCTGCTAGGAGGCGGGCTTCCCAGGACAGACGTACCCTGTATAACAGGAAGAAGGAAAATGAAAGAAGAGGCAGAGAAAGAGGCAGAGAAAGAAGGAGGAGAAATAGAGACCGAGAGAGCAGCAAAGACAGAGAAAGCCAGAAGGCAGCTGGAAAAGCAACAGAGGCGTATGAGGAGAAGAGTTGGAATGAAAATCCCAAGGAGAGAAAGAACCAGAGGACAAGCTGGTTAGAGAAACAGAACTGGTTGAGAAGCCAGCCAAAGGAACCACAGAGGGGAGCATTTACCAAACCAGGATACAGATACCAGAGAGGCTCAGTGCAGCAGGAAACCTTCCAGGACTCAGAGGAGGGCGTGGCACAGAGAGACCCAGGTGGGAAGCCTAACGGTTTGGAACCAGAAGCTCAGCCGTGGAAATACTGGCAGCCGGTTGAAGAATCTCCCTGCATTCCTCATCAAGGTACTTTTAACTGCAATAAGAGTTTTTATGACAAGCCAAACTGTGTTATTGGTAGTTCTGAAACCCAGGGAAAGCCTAGGATCTATCCAGACAGTTGGCTACAGCCAGAACCTCCAGCAATTAAACCTTGTGTCTCTTTTAAAACTCCTGAAGAAAGCAGTAAAGAAGCTAGCCTTAGAAATACTGCAGATATCTTTACCAGAGATATTTACCAGAGGATTTTAGAAGCATCCAAAGGGGAATTGCCAAAGGAAAACCCTCTGCCTGCCTATGATGTAAGATTTCCAGCACTTGCTGATAGAGACAAGTGGGGGAGGGGTAATTACAGCACCGTGCCTAAAGAGAGTGTGTGTAACGGTAGAATAGCTGTGAATGAAGCCAAGCCTCCCAGTCTCTGTATACCACAAGGAGAAGCAGTTTCCTCACCTGCTCCTCACAGCCAGCAAGCTCAAGTATTATTAAGAGGGCTTCAGGCTTTCTTAGAAAAGCATCTTGTTCCTGAGCAGACAGTGTCAAGCCCAGACCCCCAAGCAACGCTGTTAAATCCTTTGCCTATATTAGACCAGCCCATGGACTGCTCGACCTGCCTCATAGACAAGGTTTAAAGGGAAGCAAGAGCTTGTGTAGTGATCTGCTACAAGAAGTGCTATAGTACATGTTTGGAGTGCATGAACCCAAGAGCTTATGGGGATAAGAAAATAAGCTGATTGTTTTCACTCAATTGTACTGCATGAACTTTATAATTTCCTGTTTGTAGCTGGATAAAATATAAGACCCACATGCCAGGAATGTGGCTGTCTTGAATATAAGTTTAAGTTGGACATTATTGAAGAAGCAGTTTCTTTTCAACTTTCTGTTTGGCTATAAAATATTATCCTTCAAAACCTGTACAAAGTCCTATCTTTGGAGCAGGAGAAATAAACCCTAATAAAGAAATAAATTTTCTCTATTCGTGCCTTGCCTGTTCACTCGGTCACCCACAACTACAAGATGACCTCCAGGCTAGCCCTACCTTAAACCCTCAAGGTCAAGGTACGGGCACTAGGGGCGCTACAGGCTGTGCTTTTAAAATCATCTCGGAGCCCTTCCTGTCTTGACGGGCTCCGTGCAGCATTGTCCCGCCTCCAAAACTTCCTTTAGAGGCGGGACAATGCTGCACGGAGCCCGTCAAGACAGGAAGGGCTCCGAGATGATTTTAAAAGCACAGTCGCGGTTCCCTAAGAGGCAGGGAGCCGCGGCTGCAGAAGAATGGAGGGAGCCCATAACGCCACGTTTTAATACCGGGCGGGCAGTGTGCTCCGGAGCCGCGGCAAAGGTGAGAAAGAGCCGCATGCGGCTCCGGAGCCGCGGGTTGCCAACCCCTGGTCTAGGCCCTCAGCAACCAAGCCCTGAGATGGAGAGACTGGGGGTTTGGGTGCCACAACGTTCCTTCTTCCTGGGATAGAAGGTCTGGAGCAGAGCCTAAGTCCAGGGAGGGAGCTTAAGAGAGATGCAGAAGTAGAGGGTACCACACTTGGCGTGGCCAATGTGGTGCTATGAGGATCATGGTCCCTTGATCTCTCTGAAGCTTGAATAGTGTCTTGGGAATTAGGGGAATTGGTGGAAAGGCATAAAGGAAGTCTTGACCCCAGTGAAAGAGGAAGGCATCCTTGGCCTGAACTCCCTGACACGGAATTCTGGAACAGAACCGGGGAAGTTTGGCATTCCACGGACTTGCAAAGAGGTCTATGTCCGGGGTTCCCCAAATTCGAAAGATCCTGGCTACCTGGTCCATGTGGAGGGAACATTCGTGTGGAAGCAGAACTCGACTGAGTCTGTCCGCCCAAGAGTTTTGAACGCCTGCAAGATATACTGCCAGAAGATGGATGTGATGCTCTCTGGCGAAGGCCCACAGTCGCAAAGCTTCGTTGCAAAGCAACAGAGAGCCAGTCCCTCCCTGCTTGTTTACATAGAACATGGCTACTTGGTTGTCCGTATGGATGAGGACTGTCCTGTAGCTGAGCAGGGAATGGAACACTCTGAGAGCTAAGAAAATTGCTCTGAGTTCCAAGAGATTGATATGCAGAGAAGTCTCCTGTGGAGACCAGATGCCCTGGTTGGAGAGATCCTGCAGATGAGCTCCCCAACCCCTTGGAGAAGCATCTGTTGTGAGAGTTGCTTGGGGTAGCGGTTGCTGAAAAGGGGACCCCAGCAACAAGTTTTGAGAGGACTTCCACCACTGGAGAGACCAGAAAAGGTGACTGGAGTTTGCTATTTTGTCTGACAGGCAACCTGATGCCTGAGTCCATTGGGTGGACAAAGTCCATTGAGCTGCCCTCATGTGAAGGCGAGCATATGGAACCACATGCACGGTGGATGCCATGTGGCCTAATAGTTGTAACATCTCTCGAGCAGTTAACTGGGACTTTAACTGAATCTGGGAGGCTAACTGCACCAGACGTAGGCAACGGGCCTGAGGAAGATAGGCCCTTGCAGTTGTGGTATCCAGCAAGGCCCCTATGAACTCCAGAGACTGAGTAGGGGTGAGATTGGATTTTGGGATGTTTATTACTAGTCCCAAATACTGAAGGATATGCATTGTGCAGGTTAGACAAGTCTGGGCCTCTGACTGGGATGGGGCTCGAATGAGCCAGTCGTCCAGATATGGGAATACGAATATTCCTAGAGTGCGGAGAAATGCAGCTACTGCTGCCATGCATTTCGTGAACACCCTTGGTGCAGAGGCCAGACCGAAAGGAAGCACCCTGTATTGGTAGTGCTTTCCTTGAAAAAGAAACCGAAGGAACCTTCTGTGTGTTGGATGGATGAGGACATGGGTGTACGCATCCTTGAGATCTGGAGAACAAAGCCAGTCCTGACTCTGAAGGTATGGAAGCAGAGCCCCTAGAGAAATCATTTTGAATTTCTCATTGAATAGAAACTTGTTCAATTCTCTGAGATCTAATATGGGTCTGTAGCCCCCTGTTTTCTTTGGGATAAGAAAATAAGGGGAGTAGAACCCTGAGCCCTGTTGAAGAAGAGGTACTTCTTCTATTGCCCCCTGGGCAAGAAGGGTAGCAATCTCCTGACCTAGAAGGTTGAGGAGAGATGTTGGAGAATTGAACTGTTTCACCATGGTGTGAGGAGGAATACTCAAGAAATGAAGCTTGTACCCTTCCTTTATGATGGAGAGGGTCCATTGCTCTGCTGTGGTTTGCTCCCATCTGGGAGCAAAGTAAGTCAACCTTCCTGGAATGGTGAGGGGCTCTGGTTTTTCCAGAGCTAGAAAGGCTAAGTTCTCTAGTTGCGTCAAAGGCCCTGAGGAGGTTGAGGCTGCTGGGCTGTGGTAGGCCTGGCAGCCTATGACTTGGCCTGTTTAGGTGGTTGCTGACGCTTTGCAGCCAAACGACCTGCAGAAGATGTCTGCCCATGAGCAGGATAATATCTTCCCTTTTTAGAAAAAGATCTCTTTTTAAACAATCTTTTCTTCACAGGGGCAGAGGTAGACTTTGAAAGTCGATCCAAAGCAGAGTTCTCAGCATCCATCTGAGTGGCCTTTGCTTTCCAATCCCTGCCAAACAGGTTTTCACCTGTACAAAGAAGGTTTCCCAACTCATCTTGGACCCAGAGTTCCAAATCAGAGGCTTGTAACCAAGCAATTCTGCGTACACCTATGGCAATAGCCGTGGCTCTGCTTACAGACTCAAAAGAGTCAAAGGCTTCAGACTCCCAGACCGACTCCGACGAGGACTTGGTGGGGTCGGCCCGGGCAGGGCGCGGCGCCTGCCGCCCCGACGCCGAGGGAGTCGGCGTCGGCGACCTCGGTCCCGAACGGGAGGCCGAGGGTGACCTCGACCGAGGATCGACTCGAGTTCGCATCGACTCGAGGATCGGCTCGGTCTCCGGGGTCGACTTGGACGTCGACGTCCCGGCGGTCGGGGCAGCGGCGCCAGCGAAGCCAGCGAGCAGTGCCCGCTGCTGGTCCATGAAGGCAGACAGTCTGCTCTCCAAGGCCGTCAACCTGAGTCCGAGCTCAGGTGACCCAGCAGCCCCGACTCGGGCTCCGACGGCGTCGGGCCCGACGTCGGCTGTCGCGGAGGTGAGTCCAGGAGGACCACAGGACTTACCCGAGCAGGCAGCTCCGACTCCAGGCGAGGTCGCTTCGTGAGGTGCTCCTTCTCCAAGGACCCGGGGCGGCTATCGGGGCTACGTGACCTGGCCCTCGCGGAGCCAGGAGCGTCCACCGACGCCGCCCTCGCGGGTTTCACCTTACGTCGATGGTCCCCGGAGGGAGAACCCCTGTCGGAGGAACTCCGGCGACGGTCCGAGCTGGAACCTTTGGACGCGGAGGCCTCCGACGAGGTCCGGGTACGGCTGGGGTCGGCGAAGATCCTATCCCGCTGATGCCGCCGACTTCTCAACGCTTTGGAGGACATTTTGCCGCAGGGCCCACAGATCATTTCTTCATGATCCGGGCCCAGGCAGCGGAGGCAAAAGTCGTGTGTGTCAGTTAGTGACATATTTCGGTCACACTGACCACACCGCTTGAAACCACTGGCAGCCATCGGGGGAAAAAGGGCCCCCGCGAGGTCAAAGGACCGGGCTGCCAGGGAAAAATCGAAAAAGAAAACTGACTAAGTCAGAAAAACCGAAAAAGAAGAAGAGGACTCGTGACCGGCGTCGCGAGTCCGGGCGGGAAAAAGACCGGCGCCGAAGAAAAGAATAAAATTATGAAGAAATATCAACTTTTTCGCGGGGACACGACGGGGACGTCTGTAGGGCTCCGCGGAAAAAAGAAGACTGGCTAAGATGGCACCCTTGGGCGGGAAGAGGACCGCGCATGCGCGCTGCAATTCCCAAAGGCTTTCTTTGAAAGCTGGGGGAAAATTGCTCCGCGAGGGCTCCGTCGGCGCCGACGTCACCCATAAGTGAGGACTGACTTCCTGCTTGGTCCTGGAGAATTTGGAAAAATCTTGGGCATGTTTGAGCCAAGTGAGAAATTCCTGCCTTTTATCTTCTGAAATAAAAGGAGCTAAAGTCTGCAGATGATCTGTGACTTCTTTTAGAAACATCCCATATAGAGACTATAGGAGTTGATTCTGGCAGCAAGCATATTGGCCTGGAAAATCCTTCGGCCAAAAGCATCTAGAGTCCTACATTCACATCCTGGAGGGTTAGATAAGTGTCTCTTTGCACTCTTTATATTCTTCATAGCAGACTCAACCACAATAGAGTGGTGAGGAAGCTGAGTCTTATGAAAACCAGGACAGGGAGGGACACGGTACATAGTGTCCAACCTACGAGAATGAGGAGAGGTGGTGAGAGGAGTCTCCCACATGCCCAACATGAGATCATAAAGAATCTCATGAATAGGTAAGGTAGCTGCTTCCTTAGGAGCCTTAGGATATTGCAAAATATCTAATTGCTTGGCTCTAGGCTCTGACTCAGAGGCCACTGTAATAGAGAGGCCTCTAGCCACTTCCCTAATGAAGTCTTGAAAAGACAAGTCCTCTGGAGGAGACATTCTTCGTTTTGGAGAAGCAGACTCCTGAGGAAGTAGTACCGGTGCATCGACAGAAGCCTCCGACTCATCAGAGTCTTCGGAGGAATCGAAGTATCGCCTGTCTGGATGCTCCTGTAAAGCCCGATACGCGTACCGAGTGGGATCGACATCGGGAGTAAGCGGTACCGGTTCGGTACCGATGGGCATCATAGGACAGGGTACCGTTGCAGTCGACACCGAAACCGATGTCGATGCAATCGGTACGGCACCGGGAACGGTGCCGATGCCGGAGTCGGTACCGGCAATGGGGATTGTTGCGGTACCGAAGGCGTCGAAGCCTGCATGAACGCCGTAAGGGTGCACTGCATGGATAGAATTTTCTGATCCATTGACGCCACCAAAGTCTGGATGTCGGTACCAGTGGAGGCCACCGGTACCCCAGAACACGGCAACAGGTGATCGGTCGAGGCCAAGCTATCGATGTCAACCTGTGACTCCATAGATAATGCTTTGGAAGCCGGAACTTCCCGCCGGGGTAATTTTGCCGGAGCGGAATCCTCGAGGACAAGCCCGGAGGAATCTCAATGCTTAGAGGGAGATTTGCCCTTCGAGGACCGGATTGATTTATGTTTGGTTACCTGAGATCCATGGGAGGAAGAAACAGCCCTGGAAGACGTCGATGCCACCGAGGCTGCATCAGAGGAAAACAGGGTACTGAGCTTGGCTGCTCGGTTCTGCCGACCTCTTTTAGACATCATGGTGCAGGACACACAATCCGTGATGGAATGGTCAGGACCCAAACATTTTAGACAGCAATCATGGGTGTCGGTGACAGAAATAGTACCGCCACATTTTGTGCACTTTTTAAACCCGGAAGCGGGCTTCTCCATGAGGAGAAAATATTTAGGCCTAAGGCCCAAACTGAAAATGCACAGTTGAAGAAATAAAAGTTGTTTGTTTGTTTGTTTGTTTTTTGAAGAAAGAAGGAAAAGAAAAGACCGGCGGTACCGGTCTGATGTCGAAGGCAGACGCGACACAGAAAAATAAAGAAAAAAATAAAGAACTTCTTCTGCGGTGACAGGAACACGACCTGCTGGCTCCGCGGAAAAGAAGAACTGGAGAGAGGCGGTTGGGAAAGGCGGGAAGGCAGCGCGCAGGCGCTGTGGGATGCTCCCAAAAGCTTTCTTACTGGATGCTGGGGAGCGTTCCCGCGCAGGCTCCGTCGGTATTGACGATACCCATATGTGAAGACTCATTCCTGCTTGTTCCTGGAGATCCCGGGTATCGGTACCGCTTGAAGCGGATGCCACCATCGGACACGGCTCAGGTATGTTCTGTGGGAGGTGAAGCCCAGGAACAACCTGAAACCCCTCATACGCTTTGGAGACCGAAGACTCCCGCCGGGGTTTTGAAGCCAGTGGGCCCTCGAGGGCAAGGCTGGAGCCGTCTGCACGCTGTGCATGAGACCTACCACTCGAGGACTGGCTAGTCTTAACAGACTGTTTGTGGGTTACCTGATCCTGTGTAGAAGAAGAATGGGACGGTGCCCTGAAGTTGGAGGGGAAACGGGTATCGAGGAAACCTCGATGTTGAACTCCTCTTCTCACCACACTGTTTCCGAAGGGCTCCGGAGGAAAAAGGTCAGGCCCCAAACAGGTTAGACACCGACTTTGAGGGTCTAAGAATAAAGTTGTACCGCCACAGTCTGAACATTTCCTAGAGGAAGTGGCTGGCGGTTCCATGAGGAAACAGGAAAAGCCTGAGAAACCGTGAAGAAAAAATAGTCCTTGGAAAAGGAAAATCTCACAGAAAAGAAAACACCGGCGGTATCGGTGGCGTCGGGGAAGACAGCCGCGACCACAAGAAATAATAAAGAAATAAAACAAATTTTCTGCGGTGACAGGAGGACGTCCTGCCGGCTCCGCAGAAAAACGAAAACTGAGGAGAGGCAGTTGGGAAGGGCGGGAAGGCAGCACGCAAGCGCTGTGGGATGCTCCCAAAAGCTTTCTTATTGGAAGCTGGGGAGCGTTCCCGCGCAGGCTCCGTTGGTACCGACGTACTCATATGTGAAGACTCATTCCTGCTTGTTCCAGGAGATAAGCATTTTAGGATGAGATCATCTGTTTCAATCTTCCCTGCTTTGTCCCTCCAATCTTTGCCAAAAAGGTTTTTCCCAGTACATGGGATATTGGCCAGTTTGTCCTGGACCCACTGCTCAAGATCTGATATATGTGACTAGGCCATTCTGTTAGCCCCAATGCAGACTGCTGAAACTCTGCTTGTTGATTCAAAGTCATCAAAAGAGCTCATGGTAAGAAACTTAGAAGTGTTCTGGCCTTGCTTAATGAGTGTCTGGAATGCACGCCGCTTATTCTCAGGAAGCAGGGGGATGAAAGTTTCCAGATCCCTGGTGACATCCTTCAGAAATATGCCCATGTACAGCATTGTAAGAGTTGATTCTGGAGACCAATATGCATGCTTGGAAGCATCGATACCACCACACACTTGGTACATTTTTTTGAAACCACTGACTGGCTTTTCAATGCCTTAAAAGTTGTCTCTGAGATGGAAGATAAGGCTATGGAGGTCTAGAGGCCTAGTTTAGCGGTGAGAACCACGGTGAAAAAAATATAGAAAAGAAAATAGAAAATTTAAAAAATGAAGGAATCCTTGAAACCAGTGTTGACAGGAAGACAGAAGCACAATGTTCCACAAAAGAGAGACGTTTTTCAGCAGTGAAAGGATGATGTGTCCTACTGGCTCCGCGGAAAATGAAGAAGTGAGGAGAGGAGTTAGACAGGCAGGCACAGTGGAGTGCTCCCAAAGGCTTTTTTATTGGACGCTGGGGAGTGCAACGCGAGGGCTCTGTCGGTGACATTCACCCATATGTGAAGACTGCATTCCTGCTTGTTCCTGGATATAGTGACCTGGCCAAGATCACAAGGAATGCCTGTGGGAATCGAACCCTGATTGCTTGGGTACTAGACTGCTGCTCTAACCACTAGGTTACTCCTCCACTCCTCAGAAGTAAAATACATGTTGGCAATTCTTTGAAGGACTATAATTTTGTTTGGAGTGCAGCTGCTCTTTGCTGCCCTCCAGAAACTGTCATCCTAGGCAACTGCTTAGTTTGTCTATTGGTTATGCTCGAACTGTGTCACCATCCAGGGATGCTATGCTATTTGTGCAAATAATTCATCATAGTTCAGTGTCTTGACAAGATGGCATACAAAAGACACTGTTAAAGAGATTAAAAATCATTGCCAGGAGAATTGGTTCATCATCCATAAGCCCTAAAGTAACTTAAACCGGTAGAGATCTCACTGCTTCGCTCAATGAAGGAATTAATTACATACCAGTAACAAGCAATTTTCACAATTTTTAAAGGCATTTCTGCACATAAAACAGGAAAATAGAGCTTTTGAAAATAGCTCAATACAGATGAATATCATAAGTTTTCAAATAAAAAAAACAGGTACAAATCTGCACACATACTTTTCCTGAGGCAATTGTTAAAGGGAAACTTTTCCCAATTTTAAAGTGATGCAAATTTGTAGGTGAAAAAGAACCCACAGGTTTTACACATAAGCTCTTTCAGGCCAATGCAGAAAGCTAGCGCGGGCTTTACGAGCTCATAACGCCACATTTAAGCATGTTTAAACACATTTTTACGATCCTCCCCATGCAAGAAATAGACAAATGCCGATGGAACAACTAGCGATCAATTAACGCCACATGTATTTAAATGACTATCATTATTTAAATTTGCTGGGCTGGTATGCAAATCATGGCTATGCCTGATGCAGAGACAGGTGTAGATGATTTCACAACTAGCCATAGTGACAAAATTTTAACTGCAGGGTCTGAGCATAAGTAAACCTCTAACGCTGACCTGACAGTATTTTGATGGTACTGAGTGCTTTCCCCAATGCCTAGATCATCATCTTCCCAGATGATCAGGCATTAGGAAAAGCCCCCGATGCCATCAAAACAGTGTTGGGCCGTGCTGACACAAAAAAAGATAAAGCCAAAGTGAAATTGGTTTTCTGGTGTTCCTGTACCGTGCTGTTCATCAGTCTGTCATAAGAAGTTGCTATGTGCAGATAACGCTACTGTTTTCAAATAGCCAAGGGATAACAGAGGGAAAAATGCAAATTAGCCACCGGTGCTGCAAGCCAAACTAGTGCTGATTTCTTGTGTGCATGTGTTTGGCTCCCTGTTTAATGCTGCGGTGGGGCTCATTTACATGCACAGGGTTACAGCAGTGGGCACAATTGCATATTCTAACCTTCCTGCATCACACGTTAAAATGTATGCATTGTCAGGAACGTTAAATAATCGATCCAGCACGGGTCTAGCACTGGCTTTCTGCATCGGCCTGTTTGTTTGAAAGTTGCCCTTTGGCATATTATGTCTATAATTCTTTAGCTATGCCTTCTGATATTATATAACATTGGTGTCTGAGATAAAGGATGGCAACAAGCTGATTGCTCCTCTGGAATTCACATATTACTACCTAACGTTATTAACACAATCCTGACCTACACAGATGGTGTGAAGTGCAAAGAAAGTCTAGAGTATAATAAAACAACTATACCTTGTGGAGTGACAGTGGAGAGAGGGAGAATCTTGCCTGCCATTTAATAGCAAATGAAAGTCAATTTATTCTTTTTTTTTTTAATTTCCAACAATTCTTCCCAGCTGAGCAGCAACCTACACTTATCTTATGTTGTATTTATTTGCTATATCACCTTTCACAGTAATTTTCAAGATGGTGTACAATGGGGTAAAAGTAGTAAAATTCATTTAAAATCTTTAGAAGAAACAAACTTAATAATTAGAAAACAGAGAATATGAGAGAAAAAAACAGGGGAAAAGGGACAGAAAACTGTCAGGCAATGCCCCTCTTGCTGAAACCCCCAGGCAATCTGATTCATCAGTATGTTAATCTAAATCTTTTAAGCCTCTGAAAGGAGTTCTCCTTCCTCAAATACAGACAGTGTGTTCAGGATGTAGTGGAAAGGAATGTCTGTATCTTAAACAGTGAATGAGGGAGACAGGAATTAGGAGGATGCAGGCTATTAACAGATTTCTTAGCTGCAGCAAAAGAAGGGTGCAAGTTGACATTACCCAAAACCAAGGAGAAAACATGTTCTTGGATTTATGATTATTTTGCAGTTAATGTGATTTATAGTGTCTGGCATAGCCCAAACTCTTCCCCCTTCCATCGTACCATTTCTGCATTTCGCAGTTGGGGTCGCAGCTGTGATTGATGAAGCGGGCCTCGTTGCCCATGCGGTAGCTGTCGATCACCATGCCACTATCCAGATTTAGGCAGTAATGATCATTATGATTATGGTACTGCTCAATCATCCGATTCCTGCAGCAAGCGGGATGCAAAAAGGTAATTCAGGTTTATAAGCTTAGCAGTAAAGAGTAGTTACTCACCTGTAACAGGTGTTCTCCAGGAGCAGCAGGAATCAGTCCTCACATATGGGTGACATCGACATCGATGGAGCCCCCATGCGGAGCATTTCCCCAGCTTTCTAAGAAAGCCTTTGGGAATACACCCACCCATGCGCGGTCCCCTTCCCACCCAAAGGTGCCATCTTGCTCAGTCAGATGACATAGCTAAAAGACAGCACAAAAAACAAAATGAACTATGTACAACTGCAACTCCCAGGGGAGGAGGGAGGGTTGTGAGGACTGATTCCTGCTGTTCCTGGAGAACACCTGTTACAGGTGAGTAACTACTCTTTCTCCAGGACCAAGCAGGAAGTCAGTCCTCACATATGGGTGACTCCCTAGCTCTGGGCTACTAGGAACCCAGGCTGAAAAAAACTCCCTCTGTGAAGCCATAGCATGAAGGAAAGAATTTCACTGAGACCAGAACCCCTAGGTAGCCCAACAAGAGGGCAGGAGGGTAGAAGTTGCTTAAACCTCAAAGAGATTCCGGAGTACTGCCTGACCAAAAGCACTGTCCCTACGGGACTCCCTCTCCAGGCAGTAATGGGCTGCAAAAGTCGGGCTTGAGGACCAAGTTGCAGCACAGATGTCTGCCAATGGTACAGAGCGGAGATGAGCTACTGATGCAGCCATGGCCTGGACACGGTGGGCTGTAACTCGACCCTGCAAGGGAAGGTCTGCCGCCCTGTAAGCACAGGTGATACAGTCCGCCACCCATATGGACAAGGTACGCTTGGAGACAGGAACCCCCAAGTTGTTTGGGTCAAAGGAGACGAAGAGCTGAGTAGCCCTTCTATGACCCTTAGTACGCTCTAGGTAGAAAGACAAGGCCCTTCTATGTCCAGGGTGTGGAGGACTTCTTCAGCCCTGCTTGCATGGGGCCTAGGGAAGAATGTCAGAAGAACCACCTCCTGGTTGAGGTGGAAGGAAGAGACCACCTTCGGTAGGAACTTAGGATGAGTCCTAAGGACCACTCTGTTCTTATAGAAACGGATGTATGGCCTGTCACAGACCAGGGCCTGAAGTTCACTCACTCGCCTGGCCGAAGTCAGTGCCACTAGGAAGAGAGTCTTCCAAGAAAGGAAGCAAAAAGGGCACGTAGCAATCGGCTCAAAGGGTGGGCGAGTAAGCTGTTGCAAAACCACATTCAACTCCCACTCAGGGGCAGGTGGACGGAGAGGAGGCTTTAGCAAGAGCAAGCCTCTGAGGAACCTGGCCACCAGGGGGTGAACTGACAAAGAGTGCCCCTCCACCACTGAGTGGTGGGCTGCTAGAGCAGAGAGGTGTACCCTAACCGAATTGGACTTAAGACCCTGATTTGACAAGTGCAGGAGGTACTGAAGCACCACTGGCACAGGACAGGAGAAGGGGTTTTCCTGGCGCTGATCACACCACAGGGAGAACCGCCTCCATTTCAGGGCATAGGTCTTTCGGGTGGATTGCTTCCTTGAAGCTAAGACAACCTCCTCGACTTCCTGAGGCAAGCCCCAGGGAGCCAGCACTACCCTTGCAGCCTCCAGGCCATCAAATTGAGAGCTTTGAGATTGGGGTGCAGAAGGGATCCCTGATCCTGAGAAAGAAGATCGGGTTGAAACCCCAGAGGAAGAGGGGTGTCCACCGCCAGCTGTAACAGGAGGGGGAACCAGGGTTGCCTTGGCCATCTGGGGGCCACCAGGATGACCGAGGCCCTGTCCCTTAGAATCTTGAACAAGGCTCGAGCCACCAGGGGCATGGGAGGGAACGTATACAGTAGGCCCTGGGACCATGAGATCAGGAAGGCATCCGTCGCCAATCTTTCGGGATGCAGTTGCCTGGAGCAGAACTGGGGCAGTTGCCGGTTCAGGGGACTGGCAAAGAGGTCGATAGACGGAAGTCCCCATCTCACAAAAATGGGTCTGGACCACTAAAGGGTGCAGTTGCCACTCGTGAGGTTGTAGGACCCTGCTCAATCTGTCTGCCAGAAAGTTTTCCTGGCCAGGAAGATAGACAGCCCTGAGCAGCATATTGTGTTGAAATGCAAAGGAGCAGAGGGCCTGTGTCTCTCGACACAGGAGCCTTGACCCTGTGGCCCCCTGCTTGTTGACATAAAACACTGCCACTTTGTTGTCTGTCTGCATCAAGACAGCCTGGTGGGCCAGGGTATGGGCGAAGGCCTTGAGGGCTAAACGTATCGCCCTGAGTTCTAGCAGGTTGATCTGCTGAGTGGCCTCCCATGGGGACCACAGGCCCTGTGTGCACTTGTCCAGGCAATGTGCACCCCAGCCCTGCAAAGAGGCATCGGTTGTGAGTACCACTGTGGGAACAGGTACCTGAAAAGGAATCCCCTGTAGCAGGTTGGGGGAGTGTAGACATCACTGCAGGGAGTTCAGGAAGGGTTTGGACACCCTTACTTTGTCTCTGAGGTTTCCTGTGGCCTGCCTCCACTGTGCAGGCCGCATATTCAGGCGAGCATTGGGGGTCACATGCACTGTCGATGCCATATGGCCTAGGAGCCGTAGGCAAAGCCTGGCGGAAACCAGTGGGTTGCTTATGAACCGGCTGGCCAAGCTCATCAGCCTTTCCGCCCTGTCCTCTGGAAAAGTAAGCCTTCGCTTGCAGGGAGTCCAACCTTGCCCCTATGAACTCCAGGTTCTGGGAGGGGAGCAAAGTGGACTTTGCGAAGTTTATGACAAAGCCTAGTTGCTGAAGAAGACAGACAGTACAGAGGATGGCTTGTCTGACTCCTGATGAGCCAGTCATCCAGATAGGGGAAGACAAATATACCCTGGTTTCTCAAGTAGGCCGCTACCACAGCTAGGCACGTTGTGAAAACTCGTGGGGCTGAGGTTAGGCCAAAGGGCAGTACCCTGTACTGAAAATGGCTTCCTGCCACCACGAACCTGAGGTACTTTCTGTGGTCTGGATGAATGAGGATGTGAGTGTACGCATCCTTTAGATCTAAGGAGCATAGCCAATCTCCTTGCTGGAGGTAGGGCAGCAGTATTCCAAGAGTTAGCATCTTGAACTTCTCTTTTTCCAAGAACTTGTTGAGATTTCTCAGGTCCAGAATGGGCTGGAGACCTCCAGTCCGCTTTGGCACAAGAAAGTACCGGGAGTAGAAGCCCTGTCCCCACAAGTGTGGAGATACAGGCTCTACCGCCCTGTCTTGAAGCAGACCTAGCAGTTCCTGGAGAAGGATTTCCTGATGCAGAGGAGGCCTTGGAGGCTCCCCTGGGAAGTAGGTAGGGGGGTACCTCATTGAAATGGAGCAGATAGCCCTTTTGGACTATGCTCAGTACCCAAGCATTCCTTGTGATGGGTGGCCACTGGTGGGCAAACAGGACCAAGCGACCCCCCGTGCTGAGGTGGACCAGCAGGGGTGGAGAGGCTATGCAGAGGGAATCAAAAGCCCCCTCCCTGCTGAGTAGGAGCTGGAGGCTTGGGGGCTTTCTGCCTACGGGGCCCATGTCCCTGCCTACGGGGCCCATGTCCCTGCCCCTTGGCCTGCTGACCCTGCTGGGGAGCTGGGGAGGCCTGATAATGAGGGAAAGGGTTTGTAGGCAGGCGCCTTCCTCAGGTAAAAGGCCTTTTTTTCCGAGCCCTTCTTCTTATGAGAAGGGGCAGAAGTTTTCCTGGACAATCTTGTCCTCGTCAGAGTCTCAGTTTCGAGCTCAGCGGCCTTTTCGGCCATGGGCTTGCCGAAGAGGTTTTCACCCCGGCATGGGACATCGACCAACTTGTCCTGCACCCATGGCTCAAGGTCCGATGACTGTAGCCATGCCTGGCGTCAAGCAGCGATGCCGGCCGCCACTACACGGGCCGAAGCCTCAAAGCCCTCGTACACCGCCCGGGAGATGAATTTAGAACATTCCCGGACCCCCGAGGACAAGGATTGGAACCGCTGCAAAGGTTCCCCGGAGAGACCAGCCGAGAACCCGGCTACCTCTTTAGCCAGGTCCCGCAAGTACACGCCCATGTACAGCTGGTAGGCTTGGACATGGCAAGCAAGCATCGAGCCCTAGAAGCACTTTCTGCCGATGGCATCTAGGCTTCGGGCCTCCCTGCCGGGGGCCACCGCGGAGTGCATCTTCTGGCTCTTCAGACGATGCATAGCCGATTCCACAACCATAGAATGGTGCGGCAGCTGCGCCTTCTGAAAACCAGGGCTCTTCCGGACTCGATACATGGAATCGATCCGCTTGCTCAAAACCAGCGCTGAGGCCGGTGCCTCCCACATTCGGAAGAGGAGCCGTTCCAGCATCGGAGGAACCGGCACAGTAAAGGCCTCCCTCAGGGGAGAGTCATACTGGAGGGCATCAAGCTCTTTGGCTCGAGGCTCCTCCTCCGGGTCCACAGGAACATTCAAGGCCTTGGCCATGTCCTTAACGAACTCCGAGAACCGGATATCCTCTGGAGGGGACCTACTCCGGGGTTCAGAATGCGGCGAGTCCGAAGGGACACACCGAGTCCGAAAAGTATCGGGGGACTCCTCGTTCTCCGTCTCCCATGCAGACTCATCCAAAGAAGAGTCGAGGGGCTCCGACTGCGCAGGTTCCGGCAACACCCACCCCCGACGCCGGTGCCATCGGCGTCGACGCCCTCGGTCCCAATCGGGAGGTCAAGGGAGACCGTGACCGAGACCGGACTCGGGCCTTCATGGCTTCGAGAACTGGCTCTGTCTCCGGGGTCGACTTAGACGTCGACATCCTGGTGGTCGGGGTAGATGCACCAGCCAGGCTGGCCATCAGCACCCGCTGCTGATCCATGAAGGCAGACAATCTGCACTCCAAGGCTGTCAGCCTGAGTCCAAGCTCAGGAGACTCAGCAGCCACCGACTCGAGCCCCGGCGGCGCCGGGCCAGACGTCGGCTCCCTAGGAGGCGAGTCCTCGAGGACAACAGGACTTATGTGCTCGACAGACTCCGGCTCTACATGGGATATCTTAGTTGGCTTCTCCAGCTCCAAGGGCCCGGGGCGGCGGTCAGGGGTCCGAGATCTGGCCTTCGAGGAACCAGAAGCTTCCTCCGATGCTACCCTCACGAGCTTTCTCTTCCTCTTATGCTCCCGACTGGGGGACCCCCTTTCAGAGGAACCCCGACGAAGCTCAGGGTCCGACTCCCGAGACGTCGAGGCCTCTGACGAGGTCCGGGACCGTCCGGAGGCCGAGTCCAAGAAAATCCTCTCCTTCTGATGCTGCCGGCTCCTGAGTGCCTTGGTGGACATTTTGCCACATGGGACACAGACCTTGGGATCATGGTCAGGCCCGAGGCAATGCAGGCAGCAGTCGTGTGTGTCGGTAAGAGACATGAGTTTCTTACAACGATCACACTTCTTAAAACCACTGGAGGCCATCGGGGAAAAAAGGGCCCCCGCGAAGTCAAAGGACCGGCCCTCCAGGGAAAAGAAAAAAGAGCGCGAATGCGTGCCACGAAGGGCAAAAAACTGAAAAATAGAGATCGGGTCGATAAGGGCGTACCGAACCCGGGCGGGAAGGGGAACCGGCATCGAACCAGACAAAAAGAGGTGCAAGAATCGCAGAAAAAATCCAACTTTTCCGGGTGACAAGGACAGACGTCCGTTGGGCTCCACGGAAAAAGAAAAACTGAGCAAGATGGCACCTTTGGGCGGGAAGGGGACCGCGCATGCGTGGGTGTATTCCCAAAGGCTTTCTTAGAAAGCTGGGGTAATGCTCCACATGGGGGCTCCATCGATGTCGATGTCACCCATATGTGAGGACTGACTTCCTGCTTGGTCCTGGAGAAATGATTAATATAGTTACACGCCTTTCAGCATCTATATGGCCACAATGCTAGGAGTTAATACAAAGGAAAATGTATCCATTTGAAGCAACAGGAGTGGGATGATGACACTTGATGAAATATTATTCAAAAAAGGTAGTCAGTTTCAACTAAAAGAGCTGATATTTGGAAATCTGGCAATCACACACAAAAAGAGAACATACACTGGCAGCATATCAATTACTATAAATATCTGGTTATGTACAAGCAGCAATCAGAGACCTAAACCAATAAATGGCTGCTATATCCTTGAAAGTCTCACACAATTTGGGAAAACTCACCAAGCATTTTCTCTTAGGTCCTACAACTTTCAGCTGGACAAAGACAACATTTTTTCAACCTTTAACCCATCCAGTGATTGACAGACTTGTCTTCTGTTAGACTTCAAAAAGCCAATGTGTTATAGATAGCCCCAAACACAAATGACCTGACTTTAGAGTAATACAAATCAGGATAACTCTCTATTTTAACTCTCCTTCCAGTTTAATAAAACTCCAACTCATTCACTTCCTGTCAAATCTAGGCTGCTTAAACTTCCCATGAGCTTGTTCTGGAATTAGAACAGCTCCTAACTTTTATATCACATTAACCTACTAACCAGCTGAACAAACAGTTTTTAAAAAGATTTTGCTGTACATCTGTTAGCACATGCAGCACCTATGTAGAGACCCCAAAGTAGTTTTCAGGGACTCCAGAAAGTCTGAAATGCACATGGATATGCAAATAAGCTCTATAAGGTGGCAAATTAATTTTCAAGACAGCTGACCTATTGTGATGATGTCAACCTAACTGTATTTTATAGGAGACTGACAATTTTTTTATGAACTCCCCCAATCTCAGTGTAAGATGACAGGATTAGCATGCACTTAGCTAGGAAAGAAAAAACTAGGGGTTCGATATTCAGCACCGGTGGCTAGTGGTCCTACAACGGCTAGTCACTGGCACTTAACCTTAGACCAGGATATTCAATACCGGGGCCATAACTGGTCACCAGCATTGAATATTCAGCTGCTGCCTGGTTAGCTTCTGCAACAAAAGTAAAGCCAGCCTTTGCTGAGCCTTATTTCGTAATGTAACCATAACCAGGCAGTGGCTCAATATCGCCATTGCCTGGTTATGGCTGGGTGCTACCCCCGGAATGCATCGAGGAGTGCAGTGGCGGTACCTGTAGATATTCAGTGGCACTAGCTGTGTTAGTGTGGCTCGTTTACACAGTTTGCAAAGCTGATAACCGTGTAAATGCTTCTGAATATCAGGCCCTAGGATTACAGTGGGAATAAAGACAACAGTAACCTGCAGTAAAATTAACTGCTTTCACTGTACATATGACACACAATGCAATCAAGCAAAGGCACAGGTGATGGTGTTTCAAGAATATCAAAAAACACAACAGGGAGGTGAGGGTACAATCATCATAGTGCAAGACTAATCAAAATGGATACTAGTGTCTCAAAATCTGGACGTCTGAGGAAGGCTCTTTCGTGGGCATGAAGATGCACAGAATTAGAAAGCAGACCTTTCTTGGCTCAGTACCTGAACTCCTGTTCGCTGACGACCTCACCCAAATACTCAATAATAAATTGTCCTGCTTTCAAGGATTCCTTTGTGCGAATCCCCCAGCCTTTGCCTTCAGCCCGGAAGCGTTCCAGGCACTGCACCCACTCATGCCTCTGAATCCTTTGGTTACGACACTGCTCTCCACAAGGGCAAGTATTTGGGGAACACTCTGCAAAGATCATCCTGAAAATGGAGAGGAAAAACTGCCAAGATTATACTGGAAAAGCTGTTTAAGTCTGTTGCAATACTTACTAAGGAAGAGCATACTTTAGTAAAATGCAGTTTGAGAATTTCTCCCCTCTCTCAGAGTACTAGTCCATTGCCTCAGAAGATTCCAAGTTACCAATGTTCCTGTTTAATGTACATTACCAAGTTTAAGTTAAAATGTAAACCTCTGACTAAAATGATAAAGCAGTATAAAAACCCTGTTAAATAAATAAATAAAATAGTCCATTACTAATAGGAATATTTTCATCCAGCCCCAACAGGAGCAGTGAAAGGTTGGAGAGAAGCTAAGGAATAGAAAGGTGACATTTTACTCACTTAATAATGTCCTTTCTTCGAGTCCTGCTAGACTAGTCCAGACAAATGGGTTGTGTCCCCCTACCAACAGATGTGGAGACAAACTTCCATAGGCTTCTTTATGATGTCATTATGCCATATCAGCCAGAACCACCAGAGGGAGCTTTCAGCAATAAACATATCAAAGCATGTGGCGAGGAATCTCAGAATTCACACAGCCTCAGTGAAGGCAATACAGTTCAACAGGACAAAAACCATAACTATGTACAGGATCAGATTTAAGCGAAGACTTGTCATACGGGTATGAGCCCACAAGACCAACCACAGTAAAATGTCACCTTCTATATCGTCCTGCTAGTCCAGTCCAGACAAGTGGGACACAGCAAAGCTAAGCCACTATTGGGTGGGAAAACGACACATGGATATAAAAAGTGGTAGTGTTTGACAAAGTGGAAAACGATGTCCAGGTCGCTGCCCAACAAATGTCTTGAGGGGGCTACTGAGCTATGCTTGAGTGGAAGGCACACATAAACCCTCTGGAACCAACCAGTTCCACAACAGATATGTAGAGGCAATCTCCTCCTTGATCCAGTGTCACAAGGTACACTAAGCGACCGCAGCACTTCACGAAGTCCCACAACCAGCACAAATAGATGGTCCGACTTGTGAAGGGAGTCAGAACCTCCTAGCATCGGAGAAGCACATTCCAGATATCCACAGTTGAAGGACCTTGTCCTTTCCCTGGCCGTGCTCCTTTGAAAAGGAGGGCAATAGACTACCTGATTCTCATGAAGGCAGATACCACCTTGGGCAAGAAGAAACAGGCCAAATGCACACGGCCTCCAAGGATCCCTGCATGACAAGGTTTGCAGCTCGGAGCTACGTCTCGGAAAACATATAATGATCAGAAAGATAGTCTTGAGGGTCAGAACTTCAAGCGTAGCCCGCTTCAAGCACTCAAACGGCTCAGACATCAAGGCCTGGAACACTGGACAAAAATGCTACAGAACAACAAGTGAAAATGTGGAGAAGGGGGGGAGATTTACCCCCTAGAGAAAATGGGAAAAATCAGGATGCAAGGCCACAGATTGCCCTGTCACTGACCTCCTGAAGCAGGGGGGCTGCCACCAGAACCTTCAGAGAACAAAGAGGAAGGCCTTTGTTCATACCATCCCTGGAGAAAGGCAAGCAAGGACAGTAAGCCTGCCATCTCAGATCTAGTCTGCTTCTGATGGTACCAAATCTCAAGACACCGGATTGTGCATATAGACCAGACTGAAAAATCTTCCCATGGCCTTAAGGAGTGTGGAACCACAGCGGGAGAGTATCCCGTATGCACTAAGAGGCAGCTCTCAAGAGCCAAGCCTGAAGCGAGAATTGAGCTGGGTTGTCAAAGAACTAACTGGTCCTTGACATAACGGCCCTCAAGCTGGAGCTAGTCACAGAGGAGGACCTTGCAGAAGCCTTATTGGGACCCCAAATTGTGATAGCCATTGTCAATCCGGTACCACCAGGAATGTCCAGCCTGGATGCTGCTCTATATGTCAAAGCACACAATCCACCAGCGACCACAGAGGAAACACATTGGCCAGTACTGAACTAGAGCATTAACATCCTCAGAGTTTGTCTCTCTGCTGCGACTTAAGACGCGGTCGGTTTTGGCATTGGACAGAGTTGTCATTCAGATCAGTTTTGGTACGAACCTAGTTATGCAAAATCCACTGATAGGCTGTTTGAGTTCCCAATCCCCAGAATTGAGAGTGTGTCAAGTGAGAAGACTTCCTCCATGTGGTTGACTCCAGCAATGAGATGCACCGCTAGAAACTAACAGGCGTCTTTCCATCTAGGAGAACTGGAGTCATCTCCCAGGCCACTCTGGTACTCTTCATGCCCACTTGCCAACTGACGTAAGCCACTACCGTGGTCTTATCCAAGAAAACCCAGATGCTTTGCCCTTGAACAAGGTCCAGCAGTGCAGGAGGACCAAACAATGGCCCTCGCCTCGAAGTGGTTGACAGGCCATGCTGGCTCATGGCTGTTCTAATAGCCCTGTGCTGTTTGGGTCTCACAACATATTCCCCAGTCAAACCAGCTGGCATCCAACAGAAGAAGTCGTCATATGTGATCTTCCAACAACATACCATTCCTCAGGTACTGTCGCTACTGCCACCTTTGCATGCTGGAGACCACAACCGACTAACTCAGAATGCAGGGCTTTCTGAAGGGCTCTCATATGAGCATGTGCCCAAGGCTTTATCACTGCTGTCATCAAGCCAAGAAGCTGAAAAGAACCCAACTCTGGGAGCCTGCTGAAACTGAGAGGCTGCCAATTGGGCCAACATGTTCAGCCTTTCTTCTGGCAGGAAGATTCTGCCTAACTTAGTACTGAAGATGCTCCCAGGCATTCCAAAAAATGGGCTGACTAGATTGTAAGCTCTGAGGAGAAGAGACTGTCTTTTACATGTGTCTGTACAGTGCTGTGCATGCCTTGTAGTGCTATACAAATAATCAGTAGTAGTAGTAGGAAGACCTCATATTGCTCTCTCTTGATTAATCACCCAAGACTCTCTAGGAACAGTATTACTACTGCTAATCATTTGTATAGCTGTACAATGCATACACAGTGCTATACATATAGATGTAAGACACAGTCCCTGCTCATCAGAGCTTACAATCTAAACAGGATGAAAAAACATCACAAAACTGGGGAACAGCACCACTCAGGCTGAACCAGAGTCATTTTGGACAGCGACTTGATCCAGATGAGTTGGTTTTCTGGACATGGGTGTGCACAGATCCCCTGGTACCCAAGCACAGAGGCCACCACCATCATTGCTCTCGAGGACGCCCTGAGGTGGTGAAATGCCCAAGTGGACAGAGGCAAACAGCTGAAAGAGCTTTCTTTTTTGGCAGCACAAAGAAATGGAACAACTACCCTGACCCTGATCAACTAGGGCAGGCATGGGCAATTCCGGCCCTCATGCACCACAATCCAGCATGGTTTTCATGATGTCCCTAATGAATATTCATGAGATCTATTTGCATCCACCGTCTTCCATTGTATGGAAATAGGTCCATGAATATTCATTAGGGACATCATGAAAACCAGGCTGGATTGTGGTGCACGAGGGCCGGAATTGCCCACCCCTGAACTAGGGGGAACTAGGACCACTGCCCATAAACAGAGGAGTCTGGACATTGAACTGCTGCTCTGTTGGCCAAGGAGCCTCAAGGAGAGACGAAAGAGCCTGGAATTGGCTCCTGCATTCCAAAACATGGCCACATGGAATGGTGACTAGCGTTTGGCAATCCTCGGTGACCAGGATCCACTCCCAGAATTGGCCCTCTGGCCGTAATTGCGCTGGCCGGGAGGAGACATCTCAGGAGGTATTAGAACCGTGGGACCCTTGAGGTCCACAAAAGGGCTGAATCAGAGACCAGAACCCAGAAGGGTAGGAAGGAGGACCTGCAGGGGCAGTAACAACTGGAGTCCAAATAGCATAAGCGAGGAACATGGATGTACACCAACTGGAACATGCTCTGTATGCCTCCCAGGCCCTCCTTCCTCATGGATTTTTAGCACATCCTCCTAGATAGAATCTTCCCTCTTCCGCTCACTGCTTAAGGAATGCATCCTTTTAGGTAAGCTATGCACCCATATATGTATGTACACCAAAATGCATATAGTTATGTTCTAACTAACCTACATAACACCCATCCTGGGGTTGTTGGAAGGTGAAATGTTCCATGTATATAGGCTATAGTTCTACAATGTCATACACTGTTCTATGTAAACCTAATTGTTCAATGTAAACCGCCCCTTATCGCTGGAAGGGACGGTATATAAATCAGTTCAAATAAATAAATACAATTTTTTATTTTTTTAATTCTTTTTTCTTTTGGGCCTATCCTCAGGGAAGTGAGGAGGCATGAACTCATCCAAGTCCTTACCCATCTTATGCAAGTCACCCAAACAAGAGCCTGTCTCAGCTCTCCCTTAAAGGCAATTGGGATATGGAGGATGAAACCGCTGCCCAAGAGCAGAACCATATCCAAAGTCGCACCACAGTTGACAGAACGTCTTTTAGCTTCCCTGCGGATAAGATCATAGATAGCATCTGACAAGAAAGGCTGTAGCCAACACCAAGAGGGGCATAATATTCTCTATACAAGGGACTAAAACCACCGGAGCAGATCCCGAGACATCAGGCTCGCACACACCGTCAAACTGAAGGATGACAGCAGAGGCTGCAAACTGACTCCACAAGATAGCGCCCATCTTGAGATCCCAGGGTTCTTCAGAGGCATTCCGCCCTCCACTGGAATGGCAGCCTGATTCGCACCCGCTATAACCTGAGCATCGACTCTCGGTGGGTTAAACCACTCAATGCGATCTTCCAGTTGCAAGGCAAAGGCCTCCTGGCCCCTTCACTGGGGAGTCTGGCAGGGCCCATTCCAAAAGCAATATCATGTGCTCTGGAGAAAAAGCAATCTTATACTTCCAAACCCCCTGCCAGAAGGGGTGAGCCACTGGCTCTTGTTCAATCACCAGAGGGTCAGACAAACTCAGGGAGGAAGATACCTGAGCAATTAGAGTCACCAACTCCACCTTCCTGAATAGGTGAATAACTCCTGACTCTTTCTGCACTTCAGAACGAGATGACCATTTGTTCACTAGAGCAGAATACGTGTCTGAAACATCAGGACTGAACTCTGGGTCTCGACCAAAGGCCAGCCAAACCAAAACGCCAACTCCAAATGTCGCAGAGAGAACTTAGAAGGTGAATACTGAGCTGGACTCAGACTCGCCTGCCCTTCTCTGAGCAGGAAGAACTCAAGAGGACCCAGAAATTCTAAGGTCTGTGTTGCCATGTCAGAAGCCCAAGCTTTCTGCAGAAGAAACAAACTCCAGGGAAGACAGCCTGGGATCCGGGCGCTCCCACTGCGCAAAGGGGAGCATCCAGAGGAGAGTGCAATAAATCTGCCAAGCCTGATAAAGCACAGTTACTTACCTGTAACAGGTGATCTCTGGGAACAGCAGGAATAAGTCTTCACATAAGGGTATCGTCGGTACCGACGGAGCCTGCGCTCCCCAGCGTCCAAGTAAGAAAGCTTTTGGGAGCATCCCACCACGCCTGCGCGCTGCCTTCCCGCCTTTCCTAACCGCCTCTCTCCAGTTCGAGTTTTAAAGCTGAGACAAAGAGAGAGAGAGGAAAGGAAAGATAGAGAGAGAGATACAACTCCTAGGGGAGGTGGGTGGGTTGTGAAGACTTATTCCTGCTGTTCCCAGAGATCACCTGTTACAGGTAAGTAACTGTGCTATCTCCAGGAACAAGCAGGAATGAGTCTTCACATATGGGGACTCCCTAGCTGCAGATGCCAGGGAGAGACCCCATGGTTGTGTGCCCTTGCAGAGGGCTTCACCTCCCCCCCATGGATCTCTGGCATCCAATCAGGGTAGGTGGGTAGGAGTTGATTAGGAATGGAACAGGTGTTTGAGGACAGCCTGACCAAACGAGGCATCCCGGCAGGAGTCCTTGTCCAAACAGTAATGGGCTGTGAAGGTGTGAACCGAGGCCCAGGTGGCCGCTCGACAGATCTGGTCGATGGACACAGAGTTCAGATGAGCCATTGAGGCTGCCATGGCTCTCACATTGTGAGCTGTGACATGGCCCTCCAGAGAAATGTTCTTACTCTGGTAGGCGAAAGAAATACACTGAGAAATCCAGCTGGACAGTGTTCTCTTAGAGACTGGAAGTCCTAAATGAGAAGGATCAAAAGCAACAAAAAGTTGAGAAGACTTTCTATGTTGCTGTGTTCTTGTAAGTAGAAAGTGAGAGCTCTCTTACAATCCAAGGTATGAAGATTCCTCTCTGCATTTGATGCATGAGGTCCTTGAAAAAAGACAGGTAAATATACCTCCTGATTCAGATGAAAAGGCGAGACCACTTTAGGCATAAAGTGTGGATTGGTCCTGAGGACTACCTTATCATGATGGAACCTTGTATAAGGTGGATTAGCCACCAAAGCTTGCAACTCAGTGATGCGGCGTGCTGAGGTGACTGCAATGAGAAAAACAACTTTCCAAGAAAGAAATTTCAAGGAGGTGGTGTCTAAAGGTTCAAAGGGTGGCTTCATAAGCTGGCCAAGAACCAGGTTTAAGTCCCATGCCACTGGAGGTGGTCTAATGGGAGGTTTAGTTAAAAGAAGTCCTCTCATGAATCTTGCTATAAGAGGGTGAGAGGAGATGGGATGTCCATTGAGAGGCTTGAGGGACGCTGCAATAGCACTCAAATGGACTCTTACTGAATTCGTTTTCAGGCCTGCATGGGATAGATGCAGGAGACACTCTAGTAGAGAATTCAGAGGTATTGCAAGAGGGTTTAGACCCTTCTCTGAACACCAAATGGTGAATCTTTTCCATTTGAAAGCATAGGAACATCAAGTAGAAGGCTTCCTAGAGGCATGAATAACATCTCTGACTTGATGAGAGAGATGAAAATCTTGAAGGTCTAGGCCCTCAGCAACCAAGCCCTGAGATGGAGTGACTGGGGGTTTGGGTGCCACAATGTTCCCTCTTCCTGGGACAGAAGGTCTGGTGCAGAGCCTAAGTCCAGGGAAGGAGCTTGAGAGAGATGCAGAAGTAGAGGGTACCACACTTGGCGTGGCCAATGTGGTGCTATGAGGATCATGGTCCCTCGATCTCTCTGAAGCTTGAATAGAGTTTTGGGAATTAGGGGAATTGGTGGAAAGGCATAAAGGAAGTCTTGACCCCAGTGAAGGAGGAAGGCATCCTTGGCCTGAACTCCCTGACACGGAATTCTGGAACAGAACCGGGGAAGTTTGGCATTCCACGGACTTGCAAAGAGGTCTATGTCCGGGGTTCCCCAAATTCGAAAAATCCTGGATACCTGGTCCATGTGGAGGGACCACTTGTGTGGGAGCAGAACTCGACTGAGTCTGTCCACCCAAGAGTTTTGAATACCTGGAAGATATACTGCCAGAAGATGGATGTGATGCTCTCTGGCGAAGGCCCACAGTCGCAAAGCTTCGTTGCAAAGCGACAGAGAGTCAGTCCCTCCCTGCTTGTTTACATAGAACATGGCTACTTGATTGTCCGTATGGATAAGGACTGTCCTGTAGCTGAGCAGGGAATGGAACACTGAGAGCTAAGAATATTGCTCCGAGTTCCAATAGATTGATATGCAGAGAAGTCTCCTGTGGAGACCAGATGCCCTGGGTGGAGAGATCTTGTAGATGAGCTCCCCAACCCTTTGGAGAAGCATCTGTTGTGAGAGTTGCTTGGGGAAGCGGTTGCTGAAAAGGGGACCCCAGCAACAGGTTCTGAGAGGACTTCCACCACTGGAGAGACCAAAATATTTGTCTGACAGGCAACCCGATGCCTGAATCCATTGGGTGGACAAAGTCCATTGAGCTGCCCTCATATGAAGGCGAGAATATGGAACCACATGCACGGTGGATGCCATGTGGCCTAATAGTTGTAACATCTCTCGAGCAGTTAATTGGGACTTTAACTGAATCTGGGAGGCTAACTGCACCAGATGTAGGCAACGGGCCTGAGGAAGATAGGCCCTTGCAGTTGTGGTATCCAGTAAGGCCCCTATGAGCTCCAGGGACTGAGTAGGGGTGAGATTGGATTTTGGGATGTTTATTACTAGTCCCAAATACTGAAGGATAGTAATTGTGCAGGTTAGACAATTTTGGGCCTCTGACTGGAATAGGGCTCGAATGAGCCAGTCGTCCAGATATGGGAATACGAATATTCCTAGAGTGCGGAGAAATGCAGCTACTACTGCCATGCATTTCGTGAACACCCTTGGTGCAGAGGCCAGACCGAAAGGAAGCACCCTGTATTGGTAGTGCTTTCCTTGAAAAAGGAACTGAAGGAACCTTCTGTGTGTAGGATGGATGAGGACATGTGTGTACGCATCCTTGAGATCTAGAGAACAAAGCCAATCCTGACTCTGAAGGTATGAAAGCAGAGCCCCTAGAGAAATCATTTTGAATTTCTCCTTGAATAGAAACTTGTTCAATTCTCTGAGGTCTAATATGGGTCTGTGGCCCCCTGTTTTCTCTGGGATAAGAAAATAAGGGGAGTAGAACCCTGAGCCCTGTTGAAGAGGTACTTCTTCTATTGCCCCTTGGGCAAGAAGGGTAGCAATCTCCTGACCTAGAAGGTTGAGGAGAGATGTTGGAGAATTGAACTGTTTCACCATTGTGTGGGGAGGAAGGTTTAAGAAGTGAAGCTTGTACCCTTCCTTTATGATGGAGAGGGTCAATTGCTCTGCTGTGATTTGCTCCCATCTGGGAGCAAAGTAAGTCAACCTTCCTGGAATGGTGAGGGGCTCTGGGTTTCCCAGAGCTAGAAAGGCTAAGTTCTCTAGTTGCAAGTCAAAGGCCCTGAGGAGGTTGAGACTGCTGGGCTGTGGTAGGCCTGGCAGCCTTTGACTTGGCCTGTTTAGGTGGTTGCTGACGCTTTGCAGCAAAACGACCTGCATAAGATGTCTGCCCATGAGCAGGATAATATCTTCCTGTTTTAGAAAAAGATGTCTTTTTGAACAATCTTTTCTTAACAGGGGCAGAGGTAGACTTTGAAAGTCGATCCAATGCAGAGTTCTCAGCATCCATCTGAGTGGCCTTTGCTTGCCAATTCTTGCCAAATAGGTTTTCACCTGTACAAGGAAGGTTTCCCAACTCATCTTGGACCCAGAGTTCCAAATCAGAGGCTTGTAACCAAGCAATTCTGCGTGCACCTATGGCAATAGCTGTGGCTCTGCTTACACACTCAAAAGAGTCAAAGGCTGCACGGTTGGAGAATTTGGAAACATCTTGGGCATGTTTGAGCCAAGTGAGAAATTCCTACCTTTTATCTTCTGAAATAAAAGGAGCTAAAGTCTGCAGATGATCTGTGACTTCTTTTAGAAACATCCCCATATAGAGACTATTTATTTATTTTTATTTATTTAGCAAACATTTGTATACCGCTACTTCCTACGATCAGTAGCGGTTTACTTTACAGATCAGAATGTATCGTACCATACATTAATTTACAAGAGCAACATTTTGATTGAGTAATGATTTACACATCACAGCCAAAACAATCAGTTAGAAGTATACATTTGATTGGAGTTCACAAATCTAAATATACATTGGATTTAGTGGGTGTGAGTGGGGCAGAATATACAAATATTGGGGACAGATATATACAAATATACAATGTTACAGACCTACATTTGAATTGCCCTTGTGACAGGCAGGAACCATTTAGTTGCAACAATCTAGATCAGGTTGTAGTGAGACTGAAAGAGGTGAGTTTTGAGTTTCTTTCTAAAGTCACCCAAGTCACTTGTTAGTCGTATCTCATGAGAGAGCTGGTTCCAATGGAGAGGTGCTGCGTATGAGAAAGATCTGTTGCTTGTTTCTGCTTTGACAGTTCTTATGCTGATCGGGACGCAGAGAGTGTTGAGATTTACAGTTCTTCTGGTCCTGTTGTGTGGTTGGATGGTGATTAGGTTGGTGAGGTATGATGGTGCAATATTGTGAATGAGTTTAAATGTGGTTAAGAGTAGTTTGTAGATGATGCGGGTGGCAACCGGGAGCCAATGCAGTTCCATTAGTACTGGGGTGATGTGCTCGGTGACGCTTTTTTCCATGATGACTCTTGCGGCAACATTTTGAGCCATTTGCAAGATATTTAGGGTGCTCTTTGGAAGGCCTTGGAAAATGGCGTTGCAGTAGTCTAAGTGGGGAATGATGAGAGCTTGTGCAACAGTTCTGAAGTCGGATTTTTCAAGGATATTGCGAAGTGGTTGCAGAACTTTCAATTTATGGAAAATGGCTTGGTTTGTTGTCCGGAGGTGTTTATCCAGTCTTAGGTTGCTATCCAGTAATACTCCTAGATATTTTATTTCGGACTTAGTATGATATACGTTTTTGTTAAGGGTGACCGTGGTGGGCGGGATGAAATCTGTTTTCTTGGAGATAAACATGACCTCTGTTTTCTTGTGATTTATTGACATGTTGTTTAGTTGCAGCCAGGTTTGGAGCATGCTGAGACATTCTTCCAGTGGGGTGAAGTCCGGTTGGGTTATGTCAAGTTGAGTATACAGCATTACATCGTCTGCATATACGTGATATTTGATGTTATGTTCTTGAAAAATCTCGCAGACCGGTTTTATGTACAAACTGAATAGGAGGGATGATAGAGCTGATCCTTGAGGAATCCCCTGGGTTTAGGGGAAGGGTTCGGCTTTTTCATCATTGAATTGAACTTGTTGCATCCTATTTGATATGTATGATGAGAACCACTTTAACGGGGTCCCTGTTATACCTATGGATGCAAGGCGGTTTAAGAGGGTACCGTGATGTACTGTATCAAATGCGGCAGATATGTCGATAAATATAAGTATGAACATCATTTTTTTGTTTTCTAGGCCCTTGAGGAGGTTGTTGAGGAGTGCCAGAAGAAGGGTTTCCACTCCATGATGCTGCCGAAACCCATATTGATGCATGTCTAAGGCTTTCTTATCGTCGATGTGGTCCTGCAATTGCTGTTGAAAGGCCTTTCCGATAATCTTCGCCAGGAAGGATATGCTCGAGAACAGACGATATGAAGCGGGGTCGCTCTTGTTGAGTGTTTTATTTTTTAAGATGGGCCTTATAAGTGATCTCTTGAGTTGCGTCGGCATTGAACCTTGTTGGAGGGAATGGTTGACAATGTGGGAGATAGGTTGTGCAATTTCGTTCTTTGTTGCTTTTATCCAGGCCGCTGGGCATGGATCAAGAGGGGAGGTTGTGGAGTTTAAGTTAGTTATGATGTTTACTATTTGCCGTTCTTCTAAATGTTGGAAAGTACTCCATTCAGTGTCATGCTCTGTTTTCGCAGATGGGTCTGTTTTTGGTGGGGTGGTGTCTACATAAGGGTCTTGCTTGGTGAGGGTGGGAGCTTGCGGGTGTAGTTCTTGGCATAATGTTCAGCAAGCGTTTGGACCTTTATTTCGCCAGTATAGACAGTGTCTTGGGAGATTTTGGTGAGGGATTTAACAAGCTCGAAAAGTTCCCTGGGTCTATTAAGCGCCTTAGTGTGATGAGCCTTTTTTGCAAGGTTTACCTCGTTCTTGTATTTCATGAGGAGTGTTAGGTATAGTTGTTTGCATTCTTCAGTTTGGGTTTTTCTCCATTTTCTCTCCAGTTTGCGTAGTTCCTTTTTCATTCTGCTTAGAGTTGTAGAGTACCATGGCTCGGTTCCTGTTCTGGTTGCTTTGTTTGTGGCTTTCCAGGTTGGGCTTGCTGCTGCTTCGATTCCCGAGTTCCAAAGGTCTACCAGCTTTTCCAGGTCCTTGAGGTTGTAGTCAAAACGTGATGATATGGATGTTACCAAGGTTTCGCTATTAAATTTTTGGAACTTCCTTTGGAGATGTGTTGGAGGGCAAGATGATTGGTCTTGTATGTAGGGTAGGTAAATTTCAAATTCGATTTGGTAATGGTCTGACCAAGGGATAGGAGTCATTCGAGTTTCCGGTTTTGGTACTTCATTTTGCTGTCTTTCGGAAGATATGAACACCATATCTAGGGTGTTGCCTTTGGTATGAGTGGCCTCTTGAATAATTTGATCGTAACCGAGTTGGTCCATGGCTTCAAGGAAAGTGTCCGCTTGCAAGGGAGGGACCGATGGAAGATTTAGGTTGCCCAGGATAATCCGATGTTTCTTGATTGCAGTGGTTGAGATGATTTCTAGTGCAGTGGCCAGGGTTTCGTGATGGGATGAGGGAGGCCTGTAGATTAGACAGATGGTTATTGTTCTATTCTCAACTTTGAGTATGTCGATACCCTCGGATGCAGTCAGGGATGTGTTTGTTAAAAGTAGGGAGGCTCTGGCAAGGATAAGGACACCTCCTCCTCTCCTGTTAGGGCGTGGGCAGTTAAATATGCTATATCCAGGTTTGGATATTTGGTTTACTATTGCTGAGTCTGTGTCAGTGAGCCAGGTTTCCGTGATGCATAGGATATCAGGTTTTTTGTCTGTGAGGATGCCGTGGATGATGTGCGTTTTATTTCTTATGGACCTGGTGTTGATTAGGAAGATCGTGATAGGGGCTTGCGGTAGCTGGCATGATTGCCGGTTCTTGCTTTTCTTAGCTGGGGCCCCCGGCTTCCTGCGTTTTTTTAGCTTGGGGTTGTGTTTATTACGTGGATTGCTTGTGGTCTCAATAATTGACTTTTGGTTTGGTTGAGGAATTGCTTCACCATAAGCAGGGTAGGTTGGACAAAGCAGTGGAAATAACGGTATCAGTATTGGGTTATGTATAAATATTGGTCGCCATATTGTCAGGTGGTATGACAGGTAAGGTACATATGCATACGTGGATAGGGTTAGGCAAAGACAGAGTGCAAGTATATAGGAGGTGAGAGCCATGAGACAACTGGTTAAGATTCTAATCTGTTTTATACAAAGCGACAATTTCTGCTGACGGATCAATGCTGCATTTACAAAATTGCCTACGATAGCGCAAAATTACCCACAAATCATGTATGAATAACGTTACCTATGATTATGGAATTATCTATAATTATGCATTTATAAATTATCTACATTTATGGCTATAGTATGTTATCCCTCGTCTAGAGACTCTAGCTGCTACAGACAAATTGATGAGTATACCACCGTGATGCAAGATAAGCGTTTCAGATGGAGTCAATGTATAGTGATTAGGACACAATGTTGCTTATGGTTCAAAACAGTGGTGGAAATTACATTGCTAGCATAGTAGTTAGGTACATGCATCCGGTCCGAGCGTCAAAGCGGTGATTTTCGGGAGAGCATTAGTTTATATCACTTGCTTAGCAGTTAATGTGGTAAGTATTTTAAATGGGCTCGCATTGAAGAGTTTACCTGGTTATGTGCTTTGGCATTGATAACAGGAGCTGGCGAGGTCGACTTGGCACAGGGGGCTCAAGCCGCGTGGAGCTGTAAGGTCTTGTGATTTCGAAGTCAACGGTGGTTTTCTGGGAGAACAGTCCAATTGGATGTAGTCTTTGGTGTCAAATATGGAGCAGGTTGTTGCGACCTGGGCGATTAACGCGTCGTCGGTTGGTGATGTTCAAAACCTGTGCAGCAAGCATATTGGCCTGGAAAATCCTTCGGCCAAAAGCATCTAGAGTCGTACATTCACGTCCTGGAGGGTTAGATGAGTGTCTCTTTGCACTCTATTTTCTTCATAGCAGACTCAACCACAATAGAGTGGTGAGGAAGCTGAGTCTTATGAAAACCAGGACAGGGAGGGACACGGTACATGGTGTCTAACCTGCAAGAATGAGGAGAGGTGGTGAGAGGAGTCTCCCACATGCCCAACATGAGATCATAGAGAATCTCATGAATAGGTAGGGTAGCTGCTTCCTTAGGAGCCTTAGGATATTGTAAAATATCTAATTGCTTGGCTCTAGGCTCTGACTCAGAGGCCACTGTGATGGAGAGGCCTCTAGCCACTTCCCTAATGAAGTCTTGAAAAGACAAATCCTCTGGAGGAGACATTCTTCATTTTGCAGAATCAGACTCCTGAGGAAGAAGCACTGGTACATCGACAGAAGCCTCTGACTCATCAGAGTCTTCGGAGGAATCGAAGTATCGCCTGTCTGGATGCTCCTGTAAAGCCCGATACGCGTACCGAGTGGGATCGACATCGGGAGTAAGCGGTACCGGTTCGGTACTGATGGGCATCGTTAGACAGGGTACCGTTGCAGCCGACACCGAAGCCAATGTAATTGGTACCGGCACCGGGAACGGTGCCGATGCCAGAGTCGGTACTGGCAACGGAGATTGTTGCTGTACCGAAGGCGTCAAAGCCTGCATAAACGCCGTAAGGGTGCGCTGTATGGACAGAATTTTCTGATCCATCGACGCCACCAGAGTCTGGATGTCGGTACCAGTGGAGGCCACCGGTACCCCAGAACACGGCAACAGGTGATCGGTCAAGGCCAAGCCATCGATGTCAACCTGTGACCCCATAGATAATGCTTTGGAAGCCGAAACTTCCCGCCGGGGTAATTTTGCCGGAGCGGAGTCCTCGAGGGCAAGCCCAGAGGCATCTCGATGCTTGGAGGGAGATTTGCCCTTCGAGGATCGGCTAGATTTATGTTTGGTTACCTGAGATCCATGGGAGGAAGAAGCAGCCCTGGAAGACGTCGATGCCACCGAGGCTGCATCAGAGGGAAACAGGGTACTGAGTTTGGCTGCTCGGTTCTGCCGACCCCTTTTAGACATCATGGTGCAGGACACACAATCCGTGATGGAATGGTCAGAACCCAAACATTTCAGACACCAATCATGGGTGTCGGTGACAGAAATAGTACCGCCACATTTTGTGCACTTTTTGAAACCGGAAGCGGGCTTCTCCATGAGGAGAAAATATCTAGGCCTAAGGCCCAAACTGAAAATGCACAGCTGAAAGAATAAAAGGTTTTTTGTTTTTTTTTAAGAAGAAGAAAGAAAAGAAAAGACCGGCGGTACCGGTCTGACGTCGAAGGCAGACGCGACTACAGAAAAATAAAGAAAAAAATAAAGAACTTCTTCTGCGGTGACAGGAACACGACCTGCTGGCTCCGTGGAAAAGAAGAACTGGAGAGAGGCGGTTAGGAAAGGCGGGAAGGCAGCGCGCAGGCGCGGTAGGATGCTCCCAAAAGCTTTCTTACTAGACACTGGTAAGCGTTCCCGCGCAGGCTCCGTCGGTTCCGACGATACCCATATGTGAAGACTCATTCCTGCTTGTTCCTGGAGATTCATCCTTCTCCAGAGCCACACACATTGCCAACGACAACATAGAAAATAGGGCTGGGACAATTTCATCTCCTGGCAGCACAGGGAGGGATGGACCTTCTGAGAGTGTGCCCAAAGCAACTATGCAAACAGAGCAGATACCAGAATCCAGTCCCAAGGCGCTCAGCCTTCCACTGATCAGACAGCGCTTCTTCAAAGGTAGCATAAGCACTCTCCATTGCCACAAGCAGTTAGGTAATGCAGGCTAAAGGAGTGCTTAGGCAGCATGTTGCATCGTGCACCAGATCTGCACAGGCAGGGTCATGCATGCTAACGCCACATAGAAAAGAGCTGTATGTGTGCAGATACCCGTGAACAAGCTGCGCCCACTTGAACCACACACACAAACATTGCGTAGCACTGGCATACCAGGAAGGTTCAGCAAAGCACGGGAAGCGCAAACAATGCACACAGTCAAGGTAGGAAAACACCAGCGCCAATTCCAACAGATACCTTGAGTGGCCCAAGCTTGACATAGCATCCCAGCAACGGACAAAGTCGGGAGCCCCCATAAGAAGACAGACAGACTTAACCTTTAGTACTTACCCAGAGGGAGCCCATGGCAGATAAAGCAGTTACTTACCTGTAACAGGTGATCTCTGGGAACAGCAGGAATAAGTCTTCACATATGGGTACATCGGTACCGACGGAGCCTGCGTGGGAACGCTCCCCAGCTTCCCAAAAAGGAAAGCTTTTGGGAGCATCCCACAGCGCCTGCGCGCTGCCTTCCCGCCTTTCCTAACCGCCTCTCCTCAGTTCGAGTTTTAAAGCTGAGACAAAAGAGAGAGAGAGGAAAGGAAAGACAGATAGAGAGATACAACTCCTAGGGGAGGTGGGAGGATTGTGAAACTTATTCCTGCTGTTCCCAGAGATCACCTGTTACAGGGTAAGTAACTGTGCTATCTCCAGGAACAAGCAGGAATGAGTCTTCACATATGGGGACTCCCTAGCTAAGATGCCTGGGAGAACCCCAAGGATATGAGACCCTGGGAAGGGTTCTACCTCCTCCTATGGATCTCAGGCATCTATCCAGGGATGGAGGGTAGGAGTTGATTAAGAATGGAACAGGTATTTGAGAACAGCCTGACCAAACAAGGCATCCCGGCGGGAGTCCTTGTCCAAGCAGTAATGGGCTGTGAAGGTATGAACCGAGGCCCAGGTAGGTGGCTGCTCGACAGTTCTGGTCAATGGACACAGAATTTAGATGAGCCATAGAGGCGGCCATGGCCCTCACATTATGAGCTGTGACATGGCTCTCCAGAGAAAGGTTCTTACTCTGGTAGGCGAAAGAAATACACTGAGCAATCCAATTGGACAGTGTCCTCTTAAAGACTGGAAGTCCCAAATGAGAGGGATCAAAAGCAACAAAGAGTTGGGAAGACTTTCTATGTTGCTGTGTTCTTTGTAAGTAAAAGGCAAGAGCTCTTTTACAATCCAGAGTATGAAGATTCTTCTCTGCACTTGATGCATGAGGAGCTGGAAAAAAGACAGGTAAATATACCTCTTGATTAAGATGAAAAGGTGAGGCCACTTTAGGCATAAAGTGTGGATTGGTTCTAAGAACTACCTTATCATGATGGAACCTTGTATAAGGTGGATAAGCCACTAAGGCCTGCAGCTCACTGATGCGGCGAGCTGAGGTGACTGCAATGAGGAAAATAACCTTCCAGGAAAGAAATTTCAAGGAGGTGGTGGCTAAGGGTTCAAAAGGAGGCTTCATAAGCTGACCAAGAACCAGATTTAAATCCCATGCCACCGGAGGAGGCCTAATGGGAGGTCTAGTTAAAGTTAGGCCTCTCATGAATCTTGCAATAAGAGGATGAGAGGAAACAGGTTGTCCATTGATAGGCTTAAGGGATGCTGCAATAGCACTCAAATGGACCCTTACTGAATTCGTCTTAAGGCCTGCATCGGAAAGATGCAGGAGGTATTCCAATAGAGAATTCAAAGGTAGTGCTAGAGGGTCGAGACTCCTTTCAGCACACCAAATCTTTTCCATTTAAAAGCATAGGAACGCCTAGTGGAAGGTTTTCTGGAAGCATGGAGGATATCCTTCACTTGTTGAGAAAGATTCCAGCTTTGAAGGTCTAAGCCTTCAGTAACCAAGCTCTGAGGTGAAGGGACTTGGGGTTTGGGTGCCACAAAGTCCCCTCCTCCTGGGACAGAAGGTCTGGAGCAGCTCCCAAGTCCAGAGAGGGGGCTTGGGAGAGATGCAGAAGTAGAGGGTACCACACTTGGCGTGGCCAGCGTGGAGCTATGAGGATCATAGATCCTTGATCCCTCTGGAGTTTGAACAGAGTCTTGGGAATCAAGGGAATGGGTGGAAAGGCATACAGGAAACCCTGACCCCAGTGAAGGAGGAAGGCATCCTTGGCCTGAACTCCCTGACACGGAATTCTGGAACAGAACCGGGGAAGTTTGGCATTCCACGGACTTGCAAAGAGGTCTATGTCCGGGGTTCCCCATTCTTGGAAGATTCTGAGTACCTGATCCATGTGCAGGGACCATTCGTGTGGGAGCAGAACTCGACTGAGTCTGTCTGCCCAAGAGTTTTGGATTCCTGGGAGGTATACTGCCAGGAGATGGATTTGATGCTCTCTGGTGAAGGCCCACAATCTTAAAGCTTCGTTGCAAAGTGACAGAGAGCCAGTTCCTCCTTGCTTGTTTATGTAAAACATGGCTACTTGATTGTCTGTATGAATGAGGACTGTCTTGTAGCTGAGCAGGGTATGAAAGACCTTGAGAGCTAGAAAGACTGCTCGAAGCTCCAAGAGATTGATATGAAGAAAGGTCTCCTGTGGGGACCAAGTGCCTTGAGTGGAGAGGTCTTGTAGATGAGCTCCCCAACCTGTTTGGGAGGCATCTGTTGTGAGAGTTGCTTGGGGCAACAACTGTTGGAAGGGGGACCCCAGCAACAGATTCTGAGTGGACATCCACCACTGGAGAGACCAAAAGAGACGTTTGGAGGTTGCTATTTGGTCTGAGAGAGCTCCTGATGCTTGAGTCCACTGGGTGGACAAAGTCCATTGGGCTGAGTCCACTGGGTGGACAAAGTCCATTGGGCTGCTCTCATATGTAGGCGAGCATAGGGTACCACATGCACTGTGGAAGCCATGTGGCCTAGCAGTTGTAGCATCTCTCGAGCAGTTAAGTGGCTCTTTGACTGAACCTGAGAGGCTAACTGCACTAGACGTAGGCAACGGGCCTGAGGAAGATAGGCCCTTGCAGTGGTAGTATCTAGCCAGGCCCCTATGAACTCTAGGGACTGAGTAGGGGTGAGCTGGGACTTTGGGAGGTTTACCACAAGTCCCAGATACTGTAGAATGCGCCTTGTGCAGTCCAGAGAAGTCTGGGCCTCTGACTGAGATGGAGCTCGGATGAGCCAGTCGTCCAGGTATGGGAATACAAATATTCCCAGAGTGCGTAGAAATGCAGCTACTGTTGCCATGCATTTGGTGAACACTCTTGGGGCAGAGGCCAGACCAAACGGAAGCACCCTGTATTGATAATGTTTTCCTTGGAAAAGAAAACGGAGGAATCTTCTGTGAGATGAATGGATGAGGACATGTGTGTACGCATCCTTGAGATCTAGAGAACAAAGCCAATCCTGACTTTGAAGGTATGAAAGGAGAGTGCCCAGAGAAAGCATCTTGAACTTCTCCTTGCATAGAAATTTGTTCAATTCCCTGAGATCTAATATGGGTCTGTATCCCCCTGTCTTCTTTGGAATGAGAAAATAGGGGGAGTAAAACCCTGACCCTTGTTGAAGAAGGGGAATTTCTTCTATTGCCCCTTGGGCAAGAAGGGTAGCCACCTCTTGACCTAGAAGGTCGAGAAGAGATGTGGGAGAATTGAAATGTCTCACAATGGTGTGGGGAGGAAGGTCTGAGAAATGAAGTTTGTAGCCCTCTCTTATGATGGAGAGGGTCCACTGCTCTGATGTAATCTGCTCCCATCTGGGAGCAAAATGAGCTAACCTTCCTGGAATGGTGAGAGATTCTGGCTGTTTTAAAGCCAGAAAGGCTACGTTCTCTAGCATCAAATCAAAAACCCTGAGGAGGTTGGGTCTGCTGAGTTGCAGCAGCCCCTGTAGTCTTAGGCCTGGCCTGTTTAGGTTGCTGACGCTTAGTAGCAAAGCGACCTGTAGAGGATTGTTGGCCAGAAGTAGAAGGGAATCTGCCCTTTTTGAAAAAAGACTTCTTGAAGGGTTTTTTCTTGGCAGGAATGGAGGTTGACTTTGAAAGTCTATCCAGAGCAGAATTTTCTGCATCCATTTGAGTGGCTTTTATTTGCCATTCTTTGCCAAACAGGTTTTCACCTGTACAGGGAAGATTTCCTAATCCATCTTGGACCCAGGGTTCTAAATCAGAAGCTTGGAGCCAAGCAATTCTGCGAGCAGCTATGGCAATGCCAGAAGCTCTGCTGGCACCCTCAAAGGAATCAAAGGCTGCCATGTTGGAAAACTTTGAAATGTCTTGAGTATGCTTAAGCCAAATGAGGAATTCATCCCTTTTATCTTCTGGTAGAAAAGGGAGGAAAGTGTGCAGTTTATCTGCAACCTCCTTTAGAAACATACCCATGTAAAGACTATAGGAGTTGATTCTGGCAACAAGCATACTGGCTTGGAAGATTTTTCTACCAAAAGCATCCAAGGTCCTGCATTCTCTTCCTGGAGGAGTAGAAGAGTGTCTCTTTGTACTGTTTATCCTCTTCATAGCTGACTGCACCACAATGGAATGGTGAGGAAGCTGTGTTTTTTGAAAACCAGGACAGGGAGGGACACGATACATAGTGTCCAATCTGCGAGAATGAGGAGAGATAGTGAGAGGAGTCTCCCATAAATCAATCATGTGTTCATAAAGAATCTCATGAATTGGTAAGGTGACTGCCTCTTTAGGAGCCTTAGAATAACCCAAAATATTTAAGTTTTTTGCTCTAGGCTCTGATTCAGAGGATACTAAAATAGAAAGACCTTTAGCTACTTCTCTTATGAAGTCTTGAAAGGACAAGTCCTCTGGAGAAGACATTCTTCTTTTTGGAGAAGAAGGCTCTTCAGGAAGGGTTATAGATACTTCAGCAGACTCCTCTGATGTATCAGAATCACCAGAGGAATCAAAGTACCATCTGTCAGGGTGCTCTTCTAACGCTCGGTACGCGTATCGAGCAGTATCGACATCGGACGTCATCGGAACCGGATCGGTACCGATGAGCAGCTCTGGACAAGGAACCGCTGCAGTCGGTATCCTGGTCGATGCCGATGCAGTCGGTACCGGTATCGGCGCTGGTGCCGGTACCCGAGTCGATACCGACAACGGAGTTTGTTGTGGTATCAACGGCGTCGCAGCTTGGATGAAGGCACTGATAGCCTGCTGCATGGACAGAACATTCTGATCCATCGACGCCATGAATGCCTGGAACTCGGTACCGGAAGATTGTGCCGGTACCCCAGAGCATTCTAACAGGTTATCGGTCGAGGCCGTGCCATCGATGTCAACCTGTAACCCCATAGGTGGAGCTTTGGAAGCCGGAGCTTCCCGCCGGGGTTGTTTTGCCGGTGCAGGATCCTCGAGGGCAAGCCCGGAGGCATCTCGATGCTTAGAGGGAGATCTACCCTTCGAGGACCGGCTGGATTTATGTTTGGTTACCTGAGATCCATTGGGGGAAGAAGCAGCCCTGGAAGACGTCGATGCCACCGAAGCTGCATCAGCGGGAAACAGCACATGGAGCTTAGCTGCTCGGTTCTGTAAACCCCATTTAGACATCAGAGAGCAGGACGGACAATCCGAAATGGAGTGTTCAGGACCCAAACATTTAAGACACCATTCATGGGTGTCTCTAACAGAAATAGTACCGCTGCACTTAGTGCATTTCTTAAACCCGGAGGCTGGTTTTTCCATGAGGAAAATTTCTTGTGAGGCCTAAGGCCCAAAGAAAAAAATACACTAAGTGGAGGAAAAATATATAGTTTTTTTTTTTTTTTTTTAAGAAAAGAAAGAAAAGACCGGCGGTACCGGTCCGGAGTCGGGGAAGGCAGACACGCGACCAAAGAAAGAAAATAAAATAAAGAACTTCTTCAGCGGTGACAGGGCTCGACCTGCTGGCTCCACGGCAAAGAAGAACTGAGGAGAGGCGGTTAGGAGAGGCGGGAAGGCAGCGTGCAGGCGCTGTGGGATGCTCCCAAAAGCTTTCCTTTTTGGGAAGCTGGGGAGCGTTCCCGCGCAGGCTCCGTCGGTACCGACGTACCCATATGTGAAGACTCATTCCTGCTTGTTCCTGGAGATATACTATGCCGGGCTCAGTGGTACTTCCCTGCTGCCAGATGTGCAATAAGTTCTCTTCGATCTTTGGGAGAAAGCAGAGGAAAGGAGGAGGAGGGAGGGGGCGCAGAGGTTGTGTGTATGGCTGAAGAATCCTTCCAGCTTCTTCATTCCAATCTTCAAGGCAGGGAGTTGAACCATTTTCCCTCCTCCTATGGCATCCAAAAAAGGGCACTGGTTTTAAGGGTGACCCTAGTGGAGCCTCCCACATCATGCTCCACTGAGAAATCCACCCCCAGAGATGGTTACTCATGAGTGAAATTAATCTTTTCTCTCAATTCTTCCTTGTATTTTCTCCAATTTTTTCAGGGCTCTGAAAAAAATGCATTCACCAACTGCTGAAGAGAGAATTACTGAAGGCTCCACCTGGTGTCTCTGGCTGATATGACATGTCATCATCATAAAGAAGCCTATGGAAGTTTCCCCTGACTCCACATCTGCTGATAGGGGGGCCACAACTCACTTGTCTGGACTGGTCTAGCAGGACGATACGGAACGGTTACTTTTTAAAGGCTTATTTCACCTTAGGCACCAAAATTCATGAGGTCAAGTGTCTCTAAGGAACCTTCAAAAGTCATTCTCTGGGTTTCTAAGTTCATCAGATGGCTAATCTTAGGGATCCACTCAGAAAAGTGAGATGGCGGCATGGTTATCAGTTTTAGACACAATTATACTAATTTTCAGTATGTTACATACCTAAATTGCCCCTTGCATACTGCACCAGGTGCATTTAGATGGCTATTTATCCTATGCAGAAGTCCAAACAAGATTTTGCAATTTTATCTTTGAGAATTTAGCCTTTAATGTATGCAACCTGTTACTGTTTGCTGTGCATAATATAAACTGAGTTACTTTTCCTCTAGAACCATAAACTATTCCCTTGCCTTCAGAGGTGAGATGCTTATGACTCAGGGAGGCCGAAGGAACTGTTATGAACAAGAATAAATCATTGGCTGTGTGGTAACAGGTACTGGAAAGCAGCAGTGAGAGCTGAATTCTTACCGGTTCAAGCAGTCATCAGTGCACCCCTTGTCATCATCATTGCTGGGTTTCTTGCAGTTGCAGGTAGTGGCCTCGTACCCAGACAGAGGCTTTACATCCACATAAACATCTGGTGAGAAGCAGAGAAGAAGTGTTTATTAGTCAGTGGGCATTAAAAACAACTTCATTTACACAAACAAGCTTACAGAGCAGTAGGCAGGGGTACAGTTAACTTTTACGTTTTGGCAATTACAATAAAATAACATTTCTAAGTTCAGAAGCATCATTTTCACTTGCACAAATTTGCATGCAGTTTTTGGAAATCCAGTTTAACTGTAGATGAGTGGACAATGACAGATCACACAGCCTACAACAGCAGGTGAAGGATTTATAGGTGATACTTACTGGAGCGGATTTTTTTGTACAATGGAACATCTGGCTTTTTATATAACTGAAAGAGATGACAATTAAAGAATATTTAATAAGCAAAATGCTACTATAGCTTCCAAGAGTTGTACCATAACAAAATGATAAACAATTCTGGGCTTAGATGAACTTAGCAGTGTGATTTTCTTAGAAGAGATGGCTGTTGAGGGATTAATGGTAAAATCTGTAACGCGACCCATCAGATCTAACAAGTTAAACAGGCTCAGGTACTATCAGCACTCACTAGCCATGCCAGTAGCCATTATTCTTACACCTGATTATTACAGGTGAAGTAGTAGACTAGTGGTTATGGCAGCAGCATGGGGCCAAAAAGACCAGGGTTCAAATCCCACTGATTCTACTGGTGGCTTTGGGCAAGTCACTTAACCTTCCACTGCCTAAATGTAATTCACCTTGAATTACTATTTGAAAGGTGTAAGTTAACTACTAATGCTATTACTACAAGAAATATGATCAGACACGCTTGCCAAGGTGGTCACATGCAGCTGTGCCAACATAATTTAGGTCTCTTCTGAACAAAAGAGAAATTAGACTTACCTGCTAATTGTTGTTTCTTGAGGAACTCCAGTCCAGTCCCGCACCTCTGAATTGAGCACCTCTTCCAAAGACTAAGTGTGTCATCCTTTGATGACACCCGGTATATATACAACTGGGACCGCCTACCAGCCCCAGTAACCTATTGACAAAGCAGACTCACAGGAGCAACAAGTAAGTAGTAACAAATGTAATAGAAACACAGAACTAAACTTGCCCGATTACTCCCTCTCCCAGGTAGGGTACCCCTAACCCTCCCCCGCAGGAAAGGAAGCACAAGGGGAAATTTTCACTTACTGTTAATTTCCTTTCCTGGAATCCTGCTAGACCAGTCCAGACAAGTGGGTTTAGTCCCCCTACCAGCAGATGTTGGAGACAAGAGAAACAGAAAAAAACTACCAGTAGCCTGATTGGCAGTTCCCTGGTAATATGTAGCTGAACCCAGTAAAGGGCAATCCAGTATTGTAAAAATCCATACTCAAACAGATGTAACCAGGAACCGAAACTAAGGAAAAACAGAAAACCATACTATATACAAGAGGCGATAAAGAGTAGTTACTCACCTGTAACAGGTGTTCTCCAGGAGCAGCAGGAATCAGTCCTCACATATGGATGACGTCGGCGCCAACGGAGCCCCCATACGGAGCATTTCCCCAGCTTTCAAAGAAAGCCTTTGGGACTGCCAGCACGCATGCGCGGTCTCCTTCCCGCCCAAGGGTGCCATCATGCTCAGTCTGATGACATAGCTAAAAGACAGCAAAAAACAAAATAAATCATATGACTGCAACTCCAAGGGGGAGGAGGGAGGGTTGTGAGGACTGATTCCTGTTGCTCCTGGAGAACACCTGTTACAGGTGAGTAATTACTCTTTCTCCAAGACCAAGCAGGAAGTCAATCCTCACATATGGGACTCCCCAGCTTAAGGCTACCGGGGACCCAAAGCTGAAAAAATATGCTCCCTCTAGAGCCTCAGCATGTACGAAAAGAATCTTCTCGAGAACGCCCCCGAACGGTAGCCCTCACCAGGGCCGGAGGGTAGGAGTTGCCTAAACCTCAAAGAGATTACGGAGTACCGCCTGTCCGAAAGCACTGTCCCTGCGGGACACTCTCTCGAAGCAGTAGTGGGCCGCAAAAGTCTGGCTTGAAGACCAAGTAGCGGCCCTGCAGATGACTACCAATGGAACAGAGTGGAGATGAGCCACTGACGCAGCCTTCGCCCTGACACGGTGAGACGTGACTCGACCCTGCAACGAGAGGCCGGCTGCCCTGTATGCCCAGGCCATACAGTCTGCTACCCAAATGAACAGGCTACGCTTGGAGACAGGTAGCCCCAACTTATTAGGGTCAAGAGAGACGAAGAGCTGAATAGCCCTTCGGTGTCCCTGCGTACGGTCAAGGTAGAAGGATAACGCCCTCTTACAGTCCAGGGTATGCAAGACCATCTCAGCCCGGCTGGCATGCGGTCTGGGAAAGAAAGTTTGAAGAACCACCTCCTGGTGAGGTGGAAGGAGGAGACAACCTTAGGAAGGAACTTAGGGTGAGTCCGTAAGACTACTCTGTTCCTATAGAACCTATTGTATGGTGCATCTGACACCAAGGCTTGAAGCTCGCTACTCGCCTTGCTGAGGTAAGAGCTACCAAAACCAAAGCTTTCCAGGAGAGAAAACGCAAAGGACAAGTAGCCATAGGCTCAAATGGTGGGCAAGTAAGCTGTTGCAAGACCACATTCAAATCCCACTCAGGGGCAGGTGGACAAACTGGAGGCTTAAGCAAAAGGAGGCCTCTGAGGAAGCAAGCCACTAAAGGGTGGCTTGAGAGAGACTGACCCTCCACCGGTGAATGGTGCGCTGAGAGAGCACTGAGATGGACCCTAACCGAGTTGGATTTGAGGCCTAGTTTGAACAGGTGAAGCAAATATTGCAGCACCACTGGTACCAGGCATGAGAAAGGATCCTCCTTGTGTTGAGCACACCAGGTGGAGAACCTTCGCCACTTAAGGGCATAAGACCTCCGAGTGGACTGCCTCCTAGAGGCCAAGACCACGTCCTCCACTTCCCTAGGCAGCAGTAAGGGTGCTAGAACTACCCTTTCAGCAGCCAGGCCATCAGATTGAGGGACTGGAGGTTGGGGTGTAAGAGAGATCCCTGCTCCTGAGACAGGAGATCGGGTTGCATCCCCAGAGGAAGAAGAGTGTCCACCGCTAGTTGCAAAAGAAGTGGGAACTAGGGTTGCCTTGACCACGTGGGGGCCACCAGGATCACAGAGGCCTTGTCCCGGATCACTTTGAACAGTGTCTTGGACACTAGAAGCGTGGGATGAAACGCATATAGGAGGCCTGTAGACCATGGAATGAGAAAGGCATCCGCTGCTGCTCTGAGAGGATGCGGTTGTCTGGAGCAGAAACTGGGCAGTTGACGGTTCAGTGGACTGGCAAAGAGATCTATGGTGGGTAGACCCCATCTTAGGAAGATCTGCTGAACCACCAGAGGATTCAACTGCCATTCGTGTGGCTGCAGAATCCTGCTCAATCTGCCTGCCAGGTAATTCTCTTGTCCAGGGAGATAGACCGCCTTGAGAAGTATGCCATGATTGACTGCCCAGGAGCACAGGTCCTGGGCCTCCTGACAGAGAGTTTGCGACCCTGTGCCCCCCTGCTTGTTCACATAGAACATGGCAACTTGATTGTGCGTCTGCACTAAGACGGACTGGCGAGAGAGGACATGAGAGAAAGTCCGGAGGGCTAGATGGATTGCTCTGAGCTCTAGGAAATTGATCTGCTGTGCAGACTCCCAAGGGAACCAGAGGCCCTGGGTGCATGCTCCTTGGCAATGTGCACCCCAACCTTGGAGAGAAGCATCGGTTGTCAGCACTTGAGAATGTTGAGATGCTTGAAAAGGCACCCCTTTTAGCAGATTCGGAAGATGAAGCCACCACTGTAGAGAAGAAGCTAGTAGCTTGGACACCCGCACTTTGTCCATCAGGTTTCCCGTGGCCTGCAGCCACTGAGTTCTGAGGCCCCACTGAGCTGGCCTCATGTGTAGACGGGCATTTGGAGTTACATGAACCGTGGATGCCATGTGGCCTAAGAGCCTCAGGAATTGTCTGGCGGAGACCAGAGAATTGCTGTGGAATTGGCTGGCCAAGTCCATCAGTCTGTGGGCCCTGTCCACCGGCAAAAAAGCCTTTGCTTGAAGGGTGTCCAGTCTTGCTCCTATGAACTCCATGTTCTGTGAGGGGTGCAAAGCGGACTTTGCGAAGTTTATGACAAACCCCAGATGCTGGAGAAGAGCGACAGTGCGGAGGGTGGCTTGATTGATCTCCTGTGGAGACTGACCCCTGATGAGCCAGTCGTCCAGGTATGGAAAGACAAAGAGTCCTTGAACCCTGAGATAGGCCGCCACCACCGACAGGCATTTGGTGAAAACCCTGGGGGCGGAAGTTAGGCCAAAAGGGAGTACCCTGTACTGGTAATGGTTTCCTCCCACTACAAATCAGAGGTATTGTCTGTGGTCTGGATGAATAAGGATGTGAGTATAAGCATCCTTTAGGTCTAAGGAGCATAGCCAATCTCCCTGCTGGAGGTAGGGCAGCAGTATTCCAAGGGTAAGCATCTTGAACTTTTCCCTCTCCAGGAACTTGTTGAGATTCCGCAAGTCTAGGATGGGCCTGAGGCCTCCTGTTCTTTTTGGTACTAGAAAGTACCTGGAATAGAAGCCTTGACCTCTCAGGTGGTGAGGCACCGGTTCCACCACCTGTTCCCTCAGAAGACTTGCTAACTCCTGCAGGAGTAAGTCCCTGTGCAGAGGGAGTCTTGGAGGCTCCCTTGGAAAGTAGGAGGGAGGTACCTGGTGGAAGTGGAGGAGATAGCCCCTCTGGACTATGCTTAGCACCCAGGTATCCCTTGTTACGGCTGACCACCTGTGGGCATACAGGATCAGCCGGCATCCTGTGCTGGGAGGGGCCAGCTGAGGAGGAGAGGCTATGCCACTGGTGTCAAAACCCCGTTCCCTGCTGTGCAGGAGCTGGAGCTGGCGGCTTGGGGGTTTTCTGCCTACAGGGCCCATGTCCCTGCCCCTTGGACTGCTGACCCTGCTGGGGAGCTGTGGAGGCCTGAAAATGAGGGTATGATTTGTAGGCAGATGACTTCCTCGGGTAAAAGGTCTTTTTTCCCCGAGCCCTTCTTCTTCTGAGAAGGGGCAGAGGTTTTCCTGGACAGCCTTGTCCGGGTGAGAGTCTCGGACTCGGGTACCGCAGCCTTTTCAGCCATGGCTTGCCAAAGAGGTTTTCATCTCGGCAGGGGACATCGACCAACTTGTCCTGCACCCATAGCTCGAGGTCCAACAACTGTAGCCAAGCCTGACAGCATGCACCGGTGCCGGCCGCAGCTACACGGGCCAAAGCCTCAAAGCCATCATAGGCTGCTCGAGACATAAACTTTGCGCACTCTCGGATCCCCGATGACAAGGCCTTGAACCTCTGCAAAGGTTCCTCGGAGAGACCAGCAGAGAACCCAGCAATCTCCTTTGCCAGGTCTCGAAGGTACATGCCCATGTACAGCTGGTAGGTCTGGACACGGCAAGCAAGCATAGAGCCCTGGAAGCACTTTCTACCGAGGGCATCCAGGTTCCGCCATCTTCTGACTCTTCAGACGATGCATGGCCGATTACACAACCATGGAGTGGTGCGGTAGCTGTGCCTTTTGGAACCCGGGGCTCTTGTGGACTCGATAGATGGAATCGACCCGCTTGCTCAGAACCGGCGTCAAGGCTGGCGCCTCCTACATGCGGAAGAGCAACCGTTCCAGCATCGGAGGAACCGGTACAGTAAAGGCCTCCTTGGGAGGAGAGTCATACTGCAGGGTCTCGAGCTCGTCGGCTTGAGGCTCCTCCTCGGGATCCGCGGGGAAGGCCAAGGTCTTGGCCATGTCCCACACGAAATCCGAGAACCGGGTGTCCTCCGGGGGGGACTGTCTCCGAGGTTCGGACTCCAGTGAGTCCGAAGGGACACACCGGGTCCGAAAGGTGTCCGGGGACTCCTCATCCTCCATTTCCCAGCCCGACTCCTCGGAGGAGGAATCGAGCGGCTCCGATCGGGCAGGTACTGATGCCACCCGCCCCGACGCCGAGGGTACCGGCATCGATGACCTCGGTCCCGAACGGAAGGCCGAGGGAGACCTTGGCCGAGGATAGACTCGAGAGCACATGGACTTGAGGATCGGCTCGGCCTCCGGTGTCAACTTGGACATTGATGTCCCGGTGGTCGGGGCACATGCACCGGTGAGACCGGCGATCAGTGCCTGCTGCTGTTCCATGAAGGCAGCCAAGCTGCTCTCCAAGGCCGTCAACCTGAGTCCGAGCTCAGGAGACTCAGCAGCCCCCGACTCGGGCCCCGACAGTGTCGGGCACGATGTCGGCTTCCCCGGAGAGCCCACGAGGACTACAGCACTCACGTGACTCGGGGACTCCGGCTCCACACGAGGTTGTTTTGCAGGCCTCTCCTACTCCGAAGACCCGGGACGGCGGTCGGGGCTATGCGACCTGGCCCTCGAGGAGCCAAGTGCGTCCACCGACGCTGCCCTCGCGGGTTTCTTCTTCCTGCGATGCTCCCGCGAGGGAGACCCCCTCTCAAGAGTATCCCCGGCGATGCTCGGGATCGGAATCCCAAGATGTCAAGGCCTCTGATGAAGTCCGGGCCCGGCCGGACGCGGAGTCAGAGAAGATTCTTTCCTTCTGGTGCTGCCGACTCCTCAACACCTTCGAGGACATTTTCCCACACGGACCACAGATCATCGGGTCATGATCAGGTCCGAGGCAGCAGTCATGTGTGTCGGTGAGAGACATAAGTTTCTTACACCGATCACACTTTTTAAACCCACTAGCAGCCATCGGGGGAAAAAGGGCCCCTACGAGGTCAAAAGACAGGGCTGCCAGTGAAAAATAGAAAAATGGCGCGAACGCTAGTCACGAAGGACAAAAACCGAAAAAAGAAGTCCGGGCTTGATGCCGGTGTACCGGCCCGAGGCGGGAAGGGGAAACCGGTGTCGAACCAAGAAAAAACACGAAAAATCAACTTTTTTCACGGGTGAACACGAACCACGTCCGTCGGGCTCCGCGGAAAAAAGAAGACTGAGCAAGATGGCACCCTTGGGTGGGAAGGGGACTGCGCATGCGTGCTGGCAGTCCCAAAGGCTTTCTTTGAAAGCTGGGGAAATGCTCCGCATGGGGGCTCCATCGGCACCGACGTCACCCATATGTGAGGACTGACTTCCTGCTTGGTCCTGGAGAACACTCCGCTGCAAAGTCTTGGCTCCTCAGCAATACACCTCTGAACCAGATATCCAGAATGTCCTGGACTGGTCTAGCAGGATTCCAGGAAAGGAAATTAATGGTAAGTGAAAATTTCCCCTTCCAGCACATCCTGCTAGACCAGTCCAGACAAGCGGGAAGTACCCAAGCTAACTGCTCTTTGGGTGGGAAGATACGGCTGTCGAAACAACCTTTGCCCCGAATTGCGCCTCTTCCCAAGATTGAATATCGAGCCGATAGTGATGCACAAAAGTGGACAGGGAGGACCAGGTGGCCGACCTGCAGATATAAAGAGGATGAACGTGAGAGCGCTCCACCCAAGATGTAGCTTGCGCCTGCGTAGAGTGCGCCCGAAGACTGAGAGGGACAGATTTTCCCTTAAGAATGTATGCAGATTCAATTGCTAACTGCAACCACCGAGAGACCGTGCATTTGGAAGCAGCTTGACCCTTATGGGGTCCAGCAAAAAGTACAAAAAAGTGATCAGAAATACGGAAAGGATTTGTCACCCGAAGATACCTACGAAGGATCCTGCCGAGATCCAGAGAACGGAGTCCCTTATTCTCGCCCGCACACTGATCCTCAGAAAAACAGGGTAGGAAAATCGGCTCATTGATATGAAAGGCCTAAGAACCTTTGGAAAGAATGAAGGAACAGTACGCAAGAAAACTCCTTCTTTCGAGAAGGCAAGATAGGGATACAAGCATGAAAGTGCTTGTATTTTGGATACCCTTCATGCCGAAGTTATTGCTACTAGAAACACTGCCTTAAGCGTCAAATCTCTCAATGTGATGTGTTTAAGCGGCTCAAAAGGTGCCTGCATCAAGGCTTTTAGGATGAGGGACAGATCCCATGTTGACACCGGAGGGCGAACCGATGGTCGAACTACCTTAGCTGCTTTAAGGAAACAGGACACATCCGTATGGGACGCTATAAAGCGCCCCCCCCCCCAGGACCTTGGAAACAAGTTAATGCCGCTACTTGAACACGAAAAGACCCCGAGGCTAGACCCTTATCCAGGTCGTCCTGGAGAAACGTAAGGATATTCAGGATTCCCAACTTCCAAGGAGAGATACAGTGTTTGAGAAGAGGTAGAAAATGTCTTAGAGCGAGGCAAACCACCCGCGCTTTCAGTCGATTTATGGACCAGTCCGCTTCGTGAATCAACCAAGTACCCTGCATCGACTGATGCTGGTAGAGAGCACCCCACCCGTAGAGACTCGCATCTGTTGTTACTAGGACCCACCGAGGGTTCTCTAGGGAAACACCCCTGAGGAGATGACAGGGCGCCAGCCACCACTGAAGGCTGCGTCGAATCTCCGGAAGGAGTGGCAGCCAGATGTCGTAGACTTCCGATACAGGAGGCCAGCGTGAAAGGAGAGACCTCTGAAGCTCCTTCATGTGCGCTCTGGCCAATGGCATGACTTCGATAGTGGCTCCATGGACTCCAGGACTTGAAGGTAATCCCAAAACCTCGGAGCTGTCTGGAGAAGAAACAAACAAAGCAAGCCCATGAATTTGTGAAGCCGCTCGCGTGTCAAAACTTTCCCCTGCACGATGTCGAAGCGGGCTCCTAGAAACTCTAGTTGTTGGAACGGATGAAGATGGCTCTTGGCCACAGTGACCACCCATCCAAGATTCTCGAGGAAAGAAACTACTTGAGCCACTGCTTGACGCGCTTCCAAAAGGGAGTCTGCCCGAATCAACCAGTCGTCCAAGTAAGGATGCACTCAGATTCCTCATTTGTGCAGAGCTACCAATACCATACCTTGGAAAAGGTGCACGGAGCCGAGGCCAGGCCGAAAGGCATTGCACAAAACTGGAAGTGCTGACCCAGTACCGCAAACCGCAGGAAACGCTGCTGGTTGTCTCTGATGGGAATGTGGAAGTAAGACCAGACAGGCAAAAGATCTAGAGAAGCGAGGAATTCGCCTCCATCTACCGCCAGGATCACCGAGCGAAGCGCTTCCATTCGGAATCGTGGCACCCGTAGACACCGATTTACGCCTCTGAGATCCAGAATTGGGAGGAAGGACCCATCTTTCTTGGGAACTACGAAATAAATGGAGCAACGAACACAGCCTCTCTCTCTCTGAGGGACTGTTGAATAGCCCTTAGTAGAAGAAAGCGGTGTACGTTGGAGCGAATTGCCTTCCTCTTCAGGGATCTTCCCCCGGGTGAGACGACGAACACATTGGGACTGGATCGGGAACATTAGAGAACATAACCTTGAGAGACTATGTTGAGGACCCATTGATCCGAAGTAATGAGAGACCATTGACGAGAAAACAGAGTGAAATGCCCACCTACCGGAGGAGACTCTCTGGACGGGCCGACCTCCAGAAAAGGCCTCTGGGGTGGACTGTTCGGCCAGTCAGCGGGAAGATCTCGCGGGGCCAGAGAACTTGGAAAGCCCCGAGTAGGACTCAGATCCCTTGTGGTCACCCCAAAAGGACTGTGTCCTCTAACCAAAACGTCCAGTTGTTGAAGAGGTAGAGGGCTTCCCAGGACGGTAGCGACGAGTGTCGCGATACCTGGAGGTGCGTCGCGAGGTACGCAAATATCGACAGGAAGAACGCCTATTAGGAAATTTAGGCTTATCTTCCGGAAGACGTTGGGGTCGAACCTCCCCTAGGTCTTTGACCAATTTGTACAGGTCCTCTCCAAAGAGAAGCTTTCCCCTGAAGGGAAGTCTAGAGAGGCATGCTTTAGATGCAGAGTTAGCCGACCATTGGCGAAGCCAGAGCCATCTGCGAGAGACTGTAACCACTGCCACCAAACTAGCCGAGAGGCACAAGAGATCGTAAAAAGCATCTGCCAAGAAAGCTGTGACTGATGCCAGACGAGCCAGAGCTGGATCCGCTGGCAGACGTTGAATCCAGCGCAGACGAGCTCGGGCCACTAGACCCTCACAAACAGAGGCCTGGAGAGATAATGACAAAGCCGAAAAGGCAGTCTCGAGAAGGCTCTCCACTTTCCTATCCAAAGAACATAAGATATGCCATACTGGGTCAGACCAAGGTCCATCAAGCCCAGTATCCTGTTTCCTGTCTTGAAGGACTAGAAAAAGGGAGAGAGATCTGCAACTATGAGTATATACTTCTGGTAATTTTCTAAAAGGAATTCTTTGTACTACTTTTTGTTAAATCAGTCAGGGCCTAGTAGCAGCAGTTTAAGTTTAAATTTAAAACACAGAGGAGAACTTTCTGGTTACATTTCATACCCAGCAGAGAGCTTGTAGTTTAAATTTAATAATCGCTCAGGGCCTAGTAACAGCAAAGTACTTTTAGTTTAAATTTAAAACACAGAAGAGAGCTTTCTGGTTAAATTTAGAACCCAGCAGAGAGCTTGTAGTTTAAATTTCATAAGAAGTTAGAGCCTAGCAGCAGCTAAGAGCTATAATTTAAATCAAATCAGAATATAGCTTACCTCAGCAGCACAAGACAGGGTACTGTGTAGCAGCCCTCTTTTAATAAGTGTTATTTCCCTTCCTCCCTCCCCACACACACCCACCCCTGGGATAATCGTAGCTTTATAGGTACACATATTAAAAGGCAGGAGGTGCTCTCAGGTGAAGCTCATTACCCAAATCAGTCATACACTAAGGACCTGAGATTAGTTAAGCTTCAGGTGAACAAGGCAGATCACACGTATTAGGTACAGTTTTATTAGTATAAATATCCATAGCAACCCTTAGAAAGTAAAGAACTTAGATCTAAACACAAACTTAAAACTAATATGCAGACAGCAGTCCAGCAGCGGGATGGGGGCTTTCCAGTCTTTTGCATTGAGGTCACATGTATGATTTTCTCCCAGTTGGTGAGAGGTCTTACGTGTGCACTAGGTGCAAGGAGTTCTTTGCTCTCAGGGAACGAGTCTGTTCTCTAGAGGCTAAAGTAGCAGACTTGTAAAGCATAAGATAGACAGAGAGGCACATAGACGAGACCTACAGGGATATAGTCCTGAAGTCCCACCTCCAGTCTGGCAGCATCCCTGTTGCCATGGAGGAGAGAGGTCACGTGACAGGAGAGCATCACCCTGGTGTGGCAGGAAGTTATCCTGTAACTAGGACCTGTCCTCCAGGTGATGTAAAACCCTCTCGCACCGAGGAAGTTTCTCCAGGGCCAGGTGCCCATGAGGGAAGGGTTAGGACAGCTGTTATAGTTGGTGATTCGATCATTACGCATGTAGATAGCTGGGTGGCTGGTGGACGTGAGGATCACCTGGTAACATGCCTGCCTGGTGCGAAGGTAGCGGACCTCACGTGCCACCTAGATAAGGTCTTAGATAGTGCTGGGGAGGAGTCTGCTGTCTTGGTACATGTCAGTACCAATGACATAGGAAAATGTGGTAGGAGGTTATGGAGGCTAAATTTAGGCTTTTAGGTAGGAAGTTGAAATCCAGAACTTCCAAAGTAGCATTCTCTGAAATGCTTCCTGTTCCATGCGCAGGACCCAAAAGGCAGGCAGAGCTCCGGAGTCTCAATGCGTGGATGAGACAATGGTGCAGAGATGAGGGTTTTGGATTTGTTAGGAACTGGGGAACATTCTGGGGAAAGGAGGGGCTCTTCCGAAGGGATGGGCTTCACCTTAAGCAGGATAGAACCAGGCTGCTGGCATTAACCTTTAAAAAGGAGATAGAGAAGTTTTTAAACAAGATAATAGGGGAAAGCCGACAGTCGCCCAAGAGCGGATGGTTCGGAAGAATGTATCTTTGAAGGATACTACCAAAAGCAGAGAGGTTCCACAAAAGAGTAAAGTAGCCCTAATGCCCTCAAGTATGGAGCAGACAGAGCTTAAAGATCCCAAATTACCCATGTCTAACAATAGCCAAATTAATATGAATAAAATACATTCTCTAAAATGCTTGTATGCAAATACTAGAAGTCTAAAAAATAAGATGGGAGAGTTAGAATATATAGCACTAAATGAAAGGTTAGATATGATTGGAATATCAGAGACATGGTGGACACTGTGATACCTGGGTACAAACTATATCGTAATGATAGAGCTGATCAAATTGGTGGAGGGGTTGCTCTCTATGTTAGAGAGGGCATTGAGTCAGAAAGGATTAAAGTTTTGCAGGAAACAAAATCTGCTGTAGAATCTATATGGATTGAAATTCCATGTAAAAAGGGGAAGGCAATGGCAGTGGGGGTGTACTATCGAGCGCCTGGCCAGAATGACCAAATGGATGATGAAATGCTCAAAGAAATCAAGGAAGCTAACAAAAGTTACAGCGCAGTAATAATAATGGGTGATTTCAATTACCCTGGTATCGACTGGGTCAGTGTCACGTCAGGACATGCTAGGGAGATAAAGTTCCTAGATGAAATAAATGACTGCTTCTTGGAGCAGCTGGTTCATGAACCGACCAGAGGGGAAGCCATATTAGACCTAGTCCTTAGTGGAACACCAGATCTAGTGCAAGAGATAAGGGTGTTGGGGCCACTTGGCAATAGTGATCATAGCATGATCGCCTTTGATTTAATTAGTGGAGGAGGGATAGTACGGAAATCCACAGTACTACCTTTTAACTTTCGAAAGGGAGACTATGATAAAATGAGGAAAACAGTTAAGAAAAAACTAAAAGGAGCAGTTGCAAAGGTTAAAGACGTACATCAGGCTTGGCTGTTGTTGAAAAATACTATCTTGGAAGCCCAGACCAGCTGTATTCCACGCTTTAAGAAAAGTGGAAGGAAGTCCAAAAAACTGCCAGCATGGTTTAAAGGTGAGGTCAGAGAGGCTGTTGTTGCCAAAAAAGCATCTTTCAGGAAATGGAAAAAAGAGCCAAACGACGAAACCTGGAAAGAGCACAAGCACTGGCAAGTCAAATGCAAGGCAGGCAAAGGGAGAATTTGAGAAGAAGCTTGCTGCAGAAGCAAAAACGTGAAGTAAAGACCTTTTCAAGTACATTCGTAGCAAAAAACCTGTGAGAGAGTCAGTTGGTCCATTAGATGATAAAGGGGTTAAAGGAGCACTAAGAGGCGACAAGGCGATAGCGGAGAGACTGAATGAATTCTTTGCTTCAGTCTTTACTGAGGAAGATGTAGGGATGTTACCCATGACTGAAGTGGTATTTAAAGGTGCGGAAGAATTGAAGGAAATATCGATACATCGGGAAGATGTATTACAACTATTAGATAAACTGAAGAGTAGCAAATCACCTGGGCCGGATGGTATACATCCAAGGGTGTTGAAAGAACTGAAATATGAGATTGCAGACCTGCTATTAGTAATCTGTGAACTATCATTAAAATCATCTCTAATACCTGAAGATTGGAGGATCGCCAATGTAACACCAATTTTTAAAAAGGGTTCCAGGGGTGATCCGGGAAACTACAGACCGGTGAGCCTAACGTCAGTACCAGGAAAAATGGTAGAAACCATCAAAAAGAATAAAATTACTCAGCATGTAGATAGTCATGACCTAATGGGAGACAGCCAACATGGCTTTAGACAAGGAAGATCTTGTCTTACTAATCTGTTATGTTTTTTTGAAGGAGTGAATAATCAGGTGGACAAAGGTGAGTCGGTTGATATTGTGTATCTGGACTTTCAGAAAGCCTTTGACAAGGTCCCTCATGAGAGACTTTTGGCAATCCCTCATGAGAGACTTTTGGCAAAACTAAAGAGTCATGGGATAGGAGGCAGTGTACTATTGTGGATCAGGAACTGGTTAAAAGATAGAAAGCAGAGGGTAGGGCTAAATGGCCAATTATCCCAATGGAGAAAGGTGAATAGTGGTGTACCCCAGGGATCTGTGCTGGGTCCGCTGCTTTTTGACATATTCATAAATGACCTGGAAAGTGGAATAACGAGTGAGGTTATCAAATTTGCAGATGACACAAAACTATTTAAAGTTGTTAAAACCCAAGAGGATTGTGGAAAATTGCAAGAGGATCTTGATAAATTGGAAGACTGGGCATCAAAATGGCAGATGAAATTTAATGTGGAGAAGTGCAAGGTTATGCACCTAGGGAAGAACAACCCAAACTATGGTTACACGATGCAAGGTTCCACATTAGGAACCACCACCCAGGAAAAAGATTTAGGCGTCATTGTGGATACCTTGTTAAAACCCTCGGCCCAGTGTGCAGCGGCGGCCAAGAGAGCAAATAGAATGCTAGGTATGATAAGGAAAGGAATGGAAAATAAAACAAAAGATATTATAATGCCTCTATATCGTTCCATGGTGAGACCGCACCTTGAATATTGTGTGCAATTCTGGTCGCCGTATCTTAAAAAGGATATAGCGATTTTAGAAAAGGTTCAGAGAAGAGCCACCAAAACAGTAAAGGGGATGGAAGGCTACTCTTATGAAGAAAGGCTAAAAAGGTTGGGGCTCTTTAGCCTGGAGAAGAGACGGCTGAAGGGAGATATGATAGAAGTCTATAAATTAATGAACGGAGTGGAACGGGTAAACGTAGATCGATTGTTTACCTTATCAGAATATGGAAAGACTAGGGGACATGCAATGAAGCTACAGGGTAAACTATTTAAGACTAATAAAAGAAAATATTTTTTCACTCAACGTGTAATCAAACTCAGGAATTTGTTGCCGGAGGATGTAGTAAAGGCTGTTAGTGTAGCTGGGTTTAAAAAAGGTTTGGACAAGTTCCTGGAGGAAAGGTCCATAAACCATTATTAAGAAGGGACCCAGGATATCAATGCTTGAACCAGTACAAGCATTGTGGAACCTGTGTCCCTTGGGGAAACTGCTAGGTACGTATGACCTAGATTGGCCACTGTTGGAAACAGAATGCTGGGCTTGATGGACCTTGGTCTGACCCAGTATGGCATATCTTATGATCTTATGTTCTTATGTAATACCTGGCTCTACGCTTTCTAAAAGCTTAAGAATTTCCTTCCACCTAGAGGTTTTTCTGTCTCTAGGCTGCTTAGCACATACTGGCAATTCTTCCTCTCTCCATGAATGGCTTAATGCTTTCAGCTTGTTTAACTGTCTGTTAGACAGAGGGTTACTCACGGTTCTCCTGTTATCAGTTGGGCTTTTACCAAGCCTTTGGCTTGTAGTAAAACTGTCCTCATTCAAATCTCTCCCCAAAGGAAATCTCCTGCCTCCAGGTTCCAAAGCAAACCTCCCTGCTTTGTGGCTTGTTCCTTTGAATACTCTAGCAGTTTCCTCTAAGGCTGGGCTGTCCTGGGAAATACCTCTCTCTTCAAACACCCGAGAGCTTTTTCCTCCCTCCAGCACATTAGGCTTCCTGCTCCGTTCTGAGTCTCCAGTAGCTCCTCCCCTGGGAACTCCCTTCTTCCTGTAATGCTGCTTCTCTACCTCAGCATTGGCATAGACATCAGAATATGCCTCAGGAAGCAGGCTGCTCTTCAGACTTTCTTCACTACTGTCTGAACTGCCTGACTCAGCTCTCTCCACTCTGTGTCTGTGTTCCAAGTGCTGCAACCCCATCTGCTCTAACCCTGACTGTTCTCTGTTACTTTCCTTTTGTAATCCCCTGGGAACTCCCTTTGCACGTGTCTGAGCAGTGATCACGTGCTGCTTCCCCAGCTGGTCTTCATTACCCTTACAGCTTGTTCCTAAGCTGGGGCGTGGCCTGTAGCTATTCACTAGGTGAGTTTTTTCCTGTTTCAAAACATTTTGTGTTTCACATCCCCGCCTGCTGCTTCTCTCCCTTAAGGTAAAAGTGTGCTCTTTTCCCTTTCCTAAGGGCTTGGGAACATTTTGGCCATCACAGTACTTATGACCTAGATTGGCCACTGTTGGAAACAGAACACTGGGCTTGATGGACCTTGGTCTGACCCAGTATGGCATATCTTATGTTCTTATCTTATGTTCTTATGTTCAATCTTGGTCATACGTACCTAGCAGTATCCCCAAAAGACACAGGTTCCACAATGCTTGTATTGGGTCAAGCATTGATATCCTGGGTCCCTTTTTAATAATGGTTTATGGACCTTTCCTCCAGGAACTTGTCCAAACCTTTTTTAAACCCAGCTACACTAACAGCTTTTACTACATCCTCTGGTAACAAATTCTACAGTTTGATTACATGTTGAGTGAAAAAATATTTTCTCTTATTAGTCTTAAATAGTTTACCCTGTAGCTTCATTACATGTCCCCTAGTCTTTCTATATTGTAATTGCCGCACGAATCCACCTAGAAATAGAGGCCTTTGCAGCTGCCTTGCCTCTACGCGGCCCCCCAAAAAGGACAAATAACCAATCTGTCTTCCGAATAGTGTCTGTCCTCTTTAGATACTGCCTGAGGACTTTTCTGACATCCAAACTGCGCAACAGTTGCGCGGCTCTCCCCTCCTTTCCCAAAGGCAGCACCGGCAAGGAGACCTCTTGGTTCATATGAAAAACAGACACTACCTTAGGCAAAAAGGAAGGAACTGGCCGCAACATGACCTTTTCCTTATAAAAAGAAAGAACTGGCTCCCGGCAGGATAAAGCCTGAAGTTCCATAATCCTGCGCACAGAACAAATCGCCACCAAAAAGACCGTCTTCAGTGTTAGGTTTTCAGGGAAGCCCGCCCCTGCCAGTGCATTAAGTACAAGGTTTAGATCCCGAGAAGGCACCACCATTCTCCGCGGAGGCTGGAGATGTGTCACTGCCCTCAAAAACCTAAGCACATCAGGATGCACACCAAAGGGTACCCCACAGATCTTCCCACAACAGCAGGCAATTGCTGCCAGTTGCACACGCAGTGAGCTAGTGGCCAGATCCTTGTCGAAGCCAGCCTGTAGGAAAGCTAGTACCTCCGGGACCGAGGCAGTGGAAGGACCCACCTGCCTGTCCTCGCACCATGACTCAAAAATACACCACACGCCAATATATGCGAGACAAGTAGACCTCCTCCGGGCTTGCAGCAGGGTCGCTATTACCGCGCCTGAGTAACCTTTCTTCCTCAACCTTGCCCGCTCAAGAGCCAGGCCGTAAGCGAGAATCGATCCACCTGAGGCATGTAGATGGGGCCCTGCATCAGTAGATCCCTGCGTATTGGGAGACGCCATGGCTGAGCCACCAGGAGCCGAACCAGTAATGGTCATAGTAATGGTGGCAGGCGCCACGCCAAAATTTGAGGTCCAGTGGAAAGGACCATATAAAGTGGTCAAACAAGTGGGGCCGGTATCCTACACGGTAGAGAATAGTAGGGGCCGCCAGCAGGTTTACCACATAAATGTCCTTAGGCCCTGGCGGGAACGAACAGCAGTAGCCAATCTATCTAAAGTGGAACATAAGGCAGGAAGATTACAACAAGCTACTGCCGCCCTATCGAAGGTTACGAACTGTGCGGGGGAAATGCCGCCAGCCCGTAATATTTTAGGGAGGGGGTATGGGATAAGGAAGCTTGTAGTGAGCCTATGGAAATAGGAGAAACTGATGATTTTGCTTTTAAGAAAAGTGACATCCCTGCAGTGCACAAAACGCGTTGGCATAAAGAAAGAAAGCAAGCAGAGAGAAACCAAACCTAGGCTGCCACACCCAAGCTCTGCTGACGTAGTTGCAGGCTTGGAAGATAATTGCAAGCACCTGTCCAGAGGGGGAGACACTGCACGGGAAGCAGGGATATAAACCTTGGCTAGAGCCTGGAGGAGGGGGAGAGCCCAGAGGAGGAGGGGGAGAGCCCGGAGGAGGAGGGGAGAGCCCAGGAGAGGAGAGCCCGGAAGAGGAGGGGAGAGCCCAGGAGAGGAGAGCCCGGAGGAGGAGGGGAGAGCCCAGGAGAGGAGAGCCCGGAGGAGGAGGGGAGAGCCCAGGAGAGGAGAGCCCGGAGGAGGAGGGAAGAGCCCAGGAGGGGAGAGCCCGGAGAAGGAGGAGAGCCCGGAGGGAGAGAGCCCGGAGGGAGAGAGCCCGGAGGGAGAGAGCCCGGGAGGAGGAGAGCCCGGAGAGGGAGAGCACTGGAGGAGAGAGAGAGAGACCGGAAGGAGAGAGCAGAGAAGGCTTCAAACCCCAGTTCCTGTTCAGAAGGTTCAGAGGTGGGAGCCCAGGACTCAGCATAGAAGTCAAAGGAGCCAAGCCTGGAACATGGAGCCGTGGTAGAGCTCCAGGAAGGAACTCAGGGAAGTGAACCAGGGACTGTTCCCCAGAAGCTGGAGGGAGACTGGTGAACACAGCCAGGGAGAAGTGTCCACAGCTTCAGGTACAATTTATCCTTACCGGGTGGAGCTGTGCTCAAGAGAGACACAGGGATCCTCAGAGAGAGTATACCCTGAAACATACGTTAAAAGCTCAGAGCAGGGCACTGTATTACCAGAGCCAGAGGAAATGCAGGTTGAGCCTATTGAGCAGGATTTATTGCCTCCAGAAATACTCATGGACTGTACTCTATGTCAAGCTGTTAGCATTGAGTCCCTTTGCTAAAGAATAGCTGAAAAGATAAAGCCTCCTAAAAAGTAGAGTATTGAAACCTAGCCTGAACTGAAGGTAGGAAACTTGCTCTTTTAATGGGAAGATACCTGTTGCATGTACATTTGAATGCTTAATGAAGACAAAGGTAAAAAGAAGATATTTTTACTTTGTTGAATGAAGAAGCTGTGTTTTCTTTATCCGTTATATTGATAAGCAGCTGCATATAATTAATGACTGTGAAGCTCATCCAGCCTAAGTTGTAAATAACCTTGAGTGAATGAATGGAGAAGTACCCTGTTACAGTCTACATGGACTTTGTTTGCGTTTGGGGAATAAATTTTGTCATTTGCCTTTACTTTTGGTTTCATGACTACACTTCATCTTAGGCCAAAACTACAACTCCCAGCATGCTTCCCTGGGAAAAATAGTTTATTCAACCTTTTATAAGAGACGTTAATGGCAACCCTACCCCTCTAAGCCTTAGGCAGAGGGCTGGGGCATGACAAAGCACAGGGAGATGCAGGATATGATAGCTAGAAGAGCACGCTACAGTGATCCATCCAGGGGACAAAAAGTACCTGAAGAGCGAAGAGCTGTAGACAAGAGCATAGGGAATATGAAGATGATCCAAGTTAAGTCCAGCTGCATATGTGGGAAAGGAGACATGCTGACAGAGAGAGAGGTCTGAGATGCAAGAAAGGAAAAGTTTGTTCCACAATTAAGTTTGTGACTGTAATTAAGAACAGCACCTCCCAAGTACAGAGCTTTAGCAAACTTGACCTAATGGCTCGAGAAGCAGTTTCATCAGGGAAGCAGCAGGACCAGATTAAGGTCCCAGGGTACATAAGTCTAATGCCTCAGAGGCTTCACATGCAATAGCCCTTCCATGTTACAGGAGATAAAGAGACACTGGAAGGATGTCACCTGAGCTATGATAACCAGAGCACTGAGATGGAACCTGATGGAGGATGTCTAAAGACCTAAGCAATATAAATGAAGTAAGTATCGTAGAATGATGTCAGGCTGACACACTGTAGGGTAGTGGCAGTTTGGATAGAAAATCTCTTCCATTTGAAAGAGTAGGTCCTCTTGGTTGCTGGCTTTCCAACAGCTATTATTATAGCTTAAATCCACAGTGGTAAACAGAGCACAGAAATTAGATGCTGCTCAATTACTAGGCTGTGAGGACTAAAGACTTCAGATTCCAATAAATACTTCCCTCGTGTTGGGTGATTAGGGTTTGAAATGGCTGGTATATCTGAGGGGGAAGAACTGCTAGCTGTTTCAGAAGCAAAAAGCAATTCTGTCTGGGCCAGTATGACTGTGAGAATCATGGTGCTCAGCAACTGCTTGGACTTGTGAAGAGTTCTTGTTGTAACTTACATTCCCACCGCAAACGTAACCACAGCTTTCCCATTGTTACTAACCTTTTGCTAATTTCTGTAAATAGTTTGAGTATGTTATCTAGTTAACAGACCATATACTCCATGTAGATAGTTCTCCCATGTTTGTCCAAGTTTATGCTCCTGTTATATGTAACACCAAACAGCTTGTTGTTCTGGTCTTTGTTTTGTTCTCTGTGAACCGCACTGATCCCGAATAGCGCGGTATATAAGAAATATAAATAAATAAATAAAGGGAAATCAGAAGATATGCTTAAAGCAAGAGTTCTCAACCTGGTCCTCAGAATACACCTAGCTAGCCAAGTTTTCAGATAAAATGTAGTTACTCACCTGTAGTAGGTGTTCTCCATGAACAGCAGGAATAAGTCCTCATGTATGGGTGATGTCACTGATAGAGCTCCACACGGAATGCTCCCCAGCTTCCAAAGGAAGCCTTTGGGAGGTACACCGTGCATGCGCACCTGCCTTCCCACATGCTGCAATGCCATCTTCCACAGTCAAATAACATAGCAGGAGCCAAAAAGGCAACTCCCTGGGGAGATGGGAGGGTTGTGAGGACTTATTCCTGCTGTTTATGGAGAACACCTGCTATAGGTGAGTAACTACGCTTTCTCCACAAACAAGTAGGAGATAAGTCCTCACGTATGGGACTCCTAAGCTTCAGGCTCCCGGAACCCGAGGAGATCAACAGCCAAACAGGGACAACAAACTGGAAAATCCAGAAAGAACAGGAAGGTAGTCCCACTGAGGGACTCATCTGATACAGTATAATTAGTAGACATCAACCTGAGGGGTTTTGTAGGTAGTCTGGACAGACAGATGGGCTCGTGGGCAGGAGTTGAGACTAAGACCCAAAGAGGTGCGAGAGCATGGCCTGGCCAAATTTGCTGTCCTGTCGGGAATCTCCATCCAGACATATAGCAGCCTTACAGATTTCCTCTGCAGAGACAGAATGAAGGTTGGTCACTGATGCGGCCACTGCATGGACATACTGTAGAACATCGCTACCTGGTTACTGGTTGAATCAGGACCATCTGGTTGGCCAGATGCACCCGAAAGGCACGGAAGGCATTTGCTATGGCCCAGAGCTCAAGGAAATTGATTTGATGCAGAGTCTCCCACTCAGACCATAGGCCCTGGGTGCGCAAGCTATCCAGGTGCGGCCCCCAAGTGAACATGGACACATCTGTCGTGAGTGTTTTGCGGTTGACTGCTGACTGGAATGGGAAGCCTCAGAGCAGATTCCCGGACTTGAGCCACCAGGCAAGAGATTGCACCAGTAGTGCGGTGACCATGACCCTGTCACGAAGGCGACCCATCGCCTGCTTTCACTGTGTGTTTAGGGTCCACTTGGCATGTCGTATGAAGAGGCAGGCCTGAGTGATGACATGCACCATGGCGGTCATGTGCTAGAGGACTCTCAACATCTTGCGAGCTGTAGTGTGGTGCTGGAGCTGCACCTTCTCACACACCACTGCAGGCAGTTCACCAGTAGAAAGGCACACACCCGAGTAGCATCGAAGAGGGTCCTGATAAATTCCAGCCACTGTGCCGGCTGTTGGTTAGATTTTGGGTAGTTGATCACAAAGCCGAGTCGCTCGAGCACCTGAATGGTGAGTTCGGCAGACTGCTGATGCTCTCCAGTGTGGGACCCTTGGTAAATCAGTCATCCAGGTACGGGAAGATGAAGATTCCCAGGGTCCAAAGGAATGTGGCCACGACCGCCAGACACTTTGTGAAGACCTTTGGGGCTGAGGCCAGCCTGAAAGGAAGCACTCTGTACTGATTGTGCTGGCAGCACAGCATGAACCGTAGATACTGCCTGTGACTTAGGTGGATCGGGATGTGCATATATGCATCTTTTAGAACCAAGGAGCATAGCCAATCATCCTGAAGGAAGTATGAGAGCAGTGTCCCTAGCAAGACTATCTTGAACTTCTCATGCACGAGGAAGGTTTATTCAAAACTTTATATAATGCCCTTCGAAACATCAGGGCGGTGTACAATAGAAACAATCAAATTAGAAAAGAGAAAGGAACAGTATAAAATTGATAAGACAGGATAGACAGGCAAAAACAGGAGAGTCTGGGGTAGAAAAGGAGGGGGGGCAGAATCCTGAGAAGTTTAGGGGGAGGCTGTATGCAGGTTGAAATGACAGGAATATTAAGAACCTTGGGAAGTGGAGGAGGGAAGGCCAGATGCAAGTTGAAACAAGTGAGATTTAAGAGTTGTCTTAAACTTGGGAAAGGAAGATTCAAGGCGGAGTTCAACAGGGAGGGAGTTCGAAAAGCATGGACTTAGGAAAAGGTTCACAGAATGCCGTGTGCATTCGACGGGCTTGTGAGGGTAGGGAGATGGAGGCAATTTGCATGAATAGACCTTAGGACCCGGGGGTTGGTGCGTACGGAATAAGATGAGAGGACAGATAAACAGGGGAACTTCAGTGTAAGGTTTTGTGGATAATGATGAGTAGTTTATATTGAATGCAGTGGGAGAGTGGAAACCAAAGGGATTTTATAAAGAGCAGAGTGATAGGATCGTGTCTGGTAGCACGGTGGAGAAAATGGATAGCAGTATTTTGTACAGACTGAAGATGTTTGTGTTGGTAGTGGGGAAGTCCAGAATAAATTACGTTACAATTACATTGTGCAGATCCATAATGGGCCAGAACCTGCCGTCTTTTTGGGAACCAAGAAGTACCTGGAGTAGAAACTCAAACTGACCTGAGCCAAGGGAACTGGCTCGATGGCTAAATTGGCTAACAGGGTAGCAATCTCAGTCTGCAGCAGGCTCCGGTGCACAGGATCCATGGGATACTTCCTGGGGGCATATGGAGACGGCAGCTTGGTGAAGTGCAGCCGATATCTGTTTTGGATGATCTGCAACACCCAAGGTCCCAGGTGACGAGGAGCCACTGGTGGGCAAAGTGGATGAACCGGCCCCCTACCTGCGGGGGTATCTCAATGGACAATCGTCGACCGACTATGCTCCTGTGGAACCAGTCAAAACCCAGCACCTGGCTTAGGCTGCAGGGTGGGCTGTACTTTCAGGGTCTTCTCCCTCTGCTGCTGGCAGGGAGCCTGCACCTTGGGCTGGGCCTACAGTTGAGACGGGTAATACTGATGTGGGTGCAGGTAGAAGGCCTCCTTAGCCTGGTGTTCTTTGTGATATCTGCGGTCTTCATGGAGAGCCTCAAGAGAGTCACATGCTCCTCTAGTTCATCCACCTTCTCCTCTATAAGTTTCCCAAAGAAGTTCTCCTTTGGCAGGAGAGTGCTGGCGATCTTGTCCTGGACCCACTGCTGCAGGTCTAAAGACTACTAAGACTGAAGGTATTCAATCACTGTTTGATAGCAGCACAACTATCTTTTGCAATTCGAAACGAGAATTTAAATATTCAGATAAGTTCTGATTTACATTTCATTTATGAATGCTCAATTAATGGATTTATGAACCGTGTATATGGTCGTTGATGTAATCGGAGTTAGCAGCTCCGGGGCAAGTTACCCCGTGTTGCAAATTTTAAACTGAGACCATTGGTTCATTCTTATCTAATCATTTTCAATTAATGGTTTTTGCTTGTTGCTTGAGCAAACAATAGTATACAATCGGAGCTATCTTTAATCAATAGAGGGCTTTACCTTCAGTCTTAGTAGTTCACATCCCTCAGAAAAATAGACCGATAGTTATATTGTGGGCAGGTCTAAAGACTGCAGCCACACCATCTGGTGGGTGGTGATGCCCACAGCTGCCACTTTGCCCATGAATTCAAAAGTGTCATAGGCACCTTGCACCAAGAATTTTGAGAAGTCTTTGCCGTGAGCCACCAGGCCCCTAAACATCTCGCGACAGTTCTCGTGGATGAGGGCAGCAAAGTCCTTCAGGTCCAACAGGATAGCCTTAAGGAACATCCTTATATAGATCTAGTAGGCTAGGACTCTGGCGACCAGCATAGAACCCTGATAGCATTTCCTCCCAAAGGGGTCCGAGGGTGCAAGCCTTGCGGCCTAGCGGTACCGAAGAGTGATTCTTTGCACTCTTCGTGCACTTCAAGACCGATTCCACCATGATGGAGTTCTGGAATAACTGAGGCTTCTCAAATCCCGAGACTTTCTGGACCCGGTATAAGAAATCAAGCCTGTGGCTAACAACAGGAACCATAAGCGGTGTCTCCCACAGCCGCAACAGCAACCTCGGTAGGACATGGTGAACATGAACTGTCACCACCTCCCTGGGGGCCGAGGGGTACTTTAGAAGCCTTAGTTCCTCCACCCTTGGGTTCCTCCTCCGATTCTAGGGAAAGGGGAATAAAACCATGTCCCTAATGAAGTCCTGGAAAGACATGTCTTCCAGAGGTGACTTGCTTCACTCGGAGGAGGCAATAGGTCGGACAGAAGGTCTGGGGACTGAAGGTGCATGATGGTGATGTCCCCAGGCCTCAGACTCCAACACGCTGGAGGGGGAGATTGCTCTGGGAACCAGAGTCAATTTCGATCTCCCACCTGATGCCCCCAAATCAGAGGGCATGGCATGGTTCTCCAGAATAGGCTGGATGGAGTGCAGTGATGATGCTCTCCATGTTGCAAAGCCTGGGTTCCAAAAGGCTTTCACCATCACCAAGTGAGTTTCGAGGGCTCGAAGGTGTTCCTCCAGGACCACCACCTGCGAGGGGACCAATGCCGCAGCCATGGACACCTGTGTCAACACCTTGGGCCGGGGACTCCACAATGATAGATGCACTGGGAGATAGAAAGATAGAAAGCAGAGGGTAGTGTTAAATGGCCAATTTTCCCAATGGAGAAAGGTGAATAGAGGAGTACCCCAGGAAACTGTGCTGGGTCCGCTGCTTTTTAACGTATTCATGAATGACCAGGAAATGGGAATAACGAGTGAGATTATCAAATTTGCAGATGACACAAAACTATTTAAAGTTGTTAAAACCCATGAGGATTGTGGAAAATTGCAAGAGGATCTTGATAAATTCGAAGACTGGGCATCCAAATGGCAGATGAAATTTAATGTGGACAAGTGCAAAGTTATGCACCTGGAAAGAACAACCCAAACTATGGTTACACGATGCAAGGTTCCACATCAGGAAGCACCACCCAGGAAAAAGATTTAGGCATCATCGTGGATAACATGTTGAAACCCTCTGCCCAGTGTGCAGCGGCGGCCAAGAGAGCAAATAGAATGCTAGGTATCATAAGGAAAGGAATGGAAAATAAAACAAAGGATATTATAATGCCTCTGTATCGTTCCATGGTGCGAATGCACCTTGAATACTGTGTGCAATTCTGGTCGCTGTATCTTAAAAAAAAGATATAGCGTTATTAGAAAAGGTACAGAGAAGAGCCACCAAAATGGTAAAGGGGATGGAAGGATACCTCTATGAAGAAAAGCTAAAAAGGTTAGGGCTCTTCAACATAGAAATGAGACGGCTGAGGGGAGATATGACAGAGGTCTATAAATTAATGAATGCAGTGGAACGGTAAACGTAGATTGATTGTTTACGTCATCAGAATATAGAAAGACTAGGGGACATGCAATGAAGCTTGTGATAAGGAAGCTTATCATAGCTCAGGAAGGAGCTATAGGAAAGGTGAAGTGACTCTGAGCAAGCAACCTGTCAGTTCTGGTAGAAATAAGAAAACAGAATTTTCCCATAAAAGACTACCAGTCCCAGAATGCACCAGGTTTCCAACAGCCATTAGAGGAGCTGAAGTGGGGAAACGTGTGTTCAATCAGGAGGGCTATGAGGTAATCCCCAAGCACTCATCTCAAAGGGCAGGGCCTGATTCAGCACAGCTGCGCTGTGTTAGGGAGGAGCACTCATCTAAGCAGAATAAAGGTAGAGTTTATTCTACAAAGAATTATCCTCAGGATCATCATCATCTTCGTGATCAGCTTGAGCTTGATCATCTTCATCATCAGGAGGATCATCAGAAGCAGAAGCCCAACCGGACGGACAGAGAGGGAAAGAAACCCTTTGGAAGAAAGAGGAGAAAAGCCTTTGAGAGGTCTAGAAGAGTCCAGAGCAGTACGTATACTGGGAGACATTCCAAGGGCCAGCATACACCATTGGACTGGGGAAAGCCAGAGGAATGGTGCTGCAGAGCTAGGAATCTCCAGACGGTACCTGTGAGGGAAATGGCTGCACGTGGAAGGGACCCTAAGACCCGTGCCAGAAGGTATGTGAAGAGAGATCCAGTGTCCAGGGATCTGGATTGGAAGGCTGGACATAAGAACTGGACTACATACTGGCCAGGCTATATAGAGAGGAACTCTAACAGCAATGGAAGCTCAGGTATGAACACTGATCTATGCCCTAGCTATAACCTTGAAAGACAGCAGGGAAACAAGTATTCTCCTGAAAGTGCTCCATTGGGAGATTCATCTGTGCCAATCCATGATATTGAACCCATGCTTGTTGAAGAAGAGGGGGTGATAGCAGATGAAGAATCTGTTTACATGGACTGCTCTCTGTCTAAACTCCTTTGGTGATTTTCTGTTATAAAGTACAGCAACCATCACAAAGAAATACAAACTTGTTCTTTAATCTACTCAGAAAAGCTCCTGTGTAGGATTTTTAGCCACGCAGTAGAAAGCAAGCCAGCTAAGGGGTTTCAGCTGGATAACTGCTAGCAATTGAGCCTTACCTAATTGCTTGTGAGCTCTGAGAGAATCACTTCTGAATCTATGTGGGAAGATATAAGAAGTTTACCTGAAAAGAACAGTTTTTTCCTTTCTTTGTGGCTTTTGGTTTGTTGTTTGATATATGCTAAGAAAACATTAGCTAATGCCTACAGAAAAGACCAGTTTGTACCAACCAGGTCTTATTTCTTTTGCTTTGCTTGCCTGACAAGTTTAAATGTTGTTTTCCTGATTTTGATTTTGTTTTTCCAAGTTAAACACTGAAAGCAAGTAACCTGATTTATGTGCTACCAAGCATATCTGTGTTGGGAGAAATAACCCCATAAATAAATATCTTATTGGCTTTACACTTGAGCACAACTAAATTATTGTGAGCAGCTGTGTCTGGTGTGAATGAACTGCATTGCCCACAATCCCTTGCAAATCATATAGATATATGCATTTGCCAAGACTGTGAAGATTCTCACCCAGGCAGCCGTCTGACAAGCTACAGGGTAACCTATTTAAGACTAATAAGAGAAAATATTTTTTTCACTCAACATGTAATCAAACTCTGGAATTTGTTACTGGAGGATGTAGTAAAAGCTGTTAGCGTAGCTGGATTTAACAAAGGTTTGGACAAGTTCCTTGAGGAAAGGTCCATAAACTATTATTAAAAGGGGCCCGGGATATCACTGCTTGACCCAATACAAGCATTGTGGAACTTATGTCTTTTGGGGAAACTGCTAGGTACTTATGACCTAGATTGGTCACTGTTGGAAACAGGACACTGGGCTTGATGGACCTTGGTCTGACCCAGTATGGCATATCTTATGTTCTTATATCCTGCTGCCCTCCTGCACAATGTGAGTCGATCTGCTGTTCGGGTCGAATTCTCCTGCTGAGGATGCTTGCCAAATCACTCCTGGCCACTGCTCTCTGCATCGCATTGCAAAGGGCTGCAATGACACTGCACCCAGAATTTCTCCCGGTGCTAACCCTTCGGTGTCGATGGGGTCTCGACAGTTTCCTCTTGCTGCTCAGACCCCTCTGCTCCGACTGCAAATGCAGATCCTTTTCCTTGGACACCTCAGAACGTTTGGCAGGCATTGACAAGGGGGTCGGGGCTGAGGATGCTGAATGCGATGAGCTGAAAAGGGGGGTGGGGGGGGACGACTCCTGTTTTTCCTGACCCTTCAGCCTGCGGCATGTCTTCTGCAAGTAAAGCTTGGAGGATGCTGGCTGGTGATCGGGTCAAAGGCATTGCAAACACCAGTTGTTGTGGTCGGTGGCAGACATGGTCTTGCCACACTTGGTGCATTTCTTAAATCCACTAGCTGGCTTAAATTAGTAAAAACAAACTGGAGAGCCGCAGTGGGCAGGAAAACAACCTCGAAGGGGTAAAACATGCTAAAAGCAATGCAAAAGAAAAGCGCCCCCCCCCCCCCCGCAAAACCTCCCCTCTATATTGGTAGAACCGATTAATGGATGACAGGCGGAAACGAAAACACAGAAAAAAAATGTCCATGAAGGCCAGACGAGAAAACTTTTCTGGACTGCACAAACATATCCTAGAGGGCTCCATGGAAAAAAGATGACTGGGTAAGATGGAGCTGCGGCAGGCGGGAAAGCAGGGGTGCCTCTGCGGTGTACCTGCCAAAGACTTCCTTTGGAAGCTGGGGAGCATTCCGTTTGGGACTCTTGTTAGTGATGTCATCCATACATGAGGACTTATTTCCTGCTTGTTCACAGAGAACTACAACGAGAGAGATTTGCATACAAGCATGCAAATCTCTCACATTTGGTTATTCCGAAAACCTGACTGGTTAGGTATGTTAAAAAGACTGGGTTGAGAACCTCTGGCTTAAAGGAATGACTATGTCCACTGAATTGCCTGTGCATCAGAAGCTACACGCTCGGGGGAAGGAACAGCAGAGTGAACTCTGCATTTATATTAGTGAAAATATCAATTTGAGGGGTTCCCCATTCCTTGAAGAGGTGAAGAAATCTGGTGAGAGTTTGTTGGCTATGCAGCTGTGAATTTCCAAAAGATAAGCAGCTTGAATTTGAATATGGGTGGCTGGCAAAGTTCAACATTTTTGCTGCTTCTCTGTATAAATGCATAGAAGCCAGTCTTTCCTGCTTGTTGACATAAAACATTACCACTTGGTTATAAATCTGTATTGATGAGTCTTGGAACAGGTGAAGGAAGACTTGAAGGGCATGATAAATTGCTACTTCAAGTGGTTGAAATGGAGACGTTTTTCTGCATTCAACCACTTTCTTTGCAGGTCATGCTATACTTGAAGCATTTGTGCTCAAAACTAACTGAAATGGAATTAAGCACCTGCTGCTAGACTGGACTTGGAAGCCATTTAGCATATTTAAGTCAAAGAAACCAGAATTCCACAGAGGACATCTCATTTTCAGACAGGCTAGAGGAAAAACGAACTGCTGCTGCCTGGTGGTCCAACACCTTACATAGGCTTTGGCCGTAACTCTTGATAGTGTCTGAATGGAATGGACATCAGAGATAAGGACCTCTATTCTGTTTTCTGGTATCCAGAATGGATCTTATGAAGATCATGACATTTGAAGGTGTAAAGTAGATCTTTGAAAACTGATAATGAAGCTCAGAACCTGCAGAAGTTGAATTGCTTGAGTTATTGGATAGGCGAGAGAGAAATATACTAAATTAAATGAACTGTTTTGTTCCTTAAGTAAGGTATTAATACCCAAGCTTCCGTAGAGGCAACTAATAACCAGTCATGGAAGCAGGTGAACATTAGATGGCCTTGCTTGTGAAGGTGGGCATCTGCTTTCACAAAGCATTTTAAGACTCTGTGGGCTGAGGAAAGGCTGAATAGTAGAACTTTGTTCTAGAAGTGGTAGAACTGAAGAACAAACTGGAGAAACGTCCTGTAACATGGATGGATGGGTGTATGCATTTTTCAGATGCAGAGTGCAGTCAAGTCAGTTCCTTTCTTCTGTAATTCTGATCTCTTCTTTTCAGTTTTCTTCCTTTGCCTTTTACCATTTAGTTTTCAATATCCTGCTGTTTGCACATTTAACCACAGCCTTCCATCACTTTCCCTCATTCAGCTCTATCCCCATCTCTCTCTCTTTCCCAAGCCTCTTATTGCCCAGTCTTTCACTAACTCTCCCCTGTCTTTTCTCCTCCATGTCCTGCATCTCCCCTCTCAAATTCCCCATCAAGGGTCTCTTTCTCTCTCCCATGTTCAGTATCTCCTGTCTGCCTCCTTCATGTCTCCCACAAATGTCCAGCATCTCTTCTGTTTCCCTAGTCCCCCACCAATGCCCAGCATTTATTCTGTCTCCCTCCCTCTCATGTCCAGTATCTCCTCTTTCTGCCACCCCTTGCACCACCCATAACGTTCAGTATTTCCTGTCAGTTCCACCCAGTACTTGTGCCCCCCCCCCATGTCCAGGAGCTCCTTTCTCTCCCCTCCCCAGTACCCCCACCCAATTTCAAGCATCTCCTGTCTCCCTTCCTCCCATGTCCAGCAACTTTTCTGTCTCCCTAGTTCCCCCTCCCTCACATCCAGCATCTCCTTTGCATGCCTGCCCCTGCACCACTCCCATGTCAAACATCTCCCTGCCATTCAAACTATTTCAATACCCATCATGTCCAGCTTCCACACTATTTCCCCTTCACCGGGTGGTCCAGCATCCAACGTTCCCTTCCACTCCTCTACAGTCCAGCATCTTCCCCAAATCATGCACTCTCTTAGCCAGGCCATGGCAGACTGCATCGTGCCCCCATACCCCTCCAAATCTGCAGCAGCAAGAACTCGCATTATAGATACAAGCGCCACTGCTGCATTCAACCAACCTCCTCCATCCCCGAAGCAGTGTCAGCCTTCCCCTTCCTTCTGTAGCCAACTGAATCACGCCACTCTCCTCCGTCCTGGAACCTGCATCAGCGCTCAGTGTACAGATATGACATGCGGGGACCTCAAGTTGGAATCTGTGCATGCACAGAAGGTTCAGCCTCAGCTGCTTCCTGCCCCATAGAAACAAAGTCTGAGAGGGGGCGGGACACGACTGAGGCTAAGACTTCTGTGCATGCACAAACTTCAGCTTGAGATCCCCGCACTTATCTTTTTTGTGAGCGCTTGCTGATGCAGGTCCCAGGGAACGAAGGAGGGGCACGATTCAATTGGCTGCAGAAGGAAAAGGAAGGCTGATGCTGGATCAGGGTGGGGGAAGTTGACTGAAGACAGCAGCAGTGGTGACAGTATCTTCCCCTAGAACACTGCATGCAGCTGCAACCCCAAATGAGAATTCTGTGACCCCATTTGGGGTCAGGACCCACAGTTTGGGAACTGCTGAGCTAGACTCTCTATAAGCAAGGGTTGAATGGGGGAACACAGGACTATGGTAAGTTCTGATAGACTGTTTTTTTTTTTAATTTAGTAGTATTTTCGTTTTTAACACACATGATACAATTTATGACACCACTACAAACCAAACATCCCTCGAAAACCTCCCCCCCCACACCCTTCCTCCCCCACCTAAACCGACTCTCCCCCCCCCCCGCCTCCTTGTGGGTTGACTGCCTGGAAAACCAGATAGTTATGAAACATAAAGCAAAATAAACAAACAGCAACAAAAGGCAACTAATTAACAAATACTTAGTTTTGCCACTGCAACATATTTATCTAAATACTGCCATTTATCCACCCTAGGCTTGCCTCGCAGACTGTTTCCCTCTTGCACACGTTGGTTGAAATTCAGTCCTCTCTGGCTTATGATCTTGTCCTGCCTTTTTTCAAAACTAGCATATAAACAGACTAAATTCCACCAATGATTCCCATTCAATTTAGAAGAATCTTTCCAGAAGCTCGCAACTGATTTTAACGCTATTGCCATCATAAAATTAAATATAAAGATTTTTTCACTCGTTAATGGCAAAGAGGCCGCCTTAGAGCGCATAATGACTATCTCCCAGGTTAGCAGTGCCTGAAAGTGCAAGATAATTTGGATCTTGTCCCAGATCTGCGACCAGAAATTCTGAACGTGCGGACAATCAAACATCATATGTCGAAGAGTACCCAGATTTGTACCACAGGACCAACACTTATTGCCAACTTTGGGGTCCCATTTTGTAAGCCTGACTGGAGTAATAAACGCTCTATGCGTTAAGAAAAACAGGGATTGGGTTATCACGGCGGCTTTTGATACTCTATTAACCTGGCCCCACAATTTCTCCCAATTTTGCGGCGGGACGGAGATCCCCAATTCTTTTTCCCACGTTTCCTCTAATCCCATCAAACGGGAAGGAGCCCCGTCCCTTAACATAGCGTAGAAATTTGAGACTGTACCTTTTGTACAACCACATTGTTCAGCTACTTTCCTAAGACCCCACTCTGCCTCTAGCTTTGTAACTTCAATTTTTGATTTGGTCAAGCAATGCCTTAACTGGATCCATTGAAATTGACAGCCACCAGGCAAATTAAACTCACGTTGCAACTCTTCAAAAGATTTCCAAGACTTTGAGAGAATTAGCTGATCAAGCGACCATATTCCCTTCCTTTGCCATAAGTCCCAGGAGACAACTCTTTGACCTATTTTAAACCGAGGGTTATACCAGATATGTAACGATAGCGCCGGCGCATCATCCTTACCTAGCACTTGCGCCAGGGCCTGATACGCATCCTGGGTTGCAGTTATTATATTCCCTGCCGGGAAGGAGTCTGGAAATCTCATACCTATTAGCAAAGACAGCGGGATCAGCGCTATTATCTGCTCTTCCACTTTCAACCATATTGGTTTCCTGTCCTCACACTCTGAGCTAATCCACTGCACCCCTTGCTTAAGACGAAATGCAATATGGTATCATTTAAAGTCTGGGAACTGAACACCACCCTTCGATTTTCCCGCCTTTAACTTACTAGTCGCTACTCTGGGCGGCTTGCCTTGCCATAAAAAATTTACAAGCAAATGTTCCAAAGATTTATAAAAGTTAAAAGGCAGAGAAACAGGAAGCATCTCTAGGATATAATTAATTTTCGGAGTTAAAACCATTTTATGGACTCCAACCTCCCCCACTAAGACAAATGAAGGGGCGACCATTGGACCGCAAACTTCTGAATTAACTCTCTCAGCGATTTTAGGTTGATCCTGGTAGTATCTTCTAGATTGGAGCTGAACTTAATTCCTAAATATTTGATAGCTTCCGCAGCCCAAATGAACAGGAAAGGTTCCGCCATTGCTTTAAACGTTAGTTTGTTCATTGGGAAAACAATTGACTTCTCCCAATTTATTTTATATCCTGACACCCGAGAGTACCTTCCGATTAAGTCTAACACCTTACCAATTGAAGAGGGGTGAACAAATAAAAGGAGATAATCACCATATGCCGATAATTTCACCTGCCAATCCGCTATGTTTACACCGCAGATCTCCTTATCTTGCAGAATTAGTATCGCCAACGGCTCTAACGCAATGTTAAAAAACAAAGGGGAAAGGGGGGCACCCCTGCCTGGTTCCCCTATGAAGCAACAAAGGGGCCGACCGCAGCCCATTAGCAAAAATATGGGCTGACGGATTAGTATATAACACCTGAATCATACGAATAAATTTATCCCCGAAGCCAAACCATTTTAAAGTCTTCATCAGGAATGCCCATTCAAGCCTATCGAAGGCCTTTTCGGCATCTAAGGAGAGACCCATCAGAGGTGAGTTCCAGTTCTCTACTAACGACCGAAGGTTCAACAGAAGCCGAGCATTGTCTGCAGTTGACCGTCCTGCCACAAACCCACACTGATCAGGATGGATTACACTAGGTATAATTTTTGCTAATCGTTGAGCTAGTATGCAGGAGTAAATTTTGTAGTCAGCGTTCAACAGCGAGATTGGACAATAATTCTCAACCTTTAATGGGTCCCTCCCAGGCTTCTCTAACACTATTATAGTTGCTTCATTGAAATAGCCAACTGCTGAAAGTTGCCTATCTAACAGATGAAAGTACTCAAGCAAATACGGAGCTAGGTCTGAGCCGAAGGCTTGATAGAATTCAGACGATAAACCATCAGGGCCTACCGCCTTACCCCCTGTTGCAGTCTTTATTGCCTCCCGAATATTGCCCACCGAGATTTCCTTATCCAACTCCACTATTTGCTGGGGGGAAAGAGAAGGGTGGGGTATAAGTCCAAACAGTGACTGGAAATCCTCATCACAGGCCACATTCTCAGAAGAATATAACCTAGCGTAAAAGAGCCACAAGGCCTCTACAATATCCTGACTTTTAGTGAGGGGGGTATCCATCCTTACCTTTTAAGGCCGCTATTCTGGTCCTCGCCCCCCTAGGCTTAAGAGTATTTGCTAAAAGGCTGCCCGCCTTGTTCTGCTCCACATAATGCCCTGACTGCTGCTGATGGAGAAGTTGCCCAGCTTCGTCACTCGATATTTGGTTATATTGGTAACGTAGCCTTTGCAACCTAAGATACCCGCCTTTGATCTACCAAGCAAAATCCTCTCACCCACCTTAATCTGCGCATCAAGGGCCGCTAACTTGGCTTTGCTAACCCGATCCAATTTGATTGTGAAGCTGGTTATTTTTGTCCGGATTGAGGCTTTAAACGCCTCCCACCAAGCCCACCCTGAGGTGTCTCCTAGCATATTTATGTCAAAATAGACCTTAATTTCCTTCCTCATAAATTCGCAAAATGATCTATCCGACAGTAAAGTTCTCCTGAAGAAGAACCTTGGGCAGCGGTCCCCCTTTTCTCCCCCCAGCAATGATAGACTTATTGCAGCATGGTCTGAAATCTGCATGGGACAGATCTCTGCCCTGCTAACTGAAGGGATTAATACTTTTGAAATGAGGAAAAAATCCAACCGTGAATGAAACTTGTGTGGAAGGGAAAAAAAAAGAGAACGCTCTCTCCTTCGGGTGAATCAGCCTCCAAATATCAACAAGACCTAATGATTCCATCATGGACTATATCACCGTATTTGCACGTTGATTCCTATGAGGCCTAAATGGCTGACAATCAAGCAATGGATCCAAAACTAAGTTGAAATCCCCTCCTAAAACGATTTCAAAAGCAGCCAAATCGTGTACTACCTCAGGAACCTTTTGAAAAAATGTGACATCATCATTATTTGGGGCGTATACATTAATTATAGCAATTTTCCTCTCGCCTAGCTGAATCAAAGCTGTGGCCCACCTTCCAGAGAGGTCGGCCCGAGAGAGCTCCACTACAGGTGCCAGTGCTTTCCTCACTAGCGTAATAACCCCATTTTTCTTTTGCCAGGCCGCTGCATGACTTACCAATACAAAGTGCCCCAAGCCTAGCTTCTTGGCTTCAACTGTGGTGATGCGCGTTTCTTGAAGCAGAACCACTTCAGCCTGTTCTTTCTTACAATAAAGCAGAATCTTTTTCCATTTGATTAGGTTATTTATCCCCTTCACGTTCAGAGACATGATCTTAAGTGATCCCATGGGTTTACATTCATGATTAGAGCTGTTATATTATCACAATCATTTCCCCCCCCAAAAAAACCCACAAGGAGGCAACCACATTACCCAACTACGGGTCAACTGGGTGAGCGAGCGCTGTAAGACTACTCCCCATTCCCGCCTTTAATGACAACTTGCCATACTCTCACCCTCCCTGAGACTTACCACCATCCTACCTCCTGCTTAGTCATCTCTTCCCCTAAAACTCCACCCATGTCTAACATGGCCCCTTATCCACTGCAGGGAGCTATCCCCAAATTTTGCTAGAATCCACCCTAACTTTTTAACACCCTTTAGGGTAACTCCACAAAACCCCCAGAATAGGAGGTATGATTGAACACCTCCTTTCCCCTCAAAGCACTCTTAAATCATAGTTAAGCAATAACTGTCAAGCATAACAACCGGTCTTTACACCAACAATGCAGTCTCTCATTTCATCACCGACGCTTCTTACTCCTCCACGAAAGTCCGGAGAGCTGCTGGATCCTCAAATGATCTAGTGTGGTTATGGAGAGTAACCCGGAGCCTTGCGGAAAAGAGTAGTTACTCACCTGTAACAGGTGTTCTCCAGGAGCAGCAGGAATCAGTCCTCACATATGGGTGACATCGACGTCAATGGAGCCCTTGCGAAGCATTTCCCCAGCTTTCCATGAAAGCCTTTGGGAATGCAGGCACGCATGCGTGGTTCCTTTCCCGCCTAAAGGTGCCAACTTACCTCAGTCAAATGACATAGCTAAGAACAGCACACAAAAATGTAAAATAAACTATGTACAACTGCAACTCCAAGGGGAGGAGGGAGGGTTGTGAGGACTGATTCCTGCTGCTCCTGGAGAACACCTGTTACAGGTGAGTAACTACTCTTTCTCCAGGACCAAGCAGGAAGTCAGTCCTCACATATGGGTGACTCCCAAGCTCTGGGCTACCAAGGAACCCAGGCTGAACAAGAGAACTCCCTCTAGTCCCAGCATCAAAGAAAGGCTTTTCACTGACAGAACCTCCACCGGTAGCCCAATGGAGGGCAGGAGTTGCCTAAACCTCAAAGAGATTCCGGAGTACTGCCTGGCCAAAAGCACTGTCCCTACGGGACTCCCTCTCCAGACAGTAATGGGCTGCAAAAATCTGGCTTGAGGACCAAGTTGCAGCTCTGCAGATGTCCACCAATGGTACAGAGCGGAGGTGAGCCACTGAGGCAGCCATTGCCCTGACACGATGGGCCGTGACCCGACCCTGCAAAGGAAGGTCAGCCGCCCTGTAAGCCCAGGTGATACAGTCAGCCACCCAGGTGGACAAGGTACGCTTGGACACAGCCAACCCCAAATTATTAGGGTCAAAAGAGATGAAGAGCTGAGTAGCCCTTCTATGTCCCTGCGTACGGTCAAGGTAGAAGGATAAGGCCCTCCTACAGTCCAGGGTATGCAGAGCTGCTTCAGCCTGGCTTGCATGAAGCCTAGGGAAGAATGTTGGAAGAACCACCTCCTGGTTGAGGTGGAAAGAGGAGAATACCTTGGGGAGGAACTTTGGATGAGTCCTGAGGACTACCCTGTTCCTATAAAGTCTGGTGTAAGGCCTGTCACAGACCAGGGCCTGAAGCTCACTCACTCACCTAGCCGAGGTAAGGGCTACCAGGAAGAGTGTCTTCCAGGACAGGAAGCGTATTGGACAAGTGGCCATCGGCTCAAAAGGTGGGCGAGTCAGTTGCTGCAAGACCACATTCAACTCCCACTCAGGGGCAGGAGGATGGATTGGAGGCTTGAGCAAGAGCAAGCCTCTGAGAAACTGGGACACCAAGGGGTGAACCGACAGAGAGTGTCCTTCCACCAGTGAGTGGTGAGCTGCTAGAGCTGAGAGGTGGACCCGATCAGAATTGGACTTTAGTCCCTGATTTGATAAGTGCAGTAGGTACTGAAGCACTACTGGTATAGTACAGGAGAAAGGATCCTCTGTAAGTAACTGACACCATACGGAAAACCTTTTCCATTTAAGAGCATAGGTTTTCCTAGTGGACTGCTTCCTAGAGGCTAGGACAACCTCCTCATCCTCCTGAGGTAAGCCCCAGGGAGTCAAAACTACCCTTGCGGCCTCCATGCCATCAAATTGAGAGCTTTGAGATTGGGGTGCAGAAGGGTACACTGATCCTGAGAGAGAAGGTCGGGTTGCAACCCCAGAGGCAGAGGGGGATCCACTGCCAACTGAAGCAGAAGTGGAAACCAAGGCTGTCTCGGCTACCTGGGAGCCACCAGCAGGACTGAGGCCTTGTCCTGAAGAATCTTGAACAGAGTTCGGGCCACCAAGGGCGTGGGAGGAAACGCATACAGGAGGCCCTGAGACCAGGGAATTAGAAAAGCATCTGCTGCTATCCGCAGAGGATGCAGTTGCCTGGAGCAGAACTTTGGCTGCTGTTTGTTCAGAGGACTGGCAAACAGGTCTATGGATGGAAGTCCACATTTTAGGAAAATCTTTTGAACTACCAAAGGATGGAGCTGCCACTTGTGGGGCTGCAGAATCCTGCTCAACCTGTCCGCCAGGTAGTTCTCCTGGCCAGGTAGATACACTGCCTTGAGAAGCATGTTGTGTCTGAGAGCAAACAAGCAAAGGTCCTGTGCCTTCTGACAAAGGAGCCTGGACCCAGTTCCGCCCTGCTTGTTCACATAAAACATGGCTACCTGGTTGTCTGTTTGAACTAGGACAGACTGATGAGCCAGGGTTTGAGAAAAAGTCTTGAGGGCTAACCGAATAGCCCTGAGTTCCAGGAGAGTTATTTGCTGTGCGGCTTCTCAGGGAAACCACAGACCCTGGGTGCACTTATTTATTTATTTATTTATTTACATTCTCTTATATACCGCGCTATTCTGCATCAGTGCGGTTTACATTGAACAAACTGAAATTACATTGAACAGGGTATTATAACTTGGAGATAACTATTTTACAGGGAACTTGGGCTATGGAGGGTTAAGTGGCTTGCCCAAGACCACAAGGAGCACCTGTGGGACTAGAAACCCCAGTCCTTCCGGCCCAAGGTTGCTGTCCTCTAGTGGGATTTGAACCCCCGACCTTCCGGCCTGAAGTACCTTGCCCCAACCACTAGGCTACTCCTCCACACTTGTCTAGGCTTGCCTAGACAATGAGCCCCCCAGCCTTGCAGGGAGGCATCCGTGGTTAATACCACTGTGAACCCAGGACTCTGAAAAGGTACCCCTTGTAGCAGATTGGGTGGGTGCAGCCACCAGCTGAGGGAGTTCAGAAATCGTCTGGACACCCTTATCCTGTCTCTGAGGCTGTCTGTGGCCTGTGACCACTGAGTCCGAAGGCACCACTGTGCAGGCCTCATATGGAGCCTGCCTATAGAAAAAGTCGTTCACTATCAACAAAAATGCAGAGGAATAGTATTCTTCAACTTGCCTTACAAGCCAATCACTCAAGTGTAAAACAAGGTCTCAGATTTTACAAGTGCTACTTCCGGACAGTCGTCATGGAAGAAAAAGCACATAAATACATCAACGACCTTGTATGGATTAACTTAGAGTGAACCAGTCCTATTATTCAAAACATATATTCCAACACTTTACTCAAACACTTCAAAGAACTGGGCTAGACTTTTAACTGTTCTACTAGACTCTTTTTTTCATCGAGTAAGCCAGTCTTACTTTTCCATAAAATGAGTGATTCAATAGTTCTATGAACTTTTTACTTGAAAAGGCTGGCTGGACTTATCATTACTCGGTAGTTATTTTTCCTGATCCCGACGCTTGCCTCAGGTACCAATCTAGCGTTTCTCTTCTAGGGTTCCTCAGGGGATCCTGTTATAAACTTTTATCGATGTTCTAATAAAACAGAAAATGGAAATATTAGCTAAAACCCCTCATACCACACCTCCACCAACATTAAACTTACACTAATAACGAACCACCATTAAAAATCCATTAAAAAGCCTTACCAATGATGCTGCCGACGTTACAATTTCAATCGAAACCCTTTTTGCTCTAACCCCATTCTTTCTCTCGGGTCGAAAAACGCCGCGCATGCGGGGTAAAGCTCCCCCACCATATTTAAAACCCCACTAATTACCATAACCTCCTCCTACAATACGGGCTTACTCAAATGTAACGAAACCACAATCCTTCAGATATAGCAAAAAAGGAAGAAAAGAAAAAATACTCCTAACCACTTGTAAAAAACCACCAAAAATTGCAAAAAATACAGAAATTACAATAGTTCCAAGCTACGTGTCAGTTCATGTGATCGAATCACCACATTTCCTCTCACCATAATAACAAAGTTATTATACCAACAGTTGAAAATTTCAAAAAGCAAATTCTATCCAAAACCTTCATATTATTAACTGCACACCGACCAATCTATCGCTATGTTAAGGCCATAAGGTTCCACTGTGTTTAACTTAAATATCCAGTGTTGTTCACGCCTAAGCAATTCCAGGTCTAAAGTCCTGCCACAGTTACCTCTCTGCACTTGATCTATGCAGAGACAACGTAAATCTTGGAATTCATGACGCTCAAGTAAACAGTGCCGCACAATCGGGGCTTCCTGCACTTTATGTTTTAATCTACTCTTGTGCTCACGCAGACGTGTTTTAAACTGGCGTGAAGTCTTGCCTATACAGGCCAGTCCACAGGGGCACAAGAGTACATACACTACATTGGTTGACTCACATGTAGTGGAAAACCGCAACTTTACTGTCTGTACTGCGTAATGGAATTCCGAGACTGTCAGAGTAATTGAGCACATTTCACAGTTCCCACAAGCCTGGTGGCCCTTCACTCTCAATGTGGGAAACACTTCCAATGGGCCTATCACTGCTGGACTTAACCTTTCTTTTAAATTACGGTCCCTCTGCCATACACACCGAACTCGTCTGTCTGCAAGCCCTGGGACAACTGACAAAACGTTACTATGTTTTTTAATTATTTGCTGGATCGCTACGCTCAAAGGGGAATATTTAGTAATTAAATTGACGTTATTCATATCGACATCACTACATCCAGGTGTTACCCGTTTGTGCAAAAGTAAACTTCTACGGTTATAGAGTGCCCTATGATACGCTCTATGTACAATCTTACCAGGATATCCCCTCTCTAGAAATTGTTTACTAAGTTGTTTGGACTTATGCTTATAGTCCCTCTTATCAGAACAGTTTCTCCGGAACCGTAAAAATTGGGAGAGTGGGAGACTCTCCTTCAAGCGTTGAGGATGCAAACTCCTAAAATGTAGGAAAGTATTTCGATCTGTCGATTTTCGATATACTGAGGTCTCCCAACCTTCACTACCGCGAGTGACCAGGACATCCAGATATGTTAAAGTGTCCCTATGATAGACATAAGTAAACTTAATGTTGGTATCTAATCGGTTAATCCAGTCTATGAAAGTTAAAAGAGAACCCTCAGTTCCCTTCCACAGTAAGAAGATATCGTCTATATAGCGGCGCCATTCTAAAATGTTAGGGATATACGGGGAAGACTCTAGCCATTGACGTTCAAATTGTGCCATGTAGAAATTGGCTACTGAAGGGGCGCAAGTTGCGCCCATAGCCACTCCGGAAATCTGTTGATACAGAGTACCCTGGAACGTGAAATAATTTTGAAAAATCGCTTTACGTGCTAAATTCAACAGAAAAGTAAGTTTCTCTTCTGACATATCTTCCCTCTGTACCAATTCCCTCTCAACCACTTGTAATGCTGCCCCTTGTGGGATGCTCGTGTAAAGGGACACTACATCTAGAGATGCTAATATAACCTCCTTATTACAAGACCATTGGTTCATATCTCTTAATATGGTCAAAAAATGAGTTGTATCTCTCAGGTAAGATGGAATTTTGACTAACAGAGGCCGCAAATAAGAATCAAGAAAAACAGATAGTGGCTCTAGGACACTCCCCCTCGTAGAGACAATAGGTCTACCAGGGGGTAGTTCCAAGTTCTTATGAATCTTAGATACAGTATAGAATTTAGCAGTAACTGGATCTGAAACATTTAAATAGCGATATTCTTTTCTAGTAATCAATTTTGCTTGTAACGCTTCCAAAGTTATATTTTTAATTTCTTGCTGCAATATTTCTCTAGGATCAGATTCTAAGATCTTATAAACAGTTGTATCTTGTAGCTGGGACAGCGCTTCTGAAATGTAATAGTCTCTCGTCATCACGACCACAGCTCCTCCCTTATCTGCTCGCCTTATTACTATATCAACCCTCTTCTGTAAATCTAAAAGAGCAGAATTTTCTTCTTTAGATAACGCAGTGATATGAGAAATGAGTTCGTTCCAGTTCTTGTACATCTCGCCATACTAATCTTTTAAACACTTCTATTGCCGGAGGAATCGAACTTGGGGGAGACCATGTGGATTTAAGGGGTAACCGTCCCTGATTAAATGTCCCCGTCTCAACTGGTGTAGAAACTGATGAATCCTTTGTAGAGAAATAACTTTTAAGATGAAGTTTTCTTACCAGACCTTCAAGGTCAACTCGAAATTGAAATAAATCAAAACTGATACTAGGAACGAATGATAGACCTTTATTCAATATAGCCAGAGACGTCTTGGATAACTCAATACCGGATATTCACCACTAGATCTTCTCCTGGAGAATTCATTTCCTTCTGCCCGTCGCTCGTTCCCGTTGTTTGGTTTTGTCGGGTTCTGATTTTTTCTTGCTCTTGTCCTCCCTGTCGTTGTCTAAAAAACGTTTCCCTATTTTGGAGGAGGAACTAGAATCAGATGACGTTAAGTCCTCTGAGGTATCTTCAAAACTGACACGTTTTTTAGTTCTTCTCCCACTCCGTTTAGTGTTCATCCACGGATATATGTATCCCACCGTATAGTCCATGTGATCTCTTTGCAATTTCTTCACTTTTTTGGCCATCACTTCTTGATACAAAGCCGAAATTTGTTTCTGTTGATCTTCCAACTTAGTGCCATATATTTCTTCTTTCTTCCGTTTCAGCTGCTTTTAAAACTTCTTGTGTGGCTGTTATCTTCGCAGTTATGTTATCTAGCTCTTTTTTAGTGGTGTCCACAATAAGGACCATGAGGTCAAGGGAACACTTATTAAGAATTTTGTTCCACCGCTCAATAAAATCCATTTCCATTGCTGGCATCCGTGGTTCTTTATATACTCTTAAACCTCTTGGTATTTGTTGACGGTTGATGTATTCAATGAGTGAGAGACAGTGTAAATCTATCCTAACTTTCTTCTTTTGGAACTGAAGCAGTGAATCCCAAGTGGTTTCGTTTTGTAAAGAAGCTTGGGGATCCGGCCGGGTAAACGGGGTTTTGTCTTTAGTGAGACCTGATATGTAATCTTGAGTAAAACTCAACACATCTTGCCACGCTGTCTGACCATCCATTGTTGTATAATTACACTAAATCACGGTCTTCTTAGGAACGATTTGATACAGCCTATAGAAAAAGTCGTTCACTATCAACAAAAATGCAGAGGAATAGTATTCTTCAACTTGCCTTACAAGCCAATCACTCAAGTGTAAAACAAGGTCTCAGATTTTACAAGTGCTACTTCCGGACAGTCGTCATGGAAGAAAAAGCACATAAATACATCAACGACCTTGTATGGATTAACTTAGAGTGAACCAGTCCTATTATTCAAAACATATATTCCAACACTTTACTCAAACACTTCAAAGAACTGGGCTAGACTTTTAACTGTTCTACTAGTCTCTTTTTTTCATCGAGTAAGCCAGTCTTATTTTTCCATAAAATGAGTGATTCAATAGTTCTATGAACTTTTTACTTGAAAAGGCTGGCTGGACTTATCATTACTCGGTAGTTATTTTTCCTGATCCCGACGCTTGCCTCAGGTACCAATCTAGCGTTTCTCTTCTAGGGTTCCTCAGGGGATCCTGTTATAAACTTTTATCGATGTTCTAATAAAACAGAAAATGGAAATATTAGCTAAAACCCCTCATACCACACCTCCACCAACATTAAACTTACACTAATAACGAACCACCATTAAAAATCCATTAAAAAGCCTTACCAATGATGCTGCCGACGTTACAATTTCAATCGAAACCCTTCTTGCTCTAACCCCATTCTTTCTCTCGTGAGTCAACCAATGTAGTGTATGTACTCTTGTGCCCCTGTGGACTGGCCTATATAGGCAAGACTTCACGCCAGTTTAAAACACGTCTGCGTGAGCACAAGAGTAGATTAAAACATAAAATGCAGGAAGCCCCGATTGTGCGGCACTGTTTACTTGAGCGTCATGAATTCCAAGATTTACGTTGTCTCTGCATAGATCAAGTGCAGAGAGGTAACTGTGGCAGGACTTTAGACCTGGAATTGCTTAGGCTTGAACAACGCTGGATATTTAAGTTAAACATAGTGGAACCTTATGGCCTTAACATAGCGATAGATTGGTCGGTGTGCAGTTAATAATATGAAGGTTTTGGATAGAATTTGCTTTTTGAAATTTTCAACTGTTGGTATAATAACTTTATGTTATTATGGTGAGAGGAAATGTGGTGATTCGATCACATGAACTGACACGTAGCTTGGAACTATTGTAATTTCTGTATTTTTTGCAATTTTTGGTGGTTTTTTACAAGTGGTTAGGAGTATTTTTTCTTTTCTTCCTTTTTTGCTATATCTGAAGGATTGTGGTTTCGTTACATTTGAGTAAGTCCGTATTGTAGGAGGAGGTTATGGTAATTAGTGGGGTTTTAAATATGGTGGGGGAGCTTTACCCCGCATGCGCGGCGTTTTTTCGACCCGAGAGAAAGAATGGGGTTAGAGCAAGAAGGGTTTCGATTGAAATTGTAACGTCGGCAGCATCATTGGTAAGGCTTTTTAATGGATTTTTAATGGTGGTTCGTTATTAGTGTAAGTTTAATGTTGGTGGAGGTGTGGTATGAGGGGTTTTAGCTAATATTTCCATTTTCTGTTTTATTAGAACATCGATAAAAGTTTATAACAGGATCCCCTGAGGAACCCTAGAAGAGAAACGCTAGATTGGTACCTGAGGCAAGCATCGGGATCAGGAAAAATAACTACCGAGTAATGATAAGTCCAGCCAGCCTTTTCAAGTAAAAAGTTCATAGAACTATTGAATCACTCATTTTATGGAAAAGTAAGACTGGCTTACTCGATGAAAAAAAAGAGACTAGTAGAACAGTTAAAAGTCTAGCCCAGTTCTTTGAAGTGTTTGAGTAAAGTGTTGGAATATATGTTTTGAATAATAGGACTGGTTCACTCTAAGTTAATCCATACAAGGTCGTTGATGTATTTATGTGCTTTTTCTTCCATGACGACTGTCCGGAAGGAGCACTTGTAAAATCTGAGACCTTGTTTTACACTTGAGTGATTGGCTTGTAAGGCAAGTTGAAGAATACTATTCCTCTGCATTTTTGTTGATAGTGAATGACTTTTTCTATAGGCTGTATCAAATCGTTCCTAAGAAGACCGTGATTTAGTGTACTCATATGGAGCCTGGCATTGGGGGTCACATGTACTGTCGAAGCCATGTGGCCTAGAAGCCTCAGGCAGAGTCTGGCGGAGACCAGTGACCTGCTGAAAAACTGATGTGCTAAGTTGATCAGTCTTTGGGCTCTTATGGCAAGAATGCCTTTGCAAGCAGAGTGTCCAACCTCGCCCCTATGAACTCCAAGTTCTGGGAGGGGAGCAAAGTGGACTATGCAAAGTTTATGACGAACCCCAAGCTTTGAAGAAGAGCAATAGTTCTGAGGGTGGCCTGTCGGGCCTCCTGGCACGTCTGACCTCTGATGAGCCAGTCGTCCAGATATGGGAAGACAAAGACTCCCTGATTTCGCAGGTAGGCCGCCACCACTGCCAGGCACTTGGTAAAGACCCTGGGAGCGGAGGTGAGGCCAAAAGGCAGTACTCTGTACTGATAATGGTTTCCTCCCACAATGAACCTGAGGTACTTTCTGTGGTCTGGATGAATGAGGATGTGAGTATACGCATCCTTTAGATCCAATGAGCATAGCCAATCTCCCTGCTGGAGGTAGGGCAGAAGGGTTCCAAGAGTAAGCATCTTGAACTTTTCCTTCTCCAGGAACTTGTTGAGGTTTCGGAGATCTAGAATAGGTCGAAGGCCACCGGTTCTTTTGGGTACCAGGAAATACCTGGAGTAGAACCCTCGACCATGCAAGTGGGGAGGCACAGGCTCCACCGCCCTGTCCACCAACAGACCTCGGAGCTCCTGAAGGAGAACATCTGTGTGCAGGGGAGGCCTTGGAGGCTCCCCTGGGAAGAATGGAGGAGGCAGTTGTTGGAAGTGTAGTGCATAGCCCCAGTGGACTATGCTTAACACCCAACTGTCTCCAGTGATGAGTGGCCACTGGTGGGCAAACAAGGCGAGGCGACCTCCTGTGCAGGGTTGGGAGAGCAGGGACGGAGAGGCTATGCCTAAAGAGTCAAAAACCCCCACCCTTCTGAGTGGGGGCAGGGGCCGGAGGCTTGGGGGTCCTCTGCCTATGGGGCCCATTACCCTGCTCCTTGGCTTGCTGATCCTGAGGGGCAGCTTGGGCAGCCTGATATTGTGGGTACTGTTTGTAGGCAGTGCCCTTCCTCGGGTAAAAGGGCTTTTTACCCGAGCCCTTCTTCTTGTGAGAAGGGGCAGAAGTCTTTCTAGACAGCCTTGTCCTCGTGAGGTGCTCGGTCTCGAGCTGTGCGGCCTTCTCGGTTATGGGCTTGCCAAAAAGGTTCTCACCTCGGCAAGGGACATCGACCAACTTGTCCTGAACCCATGGCTCGAGGTCCGATGACTGCAGCCATGCCTGGCATCGAGCCGCGATGCCGGCTGCCGCAACACGGGCCGAAGCCTCGTAGCCATCGTAGGCAGCGCGGGACATAAAGTTGGAGCATTCCCGGATCCCCGAGGACAAGGACTTGAATCTCTGCAAGGGTTCCCCAGAGAGACCAGCAGAGAACCCGGCCAGCTCCTTGGCCAGGTCTCGCAAGTACATGCCCATGTACAGCTGGTAAGACTGGACACTGCAAGCAAGCATCGAGCCCTGGAAGCACTTTCTACCAAAACCATCGAGGTTTCGGGCCTCCCTGCCAGGGGGCATCACGGAGTGCATCTTCTGACTTTTCAGGCGATGCATGGTCGATTCCACCACCATGGAATGGTGTGGTAGTTGCGCCTTTTGAAAGCCAGGACTCTTCCGGAGTTGATAGATCGAATCGACCCGCTTGCTTAGAACCGGCGCCGAGGCCGGTGCCTCCCACATCCGGAAGAGGAGCCGTTCCAGCATCGGAGGAACCGGAACAGTAAAGGCCTCCTTCGGAGGAGAGTCGTACTGCAGGGGCTCGAGGCTCGGGGTCCACAGGGATAGCCAACGCGGTGGCCATATCCCGGACGAACTCCGAGAACCGGGTATCCTCCGGAGGGGATCTACTCCGGGGTTCAGACTGCGGTGAGTCCAAAGGGACGCACAGAGTCCTGAAGGTGTCGGGGGACTCCTCGTCCTCCGTCTCCCAGGTGGACTCATCTGATGAGGAATCGGGGTCCGACCGCACAGGGCCTGTGAGCACCCGCCCTGACGCCGAAGGCACCGGCGTCGACACCCTCGGTCCCGAACAGGAGGTCGAGGGAGACCGCGACCGAGGTCGACCTCGAGCCTTCATGGTCTTGAGTATCGGCTCGGTCTCCGGGGTAGACTTCGATGTCGATGTCCCGGTGGTCGGGGCAGATGCGCCAGACAGGCTGGCCATCAGTGCCTGCTGCTGTTCCATGAAGGCAGACAGTCTGCTCTCCAAGGCTGTCAACCTGAGACCCAGCTCAGGAGACTCAGCAGCCCCCGACTCGGGCCCGTCAGCTCTCTGGGAGGAGAGTCCACGAGGACTATAGGACTTACGTGTCCAGCAGACTTCGGCTCCACTCGAGGAACTTTGGAAGGCTTCTCCTGTTCCACAGGCCCGGGGCCACGGTCAGGGGTCTGAGACCTAGCCCTCGAGGAGCCAGGGACCTTTTCCGACGACACCTTCGCGAGCCTCTTCTTCCTCTTGCGCTCCCAGTCAGGGGAGCCCCTGTCCGAGGAACCCCGACGGTGCTCAGGATCCGATTCCCGAGATGTCGAGGCCTCAGACGAGGTCCGGGCCCGGCTGGAGGCAGAGTCAGAAAAAAGCCTTTCCTTTTGGTGCTGATGACTTTGCAGTGCTTGGAAGACATCTTCCCACATGGTCCACACGTCTTAGGATCGTGGTCAGGACCGAGGCACCGAAGGCAGCAGTCGTGTGTGTCGGTGAGAGACATCAGCTTCTTGCACCGATCACACTTTTTAAAGCCACTGGAAGCCATAGGGGAAAAAAAGAGTCCCCACGAGGTCAAAGGACCGGCCTTCCAGGGAAAAAGAAAAAAAGGGCGCGAACGTCAGCCACGAAGGGCAAAAACCGAAAAAAGAAGATCGCCAAAAAATCGAACTATTTTCCGGGATGACTAGGACACACGTCCGGTGGGCTTCACGGAAAAAGAGAGACTGAGGTAAGATGGCACCTTTAGGCGGGAAGGGAACCGCACATGCGTGCCTGCATTCCCAAAGGCTTTCATGGAAAGCTGGGGAAATGCTCCACAAGGGCTCCATCGACGTCGATGTCACCCATATGTGAGGACTGACTTCCTGCTTGGTCCTGGAGAAAAAATAAACCATAGTGGGCTTGCAAAGCCTGCAACATCGGTCTAAATGCCAAAAGCTGCTTCCTTCTTTCTACCGTCGCCTTATGAAAGTCTGGGTAAAATGCGATATTCTGACCTTCATATTTAAGCGGAGCAAGTGATCTCGCCGCAGCCATTATTTGTACCACTTGAGTGTGCCGAAGAACCTACAGGATGATTGGGCGCGGCTGCCTTACATTTGGCCCGGGATGCGACGGAATCCTGTGGGCTCTTTCGATTTCAAAGGGCTGGCTGAAATCCACTTTCAGCATTTTAGGAATTAGTTTCTCCAAAAACGACTTCAGATTAGACCCTTCTGCGCCCTCCGGGATACCAACAATTCTAATGTTGTTTCTCCTTGTTCTATTGTTTAGTTCCTCCAGATTTCTTTCCAACGTCGCAATCCGCTTGCTGTTTGCCAACACCTGCTTCAAGCGTTCTTCATGCACAGTGACTTTGCTTTCAATGCCACTTAACTTTTCCGAAAGCCCAGCCAGTTGTTCCTTTAATTCCTTTAGCTCACCGATATCTGCTTGTACCCCACTGAGGGTTTCCCCGTTTGCAGCCACCATCTCACGCACAGCCCGAATCTCTGCGAGAAGTCCTTGCATTCCCAACGGGGTTTCTCGTGCGGCCGCCATTTTCTGAGGAGAGGGAGAATCGGGCTTTGCCCTTTTTGCCTCCGCACTTGCTACCGTGCTATAATCGAGTCATGTGGGCTTGCTCCCTGACATCTCCTAAGGCACTTAGCGTCAAAAGCAGAAGGGACTCACTTCTTTAGTGAGGGTGAGACAGGATTTCCTCCGAAGGATTCGGCGAGGCTAGGAATTAGGCAGCCATCTTAACCGCTGCTGGCTCCGCCTCCCCTGAAAGACTGTTTTTAATGAAAGTGGTACTGGTGAAAAACATTGCGACTGAGAAAGTATTTGAAGATGAAACAGGTGAACGATGGAACAACAATCCTCTTTCACTGTATCCAGATTAGCAATCCTTAATCCACCAGTCGACTTCACGTGGATATGTGCCCATAAGCCAGAGGTACATAAGCATGCCCAGCACCTGGCTGCAAAGGCAGAAAGAATAGTTACTTACCTGTAACAGGTGTTCTCCAGGAGCAGCAGGAATCAGTCCTCACTTATGGGTGACATCGACGTCGATGGAGCCCCGATGCGGAGCAATTCCCCAGCTTTCTAAGAAAGCCTTTGGGAATACTGTGCGCATGCGCGGTCCCCTTCCCGCCTAAAGGTGCCATCTTGCTCAGTCCAATGACATAGCTAAAAAACAGCACACAAAAATGTAAAAATAAACGATGTACAACTGCAACTCCCAGGGGAGGAGGGAGGGTTGTGAGGACTGATTCCTGCTGCTCCTGGAGAACACCTGTTACAGGTGAGTAACTACTCTTTCTCCAGGACCAAGCAGGAAGTCAGTCCTCACTTATGGGACGCCCCAGCTTCAGGCTACCGGGGACCCAGAGCTGAAAAATGAGCTCCCTCTAGCCGCAGCATCAGAGAAAGGATTTTACTGAAAACATACTTCTACCGGTAGCCCAACCAGAGGGCTGGAGGGTAGGAGTTGCCTAAACCTCAGAGAGATTCCGGAGCACTGCCTGACCGAAAGCACTGTCCCTACAGGACTCCCTCTCCAGGCAGTAATGGGCCGCAAAAGTCTGGCTTGAGGACCAAGTTGCAGCCCTACAGATGTCTGCCAACGGTACAGAGCGGAGATGAGCTACTGAGGCAGCCATGGACCTGACACGGTGGGCCATGACCCGACCCTGCAGGGGAAGGTCAGCTGCCCTATAAGCCCAGGTGATACAGTCAGCCACCCAGATGGACAAGGTACGCTTGGAGACAGGTAACCCCAAGTTATTAGGGTCAAAAGATACGAAGAGCTGAGTAGCCCTCCTATGCCCCTGCGCACGCTCAAGGTAGAAGGATAAGGCCCTTCTACAATCCAGGGTATGCAAAACTGTCTCAGCCCGGCTGGCATGGGGCCTAGGGAAGAATGCTGGAAGAACGCTGGAAGAACTTAGGATGAGTCCGAAGGACTATCCTGTTCCTATAGAAGCGAGTGTAAGCCTGTCACAGACCAGGGCTTGAAGCTCACTCACCCTCCTGGCCGAGGTCAGGGCCACAAGGAATAGAGCCTTCCAAGAAAGGAAGCGGAGAGGACAGGTAGCCATCGGCTCAAAGGGTGGGCGAGTCAGTTGCTGCAAGACCACATTCAATTCTCACTCAGGGGCCGGTGGACGGATAGGAGGTTTGAGCAAAAGCAAGCCTCTGAGAAACCTGGACACCAAGGGGTGAACCGACAAAGAGTGTCCCTCCACCAGTGAGTGGTGAGCTGCTAGAGCAGAGAGGTGGACCCGAACCAAATTGGACTTAAGGCCTTGATTGGACAAGTGTAGCAGATACTGAAGCACTAGCAGTACAGTGCAGGCGAAAGGATCCTCCTTACGCTGTTGACACCAGATGGAGAACCTTCTCCACTTCAAGGCATAGGTTTTTCTGGTGGACTGCTTTCTAGAGGCCAAGACCACCTCCTCCACTTCTCGGGGTAGGCCCCAGGGAGCCAACACTACCCTTGCAGCCTCCAGGCCATCAACTTGAGAGATTTGAGATTGGGGTGCAGAAGGGAACCCTGATCCTGAGATAGAAGATCGGGCTGCAACCCCAGAGGCAGTGGGGTGTCCACGGCTAGCTGGAGCAGAAGTGGAAACCAGGGCTGCCTCGGCCACCTGGGAGCTATCAGAAGTACCGAGGCCTTGTCCCGGAGAATCTTGAACAAGGTTCGGGCCACCAGAGGCATGGGAGGAAACGCATACAGGAGGCCCTGGGACCAAGAAATCAGGAAGGCATCCGCTGCTGTCCTCAGGGGATGCGGTTGCCTGGAACAGAACCTGGGCAGCTGCCGGTTCAGGGGACTGGCAAAGAGATCTATGGAGGGAAGCCCCCATCTCAGGAAAATATTCTGAACCACCAAGGGGTGCAGTTGCCACTCGTGGGGTTGCAGAATCCTGCTCAACCTGTCCGCCAGGAAGTTTTCCTGGCCAGGGAGATAAACAGCCTTGAGAAACATGTTGTGTTTGAGAGCAAAAGAGCACAGGGCCTGTGCCTCTCAACACAGGAGGCTGGACCCCGTGCCCCCCTGCTTGTTCATGTAGAACATGGCCACTTGATTGTCCGTCTGCACCAGAACAGACTGGTGAGCCAAGGTGTGAGAGAAGGTTTTGAGGACTAAGCGAATAGCCCAAAGTTCTAGTAGGTTGATCTGTTGCGTGGCCTCCCATGGAGACCATAGGCCTTGAGTGCACCGGTCCAGACAATGTGCACCCCAGCCCTGCAAGGAGGCATCTGTCGTCAACACCACTGTGGGGACAGGCACCTGGAAAGGCACCCCCTGAAGTAAGTTGGGGGGGGGGGTGTAGCCACCACTGCAGGGAATGCAGGAAGGGTTTGGACACCCTCACTTTGTCCGCTAGGCTTGCTTCCACTGAGTTCTGAGGCACCACTGTGCAGGCCTCATGTGGAGGAGGGCATTGAGGGTCACATGTACCGTCGACGCCATATGGCCTAGGAGCTGTAGACAGAGTTGGGCAGAAACCCTTGGCATGCTGAGAAACCGGGAGGCCAACTCCATGAGCCTCTGAGCCCTGTCTTCTGGCAAGTAAGCCCTTGCTTGCAGAGAGTCCAGCCGCGCCCCTATGAACTCTAGGTTCTGGGAGGGGAGCAAAGTGGACTTTGCGAAGTTTATGACAAAGCCTAGGTGTTGAAGGAGTGATACAGTTCGAAAGGTGGCCTGCCTGGCCTCCTGGTAAGTCTGACCCCTGATGAGCCAGTCGTCCAGATAGGGGAAGACAAAAACACCTTGAGTCCTCAAGTAGGCCGCCACCACAGCCAGGCACTTTGTAAAGACCCTTGGGGTGGAGGTGAGGCCAAAAGGCAGTACTCTGTACTGGTAATGGTTTCCTCCCACAATGAACCTGAGGTACTTTCTGTGGTCTGGATGAATGAGGATGTGAGTGTACGCATCCTTGAGATCTAAGGAGCATAGCCAATCTCTCTGCTGGAGGTAGGGCAGAAGTGTTCCAAGAGTAAGCATCTTGAACTTTTCTTTCTCCAAGAACTTGTTGAGGTTCCTGAGGTCTAAAATAGGCCTGAGGCCACCGGTTCTCTTTGGCACGAGGAAGTACCTGGAGTAGAAACCGTGCTCCTGCAGGCAAGGAGGTACAGGCTACACCGCCTTGTCCAGAAGCAGACCTTGAAGGTTTTGAAGAAGGAGGTCTGTGTGTAGAGGACACCTTAGAGGCTCTCCGGGGAAGTAGGCAGGGGGCAACTGCTGGAAATGGAGCATATAGCCTCTGTGGACTATGCTCAACACCCAAGCATCCCCTGTAATGGGTGGCCACCTGTGGGCAAACAGAGCTAGATGACCTCCTGTGCAGGAATGGGGCAGCAGAGGTGGAAAGGCTATGCTGTGGAAGTCAAAAAACCCCTCCCTGCTGAGCAGGATCCGGAGGCTTGGGGGTCCATGTCCCTGCCCCTTAGCCTGCTGACCCTGTTGGGGAGCTGGGGAGGCCTGGTACTGAGGGAAAGGTTTGTAGGCAGCTGCCTTCCTCGGGTAAAAGGACTTTTTACCCGACCCCTTCTTCTTATGAGAAGGGGCAGACGTTTTTATGGACAGCCTTGTCCTAGTCAGGTGCTCAGTTTCGAGCTCAGCCGCCTTCTCGGCCATGGGTTTGCCACAAAGATTTTCACCTCGGCAAAGGACATTGACCAACTTGTCCTGCACCCAGGACTCGAGGTCCGATGACTGCAGCCATGCCTGGCGTTGGGCTCCGATGCCGCTACACGAGCCGAAGCCTCGAAGCCATCGTAGGCCGCTTGGGACATGAACTTCGAGCAGTCCCGGATTCCTGAGGACAAAGTCTGGAACCTCTGCAAACGTTCCCCGGAGAGGCCAGCAGAGAACTCGGCAATCTCTTTCGCCAGGTCTCGTAGGTACATGCCCATGTACAGCTGGTAGGAATGGACACGGCAAGCAAGCATCGAGCCCTGGAAGCACTTTCTGCCGAAAGCATCCAGGTTCCGGGCCTCCCTGCTGGGAGGCACCGCAAAGTGCATCTTCTGGCTCTTCAGACGATGCATGGCCGATTCCACCACCATGGAATGGGTGCGGCAGCTGCGCCTTCTGGAATCCAGGGCTCTTACGGAGTCGATAGATAGAATCAACCCGCTTGCTTAAGACCGGCGCCAAGGCCGGTGCCTCCCACATCCGGAAGAGGAGCCGTTCCAGCATCGGAGGGACCGGTACAGTAAAGACCTCCTTCGGAGAAGAGTCATACTGGAGGGCCTCGAGCTCCTTGGCTCGAGGCTCCTCCTCGGGTTCCGCGGGAATCGCCAACGCCTTGGCCATGTCCCTGACGAACTCCGAGAACCTGGTGTCCTCCGGTGGGGACTTTCTCCGGGGCTCGGACTGCGGTGAGTCCGAAGGGATGCATAGAGTCCGAAAAGTATCGGGGGACTCCTCATCCTTCGTCTCCAACACGGACTCATCCGAAGAGGAGTCGGGGGGCTCCGACCACGCGGGTCTCGGTGGCACCCGCCCCGACGCCGAAGGCACCGGCATCAATGCCCTCGGGTTCCGAGCGGGAGGTCGAGGAGGACCGTGACCGAGGACGACTTCGAGCCTTCATAGTCTCGAGTATTGGCTCGGTCTCTGGGGTCGACTTCGACGTCCCGGTGGTCGGGGCAGATGCACCAGCGAGGCTGGCCATCAGTACCCACTGCTGATCCATGAAGGCAGACAGTCTGCACTCCAAGGCTGTCAGCCTGAGTCCAAGCTCAGGAGACTCAGCAGCCACCGACTCGGGCCCCGGCGGCACCGGGCCCAATGTCGGCTCCCTCAGAGGAGAGTCCACGAGGACCACAGGACTTATGTGTCCGACGGGTTCCGGCTCCACATGAGGCATCTTGGACAGCTTCTCCTGCTCCAAGGGCCCGGGGAGGCGGTCGGGTGTCTTAGACCTGGCCCTCGAGGAACCAGGGACCTCTTCCGACGCCGCCCTCAAGAGCCGTTTCTTCCTCTTACGTTCCCGATCGGGGGACCCCCTGTCCGAGGAACCCCGGCGATGCTCGGAATCAGACTCCCGAGACGTCGAGGCTTCAGATGAGGTCCGGGCCCGGCCGGAGGCAGAGTCCGAGAAAATCCTCTCTTTCTGATGCTGACGGCTTCGAAGTGCCTTGGTGGACATTTTGCCACACGGGCCACAGATCTTAGGATCATGATCTGGGCCCAGGCACCGAAGGCAGCAGTCGTGTGTGTTGGTGAGAGACATTAGTTTCTTGCACCGATCACACTTTTTGAAACCACTGGAAGACATCGGGGAAAAAAGGGTCCCCGCGAGGTCAAAAGACCGGCCTTCCAGGGAAAAGACAAAAAGGGTGCGAACGCCAGCCACGAAGGGCAAAAACTGAAAAATAGAAGACGGGCTCAATACCGGTGTACTGAACCCGGTGGGAAGGGGAACCGGCGTCGAACCGGAGAAAAATACACGATGAAATCGCTAGAAAAAACGTCAATTTTTCCGGGTGACACGGACAGACGTCCGGTGGGCTCCACGGAAAAAGAAAGACTGAGCAAGATGGCACCTTTAGGCGGGAAGGGGACCGCGCATGCGCGCAGTATTCCCAAAGGCTTTCTTAGAAAGCTGGGGAATTGCTCCGCATGGGGGCTCCATCGACGTCGATGTCACCCATAAGTGAGGACTGACTTCCTGCTTGGTCCTGGAGAAGCGGAGATCCTGGAGAAAGTCTTGAAGATATCATACACTAATTGTATGGGCGAGTGCCACTCATTTGACATTGTTAATATGGCAGCCCACTGCAGCTGAGCCTGTGATGATAGACTTGGCATAAATACTTGAACTTTATGAAATATTGAATGTAAGTACCGTACTGTACTGTATAATGCTCATGAGCCACTGTGCCAACAGAAAGCACTTTATCATGAAATATCATCTGTCTGAGATTATCTAAAAGGCATGGATTTTCTCCCGGAGCAGTTTTTAAAAAGTTCCTGAACTTCTTGGAGTTTCACATGGCAGTCTCAGCTAGCACAGAGGAATGGACATTAATAAAACCTGCAGCAGGTTGAACTTGATAGTTACTATTCATCTTGTTTGGGCCTGTACCATAACCTGCGGCTGCCATTTAGGTAGGTCAAATACTATTTTTTCTTTAAAGCTAGGAAGACCAACTATATCAGCATATTTCTCTGGCATGGGAAATGATGAATAGCCAAGCTGACACTAAAAACTAAACAGGGCCCCATGGCTAAGTAATTATTTATATGTTTGAGCTCCGTGATGGGCATAACTGCTGGAGCCTGCATTACAAGTACAAGAGGGTTTGCCAGCAGGACCAAATTTAAGCTCTTGGCTCCTATAGGGAATACATTTAGAAGCACTCCTCTTGGTTGGGGGTGTTTAGGGTTGATTCTGCCTATCTGTGCAGGTTAGCCCCCTCTGTTTTTTGAAGTGCAAAGATTATTTAAGTTTGCTTTGATTAATAAAACAGACCGGGGGTAATCTGCATAGCGTGGCAGGTACAATGCTAAACAAAAGCATAAAGGGGGGTCAGCCTCATGGAGCTGCAGAAACAACTCTAGCCACCTTAAAACTGAAACAAGTCTCAAGTAATGTGGTGGAGGAGATGGGGAAGAAAGGGGGAAAGGGTTGTTTGTGTCAAGAAGAAAGGTCTCAAGTTCTTCTTTGTATTGCCTCTGTGTTGCAAGGGACAATTAAGTGTAGTTACTCATCTGTAACAGGTGATCTCTGGGAACAGCAGGAATATAGTCTTCATATATGGGTATCGTAGGTACCGACGAAGCCTGTGCAGGAACGCTCCCCAGCGTTCAATAGGAATGCTTTTGGGAGCATCCCTCAGCACATGTGCGCTGCCTTCCCAACTGTCCCTCTTCAGTTAAGTTTGTAGCTGACTGAAAGGATAGAGGGAGAGAAGAAAGAGAGAGAAACAACTCCTAGGGGAGGTGGGTGGGTTGTGAAAACTATATTCCTGTTGTTCCTGGAGATCACCTGCTACAGGTGAGTAACTACGCTATCTCCAGGAACAAGCAGCAAAGCATAGTTACTCACCTGTAAGAGGTGATCTCCGGGAACAGCAGGAATTTAGTCTTCACATATGGGTATCGTCGGTACCGATGAAGCCTGCGCGGGAACACTCCCCAGCGTCCAATTAGAAAGCTTTTGGGAGCATCCCACAGCGCCTGCGTGCTGCCTTCCCGCCTTTTCCAACTGCCTCTCTCCAGTTGAGTTTTAAAGCTGAGACAGAGAGAGAGAGGGAAAGAAAAGAAAAGAGATACAACTCCTAGGGAAGGTGGGTGGTTTGTGAAGACTAAATTCGTGCTGTTCCCGGAGATCACCTGTTACAGGTGAGTAACTATGCTATCTCTAGGAACAAGCAGGAATGTAGTCTTCAGATATGGAGACTCCCTAGCTACAGATGCCAGGGAGAAACCCCAGAAGTTGTGTGCCCCTTTGAAAGGGCTCCACTTCCCCCCATGGATCTCTGGCATCCTACCAGGAAAGGTGGGTAGGAGTTGATTAAGTATGGAACAAGTGCTGTAGAACCGCCTGACCAAACAAGGCATCCCGGCGGGAGTCCTTGTCTAAGCAGTAATGGGCTGTGAAGGTATGAACTGAGGCCCAAGTAGCTGCTCGACAGATGTCGTCAATAGACACAGAGTGTAGATGAGCCACTGAGGCTGCCATGGCTCTCACATTGTGAGCTGTGACATGGCCTTCCAAAGAAAGGTTCTTACTCCGATAGGCAAAAGAAATACACTGTGCAATCCAGTTGGACAATGTTCTCTTGGAGACTGGAAGTCCCAAATGAGAAGGATCGAAAGCAACAAAGAGTTGGGAGGACCTTTCTATGTTGCTGTGCCCTCTGTAAATAAAAGGCAAGTGCTCTTTTACAGTCCAAAGTATGAAGATTCCTTTCTGCATTTGAAGCATGAGGCCTTGGAAAAAATACAGGCAGATAAACCGCCTGGTTTAAAGGAAAAGGTGAGACCACCTTTGGCATAAAGTGTGGATGAGTCCTAAGGACTACCTTATCATGATGGAATCTCGTGTAAGGAGGATCAGCAACAAATGCTTGCAATTCACTGATGCGAAGTGCTGATGTGATTGCAATGAGAAAGATAACTTTCCAGGAAAGGAATTTCAAGGAGCTAGTAAAGGTTCAAAAGGTGGCTTCATGAGCTGCTCAAGAACCAGATTCAGGTCCCATGCCACTGGAGGTGGCCTAATGGGAGGCTTAGTTAGAAGGCGGCCCCTCATAAATCTCGCTATGAGAGGATGAGAGGAAATAGGTTGTCCATTTAAAGGCTTTAAAGAAGCTGAAATAGCACTTAAAAGGACTCTTACAGAGTTAGTCTTAAGTTCTGCATTAGATAAATGAAGGACATACTCCAGTAATGATTCCAGAGGTATCGCAGAGGGGTGAAGACCCTTTTGCGAACACCATATGGAAAACCTTTTCCACTTGAACGCATAAGAACGTCTTGTGGAAGGTTTCCTGGAAGCACAAAGGACATTCCTTACTTGTTGAGAAAGGTTAAGACCATGAAGGTCTAGGCTCTCAGCAACCAGGCCTTGAGATGCAGAGAGTGGGGATTGGGATGCCACAACATCCCGTCCTCCTGAGACAGGAGATCTGGAGCAGATCCTAACTCCAGAGATGGCGCTTGAGAGAGATGCAGGAGTAGAGGGTACTACACCTGCCGTGGCCAATGTGGAGCTATGAGAATCACGTGGCCTTTGTCGCTCTGAAGCTTGAATAAGGTCTTGGGAATTAGGGGAATGGGTGGAAAGGCATATAGGAAGTCCTGACCCCAATGGAGGAGGAAAGCATCCCTGGCATGAGAACCCTGAGCCGGAATTCTGGAACAGAACCGGGGAAGTTTGGCATTCAATGGACTTGCAAAGAGGTCTATGTCCGGAGTTCCCCAAATTTGAAAAATGTTTGCTACCTGGTATGCATGGAGAGACCATTCGTGTGGAAGCAGAAATCGACTGAGTCTGTCTGCCCAAGAGTTTTGAATGCCTGACAGATACACTGCAAGGAGATGAATCTGATGCTCTCTGGCGAGGGCACATAGTCGCACAGCTTTGTTGCAAAGCAACAGAGAGCCTGTTCCTCCCTGCTTGTTCAGATAGAACATATCTACTTGATTGCCCGTCTGAATTAGGACTGTCTTGTAGCTGAGCTGGGTATGGAACACTCGAAGAGCAAGGAAGATTGCTCTGAGTTCTAGGAGGCTGATATGTAAGTGGGTCTCCTGTGGAGTCCAGGTGACTTGGGTAGAGAGATCTTGCAGATGAGCTGCCCAACCCACCTGTGAGGCGTCTGTTGTTAGAGTGACCTGGGGTAAGGGTTGCTGGAAAGGGGACCCCACCAACAGGTTTTGGGTTGACTGCCACCATTGTAGAGACAAAAAGAGCAGTTACTCACCTGTAACAGGTGTTCTCCACGAGCAGCAGGAATCAGTCCTCACATACGGGTGACGTCGGCGCTGACAGAGCCCCCATGCGGAGCATTTTCCCAGCTTTCACAGAAAGCCTTTGGTACTGCCAGCACGCATGCGCGGTCTCCTTCCCGCCCAAGGGTGCCATCCTGCTCAGTCTGATGACATAGCTAAAAGAGAGCAAAAAACAAAATAAATCATATGACTGCAACTCCAAGGGGAGGAGGGAGAGTTGTGAGGACTGATTCCTGCTGCTCCTGTAGAACACCTGTTACAGGTGAGTAACTACTCTTTCTCCAGGACCAAGCAGGAAGTCAGTCCTCACATATGGGACTCCCCAGCTTAAGGCTACCGGGGACCCAAAGCTGAAAAAATATGCTCCCTCTAGAGCTTCAGCATGTATGAAAAGAATCTTCTCTGAGAACGCCCCCGAAGGGTAGCCCAACACCAGGGCCGGAGGGTAGGAGTTGCCTATACCTCAAAGAGATTATGGAGTACCGCCTGTCCGAAAGCACTGTCCCTGCGGGACTCTCTCTCGAGGCAGTAGTGGGCCGCAAAGGTCTGGCTTGAAGACCAAGTAGCGGCCCTGCAGATGTCTACCAACGGAACAGAGCGGAGATGAGCCACTGCCGCAGCCTTCGCCCTGACAAGGTGAGCTGTGACTCGACCCTGCAACGAGAGGGCGATACAGTCTGCTACCCAAATTGACAGGGTACGTTTGGAGACAGGTAATCCCAGCTTATTAGGGTCAATAGAGACGAAGAGCTGAACCGCCCTCCGGTGCTCCCGCGTACGGTCAAGGTAGAAGGACAACGCCCTCCTACAGTCCAGGGTATGCAAGACCATCTCAGCCCGGCTGGCATGCGGCCTGGGAAAGAAAGTTGGAAGAACCACCTCCTGGTTGAGGTGGAAGGAGGAGACAACCTTAGGAAGGAACTTAGGGTGAGTCCGTAAGACTACTCTGTTCCTATAGAATCTAGTGTATGGTGCATCTGACACCAAGGCCTGAAGCTCGCTCACTCGCCTTGCTGAGGTAAGAGCTCCCAAAAACAACGCTTTCTAGGAGAGAAAACGCAAAGGACAAGTAGCCATAGGCTCAAATGGTGGGCAAGTAAGCTGTTGCAAGACCACATTCAAATCACACTCAGGGGCAGGTGGACGAACTGGAGGCTTAAGCAAAAGCAGGCCTCTGAGAAAGCGAGCCACTGAAGGGTGGCTTGAGAGAGACTGACCCTCCACCGGGGAATGGTGCGCTGAAAGAGTACTGAGGTGGACCCTAACCGAGTTGGATTTGAGGCCTAGGTTGGACAGGTGAAGCAAATATTGCAGTACCACTGGTACCAGGCATGAGAAAGGATCCTCCTTGTGCTGAGCACACCAGGCGGAGAACCTACGCCACTTAAGGGCATAAGACTTCCAAGTGGACTGCCTCCGAGAGGCCAAAACCATGTCCTCCACCTCCCTAGGCAGCAGCAAGGGTGCTAGAACTACCCTTTCAGCAGCCAGGCCATCAGATTGAGGGACTGGAAGTTGGGGTGTAAGAGAGATCCCTGCTCCTGAGACAGGAGATCGGGTTGCATCCCCAGAGGAAGAGGAGTGTCCACCGCCAGTTGCAAAAGAAGTGGAAACCAGGGTTGCCTTGGCCAACTGGGGGCCACCAGGATCAGCGAAGTCTTGTCCCGGATCACTTTGAACAGTGTCTGAGACACTAGAAGCGTGGGAGGAAACGCATATAGGAGGCCTGTAGACCATGGAATGAGAAAGGCATCAGCTGCTACTCTGAGAGGATGCGGTTGCCTGGAGCAGAATCTGGGCAGTTGACGGTTCAGTGGGCTCTCAAAGAGATCTATGGTGGGAAAACCCCATTTTAGGAAGATCTGTTGAACCAAGAGAGGATTCAACTGCCATTCGTGTGGCTGCAGAATCCTGCTCAATCTGTCTGCCAGGTAATTCTCTTGACCAGGGAGATAGACCGCCTTGAGAAGTATGCCATGATTGACTGCCCAGGAGCACAGGTCCTGTGCCTCGAGACAGAGAGGTCGGGACCCGGTGCCCCCCTGCTTGTTCACATAGAACATGGCAACTTGATAGTTCGTCTGCACTAAGACGGACTGGCGAGAGAGGAGATGAGAGGAAGTCCGGAGGGCTAGGCGGATTGCTCTGAGCTCTAGGAAATTGATCTGCTGTGCTGACTCCCAAGGGGACCAGAGGCCCTGGGCGCATGCCCCTTGGCAATATGCACCTCAACCTTGGAGAGAAGCATCGGTTGTCAACACTTGAGAATGTTGACGTGCTTGAAAAGGCACCCCTTTTAGCAGATTCGAAAGATGAAGCCACCATGGCAGAGAATAAGCTAGTAGCTTGGACACCCGCACTTTGTACGTCAGGTTTCCCGTGACCTGCAGCCACTGAGTTCTGAGGTCCCACTGAGCGGGCCTCATGCATAGACGGGCATTTGGAGTTACATGGACCGTGGATAAGAGCCTCAGGAATTGTCTGGTGGAGACAAGAGAATTGCTGTGGAATTGGCTGGCCATGTCCATCAGTATGTGGGCCATGTCCATCAGTATGTGGGCCCTGTCCACTGGCAAAAAAGCCTTTGCTTGAAGGGTGTCCAGTCTGGCTCCTATGAATTCCATGTTCTGTGAGGGGTGCAAAGCGGACTTTGCAAAGTTTATGACAAACCCCAGATGCTGGGGAAGAGCAACAGTGCGGAGGGTGGCTTGATTGGTCTCCTGTGGAGACTGACCCCTGATGAGCCAGTCGTCCAGGTATGGAAAGACAAAGAGTCCTTGAACCCTGAGATAGGCCGCCACCACCGACAAGCATTTGGTGAAAACCCTGGGGGCGGAAGTTAGGCCAAAAGGGAATACCCTGTACTGGTAATGGTTTCCTCCCACCACAAATCGGAGATATTGTCTGTGGTCTGGATGAATAAGGATGTGAGTATACGCATCCTTTAGGTCTAAGGAGCATAGCCAATCTCCCTGCTGGAGGTAGGGCAGCAGGATTCCAAGGGTAAGCATCTTGAACTTTTCCCTCTCCAGGAACTTGTTGAGATTCTGCAAGTCTAGGATGGGCCTGAGGCCTCCTGTTCTTTTTGGTACTAGAAAGTACCTGGAATAGAAGCCTTGACTTCTTAGGTGGTGAGGCACTGGTTCCACCACCTGTTCCTTCAGATGACTTGCTAACTCCTGCAAGAGTAAGTCCCTGTGCAGAGGGAGTCTTGGAGGGTCCCTTGGAAAGTTGGAGGGAGGTACCTGGTGGAAGTGGAGGAGATAGCCCCTCTGGACTATGCTTAGCACCCCAGGTATCCCTTGTTACGGCTGACCACCAGTGGGCATACAGGGTTAGCCGGCCTCCTGTGCTGGGAGGGACCAGCTGAGGAGGAGAGGCTATGCCACTGGTGTCAAAACCCCACTCTCTGCTGTGCAGAAGCCGGAGCTGGTGGCTTGGGGTTTTTCTGTCTACGGGGCCCATGTCCATGCCCCTTGGCCTGCTGACCCTGCTGGTGAGCTGTGGAGGCCTGAAAATGAGGGTATGATTTGTAGGCAGATGACTTCCTCGGGTAAAAGGTCTTTTTTCCCGAGCCCTTCTTCTTCTGAGAAGGGGCAGAGGTTTTCCTGGACAGCCTTGTCCAAGTGAGAGTCTCAGACTCGAGTTCTGCAGCTTTTTCAGCCATGGGCTTGCCAAAGAGGTTTTCACCTCGGCAGGGGACATCGACCAACTTGTCCTGCACCCATGGCTCGAGGTCCGATGACTGTAGCCAAGCCTGACGGCGTTCACCAATGCCGGCTGCGGCTACACGGGCCGAAGCCTCAAAGCCATCATAAGCTGCTCGAGAGATAAACTTCAAGCACTCTCAGATCCCCGATGACAGGGCCTTGAACCTCTGCAAAGGTTCCTCGGAGAGACCAGCAGAGAACCCGGCAATCTCCTTTGCCAGGTCTCGAAGGTACATGCCCATGTACAGTTGGTAGGTCTGGACACGGCAAGCAAGCATAGAGCCCTGGAAGCACTTTCTACTGAGGGCATCCAGGTTCCGGGCCTCCCGGCCAGGAGGCACCGAGGAGTGCATCTTCTGACTCTTCAGACAATGCATGGCCGATTCCACAACCATGGAGTGGTGCGGTAGCTTTGCCTTTGGAACCCGGGGCTCTTGCGGACTCAATAGATGGAATCAACCCGCTTGCTCAGAACTGGCGTCGAGGCCAGCGCCTCCCACATGCAGAAGAGCAGCTGTTCCAGCATCGGAGGAACCGGTACAGTAAAGGCCTCCTTGGGAGGAGAGTCATACTGCAGGGCCTCGTGCTCCTCGTCTCGAGGCTCCTACTCGTGATCCGCGGGGAAGGCCAAGGCCTTGGCCATGTCCCGCACGAAATCCGAGAACCGGGTGTACTCCGGGGGGGACCGTCTCCGAGGTTTGGACTCTAGTGAGTCCGAAGGGACACACCGGGTCCGAAAGGTATCCGGGGACTCCTCATCCTCCGTTTCCCAGCCCGACTCCTCAGAGGAGGAATCGAGCGGCTCCGGTCGGGCAGGCACCGATGCCATCCGCCCCGACGCCGAGAGTACTGGCGTCGATGACCTCGGTCCCAAACGGGAGGCCGAGGGAGACCTTGGCCGAGGATAGACTCGAGAGCACATGGACTCGAGGATCGGCTCGGCCTCTGGGGTCGACTTGGACGTTGATGTCCCGATGGTCGTGGCAGATGCACAGGTGAGACCGGCGATCAGTTCCCGCTGCTGTTCCATGAAGGTAGCCAAGCTGCTCTCCAAGGCCGTCAACCTGAGTCCGAGCTCAGGAGACTCAGCAGCCCCCGACTCGGGCCCCGACAGCGTCGGGCCCGATGTCAGCTCCCCCGGAGGAGAGTCCACGAGGACTACAGCACTCACGTGACTCGGGGACTCCGGCTCCACACGAGGTTGTTTTGCAGGCCTCTCTGACTCCGAAGACCCAGGACGGCGGTTGGGGCTATGCGACCTGGCCCTCGAGGAGCCAAGTGCGTCCACCGATGCCCTCATCGAGGGTTTCTTCTTCCTGCGATGCTCACGCGAGGGAGACCCCCTTTCAGAGGATCCCCGGCGATGCTCGGGATCGGAATCCCGAGACGTCGAGGCCTCTGACGAAGTCCGGGTCCGGCCGGACGCGGAGTCGGAGAAGATTCTTTGCTTCTGATGCTGCCGACTCCTCAACGCCTTCGAGGACATTTTCCCACACGGACCACAGATCATCGGGTTATGATCGGGTCCGAGGCAGCAGTCATGTGTGTCGGTGAGAGAGATAAGTTTCTTACACCGATCACACTTTTTAAACCCGCTGGCAGCCATCGGGGGAAAAAGGGCCCCTGCGAGGTAAAAAGACAGGGCTGCCAGTGAAATATAGAAAAATGGCGCGAACGCTAGTCACGAAGGACAAAAAACAAAAAAAGAAGTCCGGGCTCGATATCGGTGTACCGGCCCGAGGTGGGAAGGGGAAACCGGTGTCGAACCGAGAAAAAAAACACAAAAAATCAACTTTTTTCAAGGGTGACCACGAACCACGTCCGTTGGGCTCCGCGGAAAAAAGAAGACTGCGCAACATGGCACCCTTGGGTGGGAAGGGGACCGCGCATGCGTGCTGGCAGTCCCAAAGGCTTTTTGTGAAAGCTGGGGAAATGCTCCGCATGGGGGCTCCGTCGGCGTAACCCATATGTGAGGACTGACTTCCTGCTTGGTCCTAGAGAATAAGGCGACTTGTGTTTGCTATTTTGTCTGATAGGCAGCCTGATGCCTGAGTCCACTGAATGGATAGAGTCCATTGGGCTGTTCTCATATGGAGGCGAGCATAGGGAACCACGTGCACAGTAGATGCCATGTGGCCTAGTAGTTGTAACATTTCCTGAGCAGTGAGATGAGTCTTTAACAATGCCTGGGAGGCTAACTGCACAATGCGAAGGCAGCGGGCCTGTGGAAGATAGGCCCTTGCTTTTCTGGTATCCAGCAGAGCTCCTATAAACTCTAGAGACTGAGTGGGAGTTAGGCTGGATTTTGGGATTTTTATGACCAGGCCCAAATACTGAAGGATACGCATTGTGCAAGATAGGGAAATTCTGGCCTCTGACTCTGATGGGACTCGAATGAGCCAGTCGTCTAAGTAGGGGAAGACGAATATTCCTAGAGTGCGAAGAAATGCTGCCACTACAGCCATGCATTTTGTAAACACCCTTGGTGCTGAGGCCAGGCCAAAAGGAAGCACCCTGTATTGGTAGTGTTTTCCTTGAAAAAGAAAACGAAGGAACCTTTGGTGAGTTGGATGGATGAGAACAAAGCCAATCCTGACTCTGAAGGTATGGCAGCAGAGTTCCCAGAGAAATCATTTTGAATTTCTCTTTGAAAAGGAATTTGTTCAGTTCTCTGATGTCTAAAATGGGTCTGTGTCCCCCTGTTTTCTTTGGAATAAGTAAATAAGGGGAGTAAAACCCTGTACCCTGTTGGGAAATGGGTACATCTTCTATTGCCCCATGGGCAAGAAGTAAACTGACCTCTTGACTCAACTGAGTGTTGACAGAAGCCTGAGAATTGAACTGTCTTACCACTGTAGGAGGGGGCATGCTGAAGAAATGAAGCTTGTACCCCTCTCTTACAATGGAAAGAGTCCATTCTTCTGCTGTTATCTGCCCCCATCTGGGGGCAAAATGACACAACCTTCCTGGGATGGTGGAAGGCTCTGGCCCGTTCAGGGCCAGGAAGGCCAAGTTCTCTAGATGGGAGTCAAAGCCCCTGTGGAGGCTGAGTCTGCTGGGCCGGTTGAGGCTTAGCAGTCTTTGGTTTCCTTTGCTTTGGGGGCTGCTGTCCCTTTCGGGCAGACTGACTTGCAGAATGCACGTGCTGGGTATAGGAGGGGTAAAACCTCTTCTTTTTAGAGAAGAATGGTTTGTTGTAGGATTTTCTCCTTGCAGGATCAGCTGTAGCCTTGAATAGTCTATCCAAAGTGGTGTTATCAGGATCCAGCTCATTAGCTTTCTCTTGCCAATTTTTGCCAAAGAGATTTTCGCCTGTACAAGGGATATTCCCCAGTTTGTCCTTTACCCAGAGTTCTAAGTCAGATGCCTGGAGCCAGGCAATCCTACAGGCACCTAAGGCAAAATGGCAGAGGTTCTGCTTATGCACTCAAAGCAGTCAAAAGCTGCACGACTAACAAACTTGGAAACATCCTGGGCATGTTTGACAAGTGTAAGATAATCCTGCCTCTTATCAGGAAGGAGAGGGCTCATAAGCTCTAGATCTCCTGAAACCTCTTTAAGGAACATTCCCATATATAAGATGTAGGAACTAATCCTGGCAGAAAGCATAGAGGCCTGGAATGTTCGACGCCCAAAGGCATCAAGAGCCCTACATTCACGTCCTGGAGGATTAGATGCATGTCTTTTTGCACTCTTGATCCTTCTCATAGCTGACTCCACTACTATGGAGTGGTGTGGCAACTGAGTTTTTTGAAAACCAGGACAAGGAGGCACTCGATACATGGTATACAGCCTACGGGAATGAGGAGAGGTGGAAAGAAGTGTTTACCACATTCTTAACATGAGATCATGCAAGATCTCATGAATAGGCAAAGTAGCCGCTTCCTTGGGAGCTTTAGGATATTGTAAAATCTCCAACTCCTTTGCTCTGGGCTCTGTTTCAGGAGCCACTGTGATGGAAAGACCTCTAGCCAACTCCCTGATGAAATCCTGAAAGAATATATCCTCTGGAGGAGATATCCGACATTTAGGAGACGAAGGTTCCTCAGAGAGAAGTACTCCGGCATCGACAGAGCTGTCAGAGTCCTCAGAGTCATCGGAGGATTCAAAATATCTTCTGTCCGGGTGCTCTTCTAAAGCACGATACCGGTACCAATCCAAGTCGGTACCGGAGGGGTCCGGTACCGGCCTGTCGATACCGGAGGAAATAGAATGACTCGGTGTTGGAAGCACACTCGCCAATGTCGATGCTGTCGGTACCGGTACCAATATCGGTGCCGGAACCAGTGTCGATACCGATGAACTGTCTGAAGCGGTCCCGAAGGCACCAATGCCGCAAGGAGAGCCGCCAGACTGCGCTCAATAGCCAGGAATCTCTGGTCAATTGACGCTGCCGATGCCTGGGTGTTGGTACCGGACGAAGCGGCCTGTACCCAAGAGCATGGCACCAGTAGTTCTGCAGAGGTTGAGGCCTCGAGAACATCCTGGAGCCCCGATAGTGCTTTGGAAGCCGAAGCCTCCCGCCAGGGCAATTTTGCCGGTACAAGTCCTTCAAGGGCAACACCAGAGGCATGTCGATGCTTGGAGGGAGATCTATCCTTTGAGGACCGGCCAGATTTATGTTTTGTTACCTGAGATCCATGGGAGGAAGTCGAAGCCCTGGAAGACATCGATGCCATGGATGCTGCATTGGAGGGAAAAAGGGTGCTAAGCTTAGCAGCTCGGTTCTACTGACCTCTCTTCGACATCATCCCACAGGCAACACACTCCAAGATGGAGTGGTCAGGACCTAAACATTTGAGGCACCACTCGTGAGTGTCGGTGACAGAGATGGTACCGCCACACTTGGAACATTTTTTAAAACCCGAAGCGGGTTTTTCCATGTTGAAGAAAAATTGGGCCTAGTGCCCAAAATGGCGCATGGCACCCGAGAGAAAAAAGGCTGAAAAATCCAGAAAAAAAGATCCAAATTTTTTTTTTCTTTTTTTTAAGAAAGAAAGAACCGGCGGTACCGGTATAGCGTCGAGGAAGGCAGACGCTACCACAAAAAAAAAATGAAAAAGATGGGATAATTTCTGCAGTGACAGGAAAATGACCTGCTGGCTCCGCAGAAAACAAAGAACTGGAGAGAGGCAGTTGGGAAAGGCGGGAAGGCAGTACGCAGGCACTGTGGGATGCTCCCAAAAGCTTTCTAATTGGACGCTGGGGAGCGTTCCCACATAGGCTCTGTCGGTACCGACGATACCCATATGTGAAGACTACATTCCTGCTTGTTCCTGGAGATTATAGTCTTCACATATGGGAACTCCCTAGCTGAAGATGCCGGGGAGATGGCCCCAGGAAGCTGCCACCTATAGTTAGGTGGGCCATGCTTCCTCCCATGGATCCTGGCATCCTACCAGGGTTGGTGGGTAGGAGTTGAATTAAGTCTGAAAGAGATGTTGAAGAACAGCCTGGCCAAAGAAGGCATCCCGACGGGAGGCTTTATCTAGGCAGTAGTGGGCAGTGAAGGTGTGCACCAAAATCCAGGTGGCTGCTCGGCATATGTCATCGATAGACACAAAACTGAAGGTTTTCCATAGAGGCTGCCATGGCCCTCACATTATGTGCTGTGACATGGCCTTGAAGAGGAAGACCCTTACTCTCATAAGTAAAGGATATGCATTATGCAATCCATTTAGATAGAGTTCTTTTGGAGACTGGAAGGCCCAAATGACTAGAATCAAAAGCAACAAAAAGTTGAGAAGACTTCTGTGTTGCTGTGTTCCTTGTAGGTAAAAAGCCAAGGCTCTTTTACAGTCCAAAGTATGAGGGTTCCTTTCTGCATTAGAGGCATGAGGCCTCAGAAAGAATACAGGAAGGTAAAGCACAGTTACTTACCTGTAACAGGTGATCTCTGGGAACAGCAGGAATTAGTCCTCACATATGGGTACGTCGGAACCGACGGAGCCGGCGCGGGAAAGCTCCCCAGCTTTTCAGATGAAAAGCTTTTGGGGCTTCCCACAGCGCATGCGCGCTGCCTTCCCGCCTTCCTTACCAGCTCTCTTCAGTTCGAGTTTATAGCTGAGACAATAGAGAGAGGAAAGGAAGGTAGATAGATAGAAGATACAACTCCTAGGGGAGGTGGGTGGGTTGTGAGGACTAATTCCTGCTGTTCCCAGAGATCACCTGTTACAGGTAAGTAACTGTGCTATCTCCAGGAACAAACAGGAATAAGTCCTCACATATGGGGACTCCCTAGCTAAGATGCCTGGGAGATCCCCCTCCAAGGGTAAACCATCTTCATATGGATCTCAGGCATCCATTCAGGGAAGGTGGGCAGGAGTTGCTTAAGTATGGAACAGGTGTTTGAGGACAGCCTGACCAAACAAGGCATCCCGGCGGGAGTCCTTGTCCAAACAGTAATGGGCTGTGAAGGTATGAACCGAGGCCCAAGTGGCTGCTCGACAGATCTGATCGATGGATACAGAGTGAAGATGAGCCAAAGAAGTAGCCATGGCTCTCACATTGTGAGCTGTGACATGGCCTTCCAGAGAAATATTCTTACTCTGGTAAGCAAAAGAAATACACTGAGCAATCCAATTGGAAAGTGTACGTTTGGAGACTGGAAGTCCCAAATGAGAAGGATCAAAAGCCACAAAACGTTGGGAAGACTTTCGATGTGGCTGAGTCCTGTTGAGGTAAAAGGCGAGAGCTCTTTTACAGTCAAGAGTATGAAGGTTCCTCTCTGCACTGGATGCATGAGGAGCCGGAAAAAAACCAGGTAGATATACCTCTTGATTAAGATGAAAAGGCGAGACCACTTTGGGCATAAAGTGGGGGTTCGTCCTAAGGACCACCTTATCATGATGAAACCTAATATAAGGTGGATTAGCCACTAAAGCCTGCAGTTCACTGATGCAGCGAGCTGAAGTGACTGCAATAAGGAAAACTACCTTCCATGAAAGAAATTTCAAGGAGGTGGAGTCCAAAGGCTCAAAAGGTGGCTTCATAAGCTGACCTAGAGCTAGGTTCAAATCCCATGCTACCGGCGGAGGTCGGATGGGAGGTTTAGTTAAGGTCAGGCCTCTCATGAACCTTGCAACAAGAGGATGAGAGGAAACAGGTTGTCCATTTATAGGTTTTAAGGATGCTGCAATAGCACTTAAATGGACTCGTACTGAATTCGTCTTGAGGCCTGCATTGGAAAGATGCAGGAGATAGTCTAGTAGAGAATTCAAAGGAAGTGCCAGAGGGTCAAGACCCTGTTGAGCACACCAAATGGAAAAACGTTTCCATTTGAAAGCATAGGAACGCCGGGTAGAGGGTTTCCTAGAGGCATGAAGGATATCTTTCACTGGTTGAGAAAGATTAAACTCATGAAGGCTTAAGCCTTCAGTAACCAAGCTCGGAGATGTAGGGACTTGGGGTTTGGGTGCCACAAAGTCCCTTTCTCCTGAGACAGAAGGTCTGGCGCAGCTCCCAGGTCCAGGGAGGAGCCCTGGGAGAGCTGTAGAAGTAGAGGGAACCACACTTGGCGTGGCCAGCGTGGAGATATGAGGATCATCGACCCGTGATCCCTCTGAAGTTTGAACAGAGTCTTGGGAATCAAAGGAATGGGTGGAAAAGCATACAGGAATTCCTGACCCCAATGCAGGAGAAAGGTGTCGTTGGCCTGAGCTCCCTGAGACGGAGTCCTGGAACAGAACCGGGGAAGTTTGGCATTCCACGGACTTGCAAAAAGGTCTATGTCCGGGGTCCCCCATTCCTGAAAGATTCTGCGTATCTGGTCCATATGCAGGGACCATTCGTGTGGAAGCAGAACTCGACTGAGTCTGTCTGCCCGAGAGTTTTGAACTCCTGGAAGGTATACTGCCAGAAGATGAATTTGATGCTCTCTGGCAAAGGCCCATAATCTGAGAGCTTCGTTGCACAGCGACAGAGAGCCCGTCCCTCCTTGTTTGTTGACATAGAACATGGCTACCTGATTGTCTGTCTGGACTAGGACAGTCAGGTTGACAAGGAGGGTGTGGAAGACTGTGAGGGCAAGGAAGATTGCTCGCAGTTCCAGAAGGTTGATGTGAAGGGTGGTCTCCTGGGGAGACCAGGTGCCCTGAGTGGAGAGGTGTTGGAGATGAGCTCCCCACCCTGTTTGGGAGGCATCTGTTGTGAGGGTTGCTTGGGGCAACGAAGGTTGGAAGGGGGTCCCCAACAACAGATTTTTGGAGGATGTCCACCACTGGAGAGACCAAAAAAGACGTTTTGAGGTGAGTACTTGGTCTGAGAGCGCTCCTGATGCTTGAGACCACTGGGTGGCCAAAGTCCATTGAGCTGCCCTCATATGGAGACGAGCGTAGGGCACCACATGGACCGTGGAGGCCATGTGGCCCAGAAGTTGCAGCAGTTCCCTGGCTGACAAGTGACTTCTGGACTGAGCCTGGGAGGCCAAGCTGATTAGTCGTTGGCCTCGGACCAGAGGGAGGTAGGCCCTTGCAGTGGTGGAGTCCAAGTGTGCCCCTATGAATTCCAGGGACTGAATAGGGATGAGTTGGGACTTGGGAATGTTTACCACAAGTCCCAGATATTGAAGAATACGCCTTGTGCGGTCCAAGGAAATCTGGGCTTCTGACTGAGATGGAGCTCGGATGAGCCAGTCGTCCAGATATGGGAAGACGAAGATTCCCATGCCTCTTAGAAATGCGGCTACGACTGCCATGCATTTTGTGAATACTCTTGGAGCAGAGGCGAGACCGAAGGGAAGTACTCTGTATTGGAAATGTTTTCCCTGGAACAGAAATCGAAGATATTTTCTGTGGGTTGGGTGGATGAGTATATGTGTGTACGCATCCTTGAGATCTAGAGAACAAAGCCAATCCTGACTCTGAAGGTATGGAAGGAGAATGCCCAGAGAGAGCATTTTGAATTTCTCCTTGAATAGAAACTTGTTCAATTCTCTCAGATCTAGGATAGGTCTGAAGCCCCCTGTCTTCTTTGTTATGAGAAAATAAGGGGAGTAGAACCCTAACCCCTGTTGAGGAAGAGGAACCTCCTCTATTGCCCCTTGGGCAAGGAGAGAGGAGACTTCCTGACCCAACAGGGTCAGAAGAGATGGGGGAGAACTGAATTGCCTCACCATGGTATGGGGAGGAAGGCTGGAGAAATGAAGTTTGTAGCCCTCTCTGATGATAGAGAGGGTCCATTGCTCTGATGTTATTTGCTCCCATCTGGGAGCAAAGTGAACTAGCCTTCCAGGTATGGTGAGAGGCTCTGGTTGTTCCAGAGCCAGAAATGGTAAGTTCTCTAGGGGCAAGTCAAACCCCTGAGGAGGTTGAGCCTGCTGGGGTGTAGCAGACACTGCAGACTTTGACTTTACTTGCTTAAATTGCTGACGTTTAGCAGCAAAGCGAGGCTGAGATGTGTGTTGGCCAGTATTTGTGGAAAATCTGGCCTTCTTATAGTAAGGCCTTTTAAAAGACTTCTTTTTGGCAGGAGTAGAAGTAGACTTAGAAAGTCTATCTAGAGTGGCATTTTCTGCATCCATTTGAGCAGCTTTAATTTGCCAGTCTTCACCAAATAAGTTCTCACCTGTACAGGGCAGATTCCTTAGGCCATCCACAACCCAGGGTTCTAGGTCAGAAGCCTGGAGCCAAGCAAGACGTCGGGCTGCAATAGCAATTCCCGAAGCCCTGCCAGCAACCTCAAAGGAATCAAAGGCTGCCCTGTTGGAAAACTTGGAGACCTCTGAAAGTTGTGTCACCACAGAAGTGAAGTCCTCCTTTTTATCCTCAGGGATAAAGGGGCAAAATGCCGTACCTTTAGAGCAAGTTCTCTGAGAAACATGCCCATATAAAGGCTGTAAGAATTGATCCTGGCTATAAGCATACTAGCCTGGAAGATCTTTCTACCAAAAGAGTCAAGGGTCTTACATTCTCGCCCTGGAGGGGTAGAAGAGTGCCTTTTGGCACTCTTTATCCTCTTCATAGCAGACTTCACCACAATGGAGTGGTGAGGCAGCTGAGTTTTTTGAAACCCAGGAGGAGGGACCCGGTACATGGTGTCCAACCTACGAGAATGAGGAGACAGAGTTAGAGGAGTCTCCCACAAATCCATCAAGTGTTCTTGAAGGATTTCATGGATAGGCAGAGTAACTGCCTCTTTAGGAGCTTTAGAGTATCCTAAAATATCCAATTTTTTTGATCTGGGTTTCTTTTCAGAAGATGTAGCTATGAAATCCTGAAAGAATAAATCCTCTGGAGGAGACATCGCCCTCTTTAGAGAAGAGGGCTCCTCAGGAAGATCAAACTCAGCAGAGTCATCAGAGGAATTGAACTCATCAGAAGAATCTGAGTATTCTCTCTGTGCTTGCAATGCACGATACGCGTACCGATCGATATCGAGATCGGGCGTATCGGGCATGGGATTGGTATCGGGCAAAAGCCTGAAACCAGCAAGCGGAACCGATCGACGCTTGGAAGTCGATGGTCTCGGTTCTGGTGTGGATACCGGAACCGGGGTCGGTACGAGGGCGTCGCAGCCTTAATGAAAGCCAGAACGGCCTGCTGCATGGTCTGGACAGTATTGCCCATGGACGCCACTGCTGCCTGGATGTCGGTACCGGTATCGACCGGTACCCCAGAGCAGTCTAACAGGTGATCAGTCAAGGCCGTGCCATCGATGTCAACCTGTAACCCCATAGGTGATGCTTTGGAGGCCGGAGCCTCCCGCCGGGGTTTTTTGGTGTGGGCAGAATCCTCGAACTCAAGATTGAGAGCCTCTCGATCTTTTGAAAGAGATTTGCTTTTAGAGGATTTGCCCACAGAAAGTTTGGTTACCTGAGATCCATCCGGAGAGGAAGACCTGGATGACTGTGATGCTGGATTATCTGAAGCAAACAGCACATGGAACTTGTTGGCCCAGTTCTGCATACCACGTTTAGACATCTGGGAGCAGAATGGGCAGTCCGGTATGGAGTGGTCAGGTCCTAAACATTTAAGACACCATTCATGGGTGTCTGTGAGAGAAATAACAGCATTGCACTTGGTACACTTTTTAGAAACCAGGAGCTGGCTTCTCCATGAGGAGAATTAGTGTAGGCCTGAAGGCCTAGCAAAAGTTACCACGTTGTGCTGAAATAAAAAAAAGATTTTTTTTTTTTTTTTTTAAAGAAATACAGAAAGAGAGACCGGCAGTACCGGTTTTGGTATGGGGAAGGCAGGTACGCGGTCAAAAGAAACAAATTAAAATAACAATTTCTTCAGCGGTGACAGGAACACGACCTGCTGGCTCCGCGGAAAAAGAGAAACTGAAGAGAGCTGGTAAGGAAGGCGGGAAGGCAGCGCGCATGCGCTGTGGGAAGCCCCAAAAGCTTTTCATCTGAAAAGCTGGGGAGCTTTCCCGCGCCGGCTCCGTCGGTTCCGACGTACCCATATGTGAGGACTTATTCCTGCTTGTTCCTGGAGATATCTATTGATTTAGATGAAAATGCGAAACCACCTTTGGCATAAAATGTGGATGAGTTCTGAGAACAACTTTATCATGATGAAACCTTGTATAAGGGCGATCAGCCACTAAAGCTTGCAATTCACTAATGCGACGTGCGGAGGTGATTGCAATTAGGAAGATGACCTTCCAGGATAAAAACTTTAGGGTTGTTGTGGCTAAAGGTTCAAAGGGTGGATTCATGAGCTGTCTGAGAACTAGATTTAAATACCATGCCAACGGTGGTGGTCTGACAGGAGGCTTTGTTAAGAGAAGACCTCACATAAATCTTGCTATGAGTGGATGAGAGGAAATTGGTTGTCCATTTAGAGGCTTATAGGAAGCTGCAATTACACTAAGATGGACTCTTACTGAATTGGTCTTTAACCCAGAATTTGATAAATGAAGTAGGTACTCTAATAATGATTCCAAAGGTAGCACAATGGAGTTTAAGCCCTTTTGAGAACACCATATAGTAAAATGTTTCCACTTAAAGGCGTAAGAGCGTCTTGTGGAAGGTTTCTAGAAGCCTGAAGGATATCCTTTACCTGTTGGGAAAGGTTAAGACCCTGCAGGTCTAGGCTTTCAGCAACCAGGCCCTGAGAGGCAGGGATTGGGGATTTGGGTGCCATAGCAGCCCGTTCTCTTGGGAGAGAAGGTCTGGAGCACACCCTAACTCCAGAGGTGCAGCTTGAGAGAGACATAGAAGCAGGGGATACCACGTTTGTCATGGCCACCGTGGCGCTATGAGGATCATACGACCTCTGTCTCTCTGAAGCTTGAAGAGTGTTTTGGGAATGAGGGGAATGGGTGGGAAGGTATAGAGGAAGTCCTGACCCCAGTGAAGGAGGAAGGTGTCCCTTGCCTGGCAATTGTGAGCCGGAATTCTGGAACAGAACCGGGGAAATTTGGCATTCAGTGGACTTGCAAAGAGGTCTATGTCTGGGGTTTCCCAGATCTGAAATATCCTTGTCACCTGGTCTAGGTGTAGAGACCATTCGTGAGGCAGCAGTACTCGGCTGAATTTGTCTGCCCAAAGGTTTTGAATGCCTGGAAGATATACCACGAGAAGGTGAATTTGATGCTCTCTGGCGAGGGCCCAAAGTCATAAAGCTTCGTTGCATAACGACAGAGAGGCTGTTCCACCCTGCTTGGTCACATAGAACATGGCTACTTGATTGTCCGTTTGGACTAGGACTGTCTTGCAGCTGAGCTGGGCATGGAATACTCGAAGAGCTAAATAGATTGCTCTGAGTTCCAGGAGGTTTATGTGAAGACAAGCCTCCTGTGGAGTCCAGGTACCCTGGGTGGAGAGATGGTGCAGGTGTGCTCCCCATCCCACCTGTGATGCATCTGTTAGGGTGGCTTGGAATAGGGGTTGTTGAAAAGGAGACCCCACAAACAGATTCTCCAGTGATTGCCACCATTGTAGGGACAAGATCAGTTGTTATGAGCTTGATATCTTGTCCGACAAACGTCCTGTGGCCTGTGTCCACTGTGTGGATAGGGTCCACTGGGCTGCTCGCATGTGGAGGTGAGCATAGGGAACTACATGAACTGTGGATGCCATATGTCCCAGTAATTGCAGGAGCTCTCGAGCAGTTAGAGAGGACCTTCCCACTGCTTGAGAAGCTAGTTGCACTATTCAAAGACAGCGGGGCTGTGGAAGGAAAGCCCTTGACTGTCTGGTGTCTAAACAAGCTCCTATGAACTCTAGGGTCTGAGAAGGAGCAAGTTGGGATTTTGGGAAGTTTATGACCAATCCCAAGTATTGGAGGATTCGCATTGTATGTGACAGTGCAAAGCTGGCTTCTGGAATCGTCGGGGCTCGAATGAGCCAGTTGTCCAAGTAAGGGAAGACAAATATCCCTAGGGTTCGCAGGAATGCAGCTACTACTGCCACGGATTTCGTGAACACTCTTGGTGCCAAAGCCAGACCAAAAGGAAGAACCCTGTATTGGAAGTGTTTTCCCTTGAAAAGGAATCATAAGAATTTCCTGTGATCTAGATGGATCAGAACGTGAGTATATGCATCTTTTAGATCTAGAGAGCAAAGCCAATCCTGACTTTGAAGGTATAGCAGAAGAGTTCCCAGAGAAATCATTTTGAACTTTTCTCGGAACAGATATTTGTTCAATTCTCTGAGGTCTAGTATGGGTCTGTGTCCTCCTGTTTTCTTTGGAATAAGAAAATTGGGGGGGGGGGGGGGAGGGGTAGAACCCTGTACCCTGTTGGGGAATGGGTACTTCCTCTATTGCTCCTTGAGCAAGGAGTGTTGAGACCTCTTGATCCAGTAGATTGTCTGGAGAGGTTTGGGAATTGAACTGTCTTACGATTGTAGGAGGGGGCATGCTGTGAAAATGAAGCTTATACCCCTCCACTACAATGGACAGAGTCCAATTTTCTGCTGTTATCTGGTGCCATCTGTTGACAAAATGACACAACTTGCCTGGAATGTTTAGGGGTTCTGGCCCTTCAGAGGCAGGAAAGGTAAGCTCTCTAGGAAGGAGTCAAAGCCCTTGAGGGGGCTGAGCCTGTGGAGCTGGTTGAGCTCTCGGGCCTTTTGGCTTCTTCTGCTGTCTGAATTGTTGCTGTTGTCCCTTTTGGGCAACTTGATCTTGACTTTGCCCTTGCGGGGTATAAGACGGATAAAACGTCCTCTTTTAGCTGAAAAAGGGTTTTTTTTATAGGGTTTCTTCTTGGCTGGAGTGGCTGAAGATTTTGACAATCTGTCTAAAGTGATATTGCCAGCATCTATCTCATTAGCCTTTTCCTGCCAGTGCTTGCCAAAGAGGTTTTCTCCTGTGCAAGGGATGTTTCCTAATTTGTCTTGTACCCAAATTTCCAAGTCTGATGCCTGGAGCCAGGCAATCCGACGTGCACCAATGGCAATAGCAGATGTTCTGCTGATGCATTCAAAGCAGTCAAAGGCTGCATGATTTACAAACTTGGAAACGTCTTGAGCATGCTTGACAAGAGTAAGGAAGTCTTCTTGTTTGTCATCAGGGAGAAGGGGCTCATAAGCTCCAAATCTCCTGTGACCTCTTTGAAGAACATTCCCATATATAAAATATATGAGCTGATCCTAGCTGAAAGCATGGAAGCCTGAAATATTCGATGCCCAAAAGCATCAAGAGTCCTGTATTCACGACCTGGAGGATTGGATGCATGTCTTTTTGCATTTTTCATCCTACGCATGGCTGATTCTACTACCACTGAATGATGTGGCAGCTGAGTCTTTTGAAACCCAGGACATGGTGGAACTCGATACATGGTATCGAGTCTCCTAGAATGAGGAGATGTGGTCAAAGGTGTTTCCCACATTCTGAGCATCAAATCATGAAGAATTTCATGAATGGGCAGAGTGGCTGCCTCTTTGGGAGCCTTAGGGTATTGTTGGAGTTCCAATTCCTTTGCTCTAGGTTCTTTTTCAGGAGCTACCGTGATTGATAAGCCCCGGGCCACATCACGAATAAAATCCTGAAAAGACATGTCCTCCGGAGGAGACATTCTGCGCTGAGGAGAAGAGTCGTCTTCTGGAAGAAGTACTCTGGTACCGGTAGAGTTATCCGAATCATCGGAATCGGAAGATTCGAAGTATCTCTGATCCCGATGTTCATGCAAAGCACCCTATCGATCGAAGTCGGCACCGAGTTGGTCCGGTACCGATCTGTCGATGTCTGAAAAAGTCAGCATGGGTAGTATTCCCACCGGGGCCAGTACCATTGGTGTCGGTACCGGCATCGGTACCCGTGCCCGTTGAACCGTCAGTAGCAGTGTCAACGGTACCGCAGCTGTAAGGAGAGCTGCAAGACTGCGTTCGATAGCAAGGAATCTCTGGTCTATCGACACTGCCGATGCCTGGGTGTCAGTACTGGTAGAAGCGGCTGGAACCCCTGAGCATGGCATCAGTAGTTCTGCCGAGGTCGCGACTTCGAGAACATCCTGGAGCCCCATTAGTGCTTTGGAGGCCGAAGCCTCCCGCCGGGGCTGTTTTGCCGGTGTAGTTTCCTCAAGGGCAATGCCAACGGCTTCTCAATGCTTAGAAGATCTACCCTTTGAGGACCGGCTCTTATGTTTAGTTACCTGAGATCCATGGGAGGAAGACGAGGCTCTGGAAGATGTCGATGTAATGGACATCACATCTGAAGAAAAGAGGGTACCGAGCTTTGCAACACGGTTCTGTCTTCCTCTTTTAGTCATCCCCATACAAGAGGAACACTCCGAAGGAGAATGGTAAGGGCCTAAACATTTGAGACACCAGTCATGGGTGTCGGTGATGGAAATGGTACCGCCACACTTAGTACATTTTTTAAAACCACTAGCTGGTTTTTCCATTTTGCAGGAAAATGGGGCCTAATGCCCAAAATAGCGCCTAGCACCAAAAAGAAAAAGTCTCTGAAGAGAAACACTTCAGAAGCGTATATAATTTATTTATTTATATTATTATTATTATTTTTTTTAAAGAAGAAAAGAGAACCGGTGGTACCGGTAGCGTCAAGCGGAGGCAGGCACGACCACAAGAAAAACAGTTTAAAGAAGACATTTTCTGCGGTGACAGGGTATGTGACCTGTCGGCTCCGCGGAAAACAAAGAACTGACGAGGGACAGTTGGAAAGGCAGGAAGGTAGCGCGCATATGTTGAAGGATGCTCTCAAAAGCGTTCCTATTGGACGCTGGGGAGTGTTCCCGCGCAGGCTCCGTCGGTACCGACGATACCCATATGTGAAGACTACATTTCTGCTTGTTCCTGGAGATAAAGCACAGTTACTTACCTGTAACAGGTGATCTCTGGGAACAGCAGGAATTAGTCCTCACATATGGGTAAGTCGGAACCGACGGAGCCCGCGCGGGAAAGCTCCCCAGCTTTTCAGATGAAAAGCTTTTGGGGCTTCCCACAGCGCATGCGCGCTGCCTTCCCGCCTTCCTTACCAGCTCTCTTCAGTTCGAGTTTATAGCTGAGACAATAGAGAGAGGAAAGGAAGGTAGATAGATAGAAGATACAAGTCCTAGGGGAGGTGGGTGGGTTGTGAGGACTAATTCCTGCTGTTCCCAGAGATCACCTGTTACAGGTAAGTAACTGTGCTATCTCCAGGAACAAGCAGGAATAAGTCCTCACATATGGGGACTCCCTAGCTAAGATGCCTGGGAGATCCCCCTCCAAGGGTAAACCATCTTCGTATGGATCTCAGGCATCCATTCAGGGAAGGTGGGCAGGAGTTGCTTAAGTATGGAACAGGTGTTTGAGGACAGCCTGACCAAACAAGGCATCCCGGCGGGAGTCCTTGTCCAAACAGTAATGGGCTGTGAAGGTATGAACCGAGGCCCAAGTGGCTGCTCGACAGATCTGATCTATGGATACAGAGTGAAGATGAGCCATAGAAGTAGCCATGGCTCTCACATTGTGAGCTGTGACATGGCCTTCCAGAGAAATGTTCTTACTCTGGTAAGCAAAAGAAATACACTGAGCAATCCAATTGGAAAGTGTACGTTTGGAGACTGGAAGTCCCAAATGAGAAGGATCAAAAGCCACAAAAAGTTGGGAAGACTTTCGATGTGGCTGAGTCCTGTTGAGGTAAAAGGCGAGAGCTCTTTTACAGTCAAGAGTATGAAGGTTCCTCTCTGCACTGGATGCATGAGGAGCCGGGAAAAAAACAGGTAGATATACCTCTTGATTAAGATGAAAAGGCGAGACCACTTTGGGCATAAAGTGGGGATTCGTCCTAAGGACCACCTTATCATGATGAAATCTGGTATAAGGTGGATTAGCCACCAAAGCCTGCAGTTCACTGTTGCGGCGAGCCGAAGTGACTGCACTAAGGAAAAGAACCTTCCAGGAAAGAAATTTCAAGGAGGTAGAGTCCAAAGGCTCAAAAGGTGGTTTCATAAGCTGACCTAGAACTAAGTTCAAATCCCATGCTACCAGCGGAGGTCGGATGGGAGGTTTAGTTAGGGTCAGGCCTCTCATGAACCTTGCAACGAGAGGATGAGAGGAGACAGGTTGTCCATTTATAGGTTTTAAGGATGCTGCAATAGCACTTAAATGGACTCGTACTGAATTCGTCTTGAGGCCTGCATTGGAAAGATGCAGGAGATAGTCTAGTAGAGAATTCAAAGGAAGTGCCAGAGGGTCAAGACCCTGTTGAGCACACCAAATGGAAAAACGTTTCCATTTGAAAGCATAGGAACGCCTGGTAGAGGGTTTCCTAGAGGCATGAAGGATATCTTTCACTGGTTGAGAAAGATTAAACTCATGAAGGCTTAAGCCTTCAGTAACCAAGCTCGGAGATGTAGGGACTTGGGGTTTGGGTGCCACAAAGTCCCTTTCTCCTGAGACAGAAGGTCTGGCGCAGCTCCCAGGTCCAGGGAGGAGCCCTGGGAGAGCTGTAGAAGTAGAGGGAACCACACTTGGCGTGGCCAGCGTGGAGCTATGAGGATCATCGACCCGTGATCCCTCTGAAGTTTGAACAGAGTCTTGGGAATCAAAGGAATGGGTGGAAAAGCATACAGGAATTCCTGACCCCAATGCAGGAGAAAGGCGTCGTTGGCCTGAGCTCCCTGACACGGAGTCCTGGAACAGAACCGGGGAAGTTTGGCATTCCACGGACTTGCAAAGAGGTCTATGTCCGGGGTCCCCCAGTCCTGGAAGATTCTGTGTATCTGGTCCATATGCAGGGACCACTCGTGTGGAAGCAGAACTCGACTGAGTCTGTCTGCCCGAGAGTTTTGAACTCCTGGAAGATACACTGCCAGAAGATGAATTTGATGCTCTCTGGCGAAAGCCCATAATCTGAGAGCTTCGTTGCAAAGCGACAGAGAGCCCGTCCCTCCTTGCTTGTTGACATAGAACATGGCCACCTGATTGTCTGTCTGAACTAGGACAGTCAGGTTGGCAAGGAGGGTATGGAAGACTGTGAGGGCAAGGAAGATTGCTCGCAGTTCCAGAAGGTTGATATGAAGGGTGGTCTCTTGGGGAGACCAGGTTCCCTGAGTGGAGAGATGTTGAAGATGAGCTCCCCACCCTGTTTGGGAGGCATCTGTTGTGAGGGTTGCTTGGGGCAACGAAGGTTGGAAGGGGGTCCCCAACAACAGATTTTTGGAGGATGTCCACCACTGGAGAGACCAAAAGAGACGTTTTGAGGTGAGTACCTGGTCTGACAGCAGTCCCGATGCTTGAGACCACTGGGTGGCCAATGTCCATTGAGCTGCTCTCATATGGAGACGAGCATAGGGCACCACATGAACCGTGGAGGCCATGTGGCCCAGAAGTTGCAGCATTTCTCTGGCTGACAAGTGACTTCTGGACTGAGCCTGGGAGGCCAAGCTTATTAGCCGTTGGCCTCGGACCAGAGGAAGGTAGGCCCTTGCAGTGGTGGAATCCAGATAAGCCCCTATGAATTCCAGGGACTGAGTAGGGATGAGTTGGGACTTGGGAATGTTTACCACAAGTCCCAGATATTGAAGAATACGCCTTGTGCGGTCCAAGGAAATCTGGACCTCTGACTGAGATGGAGCTCGGATGAGCCAGTTGTCCAGATATGGGAACACGAAGATTCCCATGCCTCTTAGAAATGCGGCTACGACTGCCATGCATTTTGTGAATACTCTTGGAGCAGAGGCGAGACCGAAGGGAAGTACTCTGTATTGGAAATGTTTTCCCTGGAACAGAAATCGAAGATATTTTCTGTGGGATGGATGGATGAGTATATGAGTGTACGCATCCTTGAGATCTAGAGAACAAAGCCAATCCTGACTCTGAAGGTATGGAAGGAGAATGCCCAGAGAGAGCATTTTGAATTTCTCCTTGAATAGAAACTTGTTCAATTCTCTCAGATCTAGGATAGGTCTGAAGCCCCCTGTCTTCTTTGTTATGAGAAAATAAGGGGAGTAGAACCCTAACCCCTGTTGAGGAAGAGGAACCTCCTCTATTGCCCCTTGGGCAAGGAGAGAGGAGACTTCCTGACCCAACAGGGTCAGAAGAGATGGGGGAGAACTGAATTGCCTCACCATGGTATGGGGAGGAAGGCTGGAGAAATGAAGTTTGTAGCCCTCTCTGATGATAGAGAGGGTCCATTGCTCTGATGTTATTTGCTCCCATCTGGGAGCAAAGTGAGCTAATCTTCCCGGTATGGTGAGAGGCTCTGGTTGTTCCAGAGCCAGAAATGGTAAGTTCTCTAAGGGCAAGTCAAAACCCCTGAGGGGGTTGAGTCTGCTGGGGTGTAGCAGACACTGCAGACTTTGACTTTACTTGCTTAGATTGCTGACGTTTAGCAGCAAAGCGAGGCTGAGAAGATTGTTGGCCAGTATTTGTGGAAAATCTGGCCTTCTTGTAGTACGGCCTTTTAAAAGGTTTCTTTTTGGCAGGAGTAGAAGTAGACTTAGAAAGTCTATCTAGAGTGGCATTTTCTGCATCCATTTGAGCAGCTTTAATTTTCCAGTCCTCACCAAATAAGTTCTCTCCTGTACAGGGCAGATTCCTTAAGCCATCCATGACCCAGGGTTCTAGGTCAGAAGCTTGGAGCCAAGCAAGACGTCGGGCTGCAATAGCGATTCCCGAAGCCCTGCCAGCAACCTCAAAGGAATCAAAGGCTGCCCTGTTGGAAAACTTGGAGACCTCTGAAAGTTGTGTCACCAGAGTAGTGAAGTCCTCCTTTTTATCCTCAGGGATAAAGGGGGCTAAATGCCGTACCTTTAGGGCAAGTTCTCTGAGAAACATGCCCATATAAAGGCTGTAAGAATTGATCCTGGCTATAAGCATACTAGCCTGAAAGATCTTTCTACCAAAAGAGTCGAGGGTCTTACATTCTCGCCCTGGAGGGGTAGAGGAATGCCTTTTAGGACTCTTTATCTTCTTCATAGCAGACTTCACCACAATGGAGTGGTGAGGCAGCTGAGTCTTTTGAAACCCAGGAGAAGGAGGGACCCGGTACATGGTGTCCAACCTACGGGAATGAGGAGACAGGGTTAGAGGAGTCTCCCACAAATCCATCAAGTGTTCTTGAAGGATTTCATGGATAGGCAGAGTAACTGCCTCTTTAGAAGGTTTAGAGTATCCTAAAATATCCAATTTTTTTGATCTGGGTTCCTTTTCAGCAGATGTAGCAATAGAAAGTGCTTTAGCTACATCAACAATGAAATCCTGAAAGGATAAATCCTCTGGAGGAGACATCTCTTTAGAGAAGAGGGCTCCTCAGGAAGATCAAACTCAGCAGAGTCATCAGAGGAATTGAACTCATCAGAAGAATCTGAGTATTCTCTCTGTGCTTGCAATGCACGATACGCGTACCGATCGATATCGACATCGGGCGTATCGGGCATGGGATTGGTATCGGGCAAAAGCCTGAATCCAGCAAGCGGAACCGATCGACGCTTGGAAGTCGATGGTCTCGGTTCCGGTGTGGATACCGGAACCGGGGTCGGTACCGATGGAATCGGTACCGAGGGCGTCGCAGCCTTAATGAAAGCCAAAATGGCCTGCTGCATGGTCTGGACAGTATTGCCCATGGACGCCACTGCTGCCTGGATGTCGGTACCGGTATGGACCGGTACCCCAGAGCAGTCTAACAGGTGATCAGTCGAGGCCGTGCCATCGATGTCAACCTGTAACCCCATAGGTGATGCTTTGGAGGCCGGAGCCTCCCGCCAGGGTTTTTTGGTCTGGGCAGAATCCTCGAACTCAAGATTGAGAGCCTCTCGATCTTTTGAAAGAAATTTGCTTTTAGAGAATTTGCCCACAGAAAGTTTGGTTACCTGAGATCCATCCGGAGAGGAAGACCTGGATGACTGTGATGCTGGATTATCTGAAGCAAACAGCACATGGAACTTGTTGGCCCGGTTCTGCATACCACGTTTAGACATCTGGGAGCAGAATGGGCAGTCCGGTATGGAGTGGTCAGGTCCTAAACATTTAAGACACCATTCATGGGTGTCTGTGAGAGAAATAACAGCATTGCACTTGGTACACTTTTTAAAACCAGGAGCTGGTTTCTCCATGAGGAGAATTTGTGTAGGCCTGAAGGCCTAACAAAAGTTACCAAGCTGTGCTGAGAAAATAAAAAAAGATTTTTTTTTTTTTTTTAAAAGAAAGAAAGAGAGACCGGCAGTACCGGTTTTGGTATGGGGAAGGCAGGTACGCGGTCAAAAGAAACAAATTAAAATAACAATTTCTTCAGCGGTGACAGGAACACGACCTGCAGGCTCCGCGGAAAAAGAGAAACTGAAGAGAGCTGGTAAGGAAGGCGGGAAGGCAGCGCGCATGCGCTGTGGGAAGCCCCAAAAGCTTTTCATCTGAAAAGCGGGGAGCTTTCCCGCGCGGGCTCCGTCGGTTCCGACTTACCCATATGTGAGGACTTATTCCTGCTTGTTCCTGGAGATTAATTTAGCATGTTTGGCAGGAGCACAGACTTGATGCCTTCTAATCCTTGGTGCCAGAGGCAAGTGTCGCCTATGCAAAAATCCGGGCCTATTTGCCAGATGTCTGGCTGTTTTGAAAGCACTGTATCATAGCCTGTAATAACCTACAGGCCAGATTATAATAATAATCTGTGCTATTTTCCCTGTGCTCTTGTGCATATTGCAGCATGGAAGCAGCACTGTGTTAGTACCACTGAATATCCCGCTGATATTATAAATCTGCAAACCGTATAATTGCCTTTGAATATTCCCCCATAATTTTCATAACCTTTTCTTCTTTTTCTTAAAGGAGGAAACAATGAAATAGGAAAAAGAAAATAAAAAATATATCAATGAAGAACATAAACTAACAAAAACAATCCACAAAATTTGGGAAAGCATCATTTTGTGTCCGTTTGGCAGAGTGGAAAGAACGAAACAGAGGGGATCACTGCCTAAGCAGGAAGGGCCACACATGCTGTTTCACTAGCTTTCAAGTTCTGGGAGAGCAATTCCGTTCCAACACAGTCAGATGTCATCACCCACTTGTGTACCTGATTCAACCCTGCTTGTTGATTAAAAAAAAATTCATTTAGGAAAAAAGTTGGCTTAATTTTAGTTTTCCACACATTCAAAAGCTCTTTAAAGCATATTTAACCATTAAAAAATAAATTTTTACAGAATGAAATTTCAGCCAGCAAGTGAAAAATAAATTCCACTCTGCTGGAAGTAGGCCAAGAAAAATAAAGTTTGAAATGTCTCCATGTTGCTGGCAGTACATCTGAATTCTTAGGAGGCCTATCTAGAAAAGGTTCCTTGCACAAAGTAGCCACTCAATCAAAATAAGAGTCATCCTAGCTGTCAAGTCCAGGGTTGTTCCTGGAAGCTTCCAGTTTATTTTGCAAGAGAAGATTAGAACACAGAAGGCCCAGGTTCAAAATACATTATATGCAAACTTACTTTTCTCCAAGTTGTCTTTTGTTTCAAGTCAACAAGTATTCTCAGTACACATGGTAAATGAAGGCAGTACTATAAAGGAAACAGCTCTCTTCTTTATGGCCCCACTTTAAAAAAAAGAAAGAATTCTAGTGCAAATATATTTATAGTTTAACTGCATACCTGGTTGTGTTTCCATTGCCAAAGTATATCATATGGCAGCTGGAAGTCAATTCTTTTCTGTCTCAGATACTTTCCTGAAATAAAAAAAGACTGAATAAATATTGTGTGTGTTTCTGCGCGCTTGTGCTGATGAAGCCTCTCCCTTTTGTCCAGCTGGCTTGGTGAATGACAGAATCACTAGTCACACTAACCGTGCTGTTTAATATCCAGAGTAATGCCAGGGAGCTTGCAGATGTTTTCTCTGACTCCAGATACTCCTGGGAGTATTCTCCACAATTTTATTTAGCTACTTTTGTATACTGCCTTATCGGAATGTCATGTTAACAGGTTAACTGAAAATTACAATTTACATATGGAACATAAGTACAGAAATACAGTTGGTGCTTAGCATAAATAGTGCAGCAAAATCAACATGGATAAACGAGGATAAGAGCAGAACCAGGTAATGTAAAATAATTAACTATTTATACATAATGCAAAGAAAGGTTAACAGGAGAGAGTCCTATGCCCTCTTGAGGTATTGAACAGTTTGGTACGGAAGACTAACACTCAATGAAGAGATACGTTTTCAGCTTATTACAGAACTGTTAGGTCATGGATGGGCTGCAAGCTCTCGATGAACACATTCTATATGCTTGGTACATAAAGCGAAAAAGTTTGATCTGGGGGTGGTCTAGCTGCTTTTTACTTTGATGTGGGAATGATGAAGGTATTTTGTGCAGTGGTTCTAGTGTTTTATATAATAGAGATTGTAGGTAAATCAAGGAAAGGTTGGGGGTTAATTCTGAAGATAGTCAGCAAGGCCTCGTATTTTTTATGGTTTGTTATGGGAAGCCAGTGTAATTGCCCGAATACTGGGGTTACGTGTTCAATTCTGGGTACACCATAAAATGTCCGGGCAGCAGTGTTCTGGGCCAACTGTAATGAGTGGAGCACTTAGTTTGGTAGTCCTTGTAGGATAATATTTCAATAATCCAAGTGTGGGAAGACTAAGGCTTGAAAGACTATATGAACATAAAAACATAAGATATGCCATACTGGGTCAGACCAAGGTCCATCAAGCCCAGTATTCTGTTTCCAACAGTGGCCAATCTAGGTCATATGTACCTAGCAGTTTCCCCAAGAGACACAAGTTCCACAATGCTTGTACTGGGTCAAGCATTGATATCTTCGGTCGCTTCTTAATAATGGTTTATGGACCTTTCCTCCAGGAACTTGTCCAAACCTTTTTTAAACCCAGCTACACTAACAGCCTTTACTACATCCTCCGGTAACAAATTCCAGAGTTTGATTACACGTTGAGTAAAAAAATATTTTCTTTTATTAGTCTTAAATAGTTTACCCTGTAGCTTCATTGCATGTCCCCTAGTCTTTCTATATTCTGATAAGGTAAATAATCGATCTACGTTTACCCGTTCCACTCCGTTCATTAATTTATAGACTTCTACCCCTCCGCCGTCTCTTTTCCAGGTTAAAGAGCCCTAACCTTTTTAGCCTTTCTTCATAGGAGTATCCTTCCATCCCCTTTACCATTTTGGTGGCTCTTCTCTGTACCTTTTCTAAAATCGCTATATCCTTTTTAAGATACGGTGACCAGAATTGCACACAATATTCAAGGTGCGGTCTCACCTTGGAACGATATAGAGGCATTATAATATCTTTTGTTTTATTTTCCATTCCTTTCCTTATCATTCTATTTGCTCTTTTGGCCGCTGCTGCACACTGGGCCGAGGGTTTTAACATGGTATCCACAATGACGCCTAAATCTTTTTCCTGGGTGGTGGTTCCTAATGTGGAACCTTGCATCGTGTAACCATAGTTTGGGTTGTTCTTCCCTAGGTGCATAACCTTGCACTTGTGCACATTAAATTTCATCTGCCATTTTGATGCCCAGTCTTCCAATTTATCAAGATCCTCTTGCAATTTTTCACAATCCTCTTGGGTTTTAACAACTTTAAATAGTTTTGTGTCATCTGCAAATTTGATAACCTCACTCGTTATTCCACTTTCCAGGTCATTTATGAATATGTCAAAAAGCAGCGGACCCAGCACAGATCCCTGGGGTACACCACTATTCACCTTTCTCCATTGGGAAAATTGGCCATTTAGCCCTACCCTCTGCTTTCTATCTTTTAACCAGTTCCTGATCCACAATAGTACACTGCCTCCTATCCCATGACTCTTTAGTTTTGCCAAAAGTCTCTCATGAGGGACCTTGTCAAAGGCTTTCTGAAAGTCCAGATACACAATATCAACCGACTCACCTTTGTCCACCTGTTTATTCACTCCTTCAAAAAACATAACAGATTAGTAAGACAAGATATCTTCCTTGTCTAAAGCCATGTTGGCTGTCTCCCATTAGGTTGTGACTATCTACATGCTGAGTAATTTTATTCTTTATGATGGTTTCTACCATTTTTCCCGGTACTGGCGTCAGGCTCACCGGTCTGTAGTTTCCCGGATCACCCCTGGAACCCTTTTTAAAAATTGGTGTTACATTGGCGATCCTCCAATCTTCAGGTATTAGAGATGATTTTAATGATAGTTCACAGATTACTGATAGCAGTTCTGCAATCTCATATTTCAGTTCTTTCAACACCCTTGGATATATACCATCCGGCCCAGGTGATTTGCTACTCTTCAGTTTATCTAATAGTTGTAAGACATCTTCCCGATGTATCAATATTTCCTTCAATTCTTCTGCACCTTTAAATACCACTTCAGTCATGGGCAACATCCCTACATCTTCCTCAGTAAAGACCGAAGCAAAGAATTCATTCAGTCTTTCCGCTATCGCCTTGTCGCCTCTTAGTGCTCCTTTAACCCCTTTATCATCTAATGGCCCAACTGACTCTCTCACAGGTTTTTTGCTACGAATGTACTTGAAAAGGTCTTTATTTTGCGTTTTTGCTTCCGCAGCAAGCTTCTTCTCAAATTCTCTCTTTGCCTGCCTTATCAATGCCTTGCATTTGACTTGCCAGTGCTTGTGCTGTTTCCAGGTTTCGTCGTTTGGCTCTTTTTTTCCATTTCCTGAAAGATGCTTTTTTGGCAACAGCCTCTCTGACCTCACCTTTAAACCATGCTGGCAATTTTTTGGACTTCCTTCCACTTTTCTTAAAGCGTGGAATACAGCTGGTCTGGGCTTCCAAGATAGTATTTTTCAACAACACCCAAGCTTGATGTACGTCTTTAACCTTCGCAACTGCTCCTTTTAGTTTTTACTTAACTGTTTTCCTCATTTTATCATAGTCTCCCTTTCGAAAGTTAAAAGGTAGTACTGTGGATTTCCTTACTATCCCTCCTCCACTAATTAAATCAAAGGCGATCATGCTATGATCACTATTGCCAAGTGGCCCCAACACTCTTATCTCTTGCACTAGATCTGGTGTTCCACTAAGGACTAGGTCTAATATGGCTTCCCCTCTGGTCGGTTCATGAACCAGCTGCTCCAAGAAGCAGTCATTTATTTCATCTAGGAACTTTATCTCCCTAGCATGTCCTGACGTGACACTGACCCAGTCGATACCGGGGTAATTGAAATCACCCATTATTACTGCGCTGTAACTTTTGTTAGCTTCCTTGATTTCTTTGAGCATTTCATCATCCATTTGGTCATTCTGGCCAGGTGCTCGATAGTACACCCCCACTGCCATTGCCTTCCCCCTTTTATATGGAATTTCAATCCATATAGATTCTACAGCAGATTTTGTTTCCTGCAAAACTTTAATCCTTTCTGAGTCAATGCCCTCTCTAACAGAGTGCAACCCCTCCACCAATTTGATCAGCTCTATCATTACGATATAGTTTGTACTCAGGTATCACAGTGTCCCACTGGTTGTCCTCCTTCCACCATTTCTCTGATATTCCAATCATATCTAACCTTTCATTTAGTGCTATATATTCTAACTCTCCCATCTTATTCTTTAGACTTCTAGCATTTGCATACAAGCATTTTAGAGAATGTATTTTATTCATGCTAATTTGGCTATTGTCAGACATGGGTAAATTGGGATCTTTAAGCTCTGTCTGCTCCATACTTGAGGGCATTTGGGCTACTTTACTCTTTTGTGGAAGCTCTCTGCTTTTGGTAGTATCCTTCAAGGATACATTCTTCAGAACCATCTGCTCTTGGGCGACTGTCGGCTTTCCCCTAATATCTAGTTTAAAAGCTGCTCTATCTCCTTTTTAAAGGTTAATGCCAGCAGCCTGGTTCCATCCCGGTTAAGGTGAAGCCCATCCCTTCGGAAGAGCCCCTCCTTTCCCCAGAATGTTTCCCAGTTCCTAACAAATCCAAAACCCTCATCTCTGCACCATTGTCTCATCCACGCATTGAGACTCCAGAGCTCTGCCTGCCTTTTGGGTCCTGCACGTGGAACAGGAAGCATTTCGGAGAATGCTACCCTGGAAGTTCTGGATTTCAACTTCCTACCTAAAAGCCTAAATTTTGCCTCCAGAACCTCCCTACCACATTTTCCTATGTCATTGGTACCGACATGTACCAAGACAGCAGACTCCTTCCCAGCACTATCTAAGACCTTATCTAGGTGGCGCGTGAGGTCCGCTACCTTAGCACCAGGCAGGCATGTTACCAGGCGATCCTCACATCCACCAGCCACCCAGCTATCTACATGCCTAATGATCGAATCACCAACTATAACGGCTGTCCTAACCCTTCCCTCATGGGCACATGGCCCTGGAGAAACTTCCTCGGTGCGAGAGGATTTTACATCACCTGGAGGACAGGTCCTAGTTACAGGATCACTTCCTGCCACACCAGGGTCCTCAGTAAAGGTCGTAGGCACTATACTGCTTTTATTTTGTGAGTCCAACCAAAAAGCACTGTACCACGTAAAACAACCAAGGCCCAGTCTATGCATGTAACAAAAATACTCTTTATTGCAATTATTTTCCAGAGGTACAATAGGTAAGCCCCATAAAGGGGGTCCAACTAGCCAAACATGACACAGCCGTGTTTCGGCTATGCCTTCTTCAGGGGTTCTCTTGGCATACTAAAATCATATGACTCAATAAGAACTCATTCAACAGTTCACTTATGTATTATCGTACAGTATTTCTTTCTTTGTCACAAACATAAGCCTCAGAAATAACCCATTCACTACCATGTCCGGGAATAATATACTCTTTCCTAGACGTGTGCAGGGTATAATACATCAATGGCTTATGAATAATGAAGAACCAAGTGGCAGTCACTATTAGTCTCTATAGTAGCAAATGAAAAGAACTACTTAGCTCAATTATCGATGTGACGCATCTTGGTCTTCTTGTTTTTTCAATTTTAAAGTGTTCACTCTTTTACTACTTGCCGTTCCTATGTAATAGGAAGGAAGGCAGTGTCCCAACGCCAATCTTATAAGGCGCCCGTGCGTTTCTCCTCTAAGGGTTTCTCAAGGGACTTGATCTTCAACATATTCTAAAGAAAAATGACATTCTCAATGACTGAATAATACTGTCATAAAAAGAATCCACCAAGCTGTGTAATACTATTAAAACTTAGAAAATGAACAATGTTTAACCTGATACTGGCGCAGCTTGTAGTCTTGAACCAACCACCTCCCATTGCTCTTTCAGGAAGGCTGAGAACGCCGCGCATGCGCTCTGAAGATGAAACTGCCATTTTTAAAGGCCATCTGAGAGTCAGGTGCTGAATAATCAAACTTTAAACGTTAAAGACAAACGGACCAATCTATGTTAAAATTGAGCCCCCCTGGTTGAACTGTGTCTAGAGTATAGATCCACCATTGCTCTCGAAAAAGCAACAATTTGTCACTTATAAGGTACCACTTATAAGCTTAAGCAAGCCACTACTTGTGAATCTACCCATGTCGTTTATGCAGTGGAGTGCCCCTGTGGCCTGTTATACATAGGTAAAACCATTCGCCCTTTCAGGATCAGGATGAAGGAACATGAAAGCCGACTTTGTTGCATCCTGAGAGAAGCTCCACTGGTTGAACATTGTTCTGCTGAACACCATACGTTTGCCCAGCTTCGCTGTTGGATTATAGAACAAGTGCTGAACAATGGTATGGGGAGATCACGTGACAAATTGTTGCTTTTTCGAGAGCAATGGTGGATCTATACAAGAAGACCAAGATGCGTCACATCGATAATTGAGCTAAGTAGTTCTTTTCATTTGCTACTATAGAGACTAATAGTGACCGCCACTTGGTTCTTCATTATTCATAAGCCATTGATGTATTATACCCTGCACACATCTAGGAAAGAGTATATTATTCCCGGACATGGTAGTGCTAATGGGCTATTTCTGAGGCTTATGTTTGTGACAAAGAAAGAAATACTGTACGATAATACATAAGTGAATTGCTGAATGAGTTCTTATTGAGTCATATAGCAATTATCATTCACGAAGCACGGCCATTTGGTACTTTAGCACTTCTATACTAAAATCATAAACAATAATACAAATTAAAAAGGAGAATATAAATAAATACAAAATAAATTACAATCATGTTAAAACAAGAATAAGTACTAACATAAAAACATTGCAAAACATGCTACACATTGAATATAAACGAACAATTATAAACATAAAAACTAAGAGCACTGTTAAATAAATAATGATGAAAAGCTCTTAAAATACATATTGAAATATGGGATGTGACATGTACAAACAAAGAAAAACTTTATCACAGACCGTAATGAACTGTTACTCTGTCAAAAACCCTGTCCAGTAATGCCTTGCAACTAAAAGGAGAAAAAAAAAGGGGGGAAAAAAGGGGGCTTTTGTTAATCTGACTTACAACTACACATATAGAACCTAGGAACCATACAAAGGACCATAAGCGCTAGCTGTCTACTTACAAACTAAAATGAAAAATGCAAAACGAGCAGCACACCAACTACAACCTTAGTGCCACCATGCAACCGCTCAGTACCCATCACAAGGCATACCTTAAACCCAATCTTTCTGGACCACCTAGAGAGCATTATCACCCATCTTAAAACCACAGATCTATGCCCAGTAAGCTGGATCAAAATAGCTCATTCTGAACTTACTCCCAACATTACTCAAAATCACACAGCTCTCTCTTACCCAAGGCTATATGCCCACCAACCTCAAGACTCTATCTGGCCAATAATCAAGAGCATGACAGTAAACCCAGAGATCCCCAGTTCATATAGACCCATTTCCAGTCTATCTAACAGGACTAATGGCTGAATTCTGATTTTCATCATATTTTTATTGGGTTATATTGATCCATGTATACCACTCCTTCCTTTTAATGAAACCGCTTTCTCAGTGCCTTTTTAAATACCCTGTGGTATGGGTTTCTGCGGGTCAACAGTGGTCATGTGGATGGGATCCTGTTGTGGGGGTGGTGTTCTTCTTGTGTTAAGGTCATGGAAATATAGCAAAGTAAAATGTATATGGGATTCATTATAAAGAGTAAGAGCTTACAGAACTGTAATTTGAGAGGACCTAATATGATAGGTTCTTGCCGAAATAAAAGACCAGGAGAGCGCAGGTGCGGCTGGGTTTTTTTTTTGCCTGAGAGGAAACTCTGGTCTGCATGACAAAAAGGTACCGCAAAGTTTGATTTGTTTTTAAGATTTGTGATCAAGACTACAGATAGATTTTGTATTAATAGCACTAGAGAGAGTGTTTAGTTTTAAAAAATGCATATTGTTAATTATTTTAATTGGCGGTATTGATTATAAGTGATAAGCCAACCTTGAAGTCGGACTGAGTAATGATTGGTCACTCCTAATCGTTTAAAAAATAAAAAAATAAAAAAATATATAAATATATATATACATATATATATATATCTTTTAATACAGGTCATAAGTAAATATAGGATAGCCCTTATGACAGCCCTCTCTGAGAATGCTAAAGCATACGATCTAGTCAAACTTTGACCCATTTTTTTCATCTTTTACAGTCCCAATTTATGTGCCATTCCTGCTTCTATGGAATGCAATTCTTTATATGGTCCTTTGTATAGTTCCTATAGCTGTGTTGGGTTTGTCTGGTTCGACCCCCTTTGTGGGACTTACCTATTGAACCCCTGGAAAATAATTGCAATAAAGAATATGTTACCATGCATAGACTGGGCCCTGCTTTTATTTTGTGACTTGAGTTTAATGGTGTTAATATGTGGTTGTAGGGTTAAGCGGTGGTCAAGGATTATTCCTAAGTATCGCACTTCCAATTTCACTTCTAGCTGTGTTCCTTCGACTTTTATAGATGTTGGTAGCTTGAGTTTGTGTCCCTTGTGAGATGGAGAACTTTTGTATTCTTGTAGTTCACGAATAGATTGTGTTCTGATAGCCAGTAAGTGATTGATGTAAAGTATTTTATTAGTGAGGGGTAAATACTGTAGGCTGTATGGTGGAGAAGGGTACATAAGGAGAAATTTTACTTACCGATAATTTCCTTTCTTGGAATCCTGCTAGACCAGTCCAGACTAGTGGGTTGTGTCCCCTTGCCAGAAGATGGTAAGACGGAGAAAAATTCTGGAAGCTTTGGGACATCACAATTGGTATAAAAACCCATCCCCCAAGGGGAGCTTCAGTATAAAGCGTAGTTACTCACCTGTAACAGGTGTTCTTCAGGGACAGCAGGAATCAGTCCTCACATATGGTGACATCGGCGCCGATGGAGCCCTCGTGGAAGCATTACCCCAGCTTTCAAAGAAATGTCAGGGCAATGGAGACCTTGGGTCGTGAATCTCCAGTTGGTGTCAATGGCCGACATTTGCCGGAACACCACTTGGTCCTCTGTCCACATATTTGCAGCCCTCTACTGTCTGGAGAGGAAGTCAGATAGGACAGCACCTTTGGCCAGGCTGTACTCGTAACCTCTTTGGGGCTTAGGTATCTCCTGCCCTCCGACCCTTCTTGTTCAGGTTACCAGAGCCATGGTTCTCCCTGGACACTGGGGTCCTTAGAGTCTGCCTTCAGATTTGCTTGCAGCTGCTCACGGCTATGCCATGCTTTTTCTACCAATCCCTGGAAGCCTGGAGCTACGGAGTCCCATATGTGAGAACTGACTTCCTGCTTGTTCCTGGAGAAAGCAAAGTACTCACCTGTAACTGGTGTTCTCCAGGGACTGCAGGAATCAGTCCTTACAACCCTCCCTCCTCCCCTTGAAGTTGCTGTTCATTTTTGACATCTTCTTGGTTGGGCTCTAGCTATGGCACCTGACTGATCAAGATGGCACCCATGGGCGGGAAGGGGACCACACATGCCACATGCATGGTGGCATCTCCCAAAGGCTTTCTTTGAAAGCTGGGGAGATGCTTTCGTGAGGGCTCCGTCGGCGCAGACGTCACCCATATGTGAGGACTAACTTCATGCTTGTTCCTGGAGAACCATAACAAGCAGCAGGAATTCAAACAGCCAAGGAAGCACAAAACCAGACCAAAAATGAGTTCATAAAACGAATAACTCATAACAAGCAGCTAAATTGAACAATGTGAAACAAGACCCGCAGGCCAAGGAAGTATGTACATGGCGAGGTACAGCAATGTCACCAATACGTAAAGAGTCTTAGCTAGGCAATGGACTAAACAGTTTAGAGGGGCAGGTCCTGGGCTGATCTAGCAGGATTCCAGGAAAGGAAATTATCAGTAAGTAAAATTTCTCCTTCCAAATACATCCTGTTAGAGCAGTCCAGAATAATGGGGAGTACCATAGCTAAACCACTCTAGAGCAGGAAGAAACAGCTACAACCAAGACCATGGCTCCGAGGCAAGATGCTTCTCAAGCTTGGACATCCAAACAACAGTGACATGCAAAAGTAAAGAGGGAGGACCAGATGGCTACCCTGAAAATATCTAGCGGAGTTACCCGTTAGCCTTCTATATCGTTCCATGGTGAGACCGCACCTTGAATATTGGTTTGGACAAGTTCCTGGAGGACAGGTCCATAAACCATTATTAAGAAGGGACCCAGGATATCAATGCTTGAACCAATACAAGCATTGTGGAACCTGTGTCCCTTGGGGAAACTGCTAGGTACGTATGACCTAGATTGGCCACTGTTGGAAACAGAATACTGGGCTTGATGGACCTTGGTCTGACCCAGTATGGCATATCTTATGTTCTTATGTTCTAGCCTGAACCCACATAGAATGTGCCCAAAGACCTACGGGCACAGGTTTATTCAATAAAATATAAGCTGACTCAATGGTCTGCTTGATCCAGTGTGGAATGGTTGCTTTGGAAGCAGCCGCTCCTTTTCGTGGACCAGAAGCCAGGACAAAAAAGGTGATCGGAGAGACAAAATGTATTAGTGAGTTTGAGGTAACGGCGTAACGCCCTACCAACATCCAACAGGTGAAGGATTCTGTTGTCTCCCAAAGACTGCTCCTTAAAAAAGGAAGGAAGCCAAATCAATTGGCTGACATGAAAATCCAAAAGGATCTTAGGCAGAAAAAGATGGTACTGCTCGAATAGTAACTCCCTCAGGGGATAAAGAAAGAAAAGGATCCCAGTAAGAAAGTGCCTGGAGCTTCGAAAGGCGCCATGCTGAAGTGACTGCTATAACAAAAACAGTTTTGAGAGTCAAATCTTTGAGAGATACCCAATGGAAAGGCTCAAATGGGGCATGGGTGAGCACGTGAAACACTAAGGACAGATCCCAAGAAGGGACAATTGGACAAATGGAGGGCCTCAGGGAGCGAACGCCCCACAGAAAACGTTTACATGAGAAGCAAGAGACTACCCATGAAGAGTACCCAGAAAGCATGTCAAGGACACAATATTCACCTTTAAAGAATTAAAGGCAAGACCTTTAACAAATCCATCCTGAAGGAAGGAAAGAATGTCTGGAATATCAACTCGCCAAGGGGAGAGGGATCGCTTAGAACACCAAGAAGAAACAAAAGATGCCAGATCTGAGCATAGGCATGTGAGGTAGAAGACTGTTGAGCCCGTAGTAGAGTGGCCACACTATTTGCAGCGAGTAACCTTTGCGATGCAAGCGACACCTTTCAATAGCCAAGCCATAAGTGAGTAAGGAGCGGGGTCGTCCATGAAAACCTGCCCCTGAATTAGGAGACCTCTCCAGACACAGAGTTGTAGGGGCATCTCCTACAAGAGGCGGAGGATATCGGCATACCATGGACGCCAAGGCCAATGCCGAGCCACCAGCACTACCCGTCTGGAGTGTGACTCTATCCGATGGAGTACACGTCCGATTAGCAGCCAAGGAGTAAAGAAGCTGGTTCGAGGGCCAGATCTGAACCAGAGCATCTAGGCCGTGAGAGTTTGGTTCCTTTCGACGACTGAAAAAAATTGACATCTTGGAATTGGAAGAGGTGGCCATTAGGTCTACAGTTGGATGATCCCACTGACGCACAATGTTTGCAAACGCCTACAGAGCTAGTTCCCACTTGCCGGGGTCCAGGATATGACAACTCTGGAAATCCGCGTGAATGTTCTCCATTCCTACAATGTGCTGGCAGAAAAAGCCAGAAGGTTGGATTCTGCCCAGAGAAATAGAAGACTCATTTCCAGGGCCACTCCGGGACATTTGGTCCCACCCTGTCTGTTGACATAAGTCACAGTGGTGGAACTGTTGGAAAGTACTCGGACTGCTCGACCGTGGAGGTGGGATTGAGAGAAGAGTAGAGTCAGAAGAACAGCCTGGGCTTTGAGGTGATTGATGTCCCAAGAGGGTTCTTGAACGGACCAAGATCCCTGCGCTGCTTGTCCCTGACAGTGTGCTCCCCAACCTGCAAGGCTGGCATCTGTGGTGACCACCACCCAACACAGAATTTCCAAGGGAATGCCCTTAAACAAGTGATGAGGACAAAGCCAAAAGTGAAGACGGCGGTGAACCACAGAAGAAAGGGGTGGACAAATCTGTAGTCCTGAGTGGATGGGGACCAGCGCGACAGGACAGAATACTGAAGCAGATGCATGGGCCCAGGGGATTACTGCAAGGGTAGAAGCCATGGGGCAGAGGAGTTGTAGGTAATCCCAGGCAGTGGGAGCTACCAGCGCCGGAAGGCATGTACATGAATGCAGAGCTTCTTGCATCTGTCATAAGAGAGGAAGATGCGACCCACTCTCATGTCGAAGCGGGTGCTGAGGAATTCCAGAAACTGAACTAAGCACAGATTGCTTTTGGCATAGTTCACCACCCAGCCGAGACAGTCCAGAAAGGAGAGGACCTGAGAGAACGCAGAAGTAGCCTCTTCCAAACTCATTGCTCTGATCAGCAAATTGTCTAGATAAGGATGAACCCAAATACCTTGGCACCGCAGGGAAGCTGTCACTACCACCGTCATCTTGGAGAAAGTGCAAGGAGCTGTGACAAGACCAAAGGGCAGGGCACGAAACTAATAATGTTGACCAAGGACAGCAAAAAGTAAATACTGCTGATGATCTTGGCAGATTGGAATGTGAAAATATGCTTCCGCCAGGTCCAATGATGTGAGAAATTTGCCTGGCCAAATAGCTTGAATGTTTGTCCTGAGGATTTCCATCCGGAATCGTGGCACCTTAAGACAGCGATTGACTCCCTTGAGGTCCAGGATAGGACAGAAGGAGCCATCCTTCTCGGGAATGACAAAGTAAATGGAATAGTGACTAGAACCTCTTTCTGAAAGAGGAACTGGCATACCACACTGAACTGAAGGCAGCGATGGAGAGTAAGGCCTGGGATATGTGGCACTCAGCAACTCCGACTATCTAGAAAGCATGATCCACCATCTAGAAAGCATGCCTGCCAAAGTTTGGCTGGAGCTTCTTTAGATCTGGCCAAGGAAACCTCCTCTCCTCCAGGGGGCTGGCACCCTTCAGATGAACATTCTATCACTTCTGAGTCCGGTCAGGAAGAAGGAGAGCTCTCGCTATTGGAAGACGACCAGGAGCCTCAAGAAGACAGTAAGGATATCTGGTTATTCCATAAGGAAGAACTTCTTGCTCTCATTGCTCAAATTACGGAGGCTCTGCACCTCCTGGACGCTCAAGTGCAACAGCCTTGGATTCCTCTAAACCTCAAGCAAAACCCATCATCGTGGGCATCAGGAAACCTTCAAAGACTTTTCCCTTTCCCCTGGAACTACAACAGATATAGAACATGGGAGATACAAACTTGGAGTTAAATATGGGAGTTTACAGAAATCAGCAGTAAGTGAATGACGTTATGATGTGTGTATTGTTAAGTGATATCATTAGGACCAAAGTGATCAATGAAAAGATGTGTTTTTAAAAGATTCTTCAGGTATTGCATGGACTGTGCAGATCTGATGGCTTGTGGAAGTGAGTTCCAAATTGCTGGGGCGAATAGGGTGAAGGCTGTATTGTTTGTTTGCTGTGTACATCTGGTCTTGAAGGGGAGGATGACTAGAAGAGGTTCTGGTTTGCTGAGGTATAAGAAGTTTATTTTAATTTTATCCACTTGCTATAAATGGATCCACTGTGTCTGTCCCATGCCATTTTGAATTCTGTCACTATATTTGCCCCCACCACCTCCATTGGGAGGGCATTCCAAACATCCACCACCCTTTTAATGAAAAAGTATTCCTGATGTTTCTGTTAAGTTTACCTCCTTGCAGCTTCATTTTATGCCTTCTAGTTTTACAGCTATCCCTTCTTTGAAAAAGGTTGGTTTCTTTATTAGTACCCTTTACATATTTAAACATCTGTATCATATCTCCCCTGTCCCTCCTTTCCTCTAGTACAGGCATGTCCAACTTCGAACAGATCGTGATCTACTTTTTCCGGCCAAAAGTGCCGGTGATCTACCACCATGAAAATTAAGTTTCAAATTAGTTTCAAATTAAATTTTAACCCAATAAAGTTGGAGGATCCCCCCCCCCATTTTTAATGAACCTTCTGCTATTTACTTGGACGTGATCAGCTGTTAAGCAAATTAAGCAAAAACAAAACAGAGAGACAAAGATCCAGTAAAAACTGCGAGCGGAAATGGAAAGAGTAGTTACTCACCTGTAACAGGTGTTCTCCAGGAGCAGCAGGAATCAGTCCTCACATATGGGTGACATCGACGTCAATGGAGCCCCCGTGCGGAGCATTTCCCCAGTTTCTAAGAAAGCCTTTGGGAATACTGCACGAATGCACGGTCTCCTTCCCGCCTAAAGGTGCCATCTTGCTCAGTCTGATGACATAGCTAAAAGACAGCACAAAAAAATGTAAAAATGAACTATGTACAACTGCAACTCCCAGGAGAAGAGGAAGGGTTGTGAGGACTGATTCCTGCTGCTCCTGGAGAACACCTGTTACAAGTGAATAACTACTCTTTCTCCAGGACCAAGCAGGAAGTCAGTCCTCACATATGGGACTCCCCAGCTTCAGGCTACCGGGGACGCAGAGCTGAAAAATGAGCTCCCTCTAGCCGCAGCATCAGAGAAAGGATTTCACTGAAACATACCCCCACCGGTAGACCAACCAGAGGGCTGGAGGGTAGGAGTTGCCTAAACCTCGAAGAGATTCCGAAGCACTGCCTGACCGAAAGCACTGTCCCTACGGGACTCCCTCTCCAGGCAGTAATGGGCCGCAAAAGTCTGACTTGAGGACCAAGTTGCAGCCCTGCAGATGTCTGCCAATGGTACAGAGCGGAGATGAGCTACTAAGGCAGCCACTGCCCTGACACGGTGGGCCGTGACCTGACCCTGCAAGGGAAGGTCAGCTGCCCTGTAAGCCCAGGTGATACAGTCAGCCACCCAGATGGACAAGGTACGCTTGGAGACAGGCAACCCCAAGTTATTAGGGTCAAAAGATACAAAGAGCTGAGTAGCCCTCCTATGCCCCTGCGTACGTTCAATGTAGAAGGATAAGGCCCTCCTACAGTCCAGAGTATGCAGGACTGTCTCAGCCCGGCTGGCATGGGGCCTAGGGAAGAACGTTGGAAGAACCACTTCCTGGTTGAGATGGAAAGAGGAGACAACCTTTGGGAGGAACTTAGGATGAATACTAAGGACTACCCTGTTCCTATAGAAGCGACTGTATGGCCTGTCACAGACCAGGGCTTGAAGTTCACTCACTCATCTAGCCGAGGTCAGGACCACTAGGAATAGAGTCTTCCAAGAAAGGAAGTGGAGAGGACATGTAGCCATCGGCTCAAAGGGTGGGCGAGTCAGTTGCTGCAAGACCACATTCAACTCCCACTCAGGGGCCGGTGGATGGAGAGGAGGCTTGAGCAAGAGCAAGCCTCTGGGAAACCTGGACACCAAGGGGTGAACCGACAGTGTCCCTCCACCAGTGAGTGGTGAGCTGCTAGAGCAGAGAGGTGGACCCGAACAGAATTGGACTTAAGGCCCTGATTGGACAAGTGCAGCAGGTACTGAAGCACTACTGGCACAGTGCAGGCGAAAGGATCTTCCTTGCGCTGCTGACACCACAAGGAGAACCTTCTCCACTTCAGGCCATAGGTTTTTCTGGTGGAATGTTTTCTAGAGGCCAAGATCACCTCTTCCACTTCCTGAGGCAGGCCCCAGGGAGCCAACACTACCCTTGCAGCCTCCAGGCCATCAAATTGAGAGAATTGAGATTAGGGTGCAGAAGGGAACCCTGATCCTGAGAGAGAAGATTGGGTTGCAACCCCAGAGGCAGTGGTGTTTCCACTGCTAGTTGAAGCAGAAGTGGGAACCAGGGCTGCCTCGGCCATCTGGGGGCTACCAGAAGTACCGAGGCCTTGTCCCTTAGAATCTTGAACAAGGTTCGGGCCACCAGAGGCGTGGGAGGAAACGCATACAGGAGGCCCTGGGACCAAGAAATCAGGAAAGCATCCGCAGCTATCCTCAGGGGATGCGGTTGCCTGGAACAGAACCTGGGTAGCTGCCGGTTCAGGAGACTGGCAAAGAGATCTATGGATGGAAGTCCCCATTTCAGGAAAATTTTTTGAACCACTAATGGGTGCAGTTGCCACTCGTGGGGCTGCAGAATTCTGCTCAACCTGTATGCCAGGAAGTTCTCCTGGCCAGGGAGATAAACAGCTTTGAGAAACATGTTGTGCCTGAGCGCAAAAGAGCAAAGGGCCTGTGCCTCCTGACACAGGAGCCTGGACCCAGTGCCTTCCTGTTTGTTCACACAGAACATGGCCACTTGATTGTCCATCTGTACCAAAACAGACTGGTGAGCCAGGGTGTGAGAGAAGGTTTTGAGGGCTAAGCGAATAGTCCGGGGTTCCAGTAGGTTGATCTGTTGCGTGGCCTCCCATGGAGACCACAGACCCTGGGTGCACCTGTCCAAACAATGTGCACCCCAGCCCTGCATGGAGGCATCAGTCGTCAACACCACTGTGGAAACAGGCACCTGAAAAGGCACCCCCTGAAGTAAGTTGGGGGGGGGTGTAGCCACCACTGTAGGGAGTTCAGGAATGGTTTGGACACCCGTACTTTGTCTGTGAGGCTTCCTGTGGCTTGCTTCCACTGAGTTCTGAGACACCACTGTGCAGGTCTCATGTGGAGGCGGGCATTGTGGGTCACATGCACTGTCGATGCCATGTGGCCCAGGAGCTTTAGACAGAGTCTGGCGGAAACCCGTGGCCTGCTCAGAAACTGGTTTGCCAAGTCTATGAGCCTTTGAGCCCTGTCGCCTGGCAAGTAAGCCTTTGCTTGCAGGGAGTCCCACCTTGCCCCTATGAACTCTAGGTTCTGGGAGGGGAGCAAAGTGGACTTTGCAAAGTTTATGACAAAGCCTAGGTGTTGGAGGGAGACAGTTCGGAGGGTGGCTTGCCCGGCCTCCTGGGAAGTCTGACCCCTGATAAGCCAGTTGTCCAGGTAGGGGAAGACAAAAACAGCCTGATTCCTCAAGCAGGCTGCCACCACTGCCAGGCACTTTGTAAAGACCCTTGGGGCGGAGGTTAGGCCAAAGGGCAGTACTCTATATTGGTAATGGTTTCCTCCCACAATGAATCTGAGGTACTTTCTGTGGTCTGGATGAATGAGGATGTGAGTGTACGCATCCTTTAGATCTAAGGAGCATAGCCAATCTCCCTGCTGGAGGTAGGGCAGAAGTGTTCCAAGAGTAAGCATCTTGAACTTTTCTTTCTCCAAGAACTTGAGATTCCTGAGGTCGAGAATAGGCCTGAGGCTCCCAGTTCTCTTTGGTATGAGGAAGTACCTGGAGTAGAAACCATGACATTGCAGGCGGGGAGGTACAGGCTCCACTGTCTGGTCTAGAAGCAGGCCCTGAAGTTCTTGAAGGAGGAGGTCTGTGTGCAGAGGAGGTCTTGGAGGCTCCCCTGGGAAGTAGGTAGGAGGCAACTGCTGGAAATTGAGCATATAGTCCTTGTGGACTATGCTCAATACCCAAGCATCTCCTGTAATGGGTGGCCACCTGTGGGCAAACAGGGCTAGACGACCTCCTGTGCAGGAATGGGACAGCAGAGGTGGAAAGGCTATGCTGTGGGAGTCAAAACCCCCCTCCCTGCTGAGTGGGAGCAGGAGCAGGAGTCTTGGGGGTCTTCTGCCTACGGGGCCCATGTCCCTGCCCCTTGGCCTGCTGACCCTGATGGAGAGCTGGAGAGGCCTGGTACTGAGGGAAAGGTTTGTAGGCAGCTGCCTTCCTTGGGTAAAAGGACTTCTTACCCGAGCCCTTCTTCTTATGAGAAGGGGAAGAGGTTTTTCTGGACAGCCTTGTCCTAGTCAGGTGCTCGGTCTCGAGCTCAGCAGCTTCATCCAGCAGCTCGGGACCCCCTGTCCGAGGAGCCCCGGCGATGCTCGGGGTCAGACTCCCAAGACTTCGAGGCCTCAGACGAGGTCCGGGCCTGGTCGGAGGCAGAGTCAGAAAAAATCCGTTCTTTCTGATGCTGGCAGCTTCGGAGTGCCTTGGTGGACATTGTGCCACACGGGACACAGACCTTAGGATCATGATCCTGTCCGAGGCATCGAAGGCAGCAGTCGTGTGTGTCGGTAAGAGACATGAGTTTCTTGCACCGATCACACTTTTTGAAACCACTGGAAGCCATCGGGGAAAAAAGAACCCCCGCGAGGTCAAAGGACCGGCGTTCCAGGGAAAAAGACAAAAAAGGGCGCGAACGCCAGCCACGAAGGGCAAAAACCGAAAAATAGAAGACGGGCTCGATACCAGCGTACCGAACCCGGCGGGAAGGGGAACCGGAGAAAAACAGCGAAGAAATCGCAAGAAAAAATTCAACTTTTCCAGGTGACACGGACAGACGTCTGGTGGGCTCCACGGAAAAAGAAAGACTGAGCAAGATGGCACCTTTAGGCGGGAAGGGGACCGCGCATGCGTGTATTCCCAAAGGCTTTCTTAGAAAGCTGGGGAAATGCTCCGCACGGGGGCTCCATCGAAGTCGATGTCACCCATATGTGAGGACTGACTTCCTGCTTGGTCCTGGAGAAAGTACATTTTTCTTAAAGTTTTATTGAGTAATAACTTTCTTTAACTGTCTTAATAACTTTCTTTAACTTTTATTGAGTAATTTGTGTTAAATTTAGGTTGCGTATTGATCCAGGCTGATCTTGCACAATCTTTAATATTTCGTTCTTGCTCATTAGTGAGACATCTGAGCTTGCATTTCATCCACCAGCTTTTTGAAGTTGGGTGAATATTGCGTGAGGGCCGCTCTCAGGGAATCCTGGAGATGTTCATTTGTCATGCTGGAACATTGTGTACTCTGTCATTTTCAGATGGGAAAACACAGATTCACACAAATAAGTTGAACCGAAAAAAAAGAGTGTACAGCTTCACTGCATCTTCTCAAGTTGGGAAATTTGTCTCTAGGCACTAGCTTCCAAAACGATTCTTGCTCAGCATGGGTCTTGAGAAAAATGTCATTTTTAAGGGTTAATATTTCATTTTCAAAAAATGGCTTGTTCAATGAGTAATTTTTACTGATAGCAGCTGCAGTTTCTTTAATGTCCACATCTGCTTTGAATGGGTATGACAAGTACTCCACAACTGTACCAATTTTTTGAAAGTCACAGAATCTATTTTCGAATTCCTGGATAACAGACCAGATTTCTGTCACATACTTCTCGTTCTGAAAAACAAAATTTGGATATTGTCCCAGATGGTCCTGCGTATTAGGAAAATGATCAAGTGTTGTTTGCAAGGTCAGTCATCATTAGCTCAAATTTGCTCTTGTAGGATGAAACTGTACTCATCATCTTGCCAAGGGTGCATGTGAGTTGATGTGATATTGAAGCTGAAGTTGTACAACCTTCTCAATAATCTTTGCAAGGAAAGGTAGACTGGAAATGGGTCTATATGAACTGGGGATCTCTGGGTCTAGTGTCGTGCTCTTGATTATTGGCCGGATAGAGTCTTGAGGTTGGTGGACATATAGCCTTGGGTAAGAGAACTGTGTGATTTTGAGTAATGTGGGAGTAAGTTCAGAATGAGCTATTTTGAACCCGCTTACTGGGCATAGATCTGTGGTTTTAAAATGGGTGCTAATGCTCTCTAGATGGTCCAGAAAGATTGGGTTTAAGGTATGCCATGTGATGGGTACTGAGTGGTTGCCTGGTGGCATTAAGGTTGTAGTTGGTGTGCTGCTCATTTTGCAGGTTTTAGTTTGGAAATAGTCCGCTAGCGTTTGTGGGGACAGGGCACTGTGTCCGTTCTCTTGTGTAGGATTCATAACATAATGATTTCACTATGTCAAATAACTCTGAGGTCGTTTAATGAGCTCAGTATAAGCTTGGTTATGGCCTTTGTTTTGGCCATCTTCTCTATCTATATGTCTTAAATGTACTTGTCCCTTTTGCTGCCTAATAAGAGATCTGTATTGTGCTGACATTGTGGGCATTACAACTATATTGTATGAATGCTCTACTATGCTGTCTACTATCACACATCACTTAAATTCTGTTGATGATATATCGTATGAATGTTCTACTGTGCTGTTTTATGTTTCGTGCGGTATATTATTGGCACTATTTCACATAATGGCTATTATTAGGATTACACTTGCCTATCTCCAAGCTTACCACACTGCTCTAATTGTGCATTATGCTGACATTTGGTCACTCCGTGAGTTATGCTGTTTCTACAATGTAAGCTGTTTATATCAAGTTATATCTATTGTACACCACCTTGGCTGAATTTCTTTATAAAGGTAGTTAACAAAGCTTAACACATAAATACAGAACTTGCGCACAATTTCCTACCTGTGCAGAAGTCTATACATATCAAACAGAATTCTGTGCAAAGAGAAGGCAGCAGAAGTGGCAGATTCAGTGGCTCTCATGGATCCTCTCTCTCTAAACCCTCACCTCTCACAATGGATCCTGGGGCAAGAGGCACCAATGGACAGCTGCATATCAGGTCATGCCCATCTCTTCTGCAGTCCTGGACCAAATTGTTCATCTGAAATGTGTGTGACTTTGTGCAGTCACATGATTCAAATCAGCAGTGTAAAGCTAGGAGGAAGAGGAGGACATGGCCCAATGTGGAGTTGTCCACTTCCTCTTTTTGCCATGTTATCAACAGAGGAGAGGAATACTATAGAAAGCAAGCTGGGAAGGTGCATGCCACATGGTACAGTACACAACAAACTACCAGTGTACTGCAGGGGAGACAACAGAGCTAGCTGGCAGGGAGGGGTGGGGGGAAGACAACAAAGCATGCTGGGAGAGGGGTGCCGGGGAGGGGGGGGGGGGAAGAGAGACAGAACAAGTTTAGGATGTGTGCCACAGCTGAAATAAACAAGGTAAGTGTGCTACAAGGAGGAGGACAGAACAAACAGAAGAGTGGCAAATTAAGAAAGAGCTGGGTATGTGTACTGGGAAAGGGGGGGAGACCTTTATAACATAAAAACTGGAGATCTTGCTGGGAGCTACAGAGAAAACTTGGCAAGCGGGCATAGAGGGCTCGGGAAGGCTAGAGAACTGTGGAGGGCAGATAGAGTGCTGAAGAGTAAGGGAGAGGCCTTGACGATCTATAGCCCCATTAAACCCACCCCCACACAATCCCAAGTTGTACATAGTTTAATCTCTTAATATCCACTTTTGACCCTCCAAGTTTCATATCCCTTAATGTTATATGTAACCATTGCTCCACTGAAAGTTTTATGTATTCCATGTAAACCATTCTGACTAGTAGAAAAACGGTATTAATAAAAACTTAAATAAATAAAAAGACAAAAAAGGAGAGCAGAAGAATGCAGTTGCTTACGTATAATGAAGGTTCTCAGTAGACAGCAGGGGTATGAAGTTGCAATGACATCAATGGACCTAGTTTTCTGGAGCTGTCTCTAAGCATGCAACTGCAATTCCCATATTGCTTCCCATTGGCAGTCCATAACAGAGCTGGTGATGAGGAACCACTGGTTTATAATTTCATACAGTTCTTTCTTCATCTGTTTTCTTTTTGTGGGGATGGAAGAAAAGTAAGTGTGGCTACATACCCCTGCTGTCTATGGAGAATCCCTGTTACAGGTAAGCAGGGGGAAGCTGGCTCACTTCAATGGTGAACATGAAGCTCAGGGCCGTGCTTGGTAAAGTCTTTGTGTCTGTAGCCTGGGCCTTAAGTCAGGTGGAGAATGAGGAGTTGATGACTGGAGTGAAAGGTTATGTTTTGTGTGAACCATTTATCCGAAAGTGAGATCTTTTGCTGAGTAGTCCAAGCTGTAATGCTTGATGAAAAAATGTAGAGAGGTCTATGTGGCTGCTCTGCAGATTTCTTCTATGGAAAATGAGTGTCTACAGATGTCACTTTGGCACAGAGATGATGGGGCCCAATGCAACCTGGTGTTTCCATGTGTGCCTGAATGTAGCAGAAAGGTAACATTAAGAACATAAATGCCATAAGGTCTGACCAAGGTCCATCAAGCCCAGTATCCTTTATCCAACCGCGGCCAATCCGGGTCACAAAAAGGTACATAGGTTCCACAATGCTTGATCCGGAGTAAGTAGTGGACTTCCTGGGTCTTCTTTAATAATGGTTAATGGACCTTTTCTCTAGGATTTTGATCAAACCTTTTTAAACCCAGCTATACTAATAGTTTTTATGAAGTCCTCCAGCAACAAACTGCAGAGTTTGATAACTCACTGAGTGAAAAAATGGTCTCTTATTAGTCTTAAATGGGTTACATTGTAGCTTCATTCTGTGTCTCCTAGTCTTTTTACTTTTTGATGGAGTAAACATCTACATTTACCTGTTCATTCATTAATTTATAAATCTCTATCATATCTCCCCTCAACCCTCCTTTTTCCAAGTTGAAAAGCCCTAACCTTTTAAGCCTTTCATAGAAACATAGAAACATGATGACAGAAAAAGACCACATGGCCTATCTAGTCTGTCCTTCCATAACAACAACTACAACAGTCCACTTTTTACCTTTAGAGATCCTCTGTGTTGGTCCCACGCTTTTTCGAATTCAGTTACTGTCCTCATCTCTACCACCTCCACTGGGAGACTATTCCATGGATCCACTACTCTTTCTGTAAAGAAATATTTCTGCATATCACTCCTGAATCTATCTCCCTTCACCCTCATCCCATGTCCCCTCGTAGCAGAACTTGCTTTCAATTGAAAGAGGCTCTCTCCCTGAACATTTATGCCACGGAGGTATTTAAACATCTCAATCATATCACCTCTATCCCGCCTTTCCTCTAAGGTGTACATATTAAGATCCTTAAGTCTGTCCTCATATGCTTTATAATGAAGCCCACTACTAATCATTTTAGTAGCCACCCTCTGCACCGACTCCATCCTGTCCACATCCTTTTGAAGGTGTGGTCTCCAGAATTGCACACTATACTCCAAATGAGGTCGCACCAAAGACTTATACAGAGGCATCATCACCTCCTTTTTTCTGCTAGCCATTCCTCTCCGTATGCACCCAAGCATCCTTCTAGCTTTTGCCGTCGCCTTTTCTACCTGTTTAGCTACTTTAAGATCATCAGACACAACCACGCCTAGGTCCCGCTCTTCTTTAGTGGACAAAAGTAAGTACTTCACCTCCTATACTGTATTGCTCCCTTGGATTGCTGCAGCCCAAATGCATGACCCTTACATTTTTTTTAACATTAAATCCCAGCTGCCAAATTCTAGACCATTCTTCAAGCTTAGCTAGATCCCTCCTCATGTTATCTACACCTTCCTGGGTGTCTACTCTATTGCAGATTTTGGTATCATCTGCAAAGAGGCAAACCTTACCCGACAGCCCTTCCGCTATATCACTAACAAAGATGTTAAAAAGAATCGGACCAAGGGAGGTCACGTGATGCGGGGAAGGTAGTGGACGCATCCTAAGCGCGCTCCGAGACCCCTAGCCATTGCCGGAGAATTTAAAGCAGTCTAAAGCAGCCCTGGTCCGATGGGAATCCCCCCAGAGTGGAGCGGATAGCGGGCAGCACCGAACCTAGGGGAGTCAGCGGCGTATAACATGGCGGCAGCCGTGAAAATGTCCCGGAGAGAGAAAGAGCGCGTGCTCAGCCCTAGTAAGATGGCGGAGGGCTCGACCGCATCGGCGTCGCCGGGCGCATCTACTTCACCTGCCTTCATTGACGAGGTATCTGCGGCGGTTTCAGCTGCCTTGTCCTCGCAGTTTGCGGCTCTCCATGAAAAAATAGATGGGCTGCAAACTTCCGTTGGTGCTATGGGGCCCCGGCTTCAGGAAGTGGAAGACCGCCTGGGCCGTGCTGAGGACACCATCGAGACGTTGGCCCAGGAGGTAGCCGACTTGAAATCGCAGGCTTGCCTTCAAGCTGCCAAAATTGACGACCTTGAAAACAGGTCTCGCCGGAATAACCTGCGGTTTCTGGGAGTCCCCGAAGCGGTGGCAGATAAGGAGCTCACAGAATATTTGGAAGGCCTGATGGGTCGATTGCTGGAGGGCACAGAGTTGGGCGGCAAGGTGCACATTGAGAGAGCGCATCAGGTTGGCAGCAAGCTTGCTCGAGATGGTCGGCCAAGGGTGGTTCTTGCTAAATTGTTGCACTTTCCCCAGAAGGAAGCGGTATTAAGAGCTGCTCGGAAGATGGGGGATGTGATACATGATAATGTAAAAATACGAATTGCGCAGGACTTTTCTACGATTCTTAGCCAGAAGTGTAGAGCCTATGCCTCCATTTGTCATAAGTTGCTCAGCGCAAAAATCCATTTTTCTGTGCAGTACCCGGCAAAACTACATGTGTTTTATGATGGCTCCCACCGCATGTTTGAATCGGCAGGACCCTATGTGGATCAGATCATCGCCCGAGAGCCTTCTCCTTCGGTGTCGCCGCCAAGATGACAGACTGGACTTCCTTCATGTTAGCTGCTTGTCTCGGACTCTGCAGTGGCCTGCAGTATAGTGGAGGTGGCGGTTTAATCCTCCTGGTTGGAGGAGTTTGTATCTTGGGGTAGGGAAGGGAGAGAGGAGACCTGGAGGGCCTCTCTGGGGGGGTGGCCATGCCGCTTGGCACTAAGACAGGAGCTACTAGGCCGCATATTGGATGAATCATGGTCCACGGGGGGTAGCTCCTGTCTGGGTCATCGCTGGGCTTGGCAGAGCCGCTCGGTGGTATGGCTGTCTTGGAGAGCAGGGAGATCTATAACTTCCCACCGCTCTAAAAGGAGCCGTAGGGTGTGCCTTTTTCTCTTTAGCAGTTTGGCTTGTTGCTTGTGGATAAGGGGTTGGCTGTGTGGAGAGATTAGGGGGGGGGAAATGTTGATGTTATCATTGTTGTGGGCTAGAGGGGGGGACTAGGGCTGGAGAGTCTGCATACTATGGTATGGGGGTTATGGGGCGTGTTAGAGGGACCTGGTCTGGGTTCTCCTAGGCAGTGGTAGGGGAGACACCCGAGGTTAGCGCTGGTAGGGGGGGGTAGGGGGTAGAGGGGAGAAGGGGGGGAGCTGGGGGGGTACGTAGGAGGGAGGGGGAGGACGGGGGGTTAGTAGTATACTTGGGTGGGGGGGCGGAGGAGACCTATGGTCTGGTACAGGCTATTAATGGGAGGATGGGGGTTGGGTGGGGGGATAGTCGCACTTCGAATGCCTGTGATAGGACTTTAGGGAGCTTTAGCAGGATAAATGAGGGAAGGCCCCAGGCTGGGAGGGCTTTCCCCACACGACAGAATTTAGGGCTGTTGCTTTGGCGTGTTGGCCCTTTAACACCCTGAAGATCATTTCTTGGAACGTTTGTGGGTTGGGCAGCCCGGTGAAGAGATATAAAATTTTAAAGGCTCTCGCCCGACAGCACTGTGACATAGCGCTTTTGCAAGAAACCCACCAGACAGCCGAAGAACACGGTAAACTGTGCAGGGATTGGGTTGGTCAGGTTTGGGGGGCCCCTGCAGTAGGTAAAAAAGGGGGGGGGTGGCCATCCTAGTTCATAAGCAAGTGCATTTTGCCTTGGATAGGGCAGTTGCTGATCCCAATGGGCGGTTTGTTTTTGTACAGGGCATGCTGGAGGCTCAAGGGGTTATCTTGGGCAATTTATATAGCCCTAATGTGTTAGACCAGGATTTATATCATCGTATGGCTGCTAGGGTGGAACAAATGGCCGACTTCCCATTGATACTGGGGGGAGACTTTAATGGTGTGTTTGAGGTGGCCCTTGATATTTCTGGTGGGACGGCGTCGCGGGACAGCAGCTGTTTTGCAGAAATTTTGGAATAGATTGGGATTGGTGGATCCATGGAGATTACTTCACCCGTCCGAACGGGATTTCACCCACCAGTCTAGGGCGCATGGTACTAGTGCAAGGATAGATTATCTTCTGATATCGGCACGCCTTTTTGCCTTAACGGACGATGCACAAATTGGTCCTTCAGAGATCTCAGACCACACTCTGATTTGGGTAGAGCTACATGGGGGGGGGGAGGGGTTCTTATGTCCACCATAGTTGGCGGTTTCCCATGGATTTATATACAGACACTCAGTTTATTCAGTTTCTCCGTCAACGTTGGCAGGATTTTGAGCTCAATCACATCAGCCATCAGGATGATCCGGAATTGATGTGGGAGACTGCGAAGGTGGTGATGCGGGGGGATATTATTGGATATGTGGCGAGGAGGCAGCGGCTGATGGCGCAGCGAATTATTCACTTAGAACAAAGGATAGTGCAGGAGAGGCGAGCCTATGGACTCCGTCCTTCAGTGGCGAACAAGAGGAGATTGTGGGAAACCCAATCTATACTGAATGAACTCTTGCATTAAAGAGCCAAAAAATCCATGAGGTATTACCGTTACAAGTTATATTGCTTTGGAGATAAACCTGGCAAACTGTTGGGTCGTTGCTTGAGGGGGGCTCGAGGTGGGAATTTGGTTGCGGCCCTTCGCGACGCACGGGGGGGTCTTCAGAAGGATAGGGCTGCCATTGCAGCTCTGTTCCAGGATTTCTATCGAACGCTATACGTGAAAGAAGAAGTGTCCCCGGGAGTAATGGAGCAATATTTTCAAGATCTTGATTTGCCTAAATTAAGCAGTGCGCAGAGTCAGTGCCTCAGGCGGCCGATTACCCTTCAGGAGGTGCAACAAGTTATCGCGAAGGCGTGTGGTTATAAGTCACCGGGTCCTGACGGGTTTGGGGTAGAATTTTACAAACTCTTGTCGGATAGGATTAGTCCCCTATTAGTAGCTATGTTTTCTCAGAGGAGGGAGTCGGACGTTGTCCGTTGGGGGGGGGGGGGTAATCAGGCGCATATTGTGCTTATCCCTAAACCTGGGAAGGATGTGACACAAGCGGCGTCATATCGGCCTATTTCTTTGTTGAATTTCGACTCAAAATTGATGGCCAAAATACTGGCGGAGCGGCTGGCGGATGTCCTGGGAGACTTGGTGCACGAATCCCAAGTAGGATTTGTTAAGGGCAGATATGCGGTGCGCAATCTGCGGAAAATTTTGGCTTCGTTGGAGAGGGTGCATGGCGGGAATTACCATCGCTCCTTATTAGTTTTGATGCTGAAAAGGCATTTGACCTGGTTAATTGGGATTACTTGCATTATCTGTTGCCTTTATATGGACTGGGACCATCTTTTTGCAAAATGGTAAAGCTCCTCTATACGGCTCCAATGGCTAAGATTTGCTGCAATGGCGTACTATCGGATTCCTTCCCACTAGAAAGGGGGACGAGACAGGGTTGCCCTTTATCACCACTTTTGTTCGTATTATCTTTAGACCCCCTGATTCGTCGGATAGAGATGGATAAAAACATACGGGGGGTGACGATCTTCTAGTGCACGTGGTTGACCCACGCGAATCGCTACCTCGACTGTTGGCGGAGATTTCGAATTTTGGCAGTTTTGCCGGGCTTCGTATTAATGCTGATAAGTCGGAGGCGTTAGATGTTTCTGGTCACCTACGGGGGGACAGTGGGGGGCAGCGTTTCCTTTGAAATGGGCCTTGAATCAATTTGTGTATTTGGGTATCATATTGACGCGGCTGCCTCAAGACCTTTATGCGAGTAATCTCAAGAGAATTTTGTCCCGAGTGCGTTTGCAGTTGGGAGCTTGGAGTCACCTCCCGCTGTCTTTATTGGGAAGGGTAGCGGCAGTGCAAATGGTGATATTACCAAGGATACTATATTGGTTACAGACCCTCCCGGTATGGTTGTGGCGTAAGATCTCCGTTCCATAGAGAGAATTCAAGAGGTTCTTGTGGAAAGGGGCCAGAGCTCGGATTCCGCTTAACCGTTTAATAGGTCGGTGGAAGGCGGGGGGTGTTGGACTCCCAGATCTTTGGTTGTATGCGTTGGGTTGCCAGGCTAGGCATTTGGGGGATTGGTTAGGGGGTACAGATACCTATACACCCAGAGCCTTAGAGGAAGCATTTGTGGCCCCTCTTACGGTGCTAGCCGTTTTGCATACGGAGAGCAATTTACTGCCGGCAGGTATCAAGCAGAGCGTACTGCTCATGTCAATGCGACGTACCTGGAGACAATTGAATATGTATTGGAAACGTAACTGGACTGTGTCGAGTTGGTTACCCCTACAGGGCAATCCAGGTTTCGCGCCGGGTTCGGATTCTGGAGTCTTCCGACTTTGGAAGGAAAAGGGCCTGCAGAACTTAGGGCATGTTGTAGACCTCGCGGGGAAGTGTAAATCATTTCTTGCGCTATCGGTGGAATATGAACTACGGCTGAGCCACTTTTTTGCTTATCTGCAATTGACCCATTATGTGGCTAGTTTGCCGGCGGGGGAACTCGCGGGTGACAGGTCAGCTCAGATCTTGGAATATTTTGAGTTAGGGGGGGTCCCCCGACTATAGCTAGGTTGAAGGCCCGTTTAGAGTGTTATGGAGCCAAACCGGAGTATGGGGACGTGGAAAGGGCGTGAGCACTTGAGCTACAACGAGAGGTGCCGCCCGGGTCTGTCTTGGGGGCACTTAGACGTATTTCGGATTTAATCAAAGGGGCGCGTTGGAGGGAAATCCAATTTAAGTGTATAACACGAGCGTATTTCTCGCCTAGGAGAGCCTTGTGTAGCCGCATTACAGCTGATGGGAGTTGTCCTCGATGTGCAGAGCCTTTGGCTAACCTTTTACATATGTGGTGGGAATGTCCATACATCAGACCGTACTGGAAGCGGATCAGCAACTGGCTGGCAGAGGTCTTGGGCCAGCAGATTCTCTGGTCAGGTGCGTTTGTAGTCCTCGACCAATTGAGCCCAGTTTCCCCTAAGGGGAGGTGGGCTAGGTGCTGGGTGCGTAAGGCATGTCTGGTGGGAAAGGGCCCAGTGCTTCGTCGATGGAGAGAGCCAATACCGCCCTCCTTTTGGGAGTGGCGCAATTCCCTACATCAGCAGTTATTAGTAGAACAACGGAGGGCACGGGGCAACCCACAGAAATGGTTATTTTTTATGCGGCAGTGGGAACCCTACATTCAAAGGCTGGGCCCGCGTTGTCGTAATGAAATATTGCATGTGGGGTTTTAGTGCGGTGTGGGGACTGTAACATGGTGGGAGGGGAGGTGGCGGAGAGGGCTAGTGGAGGTAAAGCTGCTAAAGTACGTGAGGGGCGTAAAGTGCGACTGGGGGGGTTGGGAGGGGGGATAGGGTATGGATATAATATAAAATGTTATGGCTGCTGTTGTCTTGCCTTTTGCTATTTATGTATGCCTGTACCGGTCATTTGCCACCAGCCGAGGATCAGAGTACACCTGGGCCGGCGGCTTCTTGTGCTGTGTTGTGTGTTCTTTCTGGCATGTTTGCTTGAGTTCTAAATAAAGTTTATTAAAAAAAAAAGAATCAGACCAAGGACAGATCCCTGGGGCACACCACTGGTAACATCCTTCTCCTCAAAGTGAGCTCCATTTACTTGTACTCTTTGTCGCCTCCCACCCAACCAATTTCTAACCCAAGCAGTAACTTTAGGGTCCATCTCTAGGGTGCTCAGTTTGTTTATAAGTCGCCTGTGAGGAACAGTGTCAAAGGCTTTACTGAAATCTAAATACACCACATCTAGAGCTCTCCCTCGGTCCAACTCCCTGGTCACCCAGTCAAAGAAATCAATCAGATTTGTCTGACAAGACCTGCCTCTGGTGAATCCATGCTTCCTCGGATCCTGTAATCCGCTGGACTCCAGAAACCTCACTATTTTCTCTTTCAGCAGCGTTTCCAATAATTTACTCACCACCGAAGTTAAACTAACCGGCCTGTAGTGTTCAACCACATCCTTACTTCCGCTTTTGTGTAAAGGCACCACATGAAACTCTCTCCAGTCCTTTGGCACCACTCCTGACTCCAACGAGGCATTGAAAAGGTCAGTCAGTGGAGCTGCTAGAACGTCCCCAAGTTCCCTCAGTATTCTAGGTTGTATCCCATCCGGTGCCATCGCTTTGTCTACTTTAAGTTGAGCTAGTTTCTCACAAACACAGTCTTCTGAAAATTGTTCAAGATGTCCCTCGCTTCTGTTCTTATTTGTGGATGGTTTCTAAGATCCTGCTCCTGGTTCTTCATCTGTGAACACAACAAAAATATTTGTTAAGCAATTCCGCTTTATCCTTATCAGCTTCTACATATTCCCCCCTGCACCCTTGAGTCTGACAATACCACTTTTGCCCTTCCTCTTCTCACTAATATATCTGAAAAATGTCTTATCCCCCCATTTTATTGCATTAGCTATTTCCTCCTCCTTTTGAATCTTTGCCTTCTTGACTACTTTGCTAGCTTCTCTAAGTTTTTCCAAATACAGATGCCTGTCTTCCTCTCTCTGTGATCTCTTGTATTTCATGAAGGCCTCCCTCTTTTTCTTCACTTTTTCAGCTACTTCCTTCAAAAACCATTGTGGTCTCCTGTTCCTTTTGCCTTTATTTACCATATTAACAAAAAGGTTGGTTGCCCTTAAAATACCCCCTTTCAGTTTTGCCCACTGTTTTTCTACATCCCCCAGCTGTTCCCATCCCACTAACGACTCCCTGAGGTATTGGCCCATCTTCGCAAAGTTAGTTTTCCTAAAGTCTAAGATCCTCACCGTTGAATAGATTCTAACAGCCCTAGTCCTAATACTGAACCAAACCATCTGGTGATCACTGGATGCAAAATGATCTCCCACTACAACATCAGAAACACTTTCACCATTGGTAAGCACCAAGTCCAGTATGGCCCCTTCACGTGTGGGGTCTGTTACCAATTGCCTGAATAGTTCTCCCTGTAGAGAATCCAGGATCTCCTTACTTCTAGATGATACTGCAGCAGGAATGTGCCAATCAACATCTGGCATATTGAAATCTCCTATCAGTAGCACTTCCCCTTTCCTAGCAATGCCGCGTATGTCTTCAATTAACTCTGTCCACCTCTTCCTCTTGTGAGGGAGGCCTGTATATCACACCAATGCAAATAGATTTCTCTTTCCCTCTTTCTAGTTTAACCCACAATGCCTCCTCTCTCCCTTTTAAGCTCTGTAATTCCAAAGCTTTAATAGTAGTTTTTACATATAGTGTCACTCCTCCTCCCCTTCTTCCTATCCTGTCCTTTCTGAATAAAGTATAGCCAGGTATAGTTACATCCCAGTCATGGTTTTCTGTGAACCATGTTTCTGTAACTGCCACTAAATCCAAGTCAGCCACTCCCACCAAAGCTTCAACTTCAGGGATCTTATTTCCCATGCTACGGGCATTAATACACACTGCTTTCCATATGTTACCCCTGTTACCCATTTCCATAAAGGTATTTAATGTATCACCTACCTGGGGCTTTCACTTACCTGGGGGCTTTCTTCACCCATCCCCAACGAATCTAGTTTAAAGCCCTCTTCAGTAGATTAGCCAGTCTACTACCGAAGATGCGTTGACCTTTCTTGGACAGATGGATGCCATCTCTGCTCTGCAACCCTTGGAACAGCATCCCATGGTCTAGGAAACCAAAACGCTCTCGATGACACCATCCACGCAGCCATGCATTCATCTCCAGGATGCGAGCCTCTCTGCCTTGGCCTTTACCCTCAACAGGGAGGATTGAAGAGAACACCACCTGTGCACCCAACTGCTTCACCCTCTGTCCCAGAGCCATGAAGTCACTTTTGATACGTTCCGAGGTATACCTGGCAGTATCATTTGTTCCAACATGGATTAGCAACATTGGGTAATAGTCAGTGGGCTTGATGAGTCTCGGCAAACTCTCTGTAACATCTTGGATTTTGGCACCAGGCAGACAGCATACCTCTCTGGACATCAAGTCTGGTCGGCAGATGGACGCCTCAGTACCCCTCAGAAGAGAGTCTCCAACCACCACTACCCTTCGTTTCCTTCTGGTCACTGATTCTGCAACTTTGGGGTACTTGAACTCTGGTTCTTCCCTTTCCAGGGATGCTTTCACCTCCTCCACTTCCAGGGCTGCATAATGGTTCTTCAATTCAAGGGCTGGAGAAGTTGGATTGGTGATTTTGCAGGCCCTGGTGACTTGTGTCCAACCATTGACATTCTGTTGGCACCCATCTTCTCCTGTGCTGGAGAGCTTGGTTGCTGCAAGAAGCATCTCATCAATGTACTTCTCACTGTCTTGAATGCTCCTCAGCCTCGCCACCTCCTCTCTGAGTTCCTCCACTTGTTTCCTCAGAGCTTCAGCATGCAGGCACCCTGCACATGGAACCGGTCCTTCAACTGGCATTAGGACCTCTGTCTGGACCGAGGCAGAAGCTGTAACGGGGGCAACAGCTTTAGCAATACGATTTTTCCCAGCCATTGTTCTGTTCGTGGAGCTTAGGTATCTGTTAAAGCAAAAGAGAGAGATCTACCAAGTACCAGCCGGTTTCGCAGCTGTCCTTTCAGAGAAAAAGCAGTTAAATCTCTTTAATTATATTCAAAATGTGCTGGTCCAATTCTCTGTGATTTGTTATAGGGGGAGGTGCCCTATAAAGCAAGACTGCTCACTAGGGGTGGGTGGGAGTCGGGGTGGGTAGGGAGGGAACTAACACCTGATTAGGTGTTAGCAGTTTCTAAACCTGAGGAGGTTACTGGAGTTCAGCAACCTACTGTGCTCAAGGAAAGTTCCCCTAAAGCACCAAAAAGAAAGTAACCTTGCTTTAAAAATATACAAAAAACCCTTTTAAGAGCTCCCAGTCAGAGAGCTAGCAATGTAATATAATAAAACAAACAAACCCTCAAATCCTTACTGTTTGTTGATCTGTGGAGCCCTGGTTAGGAAAGCCTCAACAGGGCAGATATCTCATAGAGGTATCTTTCCAACCCCTTTACCATTTTGGTGGCTCTTCTCTGTACCTTTTCTAATTCCATTATATCCTATTTAAGATATGGTGGCCAGAACTGCACACAATATTCAAGGTGCAGTTGCACCATAGAACGATACAGAGGCATTGTAACATCCTTGGTTTTATTCTGCATTCTGGTACTTATGATTCCTACCATTCTATTTGCTTTCTTGGTCACCGCTGCACACCGGGCGGAGGGTTTCAACCTATTAGCCAAGATTGTGGATGCCTTCCAAGAAGCATCGCTCAGACAATTGGTGATAGAACTGACCAGGAAATGTTTGGTGCTGGATTTAGTACTGACCAATGGAGATAAGAACATGAGATATGCCATACTGGGTCAGACCAAGGTCCATCAAGCCCAGTATCCTGTTTCCAACAGTGGCCAATCTAGGTCATACGTACCTAGCAGTTTCCCCAAAAGACACAGGTTCCGCAATGCTTGTACTGGGTCAAGCATTGATATCCTGGGTCCCTTCTTAATAATGATTTATGGACATTTCCTCCAGGAACTTGTCCAAACCTTTTTTAAACCCAGCTACACTAACAGCCTTTACTACATCCTCCGGTAACAAATTCCAGAGTTTGATTACACGTTGAATGAAAAAGTATTTTCTTTTATTAGTCTTAAATAGTTTACCCTGTAGCTTCATTGCATGTCCCCTAGTCTTTCTATATTCTGATAACGTAAACAATCGATCTACGTTTACCCGTTCCACTCCGCTCATTAATTTATAGACTTCTATCATATCTCCCCTCAGCCGTCTCTTTTCCAGGTTAAAGAGCCCTAACCTTTTTAGCCTTTCTTCATAGGAGTATCCTTCCATCCCCTTTACCATTTTGGTGGCTCTTCTCTGAACCTTTTCTAATAACTCTATATCGTTTTTAAGATACGGCGACCAGAACTGCACACAATATTCAAGGTGCGGTCTCACCATGGAACGGATATAGAGGCATTATAATATCTTTTGTTTTATTTTCCATTCCTTTCCTTATGATACCTAGCATTCTATTTGCTCTCTTGGCTGCCGCTGCACACTGGGCCGAGGGTTTTAATATGTTATCCACAATGACGCCTAAATCTTTTTCCTGGGTGGTGGTTCCTAATGTGGAACCTTGCATTGTGTAACCATAGTTTGGGTTGTTCGTCCCTAGGTGCATAACTTTGCACTTGTCCACATTAAATTTCATCTGCCATTTTAAATAGCGTGTTGAATGTCCGGGCGGATGCCCATTTGAGCAGCAGTGATCATCACACAGTGTGGTTTGAGATAAAAACCAATGCAGAGTCCAATCACAACAAACTCAAAGTCCTAGACTTCAAAAACATTGACTTTCGTAAAATGCCAAAAGTGCCTAAAAGAGGAGTTCGTAGGGTGGGAAGAGATAAAAGAAGTGGAATTGCAGCAGACTAAACAGAAGCAATAAAAGGGGCAACGACTATATATGTAAGGAAAATACACAAAAACAAGAGGACAAGGAAACCTATACGATTCTCCAAAAAGTGACTGCACAAATAAAGGCAAAAACCACAACTTTCATAAAATTCAGATGATCGCAAACAGAGGAACACAGGATAAAGCTAAAAGAGACAGAGAGAAATAAAGATAGCAAAAGCAAAGACAGAAGAAATGAAGGCTAAAGATGTGAAGTGTGGAGATAAAACATTTTTCTGAAATATTTGGGAGAAGAGGAAGATCAGAAGTGGAATTGCAAGAATCAAAAGTGCCAAGGATGGATTCGTGGAAAGAGATATTGAAAAAGTGAAAATGTAAAACAAATACTTCCGTTCTATATTTATTTTTTTATTCAGACAGATTTGTATGCCACCTGTCAGACGGCTGCCTAGGGTGAGAACTTACACAATCTTGACGATGCATATATTCATATGATTCTTGCAAGGTATGGTGGGTATTGTAGTTCATTCACTCCCAAACACAGCTGATAACAATAATTTGAGTTGTGAAACCAAGTGGTAAGATCAATAAAATACTTCTTTTATTGATGGGGTTTAATTCACCCAGCACATGTATGCTTGATAGCACTATAAATGAGGTTACTTGCTTGCAGTGTTTAAAATGGATAACAAAAATCACAAAATAAACCAGAAAACAACCTTCAGCTTGTCAGGCAATTAGCTAATGTTTTCTTAGCAAATAATTACCAAATACAAAGGCACAAAGTAAAGAATAAACTTTGCTGGTTAGGTTAACTTCTGCTTATTTTTCCACGCCGATCTCAGCAGTGATTCTCCCTTGCTCACACACACAATCAGGTGCAGCCCTAATTACTATCAATGGACCAGCTGAAAGCCTTTAGCTGGCTGGCTGCTACTGTGTGAACCCAAATCCTGCTTTAAGAGCTGTTTGCAGTGGAAATAAAGAACAAAGTTAGGTTTCTTTGTGATGGCTGATGTGTTTGCTCACGGAAAACTAGCAATAGCATTTAGATAGAGAACAGTCCATATAAATAGTTTCATCTGCTGTATCTCCCCCTTCATCAACAATCATAGGGTCAATATCATACATTGGCACAGATGAGTCTTTCATTAAGGCACTATCATGAGAATGCTTATTCCCTTGCTGCCATTCTCTATTATAGATAGGGTCTGGATCAGTGTTCATACCTGAGCCTCTCCTGCCATCATAATTCCTCTCTGTAAAGCCTGGCCAATATGTAATCCAATTCTGATGTCCAGCCTTCCAATCCTGATCCCTGGACACTGGATCTCCTCTCACATACCTTCTGGCCTTGGTCTGAAAGTCCCTTCCACATGCAGTCTTCTCTCTTCCAGGTAGCCACTGGTGATTCCTATCTCTGCCAATCCATTCCTCTGGCTGAATCCAGTCCAATGGACTCTGCTGGCATTTGGAATACCTCCCAGTATGGGTACTGCCTTGGAATCTCCCAGACCTTCCAATGGCCTTTCTTCTCTTCCTTCCAGAGAGTTTCCTTCTCTCTCTATCTGCTTGGCTTGGCTTCTGTTTCTCCAGGTGATACTGGTGCTTGTAGCCGTTGCTGAAGCTCTCCCCTCTGTATCTCTTCCTGAAGCTGTTCTTGAAACTCTCCTTGAAGCTTTTGCTGAAACTGTTATCTGAAGAATAATCTCTATTCTTATTCTTTCCTAATGTGTGCTGCTCCCTAACACAGCGCAGCTGTCTTGAATCAGGCCCTGCCCTTTGAGATGAGTGCTTAGGGATTACCTCATAGCTCTCTTGATTGCACACACATTTTCTCACTTCAGCCCCTCTCATGGCTGCTGGAAACCTGGTGCATTCTGGGACTGGTAGTCTTTTATGTGAAAACTCTGTTTTCCCACTTCTACCAGAACTGACAGGTTGCTTGTTCAGAGTCACATCATCTTTTCTATAGCTCCTACCTGAGCTATGATAAGCTTCCTTATCACACACCTTATCCTTCAATCAAGGTGGTCACATCACAACACAACTGGAAGGTTACATTTAACATTAGGGTATGTGGAAACATTTAGACAGTACAGTTACTTAACAGCATTTAGACAGTACAAATGAAGGTAACATTTAACATGAGAGTTTTTAATAACGCGGTATGATAAACTTGTGTGTGTGGATAGGATGGGTGCGTGCTTAGGTGGCGGCGGAAGTAGTATATCAGTTTGGGTATGGGATGTTGCCTGGATGCTCATACGTTTCTATAAATAAAAACGTTTTGAGGTCTTTGCGGAAGTCTATGAGGTCATCTAGAGCCCTCAGGTTCGTTGGGAGAGAGTTCCATAGTGTGGATGCCTGTAGTGATGGTGCTCTTTTTGAAGTTGCTTGTTTGGTTTTGTGATAGCCTGCAGGTGTGCCGATCATGTTGTCGTTATTGGTTCTTCTTGGTCTGTTGCTGATATCCCTTGTTATAACGTTTTGGAGTACGTCTGCTGAGAGATGGTGAATGACTTTGAAGATGATCATGATTGTTTTGCATTTAGCTCTTGCCAGCATTGGTAGCCAGTGCAGTTGTTGTAGGACGGGGGTGATGTGCTTGGTCCTTGGTGTATCTGTAATGATGCGTGCTGTGATGTTTTGTACCATCTGTAATGGGTGGAGTGTCTGCTGAGGAAGGCCTTGATTTAGTGAGTTTCCATAATCAAGCAGTGGTGTGATGAGTGCCTGGCACACCGTGTGGAAGTGGTCCTGATGGAGCATTGGTTTGATTTGTCTAATTGTTTTCAATCGTTGATAGGCCTTGTTTGCGGTTTTGGTGATGTGGGATTTCAGGTTCAGAGCTCTGTCTAGTGCCCAGATACTTAACTTCTTCTTTGACTACTATGTGTTTGTCTAGGATGCTAATAGTTTGCGGAGGTATGAAAGTGGGGTTCTTGGTGACGAATATTGCCTCAGTTTTATCGTAGTTGACCGTTAAGTTGTTGGCTATGAGCTAGTCATTCATGTCTTCGAGGCATTTGGTTATTGTTGTGGCGTTTAGTGCTAGTAGGTTGATTGGAGCGTACACCATGATGTCGTCAGCATAAATGTGAAGTTTGTGGTGCATGATGATATTGCATATGGGCTGTATGTAGATGTTAAATAGCATTGATGATAGGGCTGAGCCCTGAGGTAATTCCTTGCGTGATGGGGAATTGTAGTGATTTCATTTGGTCGCATTTGACTTGTTGCGTTCGTCCTTTCAAGTATGATGTAAACCACTTCAGGGTGCTCTTGCATAGTCCTATCTGTTGTAAGCGTTGCAATAGCTTGATGTGGGACACAGTGTCGAAGGCCGCCGAGATGTCCATGAACAATAGCAGGAAGCCGTTTTTTATGTTGTCCATTCCTCTTAGGAGATTGTCAAAGAGGGAGGTTAGTAGTGTTTCCACGCCGTGCTGGGGCTTAAATCCATGCTGATGTATTGTCCAGTGGGGCTTTATATCAATATGGTCCTGTAGTTGACTTTGCACTGCCTTTTCCACGATTTTAGCAAGGAATGGCAGGCTGGAGATGGGATGGTATGATTTTGGTTCGGAGGGGCTCAGATTGCTACTTTTAAGCATTGGTCATATCATTGCGTGCTTTAGGGGTTGCGGCATGTATCCTTGTTGGAGTGAGTCTTTGACGATTTTTTGAATGTGATGAGTTGGTTTTTTGTAGCTTTGAGCCACGTCACTGGGCATGGGGTCTGATGGTGAAGTTGTTGTGTTTAGTTCAGATATTATGTCTTCTACTTGCTGATTTGTTGGTATGGTGAAGCTCTCCCATTTTTTATGTTGCTTTTTTATCGTATGATTGTTTGTTTGTGGTGTAGTAGGGCATATTTGGTTGGTGTTTTTTGACTTCATGTAGTCTGCATATTTTTGTGGGTCAAGATGGTGGGTGCTTTGTTGCGTGTCGTCTTTGGTGAGCTTTTGGACAATGCTGAAGAGTTCTCTTGGTCTATTAGTAGATTTCATTATTAGGTTTGTATGGTGTTGCTGTTTGCGCTCATTTATTAGATTGTTATATTCCGTTGTTTGTCTCTGTATCCTGGAGAAGGACCATATATGATTGACAAATATACAAATTGGAATGCAGTAGATACCACACCATTCACAGAAGAGGATGTGTTTGAACAGCTTGAAAAACAAAGTGGACAAGGACATGGGACCAGATGGGAAACATCCCAGGATACTGAAAGAGCTTAGAGAGCAGGGCCTTCAAAGAATGTTTTTAATAGATGCTTGGAGACGGGTAGAGGTTCCGCAGGACTGGAGAAGGGCAGATGTGGTAAGCCTTGCCTTGCTGGTGGAAAAGTAATGGAGATGCTCTTGAAAGAGATAATAGTGGACTTTCTAGAAACCAATAGGTTACATGATCCAAGGCAACATGGTTTTACCAATGGACAATCATGCAAAAGAAATGTGACTGAGTTCTTCGACTGGGTGACCAGAGAAACAGATCAAGGGCATTCAATGGATGTGATCTACCTGGATTTCAGCAAAGCTTTTGATACTGTTCCTCATAGGAGGTTTATCAATAAACTGAGCAGCCTGGGGTTGCGTCCCAAGATGATAAACTGAATCAGAAATTGGTTGACTGACAGATGACAGGTGGTAGTGGTAAATGGAACTCACATGGAAGAAAGGAAGGTGAGTAGTGGTGTTCTCCAGGGATTGGGATTGTTCAATTTATTTGTGAATGATATTGCTGAAGGATTGAAGGGAAAGTCTGCCTTTTTGCAGATGACACAAAAATTTGCAACAGAGTAGACCACTGAGGGAGTGGACAAGATGAGGAAAGATCTCAAAAGCTAGAAGAATGGTTTAATGCTTGGCTTTTATGATTTAATGTGAAGAAGTGCAGAATCAAGCACTTGGGATGCAGAAATCCAAGGAAATTGTATGTGATAGGGGGTGAGACGGTGTGCATGGACCAGAAGGATGACCTCGGAGTGATTGTTTCTGGGGATCTCAAGATGACGAAACACGGTGCTGGCCAAAGCCAGAAGGATGCTGGGTTGCATACTGAGAGGGATAACCTGTAGAAAGGAGAAAGTATAAAAGACACAAAACAGTTCAGAGAAAGGTGATCAAAATTATTTGGAGCCTGCACCAGAAGATGTATGGGAAGAGACTTCAAGACCTTCACAATCGCTCTAATCCTACATGCCAGTAAGATTCTACTCAAGATCATTCAGCGGAGACTACAATCATACCTGAAGTGCAAGCAGGATTCAGGAAAGGGAGAGGAACGAGAAACATTATCGTGAATGTGAGATGGATTCTTGAAAAGACTAAAGAATATCAAAAGGATATCTATATGTGTTTTATTGACTACAGCAAGGCTTTTGACTGGGTAAACCATGAGAAACTCTGGGCCACATTAACATGAGTATACCAGAACACCTGATCGTTCTCTTGCACAACCTTTACACTGATCAAGAAGCAACAGTTTGAACGGAACTAGGAGAATCAAAATGGTTTAAAATCAGCAAAGGTGTGTGATAAAGCTGCATACTTTCCCCCTACCTCTTTAATTTACATGCAGAACAAATCATCAGAGAAGCAGGACTGTATGAAGACAACCGAGGTGTGAAGATTGGTGGAAGACTCATCAGCAACTTTTGCTATGCTGATGATACCACATTACAGGCTGAAAGTGAAGACGATTTGAAACATTTGCTTCTCATGATCAAGGAATATAGTCTTAAAATGGGTCTGCACCTTAATGTTAAGAAGGCAAAGATCCTGACAACTGGAAAAATGATAAGTTCATCGTTGATGGAGAAGAAATTGAAATAGTTGACAACTTTAACCTACTTGGATCAGCTATCAATAAAGAAGCAACAAACAAGTCAAGAAATCCGATGACACATTGCTCTTGGTAGAATGGCTATGAAGGACCTACACAAGATTCTCAAGAGCAGAGATGTCTCTCTCCGTGCAAAGATTCGAATTGTTCAAGCCATGGCATTTTCAATAACATCATATGGTTGTGAAAGCTGGACAGTGAAAAAGATAGACAGGAAGAAAACTGATGCCTCTGAATTATGGAGCTGGCGACGAATACTGTGTATACCACTGACTGCCTGAAGAACAAACCAGTCAGTTCTAGAGGAGATCAAACCTAAGCTTTCTTTAGAAGCTCAGATGACAAGACTTCGACTTTCATACTTTGGACACATCATGCGAAGAGAGAGATCATTAGAGAAAGACATCATGCTTGGCAAGGAAGAAGGTCAACGCAAAAGAGGAAGGCTAGCAATGAGATGGTTTGATACAATAACAGCAGCTATGGGTGCCAGTCTGTCAACAATAAAGCCCGAACACAATTTAGGACAACTATTCAGAGGGTCGCCATGAGTGGACACTGACTTGACGGCATTTAACAACAAGACTAGGTGCATTACTTTGCACGTCCACATTAAATTTCATCTGCCATTTGGACATCCAGTCTTCCAATTTATCAAGGTCCTCTTGCAATTTTTCACAATCCCCATATGTTTTAACAACTTTGAATACTTTTGTGTCATCTGCAAATCTGATCACCTTACTTGTTATTCCCATTTCCAGGACATTTATGAATATGTTAAAAAGCCCAGCACAGATCCCTGGGGTACTTCACTATTTACCTTTCTCTCTTGACAAAATTGGTCATTTATCCCTTCTCTCTGCTTAAGAACATAAGATATGACATACTGTGTCAGACCAATGTCCATCAAGCCCAGTATCCTGTTTCCAACAGTGGCCAATCTAGGTCATAAGTACCTAGCAGTCTCCCCAAAAGAAACAGGTTCTTCAATTCTTGTATTGGGTCAAGCAGTGATATCCTGGGTCCCTTTTAATAATGGTTTATGGACTTTTCCTTCAGGAACTTGTCAAAACCTTTTTTAAACCCAGCTACACTAACAGCTTTTACTACATCCTCCGGCAACAAATTCCAGAGTTTGATTACACATTGAGTGAAAAAATATTTTCTCTTATTACTCTTAAAAAGGTTACCCTGTAGCTTCATTGCATGTCCCCTAGTCTTTTTATATTCTGATGACGAGAACAATCGATCTACGTTTACACATTCCACTCCATTCATTAATTTATAGACCTCTATCATATCTCCCCTCAGCCGTCTCTTTTCCAGCTTGAAGAGCCTCTCTTCATAGGGGTATCCTTCCATCCCCTTTTTGGTGGCTTTTCTCTGTACTATTTCTAATAACGCTACATCCTTTTTAAGATACGGAACTGCACACAATATTCAAGGTGTGGTCGCACCATGGAACGATACAGAGGCATTATAATATCCTTTGTTTTATTTTCTATTCATTTCCTTATGATACGTAGCATTCTATTTGCTCTCTTTGCCGCCTCTGCAGACTGGGCGGAGGGTTTTAACATGTTATCCAAGATGACACCTAAATCTTTTTCCTGGGTGGTGGTTCCCAATGTGGAACCTTGCATTGTGTAACCATAGTTTGAGTTGTTCTTTCCTAGGTGCATAACTTTGCACCTGTCCACATTAAATTTCATCTGCCATTTGGATGCCCGGTCTTACATTTTATCAAGATCCTCTTGTAATTTTCCACAATCCTCTTGGGTTTTAACAACTTTAAATAGTTTTGTGTCATCTGCAAATTTAATAACCTCACTCGTTATTCCCTTTTCCAGGTCATTTATGAATATGTCAAAAAGCAGCGGACCCAGCACAGATCCCTGTGGTACTCCACTATTCACCTTTAACAAATTGGGAAAATTGGCCATTTAGCCCTACCCTCTATTTTCTATCTTTCAACCAGTTCCTGATCCACAATAGTACACTGCCTCCTATCCCATGACTTTTTAGTTTTGCCAAAAGTCTCTAATGAGGGACTTTGTCAAAGGCTTTCTGAAAGTCCAGATACTCTATATCAACTGACTCACCTATGTCTACTTGTTTATTCACACCTTCAAAACAACATAACAGATTAATAAGACAAGATCTTCTTTGTCTAAAGCCATGTTGGCTGTTTCCCATTAAGCCATGACTATCTATATGATGAGAAATTTTATTCTTTATGATGGTTTCTACCATTTTTCCAGTACTGACATCAGACTCACCAGTCTGTAGTTTCCTGGATCACCCCTGGAACCCTTTTAAAAAACTGGGTTTACATTGGCGATCCTCCAATCTTCAGGTATTACAGATGATTTTAATGATAGTTCACAGATTACTAATAGCAGGTCTGCAATCTCATATTTCAGTTCTTTCAACACCGCTGGATATATACTATCTGGTCCAGATGATTTGCTACTCTTCAATTTATCAAATAGTTGTAATACATCTTCCCGGTGTATTGATATTTCTTTCAATTCTTCCGCAGTATCACCTTTAAATACCACTTCAGTCATGGGTAACATCCCTACATCTTCCTCAGTAAAGACCAAAGTAAAGAATTCATTCAGTCTCTCTGCTATAGCCTTGTCCCCTCTTACTGCCCCCTTTTATCCCTCTATCATCTAATGGTCCAACTGACTCTCTCACAGGTTTTTTTTTGCTACGAATGTACTTGAAAAAGTCTTTATTATGCGTTTTTGCTTCCACAGCAAGTTTCGTCTCAAATTCTCTCTTTGCCTGCCTTATCATTGCCTTGCATTTAACTTGCCAGTGCTTGTGCTGTTTCCAGGTTTCATCATTTGTCTCTTTTTTTTTTCCATTTCCTGAAAGATGCTTTTTTGGCATCAGCCTCCTTGACCTCACCTTTAAACCACGATGGCAGTTTTTTGGACTTCCATCCACTTTTCTTAAAGTGTGGAATACAGTTTGTCTGGGCTTCCAATATAGTATTTTTAAACAACACCCAAACTTGATGTAAGTCTTTGACCTTTGCAACTGCTCCTTTTATTTTTTTCTTAACTATTTTCCTCATTTTATCATAGCCTCCCTTTTGAAAGTTAAAAGGTAGTACTGTGGATTTCCTTACCAGCCCTCCTCCATTAATTAAATCAAATGCGATCATGCTCTGATCACTATTGCCAAGTGGCTTCAACACCCTTATCTCTTGCACCAGATCTGGTGTTCCACTAAGGACTAGGTCCAAAATGGCTTCCCCTCTGGTCGATTCATGAACCAGCTGCTCCAAGAAGCAGTCATATTTCCCTAGCATGTCCTGCCGTGACACTGACCCAGTTAATACCGGGATAATTGAAATCACCCATTATTATTACTGTGCTGTAACTTTTGTTAGCTTCCCTGATTTCTTTGAGCATTTCATCACCCATTTGTTCATTCTGGCCATGCGGTCGATAATACATCCCCACTGCCATTGTCTTCTCCTTCTTACATGGAATTTCAATCCATAGAGATTCTAAAGCAAATTCTGTTTCGTGAAAAACTTTAATAGCGTAGTTACTCACCTGTAACAGGTGTTCTCCAAGAGCAGCAGGAATCAGTCCTCACATATGGGTGACGTCGGTGCCGACGGAGCCCTCGCGGAGCAATTTTCCCCAGCTTTCAAAGAAAGCCTTTGGGAATTGCAGCGCGCATGCGCGGTCCTCTTCCCGCCCAAGGGTGCCATCTTGCTCAGTCAGATGACATAGCTAAAAGACAGCAAAAATTAGCAAAAACGAAAGCATAAAACTGCAACTCCAAGGGGAGGAGGGAGGGTTGTGAGGACTGATTCCTGCTGCTCCTGGAGAACACCTGTTACAGGTGAGTAACTACGCTTTCTCCAGGACCAAGCAGGAAGTCAGTCCTCACATATGGGACTCCCAAGCTTAAGGCTACCGGAGACCCTAAGCACAAAAATGAGCTCCCTCTAGCTCAGCAGCACAGAAGGAAGGAATCTTCTCTGAATACGTCTCCAACCGGTAGCCCAACATCCGGGATGGAGGGTAGGAGTTGCCTATACCTCGAAGAGGTTACGGAGGACTGCCTGTCCGAAAGCACTGTCCCTGCGGGACTCCCTCTCCAGGCAGTAATGGGCTGCAAAGGTCTGGCTTGAAGACCAAGTAGCAGCCCGGCAGATGTCTGCCAACGGAACAGAGCGGAGGTAAGCCACTGACGTAGCCTTCGCCCGAACACGATGAGCGGTGACTCTACCTTCCAGCACGAGGCCCGCAGCCTCGTAAGCACAAGCGATGCAGTCCGCAATCCAGATGGACAGAGTACGCTTGGAGACAGGGAGCCCCAACTTGTTGGGGTCATAAGACACGAAGAGCTGAACAGCCCTTCGGTGCTCCCGCGTACGGTCAAGGTAGAAGTTCAGCGCCCTTCTACAGTCCAGGGTATGCAGGACCATTTCAGGTCGGCTGGAGTGTGGCCTGGGAAAGTAGGTCGGAAGTACCACCTCCTGGTTGATGTGAAAAGGGGAAAACCACTTTAGGAAGAAACTTAGGGTGAGTCCGTAGGACTACCCGGTTCTTGTAGAACCTAGTGTAAGGAGGATCAGATACCAGGGCCTGCAGCTCACTAACGCGTCTAGCAGAAGTGAGGGCCACCAAGAACAAGGTTTTCCAGGAAAGAAAACGAAAAGGACAGGTAGCCATAGGCTCAAAAGGCGGACAGGTAAGCCGCTGTAAAACCACATTGATATCCCAGTTCGGGGCTGGCGGGCGCAAAGGTGGTTTAAGGAGTAGGAGGCCCCGGAGAAAACGAGCCACCAGAGGGTGGCTGGAAAGAGGCCTACCATCCACCGGTAGGTGGTGCGCAGAAATAGCACTGAGGTGGACCTTGACCGAGTTGGACTTAAGTCCAAGATTGGAAAGGGAAAGCAAGTACTGCAAGACCACAGATGTTGAACAGGAGAAGGGGTCATGCGACTGCTGAGTACACCAGACGGAGAACCGACGCCACTTAAGAGCGTAGGACTTCCGGGTGGAAGGCCTCCTGGAGGCCAAGACGACCTCTTCCACATCTGGAGGTAGCTGGAGAGGAGCAATGACTACCCTTTCAGCAGCCAGGCCATCAGATGAAGAGACCGAAGGTTGGGGTGCAGGAGCGTCCCCTGATCCTGCGAGAGGAGGTTGGGCTGAAACTCCAGAGGAAGAGGGGTGTCCACCGCCAGCTGCATCAGAAGCGGGAACGAAGGTTGTCTCGGCCACCGGGGAGCCACTAGGATCACCGACGCCTTGTCTCTGAGAACTTTGAAGAGCGTCCGAGACACCAGAGGCATGGGTGGAAAGGCATACAAGAGGCCTGTGGACCATGGAATCAGAAAAGCATCCGCCGCTACCGGAGAGGATGCGGCTGTCGAGAGCAGAATCTGGGAAGCTGCCGGTTCAGAGGACTGGCGAACAGATCCATGGTGGGGAGGCCCCACCGGAGAAAGATCCGCTGAACCACAAGCGGATCCAATCTCCACTCGTGCAGTTGGAGGATCCTGCTCAGTTTGTCTGCCAGGTAGATTTCTTGACCTGGGAGATAGACAGCTTTGAGGACGAGGTTGCGATGGACGGCCCAAGAGCAGAGCCTTCTGTGCTTCCTGACAGAGAAGGAAGGAGCCGGTTCCGCCTTGTTTGTTCACGTAGAACATGGCAACCTGATTGTCTGTCTGGACAAGTACCGACTGGTGAGAAATCAGGTGAGAGAAGGCTTTGAGCGCTAGGCGGATGGCCCTGAGCTCCAGGAAGTTGATCTGCTGAGCGGACTCCCAAGGAGTCCAGAGACCCTGAGTACAAGTCCCTTGGCAATGTGCTCCCCAACCCTGGAGAGAAGCATCGGTCGTCAGGACCCGAGAATGTGTAGGGGGCTGAAAAGTCACCCCCAGCACTAGGTTTGGCAGATGAAGCCACCATCGCAGAGAGGAGACCAGCTGGTCGGAGATCTGTACGGAGTCCGCTAGGCTCCCGGTGGCCTGATGCCATTGTTTGCGAAGGCACCATTGAGCAGGTCGCATGTTCAGGCAGGCATTGGGGGTTACATGGACCGTGGAAGCCATATGGCCGAGCAGTCTCAGAAATTGCCTGGCCGAGACCAGGGAATTGCTGTGAAAGCGGCTGGCGAGATCCATGAGCCTCTGGGCCCTGTCCAGAGGCAGGAAGGCCCGCGCCTGAAGAGTGTCCAACCTGGCGCCGATGAATTCTAGATCTTGAGAGGGGAGCAAAGTGGACTTTGCGAAGTTTATGACAAAACCCAAGTGCTGGAGTAGAGCCACAGTGCGATGGGTAGCCTGAGTGGCTTCTTGGGCAGACGGGGCCCTGATGAGCCAGTCGTCCAGGTATGGGAACACAAAGAGACCTTGAAGTCTCAGATAGGCCGCCACCACTGCTAGGCATTTGGTGAACACTCTGGGGGCGGAGGATAGGCCGAAAGGCAGTACTCTGTACTGGTAATGGTGTCCGCCCACAACAAACCTGAGGTATTGTCTGTGGTCGGGATGAATAAGGATATGAGTATACGCATCCTTTAGATCTAAGGAGCATAGCCAGTCTCCCTGCTGGAGGTAGGGCAGCAGGTTTCCAAGGGTAAGCATTTTGAACTTTTCCTTTGTAAGGAACTTGTTGAGGTTTCGCAAGTCTAGGATGGGTCTGAGGCCTCCTGTTCTTTTCGGAATCAGGAAGTATCTGGAATAAAACCCTTGACCCTTCAGGTGGTGGGGCACCGGTTCCACGGCTTGTTCCTGAACAAGACTTGCTAACTCCTGAAGGAGTAAGTCCCTGTGCAGAGGGAGTCTGGAAGGCTCCCCTGGAAAGTAGGAGGGAGGTACCTGGTGAAAATGAAGAAGATAGCCCTTTTGAACTATCTGAAGCACCCAGGTATCTGTGGTGATGTTGGACCACCTGTGGGCAAAGTGGACCAGCTGGCCTCCTGTGATGAGAGAAACCAGCTGAGGGGGAGAGGCTATGCTGAGAAAGTCAAAACCCCCCACCCTGCTGAGCAGGGGCCGGTGGTGCAGGCTTGGGGGCTTGCTGCCTACGGGACCCATTACCCCGTCCCTTGGCCTGCTTCCCCTGTGAGGGAGCTGGTGAGGCCTGATACTGAGGGTAGTATTTATAGGCAGCACCTTTCCTCGGGTAAAAGGGCTTTTTCCCCGAGGCCTTCTTCTTTTGAGAAGGAGCAGAGGTCTTCCTAGAGAGACGAGTCCTGGTGAGAGTCTCCGTCTCGATTTGTGCAGCCTTCTCATCCATGGGCTTGCCAAAGAGGTTATCACCTCGGCAGGGGACATCGACCAACTTGTCCTGTACCCAGGGCTCGAGGTCGGACGTCTGAAGCCAAGCCTGGCGGCGTCCACCGATGCCGGCTGCGGCTACTCGAGCCGAAGCCTCAAAACCATCATAGGCTGCTCGAGAGATAAACTTGGAGCACTCCCGAATACCAGTAGACAAGGATTGGAACCTCTGCAAAGGTTCGTCAGAGAGACCAGCAGAGAACCCGGCTATTTCCTTAGCCAGGTCTCGGAGATACATGCCCATGTAGAGCTGGTATGTCTGGACTCGACAAGCAAACATAGAGCCCTGGAAGCACTTTCTACCGAGGGCATCCAGGCTTCGGGCTTCCCTACCAGGGGGCACCGAGGAGTGCATTTTTTGACTCTTCAGTCTATGCATGGCCGATTCCACCACCATGGAATGGTGCGGTAGTTGTGCCTTTTGGAACCCGGGGCTCTTGCGGACTCGATAAATGGAATCGACCCGCTTGTTTAACACCGGCGACGACGCCGGGCTCTCCCACATGCGGAAGAGAAGCCATTCCAGCATGGGAGGAACCGGTACAATAAAGGCCTCCTTCGGGGGAGAGTCATATTGGAGGGCATCGAGTTCTTCGACTCGAGGCTCCTCCTCGGGATCCGCAGGGAAGGCCAAGGCTTTGGCCATATCCCTCACGAAGTCCGAGAACCGGGTATCCTCCGGGGGGGACCGTCTCCGAGGTTCGGACTCGGGGGAGTCCGAAGGGACACACAGAGTCCGAAAGGAACCAGGTGACTCTTCGTCCTCAGATTCCCAGGCCGACTCCTCGGAGGAGGAGTCGACCGGCTCCGGTCGGGCGGGCACTGATGCCATCCGCCCCGATGCCGAGGGAGTCGGATTCGACGACCTCGGTCCCGAACGGGAGGCCGAAGGAGACCTCGACCGAGGATCGACTCGAGCCCTCATGGACTCGAGGATCGGCTCGGTCTCCGGGGTCGACTTGGAGGTCGACGTCCCGGCGGTCAGGGCAGAAGCGCCAGCGAGGCCAGCGATCAATGCCCGCTGCTGGTCCAAGAAGGCAGACAAACTGCACTCCAAGGCCGTCAACCTGAGTCCGAGCTCAGGAGACCCAGCAGCCCCCGACTCGGGCCCCGACGTCGTCGGGCCCGACGTCGGGTCCTTTGGAGGCGAGTCCACGAGGACAGCAGTACTTACGTGAGCGGGCAAGTCCACCTCGAGTCGAGGATGTTTTGACGGCCTTTCCGACTCCAAGGACCCGGGACGGGAATCGGGGCTATGCGACCTGGCCCTCGAGGAACCAGGAGCGTCCACCGATCCCGCCCTCGCGGGTTTCTTCTTCCGATGATGCTCCCGGGTAGGAGACCCCCCTTTCAGAGGAACTGCGACGATGCTCAGGACCAGAGTCCCGAGACGTCGAAGCCTCTGACGAGGTTCGAGCCCGGCCGGAGTCAGAGAAGATACGCTCCCGCTGGTGCTGCCGACTCCTCAATGCTTTTGAGGACATTTTGCCGCATGGCCCGCAGATCATGGGGTCATGATCTGGGCCGAGGCAGCAGAGGCAGAAGTCATGAGTGTCTGTAAGAGACATAAGTTTCTTACAGAGGTCACACTTTTTGAAACCACTGGCCGCCATCGGGGGAAAAAGGGCCCCTGCGAGGTCAAACGACCGGGCAGCCAGTGAAAAAGGAAAAAAAAAAAAAAAAAAGCGCAAAATCTGTCACGAAAGACAAAAAAACGAAAAATAAAGGACGGACTCGCAACCGGCGTCACGAGTCCGGGCGGGAAAAGAACCGGCGTCGAACCGAAGAAAAACAGTGAAAAATAGAGAAAAATCAACTTTTCTGCGGGGAATCACAGGCAACGTCTGTAGGGCTCCGCGGAAAAAAGAAGACTGAGCAAGATGGCACCCTTGGGCGGGAAGAGGACCGCGCATGCGCGCTGCAATTCCCAAAGGCTTTCTTTGAAAGCTGGGGAAAATTGCTCCGCGAGGGCTCCGTCGGCGCCGACGTCACCCATATGTGAGGACTGACTTCCTGCTTGGTCCTGTAGAACCTTTGTGACTCAATGCCCTCTCTAACATAGAGCACAACCCCTCCACCAATTTGATCAGCTCTGTCATTACGATATAGTTTGTACCCAGGTATCACAGTGTCCCAACTGGTTGTCCTCCTTCCACCATGTCTCAGATACCAATCATATCTAACCTCTCATTTAGTGCCATATATTCTAACTTTCCCATCTTATTTTTTAAGACTTCTAGCATTTGTATACAAGCATTTTAGAGACTATTTTATTCATATTAATCTGGCTATTGGTAGGCAGGAGTAATTTGGAATCTTTAAGCTCTGTCTGCTCCGTACGCAAGAGCATTTGGGCTACTTTTGTCTTTATTGGAATCTCTCTGCTGATATGTTCTAACCATTCTTTTGGTAGTATCCTTAAAGGATACATTGTTCCGAACCATGCGCTCTTGGGCGACTGTCGGCTCTCCCCTATTATCTAGTTTAAAAGCTGCTCTCTCTCTTTTTTAAAGGTTAATACCAGCAACCTGGGTCCCTCCCGGTAAAGGTGAAGCCTATCCCTTCGGAAGAGCCCCTCCTTTCCCCAGAATGTTCTCCAGTTCTTTTTCCTTTTCCTGGCCCTGGTCTTTGCTTCTCTTTGTATTTTTATTTGTAAACTGCCCTGGTGTTATGAAGGCACGGTATATCAGGAAATCTAATAAACAAACATACTATCGCTGTCTTTGCAGATTTAGCATCAGCCACATTGGCAAGACGACGGGCATGGAGTGGATCTACAAATATACTACGGCAGGAAAATGTGCGCTACCATTGGCTTTACCTGCAAGGCTTAGCATTTACAAAAAATGGAATCACGAAGCGGGTGGTGACAGAAGAAGAGCTGAAAATGGCAATGTCAGAGATGGTATGTCAAAACTTACCAGGACAGACCAGCAGCACAAATTTGTCAAGAAGTTGGAGAGATTTACAAAGGAAAGGGGCAACTGCAGAGCACAAAAGAAAACGGAAGGGGCCAAGAGAGGTCAATGGTGCCTGATAGAAGACTGAGACTTTGTGGAAATCGTTATGATTTATATCAATGCAAGCTGTGAAGGGGGAGGTAAAACAGAGCTAACAGCTGATAAGAGTGGTGAATGACATGAAAAGTGTGGAAATGAATTAATAAGGGGGGTGCATAAGGGAGGAGAATGTGGGGGATGAGTAAGTGACAGGAGGAATGGAGGAGAGCATGGGTAGAAGCTGCCACAAAAAAAGAATCCGATGGAAGGTTTACAGGTGAACTGAGGGGGGTGGGGGAAGTATCAGAGGAGATGGGTGGAAGGGAAGGAGGGGTGATGGGGTGGAAGATATGAGGGTGAGCTGAGAGACATGGGGCTGGGTGAGTCACTCTTCAAACATGGAGAGAGCCGGGAAGGCACTGGGTAGAGGAGGGGTAGGGGGGATGGAGTGGGTGGGGGAGACCTGGAGGGCGATGGGGGAGGGGGAGAGTGTGTCCAGATCCTGCCTCTGTATGTGAAGGGCCTAACATCCTGGCAAAAAAGGCGAAGCCTGTTGAGGGAGGAAGGGCGGCAAAAAACTGATACACTGCTAATACAAGAATCCCACCTAAAGTCGACCCAAGAGGGTATATGTTGAGAACTAAGGACTACCCACTGGTGTATTTGACATGGAGCAGAGGGACGGCAGGAAAAATGTTCTTCAGACACCTAAAGGTAGAGGAACAGCAAATCCAGAGGGATGGGGAGGGGAGATGGATCTTATGGGAAGGCAAGATCAAGTTACATTTGGTGGTGATAGTGTACATATACGTGCCAAATGAGGGGCAAGGGCTACTCTGCAAAATTTTTCGCAGCAAGGTCATGATAAAAGTGGAGGTCCCAGTAATACTTGGGGGGGGGGGACTTTAATTTAATGCTGGATCCCAGATTAGACAACATGGCGGGGTGGGGAGACGATTCACAGGAGCAAATTGAAGAGAATGATGGGTTTTCTGGGGCTGGTGGATGTGTGGAGGCAGAAAAGGGGAAAAAAGGAGAGTACACGTACTACTCCCAGTCCACCACACATACAGCCGGATTGACATGATCCTAATGGATGGGACTTTTATCCCTCATTTATTTATTTATTATTTATTTAGTAAACACTTGTATACCGCTGCTTCCTACTATCAGCAGCGGTTTACTTTACAGAATCATAATGTATTGTACAGTACATTGAGATTTTCAGTTTTACATTTTGATTAGTCACTGATTACGTAACAGGTGCGGGAAGTCGAGGTTAGCCAGATAGAATGGACAGATCATGCCTCAGTGAGGGTTTTGGTGGAGTGGAGACTGAGGGAACAGGGCCTCCAATTTTGGCGACTAAATGAATCTCTTCTGGATGACAACAAGGCTGTAGGCAGACAGAGAGGTCATGGTGGGTTTCCTCGAAAAAAACTGTACTCCAGGGATGGGGTTGAGGGTGGTGTGGGATAGTTATAAGGCCTACATGCTGGGGTAATTTATTTGGCTAGGGTCAAGCAAAAAGCCAGGGAAGAGGAGTGGCTGAGAAGAGAGCTAGATTACTGGTCCACTAGACATAAAGAAGTAGGGGATCAGAAACTGTTAAGGGAGGTGGAAAGGATCAGAAAGGCACTGGGAGATTTACATATGGCGGAATGGGCCTTCTGGATAGAGAAACTGCAGCAGCAGAATTATGAGCACAAAAATAAGCTGGGTAAGTGGCTGGCCAGTAAAATGCAGGCATGGAGGGGACAGCAGAGTATCTTGAAGATCTGCATCCGACAAAGAAAGCTAGAGTTCTCTTCCTCCAAGATACAAAAGGTCTTCATAGAATTTTACCAAAAATTATATTCATTGAAAATAGGGAGGGGAGGAGGAAAGGAAGAAATTTCTGCAAGATCTCCTATTAGAGGAATTGCAGGAGATAGACAGGGAAGAGCTAGGAAAGGATATCATGGTGGAAGAAATCAGAGCAACTATCCAGGGGTTAAAATAGAGTAAAGTCCCAAGATTAGACGGTTTGACGGTCAGTTTCTATAAAACGTTTGGGGGAGAGATAGCAGGGATTCTGGTGGAGATGTTCAACACGGTGGTTCAGGGAAGAGGATTGCCAGAGTCAATGGTGGTGATGGGTATCACAGTATTGCATAAGCCAGGCAAAGATGCCACGGTGTGGTTCATACTGTCCAATTTCCCTAATAAATTTAGATGCCAAGATTTTGGCCAAAGTTTTAGCGGTGAGGCTCCAGCGCTACCTCCCACAATTAGTAGAGGCAGGCCAAACTGGGTTTATCCCAGCGAGACATGTGAGAGATAACGTGTGCAAGTTACTCAATATCATCAGGCAGGTTAAGATCAGGAAGAAATCCACCATATTCATGGCGGTCGATGCTGAAAAAGCATTTGACGGAGTAGAGTGGGGATTTATGCTTGCAGTGCTGCATCGGATAGGAATAGGGGATACATTCATACACTGACTAAAGGCACTATATCACAGTCCCAAGGCCAGAATAAGAGTTAATGGAAAATACTTGGAAAAGTTTGCCTTGGGTAGGGGAACGAGGCAGGGCTGCCCTCTGTCCCCTTTAGTATTTGCCCTGGTCATGGAACCACTGGCAGTGGCGGTGAGGGCAGCAACAGATATCGGCAACCGCATATAGTGCCATTTTATATTCTGTGCCTCCCAACTTCACCCCTCTAATAAATTGGGAGGTACAGAATATAAAATGGCACTATATGCGGATGACATAATATATACCATCACAAAGCCACTGGTAACCCTGCCTAATTTGATGAAGTTAATAAGAGACGTAACGAGGATTCAGAGGCACTGCGACTCTGCTGGTTGAGGCCCGTGCCTGGGACCTGAATGCTTGTCAAGGACCTGAGCTCCAAGTCACCGACACTAGCCAGGACCGGAAACCCGAGGAACGGGACCAGGATCTCAACCGGCACAGAGGGTTTACTCGAGGCTGGTGGCACTTAATGCTTGGCTCGATGACCGTTGATCCCCTCGCAGTTGAAGGGCTGGTCATCGGGGCGGATGAGCCGGGCGAACTGGCCATCATCGCCTGTTGCAGGGCCAAGATAGCAGTGATGTTCTGCTCCAAGGACACCATTCTGGTCTACATACCAGAAGGCTCCGCAGCTTTTGGCACCAGCACTGATGGCTTCAGGCCAACAATGACACTCCGGAGAGTGTGCCCTCAATAACCACCACAGCCTCAAGCACCCTTGGCTGGTCTCCGCCTGCCGAAGGGTCCCTTTTGGAAAGCTTGGCCAGGCGTCTCTCCAACTCCTCTGATTCTCTCCAGTGTGATTTACCGGGTTTCTCTGGACCGACCTCCAGGATCTTCAAGGACTTCTTTTTCTTCTGCTCCTACTCTGTGGTCCTCTCGGAGAATCTGCAGCCGCAGGACTCAGAGAATGCCCAGGCGTCGTGGGATGTGCTTGCCTTGGAGCTGGGTGCCAGGGATGGGGGCACAGAATTGGGCCTTGGGAACATCTTTTCCTGCAATTCCAACTTCTTTTTGTAGGTTTTTGCCGACATAGCCTGGCAAAGGTCACAAATGGAACTGTCATGGTCCAGTCCCAGGCAACACAAGCAGTAATCATGGATGTCGGTGATAGACATGGTTTGACTGCAGCAGTCACATTTTTTGAACCCATTGGGGGACATGGTGGGATGCACCTGGACGGAGTCAATGACCCCCAGGCAAAAAAGGGCACAAAGCGTCAGTCAAGGGAACCTTCAGGAAAAGAAGTGGAAAAGGACGGGCCTGAGGACAGTGTTGAAGATGCTGGCTGAGGGTGGGAAAAGGAACCAGTACGCTTACTGGAAAGCTAAACTGAATTACTAAGTTTTAAAGAAAGTTTTACGGGGACACTGAACGTCTGTCCATTGGGTTCTGCGTAAAAAAGGAGACTGAGTAAGATGGCGGTCTTGGGCGGGAGGGGGACTAGGCATGCGTGGTGGCATTTCTGAAAGGCTTTCTTTGAAAGCTGGAGAGATGCTTCCTTGTGGGCTCCGTCAGTGCCGACACCACCCATATATGAGGACTGACTTCCTGCTTGCTCCTGGAGAAACTCCTCTCCTTCCAGGACCCCTTTTTATACGTAAATTCTGTCTGTGCGTTCAGTTTTCTAAATCTTCCAGCTTTAATGCAAGCCCCTTATTTTCTGTTTGCAGCTTGAACATCTCAGTTCTTAACTCATCCACTGCAGCTTCCATCTCTTCCATCTTACCAACTCCTCCACATAGTTCCCCACCTCCGCCACATCTGTTCGTAGCCCGGCCACCATGCCTGCCACCTCCTCCTTTATCCCATCAATATCCCGCTTCACCTCAGCAAACCAGCACTGCATTTCTTGTTTTGTGATTTGCCCGAGCATCTCCATTCCATTTACCCCTTCCAGCTCCGAATCTGTGTCCTTGTGGTTGCTCTGCTGTGCTTTAGAGTTGGCCATCTTTTCTCCCTCATGGTCTTTCCCTTTGGTTTTGCAGCGGGCATACCTTTCCTCCGTGTTACAGCCATCTCCTGCACCTGGGTTGCTTCCGCTGCCGTGTTATATTATCGGGTGAGTTAGGCGACAGGGTTAAATCTTTTTTTTCTCCTTCTTTGTGGGCTTGGACCTCAGAGCTCCACTCCTACCCGACCACGCAGCCTGGTGACGTCACTTCCTCCTGCTTTCCCTCTTTTAACCAGTTCCTGTTCCACTATAATATACTGCCTCCTATCCAATGACTTTTCAATTTCACCAGGTGTATCTCATAAGGGACCTTGTCAAAGGCTTTCTGAAAATTGAGATACACTGTATCAACCAGCTATCTATCTTGTTTATTCACACCTTCAAAAAATATAACAGATTGGGAAGACAAGATCTTCCTTGGCTAAATCCATATTGGCTTTCTCCCATTAAACCAAGACTATCTACAACGTTCAGTACTTTTATTCTTTATAATGGTTTCTACCATTTTGCCTGGTACTGATATCAGGCTCACCAGTCTATAGTTTCCTGGATCACCCCTGGAACCATTTTTAAAAATTGGTGTTACACTGGCCATTCTCCAATCTTCGGGTACTACAGATGATTTTAAATGATAGTTCACTGATTATTAATAGTAAGTCTGCAATCTCATATTTCAGTTCTTTCAGCATCCTTTGATGTACACCATCCAGTCCTGGTAATTTGCTACTCTTCAGTTTATCAAATAGTTAAGAACATAAGAACATAAGATATGCCATACTGGGTCAGACCAAGGTCCATCAAGCCCAGTATTCTGTTTCCAACAGTGGCCAATCTAGGTCATACATACCTAGCAGTTTCCCCAAGGGACACAGGTTCCACAATGCTTGTATTGGTAATACATCTTCCTAGTTTATTAAAATTTGATTCAATTCTTCTGATACATCACCTTTAAATGCCATGTAATTTCCCTATATCTTCTTTAGTAAAAAACAAAGCGAAGAATTCATTTAGTCTCTCCTGAATGGCCTTGTCCTCCCTGAGCATCCCTTTTATCCCTCCTATCATCTAATGGTCCAATTGACACATTCCTAGCAAAAAAACCTGTGAATGAATTTGAAAAAGTTTTTATTGTGAGTTTTTGCTTTCTTGGCAAGCTTTTTTTCAAATTCTCTCTTTGCCTGCCTTATCATTGCTTTGCATCTAACTTACCAAGTGCTTATGTTGTTTCGTGTTTTTGTTATTTGGCTCCTTTTTCCATTTCCTGAAAGATGCTTTTTTAGCCAAAACAACCTTGGACCTCACCTTTAAACCAGGCTGGAAGGGGTTTTTTTTAGCTTTCCTTCCACCTTTCTTAAAGCGTGGAATACATGTGTGGTCTGGGCTTCCAAAATAGTATTTTTAAACAACGCCCATGCTTGATGTAAACCTTTAACCTAGGCACCTGCTCCTTTTAGCTTTTTCTTAACTGATTTTCCTAATTTTATCATTTAACAATTTTTTATACCACTTTATCTACAAGTCAAAGCAATCTACAATCAACATAATTGGGGAACATTTACATATAACTGAAACCAAATAGAATTAAATTGGATTAATACTAGAGTGGTTGAGTAACATAACATTTCAACAGTAGTGGAGGAGTGGCCTAGTGGTTGGGGCAAGGTACTTCAGGCCGGAAGGTCGGGGGTTCAAATCCCACTAGAGGACAGCAACCTTGGGCCGGAAGGACTGGGGTTTCTAGTCCCACAGGTGCTCCTTGTGGTCTTGGGCAAGCCACTTAACCCTCCATAGCCCATGTTCTCTGTAAAATAGTTATCTCCAAATTATAATGCCCTGTTCAATGTAATTTCAGTTTGTTCAATGTAAACCGCACTGATGCAGAATAGCGCGGTATATAAGAGAATGTAAATAAATAAATTAGTGCAAATACAGCTTAACGTTACAAATTTACTAGTGTACTTAAACATGATAGATTACAGTTTAACTTTCATGAATTTACTAGTGCACTTAACAAGGTACAATGTCAAAATTTGTTGATCAGCATGGTGGCATGTTGAAGCACAGATGGAGCCGAAGTACGCTGGTAGGGAGAGTTTTGTGTCCATTGTTAGGTGACCGAACCAAAGTGTTCTGTGAAGAGATGTGTTTTAAGCTTTCGGCAGAATTCAATAATGGTGTCCAACAGTCGTAGTTCCAGAGGAAGAGAGTTTCAGATAGAGGGTGCAAACAGGGACAAGGCTCGTGCGAATGTTGAGTGGTTGCATTTGGTTAGGAGGTTTGGAACACAGTTCTGCAATGCTTTCCTTCTTGCCCTGGTGTTGGGGGCTTTTTGAATTAGTGATTGCAGACTGTATGCTAATATGTTGTGGAGTATCTTAAATATGCTTAATATTACTTTGTATTTGATTCTCATGTGAACTGGAAGCCAATGTAGGTTCTGTAAAATGGATGTGATGTGATTTCTTCTTGGAGCTCCTGATATGATCCTGGCAGCTGAGTTCTGCACCATCTGATGGGAGTGTTGCTTTTGGGAGCCCATGATAGATTATGATGCAGTAGTTCAGTATTGGGGTTATGAGTGCTTGACCAACATCTATGAAGTCACTGTGATGGAGTAGAGGGTAGAGATTGTGTATTATTCTCATTTTATGGTATGCTGCTTTAATGACATTTTTTATGTGGGTATGGACGTTTAGGCCTTGGTCAAGAGTTACTCCTAGGTACTTGACTTCATTCTTGACTTTGAGAACTATGTCCGATAGAGTTAGGGTGCCTGTTGGGGAGAATGATAGGTTCTTTGTAATGTGGAGGACTTCTGTTTTGCTGTAGTTGATGGTCAGGTTATGTTCAGTGAGCCATTATTGTTGCTGTCTTAAAGCATTCTTATAACATTGTGTATTCTGGGTTGTTAGTAGAAAATGTGTAAATCACAAAGTCATCGGCGTATATATGATAGAGGATCTTGTATTTTTGGATCACTGTGCATAATGGTTGTATAAATATATTGAAGAGCAGCAAAGATAGAGCTGATCCTTGTAGTAGACACCTTGGTTTTGTAGGCACAGGAGATGAGTGGTCCTACTTTTACTTGTTGCTGATAGCCCTGAAGGTAAGATTGGAATCACTCAAGAGTTTTGTGCATAGGCCAATTGAGCGGAGTTGTGATAAAAGATTATGGTGGCAACTTATTGAGTCAAATTCTGCAGAGATGTCTAGGAATAAGAGTATGAAGCCTTGTGTTAATTGTTCTGTTCCTTTGACCAGGTTATCTAGAAGAGAGGTGATTAGGGTCTTGACACCGTGGTACAGTCTGAATCTATGTTGTTGTGAGTTGAGAGGTGTGTGGGTGTCTGTGTGGTCTTGCAACTGTAACTGTACTGCTTTTTCTATGACTTTGGCAACAAATGGATTGCTGGAGATGGATCTATATAAGGTTGGGGCTTTTGGGTCTAATGTGGTGTTTTTTTTAGCAGCGGCTTAAAAGCAGCACATTTGGGGTTCTTGGGCATGTAGCCTAGAGCGAGGGATTATTGAACTATCTTGAGGAGAATGGGTTTAAGCTCTTTGGTGATCTTGATCCATGAGACCAGGCATGGGTTAAGGGGGGAGGTTGCGGTATTAATGTTTGTGATGATGCTATTTAGTTGTTCTGCAGAGATATTGTCAAAAGCATCCCAGGTAAGCTTAGAGGCGACGATATTGGACTCCGTTGCTTAAAGATTTTTTATGGAGGTGGTATTACTTTGTTTGAAGGAATTTGGCCATGTGGAATAGGCATAGGGTAGTGTCTGCTTTTTTCAAGCTGGGGTCCTTTATAAGATGTTTTGCTATATCAAAGAGTTCCCTGGGGTGATTTAAGGAGAATCTCATAAAAGCCTTGTGTGGTATTCTTTTTTCTGTGTGTTGGTCAGGGAGCAGATTAGGGTGCAGGAGAGAGCTCCCCCTCCTGAGATAGGAGTCCTAGGGCGGTCCCCAAGGGGATGGGGGTGTCCACTGTCAACTGTAGAAGAAGCGGGAACCACGGTTGCCTGGGCCACCGAGGAGCTATCAGGATGAGAGAAGCCCTGTTGCAGAGGGCCCTGAACAAGGTCTTGGTGATCAGCGGGGTAGGAGGGAAGGCGTAGATAAGGCCTCCCGACCATGAGACCAGGAACGCGTCTGCTGCCACACTGGAGGGGTGGGCTTGCCGGGAGCAGAAGTGGGGCAAATGAAAGTTGTCTGGGCTGGCGAATAGGTCCATCATGGGTTCTCCCCAGACCTGCCAACTCCTTCAGAAGAAGGTCCTGGTGGAGGGGAGACCTGAGGGGCTCTCCCGGGAAATAAGGGGGAGCTGTCTGAGTCAGACCACATAATCTTCCCTGACTCAACAACACAGTACATTACTTTACCAGATTAATAGTACACTTTTCAGACAATATGACACTTGTATATAAATAGTTGCTCTTGTTGTTTTGTTGTAAATAGTTGCTCCTGTTATCCAAGTTAATTTTCTTGTTTTATGTAATAACCAGATAAATGTAACTTGTCTGAAGTTTTCTTGTTCCGTGTAAACCGCGTTGATAATGAATAGTGCGGTATATAAAAAATGTTAATAAATAAAATAAATAAATAGGTGGAGGAGGTAACCCTCTCTGACCACCTGAAGTGCCCAGAAATCGGTGGTGATGGACATCCACCTCTGGGCATAGAGTGTCAGACATCCCACTGTGAGCTGCTGATCTCCTTGAGGTAGAGAAGCTATGCTCAAGGAGTCAAAAGCTCCCCCCTGGCTGGGCCGGGGCCAATGCTGGGGCCTGGGGTTTTAGAGCCTTCTGCTTACGCGGGCCATGCCCATGTCCCTTGGCCTGCTGACCCTGTTGTGGAGCCGGGGAGACCTGGTAAGGTGGGTAGTTTCCGTAAGCAGCTCCCTTCCTTGGGTAAAAGGACTTTTTTACCTGAGCCCTTCCATGCGGGAGGGGCAGCGGTCCTTTTAGAGAGCCTGGTCCTCGTTATGAACGTGGTCTCCAGCTCGGCAGCCTTGTTGGCCATGGGTTTGCCAAAGAGGTTCTCTCTTTGGCAGGGGACATCGACCAATTTGTCCTGAACCCACTGCTCAAGGTCTAACGACTGTAGCCAAGCTTGGAGACGTGCACTGATGCCTGCTGCGGCTACTTGGGCCACAGACTCAAACCCATCATAGGCCGCTGAAGACATGAATTTGGAGTACTCACGGATTGCCTTAGCCAGGTTCTTGAACCGCAGCAAGGATTTCTCAGAGAGACCAGCTGAGAACCCGGCGAGTTCCTTCGTCAGGTCTCTCAGGTACATGCCCATGTACAGCTCGGGCCACCCGCTGCGCTCCTCCTGTGCCTACCCCTCTGTACTCATCTGCCTATTTAAAGAACAGCTCCATGGCATCCCGTGCGCGACCAAGGAGCAGGACGAGCTCCTTGGGGCGAGCTCTGGGTGTTTATTATATCCTTTGCCCATCTGATACACATTTGTGGAAGTACTACCGTTTATACCTGGCAGTCACGCCTATCAGTTTCGCTGCTTATCTGGCTTTTTCCCTTTTTAGTTTCAGGTAAGACCTGGCTCAGGTTATTCAATTTTCTATTCTTTATACTCTTTGTGTTTGCTGTATGACTTCCATCCCGGTTTACTGGGGCCGGCGCCCTAGTCCCATTTTTAGGCGTGGTGCACTTTCTCTGGGTCGTTACTTGTCCAACTTGGTAATATGTAAACGTACTCTGCTCCCCTCTCGTCGGCATTTAGCTTGGATTACTGCACTTTCAGTTGCTTCAAGTCTGACACTAAGCTTAGCTTTGCTTAATTGTTGTTCACTCCGCTCTAAATCCTTATTAGTCCAAGATCTTGTTCAACAGCGTTCTTATGATCTCTGTTTCCTCACCGAAACTTGGCTCAAGGAAGGTGATAGCCCCCTTTTATCTAGCTCACTCCCCTCTGGCTACTCAGCCTTTTCAACATCTTGGCTGGGCAGATGTAGGGGTGGTGTGGCCCTTCTTTACCGCTCCTTGCTTCCTATTGTTGAAGTTACAGCTTCTACTATTCATTTTCCAGAGTCCCTTTTTCTTCGTTTCCACCCCACTCCCCCACCTTATTTCCTTTTACTTTATCTTCCTCCTTCTATCACTACTGTCCGATGGGAGGCGTTTTTACTGACCCTCTCTGAGACAGTTCTTCATTACCCCAATATTATCATCTTGGGTGACACTAATATTCACATAGATGCCCCATCCAGACCTAAAGATCAGGTCTTCATGAATCTTCTGCATGACTTGTCACTCTATCAACAAGTTCTAATGTTCTATGTAAAACAAGCTCTGCATTGTTAACTGTTGTTAATTGTACACCGCAACTGATCGCTGGAAGATGCGGTATATAAATAAGTGTTAAATAAATAAAATAAATAAATAAATGTGTCCGGACCCACTCACTGTATGGGCCATACCTTAGATTTAGTCCTCACGTCTTCAAGCTTGCATTCAATGTTGTCTGCTCCAGTCTCTCATAGTATCCCCTGGTCTGATCACTACTGCGTTTCTTTTTCAGCTTCTTTGCTAATCTCAGATACTAGTAGTCCCCTTTCAACTCAGTCCCCCCCCAACACTTACGGTGTCATATTTCCCCGTCTACTCTAAATGCCTTCCCTCCTGCTCACTCTCTATTCTCCCCAGACTTTTCTGTGCTTTCTCCTGACTCTCAGGTCCATCTTTGGAACTCTGTCCTTACAAAACCTTTGGACAATCTGGCCCCCCTTCACCTTACTACCAGATCATCTCATTCAATCCATTCTCCCTGGTTCCATCCGGGTTTGCGCTTAGAGCGCACTCAATTATAACAAGCTGAACACCATTGGGTACGACATCCTTCGCCAGATACTATGTCTCGGTTTAAACAACTATATTCAGACTATCGTACATCAGTCTAATCTGCTAAGCGCTCCTTCTACACCTTGGAGATATCTAGAGCCGCTAATTCTTCCAGGCAACTCCACTCAATCTTGTGACAGCTCTCCTCTACTGCCCCTGCCCCTCAGGTTATAGCCCCTGCCCCTGCATCTTTAGCTACTTTTTTCTCTGAAAAGATTCAGAAAGTATGTGCCTCCTTTACTATTGCCCCTCCTTTACCCCTGTCTCCTCCTTGCTCTCCTTCCTCAGTCTTAGTCACTTCGCCTTCCTCTGAGGAGAGGTTCATATTTGAATCAGCTGTTCTACCTTCTTCACCAGTAAATAGAGCTTTAGCCCACACTTGGTCGACTTTTCATTCCATCACTTCAGCAGAGGTACTGCTAATCTTATCTAAGTCCAGAAAGACCACCTGTCAATTAGATCCCATTCCCTCAGGTTGGCTGGTAGAGCCTTCCTTGCAGTTTGTGCCTTTCATTACGACTATTCTTAATTCCAGCTTGTCTTCGGGCTGTTTTCCCTCATTGTGGAAATCTGCTATCGTTCACCCTCTATTGAAACTGCCTTCACAGAAGAGAACTTTCTGGTTACATTCCATACCCAGCAGAGAGCTTGTAGTTTAAATGTAATAGTCACTCAGGGCCTAGTATCAACAAAGCACTTTTAGTTTAAATTTAAAACACAGAAGAGAGCTTTCTGGTTAAATTTGGAACCCAGCAGAGAGCTTGTAGTTTAAATTTCATAATAAGTCAGAGCCTAGCAGCAGCAAAGAGCTGTAATTTAAATCAAATCAGAACATAACTTAGCATAAAAGGCATAACAGGGTCAGTACTCTGTGAGCAACAAATAAAGTCTTCTAGAGACCTTTACAAAGAGGCCTTCTACATAGGGGGCAAGAGACCTGTTAAACGTTTTCAATAGGTGTTAACACCAGGTGGCAGGTCAAAAGGCCATTTTTAAAGACTCCTTCTATCCAAGCAGGGACTGTTAATCACCCAGGACGTTGGTCACAGCTTACCTCAGCAGCACAGGACAGGGTACTGTGTAGCAGCCCTCTTTTAATAAGTGTTATTTTCCTCCCTCCCTCCCCAATACCCACCCACCCCTGGGATAATCGCAGCTTTATAGGTAAGTACACATCTTAAAGGAAAGGAGGTTCTCTCAGGTGAAGCTCGTTATCCAAATCAGTCATACACTAAGGACCTGAGATTAATTAAGCTTCAGGTGAACAAGGTATATTAAACGTATTAGGTACAGTTTTATTAGTATAAATATCCATAGCAACCCTTAGTAAGTAAATAACTTAAAGATCTAAACACAAGCTTAAAACTAAGATGCAGACAGCAGTCCAGCAGCGAGATGGGGGCTTTCCAGTCTTTTGCATAGAGTGTCACATGTATGATTTTCTCCCAGTTGGTGAGAAGTCTTACGTGTGCACTAGGTGCAAGAAGCTCTTTGCTCTCAGGGAACGAGTCCATTCTCTAGAGGCTAGAGTAGCAGACTTGGAAAACATAAGACAGAGGTACATAGATGAGACCCACAGGGATATAGTCCTGAAGTCCCACCTCCAGTCTGGCAGCATCCCTGTTGCCATGGAGGAGAGGGGTCACGTGACAGGAGAGCATCACCCTGGTGTGGCAGGAAGTGATCCTGTAACTAGGACCTGTCCTCCAGGTGATGTAAAACCCTCTCGCACCGAGGATGTTTCTCCAGGGCCATGTGCCCATGAGGGAAGGGTTAGGACAGCCGTTATAGTTGGCGATTCGATCATTAGGCATGTAGATAGCTGGGTGGCTGGTGGACGTGAGGATCGCCTGGTAACATGCCTGCCTGGTGCGAAGGTAGCGAACCTCAGGCGTCACCTAGATAAGGTCTTAGATAGTGCTGGGGAGGAGTCTGCTGTCTTGGTACATGTCGGTACCAATGACATAGAAAAATGTGGTAGGGAGGTTCTGGAGGCAAAATTTAGGCTTTTAGGTAGGAAGTTGAAATTCAGAACTTCCAGGGTAGCGTTCTCTGAAATGCTTCCCATTCCACGCGCAGGACCCAAAAGGCAGGCAGAGCTCCAGAGTCTCAATGCGTGGATGAGACAATGGTGCAGAGATGAGGGTTTTAGATTTGTTAGGAACTGGGGAACATTCTGGGGAAAGGAGGGGCTCTTCCGAAGGGATGGGCTTCACCTTAAGCAGGATGGAACCAGGCTGCTGGCATTAACCTTTAAAAAGGAGATAGAGAAGTTTTTAAACAAGATAATAGGGGAAAGCCGACAGTCGCCCAAGAGCGGATGGTTCGGAAGAATATATCCTTGAAGGATACTACCAAATGTAGAGAGGTTCCAAAAAAGAGTAAAGTAGCCCAAATGCCCTCGAGTATGGAGCAGACAGAGCTTAATGATCCCAAATTACCCATGTCTACCAATAGACAGATTAATATAAATAAAATACAGTCTCTAAAATGCTTGTATACAAATGTTAGAAGTGTAAACAATAAGATGAGAGAGTTAGAATATATAGCACTAAATGAGAGGTTAGATATGATTGGAATATCAAAGACATGGTGGAAGGACAACCAGTTGGACACTGTGATACCTGGGTACAAACTATATCGTAATGATAGAGCTGATCAAATTGGTGGAGGGGTTGCACTCTATGTGAGAGAGGGCATTGAGTCAGAAAGGATTAAAGTTTTGCAGGAAACAAAATTTGCTGTAGAATCTCTATGGATTGAAATTCCATGTAAAAAGGGGAAGGCGATGGCAGTGGGGGTGTACTATTGACTGCCTGGCCAGACTTAACAAATGGATGATGAAATGCTCAAAGAAATCAAGGAAGCTAACAAAAGTTACAGCGCAGGAATAATAATGGGTAATTTCAATTACCCCGGTATCGACTGGGTCAGTGTCACGTCAGGACATGCTAGGGAGATAAAGTTCCTAGATGAAATAAATGACTGCTTCTTGGAGCAGCTGGTTCATGAACCGACCAGAGGGGAAGCCATATTAGACCTAGTCCTTAGTGGAACACCAGATCTAGTGCAAGAGATAAGGGTGTTGGGGCCACTTGGCAATAGTGATCATAGCATAATCGCGTTTGATTTAATTAGTGGAGGAGGGATAGTAAGGAAATCCACAGTACTACCTTTTAACTTTTGAAAGGGAGACTATGATAAAATGAGGAAAATAGTTAAGAAAAAAATAAAAGGAGCAGTTGCAAAGGTTAAAGACTTACATCAAGCTTGGGTGGTGTTGAAAAATACTATCTTGGAAGCCCAGACCAACTGTATTCCACGCTTTAAGAAAAGTGAAAGGAAGTCCAAAAACTGCCAGCACGGTTTAAAGGTGAGGTCAGAGAGGCTGTTGTTGCCAAAAAAGCATCTTTCAGGAAATGGAAAAAAGAGCCAAATGATGAAACCTGGAAACAGCGCAAGCACTGGCAAGTCAAATGCAAGGCATTGATAAGGCAGGCAAAGGGAGAATTTGAGAATGAGCTTGCTGCGGAAGCAAAAACCCGAAATAAAGACTTTTTCAAGTACATTCGTAGCAAAAAACCTGTGAGAGAGTCAGCTGGTCCATTAGATGATAGAGGGGTTAAAGGGGCACTAAGAGGTGACAAGGCGATAGCGGAGAGACTGAATGAATTCTTTGCTTCGGTCTTTACTGAGGAAGATGTAGGGATGTTACCCATGACTGAAGTGGTTTTTAAAGGTGCGGAAGAATTGAAGGAAATATCGATACATCGGGAAGATGTATTACAACTATTAGATAAAATGAAGAGTAGCAAATCACCTGGGCCAGATGGTATACATCCAAGGGTCTTGAAAGAACTGAAATATGAGATTGCAGACCTGATATTAGTAATCTGTGAATTTTCATTAAAATCATCTGTAATACCTGAAGATTGGAGGATCGCCAATGTAATGGCAATTTTTAAATAGGGTTCCAGGGGTGATCTGGGAAACTACAGACCGGTGAGCCTGACGTCAGTACCGGGAGAATGGTAGAAACCATCATAAAGAACAAAATTACTCAGTCATGGCCTAATGGGAGACAGCCAACATGGCTTTAGACAAAGAAGATCTTGTCTTACTAATCTGTTATGTTTTTTTGAAGGTGTGAATAAATAGGTGGACAAAGGTGAGTCGGTTGATATAGTGTATCTGGACTTTCAGAAAGCCTTTGACAAGGTCCCTCATCAGAGACTTTTGGCAAAACTAGAGTCATGGGATAGGAGGCAGTGTACTAGTATGGATCAGGAACTGGTTAAAAGATAGAAAGCAGAGGGTAAGGCTAAATGGCCAATTTTCCCAATGGAGAAAGGTGAACAGTGGTGTACCCCAGGGATCTGTGCTGGGTCCGCTGCTTTTTGACATATTCATAAATGACCTGGATAGGGGAATAACGAGTGAGGTTATCAAATTTGCAGATGACACAAACCTATTTAAAGTTGTTAAAACCCAAGAGGATTGTGGAAAATTGCAAGAGGATCTTGATAAATTGGAAGACTGGGCATCAAAATGGCAGATGAAATTTAATGTGGACAAGTGCAATGTTATGCACCTAGGGAAGAACAACCCAAACTATGGTTACACGATGCAAGGTTCCACATTAGGAGCCACCACCCAGGAAAAGGATTTAGGCGTCATTGTGGATAACATGTTAAAACCATTGGCCCAGTGTGTAGCGGTGGCCAAGAGAGCAAATAGAATGCTAGGTATCATAAGGAAAGGAATGGAAAATAAAACAAAAGACATTATAATGCCTCTATATCGTTCCATGGTGAGACCGCACCTTGAATATTGTGTGCAATACTGGTCGCCTTATCTTAAAAAGGATATAGAGTTATTAGAAAAGGTTCAGAGAAGAGCCACCAAAATGGTAAAGGGGATGGAAGGATACTCCTATGAAGAAAGGCTAAAAAGGTTAGGGCTCTTTAACCTGGAAAGGAGACGGCTGAGGGGAGATATGATAGAAGTCTATAAATTAATGAACGGAGTGGAACGGGTAAACGTAGATTGATTGTTTACGTTAGCAGAATATAGAAAGACTAGGGGACATGCAATGAAGCTACAGGGTAAACTATTTAAGAGTAATAAAAGAAAATATTTTTTCACTCAACGTGTAATCAAACTCTGGAATTTATTACCGGAGGATGTAGTAAAGGCTGTTAGTGTAGCTGGGTTTAAAAAAGGTTTGGACAAGTTCCTGGAGGAAAGGTCCATAAACCATTATTAAGAAGGGACCCAGGATATCAATGCTTGACCCAGTACAAGCATTGTGAAACCTGTGTCTTTCGGGGAAACTGCTAGGTACGTATGACCTAGATTGGCCACTGTTGGAAACAGGATACTGGGCTTGATGGACCTTGGTCTGACCCAGTATGGCATATCTTATGTTAACTTGATCCCTCTGTCTTATCTCATTGGTGATCAGTATCAAATCTCTCCTTTCTATCTAAAATTCTGGAATGTTTTGTCTTTCTTCAATTAACATCTCATAAGGAAGCTATCAACACCCTCCATTCGCGACAAGCAGGATTCCGGGCCAGGCATGGCACAGAAACAGTTCTCCTAGCCCTTCTGAACGAGATTCATGTCACCCACGATCGCAGAGATATTACTCTCCTGGTCTCATTAGATTTGTCAGCAGCGTTTGATTTGATCGACCATCGGACCCTTCTCTCCCGTCTTTATGATGTCGGGTTGTGGGGCACGGTGTTGCACTGGTTTCGTTCTTTCCTCACAGCTCATTCCTTTGTTGTCTGTTCTAACCATCAGTCCTCCCCGCCTGTTTCCCTATCATGTGGGGTACCTCAAGGTTCAGTTCTCTCTCCTTTACTTTTCAATATTTTCCTTGCCCCTTTACCCCTCTTGATCCAACAATTCCCAGTTTCAGCTTATATCTACGCCGATGATGATATCCTCCTCTTCCATACCTCCCTGGTTAAAATTGACATTACTCAGCTCAATAACTGTCTTTCTCATATTGCCACATAGCTTTCTTCTAATTTTCTTCATCTGAATCCATCAAAATCCACAGCCATGTGGGTCTCTATGGGTACGTCCTGCCCAACAATCATGCCTCAAATAAATTCGGTCTCTATTCCTCTCACTTCCTCTTTTCGCTACTTAGGTGTAACTCTGGATTCTTCGCTATCTTTCCACAACCATGTATCAAATCTATCTCGCCGTACTCTCTTTATATTGCGGCAACTTAGATCGGTTCGCTCTATTTTGCCTCCCGATTCTCTTGTCACCCTCTTATTGGCCTTGGTTATGTCCAGATTGGACTATTGTAATGTGGCTTTTGCTAACCTGCCATCTTACCAGCTTCAACATTTACAACTATTACAGAATACTGCTGCTCAACTTGTCACCAAGGCCCGGAAATCCGATGATGTAACTCCCCTCCTTTTTCAGCTTCACTGGTTACCACTCCGCTATAGGCTCAAATACAAGCTCCTCATTCTAACTCATAGGGTCATCCATACATCAAATCCTTTGCATTTCGTAAACCTTGTTTCTCTCCACACTCCTTACCGTCAACTCTGTTCATTACATGCCAATTGTCTGTCTCTTCCTACCCCTTCACAGGCCCATCTAGAACAGACACATCACGCTGCATTCTTTTTTCTCGGACCTTCACTCTGGAACGCCTTGCCATCTTCCCTCCGGTTTGTAACCTCATAGCAAAATTTGAAAAACTTATTGAAAACATATTTGTTCCAACAGGCTTTTGACCTCCCTTCCAGTAGTTCTGCTTAGTTATTGCTTCTCTGTCTGCTTCTAATTGACCCTACTGGTCAATCTTTCCTTTTATTTTATAATGGAGTTCCTTTCTTCCTACGTCGCTAGCATATTTTTATTGTAAACTGCTCTCGTGTTCCGACAAGGGCGGTATATAAAGTGTTAAATAAAGATAAAGATAAAGCTGGTAGGTCTGGATGCGGCAGATGAGCATTGAGCCCTGGTAGCACTTTCTGCTGAGGGTGTCCAAGGTACGAGCCTCCCTGTCAGGGGGCACCGAGGAGAGCATCTTTTGGCTTTTCAGCCGACGTATGGCAGACTCCACCACTATGGAGTTATGCAGCAGCTGTGACTTTTGGAAGCCCGGGCTCCGGTGGACACGATACATCGAGTCAAGCTGTTTGTTCACCACCGGCACCAAAGCCGGTGTCTCCCACATTCGGAGCATCAAACATTCCAGGATGGGAGAGATGGGCACCGTGAGTGATTCCCGCAGAGGGGCCTTGTACTGGAGGATTTCCAACTCATTCGCTCGAGGGTCCTCCTCTGACTCGGTCGGGAATGCCAGGGCCTTAGACATGTCCTTGACAAAATCCAAGAAGCCCATGTCCTCGGGCAGGGACCGTCGCCGAGGCTCTGAGACGGGACAGTCAGAAGGGATGTTGTGGTAGCAAAAGGTATCGGGGGACTCCTTGTCCTATGTCTCCCACTCAGAGTAGTTTGTCAAGGGCTCGTAGGAGGGCTGCTTCGCGGGCCTCGGGGCCCTCGATGCCCTGTGGCTGGTGTCCGGCAAACTTGCCGGGGATAACTGCGGTCCCGACGAGCATAACTCAGAGCGCGACCTCGGCTGAGGATCGGCTTGGCCTCTGGGGACATCTTGGACGTCGAGAGCCCGGTGGTCGGGGTGGATGAACCAGTTGTGTTGGACAAGAGCGCCCGCTGCTGGTCCATGAAGGCAGACCAACTGCGCTCCAGGGCCACCATTCTGGGCTCCAGACCAAAAGGCTCCGGAACCTTTGGCACGGGCACAGAGAGACTCGGGCCCGACGCCGGCTCCCCCGAAGGGGAATCCTTGACGGTTTCTTCTTCTTCCTGGGTTCCCTCGAGGGAGGCCCCTTTTCTGAGAACCCACGATGAGGCTCTGGTTCGGAGGGATCCACCCGAGATGTCGAGGACTCAGACGAGGCCCTGGCCTTCGGAGGCATCGGGGACTTAGGGAAAAAATTATCGTACTGCTGCCGGCTCTTGAGGGCCTTGCTGGACATCCTCTTGCAGAGACACTGCAGGCTGCCGATCATGGTCTGGCCCAAGGCAACGGAGACAGCAGTCGTGTGTGCCGATCAAAGACATGATTTTAGAGCACCAATCATACTTTTTAAAGCCATTGGTAGCCATGGGGGAAAAAAGGACCCCTGCGAGGTTGAAGACTCTTTGGGCTCCCAGTGGGAGAAAAAAGGTGTGAAGATGCCAGAAGAAGAAAAGAGCGAAAGACTACAAAAAATAAACTGAACCCGACATCGAGGCACCGAGGTCGGTAGGTGGAAAGAGTACCGGTGCAATACCGGAGGAGAGTGAGAGACTCGGAGAGAGAAAAGGAGGGCAGGAGTTGCCTAAACCTCAAAGAGATTCCAGAGTACTGCCTGGCCAAAAGCACTGTCCCTACGGGACTCCCTCTCCAGACAGTAACGGGCCGCAAAAGTCTGGCTTGAGGACCAAGTTGCAGCCCTGCAGATGTCCACCAACGGTACAGAGCGGAGGTGAGCCACTGAGGCAGCCATTGCCCTGACACGATGGGCCGTGACCCGACCCTGCAAAGGAAGGTCAGCCGCCCTGTAAGCCCAGGTGATACAGTCAGCTACCCAGGTGGACAAGGTACGCTTGGACACAGCCAACCCCAAATTATTAGGGTCAGAAGATAGGAAGAACTGAGTAGCTCTTCTATGTCCCTGCGTACGGTCAAGGTAGAAGGATAAGGCCCTCCTACTGCTTCAGCCTGGCTTGCATGAGGCCTAGGGAAAAATGTTGGAAGAACCACCTCCTGGTTAAGGTGGAAGGAGGAGACAACCTTGGGAAGGAACTTTGGATGAGTCCTAAGGACTACCCTGTTCCTATAGAAGCGGGTGTAAGGCCTGTCACAGACCAGGGCCTGAAGCTCACTCACTCGCCTGGCCGAGGTTAGGGCTATCAAGAAGAGTGTCTTCCAGGACCGGAAGTGTAGAGGGCAAGTAGCCATCGGCTCAAAAGGTGGGCGAGTCAGTTGCTGCAAGACCACATTCAACTCCCACTCAGGAGCAGGACGACGGATTGGAGGCTTGAGCAAAAGCAAGCCTTTAAGAAACTGGGACACCAAGGGGTGAACCAACAGAGAATGTCCTTCCACCAGTGAGTGGTGAGCTGCGAGAGCTGAGAGGTGGACCGGAAAAGAATTGGACTTAAGTCCCTGATTAGATAAGTGCAGTAAGTACTGAAGCACCATTGGTACAGTACAGGAGAAAGGATCCTCTGTACGTAGCTGACACTACACAGAAAACCTTTTCCGTTTGAGAGCATAGGTTTTCCTAGTGGACTGTTTCCTAGAGGCTAGGACAACCTCCTCAATTTCAGGAGGTAGGCCCCAGGGAGCCAAAACTACCCTTGCAGCCTCCAGGCCATCAAATTGAGAGCTTTGAGATTGGGCTGCAGAAGGGAACCCTGATCCTGAGAGAGAAGGTCGGGTTGCAACCCCAGAGGCAGTGGGGGATCTACAACCAGCTGAAGCAGAAGTGGAAACCAAGGCTGTCTCGGCCACCTGGGAGCCACCAGCAGGACCGAGGCCTTGTCCTGAAGAATCTTGAACAGGGTTCGGGCCACCAAGGGCGTGGGAGGAAACGCATACAGGAGGCCCTGAGACCATGGAATCAGAAAAGCATCGGCTGCTATCCGCAGAGGATGCGGTTGCCTGGAGCAGAACTTCGGCAACTGTTTGTTCAGAGGGCTGGTAAACAGATTTATGGATGGCAGTCCCCATTTCAGGAAAACCTTCTGAACCACCAAAGGATGGAGCTGCCACTCGTGGGGCTGCAGAATCCTGCTCAACTTGTCGGCCAGGTAGTTTTCCTGGCTAGGTAGATACACAGCCTTGAGGAGCATGTTGTGCCTGAGAGCAAACAAGCAAAGGTCCTGCGCTTCCTGACAAAGGAGCCTGGACCCAGTTCCGCCCTGCTTGTTCACATAAAACATGGCTACCTGGTTGTCTGTTTGAACTAGGACAGACTGATGAGCCAAGGTTGAAGAGAAAGTCTTGAGGGCTAACAGAATAGCCCTGAGTTCCAGTAGATTGATTTGCTGTGTGGCTTCCCAGGGAGACCACAGGCCCTGGGTGCACTTGCCTAGACAATGAGCTCCCCAGACCTGCAGGGAGGCATCCGTGGTCAACACGACCGTGAACCCAGGCATCTGAAAGGGTACCCCTTGCAGCAGATTGGGTGGGTGTCGCCACCAGCTGAGGCAGTTCAGAAATTGTCTGGACACCCTTATCCTGTCTCGGAGGCTGCCTGTGGCCTGTGACCACTGAGTCCGAAGGCACCACTGTGCAGGTCTCATATGGAGCCTGGCATTGGGGGTCACATGTACTGTCGAAGCCATGTGGCCTAGAAGCCTCAGGCAGAGTCTGGCGGAGACCAGTGACCTGCTGAGAAACTGGTTTGCTAAGTTTATCAGTCTTTGAGCTCTGTCTTCTGGCAAGAATGCCTTTGCCAGCAGAGAGTCCAACCTCTCCCCTATGAACTCCAAGTTCTAGGAGGGGAGCAAAGTGGACTTTGCGAAGTTTATTACAAACCCCAACCTTTGAAGAAGAGCTATAGTTCTGAGTGTGGCCTGTCGGGCCTCCTGGCACGTCTGACCTCTGATGAGCCAGTAGTCCAGATAGGGGAAGACAAAGACTCCCAGATTTCTCAGGTAGGCCGCCACCACTACCAGGCATTTGGTAAAGACCCTGGGAGCGGAGGTGAGGCCAAAAGGCAGTACGCTGTACTGATAATGGTTTCCTCCCACAATGAACCTGAGGTACTTTCTGTGGTCTGGATGAATGAGGATGTGAGTGTATGCATCCTTTAGATCTAATGAGCATAGCTGATCTCCCTGCTGGAGGTAGGGCAGAAGTGTTCCAAGAGTAAGCATCTTGAACTTTTCCTTCTCCGGGAACTTGTTGAGGTTTCTGAGGTCTAGAATAGGTCGAAGGCCACCGGTTCTTTTCGGTACCAGGAAATACCTGGAGTAGAACCCTTGACCTTGCAAGTGGGGAGGCACAGGCTCCACCGCCCTGTCCACCAACAGACCTTGGAGCTCCTGAAAGAGAAGATCTGTGTGCAGGGGAGGCCTTGGAGGCTCCCCTGGAAAGTATGGAGGAGGCAGTTGTTGGAAGTGTAGTAGATAGCCCTTGTGGACTATGCTTAACACCCAACTGTCTCCAGTGATGAGTGGCCACTGGTGGGCAAACAGGGCGAGGCGACCTCCTGTGCAGGGTTGCGAGAGCAGGGACGGAGAGGCTATGCCTAAGGAGTCAAAAACCCCACCCTGCTGAGTGGGAGCAGGGGCCGGAGGCTTGGGGGTCCTCTGCCTACGGGGCCCATTACCCTGCTCCTTGGCTTGCTGACCCTGAGGGGCAGCTTGGGCAGCCTGGTACTGTGGGTACTGTTTGTAGGCAGTGCCCTTCCTCGGGTAAAAGGGCTTTTTACCCAAGCCCTTCTTTTTGTGAGAAGGGGCAGAAGTCTTCCTAGACAGCCCTGTCCTTGTGAGGTGCTCGGTCTCGAGCTGTGCGGCCTTCTCGGTCATGGGCTTGCCAAAAAGGTTCTCACCTCGGCAAGGGACATCGACCAACTTGTCCTGAACCCATGGCTCGAGGTCCGATGACTGCAGCCATGCCTGGCATCGAGCTGCGATGCCGGCTGCCGCAACACGGGCCGAAGCCTCAAAGCCATCGTAGGCAGCGCGGGACATAAACTTGGAGCATTCCCGGATCCCCGAGGACAAGGACTTGAACCTCTGCAAGGGTTCCCCAGAGAGACCAGCAGAGAACCCGGCCAGCTCCTTGGCCAGGTCTCGTAAGTATATGCCCATGTACAGCTGGTAAGACTGGGCACGGCAAGCAAGCATCGAGCCCTGGAAGCACTTTCTACCAAAACCATCGAGGTTCCGGGCCTCCCTGCCAGGGGGTACCGCAGAGTGCATCTTCTGACTTTTCAGGCGATGCATGGTCGATTCCACCACCATGGAATGGTGTGGTAGCTGCACCTTTTGAAAGCCAGGACTCTTCCGGAGGCAATAGATCGAATCGACCCGCTTGCTTAGAACCGGCGCCGAGGCCGGTGCCTCCCACATCCGGAAGAGGAGCCGTTCCAGCATCGGAGGAACCGGAACAGTAAAGGCCTCCTTCGGAGGAGAGTCATACTGTAGGGCCTCGAGTTCCTCGGCTCGAGGCTCCTCATCGGGCTCTGCAGGAATAGCCAAAGCGGTGGCCATATCTCGGACGAACTCCGAGAACCGGGTATCCTCCGGAGGGGGGGGGGGGGATCTACTCCGGGGCTCAGACTGCGGTGAGTCCGATGGGACGCACCGAGTCCGGAAGGTGTCGAGGGACTCCTCGTCCTCCGTCTCCCAGGTGGACTCGTCCGATGAGGAATCAGAGTCCGACCGCGCGGGGCCTGTGAGCACCTGCCCCGACGCCGAAGGCACCAGCGTCGACGCCCTCAGTCCCGAACGGGAGGTCGAGGGAGACCGCGACCGAGGTCGACCTCGAGCCTTTATGGTCTCGAGTATCGGCTCGGTCTCTGGGGTCGACTTCGAGTTGATGTCCCGGTGGTCAGGGCAGATGCGCCAGACAGGCTGGCCATCAGTACCCGCTGCTGTTCCATGAAGGCAGACAGTCTGCTCTCCAAGGCTGTCAGCCTGAGACTCAGCTCAGGAGACTCAGCAGCCCCCGACTCGGGCCCCGGTGGCGCCAGGCCCAACGTCGGCTCTCTGAGAGGAGAGTCCACGAGGACTACAGGACTTACTTGTCCAGCAGACTTCGACTCCACTCGAGGTACTTTGGACGGCGTCTCCTGTTCCACGGACCTGGGGCGACAGTCGGGGGTCTGAGACCTAGCTCTCGAGGAGCCAGGGACCTCTTCCGACGACGCCCTCGCGAGCCGCTTCTTCCTCTTTTGTTCCCGGTCGGGGGACCCCCTGTCCGAGGAGCCCCGACGGTGCTCGGGATCCAATTCCCGAGATGTCGAGTCCTCAGACGAGATCCGGGACCGGCCGGAGGCTGAGTCAGAAAAAAGCCTTTCCTTTTGGTGCTGACAACTTCGCAGTGCCTTGGAAGACATTTTTCCACATGGTCCACACGTCTTAGGATCGTGGTCAGGACCGAGGCACCGAAGGCAGCAGTCGTGTGTGTCGGTGAGAGACATCAGCTTCTTGCACCAATGACACTTTTTAAACTCACTGGAAGCCATCGGGGAAAAAAGAGTCACCGCGAGGTCAAAGGACCGGCCTTCCAGGGAAAAAGAATAAAAGGGCACGAACGCCAGCCATGAAGGGCAAAAACCAAAAAAAGAAGATCGGGCTCGATACCGGTGTACCGAACCCCGCGGGAGGGGAACCGGCGTCAAACCGGAGAAAAAAATAGCGAAGGATCGCCAAAAAATCTAACTGTTTTCCGGGAGGACTAGGACACACGTCCGGTGGGCTTCACGGAAAAAGAGAGACTGAGCAAGATGGCACCTTTAGGCGGGAAGGGAACCGCGCATGCGTGCCTGCATTCCCAAAGGCTTTCATGGAAAGCTGGGGAAATGCTCCGCAAGAGCTCCATCGACGTCACCCATATGTGAGGACTGACTTCCTGCTTGGTCCTGGAGAAAGCATTGTTACTCACCTGTATCAGATGATCTCCGGGAACAGCACATATGGGTGATGTCTGTACAGATGGAGCCTGCGCGGGAACGCTCCCCAGCATCCAAATGGAAAGCTTTTGGGAGCATTCCACTGTGCCTGCGCGACTGCCTTCCCAACTCCCTCTCTTCAGTTGAGTTTGTAGCTGAGAAAAGAGTAAATGAAATCCTATAACTCCTAGAGGAGGAGGGTGGGTTGTGAAGACTAATTCCTGTTGTTCCCAGAGATCACCTGTTACAGGTGAGTAATTGCGCTATCTCCAGGAATAAGCAGGAATGTAGTCTTTACATATGAGACCCCCTAACTCCCAGATGACCACAGAACCGGTAGAGGTCATGGATCCCACAAAGATTTCTAGTATCTTCAAAGTCTGGGACGGAAGGTAGGCATTGTATCTAAGTCTGAAAGAGGTGCTGCTGGAGTACAGCCTGACCAAACATGGCATAGTTCTTGTTCAGACAATAATGGGCAGCGAAAATATGAACAGAAGACCAAGTTGCTGCTTTACAAATTTTGTCGATGGCTATCAGGGAAGCCATGGCGCAAACGTTGTGAGCAGTGACATGTCCTTCCAGGGAGAGTCATGCTAAGTCGGCCTCGGAGGAGGAGGAGAGAGATTGGGAGCTGTGCTTAGGTGAGGGTGCTCTCCAGGGCTGTAGAGTCTCTGCAGGCACACCTAGGGCATCAGAATTTTAAAACCAGATCGCTGCTGCAGGCTGATGTGGCCCAGGGGAAGAGCTTACCTCCACATTGTTTTTGGTCTATTAGATGGAAAGTGTGCCATGTGCTATGGTTTGCTGGGAGCTCTGGGAAGTGGGTGGTTTCTACATTGTTCTTTCTTTTTAGTTTGTCTGCATAGTAGTTGACTAGTATTTGAGGTTTTATGCTAATATTGTTTGGATCATTTTATGGTGTTTTGGTTAATGATTTGACAATTTCAAAGAGTTCTCTCGGGCGGTTGAGGGTTTTAGTAAGGATCTTAGTGTGATAGTCCTTCTTTGCATTGTTAATTGCTTCCTTGTAGGAGTTGAGGGAGGTCATGTAAAGGAGTTTATCTTCTAAGGTTTTAGTTTATCTCCATTTATGCTCATGTTTCCTTAGTTCTTTTTTTAAATTTGCTAGTTCATGAGAGTACCATTTCTCAGACTGTTAAAAATGACATGCAGTCTGCTATCTATCTGGAAAACGTACACTTAGAAACAGGTAATCCCAGGTGACTGGGGTCAAATGAGATAAACAACTGCGAGGCTTTACGATGATCTTGGGTCCTTTGAAGATAGAAAGCCAAGTCATGTTTGTAGTCAAGAGTGTGCAGAGTTGCATCCAGTCTAGACGCATGTGGTTTAGGAAAGAAAACTGGAAGGTAAATTGACTGGTTTAAATGGAAGGGAGATACCACCTTTAGCATAAAGTGTGGGTGAGTCCGAAGGATTACTTTGTCATGAGGGAAGTGGGTATAAGGAGGATCCGCAACCAAAGCCTTAAGCTCACTAATGAGTCTAGCTGAAGTGAGGGCAATTAGGAAGATTAGCTTCCAAGAGAGGAACTTAAGTGAGGTTGTGGCTAATGGTTCAAAGGGTGGCTTGAGATGCTGCGCTAGAACAACATTGAGGTCTCAAGCTACCGGAGGTGGCTTAATGGGCGGTTTGGACAGCAGGAGACCTTTCATTAAATGTGTTACTAGCAGTTGCGTGGAGATGGGCTGCCCATTGAGTAGATGGTGAGAGGCCACAATGGCACTGAGGTGGACTCTCAAGGAGTTTGCCTTTAGACCTGTTGAGGACAAGTGGAGGAAATACTCGAAGAGTGATTCCACCAGAGCAGAAAAGGGATGGAGATCCTTCTGGGAACACCATACAGAGAATTTATGCCACTTAAAAGCATATGAACGTCTGGTGGAGAGCTTTCTAGAAGCCAAAAGGATCTCCTTAACCTCTTGAGTAAGTTCAAAGCCTTGTAAAGCTATGCTCTCAGCAGCGAAGCTATGAAGCGGAGAGAATGTGGATTGGAATGGAGTAGTGAGCTGTCGTTCTGTGAGAGGAGATTGGGTGCAGATCCCAATTGCAGAAGATGAGGATGAGTCTGAGTCAGACATAATAGCAGTGGAAACCACGGTTGCCAAGGCCAGTGAGGGGCTATGAGAATCATGGAGCCCTTGTCAGACTGAAGCTTGAAAAGCATCTTGGGAATGAGGGGTATAGGAGGGAAAGCATAAAACAGACTCTGACCTCAGTGTAGGTGGATGGCATCCACCACTTGTTGGTTGGTAGATGTTGGAGTTCTTGTGCAAAAGTGAGGAAGCTTGGCATTTTGGGGAGTCACAAACAGATCTATGTCTGGAGTTCCCCAGGTCTGGAAGATGTAGTTTATTGTGTCCGGATGGAGAAACCATTTGTGGGGAAGAAGGATGAGACTCAATCTGTCTGCCAAGACACTGAACTCCCCCGGAAGGTACGCCACTTGGAGGTGCATTTGATGAGCACTGGCAAAGGACCACAGGTGTAGCGCCTACTCGCAGAAGGCCCAAGAGACTGTCCTTCCCTACTTGTTCACATATGAGTGAACATGGCAACCTGATTGTGCATCCTGACTAGGACTTGTGCTCTGAGGTGGTGTTGAAACACTCAGAGGGCATTCGAGATAGCCCAAAGTTCCAGGAGATTAATCTGGAATTGTGACTCTTGCGTTGTCCAGAGCCCCTGCGTAGACAGGTTGCCCGGATGGGCTCCTTAACCTAGTTTGGAGGTATCCGTTGTCAGGGTGCACTGAAGTGGAGGCATTTAAAACGGTGACCATACGAGCAGATTTTCTGGAGAACACTACCATTGAAGGGATGTGGTTAGACAGGCAGTGACTTGGATCCTGTCATGGAGACGGCCCGAGGCCTGCTTCCACTGGGAGGCAAGAGTCCACTGGGCAGTACATATATGTAGTCTGGCATATGGAATGACATGTGACCTAGGACCTGTAGCATCTCTCAGGCAGTCAGATGGTTTCGTAGGAGCGTCTGAGATGCTAGTTCTATTAGACGGGCACAACAGAGCTGGGGCAGAAATGCCCTGGACTGTTGGGTGTCTAGTGGGGCTCCGATGAACTCTGGTGTTTGAGTTGGAGTGAGCTGTGATTTAGGGAAGTTTATCACAAATCCCAAGTGTTGCAGTACTGTGATGGTACAATGCAAGGAAAGCAGTACCTCTTTGGAGGTGTCTGCTTTTATTAGCCAGTAGTCTAGAGGTGAGGTGAGACCATGAGACTTTGAGGTGAGACCATGAGACTTTGAGGTGAGACCATGAGAGGCGTCTCCCACATCCGGAGCATAAGGTCATGAAGGATGTGGTGCACTGGTAAGGTGGCTGCCTCTTTGGGTGCTGTTGGGTATTGGAGGATCTCTAATTTCTCGGCCCTTGGCTTCTTCTCTGATGTTACTGTGATAGAGAAACCCTTGGCTAGGTCTGAAATAAATTTCTGGAAGGACATGTCTTTCGGAGGCAACATGCGTCGCTATTGAGGTGGGGAAGGGTCCAAAGGAAAGTCCTGGGGTTCCCAGGAATCGAGTGACTCCACAACCAAAACAGGGGAATCAGAATCAGAGGACTCGAAGTATCGATGGGCACAGTGTTCGCCGGAAACTAGATGCTGGTACCCGATGCTCTGAAGTATTGGCCTTGGTAAGCCACTTGGGTTTGGAACTAGAGTTTTTAGGAAGGGCATGGGTGGGCGTGATGCCAATGTCATCTGCAGTAGCCCAGAACCGGTGTCGATGTCTATACTGTAACCGGTATTGATGGGGCAGAGACTGTAGCCCAGGGTTTTATAGGCACCGAGGATGCAAGGAGAGCTGCCAAGCTCCACTAAATGGCCAGTATGTCCTGGTCTATCGAGATTTCTGATGCTTGGTTGTCTGTGACGGGTATTTGCTCTACCATCCCAGTGTATGGCACCAGTAGCTCTGGAGGTCAAAGCCTCAGGAGCATCTTGGGGCCCCTTGATGGCTTTGGAGAACAGGGCCTCCCACCGGGGCTGTTTAGCAGGCCGATCCACCTTAGAGGCAACGCCCTGCTGATATATAAGGGCGGTATATCAAATACAAATAAACTAAACTAAACCCAAGGGGTCTCAATGCTTTGATTGAGATCTTCCCCTGGAGATATTATCAGTAGGGCTGTACTAAGCCAGAATTGTGCCCTGTGCTTCTTGCATATTGGGTGCGCCCCCCCCCCCCGCACCTCCATCCAGCCACATTCTGCTCTTACCTTGCTGCTGCCGCCCTCTGTTTTCTCCACAGTGGCGCCGGCAGCAGGGCAAGAGCAGAAAGTGAATGGACAGAGGTGGAGGAGAGAACGTGTGCCTGATATGATAGTTGCTGGCACTTTAAGCAGATCTGTCCCTCCCCGGCTCTGACGTCGCAAAAAGGCTTAAGGGGCGCATTTCGGCTGCCTGCTGTTGCCCTGCTGCTGCTGAGAGAAGAAAAAGTGGCGGCGGTAGGGCAATAGCAGGCAGCAGAAAAGCGCCCCTTAAGCCTTTGTGCCCTGTGTGGCCACACCGCTTGCACAGGGCTAGGTACGGTCCTGACTGTCAGACTTTGATGCGGCTTTGTGCTTGGACTTTGAAGATACCTGAGATCCACGGGAGGATGATGAGGCCCTTGATGAAGTGGACGCCATCGATTCCATGTCCGAAACAAAGAGTGCTCCAAATTTAGAAGCCTGGTTTTGCAGGCCTCTCTATGTCATTTTCTGACAGAGGGGACAGTCTTTTGGTGGTCTGGGCCGAGGCATTTTAAACATCAGTCATGTGTGTCAGTCGCCGAAATGATGCTGGCACAATTAGAACATTTTTTGAAACCACTAGTTGGTTTCTCCATGCCTTCGAGTATGTGAAGGCTATGGAAGGCTTAAGGCCTAAAAAGGGTGTCGATGCCCAAGTATCTTTTTTTTTTTTTAAAAAGATGGTAAAGAAATTAGTAAAAGAAAATAATGGAACCAGCGATGTCTTCTGCGGTGCCAGTGTCAACGGGAAGGCAGAGGCACTATTCACGAAAAAGTTTTTCTGCAGTGACAGGATTTACTTCCTGCTGGCTCCGTGGAAAATGAAGAACTGGAGAGAGGGAGTTGGGAAGGGAGTCGCACACGCGCAGTGGGGTGCTCCCAAAAGCTTTCCAATTGGACGCAACATGCACACGGGGCTATTACGTGTTTCATTTTACATCTACACCTATGCTAGTGTGCGGCTGTTAGTCGATCACTGTCTTCGGTATAAAAAACGTTTTTTGAATTTTAGCCATGTTATGTTTCATTATTACTGTTTATTATTATTATTCACATGCCATCTTCCGTTTTTTAAAAAAATTTCAAAGAAATTAAAACATTATTTGTTGTAGAAAAATTTTTAACAGTACTCCTAATGTGGTGACGGTTCGGGGTTTGAATGCCTCCGTTTTCCCGCCAAAAACGGCGCCTTAAAAGAAGCACGTATGTGCAGTTGACGGTGCTGTCATTATCAGCGCGGGGTGCCCGGTTCACGGCGGTATCGAGTGATTCTCAGGTTGGAAATTTTATTAGATGCGGCATTTGTATGAGATATAGGGGCATCTCACATTTGTTCAAGAGTGTTTTTTGATTTTCACTGTTCACCAAAAGCAACGGGTATACGGGGCTAGCAAACGTTTTCATTAATATCTACAATTATGCTATAAGTAGATGGCGGCTAGTCGTTTACTGTCTCCGGTACAAAAAAAATTTTTTGATTTTCACTAAACACATTATTTCTCTTCATTTTTTTCTTGTCGTAAGAATAATGATTCTACAAGATTGAGCAGGTTCAACATTTTATTCTGCTTGAATATTTGAGATATGTATGAGAGCATTTGGCTTCTGACATTTATCTGTCTTTTACTGCACTCCGCCGTTGTTTTCATGGTCCTGCACTCTTCACAGCAGAAGTCTATTTACATAAATGTTTTCATCCTAGTAGCACTTAGTTGCAAGAACAATGACTCTACAAGATTGAGCAGGTTTAACGTTTTGCCTGAATATTTGAGAAATGTATGAGAGCAATTGACTTCTGGCATTCATTTGTTTTTTACTGCACTCCGTCGTTGTTTTCACGGTCCTGTACTTTTCATAGCAGAAGTCAATTTACATACATATTTTCATTCTAGTAGTACTTTAGTGCCAACAATATCAATATAGGTTAGCCTTTAATAAATACAGAGTAAGGATGACATATTTTTTCTTTTTCCTTTCCTCTTTTTTGGGTTTTAAAGTGTTGGCAACATGCCAATAGTGGTTTGCACGGTTTAAGATATCCACTTTTGTGGTTCAAATTTAGAAAATCAATACAGCATTTAATTAGGATACATTTTACACCTTTCGCTTCACAAGTCTCTTTAAGGAGAGCAAAATACAGGATTTTGAATTACAGCACGTAATGGGTTGCATATAATTTAGTCAGTGGAACACTGGGCTCTCCCCATTTCATGATGCTCCTCATGTTTACGATTTCTTTGAAAGATAATTTTTACTCTATGTTGTCTTTGCCAATGTTTAAATCATTTATTGATTTTATTTGTTTAGTTTTTTCACACACAATCATAATTGCATCGCGCACTAGAGGCAGGTGGGATCCGTGCCTCTGCTCAGCAAAAGGTTTTTCTGAATTTGGCTTGTTGCAGTGGTAGGTTGTATTATTATGTTTAACTTTTTAAATTTTTATGGTTATGCTAAATTTTATTTTAGTAATATTTATTATTTATTGTTTTTATGTTTATACAATTTCTTAATGTGTTGTTTTTATGCTTTTTAAAATATAATTTTATTGTATATTTATTGTATATATGTGTATATATATACATTTTAATAATTTTTTATTTTTTATTTTTTAAATTATTCTATTATTTTATTATTTTTTATATATTTTTATTTATTCATTTTTTAAAATATATTTATCATTTTAATATAATTAATAATTTTTATTTTTATTTTTTACAAAATTGTTTAATCTTTATGGTTATTTTAATTTTAATATATTTTTTATTTTAATTTTTAATATTTTTTAATTTTTATTTTAAAATTAGTTTTATTTTAATTTGGACATGGCATCAACAATTTTTATCATTTTGTTTTTCAAGTCCTCCTCCTTTTTTCTTCGTTTTCTCCTGTTCTTGTGGTTATAATCAAAAGAGGTTTTATGAATATATATACACAGTTGACACATCCTGTTTTTTTAGTTTTTTATTATTATATTTCACTTTTATTGTTGTTATTACCGTTATTAGTAATACCACTATATATATTCCTAATGTGACGTAATTTTTTATAGTTTTATTAAGTGAGTTATCGCATTATGAGTGTTTACATGTTTTTAATTGATTTTTAATTTATTTATTTTTTGTTTATTATTAAAGTTTTTTAATTATTTTTTATAATCAGTTTATTTTAATATATTTTTTTAATGATTTATCTCAGTTATTTATTTATTTAATGTGGTATAAAATGATTTGTCTTTTTGTATTCATGTTTACACAACAATTTCTGTTTGCTGTTGGTTTCACATGTATGTATATTTTGTAGTGAGCCTATAACCCCTGAGGAAGTGGTGTACGAAACACGGCCTGTGTTGGGTTTGGCGCACCTTATCCGTGGATCAATAAAGGTTACTTTTGAACCTCCTGCCACGTTTTCTGACTGGTACCCATATGCGAAGACTACATTCCTGCTTGTTCTTGAAGATCCGCATTTTCTGCAGAGCTGAACCATATTTCACTTTACAGTCATTTTTATTACCAGAAGGTACCATAAACAAAAGATTAAACATTTGACTTAAGACCAGAAAATATTCCTAAAAATATAATGAAACCAATTATGATCTGTATAGTCTTACTGATGGTGCCAAGGCAAGTGTGAATACTTGGGCATATTATATGAAATATTCTACATCTACACAGGATGCATAAACACAGTAAATCTACAGAGCTAAATACAAATTGCAGTGTTTTCTCTATAACCAGTCTCTTTAATTTGTCCTTATTTTCAAAGCTTTATTCTTCCTTAGTAGGTTCCAGGAAATAGATAAATCTGCTGGGAATTTGTGTTCACTTCAATGACTTCACTAAGTAAAACAAAAGGCTCTTTTAAGTGCATTGGCATCTTGTCAAGACCATGGAACTTTCTCCAGTTTTTGTTAAGTCGACATCAGTAAAATTATCTGGCAGAAAATTAAGTCTTGTAACCCTATTCCTTGTTCTGTAGTTACATTATTCTCCAGCCACCTCAACATGCAGTGATTAAAACAGCCTTATCGTTCTTACAGACATTTATTTCTGTCTTCTGCTGCAGAGCCAGGGGCCCAGGTTTTCCGAAGATGAAAGGAATAGCTATGCAGCAAACTAAATTGGACCAGGGCAAGGCGGGCATCAGATGGAGATAATAGTTGTAAAACATCTGATGGGAGGAGAGGAGGAAATCAGTTACATGTCAAGGGAGATTAGAGAGGAAAGGGCAGTAAGAACCAACTGCATGCATAGGGAACATGTCCTCTAGGGGTCTGAATCATTATGAACTATTAGACTCACTGGAAAGCAATCATTTTGGCCTACATGTCAAAGAGCACAAGACCTCTAGTGTCAGAAGCAGCATATACTAAAGAAATGCATGAAGTGCTACATTCTTTACAAGAACAAGTGACTTCAACACTCACCAACATGAATGGGGGCTGGGAAAAGTCCATACTCATGTTCTCCGGGGGTGTACTCCAGCTTCTCTTTCTTCAGTTGGATCAGACGGCTCTTTGGGCTGAAGGTGAGAGGAACAAAGAGAATGCCTGTGCATAAAAACACCACAACTTAGGCTACTCACATCTGTAAAGGCGATCCTGCCTTGTACTGTGTACCCTTTAACAATCACCATGACCAGAGTTACTTGTTCTGAACTACGGCATGAGCATATAATGGAAGTCAAGGATGATTAGACAGGAAATAAGTCTATAATTGAGGACATTTTCACTAAAAAGTCCTCTTAAAGTAGGGTACTCATGATATATTTACATAACATATAAGACATTCTTTCAGTTCATTTCACACATTTAAATACAATTTTTTTAAAAGCATGCTCGACTTTAACATGCTTTAATTAATTTGGCATGTTTTAAGGTGTGCTAACAAATGTACATCACTAATAATGTTTTGTCCAAGAAGTTAGTAGTCCTTCCCATGTCATTAGGGTTAAGGTTAGGGCCACTGTTCCCTCTAAGCTGTGCGCGTGTGCGAGCGCACACAACTTTTAAAGGAGCGCACAAAAATTACTGAGTTCATGGGTTTTCAAACCTTGGGTTTTTTAAGACCGCGGCTGCACCACCGATCTACTGCCATTCTGTAATTTCCGTCACTTCCGAATCTCTCCTCTGTCTGCACTGAGTCCCCTGCCCTCACTCCTCTCACATGTGACTGACGATTGACGAATCATGACAGGCTAAAGAGGGAAATAAAAGGGAGGAGCAGCCAGCAAGCCAGCCTCTTTCTGCTCTTGTGCCTGCCTGCCTGCCAGCCACGCACCTCCTTTGATCCCTCCCTCAGCCAGCCTTCAGTGCCACGTGCTGCCTTGGATGCGAGAGCAACACACCGCACCAGCGAAGAAGAGAAGACCGGTGCTCCGGGACTGCTGCCTGGGGACGGGCTATCGGCAGCGGAGTAGGTGAGTGCTGAGGACATTTCCTGGGAAACGTCATTTCAGCTTCTAAAGAAGGCTGAGGTTTGATCTCCTCTAGTACTGGCTGATTTGTTCTTCGGGCAGTCCATGGTATAAACAGCTTCTGTCATTTTATGTGCAACTGCTTTCTTATGCCCCAGCATGGCGGTTTCCCGCCCTTTATAGTGTGTGTAAGGATAGTCTTGGTGTTAGTTGCTTTTTGCATATTTATGCTTTTTGCATATCTTTAGTAATCTGACTGTGAGTCCCCGTGAGGCATCGCGAGAGCCTACACAACTAGTGTACAGGAGGAAGAGGAGGCGGCGGGCCTGGGCAAGGAAGAGCAAGCAGCGGCAGCTCCTCGATTTGGGGTCCTTCGTCGTCCTTCTCTATCTCTCCCGCTTGCGGACTGCCTGCATGTCTGTACTGTGCCCAGCCCCGCCGCAGCTGCCTCCGCCTCTCACACCGTCACTCCGCCACCAGCAGCAGTACCCCATCGCCGCTGCGCTGGATGCAGGTGGTTTCTCCATAGGGCTGGCGAGTACAGGCATAGGAACCCTGTGAAAGAGGGAAAATGTCCTTGACTTGCCCCCTCTCTTCTTTCAACCAGAGATGAGGTGCGTCAAATGACAGAATACATAATTTCTCAATATGCATTCTTTATGTACAAATTAAGTAGTCAGAGGACAATTGGCGGGCTGGGGAGGGGGGAGAGTTGTCATCTTGGAAGACCAGCATAGAAAGTATAGATGTGGGGTGCTGGAAACTAACAGGAAAAAAAAAGCAAACTTTGGTTCTTGGGAGACTGTCTGCCTTCATGATTTTGAGTTATGCATAAAGGATTTTAATTGCTTATAGATCAGTGATCGAGGGCCTTAGAAAAAAGGGTTGTGCTGCTGTTTAGGTATAGCCTTTAAAAATTAGATGTTTATGAAAAGCAGTTAGTTAAAAGGTATGCAGAAATGGATTTACCTAGTCACAATTCATTGGAGGTTTTATTTTAGTTTTTTACATTATCTCTTTTTGGTGACTCCTGTAAAAATATTTACTAGGGTTTGTCAGGGTATACATAACTTTCTGGGGTGGTGATTTTCTCTTATTTTGTTTATATTTATGCAATTTAAAAAAATACAAGCAATAACACACCTTTTCTAAGAAATAGGGATTGCCTAAAATAACAGAACACATCCTGTAAAGAAGGAAATACATCCATAAAGAAAATGTCTAGCAACCCCAGCTCTAGCCGACAATATAGGGATCCATGATGAAAAGAAAACAATAAAACATAATGCTCTTATAGGAAAGCTGAAACTAAACACAACTGGTTCTCCACTATCGCAGGACAGAACTGTCTTTCTCTGATCCCAGTGACTTACGAACATGTTAAAAGGAAATAAATTGCAAAGGATATTAAAAAATTCTCCCTGGTGTTTCGCAAGGCCTTTGCCAAGGGTACTCCATGTAGGACACCGAACTCTTCTTCCATACATAAATTATTTACATGGAATAACAATGGCTTTCAAAATAAAAATTAACTGAAATAATACCACATTTGTGATTGTAATTACTAGAAATTTTCCGCTTCATTTAGTAATCGTCTATTTTCATTTAATTTGATTAACATCAATGTGGTGTACATACTGTATTCTAATGTGTAGTCAAATTTTAAAGTATATAACTCCAAGTGTCGTTATGTAGCGCACAAAAAATTTAACCTTCCTGCAAAAGCCGCACAGCTGATATTTTATGCGCACACAGCCTACAGAAAATTAGAGGGAACATTGGTTAGGGCTGGCTAAGATTGCTTCTTTTCTGTTGCAGGTCTCTGATTTGGAAAGCTTTACCAGTTTCTTTACAGACAAGGTTGCCTAACTACCAGGCAAACTAGGATGTAGCCTAAGGCAGTAGATTCTGGGATGGGGCAGCTACTATCCAAGCAAATCAACAGCCTCTAACAGCCAAAAAACCTTGAGTCTCATCAGTGCATACTTTTACCAAAATTGTCCATTTACCATTGTAAGTAGCTTTTCGAAATATCCCTCTTTATGCATATATTTACAAAACAAAATTTAATATTTTAAAGTATGGATGTTGGCCTAGCATGGCTGCCTAATTGGTAGCTTGGGCTGGTCGTGCCTGAAATAGCAGTCAACTCTACACAAACATGGCGCTTCTCCACTTCTGCTAGGTGTACGGTGGCTCTACTGCTTTCCGGGATGGCTGCGAGCAAGAAGATTCAAGTTGATCTGAAGAATTGTGTTTTTCCTGGCTCTGCAACTCCGCAGTGATCCCAAGACAAGATGGCGGTGCACGGGACTAATAAAAGAATTGCATGGGGCCAATGGAACAGAGGCCCAGGCGGCTGAACAAGGTCTCCAACGCAGTTCTTTGGTTTTGCTCTTGTACCCCCTTTGCCAGTTCTATGAGACGGGTACAGCAGATCCTGTGGAAGGAAAGCTCGGGCCTGTTGAGTGTCTAAGAGTGCTCCAATGAACTCCAGTCGTTGTGTCGGAGCGAGGAAGACTTTGGGATGTTTATGACACAGACTAGGTTTTGGAGCACTGTGATGGTTCGATGAAGGGAGAGTCTTACCTCTTGAGGGAATCTCCCCTGATCAGCAAATCATCTAAGTAAGAGAAGATGAATACCTCCAAGTTATATAGGAAGGCAGCGACTACTGTAATTCATATTGTGAAGACCTTTGGGGCAGAGGTTAGACTGAAGGGGGGAACCCGGTATTGATAGTGGTTTCCCTGGAACATGAAGCGCAGATACTATGTGAGGGATGGATCAGTAAATGCATGTACGCCTCTTTTAGGTCTATAGCCAATCATGTCTCTGGAGGTATGGTATTAGAGTTCCTAGAGAAATCATTTTGAATTTTTCTCGGACCATGAATTTGTTTAGGTCTCTGAAATCCAAGATGGACCTGAATCCTGTAGAAGCCTATCCCTTCTTGAGGAGGAGGGACCGTTTCTATAGCGCCATAGGAGAGGAAGGTGGTCACATCCTCTTCTAAGAGCGTGCTTTAAAGGGGATGTGTGGGATAATTTCCTGGAAAGCTATAGGGGGTAAGGTTTCAAAGTGAAGCTAATAACCCCCTTGGACAATCTGAAGTGTCCACTGCTCTGATGTTATGAGGTGACACCTATGGACATAATGACAGAGACTGCAGGCTATGTGGAGGGGTTGGGAACCTTCCAGGGGCAGATTGGCAATGCTCTCCAGAAAGGAGCCAAAGACCAGGTGCAGGTTGTGCCTGTGCAGCTGACTGAGGCATAGGAGCCTTGGGCTTCTTGGGTTGACGAGGGCCCTGTTGTCTCTGCTGAGGCTGATAGGCAGCAGAAGGTGGGTAAGAAGGATAGTACCTCTTCTTTTCAGGATAAAAAGAATTCTTGGGAAGAGCCTTCCTCTGGAATGGGTCAGATGTTTTCCTGGAAAAGCGCTTCAGGGTGAGATTTTATGTTTCAATCTACCCTGCTTCCTCCTCCAACCTTGCAGAACAGGTTCTCTCCAGTACATGGGATATTGGCCAGTTTATCCTGAACTCATTGCTCGATGTCTGGTGCCTGTAAACATGCCAATCTACGAGCCCCAATGCAGACTGCTGATGCTCTGCTTGTTGATTTAAAGGCATCAAAAGAGGCCCTGGTAAAAAACTTAGAAGTATTTTGCCTAACGGACTCCATTGCAAAGCAAAGTAAAGTTCTCAAGGGTGGTTTTGTGTTCATTTTTAAAAGCTAATTCTTGAAAGGGCTTTGGTGTTCTTTTTTAAAAGCTTATTCGTAAAAGGGTTTTTGTGTTCATTTTTCAAAGCTAATTCTTAAAGACGTTTTGGTGTTCTTTTTTAAAAGTTAATTTTTAAAGGGGTTTTGATGTTTATTTTTAAAAGTTGAGCTTGTTTCTATACTGCAAAGGGAGAATTTCTTTTGTTTACTTGTAGTGTAGGGCAAAGACTCTATCAGAGTTCATCGTCTTTATTCTAGCTACCCACTGACAGCTAACTCTTTGAAGCCACTAACCTCATCAAGTGTTAGATCCCTCCCTACCCACCCATCCACACCATGTGAACCTTCTTGCTTTATAGGGCAACTCCCCAATCAGCTACATACAAAGACATAGAATGGTACTGTTAGAAAACACTTGAAAAAGTTTAACTGCTTTTTCTCTTAAAAGACAGCAGAGGAACAGTTAGGGACTTCGGTAGGTCTCTCTCTTTTACTTCAGCAGATACCAAAGCTCATCAACTAAACAATGGCTGGGAAAAATCATATTGCTAAAGCTGTTGCCCCCGTTACAGCTTCTCCCTCTGTCCAGAAAGAGATCCCAATGCCAGTTGAAGGACCGGTTCCATTTGCAGGATGCCTGCATGCTGAGGCTCTCAGGAAAGAAGTGGAGGCGCTCAGGGAAGAGGTGGCAAGACTGAGAAACATTCGAGACAGTGAGAACTACAATGCTCTCCAACAGAGGTGAAGATCGGAGGCTAAAGAAGGAAGAAGCTTGGACACGAGTCACCAGAGCTTGCAGTATCAACACTCCAACTCCAGCCCTTAAATTGACGAACCAGTATGCAGCCCTGGAAGCAGAGGAGGTGGAAGCATCCGAGTAAAGGGAAGAACCACAGCTCAAGCACCTCAAAGTTGTAGAAGCAGTCACCACTAGGAAGTGAAAGATAGTGGTTGTTGGTGATTCTCTTCTGAGGGGTACTGAGGCGTCCATCTGCTAACCAGAATATATGTTGAGAGAAGCGTGTCTGCCAGGTGCCAAAATCCAAGATGTTACAGAGAGGTTGCCAAGGCTCATCAAGACTACTGACTACTGTCTGATGTTGCTCATCCATATTGGTATAAATGATACTGCTAGGAATCCCTCTGAGCACATCAAACATGACTTCATAGCTCTAGGATAGAGAGTGAAGCAGATAGGTGCGCAGGTGGTGTTCTCTTCAATCCTCCCTGTTGAGGGTAAAGGCTGAGGCAGAAAAGCTCGAATCCTGGAGATGAATGCATGGCTGCGTGAATGGTGTCATCGAGAATGTTTTGGTTTCCCCATGGGATGATGTTCCAAGGGCTGCAGAGCAGTGATGGTGTTCATCTGTCCAAGAAGGGTCAAAGGGTTTTCAGCAGCAAACTGGCTAACCTACTGAAGAGGGCCTTAAACTAGATTAATTGGGAATGAGTGAAGAGAGCCCCCAGGTAAGTGAAGAAAGCCCACAGGTAAGTGAAACATTAAATACCACTGTAAGAACATAAGATATGCCATACTGAGTCAGACCAAAGTCCTTCAAACCCAGTATCCTGTTTCCAACAGTGGCCAATCTAGGTCACAAGTACCTAGCAAAAGACCAAGAGACACAGGTTCCACAATGCTTGTTAGTGATATCCTGGGTCCCTTTTAATAATGGTTTATGGACCTTTCCTCCAGGAACTTGTCCAAACCTTTTTTAAACCCAGCTACACTAACAACCTTTACTACATCCTCCGGTAACAAATTCCAGAGTTTGATTACACATTGAGTGAAAAAAATATTTTCTCTTATCAGTCTTAAATAGTTGCATGTCCTCTAGTCTTTCTACATTCTGATGACGTACACAAATCGATCTAGATCTACCTGTTCCACTCCATTCATTAATTTATAGACCTCTATCATATCTCCCCCTCAGTTGTCTCTTTTCCAGATTGAAGAGCCCTAACCTTTTTAGCCTCTCTTCATAGCGGTATCCTTCCATCCCCTTTACCATTTTGGTGGCTCTTCTCTGGACCTTTTCTAATAACACTATATCCTTTTTAAGTTAAGACCAGAACTGCACACAATACTCAAGGTGCGGTTGCACCATGAAACAATACAGCATAGTTACTCACCAGTAACAGGTGTTCTCCAGGGACAGCAGGAATCGGTCCTCACTTATGGGTGACGTCGGCATCGACGGAACCCGTGTGGAGCAATTCCCCAGCTTTCAAAGAAAGCCTTTGGGATTTCTGCCATGCATGCGTGGTCCTCTTCCCACCCAAGGGTGCCATCTTGCTCAGTCAGATCCCCTAGCTAAAGCCCTACTAAGCAGATGGCAAGGGAAGGACAAAAAATAGCAACTCTTCAGGGGAAGTGGGAGGGTAGTGAGGACTGATTCTGCTGTCCCTGGAGAACACCTGTTACAGGTGAGTAACTACGCTTTCTCCAGGAACAAGCAGGAAGTCAGTCCTCACTTATGGGACTCCCCAGCTATAGGCTACCGAGCCTGTAATCCAAAATGCCTCTGCAAGGCCGTGAGCAGAAGTCGATGCCTGGAGGAGCCATTGGGTCCTCGGGGCGAAGCTCTCGGTAGCCGAAGAAGGGTCGGAGGGCAGAAGTTCCTTATAATCTGAACAGCTTATGGAGTACAGCCTGGCCGAAGGCGCTATCCCAGCGGGACTCCCTCTCCAGGCAGTAGTGGACAGCGAAAGTGTTCGCTGAAGACCAGGTCGCAGCCCGGCAGATGTTTGTTAGAGGCACTGAGCGCAGCGAAGCCACTGAAGCTGTCTTGGCTCGGATGTCATGCGCGGTGACCCGCTGATCCAGAGGGACGCTCGCCTTTGCTTGGGCAAAGGCGATGCAATCTGCCACCCAGACGGAGATGGTGCACTTTGTGACTGCCTGCCCAGGCGATTGGGGTCGTAGGAGACAAAAAGCCGATTGGACTTGCGATAAACCTGGGTACGCTGCAGGTAGAAGGCAAGAGCCCTCTTGCAGTCGAGTGTATGCAGCACCACAGATTCCTGGTCAGCATGTGGTCTCAGGAAGGTCGGAAGGACTATCTCCTGGATGAGATGAAAGTCCTAGACCACCTTCGGTAGGAACATGGGATGGGTGTGGAGGACCACTCTGTTACCGTAGAACCTGGTGTACGGAGCCTCAGCCATGAGAGCCTGAAGTTCGCTGACTTGGCGAGCCGGTCAAAGCCACCAGGAAGACCACTTTCCAGGAGCGATGCCGAAGGGAGCACGTTGCCATTGGCTTGAAGGGTGCTCGCGAGAGCTGCGTCAGCACCACGTTGAGGTCCCACTCCACCAGGGGAGGCTGGATAGAAGGCCTGGAAAGCAAAAGACCTTGCAATGAAGCGAGAGACTAAGGGCTGCCCCCAAGAGGGGTTTTCTCTCGACGGGGAGGTGGTTAGCGAAATGAATCTCAGGTGTACCCTGACCGAATTGGATTTCAACCCTATCTTCCAGAGGTGGAGTAGGTACTGGAGGATCCACTGGGTAGAGCAGGAGAACAGTTTGATCCGAAGCTCGGAGCACTAGAGCGAGAAGCGCCACCACTTAAAAGCCTATGCCTGCCTCAAGTCCTTCCTCGACGCAAGGAGGATCTCCTTGACGTCCTTCGTGAACTAAGGCGACCTGCTCAGCCACCAGGCTGCAAGGGAGAGCGAGGCCAGGTTCGGGTGGAACACCAGGCCCTCCACCTACGTCAACAGGCCCGGGGTGAAGCCCAGAAGGGGGGGGCGGGGCTCAGACGCAAGTCCGAGCAGAAGTAGGAACCAAGGCTGTCGAGGCCACAAGGATCACTGAATCTCGGTCCCGCTGAACCTTGTGGAGGATCCTTGCAATGAGAGGAGTGGGAGGGAACACAGAAAGAAGGCCGGAGGTCCAACTCAAGAGGAACACATCTGGGGCCACCCTGCTCGGGTGCGGAACCGGGCCGCAGAAGCTGGGAAGCTGCGCAATCGCTGGACTGGCAAACAGGTCCATGGATGGGGTCCCCCACAGATGGAACAAGACTCCAGCGACCTCCAGATCCAAGCACCACTCGTGCAGGTGGAGGATCCTGATGAGTTTGTCCGCGAGGACATTCTCCAGGCCTGGGAGGTAGACCGCTCGCAGGGTCATCCCTCGGCGAGACTCAAAGGAGCCACGGAGAGGCACTCTGTGAAAACCCATGTTGCAGATGGAACGGATATAGAGGCATTATAATATCTTTTGTTTTATTTTCCATTCCTTTCCTTATCATACCTAGCATTCTATTTGCTCTCTTGGCCACCGCTGCACACTGGGCGGAGAATTTTAACATGTTATCCACGATGACACCCAAATAGTTTTCCTGGGTGGTGGTTCCTAATATGGAACCTTGCATCGTGTAACCATAGTTTCGGTTGCTCTTTCCTAGGTGCATAACTTTGCACTTGTCCACATTAAATTTCTTCTGCCATTTGGATGCCCAGTCTTCCAATTTATCAAGATCCTCTTGCAATTTTCCACAATCCTCATGGGCTTTAACAACTTTAAATAGTTGTGTCATCTGCAAATTTGATAACCTCACTCATTATTCCCTTTTCCAGGTCATTTATGAATATGTCAAAAAGCAATGGACCCAGCACAGATCCCTGCGGTACTCCACTATTCACCTTTCTCCACTGAGAAAATTGGCCATTTAGCCCTACTCTCTGCTTTCTTCTTTTAACCAGCTCCTGATCCACAATAGTACACTGCCTCCTATCCCATGACTTTTTAGTTTTGGCAAAAGTATCTGATGAAGGTCCTTATCAAAGGCTTTCTGAAAGTCCAGATACATTATATCAACCGACTCACCTTTGTCTACCTGTTTATTCACACCTTCAAAACAACATAACAGATTAGTAAGACAAGATCTTCCTTGCCTAAAGCTATGTTGGCCATCTCCCATTAAGCCATGACTATCTACATGTTCAGTAATTTGTTCTTCATGATGGTTTCTACCATTTTTTCCAGTACTGACGTCAGGCTCACCGGTCTGTAGTTTCCTGGATCACCCCTGAAACCCTTTTTAAAAATTGGCGTTACACTGGCCATCCTCCAATCTTCAGGTATTACAGATGATTTTAATGATAGCTCACAGATTACTAATAGCAGGTCTGCAAACTCATATTTCAGTTCTTTCAACACCCTTGGATGTATACCATCCAGTCCAGGTGATTTGCAACTCTTCAGTTTATCAAATAGTTGTAATTCATCTTCCTGGTGTATCGATATTTCTTTCAATTCTTCCACAGTATCACCTTTAAATACCACGTCATTCATGGGTAATATCCCTACATCTTCCTCAGTAAAGACAGAAGCAAAGAATTCATTCAGTCTCTCCACTATGGCCTTGTCGCCTTAGTGCCCCCCTTTAACCCCTCTATCATCTAATGGTCCAACTGATTCTCTCGCAGATCTTTTGCTACAAATGTACTTGAAAAAGTACTTATTACGTGTTTTTGCTTCCACAGCAAGCTTCTTCTCAAATTCTCTCTTTGCCTGCCTTGCATCTAACTTGCCAGTGCTTGTGTTGCTTCCAGTTTTCGCCATTTGGTTTTTTTCAATTTTCTGAAAGATGCTTTTTTTGGCAACAGCAGCCTCTCTGACCTCACCTTTAAACCATGCTGGCATTTTTTTTGATTTCCTTCCACTTTTCTTAAAATGTGGAATACAGCTGGTCTGGGCTTCCAAGATAGTATTTTTAAATACCACCCAAGCTTGATGTAAGTCTTTAACCTTTGCAACTGCTCCTTTTAGTTTTTTCTTAACTATTTTCCTCATTTTATCATAGTCTACATTTCAAAAGTTAAAAGGTAGTACTGTGGATTTCCTTACCATCCCTCCTCCATTAATTAAATCAAACACAATCATGCTATGATCACTATTGCCAAATGGCCCCAACACCCTTATCTCTTGCACCAGATCTGGTGTTCCACTAAGGACTAGGTCCAAAATGGCTTCCCCTCTGGTCGGTTCATGAATCAGCTGCTCCAAGAAGCAGTCATTTATTTCATCTAGAAACCTTATCTTCCTAGTATATCGTGCTGTGAAACTGACCCAGTCAATAACGGGGTAATTGAAATCACCCATTATTATTACTGTGCTGTAACGTTTGTTAGCTTCCCTGATTTCTTTGAGCATTTCCTCATCCATTTGCTCATTCTGGCCAGATGGTCAATAGTACACCCCCACTGCCATCGCCTTCCCCTTTTTACATGGAATTTCAATCATAGAGATTCTACAGCAAATTTTGTTTCCTGCAAAATGTTAATCCTTTGTGACTAAATGCCCCCTCCAACAGAGTGCAGCCCCTCCACCAAGTTGATCCGCTCTATCATTATGATATAGTTTGTACACAGGTATCACAGTATCCCACTGGTTGTCCTCCTTCCACCATGTCTCTGAGATACCAATCATATCTAACCTCTCATTTAGTGCTATATATTCTAACTCTCCCATCTTATTTTTAGACTTCTAGCATTTGCATACAAGCATTTTAGAGACTGTATTTTATTCACATTAATCTGGCTATTAGTAGGCAGGGGTAATTTGGAAACTTTAAGCTCTGTCTGCTCCGTACTCAAGGACATTTGGGTAATAGGGGCAACATCTGGAAAAGATCCCAGATCCTGAGTCCCTAATGGAAGAGGCTGCTTTGGATTTAGTGGCAGTTATGGAGACATGGCTCCCAGAGAACCATGACTGGAATGTAATTGTACCAGGCTATACTTTATTCAGGAAGTAGGATAGGGTAGGAAGAAGGGGAGGTGGACTGGCACTCTATGTAAAATATATTAAAGCTACAGAATTGTAAGGTTTAAAAGGAAGAGAGGAGGCACTGTAGGTTAAAATATAAAGAGGGAAAGGGAAATCCATTTGTATTGGAGCGACATACAAATCCCCCTCATAGAAAGTAGAAGTGGACAAAGATTTAATAGAAGACACACACAGTATTGCCATAAAAGGAGAAGTGCTACTGATAGGTTATTTCAATATGCCGGATGTTGATTGGCACATCCCTGCTGCGGTGTTATCTAAAAATATGGAGATCCTGGATTCTCTACAGGGAGAATTATTCAGGCAACTAGTAACAGAACCCACATGTGATGCAGCCATACTGAACTTAGTGTTTTACCAGTGGGAAAAGATTTTCTGATATTACAGTGGGACCTCATCTCGCATCCAGTGATCACCAGATGTTATGATTCAATATTAGGACTAGGGCTGATAAAATCCATTCAAAAGCGGTCGTAGACTTTAGGAAAGCTAACTTTACCAAGATGGGACAATACCTCAAAAGAGTCATTAATGGCATGGGAACAGCTGGGGGATGTAGAAAAACAGTGGGAAAACTGAAAGGGGATATTTTTAAGGGCAACAAACCTTTTTGTTAGGAAAAGGAGGCCACTATGATTCTCAAAAGAAGCAGCTAAGAAGGTGCAGAAAGAGGGGGGCCTTCATGCAATACAAGAGATCACAGAGAGAGGAAGACAGACATCTATATTTGGAAAAACTTAGAGAAGCTAGCAAAGTAGTCAGGAAAGCAAAGATATAAAAAGAAGAAGAAATAGCTAATGCAATAAAATGCAGGGATAAGACATTTTTCAGATATATTAGTTAGTGAGAGGAGGAAAGGCAAAAGTGGTATTGTCAGACTCAATGGTGCAGAGGAGGACTATTTTATTTATTGATTTTATTTATTTAACATTTTTTTTATGCCGCTTTTCATGGTTACCAAAGCAGTTTACATTTAACTCGAACATTATACATGGAACAGGTGAATAATAACGATAACATTTTTAACAGGTTTTTTATACCGCCTTATCATAGATTCAAAGTGGTTTACATAGAACATTATAGCAACAAGCTTTTACATAGAACAGGGTATTAAACTTGGGAGAACAAGGTGATACAAGGTCTACATTTAACAATGTTAACTATATACAGATACATTGTTGCAGTATGGTTTGTGTGCAACATGATTGTGTTAATGTTGAGGGAGAGGTCCATAGCAAATTATATCGGAATGATCATGTGGTGGTTCTAATGAGTTCCATACTTTGATGGGATTTTGAGATCGTGTATTTATGATTCATATTCTTATAGGGTGGGAACAGTGTTCCAGGAAGAGGTGAATCTTCATGGCTTTTCTGAAATCTGATAGATCTTTGATTGCATGTATTGAGGCGGGTAGGTCATTCCATAGCTGGGGAGCATAATGGAGAAGACTCTACTGTAAGTGGATTGTTTTGCTGTTCTGATGCTAATTGGGGTTTCTAGAATGTTGTTGTCTGCTCTTCATCTTGTTCTGGTTTGATGTGTTTTCTTGATCAGTGATTGAAGAATCAGAGGAGATAGGTTGCTTAATATTTTGAAGATTATTAAGTTCTTGTATTTAGTGCGTTCGGTGACAGGGAGTCAGTGTAGTTGGTGGAGTGTAGGAGTTATATGGCTGTATCTTGCTGTTCCAGTAATGACACTTGCAGCAGTGTTTTGAACCAGTTGCAGGGGGAGTATTGTTTTCTTAGGAAGGCCATGGTAGATAACATTGCAGTAATCTATTATAGGTGTTACTGTGGCTTGACATACAGTTCGGAAGTCACTATCACTGAGTAGTGGTTTGAGCTTGTGGTAGGCTGTTCTGGTTGTTCTTTTTATGTGCAGTTGGAAGCTGAGTTGTTGGCCGAAGGTGACTCAGAGGTATTTTACTTTTTGTTTGTTGGTTAGAGTGTAGTCTAGGATCTTTATTGAGGCCAGTGGGGAGAATATGGTACTCCTGGTGATATGCAGCAATTCAGATTTTTTGAAGTTTATGGATAGATTCTGCACTATGAGCCAATTTGTCATTGTTTCAAGGCATGCGGTGATTTGAGAGTAATCTGGATGCTTGATGTTTATGGGGTGACTACCATGATATTTTCTGCGTATATTCTGTAATGCATGCTGTGTTGTCTTATGATACTGCATATTGGTTGAATGTATATATTGAATAGTAGTGCTGATAGGGCTGAGCCTTGTGGAACTCCTTGATATTGGGTGAAAGGTTTGGACTGTTGTTTTTTGGTTCTGATACATAACAACTATAATGCAATGTACTGTGGCAACTATTTACAGAAGAGGTTATAACCATTATGAGCACGATCAGTACAGCATAACTGTGGTATATAGTATACTGGGCGAATACCAAGAGGTCTATGTTGGAATAATGGATTGATGTTCACTGATTTACTGCCAGGGGTGTGGAATGTAGCAAATGGACAGTGGATGGGTTGGTACTAGGTGGTTGGGCCATAATGTTCAATGAATGGGTGGGTTTTTAGCTTTTTGTTGAATTCTGAGATATCGGCCATTGCTTGTATTTCAGGCGGAAGAGCATTCCAGTGTATGAGAGTATATATTTCAAAGGCTCTCTGGCAGGCCATTTAGGAGCTTCTTGTCTTGTACTTTGGTATAGCGAGGATCTGGAAACTTCTGGATCAGTGGTTGCAGGCTTTCAGCTGATTGATTGTGAATAACTTTAAATGTCATCACTATTTCTTTATATTTGATGCGTGATTGTATAGGTAGCCAGCGTAGGGCTTTGAGTATTGGTATAATGTGCTCTTGACGTGACGCTTATCATCAACCGGGCTGCGGTGTTTTGTGCTAGTTGTAAGGCGTGGATGATGTTCTTGGGGAGACCTTCAATATTATGTTGCCATAGTCCAGGTGAGGGGTGATTATGGCCTGGCATACCGTGCGGTAGTGGTCTAGAACAGGTGAAAGTTCTTCAGCTTCTTCATTTTGTGGTAGGATAAGGATATCATCTTCTTGATGTGAGATTGTAGGCTGAGTCTGTGATCTACTGTCACTCCAAGATATTTAACTTCCTTTTTAACTGGGATGGCAAACATCTACTTTTAACTCTTCTGGTGAGGAGTAGGTGACGTCTCTCGTTATGGTAAGGACCTCTGATTTATTGTAGTTGATTTGTCAGGTAATGATGTTGTAGCCAGTTCATGATGGATCTCATACAGAAGATTATGGGTGAGTAATTTGGTCTTGTAGTTTCGAATGGACCACAGATGTCATCAGCATAAAGATGGCAATGTAAATTATGTTCTCATATGATTTTGCATACTGCTTGAATATATAAATAGAAGGGCCAAGAGTGTAGATCCTTGGGGTATGCCTTATAGTTGTTTAATTGGTCTTGAGGTACTGTTCTCCAACTTGACTTGGCATTGTCTATCTGTTAGGTATGAGCGGAATCATGAGAGTGGGGTGTCTCTGATTCCGATCTAGGTCAGTCTGGTTAAAAGGAAGGCATGACTTAGTGAGTCGAATGCGGCAGATATGTCTATGAAGATGGGGATGAAGTCTTGTTTTAGGTTCTCAATTCCTTTGATTAAGGTGTTGGTTAATGTGGTGAGTAGAGTTTCTGTTCCATGATTGTGCCGAAACCCATGCCGTTGTGGGTGTAGTGGAGCAACGAGGTCAATGTGGTCTTGTAATTGTAACTGTACAGCTTTTTCAATTAGCTTGGCAAGAAGGGGATGCTAGATATAAGCCTGAAGGAGGATAGTGAACTGGGGTCTATTGTGCTGCTTTTTAGTTGAGGTCTGACTGATGTGGCTTTTAGGATGGATGGCATGGTACCCTGTGAGAGAGATAGGTTTATTATTCTTTGTAGTGTGGGTGTGAGTTCTTCACTAGACATCTTTATCCAGGAGGTGGGGCATGGGATGAGTGGGGAGGTGGTGGCGTTTAGCTGCTTTTAGATTTGTCTGCATTGATCTGTTATCAGGTGAAATGAGGACCAGGTGTTAGAGTCCTTTGATTTGTTCGTAGGTGGAGGATCAATTGTCATGTAATCCTCTTTAGAGATGAGTTTGTTCTGCAGATAAGATACATAAGCTTCTGGGAGTAATGTCAATTTTTTCTGGGTTGTTGGGGAACATGTAAGGGATTTTACTATGGTGAACAGTTCTCTGGGTCGATTGAGTGATTTCATGATGTGTTCGTATGGTACTCCTTTTTTTATTAGTTCGTTGTATTCCTTCTGTTGCAATGTGCTTTGCCTCCAGCGTCTTTCCAGTTCTTAGCTTGAATTTTGCACATCTTACACGGTTTGAATTCCATGGAGCTTTATTTGTACTTGCTGAAGTCTCTTTTCGGGGAGCAGTTGCTATTGGTGTAACGGTCTCATTCCATTTGTGTATGATATCTTCAAGGTCGGTGGAGTTGTTGTCTAGTTCTGAAGAGGTGGTCGAGTAATGTTTCCTTATTGAATTCCTTGAACCGATGGGGATTACATGTCCGTTGTTGTTTGTTCCAGTGAGGCAGAAACTGATGAGGATGAAGAAGAATTGCTTAACAAATATTTATGTTCTGTGTTCACAGATGAAGGGTCAGGAGCAGGACCTCAGAAAACACCCACAAACAGAAACGACATGGATCTCAAATGATTTTCAGAAGACTGCGTTTGTGAGGAACTAACTAAACTAAAAGTAGACAAAGCAATGAGTCCGGATGGGAAACATTCAAGACTACTGAGGGACTTGGGGGATGTTCTAGCACCTCCACTGTCTGACCCTTTCAATGCCGTTTTGGAGTTGTGAGTGGTGCCAGAGGACTGGAGAAAGGCACATGTGGTCCCTTTACACAAAAGTGGACGTAAGGCTGACATTGAAAACTACAGGCCAGTTAGTCTAATCTCTGTGGTCAGAAAATTATTGGAAAGGCTACTAAAAGAGAGAATAATGAGGTTTCTGGAGTCCAATGGATTGCAAGATCCGAAGCAACATGGATTCACCAGAGGTAGGTCTTGTCAGACAAATCTGATTGATTAGGGAGCTGGACTGAGGGAGAGCCCTAGATGTGGTGTATTTAGATTTCAGTAAAGTCTTTGACACGGTTCTGCACAAGCAACTTATAAACAAATTGAGTGCCCTAGGGATGCACCCTAAAGTTACTGATTGGGTTAGAAATTGGTTGAGTGTGAGGCGACAAAGGGTATGGGTAAATGCAGCTCACTCTGAGGAGGTGGTGGTTATCAGTGGTATGCTGTAGGGATTTGTCCTTGGTCTGATTCTTTTTAACATCTTTGTTTGTGATACTGCAGATGGGCTGTCGGGTAAGGTTTGCTTGTTTGCAGATGATACCAAAATATGCAATAGAGTAGACACACAGAAAGGTGTAATTAACATGAGGAGGGATCTAGCTAAGCTTGAAGAATGGTCTAGAATTTGGCAGCTAAAAAATGCAGGGTCATGTATTTGGGCTGTAAAAATCCAAAGGAGCGATACAGTGTAGGGGGTGAGATATTTCTGTCCACAAGAGAGGAGCGGGACCTGGGCGTAATTGTGTCTGACGATCTTAAAGTAGCTAAATAGGTAGAAAAGGCGACTGTGAAAGCCAGAAGGATGCTTAGGTGTATAGGGAGAGGAATGGCCAGCAGAAAAAAAGGAGGTGATAATGCCTATGTATAAGTCTTTGATGCAATCTCATTTGGAGTAGTGTGTGCAATTCTGGAGACTGCACCTTCAAAAGGATATATAAGCAGGTTGGAGTCTGTTGCAGAGGGTGGCTACTAAAATGGTTAATGGTCTTCATTATGAAGCATATGAGGACAAAGATCTTAATATGTATACTTTAGAGGAAAGGCAGGATAGGGGCGATATAATAGAGACATTTAAATACTTCCGTGGCATAAATGCACAGGAGGGTCTCTCTCAACTGAAAGCAAGCTCTGCTATGAGGGGACATAGCATGAGAGTGAAAGGGGATAGGCTCAGGAGTAATTTGCGGAAATATTTATTTACAGAACGAGTGATAGATGCATGGAATAGTTTCCCCAGTGGAGGTGGTGGACATGAGGACAGTATCTGAATTCAAAAAAGCATGGGACAATCACAGTCTCTCTAAAGGTAAAAAGAGGACTATTGTAATTGATATGGAAGGGCAAACTAGATAGGCCATGTGGTCTTTTTCTGCCGTCATATTTCTATGTTTGATGGGTGTCTGGTATGAACTCCGCTTATCTCAGGAAGCATGGGAGCGAAAGTCTCCAGATCCCTGGTGATGCACGGATTTATTAAAACATTTGATATGCCGCCTTTCAGTCACACCACAGCGGTGTACAATAAAAACATCATTTGGAAGAAGAAAAGAACGCCATAAAAACTTGATAGGACAGCATAAGAGAAGGAAAAGCAGGGAAAGATAACAAAGAAGAGAGGGAACGAGGGTCAGAACATAAGGAGGCAGAGTCCTGAGAGCCTGTATAAATTGCCAGAGACAGCTGGAGGTCCAGGACATTAAGGAGTAATGGAGAGGTCAAAGGCAATGGAAAACAGATATGTTTTCAAGGAGGTCTTAAATTTTGAGTATAGGGGTTCCAGTCTAAGATCAGATAACAAGGAATTCCATAATAATGGGCACAAGAAGAAAAAGGCAGAATGTTGTGTCCGTCTTAACGGGGCCTCGGCAGGGGAATGGTAGGTATAGCCAATTCGCATGCACAGACTTAAGGACTCGAAAAGGTGCATATGGAACTAAGGAGGAGGAAAGATCTGTTCAATATATACCTTCAACCTCTCTGTGAAATAATCAAGAACCTCGGCATCAATTATTTAATATATGCAAATGATATAATGATTTTTCACCCCCTACTCCAACAAATTGCCAGACTACAGCAAAATCTCCAATTGTATTTCAGCAATCAATATCTGGCTCAAAAAACACAATCTCAAAATTAATAGCAAATCGGAAGCACTCCACATCACAAGAAACAAGAATTTCAACCCTATATCTACAATCATGATAAACAATACTCCATTTGTTTAATTCTTTGTATAGGCCAAACCCTGACGAAGGCAATGCTGAAACACGGCTGTGTCCGGTAGATGGCTGTATATTCTCCCTGTTACAATAATACATTAAATAAATATATTGTGTTTGGCACCTCGCTCTAGACTGGTTGGTTTTTCTCTAGGTGGACGAGGTCATACATGGAATCAGAAAGGGAGGCCGTAGCAGACTCCAAAAGAGGGTCAGTATCATCCAGCAGATGAGACTGAATCCACTGGATTGGGGCTTGAGACGTCAAGCCTGCACATACCGCGAACTGAAGAATTGCAGCTACTGCGGCAAACTGGTTCTTCCACAAGAAATCCATCTTGCGTGTATGATTCATGTATGATTTTCTCCCAGTTGGTGAGAGGTCCTACATATGCACTAAGTGCAGGGAGCTCTTTGCTCTCAGGGAACGAGTCCGTTCTCTAGAGGCTAGAGTAGCAGACCTGGAAGACATAAGACAGACAGAGAAGTACATGGACGAGACCTACAGGGATATAGTCCTGAAGTCCCACCTCCAGTCTGGCAGCATCCCTGTTGCCATGGAGGAGAGAGGTCACGTGACAGGAGAGCATCACCCTGGTGTGGCAGGAAGTGATCCTGTAACTAGGACCTGTCCTCCAGGTGATGTAAAACCCTCTCGCACCGAGGACGTTTCTCCAGGGCCATGTCCCCATGAGGGGAGGGTCAGGACAGCTGTTATAGTTGGTGATTCAATCATTAGGAATGTAGATAGCTGGGTGGCTGGTGGACGTGAGGATCGCCTGGTAACATGCCTGCTTGGTGCGAAGGTAGCAGATCTCACGCACCGCCTAGATAGGATCATAGATAGTGCTGGGGGGGAGTCTGCTGTCTTGGTACATGTTGGTACCAATGACATAGGAAAATGTGGTAGGGAAGTTCTGGAGGCTAAATTTAAGCTTTTAGGTAGGAAGTTGAAATCCAGAACTTCCAGGATAGCATTCTCCGAAATGCTTCCTGTTCCACGTGCAGGACCCAAAAGACAGGCAGAGCTCCGGAGTCTCAATGCGTGGATGAGACAATGGTGCAAGGATGAGGGTTTTGGATTTGTTAGGAACTGGGGAACATTCTGGGGAAAGGGGGGGCTCTTCCGAAGGGATGGGCTTCACCTTAATCAGGATGGGACCAGACTGCTGGCATTAACCTTTAAAAAAGAGATAGAGAAGCTTTTAAACTAGAAAATAGGGGAAAGCCGACAGTCACCCAAGAGCGCATGGTTCGGACAAAGGTATCCTTGAAGGATACTACCAAAAGCAGTGAGGTTCCAAAAGGGAGTATAGTAGCCCAAATGCCCTTGAGTAAGGAGCAGACAGAGCATAAAGATTCCCAATTACCCATGCCTACCAATAGCCAGATTAATATTAATAAAATACAGTCTCTAAAATGCTTGTATGCCAATGCTAGAAGTCTAAACAATAAGATGGGAGAATTAGAATATATAGCACTAAATGAGAGGTTAGATATGATTGCACTCTCAGAGACATGGTGGAAGGAGGATAACCAGTGGGACACTGTGATACCTGGATACAAACTATATCGTAATGATAGAGCTGAACAAATTGGTGGAGGGGTTGCGCTCTATGTTAGAGAGGGCATTGAGTCAGAAAGGATTAAAGTTTTGCAGGGAACAAAATTTGCTGTAGAATCTCTATGGATTGAAATTCCATTTATGAAGGGGAAGGTGATGGCAGTGGGAGTATACTATCGACCGCCTGGCCAGAATGAACAAATGGATGATGAAATGCTCAAAGAAATCAAGGAAGCTAACAAAAGCCACAACAGAGTAGTAATAATGGGTGATTTCAATTACCCCGGTATCGACTGGGACAGTGTCACAGCAGGACAAGCTAACGAGATAAAGTTTCTAGATGAAATAAATGACTGCTTCTTGGAGCAGCTGATTCATGAACCAACCAGAGGGGAAGCCATACTGGACCTAGTCCTTAGTGGAACGCCAGATCTGGTGCAAGAAATAAGGGTGTTGGGACCACTTGGCAATAGTGATCATAGTATGATCATGTTTGATTTAATCAGTGGAGGACAGATAGTAAAGGAATCCACAGTACTACCTTTTAACTTTCAAAAGGGAGACTATGATAGAATGAGGAATATAGTTCGGAAAAACCTAAAAGGAGCGGTTCCAAAGGTTAAAGACTTACAGCAAGCTTGGGTGTTATTTAAAAATACTATCCTCGAAGCCCAGACCAGCTGTATTCCACGCATTAAGAAAAGTGGAAGAAAGTCCAAAAAACTGCCAGCATGGTTTAAAGGTGAGGTCAGAGAGGCTGTTGCTGCCAAAAGAGCAACCTTCAGGAAATGGAAAAAAGAGCCAAATGATGAAAACTGGAAACAGCACAAGCACTGGCAAGTTAAATGCAAAGCATTGATAAGGCAGGCAAAGCGGGAATTTGAGAAGAAACTTGCTACGGAAGCAAAAACACGAAATAAAGACTTTTTCAAGTACATTCGTAGCAAAAGGCCTGTGAGAGAGTCAATTGGACCATTAGATGATAGAGGGGTAAAAGGGGCAGTAAGAGGAGACAAGGCTATAGCAGAGAGACTGAATGAATTCTTTGCTTCGGTCTTTACTGAGGAAGATGTAGGGATGTTACCCAAGACTGAAGTGGTATTTAAAGGTGATACTGCAGAGGAATTGAGAGAAATATCGCTACACCGGGAAGATATATTACAACTATTTGATAAACTGAATAGTAGCAAATCACCTGGACCGGATGGTATACATCCCAGAGTGTTGAAAGAACTGAAATATGAGATTGCAGACCTGCTATTGGTAATCTGTGAACTTTCATTAAAATCATCTGTAATACCTGAAGATTGGAGGGTCGCCAACGTAACACCAATTTTTAAAAAGGGTTCCAGGGGTGACCCGGGAAATTACAGACCGGTGAGCCTGACGTCAGTACCATGGAAAATGGTAGAAACCATCATAAAGAACAAAATTACACAGCATGTAGATAGTCATGGCCTAATGGGAGACAGCCAACATGGCTTTAGACAAGGAAGATCTTGTCTTACTAATCTGATCTGTTTTTTTGAAGGTGTGCATAAACAGGTAGACAAAGGTGAGTCGGTTGATATAGTGTATCTGGACTTTCAGAAAGCTTTTGACAAGGTCCCCCATCAGAGACTTTTGGCAAAGCTAAAAAGTCATGGGATAGGAGGCAGTGTACTATTGTGGATCGGGAACTGGTTAAAAGATAGAAAGCAGAGGGTAGGGCTAAATGGCCAATATTCCCAATGGAAAAAGGTGAATAGTGGAGTACCCCAGGGATCTGCACTGGGTCCGCTACTTTTTGACATATTCATAAATGACCTGGAAAAGGGAATAACTAGTGAGGTTATCAAATTTGCAGATGACTCAAAACTGTTTAAAGTTGTTAAAACCCAAGAGGATTGTGGAAAACTGCAGGAGGATCTGGATAATTTGGAAGACTGGGCATCCAAATGGCAGATGAAATTTAATGTGGACAAGTGCAAAGTTATGCACCTAGGAAAGAACAACCCACACTATAGTTACACGATGCAAGGCTCCACATTAGAAACCACCACCCAGGAAAAAGATTTAGGAGTCATCGTGGATAACACGTTAAAACCCTCCGCCCAGTGTGCAGCGGCGGCCAAGAAAGCAAATAGAATGCTAGGTATCATAAGGAAAGGGATGGAGAATAAAACAAAGGATATTATAATGCCTCTGTATCGCTCCATGGTACGACCGCACCTTGCATATTGTGCGCAATTCTGGTCACCGTATCTTAAAAAGGACATAGAGTTATTAGAAAAAGTACAGAGAAGAGCCACCAAATTGGTGAAGGGGATGGAAGGCTACTCCTATGAAGAGAGGCTAAAAAGGTTAGGGCTCTTTAACCTGGAAAAGAGACGGCTGAGGGGAGATATGATAGAGGTCTATAAATTAATGAATGGAGTGGAACGGATAAACGTGGATCAATTATTTACGCTATCAGAATATAGAAGGACTAGGGGACATGTAATGAAGCTACGGGGTAAACTATTTAAGACAAATAAGAGAAAATATTTCTTCACTCAACGTGTAATCAAACTCTGGAATCTGTTACCGGAGGATGTAGTAAGGGCTGTTAGTATAGCTGGGTTTAAAAAAGGTTTGGACAAGTTCCTGGAGGAAAGGTCCATAAACCACTATTAAAAAGGGACCCAGGATATCAATGCTTGACCTAGTACAAGCACTGCAGAACCTGTGTCTTTTGGGGAAACTGCTAGGTACGTATGACCTAGATTGGCCACTGTTGGAAACAGGATACTGGGCTTGATGGACCTCGGTCTGACCCAGTATGGCATTTCTTATGTTCTTTTGTTGCGGTCCAGAGCATCCTTTAAGGCCAATCTGGCTTCCACAGGAATGGTGGTCCATCTGGTAACTGCCATCTCCTGCGCATCCACCCTGGGAATATTAAATCACCCAACGTACTATTTCTCCAGGAGAGCATACATCTTCTTATACACCCTTAGTCCTTTAACACTAGAAGCCCAAAAGTGCGTCAATTGACGCAAATGCATCTTTGAAGTTGTATACCAGCGCCACTGCTAGAACCATGTCAGTCATGTTCCATGACTTTGCTAGCAAGGTCAAGATGTTCAAATATGTGCATCGAAAATTAATGACAGATGTACCACCTAGCGGGAAAATGAATTTATACCTAGAAGCTCCAAAGTACGTCAATTGATGCACTCAGTTGTCTTGGATGCGTCAATTGACGTACTTTGGGGTTTCTAGGTATAAATTCATGTTCCCACTAGGTGGCGCATCTCAATCACTATTTAGTTTTACTCCAACATTACAAACAACAAACACACGATGACGTCATGCAATGACGTCACATACTGCACGTATTTCACAAATAAGTAACTTCACATTAATTCACATCTGCATTTCATGCTATACGCAGTCATCGTGAAAATGCGTCAATTGACGCACTTTGGGGTTTCTAGGTAAAATGCCTTTTGGGGCTTCTAGTGTTAAGCAGGGAGTCAGGGAAGTCCCACTCAGACTGGATCATGTCCTTGATCACCTCCAGGAACGGGAAGACAGTAGTAGATTTCCACACCCCTTGCAGGAGGGGATGCACCTTTGGCTCCTACTCCGTGTCTGGAGCATCTGCCAAACTCAAGGTGGATGAGACCTAGGCAATCAAAGCCACCAGTTCCTTCTTCCAGAACAAGTGGATAAACACTGGCCTCTTTAAAATCCTCCAAAGGCAAGAGTACATCTTCATCCTTCTCAGAGCCCAGAACCAAGCCATCTGAATCCAAGTCATAGTAAATAAATAAATAAAAGTCTATAAATAAATAAATAAATAGTCTAAATTTTGTACAGATTCCAGATGATCCCCATTTTCAGGGGGCGCACTTCACTGGGGACGTTTAGCTAAGGCAATAAAATAAAGTCAAATACCTGGGGGTTACCCTAAAGAAAACACTCAGCATGGTTTCACACAAACTCAACCACTAGTAAGATCTACTGCAAGCTAAAGCTAATACAGCCATTGAGGCCTCCACTCTCAAGCTATGATTTTAAATCAGTGGTGCAGGCGTTAATCACACCTCACTTTGATTAATGTAACAGCATCCTCCAAGGTCTCCCTAAACAACTGATAAACCAGTTACAACTGGGCCAACACGTAGCTGTACAAATAATCACAAAAACACATACATCTGACCACATTACTCCCATACTATATGAGCTACATTGGTTCCCATCCAAAGCCGCATTAAATATAAATCATTCATGATCACCTTCAAGCTTCTAAAAAACAAAGCCCCATCCCACCTCTCCACCCTCATCAACACATACCCAAATGAATGAGCAGAAAGAGGACGCTCACAAAATACCTTATCTGTCCCTCCTGACTTTCATAACTCAACTCGTTCGACAACATTGCACTATGCTCAGAAATGCACTCCCAGAAAATCTATAAAGCATTAATGATCCGACTACATTTCGCAAGGCGATTAAAACGCATCTCTTTAGAGAACATTTTGGGAACACACCTCAGAATTCCCAAATATATCCAACCTAAACCCCTACCCACCTATACATTACATTCTTCCCATTCCCAAACAACTTGATACAGACGTTTGACTTTATACACCATTTCTATTTTTTTTTTCAATTAATGCAGTCCAAACAAAATACAAAAGAAAATAAGCGGTACAACATACATCAGAAAATCCAAAAAAAGGCAAAATATCAACTTCAAATCCGCTACACAGTCCACATTATGGAGAAAACTGTAGAAAACACCAAGGCAATAGCTACCTTACCTAACCACAACCAAAAAAAATAAATTTATCTCAAACCTAAAGTGAGACTAAAATGGTTTCAAGCTGAGTAGGATCAGAAAATGTATAATCAATCCTGTGTATAGTAATCAAACACTTACAGGGAAATCGAAGAAAAAAGGTTCCTTCCCCAGCCAAAACACGAGGTTTAAGCTGGAGAAAAGACCTCCTCCGAAACTGCGTATATCGGGAGACATCGGGAAAAATAGACAACTTCTGGCCATAAAAAAGGAAATCTTTTTTTGAAAAAAAGGCCTTCATAATTAAAGCCTTATCAGCAAGATTGACCAAAGTAATCACTAGGGTGGCACGGGAAGAGATCAGAGCTTGAGAGTTTTCCAGGAAATCAGTCAAGTCAACATCATTCTGGTCCTCGTCTCGCGCCACACTAGATTCCCCAGGTGCTACCCGAACAGGCAAATAAAAAGAATGAGCAATCAAAATAGTGTCTGCCTCTGACAATAATAAGACATCCTTACAATACTGTTTGAATAGAAGAGCAGATGACAAAAAACGAGTCTTAGGGAAATTCAAAATACGGATATTCTTTGCTCGAGAATTATTTTCTAAAGATTCTATTTGTTTATACAAAAGCAAAGTAACCTTCAAGGTGGATGCACTCGCAGACTGCAAAGAGCCTACGTGTGCCTCCACCTTATCCACATGCTGAGACAAACTCTTAACAGATACTTCCACATCATATACCCTCTTAACAACCTGCTGAGAAAAAGTAGCAGTTTGACCCATAAATCTAGACAATAAAGAATTAGTAGCGGTAACTTGTTTCCAAATATCAGATAAGGTAATATCATCAGGGTTTACAGCCTGAGGCAAAGACTGACAACCATCCAAGCTAACAGCGGAAATAGGGATAGGAGAAGAGACCTCACAGGGAGAAGAAGTAGCAACAGAGGAAACCCCCTCTTCCTCTCCAGAGGCAGATGAAACCTCAGAAGAGGATGTGTCCAAAACAGGAGTCAGGGAAAGGCCAGGGTTAGGCGGAGGAGTCCTATCGATGGAACTTAAGGAAGGACCAGAGGCAAGAGAAGAAGAAGTATGCGGTGCAGAAGTAACATTCGGTAGTAAAACCACATGCTGATCCATAGGACCAGAAACCACTGTTGGAGTAGAAGTAGAGTTAGAAGACTGTTTTGTAAGCTTACTTTTCCGCTTCGCATGTCCTCTGGGCATCCCCGCGACGACTTGGGCCCAAAGGCCCCGAATTGGCACCGAAGGGGCACCAAAGGGGCGTTCCCCCTTTGGTCACATCCCCTTCGGGCACGCGACCGCGGGCTGTGACCGCAGCCGCAGAGGCGGCTGACGTTTAAATGCTGCAGGAGCCTTCCGATGACGGGGAGAAGAGGGAGGAGCTCCAAACTGCAGCCAATCGTTGGTAAAAGGAGGCAGCCGCCAAGCCCCGGTATCTGCCGCTGCTGATTCTCCTTTATACACCATTTCTAATACATCATAAATTATGAGGCCACTGCATGCACACTATACCTGTAATTCGCTCAGTTGTAAAGAGAACACCCTGGAACCAAATGCTAAAAGTAAACAAAACAGCTACCCCTATTTATTGTAATTTCTCACACAGCACAGATTAGCTACACCTTTATCAATTCCACTTGTAAGTACATTGTCGATTATACTCACACAGTAAATACGTTATTGATTATACTCATACACTGTAAATATGTTATTGATTATACGCATACACTGTAAATACGTTATTTGTAATTAGTTCTTATCGATACTCCATAGTTAACCTATTCTGTTTCAATATGTTTTAAGTTAATACGTCGTTATAACAAAAAAGAAAGAAAATCCCTATCTTCACTTAAAAGAACAGTGCTATCAAACTTTGTTTTTTTCCCTTGTCATTTATTTTTGTCGAATAATACGATCGGGGGTGGACTAAGTCACGCTCACCAAAATCACCAGATCCTTTTGCGGACTATTGATTCCAAAATAACAGAACACACTTATCTTAACCTTGAAAGGTTAAAATGAGCTCTTTCACAGCAATGTCCCCTCAGAGGCTAAAGCCCCCTTGCAGGGTCCGCACACAATGTCTCCTCAGAGGCTAAAGCGCCCTGCGATGTCCACATACGCCCGACGTGCTTGTTTTGGTTGTTGCTGCTAGCCCTGCTTCAGGTGCTGCGGAACATGAGAGCACGAATTCAAATTCTGTGCTCAATTCTCACAAATGTAAAAGAAACCGTCCAACTTAAAACTGGCTCATAACTGCTCCAATCACAGATTGGCTAGTGGAACACATACGTCAATAATTTGGAACTGCCAATCAAAGATGAAAAAAACCTCAATCATAGGGGAAGCCCTCATCTGATTGGATCAAAATGAAACAAACTTAAAATAAGCTGTACCAATCACTTTCCAAATTTAAACCCTTAGGGTACAACTGTGTCAAGCTTAAAGAGCCACCACTATTCCCGCCATTGTCATTTCTGAACCTGATCACCACCTCAGGGATCAAAAGGAACATGATCAATTATCCACCAACGCAAATCTGAAAAAAAAATGATGGTTTGATAGGCAGTGTTCCACAATGGGCGCTGACAGTCATTGGGAGTGGCTGTTGGCACAGGACCAGAGGGACGACTCTTCTGACCCAGAGGATATTGTGGGTGTTCTACCTGTCATGCAATAAAGTGGTTGGTGTTTTGAGGAAATATTGGCCCTTTTTGCAGTTACACTCTGACTATTGCCCATACCAGGTCTGAACATCAGGGATAGAGTGGTTAGGGCAGCTCTGAGCAAGGATCGCCCAAAGACAGATTTTGGGCAAATGGGTCATTCAGCATGTAGTTTCTGCAAACTCACGGTGAAAGGGTCCACTTGGCAGGATCCAGTGAGTGGTCACAGTTACAGGATGAAATGGCAAACCACCTGTATGACCACCCATGTGGTGTATGCCCTTAGGTGTCCCTGTGACATGCTACATGTTGGACGTACGACTCGTTCGGTCAGAACCTGTTTGAGTGAACATTCTTCTCGCCTTCAGACTGAAACGTGCTCGGCGCCCATTGTGGAACACTGCCTATCTAACCATCATTTTTTTTTAGATTTGAACTGGTGGATAATTGATCATGTTCTTTTTGATCCCCGAGGTGGTGATAGGGTTCATAAATTACAATGGCGGGAACGTGACAGATCTTTAAGCATGACACGGTTGTACCTAAGGGTTTAAATTTGGAAACTTATTAGCACAGCTTATTTTAAGTAGGTTTATAAGAACATAAGATATGCAATACTGGGTCAGACCAAGGTCCATCAAGCCCAGTATCCTGTTTCCAACAGTGGCCAATTAGGTCATACGTACCTAGCAGTTTCCCCAAAAGAAACAGGTTCTTCAATTCTTGTATTGGGTAAAGCAGCGATATCCTGGGTCCCTTCTTAATAATGGTTTATGGACCTTTCCTCCAGGAACTTGTCCAAACCTTTTTTAAACCCAGCTACACTAACAGCCTTTACAACATCCTCCGGTAACAAATTCCAGAGTTTAATTACACGTTGAGTGAAAAAATATTTTCTTTTATTAGTCTTAAATAGTTTACCTTGTAGCTTCATTGCATGTCCCCTAGCCTTTCTATATTCTGATAACAAACAATCGATCTACATTTACCCGTTCCACTCCATTCATTAATTTATAGACTTCTATCATATCTCCCCTCAGCCGTCTCTTTTCCAGGTTAAAGAGCCCTAACCTTTTTAGCCTTTCTTCATAGGGGTATCCTTCCATCCCCTTTACCATTTTGGTGGCTCTTCTCTGAACCTTTTCTAATAACGCTATATCCTTTTTAAGATACGGCGACCAGAATTGCCCACAATATTCAAGGTGTGGGCTCACCGTGGAACGATATAGAGGCATTATAATATCTTTTGTTTTATTTTCCATTCCTTTCCTTATGATACCTAGCATTCTATTTGCTCTCTTGGCCACTGCTGCACACTGGGCCGAGGGTTTTAACATGTTATCCACAATGACGCCTAAAACGTTTTCCTGGGTGGTAGTTCCTAATGAGGAACCTTGCATCGTGTAACCATAGTTTGGGTTGTTCTTCCCTAGGTGCATAGCTTTGCACTTGTCCACATTAAATTTCATCTGCCATTTTGATGCCCAGTCTCCCAATTTATCAAGATCCTCTTGCAATTTTCCACAATCCTCTTGGGTTTTAACAACTTTAAATAGTTTTGTGTCATCTGCACATTTGATAACCTCACTCGTTATTCCAGTGGTTCTCAACCATTTTTGTATCGTGACCCCTTTTACCATTGGTCAACTTGTGGTGACCCCCAATGATAAAATCAAATGCGTCTCTCTTACTTTACCGTTAACGCATTGTCGCTGTAATCATTTGTTGAATTATTAATATATAATAGGTCTTTGCAATATGTTTTTATTTATAAAATTTACTTATTCAAACCACAATAATTAATCACAACAACAAGTAACAATATTTGATTTCAAAATTATGATTTTGTAGTCAAATCACTAATATGAAATAAAATTATTTTTTCTACCTTTGTTGTCTGAGCAATTTTTTCTCTGATCATGCTGGTCCCGATCTGAGGCTTCTGCTTTCCTGTCTTCTCTTAGCTCTCTTTCTGTGGTCTATGGTCCATCTGCCATTTCTTATCTCTTCTTTTGTTTTCTTTACGTCTTTCCATCAGCCTATTTCCGGTCCCAGTAACTCTCCTCAGTATCAGCCCCTTTCCAGTCCTCACTTTCAGTACCTTCCAATGTCAACTTGCATTCCCATGACTGCCACTGGTGTCCATTCCCTTCCAGTCCCCCTCCTTCCCCACTGACCAGTCCCTTCTAGTACAAATACCACAGCAGCCCCTCTCAGATCCACTCCCTTCCAGTTCCATTCTCCCATCCCCTCGTATCAGCCCATTTGTAGCCTTAGCCCCCAGTTTTCTTCCAGGGCCAGCAGCTCAATCCTCCCCTCCTCCCAATCAGCCCATTCCCAATCGAAGCCCCCCAATCAGCTCGCTTCCAGTGCTAGCCCCCCCTCAATCCCATTACCAGTGCTAGCCTCCCCTAATCAGCCCAATACCAGTCCTACCCCCCCATCAGCTCATTACCAGTCCTAGCCTCCTCTAATCAGCCCATTTCCAGTCCTAACCTCCCCGATCAGCTCATTTCCAATGCTAGCCCCCCATCAGTCCATTACCAGTCCTACCCCATATCAGCACATTACCAGTCCCAACCCCTTGATCAGTCAATTCCCAGTCCTAGCCTTCCCTAATCAACCCAATACCAGTCCTAGCCACCCCCCATCTGCCCATTATAATCCTAACCCGCACTGTCTCTCCCCTCTGTCCAGCATTTATCCCCCATCTGTCCAGTATGTCCCCGTCTCTTCCCTTTGTCCATGTCAGCCCCCCTCCCTCCCTCCATGTCATCCCCCCTTTGCCCATGTCAGCCCTCCCTCCCTGTCAGCCCCCCTCCCTCCTTCCATCCATCCCTCCATGTCAGTCCCCCCTCTGTCCATGTCAGCCCCCCCTTTGTCCATGTCAGCCCCCCTCCCTCCCTCCATGTCAGCCCTCCTGTCCATGTCAGCCTCCCTCCCTCCTTCCCTCATGTCAGCCCCGTTGCAGGTTCCCTGCCCCCTCCTCCCCTCTCCCTGTCTGCCTGCTGCTGTCCTGCTGTTCTTCTAGAGCTGCGGCTCCCTGTCTCTTAGGGAACCCCAGCTATGCCTGTAAAACTGTTGCAGAGCCTTCCTGTCTCTCGACGGGCTCCGTGCAGCATTGTCCCGCCTCCAAAGGAAGTAGTAAACAACTTCCTTTGGAGGCGGGACAATGCTGCACGGAGCCCGTCAAGAGACAGGAAGGCTCCACAACAGTTTTACAGTCATAGCCGCGGTTCCCTAAGAGGCAGGGAGCTGCGGCTGCATTAAAAGGGACTGGGAGGCAGTGAGTTTGCCGCTGCCGAGAAACGGACTCGGCAGCGGCAGCAACTTGTGCGTTTTGTTTTTTGTTTTTTAACGGCGGATTGAGGCGACCCCCTCTAAATCCTGTGGCAACCCCTGTGGTGGTCACAACCCACAGGTTGAGAACCGCTGCGTTATTCCCTTTTCCAGGTCATTTATGAATAAGTCAAAAAGCAGTGGACCCAGCACAGATCCCTGGGGTACACCACTATTCACCTTTCTCCATTGGGAAAATTGGCCATTTAGCCCTAGCCTCTGCTTTATATCTTTTAACCAGTTCCCGATCCACAATAGTACATGGCCTCCTATCCCATGACTCTAGTTTTGCCAAAAATCTCTGATGAGGGACCTTGTCAAAGGCTTTCTGAAAGTCCAATTACACTATATCAACCGACTCACCTTTGTCTACCTGTTTATTCACACCTTCAAAAAAACATAACAGATTAGTAAGACAAAATCTTCCTTGTCTAAAGCCATGTTGGCTGTCTCCTATTAAAACAATCTTTGTTGGTCTTTAAACTTGTGAGTAATATTGCAGTTGAGCCAATGAAAGCTAGATTACTCAGATAGCAAAAACTAAAATTCCACTTTTAATTTAACTCTGTCAAGTGGCTTGAATACGTGCAAACAATTACTAGCATTACTTTGAGTATTTTTTGATATATATAACTAGCGGGTCTCAGACATTAGGGGAGCTCTCACATTGGCGTTTGCCATTAACTGCTCCTTTTTGGCATCAATGACCCATTTTTTAAATAGTGTAAAACTCTAGTGCTGTACATTCAAGAAATTTGAAATAGACGTTCCAAACCGTGACGAAAACTTATAAAAAAGTCAGGCTTATCTCAATTTGTTTATCCCAACGCCACACTCACTGCTGTCGCGTTTCACGAACCCATTTCGTTTCTTCAGGGGCTTAGTAGCCGACTCCTTATATTGCTTGTAGTCGCATGTGTTAACCGCGAACGGTCTCTCTTGCCAATGGGAGCAGTAGTGAGCGTTTCCAATCCCATCCATATCTCCTGCAGAGGGCTCGCCACGTCGCTCTTAGAGCTCTCAGATATATCCCACCTCTCATGCTCACTGGCAGCTCTCGGCTATGTGCATGTAGTATATATAAGCCCATGGTACGGGCTGGCCATCCAATTTAACTGTTGCATGGGCGCGCAACCCCCCTCCACCTCTGCCAGCCCCGCTATGTGTCGTGTCATATACCTGAGGTTGTAATTGTGTACTGAAGGGAGCTCCAATCCACCATCTTCCCTACGCCCCATGAGTGCCTTCAGGGGTATACGGGCACGTTTTCACCTCCATAAGAAATGGCCCAAATGCTGCTCAAAGCACTGCCAATCCTTACTGAGAACCCAGATGGGAAGCATACGGAGAACATAAAGCCATCTGGGCAGCTCCACCATTGTGAACAAGGCTATCCTACCTCTTGGAGACAAGGGCAGAGTATGCCATCTCTGAAAGGTCGTCCGAGCTCTCTCTAGCATTCCCGGTATGTTACATTTATACAAATTTTCAGGGAGGTCTGGCAGCTGTATCCCCAGGTACCTAAAGGCTCCCGATGCCCAAGTCAAGGGGAAGGGACCCTTCTAGGACTGCCCAATCCACCCACCCATATCTAGTGCCATGGACTTGGCTGCGTTAATTTTGAGTCCTGAGAATCTGCCAAACTGAGTTATTATCTGAAGTGCCCGGCCAAGCGATTCCTGTGGGTTTCTCAGGCACAGGAGCATGTCATCTGCAAAAGCACTTAACTTCATTTCCTCCTCCTCACCCATCCGCACCCCCACTACCTGAGGGATCCACCTGCAAAGCCTGTAGAAGAGGCTCTAACGTGAGCACAAAAAGAAGAGGCGACAAGGGACATCCCTGCCTCGTGCCCCTTTCCAGCTTAAAAGGCTCAGAGAAAACTCCATTAACCCCAACCCTTGCATGAGGTGTTGAGTACAGAATCTGGACCCATTGTAAAAAGGCACCGCCAAAGCCAAACCGCTTCATAACCTCCCATAAGTAACATAGAAACATGATGACAGAAAAAGACCACATGGCCTATCTAGTCTGTCCTTCCATAACAACAACTACAACAGTCCACTTTTTACCTTTAGAGATCCTCTGTGTTGGTCCCATGCTTTTTTGAATTCAGTTACTGTCCTCATCTCTACCACCTCCACTGGGAGACTATTCCATGGATCCACTACTCTTTCTGTAAAGAAATATTTCCGCATATCACTCCTGAATCTATCTCCCTTCACCCTCATCCCATGTCCCCTCGTAGCAGAACTTGTTTTCAATTGAAAGAGGCTCTCTCCCTGAGCATTTATGCCACGGAGGTATTTAAACATCTCAATCATATCACCTCTATCCCGCCTTTCCTCTAAGGTGTACATATTAAGAGCCTTAAGTCTGTCCTCATATGCTTTATAATGAAGCCCATTAATCATTTTAGTAGCAACCCTCTGCACCGACTCCATCCTGTTCACATCCTTTTGAAGGTGCGGTCTCCAGAATTGCACACTATACTCCAAATGAGGTCGCACCAAAGACTTATACAGAGGCATTATCACCTCCTTTTTTCTGCTTGCCATTCCTCTCCGTATGCACCCAAGCATCCTTCTAGCTTTTGCCGTCGCCTTTTCTACCTGTTTAGCTACTTTAAGATCATCAGACACAACCACGCCTAGGTCCCGCTCTTCTTTAGTGGACAAAAGTACTTCACCTCCTATACTGTATTGCTCCCTTGGATTGCTGCAGCCCAAATGCATGACCTTACATTTTTTAACATTAAATCCCAGCTGCCAAATTCTAGACCATTCTTCAAGCTTAGCTAGATCCCTCCTCATGTTATCTACACCTTCCTGGGTGTCTACTCTATTGCAGATTTTGGTATCATCCGCAAAGAGGCAAACCTTACCCGATAGCCCTTCCGCTATATCACTAACAAAGATGTTAAAAAGAATCGGACCAAGGACAGATCCCTGGGGCACACCACTGGTAACATCCTTCTCCTCAGAGTGAGCTCCATTTACTTGTACTCTTTGACGCCTCCCACCCAACCAATTTCTAACCCAAGCAGTAACTTTAGGGTCCATCCCTAGGGTGCTCAGTTTGTTTATAAGTCGCCTGTGAGGAACAGTGTCAAAGGCTTTACTGAAATCTAAATACACCACATCTAGAGCTCTCCCTCGGTCCAACTCCCTGGTCACCCAGTCAAAGAAATCAATCAGATTTGTCTGACAAGACCTGCCTCTGGTGAATCCATGCTGCCTCGGATCCTGTAATCCTGTACTGCCAAGCCACCCTATCAAACGCCTTTTCGGCGTCCAGGCTTACTAACATCAAAGGTGTTTATTCCCTTATGCAATACTCCATCCCCACTAATAATTTTGTTATATTCTTTGTGGTCTCCCTGCCCTGTACAAAGCCCACCTGCCAGGAGGCAATCAGCATAGGCAATATGGGGTTCAGTCTCCCCGCCAAAATCGAGGACAAAATCTTTATATCAAAATTGATCAGTGATATAGGTCTATATGAAGCAGGGTCCTGGGGATCCCTTCCCTCTTTTGGTATAACCATAATGTCTGCACTCTTCATATCTCTGGGGAAACAACCCTGGTGGAATATCATGTCATACATTGCCAGGAGGGTTGGAGTGATCTTGTTCTCCAATATCTTATAGTATTCCGACCCGAATCCATCCGGACCCGGGGCTTTATGGGGTTTGCCCCTTCGGATTGCTATCTGTATTTCCTTCCCAGAAATAGGAGCATTTAAGGCCCTCAGTGCCTCCTCCCCTAACTCTGGAAGATTTAGCCCTTCAAGGAATTTCCGGCCCTGCTCGAAGTCCCTCTCCTCCTCTGTGTACAGAGTGGCATAAAAGTTTCTAAAGACAGACGCAATCTGCTGCGGTCTGTGGTATATAACGCCTTCCGCGTTTCTCAGAACTGGGAAAAATCGCGCACCTTCCGGGTTTCTAACCATTCTGGCTAATAGCCTTCCCGATCTATTTCCAAATTTGTATAGTTGATGCTTATAGTACTGCAAGGACATATTAGCCCGCCTCTGCAGTAGCTCACTAAGAGCCGCTTGGACCTTCAGGTACCCCTGTTGTGTGGCTCTATTCCGTGTTCTATTCTGCTTCCTCTGTAGTGCCTGGAGAGAGCGCTTCAGCACTAGTAAACTCTGATCTAGATGTTTGCGCCGACGTATGGTGTATACAGTGATAGCCCCCCTCATTACCGCTTTGCTTGCTTCCCAGAACAGAAGTGGTGAACACTGAGGTGTATCATTGAACTCTGTGTATTCCTCCCACTGTTTCTCCAAGTATGTTCTGAAATCTTTATCCTCCCATAGGTATGTGGGGAAGTGCCAGCCCAACCTTCCCGGGCCTTGAGTATCCCAGCACACCCAGACCATCCCGTGGTCGGAAATCATTACAGGCTCAATCTCCGCTTGCGATACTTGAGTAAAGCCTCCTACACTAACCAAAATGTAATCAATTCGTGACCAAGTCTGGTGTGCGTATTCCCGTGTCCCTGGGTGTAAGGCCCGCCATACGTCAACCATATCCCCCATCCTACACAAATAGCCAATCCCTTTCTTGGACCACGCCCCTATCTCACTCCTCCCAGACTTGTCTAACTGCGGATCATGTGGGCAATTGAAATCTCCTGCCAAAATCAGCTTCCTCCCTCCTGCTTTCGTGATAAACTTTAACAGATCTTTGAAAAACCCGTGGTCATACACATTGGGGGCATAAACATTCCCTATCCAAAGCTCTTGTGCACAAAGCTTTGCCTGCAGAAAAATGTATCTCCCCTGAGGGTCTGCCTCACACTCCACCACTTCTAATGGGAGGCCCTTCTGAACTAGAACCACCACCCCCGCCTTCTTGGACCCTGACGACGCCCCTTAGGATTTTGCCACCCACTCTCTTGCCAACTTCCCATGCTCTTCCTCGCTCAGATGGGTCTCCTGCAGCAATGCAATCTGCGCTCCTTTCCTCTTGAGCGCATGCAGTATTTTGGTCCATTTGACTGGCGAGCCAATCCCCCCTACGTTCCATGAAATAATCTTGACATTACTCATCGCCTCTTATCTCGGGTTTTAGCCTGCATAAGTTGCTCTGCTCCACAGGGTCTAGGAGCCGCCCAGCCTCGGCTCCCCATGAGCTTACCAAGCCTCCCCAGGCATCTACGCTTCTCTGACGCTGTTCTTTACCTCCCCCAGAGCTCTCATACCCTTCCACTAGACCCCCACCCTTCCCGCCCCTCCCCCCCCACACCCGCTCCCTCCCTCCTCCCCTCTTGAGCCTCATACCCCCTACCCCATCTGAATCAAATCACACCCCACCCCCTCCTCAAAGTCACCCTCCCTCCCCTAGCCCCCTCCCCCCCTGTCAACCTGGTAGCCATCACTATTATCCCTATTGGGATGGATCACTGTCCACACTGCCGAGCCGTCCCCTTCCCCGAAGGCTGTAGAGGAGGGGAATCCGTTCAAAGATGCTCTCATGTCCGTCTTTGGGTCGATCAAAAGATAAGACTGCTTGGCGCCAGACTTTGCCAAGTCCTGTTGCCACTGCTATCCATCAGTCTTAATTTGTGCACACTCAAAGTCCGTCTCTCAACACTTATCCTTGTCTGTACTAGGTGGTTTGTCCTGATGCAAGGTGCCCAAGAATTTCTTCGCAGCCCTGGCTTGATCAAAAGTATGCGCTGATCCTTTATGAAAAATTTTCAACAGAGCTGGATAGCTTAGCACAAAGCGGATTCCCCCTTTGGCTAGTTCGCTGCATACGGGTGAAAATTCTTTCCGTTTCGCCGCCAGTGCTGCTGAGTAGTCCTGGAACATAAGGATCGAGCTATTGTCCAGTTTTAAAGTTCTCTGCAAGAGCATCGCTTTATGCTGAAAGTTCAGTATCCATGCCAGCACCGGTCTCGGTCTCTCGTTAGCCTCCCGTCTCTTGCCCAACTGGTGTGCTCTTTCCACTTTTATTTGCCCTTGTAGCTCCACGAGGCCCAGCTCCTTTGGCAGCCACACCTAAAATAGGCCTGGGAGCTGTTGGTCTGTCCATGACTCTAGTACTCCCACTAGTCTCAAATTATTTCTTCTGGACCTATTTTCCAGGTCGTCCACCTTAATAAGCAACACATCAATTTGCTTTTGGAGCCTTTGAGTGTCTCGCTCCAACAAGAGTTCACTATCTTCCAATACTGTTACTTTCTGCTCCACCTCCTCCACTCTCCGAGTAATTTCAGTAAAGGTCTCTCCCATCCCCTCCAGCTTTTTCAACACTGTGTCAAATAGCTTGACCACCTCCTGCGCCAACTCCAGACCCCGGCGAATCTGGATGCTCACAGGCTCGGAGGGTAGCCGCCATCTTGGTTTCACGAGACCCATGCGGCTTCTCCTTTTTTGTCGTTGACCGCATGTCTCTTTTCACTCACCCGATTCCCTGGCAACACCCTAAGGTTCCTTCTCTTTATGGGTCATAAGAACATAAGATATGCCATACTGGGTCAGACCAAGGTCCATCAAGCCCAGTATTCTGTTTCCAACAGTGGCCAATCTAGGTCATATGTACCTAGCAGTTTCCCCAAGGGACACATGTTCCACAATGCTTGTATTGGTTCAAGCATTGATATCCTGGGTCCCTTCTTAATAATGGTTTATGGACCTTTCCTCCAGGAACTTGTCCAAACCTTTTTTAAACCCAGCTACACTAACAGCCTTTACTACATCCTCCGGTAACAAATTCCAGAGTTTGATTACACGTTGAGTGAAAAAATATTTTCTTTTATTAGTCTTAAATAGTTTACCCTGTAGCTTCATTGCATGTCCCCTAGTCTTTCTATATTCTGATAAGGTAAACAATCGATCTACGTTTACCCGTTCCACTCCGTTCATTAATTTATAGACTTCTATCATATCTCCCCTCAGCCATCTCTTTTCCAGGTTAAAGAGCCCTAACCTTTTTAGCCTTTCTTCATAGGAGTATCCTTCCATCCCCTTTACCATTTTGGTGGCTCTTCTCTGAACCTTTTCTAAAATTGCTATATCCTTTTTAAGATAAGGCGACCAGAATTGCACACAATATTCAAGGTGCGGTCTCACCATGGAACGATATAGAGGCATTATAATATCTTTTGTTTTATTTTCCATTCCTTTCCTTATCATACCTAGCAATCTATTTGCTCTCTTGGCCGCTGCTGCACACTGGGCCGAGGGTTTTAACATGGTATTCACAATGACGCCTAAATCTTTTTCCTGGGTGGTGGTTCCTAATGTGGAACCTTGCATCGTGTAACCATAGTTTGGGTTGTTCTTCCCTAGGTGCATAACTTTGCACTTGTCCACATTAAATTTCATCTGCCATTTTGATGCCCAGTCTCCCAATTTATCAAGATCCTCTTGCAATTTTCCACAATCCTCTTGGGTTTTAACAACTTTAAATAGTTTTGTGTCATCTGCAAATTTGATAACCTCACTCGTTATTCCACTTTCCAGGTCATTTATGAATATGTCAAAAAGCAGCGGACCCAGCACAGATCCCTGGGGTACACCACTATTCACCTTTCTCCATTGGGAAAATTGGCCATTTAGCCCTACCCTCTGCTTTCTATCTTTTAACCAGTTCCTGATCCACAATAGTACACTGCCTCCTATCCCATGACTTTTTAGTTTTGCCAAAAGTCTCTGATGAGGGACCTTGTCAAAGGCTTTCTGAAAGTCCAGATACACAATAATCAACCAACTCACCTTTGTCCACCTGATTATTCACTCCTTCAAAAAAACATAACAGATTAGTAAGACAAGATCTCCCTTGTCTAAAGCCATGTTGGCTGTCTCCCATTAGGACATAACTATCTACATGCTGAGTAATTTTATTCTTTATGATGGTTTCTACCATTTTTCACGGTCTTCTTCCCTCTCAATCTGTGATTATTTTAGCTGATGTTTCTGCCGGTTCGGGAAAGCGGCCTGGGAGCACGACGAGGACACGTCCTCACCCGCTCATATGCTCACGTGATCTCTTTCTATTTTGTTATAAGGACCTGTGATTATCTCCAGTGGGTTTTGTTTTGTTGTTAATATGTACTTAATATGTTACCCAACTGTTTGATTCTGTTGTTCATTGTAAACCGCTTTAATTTCTAGAAAACTTGGTAGAGAAAACTATTAAATAAATAAATAAAAAGCTTCCACTATCATCATGCCCCTCACGAGACTGTGCTTGGAGAAACCCAGAGGCTGCAGGTTCTGAATTTCTATGCTAGAAAGTCCAGGACTGTTATAAAAATTCAAAGAATTCCAGGGAAGACCATCCAGAATCTGGAAGCTCTCTTCGCAGAAATGACTTCACCTATACCAGGGGACAAAGCTATCACTGAGCTCCTAGAGGATGGGGGGGGGGGAGGGGGGGCAGCCCACAGCATAGCTGCCGGGAATCCTGGCCAGCTGGACATCCTTACCCACACTGCCAAGCGCCTCCTCCTGTCTTAAGGCAGGCAAGACCGGACTAACTGAATTCCCTGGATGGGAGAGGAGGAGCAAGCCCTCCAGGGATGACTCAGAAGCTGCCACATAGGAAGAGCAGAGTACAGAAGCTGGAAATGAAGCGTTTTACTTGCCACAGACCAAACAATGTTTCCTGGAAGAAGACAGAGTTAAATCAAGTATTACAATAGCACACGCAAAGGCCACAGTGGTCCAAAAGGCATGCATTAACAGCACTTTCACAGCAACACACATTACGGGCACTTGGGTAGGAACACACGTTAAAGCCATTCAGGCGGAAGCATGCACGGACTGTGAGACCGCTAGGCGCACAATAGCAAAAGACGCTATCAACTTTGTGTAAAATGGTGGGAAACCTCCACACCATGCCAACAGTCGCCAGCAGTCCATCCCAAATAGTGCCCCAGATTGACATAATCTGAAGCCCTCAACAAGGACAATGATGAGGTCAATCCTTGGTACTCACCCCCTGAGAGCCCCAGGCAGAAATCCATACCAGGCTCAGCTCTACTCCCCTGAAACTGTTTTTCTGCTTTGTAGACACAGTGTTTAAGGTGGTTTGCAGGCAGATTCCTCCAACAGCCTTCTGCAATCTTCCAGAGAGAGCGGGGGGGGGGGGGGGGGTGAAAAAAAAGTGGAGGGAAGCCATTGAGGTTGTGTGAGGCTGCTGAACTCTTCCAGATCCTTCCAAGTTTTTGTCTGCTCAACAGGCCTTTTAACAGGATAAGAGCATGGGGGCTGAACCAATTTTCCCTCCTCCTATGCTGATCGAAAAGACCGCAGTCTAGTGGAGCCTTCCACATTGCACTCAAGTGAGAGTCATCCTCAAGGTTGTTGTTCATGAGCATTCAAATCAATCTTTTCCTCTTAATTATTCAGATTTTCTTCAGTGTAGAAAATCTACCCATCATCTGCTGGAGACAAAGAACTACTGAACAGACCTCTGGTGGCTGAGGCAGATAGAAGCATGGGAGTGATGTCAATGAAACCCGGGCATTTCATTGTTTTTTTTTGTCTCCACCAATCTGCTGGTACGGGAACACAACCTACTTGCCTGGACTGGTCTAGCAAGACGATATGAAATAGGGCATTTAATACCCTTGCACTGGCCCTGTTTAAGGAATGCTAAGTTACTAAGTGCAGTCAAATCAATGCCAACTCCTGGTGACCTTGTGGATAGTAGTGATTATTTGGTATTTAAAAAAAAAAAAAAAAAAAAAAAAAAAAAAGGCTACAAGCATTCCTGTTTACGGAAGCCTAGGCCCTGGATGATATCATGTCCTACTGGAAATCTGTTCCCTTTTACTTTAATTATGTTGGCTTGTTATGTGTTTTGAGTTGTTTCAACTATTCACTGATTGTTTGTCTGGCAAATAAGGCATTAAACAGCAAAGCTAGCTAAGGATAATGTTTGTCATCCATTAAGAGTTTATTTTTTGCCATTATACAGAAAATAAATTCAATAAATGGAATGCATGTTGTAATTATTATTTTTCTTTATTTAAGCTTTTGTTAAGGAAATATCCATAAACCCTGATTGTCACATTTGCACTTGAGTTTGACCGCAACACTGTATTATGATTGTATTTCCACAACCTTAATAAGCTGTTTTCTGGCTCTAAAATACTTATTTTTCCTGACTTATATAAGTTCACGCAAAAAAGACGCCAGGAGTTTCTAGCCCTGAGTTCTTGCCCTGGGACTTGGTTTTGCGTTACATTTTCCATGTATGTGTGGTGCTGTTTTTGAGGGCAAATGTTTCTTATTTTTTGAACCAAGACAACTTTCTGATTTCCCTGTGGCAAGAGAGGATGCTTGGGACAAGACTGGCACTCCAGAGGCAACACTAAGTCTGTAGGAAGATTCCTTTGAGGGAGCCTTCTTGTTATACTTTATTTCCTGGATTTTCATTTTTTGGATTTTGATCCCTTCTTTTCCTGTAATAGTGGTCTAATGGGGATAGTTAATGTTTTCCTACTATTAGTACGTTTGAATGTATGCATTTCTGAATTTCCTTCACTTTTATGTTTGAAGTGTATAGTCAAAAGTACTAAAATTAAAAATTTTAAAAAAATTATTGCTTGTGAAATGTGCTAAAATAAAGTTAGGGACCAAAGTTGTCTACTGATGCACAGACCATGCACAGCATGGGAGGTGCAAATGAAAGTTTATATGACACACTCTTAGATAAATCACCAAAAAACATTTATAGGGCCAGTTGGATGGTGCAGTGGCACTGCTGTGCACCACCGCATAGGAGACCAGAGTTTAATTGCCAAGTTTCTATGCCTTAGGACAGCTAGGGCTGGGATGCTGTGGACACTGCATTTACAGTTTCTGGTAGGATCAAACATTCTAGAAACTGATACACTTACAAGCTAAGTAAGATTTGTCTGTAGCCTGAGCCCACGGAATTTTGTTGCAATGGCTGGGCTAGAATTGAGAAGGGGGAATGTTTCAAAGGTGGAGGATAGACTCCTTGTCAAAAAATACACATCTGGAAAGCAACTTGAGTCATCCTGATGATTCATTCCTTGGCTTCTGTAAAAATGCACTGAAAAACATTATTTAAGTAAGGATAACGCCTGAGGCAATGGTTTGCTAATATGGGCATGAATTCTCTAGGAGTTGGAGTGAGATATGTTACAGAGCCTGCTGACAAGCTTACAGATTGTCACTGCTGACCTGTAGTTAATTTAAACTAGTGATATGTGAGTACAACTTTTGCGTTCCAGTCACCCATGACTATCAGGATATCCTGTTTGCATGTTCTGTCAATTTCAGCTTGTACTTGGTTCATAAAACTCTTCAATTTCATTCTCTTCTGCAGCAGTTGTTGGGGCATATACTTGAATTATAGTTGTGTTGATAGGCATTCCTCGTAGACGAATAGAGATTAAGCGTTCGCTGACTGCATTGTATTTCATTACAGTTCTTGCAAGTTTCTTCTTTATTATAAATGCAACACCATTTCTTCTTTGTCTTTTATTTCCAGCATAGTAGACCATGTGATCATCTGATGCAAAGTGCCCGATGCCAGTCCATTTCAGTTCACTGACACCCAACAGATCAAGTTGTACAAGTTCCATTTCATTCTTGACCACCTCCAACTTCCCTTGGTTCATGCTTCATACGTTCCATGTTCCAATGCGTAAGACATCTTTACAGCTTCTGACTCTCATTTCATTCCCCAACAACAGCTGCAGAAGAGAATGAAATTGAAGAGTTTTATGAACAAGTACAAGCTGAAATTGACAGAACATGCAAACAGGATATCCTGATAGTCATGGGTGACTGGAACGCAAAAGTTGGCAACAAAGAAGGCGGCAAAGCAGTTGGAAAATATGGACTTGGCAAAAGAAATGAAGCTGGAGAAAGACTGATAGAATTCTGCAAGACCAACGATCTATTCATCTCAAACACCTTCTTCCATCAACACAAGCGGCGACTGTACACATGGACTTCACCCAATGGATTGTATAAAAATCAAATTGACTACTTCTGTGGAAGTCAACGATGGAAAAGTTCTATATCAACAACAAAGACAAAACCTGGAGCTGACTGTGGTACAGATCATCAACTACTAGTATGCAAACTCAAGCTAAAGTTGAAAAAGAGCAAACCACTTATGAATGCAGCAAAATATGAGAATATACCACTGGAATTTAAAGACTGCCTGCAAAATCGATTTGCTGCTTTAGATACAAATGACAGAGCTCCAGAGGAGTTATGGAATGACATCAAGAAGGTTGTGTTGGAAGAAAGCGAGAAGTCTCTACAAAAGGTGAAAAAGCAAAAACGGCCAAAATGGATGACGGAAGAAACTCTGAAAATTGCCCAGAAACGCAGAGAAGCTAAAGCCAGAGGAGAAAGAAAGACAATAACAGAACTCAACAGAGATTTCCAATGTGCAGCAAGACAGGACAAGGAAAAGTACTACAATGACGCATGCAAGGAAATAGAAGCAGAAACTATTAGAGGAAGAACAAGATCGGCTTTCCTAAAGCTACGAGAGTTAAAGAAAAAGTTCCAGCCTCGAATTGGAATGTTACAAGATGCTCAAGGTTCTATGTTGAATGATGCTGAGAAGATCAAGAAAAGGTGGAAGGAATATACAGAGTTTTTATATGATAAAGATCAAGTGGACCAACAGCCGTTTCAACCTGTACCTTATTATCGGGAACCACTGGTGATGAAAGAAGTTAAAGCAGCATTGAAAGCCTTATCAAAGAACAAAGCACCAGGCATTGATAGCATTCCCATTGAAGTATTACAACAATCTGATGCAGCTGTTACCGTACTTACAAGGCTCTGCCCAGAAATATGGAAGACAACATCATGGCTAACTGACTGGAAAAGATCTGTGTTTATACCAATACTAAAGAAAGGTGATCCAACTGACTGTGGAAATTATCGCACAATCGCTCTGATCCCACATGCCAGCAAGATTCTACTGAAGATTATTCAAAAGAGACTACAACCATACCTGGAACAAGAACTACCTGAATTGCAAGTAGGGTTCAGGAAAGGGTGAGGAATGAGACACATCATTGCGGATGTGAGATGGATCCTTGGAAAGACTAAAGAATACCAAAAGGATATCTATTTATGCTTTATCGACTATAGCAAGGCTTTTGACTGTGTAAATCATGAGAAACTCTGGGCCACATTAAGAAGCATGGGTATACCAGAACACCTGATCGTACTCTTGCACAATCTGTACATTGATCAAGAAACAGCAGTTTGAACGGAACCAAGGAGAAACAGAATGGTTTAAAATAAGCAAAGGTGTAAGACAAGGCTGCATACTTTCCCCCTACCTGTTTAATTTATATGCAGAACAAATCATCAGAGAAGCAGGATTGTATGAAGACAACAGAGGTGTGAAGATTGGTGGAAGACTCATCAACAACCTTTGCTATGCTGATGTTACCACATTACTTACTGGCTGAAAGTGAAGATGATCTGAAACATTTGCTTCTCACAATCAAAGAACATAGTCTCAAAATGGGCCTGCACCTTAATGTAAAGAAGACAAAGATCATGACAACTGGAATAATCAACAGGTTCATCGTTGAAGGAGAAGGAATTGAAATTGTGAACAACTTTAACCTTCTTGGATCAACTATCAATAAAGAAGCAAACAAGCAGTCAAGAAATCAGACACATTGCTCTTGGCAGAATGGCTATGAAAGACCTAGACAAGATTCTCAAGAGCAGAGATGTCTCTCTCCATACAAAGATTCGACTTGTTCAAGCCATGGCATTTTCAATAACATCATATGGATGTGAAAGCTGGACATTGAAAAAGATAGACAGGAGGAAAATTGATGCCTTTGAATTATGGTGCTGGCAGCGAATACTGTGTATACCATGGACTGCCTGAAGAATAAACCAGTCGGTGCTAGAGGAGATCAAATCTAAGCTTTCTTTAGAAGCTCAGATGACAAGACTTCGACTTTCATACTTTGGACACATCATGCGAAGAGAGAGATCATTAGAGAAAGACATCATGCTTGGAAAGATAGAAGGTCAGTGATAGATAGACGGCTCCAAAACAACCAAGGCTCATACGATCAGTTTCCCAGAACATACGGGCATCAAACCACATTCTGTATGGTCGGACGTGGTCGGGGTCGCGGATGGAATCGCAAGGGATCAGAAAGATCCACAGAGAGGTTCCACCAAGGATAAAAGAAAATAATAATGTTATTAACATTTTGACATATGAATTATCTTCGGGTGAAGTATCTCTTTTAAATAAGGGTTTAACATTTATACCGGTGAAAAAATATGATCATTTTGAAACACACATAGAGACTTGTATAAGTTTTTTCGGAGAATCCGGATAAAACACTTTTTTGCCCATTGTGGATCCGCTGATATACATCCATCTATTATCAAGGGTAAATCTAAATGGATTCCGCCCTCACAATCTGACCCCATTATAGCGACTTTTGAAACATTGGTCATGAAAGAGGTAGATCAGATTAAAATAAATAAGAAGCCCCCATATGACAATCTTTCTGTGGAGGAAAGGCAGGCGATGAAATCGTTGCAAAATAATCCAAATATTATCATAAAACCAGAGGACAAAGGTGGGGCCATTGTGGTTCTAGATAAAGACCAATATCTTAATGAGATGTATAGGCAGCTAAGAGATACTACGTTCTATGCACGTTTAGAAGATGATACAACTGATTCTTTAAAAACATCTATAGATAATTTGATTCTCATTGCATATGAATGTGGACGGTTGACTGTGCAAGAAAAGTCTTTTCTCATGGTGGATCACCCTATCATTCCCACCATTTATATCATCCCTAAAATACATAAATCCCTAACCAATCCCCCTGGCCATCCAATTGTATCGGCAATTGGATCCTTATTGGAACCCATTTCGAAATTGATGGATGTTTTTCTGAGACCCTTCATTCCTCAAATGTGGTCATACATTCGAGATTCAAAGCACGTCATTAATATTTTATCATCACTGCAAAACTTTAATCCCGAGTGGGTATTGGTAACGCTGGATATAGAATCATTGTATACTAACATCCCACAGAAGGAGGCACTAAAATTAGTTGAACAATATTTATGTAATAGACAAGAATGGCGTCGGATCCCTACGGCTTTTCTTTTAGACCTGGCTCGCATCGCATTATGTGAAAATTATTTCTGTTTCCAAGGCCTCTTTTATAAGCAGATAAAAGGGGTGGCCATGGGGTCCTCTATGGCCCCCGATATTGAAAACCTGTATGTTTTTAATTTTGAGGAATTATTCATTAAAGACAACCCGTTTAAAAACAATATGAAGCTATGGCTAAGGTACATAGATTTTATTTATTTATTTATTTAGTTTAAACTTATATACCGCTACTTCCAGCGATCAGTAGCGGTTTGATTACAAATTTGGGAGCTGTCAAATCAGGACAGAAAAATTGGAATAATATACATAGATTAGGGTCTGGCACACCACGCAGGGTTAGGCACTTCTAGGTTAGGTTTACATATGTACATATTTACAGTTTATACAATAATTACGATTATACAGATCGGCTTCAAGATTTCATATTGGTTAGCATCTTGGATCCATTTTGGTTTACAACTGGTTATAGTGACATGCGAAGAGATGGGTTTTTAGTTTCTTTCTGAAGGCATTTAAGTCTTTTATAGCTCGCAGTTCGTGTGTGGTAGATGATTCCAGATTATTGGGGCAGAGAATGAGAAAGCTTTATTGCTAGTACTGGCTTTAACTGATCTGATGTTATTGGGGACTTGTAGTGTGTCAGAGTTGATAGTTCTTCTGTCTCTGTTGGTTGGTTGCTTGCTGACCAGAGTTGAGAGGAATGATGGTGCTAGGTCATGCATGAGCTTGAAAGTGGTGACCAAAGTTTTATATTGTATCCTGGCAGCAACGGGTAGCCAATGTAGCTCGATCAATACAGGTGTGATGTGTTGAGTAATTCTTGATCGTGTGATGACCCTTGCCGCCACGTTTTGGGCCATTTGCAAAATATTTAGCGTTTTCTTTGGCAGACCCTGTAGTATGGCGTTACAGTAGTCTAAGTGGGGCATAATGAGTGCTTGTGCCACTGTCCGAAAATCACAGGGTTCGATTAGGCTCCTCAGCGGTTGTAGGACTGAGTTTGTGGAAGATGGCTTTGTTGGTTTTTCGCAGGTGTTGTTCCATTTTCAGTTTGCTGTCGAGTGTGACTCCCAGATATTTGATTTCGTTTTTTGAGTTGTATGTGTTGTTGCAGAGGGTGACTGTCGGAGGTGGTTCAAAGTTTGGTTTACTTGATATAAACATCACTTCGGTTTTCTTATGGTTGATTGACATGTTGTTTTGCTGAATCCATGCTAACATCTCATACAGGCATGTTTCAAGTTGGGTATGCTTCGGGTCAATTGCGTCCAGTTGCGTGTATAGCATAATATCATCTGCATAGATATGGTAGTTGATATTATGTTTTTTGAAGATGTCACAGAGGGGCTGCATGTAGATGTTGAAAAGTAGCGCCGAGAGAGCTGATCCCTGGGGTATACCTTGAGTGAACCCTTCTGCTTTTTCTCCGTTGAATTGGACCTGTGGCCTTCTGTTCGTTATATAGGAGGAGAACCATTTAAGGGTGGTTCCCGAGATTCCTATTGATTCCAGTTTTTTTAGTAGGATGCCATGATGGACAGTATCAAAGGCGGCGGAGATGTCAATGAAAATGAGTATGAACGTTTTCGTCCTGTCTTCCAAGCCTTTGTGGAGGTTATTTAGCAGTGCTATTAAAAGCGTTTCTACACCATGGTTTCTTCTGAAACCGTATTGTTGCATGTCTAGTATGTTGTGGTCGTCTAGGTGTTCTTGAAGTTGTATGAGGGCTGCTTTTTCGATGATTTTTGCTAGGAAGGATATGCTAGAAATGGGGCGGTAGGATGTAGGGTCTGCTTTGTTGAGTTTATTGTTCTTTAGTACTGGCCTTATTATAGATTTCTTGAGCTGGTCTGGCATAATTCCTTGATGCAGGGATAGGTTTACAATGTGTGAGACTTGTTGGACTATATCTTTTTTCGCTGCCTTGATCCAAGCAGTGGGGCAGGGGTCCAGCGGAGAGGTGGTGGTATTGATGCTAGTTATTATGTTACTTGCTTGCTGCTCATCAATCCTGTGGAAGTTTCTCCATGTCGATTCTTGTTCCACAGTAGTTATCCGGTGTGCCTCTACCCTACAGGGGTCGGGCATGGTTGCAGTCAGTTTGCTCGCGTAGTGGTTTGCTCGCGTAGTGGTTTGCTAGCGTTTGTGGGTGGATAGAGGTATCCTGGTAATCAAGTTGGGATATTTTTGTTAGGGATTTCACCAGCTCAAATAGTTCCCTAGGTTTGTTGATCGCTTTGTTTAATAGGTTAGTGTGGTGCATCCTTTTCGCAGCATTTACCTCTTCTTTGTACTTCGAGAGGAGGTTGAGGTACTCCATCCTATGTTCCATAGATTTCGCACTTCTCCATTTTTTTTCACGCTTTCTGAGTTCTCTCTTCATTTTGGTCAGTGTTTCGGTGTACCAGGGCTCCGATTGTTGTTTAGTCAGGTTTTGGGTGGTGTTCCATTTAGGGTTTGAAGCGGTCATAATTCCAGTGTTCCAGCTGTCCGTTAATGCATTGAGATCCGTGCTTTGAAGATCTATGTGCGTCTTAATGTTACTTATAAGACATTCCAGGTTTAGTTTATTAAATCTCCTTTGTTGGAGTAGTATTCGTCGTGCTTTAGTGTCCTTTGGTAATGACGGTAGTCTCATCTGAATATCGATTTGGTGGTGGTCTGACCACGGTTTCGGGTTGATCTTGACGTCTTTATGCTGTGGGAGGGGCCAATATCCCAGTTGGAGGAATTTAATATTTGGATAAATTCTTTGGATGACAATTTACGGTTCCAGTTAACCTTTGATGACAAAAAAATCTCTTATTTGGATCTACTCATTGTCAAGACTGATAGCGGATTTACTACCACACTGTATAAGAAGCCGAAGGACCGAAATCAATTGCTTCATTTTCATAGTTTCCATAATCTTTCATTAAAATACAACCTCCCGGTTGGTCAATTTCTGAGGATTCGTAGAATATGTACTTTAGACCAGGAATTTGAAGAACAAGCAAGGATGACGACTGAAAAATTCCAGGCTAGAGAGTATCCATCTTTTCCCTTGAAAAAGGCAATTAATAGAGCGATGCAATGCCCACGTAAGGAATTATTACACAAAAAGAAGAAAGGAAGTGATGTGGGTATGATATGCCTGTTGCTGTATTCTTATCAGTCACAACGAGTAGTTAGAATCATCAAAAAATATTGGCATTTGATTCAAGCGCTCCCCACCTTTGAGGGTTCTAGGGTCACAATAGCATATAAACGCAATGCGAATTTGAAAAACTTACTTGTTCCGTCAGCCCTCACAGAGAGAGCGTTTTTGTCTCGCCACAAAGGTAATTTTCAATGTGGTAACTATTCCGTGTGCACTCATGCACTTGTGGTCAGGAAGCAATATATTCATCCTATTACTGGTCAGATATTCCTGTTGGATGATTTCTTTAACTGTGCTACCAGTCACGTCATCTACGTAGTCCAATGCCTCTGCATGAAATTATATGTAGGCAAAACAACTCGTCCTGTTAGGAATCGGATTATTGAGCACAGGAGTTGCATTAAGAGAGGTGTAATAGAAAAACCTCTCGTCTCCCATTGGCAAGAACTGTCGCACAAGATTTCAGATTTAAAATATTTTGTAATTAAAAAAGTAAAAATTAACTGGAGAGGAGGAGATGTCGATGCATCCATCCGTCGTTTGGAAGAACGATATATTTTTAATCTTAATAGCTTGTCACCCAATGGTTTGAACATGGAAAAAGACCTATCAGTTTTCCTGTGAATTTCCTTTTAGCCCCTTGATTCATATATGTTTTTTTATAATTTTTTGTTTTTTTAATGGTAGTACTGCTGGGGTGGTGTTTTTCTTCTTTTTTCTTTTCCTGTAGAGAGCCCAACGTTTTGTCTGCAGTATCATTCATTTGTGGTCTCTTGATATGAATAGTAGGGTTAATTTATAGTTGTGACTCGTGGCAATGTCTCCCCTATCCCTGAGGTTCGCAGAATCTGGTTTGACATCATCTGGCATGATGTCATCTTCATTTACATACCGCGGGTAATAATTGGATGCTATGCGCAGACGCCGGCGTTTTTACTTTCGTTTTACACATTAGGAAGGAACCTCGACTGAAGCACGCAAGGTTCTTGCAACTTTAAAGTTAGTTGAAGGCTTTTTGTGTTACAAATGGGCTTCACATATGGGCTTTACAATACAGCCAGAACCGATAGGTTTTAATAATTCTTAGAACTGTTTTAAGTTTAGTTATTTTGCAGGGTTAAAAAGCTGGAATCTGTGGTGGTTTTGAAAGAATGACTTCTGCGCATATCTTCAATGCCCTCAAACATTGTTTTAAATTAAAATATGTTGTGTTTTCTGTGCCGGGTTTATAGGGTCGGAATGATTCATTCTTTTTATACATGTCTTTTAATGTCATATTAACGTAGGGTATATTTATTAATTTCTTTCAGAGAGTCTAACGATCTGTCTGCCATATACTTTAACTGTGGTCTTTTAAAAAGAGCAGTAAGGTTAATTTATAATTTTGACTGATTACAATATTTCCCTTACCCCTGAGGCTTGCAGCATTAAGTTTGGCATCATCTGAGATGACATCATTTTCACTTGCATATCGCGGGTATCATTTGAACTCAACATGCAGTTGCCGGCGTTTTTACTTTTGTTTTCATGTAATCGGAAGGGTTCCTTGTCTGAAGCGCTCAAGTGTTTTTTTGGCATTTTTTAAGTGAGTTATAGAAGGCTTTTGGTGTTATCTATGGGCTAGATGTTTATTCTGTTTACATAATATTACTAGTACTTGCTAGATATGTATTCCAATAGCATTTAGAACGTTTTCAAGTTTGGTTTTCGTGCCGGGTCTATCTAGCAGGAGTGTTTTAATTGTCCTGATAAAATGGTTTCTGTTGTAACATCACAATGCGTTGAAACATTTTTTTACATTTCAAATTAGAATGCGTTGTTAAAACGCGAAGCTCTGTATGTTGATAATGTTGGATGAATTATTATGCAGCGGTTGGGTTATACACTACCAGCTCACATTTTAAATCAGTTTCCTCCCGCAACAATTGCTGGTAACCAATGTGGATTAGTGAGCCTTGGTCGTTTGCGGGATTTTTTCGTTTTATCGCCCATATATTGCACTACAAACAGTTTGTGAAACGTAGGGTTGTTACCTATTCCCGGTCCTATTACCTACAAGGTGGATTAAGAAGGGGGTTATAGTTTACAATATGTCTCTTTTTTCCTTCCTTTTTAGCATCGGGTTCTCTTCCTGAAACAACAGTTTTTGAAAGAACACTATTGTGCTCAAAGGTAATAAGTTTTAGATGCATATTTACCAATACCCTCTTGGATATTAGATATAGTAAATTACTACTTATGGTATGATGATGCACTTATCCATATGGTTCTCTTCCTTGTCCCTATTAGTGTCTAGAGCACCATGGAAGTATAATTGTTTATGAAGGTATGCAATGTTTATTTGTTTGTTCTTTTATTGTCTAATATAGTATGTTCTTATATGTAGTTACAATATGTTTTTTAAACACCCTTCATACATTTGGTTCACTATTTATTTATTCATTCAGTTATTTATATATTTATACTTGTTTTAACTATGACGTATTTTGTCATTCAGTTATTTTTATATTTATTCATGTATTTATTCGTTTAGTTATTTATATATTTATACATGTTTTAACTATGATGTATTTTGTCTATCATATGATGCCCTTGAGGACCTTATTGTGCTGGTGCTTGTCTTTTAATTCATCATTCATGTTTTCATCATTATTTATAGATGTTTTTACATGTTTCTTATATGATATTCATGTATTTGTAATATTAAGTTTGTTTATTGTCATCCTTCAGTATGACTGTTTTATGTTTTACTTATATGATTATAGTAAATTTAATTATTTATTTGTTGTTGTCTTATATAGCCTGCCCCTGAAGAAGGCAACGAAACACGGCCTGTGTCGGGCCATAGGCTTTTTCTACTAATAAAGATTGTCCTTCCACTCGCTTCCCACGTTTTTTACTGGGTGTCTTGTAGCACGTGGTTCGTGCCTTTCATTGGTACCTGTCAACAATGAGCTGCCTGACTCAAGACCGAACACAATTTAGAATAGCTATCCAGAGGGTCGCCATGAGTCGGACTCAGACTCAAAGGCACTTAACAACAACAACAATGTGAGTACAAAGCTCGATCTTCAAATGCCACCAAATTTCAGGAGCAACTTATGGATTCTGTAAGTACATGAAACATCAGCAGTTGTATATCAGTACTACAGCCATTAACAATGGCCATATTGAGCATGGATGTTCTAGGGCTACATCTTCATCCCAAAAAGAAAAATGGCAGATGCTATGATCAAACTGAAACTAGCTGCCGTGGGTACTCCACAGTTCAGAGGAGCATATCACAGTTACTCAAGGGGGGAGAGATGGTTATAATTTAATATAAACAAAACCAACCTAGAGATGCTGCATGATAGGAAAATATCAAGTACACAAGCACTGTAGTCCATCCATCACATATACTGTGCAATTTTAAAAGCTACTTCCATGAGTAAAATAGTGCATTGCCTGAAGAAAAGAGCTTTCATAAACTGCCTACTTATTTGGGTAAGAGTATGCACATAGTGTCATGATAGGGGGAGCAATCCTTGGGTATATTTATTTATTTGGCTGTGCTTCTATACTGCTTTTGCCAGGTCAAAGCGGTTTACAATTAACTGAACATACAATGAATACATGAAACATAACTATATACGTTAACTTATTTACACTGGTCTGTGTGAGAGATGCTGTGGGAGTGGTGGTTTGGTGTGTTATTGTCCATGTGATTGTGATTTCGACTGAGGGCAAGGATGAACTGGGTATGTCTATGTTACTGATCCAGGGTGCTTGAGAAACAGATGCGTCTTCAACTGCTTTCGAAACATGGGGAGTCCTGGTAGGGTAGGGCTGAACAACACACAAGCTTCTGCATTTTCAAAAATATGCTCATTTTTTCCTCTGAAAAAGTATAAACATAAATGAATAAGTGTAAGTGTGGGCAAGAAATTTTTCTGGGATAATTTTCAAAAGTGAAAGCTTGCTTTGAAATGTCTATGAATAAAAAATAGGAGTGCACTTTTTTGCCTATATGGGAAGATATCAAATGACTCCCTTTATTTATTTCTATAGGAACTCACTGCACAAAGACCTTTGTTAGTAATATTGTGGAAGTGCTGTCTGTTAAGGTTTGCCTCATTGCAGATAATACCAAAATCTGCAATAGACACCCAGGAAGGAGTAAATAACATGAGGAGGGATCTAGCTAAGCTTGAAGAATGGTTGAGAATTTGGCAGCTAAGATTTAACACTAGAAAACGTAGGGTCTTGCATTTGGGGTGCAAAAATCCAAGGGAGCAGTACAGTATAATGGGTCCACGAAAGAAGAGTGGGACCTGTGCATGATTGTTTCTGATGATCTTAAAGTGATTAAACAGGTAGAAAAGATGATGGCAAAAGCCAGAAGGATGTCTGGATGCATAGGGAGAGAAATGGCCAGCAGAAAAAAAAGGAAGTGATAGTTCCCTGTATAAGTCTTTGATGAGACCTCATTTGGACTATTGTGCGCAATTCTGGAGACCACACCTTCAAAACGATATAAACAGGATGGGTGTTGCAGAGGGTGGCTACCAAAATGGTTAATGATCTTCATTATAAACCATATAAGGACAAAGATCTTCAACATACTTTAGAGCAAAGGTGGGATAGCGTAGTTACTCACCTGTAACAGGTGTTCTCCAGGAGCAGCAGGAATCAGTCCTCACTTATGGGTGACGTCGGTGCCGACGGAGCCCTCGCGGAGCAATTTTCCCCAGCTTTCAAAGAAAGCCTTTGGGAATTGCAGCGCGCATGCGCGGTCCTCTTCCCGCCCAAGGGTGCCATCTTAGCCAGTCAGATGACATAGCTAAAAAAGACAGCATAAAAATTTGCAAAAAACTAAAGCAGACGATTGCAACTCCAAGGGGAGAAGGGAGGGTTGTGAGGACTGATTCCTGCTGCTCCTGGAGAACACCTGTTACAGGTGAGTAACTACGCTTTCTCCAGGACCAAGCAGGAAGTCAGTCCTCACTTATGGGACTCCCAAGCTCAAGGCTACCGGAGACCCTAAGCACAAAAATGAGCTCCCTCTAGCTCAGCAGCACAGAAGGAAAGAATCTTCGCTGAATTATCACCCACCGGTAGCCCACATCCGGGATGGAGGGTAGGAGTTGCTCAGACCTCAAAGAGATTACGGAGGACTGCCTGTCCGAAAGCACTGTCCCTGCGGGACTCCCTCTCGAGGCAGTAATGGACCGCAAAAGTCTGGCTCGAAGACCAAGTAGCGGCCCGGCAGATGTCTGCCAGCGGAACAGAGCGGAGGTAGGCCACTGACGTGGCCTTTGCCCGAACGCAATGAGCCGTGACTCGACCTTCCAAGGAGAGTCCGGCTGCCCCATAAGCCCAAGTGATACAGTCCGCAACCCAGATGGACAGTGTACGCTTGGAGACCGGGAGCCCCAATTTATTGGGGTCAAAAGACACAAAAAGCTGAGCAGCTTTACGGTGCTCCCGCGTACGGTCAAGGTAGAAGTTCAAAGCCCTTCTACAGTCCAGGGTATGGAGGACCGTTTCAGCTCGGCTGGAGTGTGGCCTGGGAAAGAAGGTCGGAAGTACCACCTCCTGATTGATGTGAAAAGGGGAGACCACTTTTGGAAGAAATTTAGGGTGAGTCCGTAGGACTACCCTATTTTTGTAGAACCGAGTGTAAGGGGGATCAGACACGAGGGCCTGCAATTCACTTACGCGTCTAGCGGAAGTGAGGGCTATCAAGAACAGTGTTTTCCAAGACAGAAAACGGAGAGAACAGGTAGCCATAGGTTCAAAAGGCGGACAGGTGATCCGCTGCAAAACCACATTCAGGTCCCAGTCAGGCGCTGGCGGGCGCAGAGGTGGTTTAAGTAGAAGGAGACCTCGGAGAAACCTCGCTACGAGAGGGTCGCTGGAGAGAGGTCTGCCGTCCACCGGCACATGATGTGCCGAAAGAGCACTGAGGTGAACTTTGACGGAGTTGGACTTAAGTCCCAGATTAGAGAGGTGCAGCAAGTACTGCAAGATCACCGACACCGGGCAGGAGAAGGGATCCTGAGACTGTTGGGTACACCAAACGGAAAAGCGACGCCATTTAAGGGCGTAGCATTTGCGGGTAGAAGGTCGTCGCGAAGCCAAGACGACCTCCTCCACCTCTGCCGGCAGGAGAAGGGGAGCAAGGACTACCCTCTCAGCAGCCAGGCCATTAGGTTGAGAGACCTGAGGTTGGGGTGTAGCAGAGAACCCTGATCCTGAGTGAGGAGATCCGGTTGAAACCCCAGAGGGAATGGATCCTCCACCGCTAATTGCAGCAGGAGCGGAAACCACGGCTGTCTGGGCCAGCAAGGGGCCACCAGGATCATGAAGGCTTTGTCCCGGAGAACCTTGAAAAGAGTCCGAGAGACTAGCGGGATGGGAGGGAAAGCATACAGAAGGCTTCCCGACCATGATAGTAGAAAAGCGTCCGCCGCAACCCGACGGGGGTGGGGCTGACGAGAGCAGAAGCGAGGAAGTTGCCGGTTGTGAGGACTGGCAAAGAGATCCACCGTGGGGAGGCCCCACTTCAGAAAGAGCTTCTGAACTACCAAGGGATCCAGACGCCACTCGTGCGGCTGAAGGATCCTGCTGAGTTTGTCCGCCAGGTAATTCTCTTGGCCTGGGAGATAAACTGCCTTGAGGAGAATGCCGTGACTGACGGCCCAAGAGCAGAGCTTCTGTGCCTCCCGGCAGAGGAGGAAGGAGCCCGTGCCCCCTTGCTTGTTCACGTAGAACATGGCAACTTGATTGTCCGTCTGGACAAGGACGGACTGATGAGAAGTCAGGTGGGAGAAAGCCTTGAGAGCCAGGCGGATCGCCCTGAGCTCCAGGAAGTTGATCTGCTGAGCAGACTCCCATGTGGTCCAGAGGCCCTGAGTACGTGCCCCTTGGCAATGCGCACCCCAGCCCAGGAGGGATGCATCTGTCGTCAGCACCCGGGCCGGCTGAGGTGACTGGAAAGGCATTCCGAATATCAGGTTCGGCTGCTGAAGCCACCACCGGAGAGACGAGAGCAGCGGCTCGGAGACGCGCACGAGGTCTGCTAGGTCGCCTGTGGCTTGTCGCCACTGCTGGCGGAGACACCATTGAGCAGGCCGCATATTCAGGCGGGCATTGGGGGTCACATGGACGGTGGAAGCCATATGGCCGAGTAGTCTCAGGAAGCGCCTGGCGGAGACCAGGGGCTGGCTGCGAAAACGGTCGGCTAGGTCCATGAGCCGTTGAGCCCTGTCGAGCGGAAGGTATGCTCGTGCCTGAGGAGTGTGCAGTCTTGCGCCGATGAACTCGAGATCCTGTGATGGGAGCAAAGTGGACTTTGCGAAGTTTATAACAAAGCCCAAGTGCTGCAGAAGAGTCACCGTGCGGCGCGTGGCGTTGGTGACCTCCAGAGCGGACGCTGCTCTGATGAGCCAGTCGTCGAGGTACGGAAAGACATAGAGGCCGTGAAGCCGGAGATGGGCCGCCACCACCGCGAGACATTTTGTGAAGACTCGCGGTGCGGAGGACAGGCCAAAGGGCAGTACTCTGTACTGGTAATGATGTCCTGCCACCACAAACCTTAGGTATTGGCGGTGGCTTGGGTGGATAAGGATGTGCGTGTAGGCATCCTTTAGATCCAAGGAGCATAGCCAATCTCCCTGCTGGAGGTAGGGCAGAAGGATTCCAAGGGTAAGCATCTTGAACTTCTCTCGCACGAGGAACTTGTTGAGGTTGCGTAGGTCCAGGATGGGTCTGAGGCCTCCTGTTCTCTTTGGTATCAGAAAATACCTGGAGTAAAAACCTTGACCCTCCAGGTGGTGGGGCACCGGTTCCACCGCCTGTTCCTGTAGAAGACCTGCTAACTCCTGAAGGAGTAATTCCCTGTGCAGAGGGGGTCGTGGAGGTTCTCCCGGAAAAAAAGGAGGGAGGGACCTGGTGGAAGTGGAGAAGATAGCCTTCTCGCACGACTTGAAGCACCCAGGCATCTGAGGTGATGCTGGACCACCTGTGGGCGAAGTGAACCAGCCGGCCTCCGGTGCTGGGAGGAACCAGCGGGGGGGAGAGGCTATGCTTAGTGAGTCAAAAACCCCCACCCTGCTGAGCAGGGGCTGGTGGTGCAGGCTTGGGGGCTTGCTGCCTACGGGACCCGTTACCCCGTCCCTTGGCCTGCTGGCCCTGTTGGGGAGCTGCAGGGGCCTGATAATGGGGGTATTGTTTGTAGGCAGCCGCCTTCCTCGGGTAAAAGGACTTCTTTCCCGAGCCCTTCTTTTTCTGGGAAGGGGCGGAGGTCTTCCTAGAAAGCCTAGTCCTGGTGAGAGTCTCCGTCTCAATTTGTGCAGCCTTTTCCGCCATGGGCTTGCCAAAGAGGTTTTCGCCTCGGCAGGGGACATCGACCAACTTGTCCTGCACCCAGGGCTCAAGGTCAGATGACTGAAGCCAAGCCTGTCGGCGGGCACCGATGCCGGCTGCGGCCACTCGAGCCGACGCTTCAAAGCCATCGTAGGCTGCTCGGGATATGAATTTTGAGCATTCCCGAATACCAGTGGACAAGGCCAGGAACCTCCGCAAGGGTTCCTCGGACAAACCAGCGGAGAATCCGGCTAGCTCTTTAGCCAGGTCTCGGAGATACATGCCCATGTATAGCTGGTAGGTCTGGACACGACACGCAAGCATAGAGCCCTGGAAACACTTCTTGCCAAGGCCATCCAGGTTACGGGCCTCCCTGCCAGGAGGCACCGAGGAGTGCATCTTCTGGCTCTTAAGACGATGCATGGCCGATTCCACTACCATGGAATGGTGTGGCAGCTGTGCTTTTTGGAAGCCAGGGCTCTTGCGGACTCGATAGATAGAATCGACCAGCTTGCTCAGGACCGGCGTGGTGGCCGGACTCTCCCACATGCGGAAGAGTAGTCGTTCCAGCATGGGAGGAACCGGTACAGTAAAGTGTTCCCTCGCGGGAGAGTCATACTGGAGGGCGTCGAGCTCTTCGGCTCGAGGCTCCTCCTCGGGATCCGCAGGGAAGGCCAAAGCCTTGGCCATATCCCTGACGAAGTCCGAGATCCGGGCATCCTCCGGGGCGGACTGCTTCCGAGGCTCGGACTCCGGTGAGTCCGAGGGGACACACCGAGTCCGGAAAGAATCAGGCGACTCTTCCTCTTCAGACTCCCAGACCGACTCCGACGAGGACTCGGTGGGGTCGGCCCGGGCAGGGCGCGGCGCCTGCTGCCCCGACGCCGAGGGAGTCGGCGTCGGCGACCTCGGTCCCGAATGGGAGGCCGAGGGTGACCTCGACCGAGGATCGACTCGAGTTCGCATCGACTCGAGGATCGGCTCGGTCTCTGGGGTCGACTTGGACGTCGACGTCCCGGCGGTCGGGGCAACGGCGCCAGCGAAGCCAGCGAGCAGTGCCCGCTGCTGGTCCATGAAGGCAGACAATCTGCTCTCCAAGGCCGTCAACCTGAGTCCGAGCTCAGGTGACCCAGCAGCCCCCGACTCGGGCCCCGACGGCGTCGGGCCCGACGTCGGCTGTCTCGGAGGCGAGTCCAGGAGGACCACAGGACTTACCCGAGCAGGCAGCTCCGACTCCAGGCGAGGTCGCTTCGTGAGATGCTCCTTCTCCAAGGACCCGGGACGGCTATCGGGGCTATGCGACCTGGCCCTTGCGGAGCCAGGAGCGTCCACCGACGCCGCCCTCGCGGGTTTCACCTTACGACGATGGTCCCCGGAGGGAGAACCCCTGTCGGAGGAACTCCGGCGACGGTCCGAGCTGGAACCTTTGGACGCGGAGGCCTCCGACGAGGTCCGGGTACGGCTGGGGTCAGCGAAGATTCTATCCCGCTGATGCCGCCGACTTCTCAACGCTTTGGAGGACATTTTGCCGCAGGGCCCACAGATCATTTCTTCATGATCCGGGCCCAGGCAGCGGAGGCAAAAGTCGTGTGTGTCAGTTAGTGACATATTTCGGTCACACTGACCACACCGCTTGAAGCCACTGGCAGCCATCGGGGGAAAAAGGGCCCCGGCGAGGTCAAAGGACCGGGCTGCCAGGGAAAAACCGAAACGAAAAACTGACTAAGTCAGAAAAACCGAAAAATAAGAAGAGGACTCGAGACCGGCGTCGCGAGTCCGGCGGGAAAAAGACCGGCGTCGAACCGAATGGAAAATAAGAGAAATTCTGAAGAAAAAATCAACTTTTTCGCGGGGACACGACGGGTACGTCTGTAGGGCTCCGAGGAAAAAAGAAGACTGGCTAAGATGGCACCCTTGGGCGGGAAGAGGACCGCGCATGCGCGCTGCAATTCCCAAAGGCTTTCTTTGATAGCTGGGGAAAATTGCTCCGCGAGGGCTCCGTCGGCACCGATGTCACCCATAAGTGAGGACTGACTTCCTGCTTGGTCCTGGAGAAACAGGAGATATGATAGAGACGTTTAAAAACCTCCATGGCTTAAATGCACAAAAGGAATGCCCCCTTCAATTAAAAGTAAGCTCTGCAACGAGGGGACATGGGATGAAGGTGAAAGGGTATAGACTCAGGAGTAATATGTGGAAATAGCATAGTTACTCGCTTGTAAGAGGTGTTCTCCGGCGACATATGGGTGACGTCGGCGCCGACGGAGGCCGCATGGTAACGTCTCCCCAGCTTTCAAAGACAGTCTTTGGGAGATGTATTACGCATGTGTGGTCCCCTCCTTCATGTCCAAGGGTGCCATCTTGAGTCATTATAATATCATAGCACAAGATGGCAAAAAGTAAAGCAATTCCACGGAGAGGAGGGACGGTTGTGAGGAATGATGCCTGCTGTCTCAAGAGAACACCTGTTTCAGGTAACTACGCTTTTTCCAGATACAAGCAGGAAGTCAGTCCTCACAAATGGGACTCCCTAGCTACAGGCTACCAAAAAACCTGTAAAAAGCTCATGGGTGACCAGAAAAAAGAGGGAACCATGAGCAGAGGCAATGAATCAAGAGATAACAGACTCCTGAGCGGCTTAGGTGCCCAGCGAGGCGCCAATGCTCCGGTGGCCTATACCCCAAACAAATGATGGAGTACTGCCTGACTGAAGGTGCTGTTCTGACGGGACTCTCTGTCCAGACAGTAGTGAGCTGTGAAAGCATAGACTGAGGACCAGGGGGAGGACCGACAGATTTCCGACAAGGGAATGGAGGGCAAGTTTGCTACAGAGGCTATCATGGCCCGGATGCTGTGTGCCGGGACACGGCACTCCAACGAAAGACCAGCCTACTCATATGAGAAGGCAATGCAGTCAGCGACCCAATTGGACAGGGTCCACTTAGCTCCCGACATGGGTCGCAGGAAAAAAAGAGCTGAGCAGCTCAGTGGTGTTCCTGGGTGCGCCTGAGATAAAAGACGAGCGCCCACTTACAGTCCAGCGTGTGGAGAACTGCCTCCGCGCTGCTGGTGTGAGACCGCAGGAAGAAAGTGGGGAGCACCACCTGCTGGCTGAGGTGGAACGGACATACGACTTTGGGTAGAAACTTGGGGTGCGTGCGGAGCACGACCCTGTTCTTGTAGAACATAGTGAATGGTGGTTCAGCCACCAATGCCTGAAGCCCACTGACTCTGTGGGCAGAGGTTAGCGCCACATGGAACTCCACCTTCCAGGAGAGATACTTGAGGTGACAGGAGCCGAGAGGTTCAAAGGGTCATGCGCTGAGCTTGGAGAGCACGAGGTTAAAGTTTCACTCCTTTGCCAGCGGGCAAATGGACGGCTTCGAAAGGAGAAACCCCCTCAGGAAGCGAGACATGAGGAGTTGAGCAGAGGGATTTGCCCTCAATGAGATGATAGTGCGCCATGAGAGTGCTGAAGTGCACTCTTACAAGGTTAGATTTCAGCCCTGCCCTGGACAGGTCAAGTAGGAACTGCAGCACTAGCTGGATGGAGCAGGAGAAAGGGTTGATCTGAGGCTCCATGTACCAGACTGAGAACTTCTGCCACTTGAAGGCGTACGCCCAACGGGTGGAGGTTTTGCGGGAAGCGAGAAGGACCCTCCTCAAAAAGAGAGATTGAAAGGGGCTAGGACTACCCTTTCAGCAGCCAGGCTGTGAGTGTCAGAGACCCTAGGTTGGGTACAGGAGAGAGCTCTCCTCCTGCATCGTAGGCCTGGGTTGCACACCAGGGGAATTGGAGGCGATGGGGCCAGGCAGAGAAGCAGGGGAAACCACAGCTGCTTGGCCCATCATGGGGCCACCAGGATTCACTGGGTTCCTGTAACACTGGACCTTGAACAGAGTCTTGGTGATCAGAGGTGTGAACGGGAAAGCGTAAAGAGGGTCCTCCACCACCTGGGAAGGGTATGGCTGACAGCACAGAAGGGAGGTAGTGGTGCAATGGCCAGACTGGCAAAGAGGTCCACATTCAGGAGCCCCCAGCGCTGGAAGAGCTGGCCAGTCATCTTGGGATCCAGTCTCCACTCGTGCGGCTGGAGGACCCGGCTGAGCTGGTCCGCCAGGGTGTTGTCCTGGCCCAGGAGGTAAACTGCCCACAGAAGAATCCCGTTGCTGCGGGCATATGAGAAGAGGCTCACAGCTTCCTGGTAGAGCAGGGCCAAACCTGTACCCTCCTGCATATTAATGTAGAACATCACCACCTCATTGTCGGTCTGAACCAGCACCACCTGGTGCTGCAGGTGGTGGCAAAAAGCCTGGAGGGCTAAGGTTATGGCTCGGAGCTCCAGGAGCTCTCAGTCTGTGACCAGCTGCCCTGAGTGCAGAGATTGTTGCAATGTGCTCTCCATCCCAGCTTAGAAACATAAACATGACGACAGAAAAAGACCACATGATCTGTGGAGTGGAGGAGTGGCCTAGTGGTTGGGGCAAGGTACTTCAGGCCGGAAGGTCGGGGGTTCAAATCCCACTAGAGGACAGCAACCTTGGGCCGGAAGGACTGGGGTTTCTAGTCCCACAGGTGCTCCTTGTGGTCTTGGGCAAGCCACTTAACCCTCCATAGCCCATGTTCCCTGTAAAATCATTATCTCCAAGTTATAATGCCCTGTTCAATGTAATTTCAGTTTGTTCAATGTAAACCGCGCTGATGCAGAATAGCGCGGTATATAAGAGAAAGTAATAAAAAAAAAAAAATCTATCTAGTTTGTCCTTCCATATCAACCACTACTACAGTCCCCTTTGTTCCTTTAAAGATCCTCTGTGTTTGTCCCATGCTTCTCTGAATTCAGATACCGTCCTCATCACTACCACCTAGACTGGGAGACTATTCCATGGATCCACCACTCTTTCCGTAAGGCAATATTTCCGCATATCACTCCTGAATCTATCCCCTTTCACCTTCATCTTATGTCCCCTCGTAACAGAACTTACTTTCAATTGAAAGAGGATCTCCTTCTGTGCATTTATGCCATAGAGGTATTTAAACATCTCAATCATATCACCTCTATCCCGCCTTTTCTCTAAGGTGTACATATTAAGATCCTTAAGTCTGTCCTCATATGCTTTATAATGAAGATCACTAACCATTTTACTAGCTACCCTCTGTACTGACTCCAGCCTGTTTATATCCTTTTGAAGGTGCGGTCTCCAGAATTGCACACAATACTCCAAATGAGGTCGCACCAAAGACTTATACAGAGGCACTATCACCTCCTTTCTTCTGCTGGCCATTCCTCTCCCTATGCACCTAAGCATCCTTCTAGTTGTCGCTTTTTCTATCTGTTTAGATACTTTAAGATCATCAGACACAATCATGCCTAGGTCCCACTCTTCTTTAGTGGACAAAAGTACTTCACCCCCTATACTATATTGCTTCCTTGAATTGCTGCAGCCCAAATGCATGACCTTGCATTTTTTAACATTAAATCTCAGCTGCCAAATTCTAGACCATTCTTCAACTTAGCTAAATCCCTCCTCATGTTATCTACACCTTCCTGGGTATCTACTCTATTGCAGATTTTGGTATTATCCGCAAAGAAGCAAAACTTACCTGACAGCTTGGAGGCATCCGTAGTGAGGATACTTTGGGGTGCAGGAAGCTGGAAGGTCATCCCAACCAGTAGACACTGGAGGTTGCCCCCAGTCGAGAGAAAGACCCAGGGGTACGGGTGATGAGCACCCTGTCCCACTGCAAGTGGAGAACCCACTGGGCTATCCACATCCCCAGGCGAGTGTCTGCAGTGACATGCACCATGGATGCCATGGTCCAGCAGGCGGAGCATGAGTGGGCTGACACCGAGCAATGGCGCTGTGTGCTTGCAGCAAGCGCATGGAGGCAAAAGGCCCTGTCCCGAGGGAGAAAGGCCCTGGCTTGGATGATGTCTAGCCGAGCCTCTATGAACTCCGGGTCCTAGGATGGCTAGAGATGGGACTTAGGGTAGATTATGATGAAGAGGCAGCACTCCAGCAGGAGAATGGTGAGTGCCGTTGCCTGACAGGTCTCAACAGCCATGCTGCCCTTAACAAGCTAATTGTCCAGATAGGGGAAGATAACTACCCCCTAAAGTCTGAGATGGGCTGCTACGACCGCCAGACACTTGATTAATAATCTTGGGGCAGAGGCCAAATTGAAGGGTAGCACTCTGCACTGATAATGTTCTCCCACGACGCAGAGGTAATGCCTGTGTAGGGGGTTGAGAAGGATGTGTGTGTATGCATCCTTTAGGTCCAAGGAGCACAGCCAGTCTCCTTGCAGGAGGTATGGCAGCAATGTTCCAAGAGAGAGCATTTTGAACTTTTCCTTCACCAGGAATCTGTTGAAGTCCTGCAGAGAGAGAATGGGGTGAAACCCTCCGGTCCTCTTTGGTACCAGGAAGTAGCAGGAGTAGAACTCTGTGCCCCTGAGGTGGACTAGGATGGGTTCCACCGCCTGGTCTTCCAGAAAGCCTGTGAGTTCCTGCCAGAGCAAATCCTGGGAGTAGTCCTGGGGGGCTCTCCCAGGAAGAATGGTGGGGGTATCTGGTAGAGGTAACCCTCTCTCTCCACCCGAATGGCCCACGTCAGTGGTAATGGAGGGCCACATGTGGGCGAAAAGCACCAGATGCCCCCCTGTGTGCTGCAGGGCTGTGCCTCCTGGGGGAAGAGGAGCTATGCCCAGGGAGTCAAACACCCCCTCCAGGTTGCGCCAAGAGCACAGGCTGGGGTTTGGGGGGTCTAAGGATTATGTCAAACACCCCCTCCAGGTTGCGCCAAGAGCACAGGCTGGGGTTTGGGGGGGTCTAAGGATTATGTGGGCCATGCTGGCCAGCTGGCCCTGTTAAGGAGCTGGGAAGGCCTGGTATTAGGGGTAGTTTCTGTAAGCCTTCCTCTTTTTCAGGTATGAGAGCTTTCTGCCCAAAGTCTTCTCCAGGAAGGGTCGGTGGTCTCCTTGGAGAGCCTGGTCCTAGTCAGGAACTCAGACTCCAGCTCAGCGACCCTGTCTGTCATGGGTTTGCCAAAGAGGTTCTTTCCATGGCAAGGAACGTCTACCAATTTGACCTGAACCCATTGCTCCAGGTCGGAGGACTGTAGTCAAGCCTGGTGCCGGGCACTAATGCCCACCGCAGCTACTCTAGCCGCCAACTCGAAGCCATCATAGGCCGCTCGAGTGATAAACTTGGAGCATCCCCTGACTGCAGAGACCAGGTTACGGACACACTGGAGGGGTTCCTCCAAGAGTCAAGCCGAGAACCTGGCAAGCTCCTTTGCCAGGTCTTGAAGGTACATAAGAACATAAGATAAGCCATACTGGGTCAGACCAAGGTACATCAAGCCAGGTATCATATTTCCAACAGTGGCCAATCTAGGTCATAAGTACCTAGCAGTTTCCCCAAAGACACAGGTTCAACAATGCCTGTATTGGGGCAATCAGTGATATATTGGGTCCCTTTTAATAATGGTTTATTGATATTTCCTCCAGGAACTTGTCCAAACCTTTTTTAAACCCAGCTACACTAATGCTTTTACTACATCCTCTAGTAACAAATTCCAGAGTTTGATTACAAGTTGAGTGAAAAAATATTTTCTCTTATTAGTCTTAAATAGGATACCCAGTAGCCTCATTGCATGTCCCCTAGTCTTTCTATATTCTGATGACGTAAACAATCGATCTAAGTTTACCCGTTCCACTCCATTTATTAATTTATAGACCTCTACCATATCTCCCCTCAGCCGCCTCTTTTCCAGGTTGAAGAACCCTAACCTTTTTAGCCTCTCTTCATAGGAGTATCCTTCCATCCACTTTACCATTTTGGTGGCTCTTCTCTGAACCTTTTCTAATAACGCTATATCCTTTTTAAGATACGGCGACCAGAATTGTACACAATATTCAAGGTGCGGTCGCACCATAGAACAATACAGAGGCATTATAACATCCTTTGTTTTATTTTCCATTCTTTTCCTTATGATACCTAGCATTCTATTTGCTCTCTTGGCCACCGCTGCACACTGGACGGAGGGTTTTAACATGTTATCCACGATGAAACCTAAATCTTTTTCCTGGGTGGTGGTTCATAATGTGGGATGTTCTTTCCTAGGTGCATAAATTTGCACTTGTCCACATTAAATTTAATCTGCCATTTGGATGCACAGTCTTCCAATTTATCAAGATCCTCTTGCAATTTTCCACAATCCTCACAAGGTTTTAACAACTTTAAATACGTTTGTGTCATCTGCAAATTTGAAAACATCACTCGTTATTCCCTTTTCCAGGTCATTTATGAATGTGTCAAAAAGCAGCGGACCCAGCACAAATCCCTAGGATACTCACTATTTACTTTCTCCATAGGGAAAATTGGCCATTTAGCCCTACCCTCTGCTTTCCATCTTTTAACCAGTTCCTGATCCACAATAGTACACTGCCTCCTATCCCATGACTCTTTAGTTTTGCCAAATGTCTCTGATGAGGGACCTTGTCAAAGGCTTTCTGAAAGTCCAGATACACTATATAATTGACTCGCCTTTGTCTACCTGTTTATTCACACCTTCAAAAAACAACAGATTAGTAAGACAAGATCTTCCTTGTCTAAAGCCATGTTGGCTGTCTCCCATTAAGCCATGACTACCTACATGTTCAGTAATTTTGTTCTTTATGATGGTTTCTACCATTTTTCCCGGTACTGACATCAAGCTCACCAGTCTGTAGTTTCCGAGATCACCCCTGGAACCCTTTTTAAAAATTGGTGTTACATTGGCCATCCTCCAATCTTCAGGTATTACAGATGATTTTAATGATAGTTCACAGATTACTAATAGCAGGTCTGCAATCTCATATTTCAGTTCTTTCAACACCCTTGGTTTTATACCATCCAGACCAGGTGATTTGCTACTCTTCAGTTTATCAAATAGTTGTAAGACATCTTCCCAGTGTATCGATATTTCTTCTGCAGTATTACCTTTAAATACCACTTCAGTTATGGGTAATATCCCTACATCTTCCTCAGTAGACTGAAGCAAAGAATTAATTCGGTCTCTCCGCTATGGCCTTGTCCCCTCTTAGTGCCCCTTTTACCCCACTATCATCTAATGGTCCAAATGACTCTCTCACAGATTTTTTGCTATGAATGTACTTGAAAAAAATCTATTACCCGTTTTTGCTTCCACAGCAAGCTTCTTCTCAAATTCTCTCTTTGCCTGCCTTATCAATGCTTTGCATTTAACTTGGCAGTGCTTGTGCTGTTTTCAGTTTTCAACATTTGTCTCTTTTTTCCATTTCCTGAAAGATTATTTTTTTGGCAATAACAGCCTCTCTAAGCTCACCTTTAAACCATGCTGGCAGTTTTTTGGACTTTCTTCCACTTTTCTTAAAGTGTGGAATACAGCTGGTCTGGGCTTCCAAGATAGTATTTTTAAACACCCAATCTTGATTTAAGTCCATGTACAACTGGTAAGCCTGGACCCGGTCAACAAACCTTGAGCCCTGGAAGCACTTTCTTTCCATGGCGTGGGCCTCCCTGCCCGGGAACACAGAGGAGTGAGTTTTCTGGCTCTTGAGTCTCCACATGGTTGACTCCAACACAATTGAGCTGTGAGGCGGTTGGGCTTTCTGGAAGCCAGGGCTCCAGCAGACCTGGTACATCAAATCCAGCAGCCTGCTAACTATGGGCACCGATGCAGGGGTCTCCCACATGCGGAGGAGCAGCCATTCCAGGATGGGGGGGGGGGGGAGGGGGAGGAATGGGTACCATGAGCACCTCTTTCGGTGGGGCCTCATACTGGAGGATCTCAATGTTCTTCGTGCGAGGATCCTCCTCCGACTCTAAGGCAAAGGCCAGAACCTTGGCCATGTACCAAACGAAGTCGAGGAAGGCCATGCACTCAGGTGGGGACTGGCGCCTCGGCTCCAGAGAGGAAGGGTATGAGGGCATGTTGTGGTGATAGCGGGTATCTGGGGACTTGTCATCCTCAGTCTCTAAACCGGAATCCAGCTTGGAGGAGTCAGGGGTCCTCTGGGACTCAGTGTGCTGGCCCAACCCTGAGGACCCTGGGGCTGTGGCAGCCTAGCATTCGGAGTAGAGGGCACTGAGCGGTGAGGACCGTGGCCATGAGGACCAGGACTAAAGGCCGAGGAATCTCCCGAGGCCAGTGGCGCTCAAGAATTGGCTCGAACTCCAGGGAGTCTCTCATGGTGGAGGGCCCAGTGCTTGGGAGTGATGACACAGAGGAACTGGGCATCAGAACCCACTGCTGGGCCATGAAGGCAGACAAACTGTGCTTCAAGAACACCATCCTGGCCTTGAGACCAGATGGCTCTGCAGTCTTTGTCGCCAGCTCTGTCTTCGACCAGGATAGCCTCAGGGGTCCAAGACTGGTCCTGGGGCATGGACGGCTCCTGGCGAGGCAACTTGGATGGCAGGTTCTTGTTGTCACCTTCAGCCTCCCGTCGAGGGCTGCGGGATCGGGGCCCGTGGGATTTCCCCACTTTGTCATCCGAGGTCCTCGAGGTCTTCAAGCTCTTCTTGGCACAATCCTCGACATGGGAGCTCTGGATGGAGGGGTTCCATGGTACTGGGGCTCAGAGGCTGCACAGTCTCAGTGAGTGCTTGAGGTCCTGGAAGGTGTCTTCTAACAGGCTCTTACGGAGGACTCCAGGGCTGAGTCAGTCTTCTGAAAAAGCGACTCACACTGCTGCTGACATTTCCTGAGGGCCTTAGGGGTCATCTGCTTACAGAGACTGCAGACCAAGGCATCGTGGTCTGGCCCTAGGCATCGAAGGCAGCAGTTGTGTGGATCCGTGCATGACATATTTTGAGTGCAGTAGTCACACGGCTTGAAGCGTCTGGCCGAGGCCATGGCAGGGAAGACAGCCCTGTGAGATCAAATTCACTGGGCCAGGGCAGGAAAAAGCGCAAACCCATGCCAAATGAAAAAGAAAGAAAAAGAAAAAAGAACCCTAGGATGTGATGCCGAGGGGAAAGTAGGCTTAGGGCAGGAAAATGCACTGGTAGCTACTGGAGAATGCAAAAAATAAATAAATAAATAATTTTTAAAAAAAAGGACAAAAATCACCAACTTTTTCCAGGGGAACAGACACACATTCAATGGGCTCAGTGGAAAAAAGGAGACTGAGGCAAGATGGCACCCTTGGGCAGGAAGGGCACCACGCATGCGTGGTACATCTCCCAAAGGCTGTCTTTGAAAGCTGGGGAGAGGTTACAACGCAGGCTCCATCGGTATGGACGTCATCCATATGTGAGGACTGACTTTCTACTTGTTCCCAGAGAAATTTCTTCACAAAAAAAGGTAGATGCATGGAATAGTCTCCCAGTGGAGGAAGTAATGAGGACAGCGCTTAGTGCTGCTGAATATCCCCGATCTTCTCCCCTACACGCCCCAATGCTAACCTCATCCAACCACTTGCACCTAACAGACCAAGAAGATCTGCAGAGTCCAACATGCTAGTAATTCCAAAAGAAGCAACTAAATGCACCAAAACAACAGCTAACAGAGCCTTCCAACTCTGTGCCCCAAGTCTATGGAATACCTTACCAGCACATATCAGAGCAATCCCTAATTTGAGCCAATTTAGAAAGGCCCTTAAACATTTCCTCTTCACCAAATATCTCACTGACATCTCCGATCCTCAGTCCCACTCGAATAACGAGCACCTCAACAATAATAGTAATCAACTAGGCAAGCCCTCGCAACAGGCGTCCCCTACAATGTAAACACCAAACATTATCCTTTCTCAGTACACCTCATATGTATATAGTGTACCCTTTTTCCAAGTTGCATTTCCTGTTTAATGTAATGACCAGACATATTTAAGTTGTCGGATGTTTCTGTTCCATGTGAACCACGCTGATTGCAAATAGTGCGGTATATAAGAATTATAAATAAATAAATAAATATAAATAAATGGTGTTCCGGGATATTTGTGGGCAGCGACTTTTGCTAAATGAATAGCGACACTGCACCACTACTCGGTTAGCTTTTATGGGTAAAAGATAGGCGCTGCAAAAGCCTGTAGAATATAACCGGGCAGTGGTGCAATAACGCCGCTACCCAGTTAGCTTCTGCAGCTTCCAGGCATGTATGGAGACCCCGGATATTTAATGCCGGGGCCACTTATGACCCCGGCACTCAATATACGGGGTTAGAAGACAGCAGCGACGGCTAGGTGCTGTACTCACGCCTAGCCGGCATAACTCAATATCAGGCCCATGATCTTTTTCTGCCATCATGTTTCTATGTTTGTACTTCAAAACTGATAGTAGTGATTTAAAAAAAAACCCTTTTCAATGCATAACGCAAAAGGGTTCTTTTACTGAAGATTAATGATGCTAATGGCGTTAACATGCGTTAAGTGCCATTGCGCCTAAAGAAATAAAAGGGTTATTTCTTTAAATTTAATTTAACATTTCTTATGGGCACTTAATGCACAATAACTTCATTAACGTGTGGTAAACCTTTATAAAAAGGGCCCCAAAGCAACACAAGTCTTTAAACCAATATTGTAAGCAAAGCAGAGAGATGAAGGATAATAATCCTTGGACCAACATTAAGGGGAACATACAGCTCCACATTCAAGAGATATTTTTTAGGCAAGATATTTTAAGTTCTTCTTCCCCACAGATGAATACTGGCTATGATATATATTTTTTTCTTTTTTTTAACTAAGATACCAGATCAGAAGTACCAGACTGCACTGGAATTAACAGTTTAAAGTCTACAACACACTTCAAATCTTAAAAAATTAAAATATAGAAGAAAATGAAATTAGACTTAACTGCTAATTGTGGTTCCTGGAGTGGAACCAGTCTAGTCCCGAAACCTCTGGGTTGCCCATCTCATCCTGCAGCTTGGAGACTGAGAAACTCCTCCTTTTATGACCTCATCAGTATATCACCCCGGTGTCTGGTCCCTGCCATCAGTATCCTATTGACAAAGCAGACTCACCGGAGAAACAAAGTACAAGTTACACAAACACATAGAAACCACTCAGCCCCCTCGAAAAGCCAGGGAAGAACCCCGGTGGAGGGGAAACCTTCATAAAAAGGAAAACAGAAATGTGACTGGAGATTAGAGCAGACCATTTCCTTGACTAACTGGAAGGAAAGAAAAGCAACCCCCACCCCTTTTTTTTTTTTTTTTACCTCTTAAAGCGAAATAAGTAAAACAGCCCTTACCTGTAACTCCTGAAGAAACGGTAGATAATGGTTTGCCAACCAACACTGGGGAGGGATACGGGACTAGACTGGTTCCACTCCAGGAACCACAATTAGCAGGTAAGTCTAATTTCATCTTCCTGATCGTGTCCCCAGTCTAGTCCCGAAACCTCGGGGATAGTGCCAGAGCAGTGAAGAAAATCAACCACAGGAGGGACCAGGCAAACCAGCCTGCAGCACCGCCGTTCCAAAGGCAGTCTCCTCCGCACTTTGCACATCCAGATGATAATGTCGGACAAAAGAACTTAAAGACGACCAAGTCGCCGCCTTACAGATTTCCAACGGCGATACCAGACGCAACTCCGCCCAGGAGGCAGCCTGAGCTCTGGTGGAGTGTGCCCTAAGCCCGTCTGGGACCACTCTACCTTTCAAAAGATAAGCTGACGCAATAGCTTCCTTGATCCAACGCGCAATAGAAGCTTTAGAGGCCACTTCTCCCTTCCTTTGGCCTGCGAATAGCACAAAGAGCCTGTCCGATTTTCGGAAGGTTTCCGTACGGCTGATGTACTTCTTCAAAGCTCTACGGACATCCAGAAGACGTAACCTCTTTGAAGCCGAAGCCTTCTTGCCTGCCTTAAATACTGGTAGAGAGATTTCCTGATTCAGATGAAACGACGAAACCACCTTTGGCAGAAAGGCCGGAACCGTTCGCAAAACGACCTTCGACGAAAAAAATGACAAATAAGGCTCCCTGCAGGAGAGCGCTTGGAGCTCCGACACACGTCTGGCCAAGCAGACAGCCACCAAGAAAACCACTTTAAGAGTGAGATCCTTGAGGGAAGCCCGTGACAGCGGTTTGAAGGGAGGACCTTCTAACGCATCCAGAACCAAGGGCAGATGCCACGAGGGAAAAAGTTCCTAGCCGGCGGCCTAAGGAGGGCAGTAGCCCTTAAAAAGCGTTTGACATCTCTCTGAACCCCTAGAGATTGACCCGCAACTCTGCCTCTATAACAGGCCAACGCCGCTACTTGAACTCGAAGAGACGCTGCCGCGAGCCCTTTTTCAAAACCATCCTGCAAGAACTTCAGAATTCATGGAAGAGACGCTACCAAGGCTGTGATGCTCCGTTCCTCACACCACGCCTCAAAAACTCTCCAGACGCGCACATGCGCAAGCGACGTCGAACGTTTCCTGGCCTTTAGCAGGGTATCGACAACCACCTTCGAGTACCCCCGGGCACTCAACCAAGCCCTCTCAAGAGCCAAGCCGTAAGAGAGAACCGATCCACGTGTGGCATGAATAGAGGACCCTGAGCCAACAGATCTGGCCGACAGGGCAGATGCCAAGGGTGATCTACCAGCAATCTCACCAGGTCCGCGTACCAGGGGCGACGTGGCCAGTCCGGCGCTATCAGGATTACATGCCTCTTGTACTTTTGAATTCTTTGAAGAACTCTTCCTATCAGAACCCACGGAGGAAACACGTACAGAAGCTGTCCCCCTGGCCAGACCTGCATCAGAGCGTCTATGCCTTCGGACATCCTTTCCCGGCGCCTGCTGAAGAAGCAACTGTTTTTTGCAGAAGCGAAGGTCGCCATGAGATCCATGACCGGCGGTCCCCATTTGCGAACAATCATTTCAAAAACCTCGGTGTGCAGAACCCATTCCCCCGGATCTACACGAACCCGGCTGAGGAAATTGGCCTCGACATTGTCCACTCCCGCTACATGAGCCGCTGACAGGTCGACGAGATTCACCTCTGCCCAGGCGCAGAGGAGTTCGGCCTCGGCTTCCAGGGCCACGCTGCTGGTGCCCCCTTGCTTGTTGACGTAAGCCACTGCTGTCGCATTGTCGGACAATACTCGGACTGCCGCTCCCTCCAATTGAGTCTGAAATTCCTGCAGTGCCCGATACACCGCCCGTAATTCCAGCCGGTTGATGGCCCAAGTCTTCTCCTGAGGACCCCAACGCCCCTGCGCAAACCTGCCCTGACAATGCGCTCCCCAGCCCGTTAGGCTGGCGTCTGTCATCACCGCTACCCAGACTGGTGACTCTAAGGCCTTCCCCCGCTCCAAAGAATCGGGGATCAACAACCAGAGCAGGGCTTGCCGAGTCTCCTCTTGACATATCAACTTCCGAGATAGTGAATCTTGCTGATTTGCACCACCGACGAAGCAGAGCTCTCTGAAGGGGCCTCATGTGAGCTCTGGCCCAGGGTATTGTCTCTATCGTTGCCGCCATGGTGCCCAACAACTGCAAGTAACGCCAGGCCGAGGGAGCCTTGAGTTTCAGAAATCGCTCCACCAATCGGCGTAGCACATGTGCCCGCTGAGCCGTTAGGAAGACTTTCCTGATCCGAGTGTCGAAGCGGGCGCCAAGGTACTCCAGGTTCTGAGAGGGTTGCAGGTGACTCTTCGCCACCTTGACCACCCACCCGAGCCCTTCCAAGAACGAAATCACCCTGGCCGTGACTCTCTCGCTTTCAGCTCGCGATTTTGCTCGAATGAGCCAATCGTCTAGATAAGGATGCACCAGTATTCCATCCTTGCGCAGAGCTGCCGCTACCACTATCATTACTTTGGTGAAAACTCTTGGGGCTGTGGCCAGACCGAACAGCAACGCTTGAAATTGATAATGCCCGAAAGGAACCGCGAACCTGAGGAATTTGCGATGTTCTGGTCTTATTGGAATATGCAGATATGCCTCCGAAAGGTCCAGAGACGTAAGGTACTCTTCCCTGCTGAACCGGCACTATGACGGACCGCAGGGTTTCCATATGAAAATGCGACACTTTGAGACACCGATTGACCCCTTTGAGATCCAGAATCGGTCGAATCCCCCGCCCTTCTTTGGGACGATGAAGTAAATGGAGTATCGACCGGAACCGTACTGGTCTAGAGGGATAGGGGTTATAGCTCTGAGGTCTAGCAACCGTTGCACGGTCTCCCGCAGAGCCGTAAGCTTTGCCCCCGACCTTGCGGGGGACCGAACGAAGGCGTCTCGCACGGGTCGCAAAAATTCCAAGGTGTAGCCTTCTCGGATGACTTCTAGCACCCACTGATCTGATGTTATTTGGACCTAGGCAGAATAAAACTCCTGCAAACGACCCCCCACGGGAGGAAGGGACGACTGGGTCCCCCTTATCTCATTGTGTCTTCTTGTTGCTAAACGCAGAAGAGGGCGAGGGTCCGAAGCCCCTTCCGGCTCCTCGGAAACCTCGAAACCCTTGGTTTCTATTGGGAAATCTGCCCCTTTGACCGGAAAAAAACGTTTGTGAGCGAAAACTATGGAAATCTCGAGGTTGACCCCTGGCGCCCGGGGCCCCCCTTGGTGGTTTGGGTTTATCTTCCGGCAATGTACCCCCTTTCGATTCCCCCAGGTCCTTCACCAGCTTTTCCAGGTCTTCTCCGAACAGGAGTCGCCCCTTAAAAGGCAACTTACTCAATCTAGACTTCGACGAACTATCTGCCGCCCAGTTGCGCAGCCATAGGTACCGCCGTGCCGCCACCATGCTCTTCGATAGACCCCTCATAAGGTCATACTGGAGATCCGCCAGGTAGGCCGCCCCGAACTCCAACCTCTGGGGAAAAGCTGATGGCTGAAATTGCAAAGCTTTAAATTACAAGCTATAACGCGGGCGGCATCGGATTTTGTAAGTAGGCTCGTGAGGGGTTTTTTTAATGATTTTATTTTTGGTATAGAGAGTGGAGGAGACTTGTCACATTTTATTTTTGTATTTTTCACAGAACATTTGAGCAGTATTATCATATTTACTCCCCTGAGGAAACCGACAGCGGTGAAACGCCTCAGCGGTGCCCTGTAAGAGCGTTGGGACTGAGATTGGAATGCTCTGAAGAGATAGCGTTAGATATTTGAAGCTAAGTACCTGGAAAAGATGTTTTATCTTAACGCTTGATCCATGAAGCAATTACTGTTCTGTTATGCACCACAACCGCACTATTGATTTCCTGTTTAAAGGTCGTTGATGCTACGTGAGCATTCTTTGGTTAGGCTTGCCTGCCGGTTTGCAATCAATGAGTCTGAGACCTCGGAAATCAACAGCTTGTGGTCTGCATTTTTGTGAAGTCCATAGAATGATAAACTAAGAAAATGACCAATTATGCTGTTGTGATTGAACGCATCCTCTTATTTATCAGTTATACGTTCATTAAGAGACCTTATATCTGTTTTTAGGGCAAATTAACAGCTCATGCAATTAGATCTTCAAATGTGCTGGGTGTAAAGCATAGTTACTCACCTGTAACAGGCATTCTCCAGGGACAGTAGGAATCAGTCCTCACATATGGGCAACGTCAGCACAGACGGAGCCCACGCGGAGCATTTTCCCAGCTTTCAAAGAAAGCCGTTGGGACATGCTATCATGCATGGGTGGTCCCCTTCCCGCCCAAGGGTGCCAACTTGATCAGTCAGATGACATAGCTCAGGCAAAGACAAAAAAATACCAAGAACAGTGGGCAACTCCAAGGGGAGGTGGGCGGGTTGTGAGGACTGATTCCTGCTGTCCCTGGAGAACACCTGTTACAGGTGAGTAACTATGCTTTCTCCAAGAACAAGCAGGAAGTCAGTCCTCACTTATGGGACTCCCCAGCTACAGGTGACCAAATCTGTAACCAAAACACGCCTCCGCGAGGTTGTGAGCAGAAGCCGATGCCCGCAGGAGCCCGATTCCTCGGGGCAAGGCCCTCGGTAACTGTGAAGAAGGGTCAGAGGGCAGGAGTTGCTTACACCCCGAACAGATTACGGAGTACGGCCTGGTCGAAGGCACTGCCCCGATGGGACTCCCTCTCCAGGCAGTAGTGTGGAGCGAAGGTGTTCGCTGAAGACCAGGTTGCCGCCTGGCAGATGTCCTGCAGGGGCACTGAACGCAGTGAGGCCACCGAAGCCGCCTTGGCTCAGACACCATGTATGGTGACTCGTCGACCGAAAGGGGCACCCGCTTTCGTATGGGCGAAGGCGATGCAGTCCTCCACCCAAATAGAGAAGGTGCGTTTAGTGACTGCCTGCCCCAGTCGATTGGGATCATAAGTCACAAAGAGTCGGCCAGATTTGCGATGAGCCTGGGTGTGCTGCAGATAGACGGCAAGAGCCCTCTTGCAGTCGAGTGTATGCAAAGCCACCAACGTCTGGTCGGCATGGGGTCTCGGGAAGGTCGGTAAGACTATCTCCTGATTGAGATGGAAATCCGAGACAACTTTTGGCAGGAATTTGGGGTGGGTACGGAGGACCATCCTATACCTATAGAATCTAGTATAAGGGGCTTCAGCCATGAGAGCATGGAGCTCACTGACTCAGCGGGCAAGGTCAGAGCCATCAGGAAGACCATTTTCCAGGATAGGTACCAAAGTGAACATGTCACCATCAGCTCGAAGGCCAAACACGTAAGCTGCATGAGCACTACGTTCAGGTCCCAGTCCACCAGAGGTGGCCGGATGGGAGGCTTGGACAGCAAGAGACCCAGCATAAAGCGGGAGACCAAGGGCTGCACCGAGAGGTGTTTTCCCTTGACGGGGGAGGTGATTCGCCGAGATGGCGCTCAGGTGCACCCTGACAGAATTTGACTTCAGGCCTTCCTTCGAGAGATGGAGGAGGTACTGAAGAACCACTGAGTAGAGCAAGAGAATGGGTCGATCTGGAACTCAGAGTACCAGACTGAGAAGCGTTGCCACTTGAAGGCATAAGCTCATCTAGTTGAGGTTTTCCTCGACGTGTGGAAAACCTCCTCAACCTCCTCCAAGAGGTCCAGCAGGTCTAGGGAGACCCGTTCAGCCGCCAGGCTGTGAGGGATAACAAGGCCAGGTTAGTGTGTAGTACCCGCCCCTCCTCCTGCGTTAGTAGGCCCGGGGTACAGCCCTGGGGGACTGGAAGCTCTGACGACAGCCGGAGCAGGAGTGGGAACCATGGCTGTCGAGGCCACGAGAGGACTACGAGGATCATCGACGCTTGTTCCGGCTGAGCTTTGAGGAGGGTCCTTGCGAAGAGAGGAGTGGGAGGGAACACATAGAGCAGGCCAGAAGACCAGCTCAGAAGGAATGCATCTGGGCCTTCCCTGCTCAGGTGCGGTACTGGGCTGCAGAAGTGGGGAAGCTGTGTGTTTGACGGGCTGGCAAATAGGTCCATGGTCAGAGATCCCCACCGATGGAGCAGCCAACACGCGACCCCCGGATCCAGCCACCATTTGTGAGGGCAGAGGATCCTGTTGAGTTTGTCTGCGAGGACATTCTCCGGGCCTGGGAGGTAGACCGCTCTGAGGGTTATCCCCCAACGGAAGGTGAAGGAGCAGAGGATTGCTTCCCGGCAGAGGGGGCATGATCCTGTATCCCCTTCCTTGTTGATGTAGAACATCGCCACTCGATTCTCGGTCTGCACAAGCACCGACTATCGCTTGAGGTGATCCTTTAAGGCCCTTAGGGCCCACCGAACTGCCCGGAGCTCGAGCAAATTTATTTCCTGTTGAGACTCTTCGGGCGACCACTGTCCCTGTGTGCACAATGCACCGCAGTGAGCTCTTCACCCCAGCAAGGAGGCATCTGTTGTCAGCACTAGCTCGTGTTGTGGTGCCTGGAAGGGCAACCCCCAGAGGTGGTTACGGTAGTCCTGCCACCAGTCCAGGGATAGGTGAAGGTTGTGAGAACCCAGATGGGGTCCCTGAAGTGGCCGATGGACGGACTCCACTGGGCGCTGAGGCACCACAGGGCCGTGGGGAAGGATCAGCATAGTCTAGGCCGTCAACCAAGGGGTGCTCTAGACCTGGGCTGCCAGGGCTCAGAGGCAGTTGGCACGATCCGCTGGCAGAAAAGCGGTCACCCGCCGAGTGTTGAGGCGTGCGCCGATGAATTCTAGGGCCTGCACTTGTTCGAGGTGGGACTTGGGATAGTTGACCAAGAAGCCCAGATGCTCGAGCAGGAGGATTGTGCGTGATGCCGCCAGGCGGGTTTCCTCGATTGAGGATCCCATGACGAGCCAGTCGTCGAGGTGTCGCCTGAGGGAGGCGGCGACTGTGGAAAGGCACTTTGTAAAGACCCGCGGGGCGGATGGGAGGCCAAAGGGGAGCACCCTGTACTGGAAGTGCTTCCCCTGTGTGATAGGCTATGGCCTAGAATAGCCTGTAAAAGTATGTTATGTAGCAGAGGCCTGTAGGTTAGGCCTGAGTCCCCAACCCCCACTTCAGAATATTATAGCTGAGCAGAGCAAAACGCCAGTAGAAGTTAGAAAACCTGCTTTAAACTGCTTTGATAAGAATGCAAGACTTTTCCATTGAGCTTGTTATGTTATTCACAGATGTATTTCAGTATCTTGTTTTCACACAGTTTCTGTGCTGCGGAGTGACCTTGCAAGCAGAATGTAAGGCAGAGTGTATTATGTCTAGAAACTGAGCCATGGCTAGAAAGGCCTGAGCAGGGGGAGAACAGGTGGCCGGTCAGAGATCTCCATTGGATGGGGGTGAGGGGGGCCACCGGGACCAATGAGGAGTTTGTCTGTGTAGAGCTGAGGAAGAAAGATATAAATGCTGTTGTTTTGCTGAACTCCATACTCAGACAATTTTGAATGTGACAAGTGCCTGAGACTGTGCACAAATAAACTGGTTTGAATCCTAGTAAATAGACTCCTGGTTTTATTCGTTGCAGGCACTTCGCTACCACATATTCCTTGGTTCCCTGACCGGGAAGGTGGGGTACGTGAATGGTGCACAAGTGAATACTACCACGTATTACCGCCTCCAGGTTTGGTCCGGCTGGAACCGCGGCCGATCGACAGCGGAGAGGACCCCAGGCGCCGCCGGTCCCCTTGCATCAGAGGTTTCCACCCTGCCTCGGCGGCCTGCTGGGTCCGGCCGGCCAACACCTCGAACCCTGAGGGGAGTCCAGGATTCAACCCAAGGTGGAACTGGTTGCGCAGTGCATTAGCTACCGGATCCGGTGAGTAATGATTTCTCTGGTTCTTAGTCAGTTAGCTCTGGGAAGGTCTCGAGACTAATATGGTATGGTAACAGGTAAAGGGAGTCTGATCAACTTCCAGGGCGGTCCTAGTAACCCTGCATGAGTATGCACAGGGCGAAGCCACTGACCCTTTTGGTTTGGTACATTTTGGTTTAGTCAGTTAGCCCGGGAATTTGGAATTTGGGAAATGCTAGCAAGTTTGGTTGTGTGAAGTGTGCTTGAGAGGTCTTGCAATACAGACCGAGCGAGAGCGGACTCCTAAGTAGCGCAGTTCCTGGCCGGGTGACCGCGCCCAGGTCGCGAAAAGGAGGAAGCGTCTGGTGTTTGTCCCCCTCATTGTTTTGTGGGCTGTGTGGACCCCTTACCCGCAGCCATCCTACCCACCCTTTCTGTTTGCTGTCTTGTACGTCTTATGTCATAATGGGAGGGGCGGAGTCCGTACAAACTCTGTTGAACTGTATGATCACGAACTTTAAGAAGGGATTTAGTGGTGATTATGGGGTAAAGATGACACCGACCCGCTTAAGAATATTGTGTAGTAGGGTGTGGCCGGCGCTGGACGCCGTGTGGCCACCAGAAGGTAAGCGTAGTTACTCACCTGTAACAGGTGTTCTCCAGGAGCAGCAGGAATCAGTCCTCACTTATGGGTGACGTCGGCGCCGACAGAGCCCTCGCGGAGCAATTTTCCCCAGCTTTCAAAGAAAGCCTTTGGGAATTGCAGCGCGCATGCGCGGTCGTCTTCCCGCCCGAAGGTGCCATCTTAGCCAGTCAGATGACATAGCTAAAAAAGACAGCATAAAAATTTGCAAAAAGAACATAAGCAGACGATTGCAACTCCAAGGGGAGGAGGGAGGGTAGTGAGGACTGATTCCTGCTGCTCCTGGAGAACACCTGTTACAGGTGAGTAACTACGCTTTCTCCAGGACCAAGCAGGAAGTCAGTCCTCACTTATGGGACTCCCAAGCTCAAGGCTACCGGAGACCCTAAGCACAAAAATGAGCTCCCTCTAGCTCAGCAGCACAGAAGGAAAGAATCTTCGCTGAATTAACACCCACCGGTAGCCCACATCCGGGATGGAGGGTAGGAGTTGCTCAGACCTCAAAGAGATTACGGAGGACTGCCTGTCCGAAAGCACTGTCCCTGCGGGACTCCCTCTCGAGACAGTAATGGACCGCAAAAGTCTGGCTCGAAGACCAAGTAGCGGCCCGGCAGATGTCTGCCAGCGGAACAGAGCGGAGGTAAGCCACTGACGTAGCCTTTGCCCGAACGCAATGAGCCGTGACTCGACTTTCTAAGGAGAGTCCGGCTGCCCCATAAGCCCAAGAGATACAGTCCGCAACCCAGATGGACAGAGTACGCTTGGAGACCGGGAGCCCCAATTTATTGGGGTCAAAAGACACAAAAAGCTGAGCAGCTTTACGGTGCTCCCGCGTACGGTCAAGGTAGAAGTTCAGAGCCCTTCTACAGTCCAGGGTATGGAGGACCGTTTCAGCTCGGCTGGAGTGTGGTCTGGGAAAGAAGGTTGGAAGTACCACCTCCTGATTGATGTGAAAAGGGGAGACCACTTTCGGAAGAAATTTAGGGTGAGTCCGTAGGACTACCCTATTTTTGTAGAACCGAGTGTAAGGGGGATCAGACACGAGGGCCTGCAATTCACTTACGCGTCTAGCGGAAGTGAGGGCTATCAAGAACAGTGTTTTCCAAGACAGAAAACGGAGAGAACAGGTAGCCATAGGTTCAAAAGGCGGACAGGTGATCCGCTGCAACACCACATTCAGGTCCCAGTCAGGCGCTGGCGGGCGCAGAGGTGGTTTAAGTAGAAGGAGACCTCGGAGAAACCTCGCTACGAGAGGGTCATTGGAGAGAGGTCTGCCGTCCACCGGCACATGATGTGCTGAAAGAGCACTGAGGTGAACTTTGACGGAGTTGGACTTAAGTCCCAGATTAGAGAGGTGCAGCAAGTACTGCAAGATCACCGACACCGGGCAGGAGAAGGGATCCTGAGACTGTTGGGTACACCAGACTGCAAAGCGACGCCATTTAAGGGCGTAGCATTTGCGGGTAGAAGGCCGACGCGAAGCCAAGACGACCTCCTCCACCTCCGCCGGCAGGAGAAGGGGAGCAAGGACTACCCTCTCAGCAGCCAGGCCATGAGGTTGAGATCCGGTTGTACCCCCAGAGGGATTGGATCCTCCACCGCCAGTTGCAGCAGGAGCGGAAACCACGGCTGCCTGGGCCAGCGAGGGGCCACCAGGATCATGAAGGCTTTGTCTCGGAGAACCTTGAAAAGAGTCTGAGAGACTAGCGGGATGGGAGGGAACGCATACAGAAGGCTCCCCGACCATGAGATCAGAAAGGCGTCCGCCGCAACCCGAAGGGGGTGTGGCAGACGAGAGCAGAAGCGAGGAAGCTGCCGGTTGCGAGGACTGGCAAAGAGATCCATCGTGGGGAGGCCCCACTTGAGGAAGAGCTTCTGAACTACCAAGGGATCCAGACGCCACTCGTGCGGCTGGAGGACCCTGCTGAGTTTGTCCGCAAGGCAATTGTCTCGGCCCGGGAGATAAACTGCCTTGAGGAGAATGCCGTGACTGACGGCCCAAGAGCAGAGCTTCTGAGCCTCCCGGCAGAGGAGAAAGGAGCCCGTGCCCCCCTGTTTGTTCACGTAGAACATGGCAACTTGATTGTCCGTCTGGACAAGGACGGACTGTTGGGAAGTCAGGTGGGAGAAGGCCCTGAGAGCTAGGCGGATCGCCCGGAGCTCCAGGAAGTTGATCTGCTGAGCAGACTCCCACGTGGTCCAGAGGCCCTGAGTACGCGCCTCTTGGCAATGCGCTCCCCAGCCCAGGAGGGATGCATCGGTGGTCAGCACCCGGGTCGGCTGAGGTGACTGGAAGGGCATACCGAATGTCAGGTTCGGCTGCCGGAGCCACCACCGGAGAGACGAGATCAGCGGCTCGGAAACGCGCACTAGGTCTGCGAGGCCGCCCGTGGCCTGTCGCCACTGCCGGCGGAGACACCATTGAGCAGACCGCATATTCAGGTGGGCATTGGGGGTCACATGGACAGTGGAAGCCATATGGCCGAGCAGTCTCAGGAAGCGCCTGGCGGAGACCAGGGGCTGGCTGCGAAAGCGGTCGGCTAGGTCCATGAGCCGCTGAGCCCTGTCGAGCGGTAGATACGCTCGCGCCTGAGGAGTGTGCAGCCTTGCGCCGATGAACTCGAGATCCTGTGAGGGGAGCAAAGTGGACTTTGCGAAGTTTATGACAAAGCCCAAGTGCTGCAGCAGAGCCACCGTGCGACACGTGGCGTTGGTGACCTCCTGAGCGGACGCTGCTCTGATGAGCCAGTCGTCGAGGTACGGAAAGACATAGAGGCCGTGAAGCCGGAGATGGGCCGCCACGACCGCGAGACATTTTGTGAAGACTCGCGGTGCAGAGGACAGGCCAAAGGGCAGTACTCTGTACTGGTAATGATTTCCCGCCACCACAAACCTTAGGTATTGGCGGTGGCTTGGGTGGATGAGGATGTGCGTGTAGGCATCCTTTAGATCCAAGGAGCATAGCCAATCTCCCTGCTGGAGGTAGGGCAGAAGGATTCCAAGGGTAAGCATTTTGAACTTCTCCCGCACAAGGAACTTGTTGAGGTTGCGCAAGTCCAGGATGGGTCTGAGGCCCCCTGTTCTCTTTGGTATCAGAAAATACCGTGAATAGAAGCCTTGACCTCTCAGGTGGTGTGGCACCGGTTCCACCGCCTGATCCTGCAGAAGACCTGCTAACTCCTGAAGGAGCAACTCCCTGTGCAGAGGGGGCGCGGAGGCTCCCGCGGAAAATAGGAGGGAGGGACCTGATGGAAGTGGAGAAGGTAGCCTTCTCGCACGACCTGAAGCACCCAGGCATCTGCGGTGATGCTGGACCTCCTGTGGGCGAAGTGAACCAGCCGGCCTCCGGTGCTGGGGGGGACCAGTGGGGTGGGAGAGGCTATGCTGAGCGAGTCAAAAACCCCCACCCTGCTGAGCAGGGGCTGGTGGTGCAGGCTTGGGGGCCTGCTGCCTACGGGACCCGTTACCCCGTCCCTTGGCCTGCTGGCCCTGTTGGGGAGCTGCAGGGGCCTGATAATGGGGGTATTGTTTGTAGGCAGCCGCCTTCCTCGGGTAAAAGGACTTTTTCCCCGAGCCCTTCTTTTTCTGGGAAGGGGCGGAGGTCTTCCTAGAAAGCCTGGTCCTGGTGAGAGTCTCAGTCTCAATTTGTGCAGCCTTTTCCGCCATGGGCTTGCCAAAGAGGTTTTCGCCTCGGCAGGGGACATCGACCAACTTGTCCTGTACCCAGGGCTCAAGGTCTGACGACTGAAGCCAAGCCTGTCGGCGGGCACCGATGCCGGCTGCGGCCACTCGAGCCGAGGCTTCAAAGCCATCATAGGCTGCTCGGGACATGAACTTAGAGCATTCCCGAATGCCGGTGGACAAGGCTAGGAACCTCCGCAAGGGCTCCTCGGAGAGACCAGCGGAGAATCCGGCTAGCTCTTTAGCCAGATCCCGGAGATACATGCCCATGTATAGCTGGTAAGTCTGGACACGACATGCGAGCATAGAGCCCTGGAAGCACTTCTTGCCAAGGCCATCCAGGTTACGGGCCTCCCTGCCAGGAGGCACCGAGGAGTGCATCTTCTGGCTCTTAAGACGATGCATGGCCGATTCCACTACCATGGAATGGTGTGGCAGCTGCGCCTTTTGAAAGCCAGGGCTCTTGCGGACCCGATAGATAGAATCGACCCGCTTGCTCAGGACCGGCGAGGAGGCCGGACTCTCCCACATGCGGAAGAGTAGTCGTTCCAGCATAGGAGGAACCGGCACAGTAAAGTGTTCCCTCGCGGGAGAGTCATACTGGAGGGCGTCGAGCTCTTCGGCTCGAGGCTCCTCCTCGGGATCCGCAGGGAAGGCCAAAGCCTTGGCCATATCCCTAACGAAGTCCGAGAACCGGGCATCCTCCGGGGGGGACTGCTTCCGAGGCTCGGACTCCGGTGAGTCCGAGGGGACACACCGAGTCCGGAAAGAATCAGGTGACTCTTCCTCCTCAGACTCCCAGACCGACTCCGACGAGGACTCGGTGGGGTCGGCCCGGGCAGGGTGCGGCGCCAGCCGCCCCGACGCCGAGGGAGTCGGCGTCGGCGACCTCGGTCCCGAACGGGAGGCCGAGGGCGACCTCGACCGAGGATCGACTCGAGTTCTCATCGACTCGAGGATCGGCTCAGTCTCCGGGGTCGACTTGGACGTCGACGTCCCGGCGGTCGGGGCAGCGACGCCAGCGAAGCCAGCGAGCAGTGCCCTCTGCTGGTCCATGAAGGCAGACAGTCTGCTCTCCAAGGCCGTCAACCTGAGTCCGAGCTCAGGTGACCCAGCAGCCCCCGACTCGGGCCCCGACGGCGTCGGGCCCGACGTCGGCTGTCGCGGAGGCGAGTCCAGAAGGACCACAGGACTTACCCGGGCAGGCATCTCCGACTCCAGGCGAGGTCGCTTCGGGATGTGTTCCTTCTCCAAGGACCCGGGGCGGCTGTCGGGGCTATGCGACCTGGCCCTCGCGGAGCCAGGAGCGTCCACCGACGCCGCCCTCGCGGGTTTTTCCTTCCGACGATGGTCCCGGAGGGAGAACCCCGGTCGGAGGAGCTCCGGCGACGGTCCGAGCTGGAGCCTTTCGACACGGAGGCCTCCGACGAGGTCCGGGTACGGCTGGGGTCAGCGAAGATTCTCTCACGCTGATGCCGCCGACTTCTCAACGCCTTTGAGGACAGTTTGCTGCAGGGCCCACAGATCAGTTCCTCATGATCCGGGCCCAGGCAGCGGAGGCAAAAGTCGTGTGTGTCGGTTAGTGACATATTTCGGTCACACCGAGCACACCGCTTAAACCCACTGGCAGCCATCGGGGGAAAAAGGGCCCCTGCGAGGTCAAAGGACCGGGCTGCCAGGGAAAACGAAAACGAAAGCTAAGTCAGAAAAACCGAAAAAAAGTAAGAGGACTCGAGACCGGCGTCGCGAGTCCGGGCGGGAAAACGATCGGCGTCGAACCGAAAGAAAAAAGGATAAAATAAAGAAGAAAATCAACTTTTTCGCGGGGACAAGACGGGGACGTCTGTAGGGCTCCGCGGAAAAAAGAAGACTGGCTAAGATGGCACCTTCGGGCGGGAAGACGACCGCGCATGCATGCGCGCTGCAATTCCCAAAGGCTTTCTTTGAAAGCTGGGGAAAATTGCTCCGCGAGGGCTCCGTCGGCGCCGACGTCACCCATAAGTGAGGACTGACTTCCTGCTTGGTCCTGGAGAACTTTTGATATTCAAATTGTGTCCCGTGTGCACAAGGTGGTGCCCAGTTATGATCCCGAACAGTTTTCCTATATAGATTCCTGGTTAGATATCTGTGAGAAACAACCCTCTTGGATGAGGCGTTGCCGTGAGGGGCAGTGTAGAATTATGTTAGCAACTGCAACGGGAGTCCCTGCTAAGAAAGAAAAGCCCCCTATTTATGTAGCCCCAAAGCCTCCTGAGATCCCGGGTTATCCACCCACATTTCTGTATACACTGGTCCCATCAGCTCCATCAGTACCCCGAGTAGAGCCAGAGATAGTGAGAGTACCTCTAGCCGAGGTACTTCCACCCGATCACCCACCTCCAACACCTGAAGACCAGATCCCTCCCCCAAGGAGAAGGCGGAGCCCTAGTCCTGAGCAGAGCTCTGAAATGGAACCATCATCCCCTGAAGAATCCGCTAGCGGAGGGTCAGAGGCCAGTCCAGGGCCATCCACCCGTCCAAGCGCCTGCAGCACAATTACCACCGGGTCCCCAAATCTGCGTTACGCCCTTAGAAGCAGGGCAGCGGGCCTGAGAGCAGTTCGCCAAATGCCACTGCGGCAAGTTCCAGGATTACCTATTGTAAATGAAGAGGGTCAGGTTGTGGTCGGACCGACCAGTCTAGTTTATGTGCCTTTCTCCATAACAGATTTATTGAACTGGAAAACGCATTATGCCTCTTATACTGAAAAGCCCCAAGATTTGACAGGGTTAATGTCCAGTATTATGCAAACCCACCAGCCCACCTGGTCTGACTGTCGCCAGCTCTTGGCTACCCTCTTTACTACTGAAGAGCGGGCACGGATAGTGCGAGCAACCACTAGATGGTTGGAAGAGAACCCTGAAGATGGGAGAAACCTAGATCCCCGACAGGCAGCAGCCGTAGATTTCCCAAATGAAGATCCCAGGTGGGACCCAAATAGTGACGACGGAGAGAAGGCCCTCACCCGGTTCCGCCATGCCTTACTGCAGGGCCTAAAGAAGGGAGGGCAGAGAGCTATGAACGTTGGGAAAGTAGCGGACGTCCTTCAGCGCCCAGATGAAAGTCCAGCTGCTTTCTATGAACGATTAACTGAAGCCTATAGACTTTACACTCCCTATGACCCAGCATTTACGCATGGTGAATGCCGCTTTTGTGAGTCAGTCCCAGGGAGACATAAAACGAAAACTGCAGAAATTAGAAGGATTTGCGGGCATGAACTCAGCACAGTTAATGGAAGTCGCACAAAAGGTATTTGTGAATCGTGATCAAGAATACAAAAGGGAAAGTGAAAGAAAGATGAAGAAGAAAGCGGATCTGCTCGCTGCAGCACTAGTGGAAGGACGCGGAGGAGGATATCTTAATAGAAGAGCCAGAGGATGGGGAAGGGGCCGAGGGAGCGCTCGGCCCACCTTAGGTGCAAATCAGTGCACTTATTGTAAAGAAGAAGGACATTGGAAGAACGAGTGCCCGAACATTAGCTCCACCCCCTGGAGGGGAGGCGGGAGCACTAGGAGAGCGGGGGGGCTATTCCAGCAACGAGGGGGGATGCAGCGCGCACAATTCCAGCAAGAGGCTGCCATAGAGGGAGTGGCAACCTCCGAGGACCATTTTATGGATGAGGACTAGGCCAGACCAGGCTCCAAGTTCGTCCTAGGTCTCCAGGAGGCTATGGTCAATTTAAAGATTGGAGACCAACATATGGACTTTATGGTGGACACCGGGGCCGAGCATTCAGTAGCAGCAAGGCCTGTGGCCCGTGTCCACTCGATCTGTTACAATCGTGGGAGCTACAGGAACAAGAACCACAAGACCTTTTCTGCAGAACCGCGTCTGTGAACTAGGGGGACAGAAGATAACACACCAGTTCCTGTATATGCCTGAATGCCCAGTTCCCCTTTTAGGCCGAGACATGCTTGCAAAGCTTCAAGCACAGATATCCTTCGTTGAAGGGGGTAAAATGGAAATGACTATAAACTCAAAACCTGCTGGCCTGATGGTGTTAACTGTCCCCCATGAAGAAGAATGGCGGTTCTATTTACCTATATCCACAGCAGCAAGCTCCTGTACACCTACCAACATTGCAGCCCCGCCTGGAGTATGGGCAGAGAATAATCCACCTGGCCTAGCAAAGAATATAGCTCCTGTGCTTGTCACCCTTAAGCCAGGAGCAGAACCAGTGCATGTGCGTCAGTATCCCCTCCCATGACCAGCAATTGAAGGTATTCATTGTCACCTGAAGAAACTACTGCAGTATGGACTCCTTAGAGAATGCCAATCAAACTGGAACACCCCCCTTCTACCAATCAAGAAGCCTGGGACGGGTGACTACTGCCCAGTGCAGGATCTACGTCGAGTGAACAGTGCAGCTGAAACCATACATCCAGTAGTACCAAATCCTTACACCCTCCTGGGACTGATTCCAGCAGAAGCCACTCATTTGACTGCTTTGGACTTAAAAGATGCCTTTTTCTGTATACGCCTGGCATCTGCCAGTCAGCTTCTGTTTGCATTTGAATGGGAAAACCCTACCACAGGAAGACGAGGACAACTCACTTGGACTCGATTACCACAAGGATTCAAGAATTCACCCACTATCTTCAGTGCAGCCCTCAGTCAAGATCTGTCAAGTTACCCTGTAACTCCGGGAAAGAGAATCTTGCTCCAATATGTAGATGATTTGCTTACAGCCACCAACAATGAAACTGATTGTGTGCAAGTTACCAGTGATCTCTTGCACCTCTTGAATGAAGCTGGATACAAGGTCTCGAGAGCCAAGGCGCAACTGTGTCAGACAGAAGTGAAATACCTGGGGTTCCATCTGTCCAAAGGAACCCGGAAATTAGGACTTGAGCGAAAGGAAGCAGTATGCCGCATCCCAACCCCCACCACCAGAAAGCAGGTGCGGGCTTTCCTGGGAGCTGCAGAAGCGAGAGGCTCTCAAAATCGGCCAGTGGGACAAATGGGATGCAACCTCTGAAGAATGGCCCCCAGAGAGAATTGTTTCTTACTATGGACCTGCTACCTGGGCACAAGATGGTTCTTGGGGCTACCGCACTCCTGTGTATATGTTAGACCGTATTATACGTTTGCAAGCTGTTGTTGAAATTATAACCAATGAAACTAGTAGAGCACTAACCTTGTTAGCCAAACAAGCCACACAGAAGCGTACAGCCATTTACCAGAACTGCTTAGCATTAGATTATCTGCTTGCAGCTGAAGGAGGAGTATGTGGCAAGCTTAATTTAACTAACTGTTGTTTGCAAATTGATAATGAAGGGCAAGTTGTAGAAGATATAGCCAATCATATGAGAAAGCAAACTTATGTCCCAGTCCAAACTTGGCATGGCTTGCAACTTGATGGCTGGTTTGGTTCATGGTTTTCAGGTATGGGCAGCCTGAAGACACTTGTATTGATTGTATTACTAATTGTGGCTGTTTGCTTGTGCATCCCATGTTTCCTGCCCTTATGCTTGCGTATGCTGAACTCAACCATTGATAGTATTATTGACAGTAAGGCAGCTGCACAGATACTGGCAATGTGGGACTACTACCCTATACCACGGAGTGATCCCTCCACCCTAGTCTAAGGTACCATATATGTGTGATTTGTTCTCACCCTTTCTCACTTGCGGGTGAGAATAATCAAAGGGGGGAATGTGATAGGTATGGCCTAGAATAGCCTGTAAAAATATGTTATGTAGCAGAGGCCTGTAGGTTAGGCCTGAGTCCCCAACCCCCACTTCAGAATATTATAGCTGAGCAGAGCAAAACGCCAGTAGAAGTTAGAAAACCTGCTTTAAACTGCTTTGATAAGAATGCAAGACTTTTCCATTGAGCTTGCTATGTTATTCACAGATGTATTTCAGTATCTTGTTTTCACACAGTTTCTGTGCTGCGGAGTGACCTTGCAAGCAGAATGTAAGGCAGAGTGTATTATGGCTAGAAACTGAGCCATGGCTAGAAAGGCCTGAGCAGGGGGAGAACAGGTGGCCGGTCAGAGATCTCCATTGGATGGGGGTGAGGGGGGCCACCGGGACCAATGAGGAGTTTGTCTGTGTAGAGCTGAGGAAGAAAGATATAAATGCTGTTGTTTTGCTGAACTCCATGCTCAGACCATTTTGAATGTGACAAGTGCCTGAGACTGTGCACAAATAAACTGGTTTGAATCCTAGTAAATAGACTCCTGGTTTTATTCGTTGCGGGCACTTCGCTACCACACCTGCACCCTGAAGCGCAGGTACTGCCTGTGCTAGGGATGAATCAGAATGTGGACGTAAGCGTCTTTTAAATCTAAGGAGCATAGCCAGACGCCCTGCTGGAAGAAGGGCAGTAGAACGCCAAGGGATAACATCTTGAACTTTTCCTGCACCAAGAAAGTGTAGTTACTCACCTTTAACAGGTGTTCTCCAGGGACAGCAGGAATCGGTCCTCACTTATGGGTGACGTCGGCACCGATGGAGCCCATGTGGAACAATTCCCCAGCTTTCAAAGAAAGCCTTTAGGATTGCTGCCACGCATACATGGCCCTTTTCCCGCCCAAGGGTGCCATCTTGCTCAGTCAGGTCCCTTAGCTCAAGCCCTACCAAACAGATGGCAAGTGAAGGACAAAAATTCAGCAACTCATCAGGGGAGGCAGGAGGGTAGTGAGGACTGATTCCTGCTGTCCCTGGAGAACACCTGTTACAGGTGAGTAACTATGCTTTCTCGAGGAACAAGCAGGAAGTCAGTCCTCACTTATGGGACTCTCTAGCTATAGGCTACCGAACCTGTAACCAAAAAACGCCTCCGCGAGGCCGTGAGCAGAAGCTGAAGCCCGAAGGAGCCCGAGTCCTCGGGGCAAAGTCCTCGGTAGCCGTGAAAAAGGGTCAGAGGGCAGGAGTTACTTATACCCCGAACAGATTACGGAGTACAGCCTGGCTAAAGGTGCTGTACCGGCAGGACTCCCTCTCCAGACAGTAGTTGGCAGTGAAGGTGTTCGCTGAAGACTAGGTCTCCGCCCGGCAGATGTCCATCAGGGGCACGGGGCACAGCGAGGCCACGTTGGCTCGGGCTCCGTGTGTGGTGACCCGACGATCCAGTGGGACACCCAACTTTGCATGGACGAAAGCGATGCAGTCCGCCACCTAAACCGAGAGGGTGTGCTTGGTGACTGCTTGCCCCAGTCTATTGGGATCGTAGGTCACGAAAAGCCTGTAAGACTTGTGATGAGTCTGGGTACGTGGCAAATAAAAGGCGATGGCCCATTTGCAGTCAAGGGTGTGGAGAGCTGTCGAAGCCTGGTTGGTGTGGAGCCTCGGGAAGAAAGTTGGCAGCACTATCTGTTGGTTGAGATGGAAGTCCGAAACGACCTTAGGCAGGAATTTAGGGTGGGTACGGAGGACCACCCTGTTCCGATAAAACCTGGTGTAAGGGGCGCCAGCCATGAGAGCCTGGAGCTCACTGACTCGGCGGGCCGAGGTCAGCACCACTAGGAAGGCCAACTTCCAGGACAGGTGCCAGAGCAAACACGTTACCATCGGCTCAAAGGGTGGATGGGTGAGCTGCATGAGTATCACATTTAAGTCCCATTCCGCCAGAAGATGGACGGATGGGCGGCTTGGATAGCAGAAGACCCTGCATGAAGCGGGTAACAGCTGTCCCGAGAGGAGCTTTCCCTCGATAGGGAGATGATTAGCCGAGATGGCGCTCAAATAAATACTAGCACCAATGACCTTACTCGATCCTCGCCTTGTGTTTGCTCAAATGAACTCTGACAGAGATCGACTTCAGCCCTCCCTTGAGAGGTGGAGGAGGTACTGGAGAACCCACTAAACAGGGGCATGAGAAGGGGTCAATCTGGTGTTCCTAGCACCAGACGGAGAAGCGTTTCCATTTAAAGGCGTAAGCTTGCCTAGTGGAGTCCTTCCTCAAAGCGAGGAGGACTTCCTCGACCTCCTCCGAAAAGGCCAGAGAGGCTAGGAAGACCCATTCAGCCGCCAGGCCATGAGGGATAGGAAGGATAGGTTCAGGTGCAGCACCCAACCCTCCTCCTACATTAGCAGACCCCTGGCAGAGCCCAGGGGAACCGGAGACTCCGACGACAGCCGGAGACTTTGACGACAGCCGGAGCAGGAGCTGGATCCAAGGCTGCCGAGGTCACTAGGTGGCCACGAGAATCAACGATGCCCAGTCCCGCTGAGCCTTGAACAGAGTCTTCGCAATGAGGGGGAAAGGAGGGAATGCATAGAGAAGACTGGAAGACCAGCCCAGGAGAAATGCATCAGGGCCCTCCCTGCTTGGGTGCGGCACCGGTCTGCAAAAGCGGGAAAGCTGCGTGTTCTGGGGACTGGTGAAGAGGTCTATCGCCGGAGTCCCTCAGCGGAGAAAAGGTCAATCTGCTACTCTGGGATCCAGCAGCCATTCATGGGGACGAAGGATTTTGCCGAGTCTGTCTGCTAGGCCATTCTCCTGACCCGGAAGGTATGTCGCCCTGAGAGACATCGTCCATCAGGCAGTGAAAGAGCAGATAAGAACTGCTTCCCGGCAGAGGGAGCGCGACCCCGTGACTCCCTCCTTGTTGATGTAGAACATTGCTACACGGTTGTCGGTCTGCACTAGAACTGACCTCCCACTGAGGTGTTCCTCGAAGGCCCTCAGGGATCACCAAATGGCTCGGAGTTCGAGCAGGTTTATCTGCTGCTGAGACTCCTTAGGTGACCATTGCCCCTGCGTTTAAAGTGGACCGCAATGGGCTCCTCACCCTAACAGGGAAGCGTCTTTCGTCAGCAAAGCATCGTGCTGCGGGGCCTGGAGAAGGTTGCCGGGGTTTGCCACCAGCTCAGGGACAAGCAGAGGTCAGGAAGAACCCTGATGGGATCCCTGAGATGTCCGAGGGATTGGCTCCATTGGGCACTGAGACACCACTGAGCCGTCCGCATGTGCAGGCAGGCGTGAGGAACCACATGTACTGTTGAGGTCATGTGGCCCAGGAGACGTAGCATGGACTGAGCGGTGACCTGCTGAGCACTTTGGACACGATCTGCCAGAGCTGAGGCGGGTGGAGCGATCCACCGGCATGAAAGCGATCACCTGCTGAGTATCGAGGTGCGCCCCAGATGAACTCGAGAGCCTGCACCAGCTTGAGGTGAGACTTCGGGTAGTTGACCAATTACCCCAAGCTCTCCAAGAGGAGGACCACGTACGACATTGCTCGCTGAGCCTCCTCGGCGAAGGAGCCCGTAACGAGCCAGTCATTGAGGTAGGGAAAGACAGGTAAGCCCTGGCGCCGAAGGTAAGCGGCGACCACGAGGCGGCACTTTGTGAAGACCCGTGGGGCGGACGCAATGCTGAAGGGGAGCATCCTGTACTGGAAGTGCTTTCCCTGAACCCTGAAAAGCAGATACTGCCTGTGTTGGGGGTGGATTAAGATGTGGGTGTAAGCGTCCTTTAGATCCAAGGAGCATAGCCAGTCATACTGCTGGAGGAAGGGCAACAGCACACCAAGAGATAACACCTTGAATTTGTCCCGCACCAGGAACTTCTTTAGCCTGCCGTGGTCGAGGATGGGCTGCAGACCCCCCATATTTTTCGGGACGAGGAAGTACCGGGAATAGAAGCTCTGACCTTGAAGGTGGGGAGGGACCTTCTCGACTGCCTGTTGGGCAAGGAGAGAGTATAATTCCTGCTGCAGCAGAAGCTGGTGTGCAGGGAGTCGAGGAGGCTCCGCCGGGGAGAAAGGAGGTGGAAGCCTGTCAAAGTGAAGGCGATAGCTGTCCCAGATGACTTGGAGGACCCAAGTGTCCGAGGTGATGGAAGCCCACGATGGGGCAAAGTGGGAAAGGCATCCCCCCACTGACTGCTGCGTCACCGGAAGGCGAGGGACTATGCCGATGGCGTCAAAACCCACGAGTGGGTTGCAGAGGAGCCGGCATTTAGGCCTTCGATCCCTTTGGCTTACGATGCTCCTGGCCAGATTTTCCCTGCGCCAGAGTGGTCAGCATGGGGGTAGCTGGATAAGTGTAGTTACTCACCTGTAACAGGTGTTCTCCAGGAGCAGCAGGAATCAGTCCTCACATATGGGTGACGTCGGCGCTGACGGAGCCCTCGTGCGGAACATTTCTCCAGCTTTCAAAGAAAGCTTTGGGAATGCAGCGTGCATGCGCGGTCCCCTTTCCGCCCAAGGGTGCCATCTTGCTCAGTCTGATGACATAACTAAAAGACAGCAAAAAAATCAAAATGAAGGATATGACTTGCAACTCCAGGGGAGGAGGGAGGGTCATGAGGTCTGATTCCTGTTGCTCCTGGAGAACACCTGTTACAGGTGAGTAACTACGCTTTCTCCAGGACCAAGCAGAAAGTCAGTCCTCACATATGGGACTCCCCAGCTCTAGGCTACCGTGAACCCAAAGCTGAAAAAACAGCATCCGTGACAAGAATTGTCTCTGAGAACGCACCCCATACGGTAGCCCAACATGAAGGGCTGGAGGGTAGGAGCTGCCTAAACCTCAAAGAGATTACGGAGTACCGCATGGCCAAAAACACTGTCCCGCCGGGACTCTCTCTCCAGGCAGTAACGGGCTGCAAAAGTCTGGCTTGAAGACCAAGTTGCGGCCTGGCAGACGTCTGCCAACGGAACAGAGCAGAGATGAGCTACTGACGCAGCTTTTGCCCTGACACGGTGGGCCGTGACCCGACCCTACAAGGGGAGGTCGGCTGCCCTGTATACCCAGGCGATGCAATCTGCTACCCAAGTGGACAACGTGTGCTTGGAGACAGGCAACCCCATCCTATTAGGGTCAAACAAGACGAAGAGCTGAACAGCCCTTCAATGCTCCCGCATACATTCTATGTAAAAGGACAACGCCCTCTTACAGTCCAGGGTATGCAAGACTGTTTCAGCCCGGCTGGTATGCAGCCTGGGAAAGAAGGTCGGAAGAACCACCTCCTGATTGAGGTGGAAAGAGACCACCACTTTTGGGAGGAACTTGGGATGGGTCTGTAGGACCACCCTGTTCCTATAGAACCGCGTGTACGGTCTATCAGAAACCAGAGCTTGTAGCTCACTCACACGTCTGGCTGATGTAAGAGCCACGAGGAAGAGAGCTTTCCAAGAGAGGAAGCGCAAATGGCAAGTAGCCATCGGCTCAAAGGGGTGGGCAAGTAAGTTGCTGCAAGACCACGGTCAAATCCCACTCAGTCACCGATGGACGAACCGGAGGCTTTAGTAGAAGCAGACCTCTGAGAAATCTGGACACCAAGGGGTGAACCGACAGACTGTCCTTCCACCGGTGAGTGGTGCACTGACAAAGCACTGAGGTGGACCCGAACAGAGTTAGACTTAAGGCCTAGGTCTGACAGGTGAAGTAGATACTGCAGTACTACTGGCATAAGACAAGAGAAAGGATCTTCACTGCACTGAGCACACCACACCGTAAACCTACGCAACTTGAGGGCATAGGACTTTCTGGTGGACTGCCTCCTAGAGGCCAATAACACCTCCTCAACCTCCTTAGGTAGAAGCAAGGGAGATAGCACTATCCTTTCAGCAGCCAGGCCATCAGATTGAAGGACATGAGGTTGGGTTGCAGAAGGGAACCCTGCTCTTGAGACAGGAGATCGTGTTGCAGTCCTAGAGGGAATGGAGCTTCCACTGCCAACTGCAGAAGAAGTGGAAACCAAGGCTGCCTCGGCCATCTGGGGGCTACCAGAATCACCGAGGCCTCGTCCCGAAGGATCTTGAACAGAGATCGGGCCACCAGGGGCGCGGGAGGAAACGCATACAGGAGGCCCTAGACCAAGAGATCAGAAAAGCATCCGCTGCCATCCTCAGGGGATGCAGCTGTCTGGAGCAAAACCTGGGTAGCCGACGGTTTAGTGGACTTGCAAAGAGATCGATGGAAGTCTCCAGCGGAGGAAGATCTGCTGGACTGCCAATGGATTCAACTGCCATTCGTGAGGCTGGAGAATCCTGCTTAGCTTGTCTGCTAGGACGTTTTCTTGACCAGACTGCTTTGAGAAACATACCCTGCCTGACCGCAAAGGATCAAGGGCCAGTGCCTCCTGACATAGGGGCCTGGACCCTATGACCCCTTGTTTGTTCACGTAGAACACTGCCACCTGATTGTCCGTCTGAACTAGGACAGACTGTTGAGAGAGGGCATGGCAACGTTTGCAGAGCTAAGCGGATTGCTCGCAGCTCTAAAAGGTTGATTTGCTGTGTGGCCTCCTGAGGGGACCACAGGCCTTGAATGCATGAGTCCTGGCAATGTGCACCCCAGCCTCTTAAGGAAGTATCCGTCGTCAACACCCTTGTGTGTGCTGGAGCCTGAAAAGGTACACCCCTGAGAAGGTTTGGTGGATGTAGCCACCACTGTAAGGAATTCAGAAGTCATCTGGACACCTTTACTCTGTCTCGGAGGTCGCTGGTGGCTTGTGTCCACTGATCTCTGAGGCACCATTGAGCAGTCCGCATGTGCAGACGGGCATTCGGGGTCACATGTACAGTGGATGCCATGTGGCCCAGGAGACGCTGGAAATGCCTGGCGGAAACATGAGCACTGCGTTGGACCTGGTTGACCAAATCCATAAATCTGTGGGCCCTGTCCTCGGGCAAGTAAGCTCTTACCTGAAAGGTGTCCAACCTGGCACCTATAAACTCTAGGTTCCGAGAGGGGAGCAAAGTGGACTTTGCATAGTTTATGACAAAGCCCAGATGCTGAAAAAGAGAGAAAGTGCGAAGAGTGGCCTGTCGGGCCTCCTGGAGTGACTGGCCTCTGATTAGCCAGTTGTCCAGGTACAGGAAGACAAAAATCCCCTGATTTCTGAGAAAAGCCGCTACCACCGCCAGGCATTTGGTGAAAACCCCGAGGGCAGAGGTCAGGCCAAAAGGAAGCACCCTGTACTGAAAATGGTTGCCTCCCACCACAAATCTGAGATATTGTCTGTGGTCTGGATGGATGAGGATGTGAGTATAAGCATCCTTTAGGTCTAAGGAGCATATCCAGTCTCCCTGCTGGAGGTAGGGCAGCAGTATCCCAAGGGTAAGCATCTTGAACTTTTCCCTCTCCAGAAACTTGTTCAGATTTCGCAAGTCTAGGATAGGTCTGAGGCCTCCTGTTCTCTTTGGTACCAGGAGGTACCTGGAGTAGAAGCCTTGCCCTTTCACAGGTGGTGTGGCACCGGTTCCACCGCCTGTTCCTTTAGAAGACTTGCCAACTTCTGAAGGAGGAGGTTCCTGTGTAGAGGTAGTTTGGAGGCTCCCCTGGATGGTAGGAGGGGGTTAGCTGGTGGAAATGGAGAATATAGCCCTTTTGGACTATGCTCAGCACCCAGGTATCCACTGTGATGGCTGGCCACAGGGTCAGCCGACCTCCTGTGCTGAGTGGGGCCACCGGAGGAGGAGAGGCTATGCTCTGGGAGTCGAAAACCCCCTCCCTGCTGTGCAGGAGCCGGAGCTGGAGACTTGGGGGTTTTCTGCCTACGATGCCCATGCCCCTGCCCTTTGGCCTGCTGGCCCTGTTGTGGAGCTGGAGAGGTCTGATATGGAGGGTACGTTTTGTAGGCAGTACCCTTCCTCAGGAAAAAGGGCTTCTTCCCCGAGCCCTTCTTTTTGTGAGAAGGGGCAGAAGTCTTTCTGGACAGCCTTTTCCTGGTGAGAGTCTCGGTCTCGATTTCTGCAGCCTTCTCAGTCATGTGCTTGCCGAACAGGTTGTCACCTCGGCACAGGACATAGAACAACTTATCCTGCACCCATGACTCCAGGTCCAACGACTGTAACCAGGCCTGACGACGTGCACCAATGCCGGCAGCGGCTACCCAGGCCGAAGCCTCAAAGCCGTCATAGGCTGCTCGAGAGATAAACTTTGAGCACTCTTGGATCCCTGTAGACAAGGGCTTTGAATCTCTGCAAGGGTTCCTCGGAGAGGCCAGCCGAGAACCCGGCAATCTCCTTTGCCAAGTCTCGTAAGTACATGCCAATGTACAGCTGGTAAGTCATAAGAACATAAGAATATAAGTCTGGACATGGCAAGAGAGCATCGAGCCCTGGAAGCACTTTCTACCAAGGGCATCCAGGTTCCGGACCTCCCGGCCGGGAGGCACCAAGGGGTGCATCTTTTGGCTTTTCAGCCTGTGCATGGCCGATTCCACAACCATGGAGTTGAGCAGCAGCTGCACCTTTTGGAAACCAGGGCTCTTACGGACTCGACACGTTTGCTAAGAACTGGCGCCGAGGCCGGTGCTTCACACATTTGGAAAAGCAGCCATAAAAGCATCGGAGGAACTGGTACAGTAAAGGCTTCCTTTGGAGGAAAATCATACTGGAGGGCATCGAGCTCTTTGGCTCGAGGCTCCTCCTTGGCGTCCACCGGGAATGCCAAAGCCTTGGTCATGTCCCTGACAAAATCCGAGAACCGGGTATCCTCCGGGGGGGACCTTCTCCAAGGCTCAGACTCCGGGGGAGTGCAACAGGGCGCACCGGGTCCAGAAGGTGTCGGGAGACTCCTCATCCTCACTCTCTCATGCTGACTCCTCTGAGGAGTCGTCGAGCGGCTCCGACCGTGTGGGCCTCGATGCCACCCGCCCCGACGACCACAGCCCCGCACGGGAGGTCGAGGGAGACCTTGGCCGAGGATCGACTCGAGACTTGATTGACTCGAGGATCGGCTCGGCCTCCGGGGTCGACTTCGACGTCGAGGTCCCGATGGTCGGGGCAAATGCACCGGTCAAACCGGCAATCAGTACCCGCTGCTGCTCCATGAAGGCAGCCAGGCTGCTCTCCAGGGCCGTCAACCTGAGACCGAGCTCAGAAGACTCCGCAGCCCCTGAAGTCGGTTCTCCCGGAGAATCAACGGGGACAACCGAAGTTACCTGACTCGGCTACTCCGGCTCCAGGCGAGGTAGTTTGATCGGCCGTTCCGACTCCGAGAGCCCGGGATGGCGGTCAGGACTTCGCGATCTGGCCCTCGAGGATCCAGGTGCCTCCACTGACACCGCCCTCACGAGCTTCTTCTTCCTTTTGTGCTCCTCGGCAGGAGACCCCCTCTCAGAGGACCCACTACGGCGCTGGGGGTCAGACTCCCGAGATGTCGAGGCCTCTGATGAAGTCCGGGCCCGGCCAGACGCAGACTCTGAAAAAATTCTTTCACGTTGATGCTGACGGCTCCAACGTGCCTTCGACGACATCTCACTCGCCTAGCCGAGGTAAGGGCTATCAGGAAGAGTGTCTTCCAGGAGAGGAAGCGTAGTGGACAAGTAGCCATCGGCTCAAAAGCTGGGCGAATTCAGCTCCCACTCAGGGGCAGGAGGACGGATAGGAGGCTTGAGCAAAAGCAAGCCCCTGAGAAAACGGGACACCAAGGGGTGACCAGATAGAGAATGTCCCTCCACCAGTGAGTGGTGAGCTGCTAGAGCTGAGAGGTGGACCCGAACAGAATTGGACTTAAGTCCCTGATTGGACAAATGCAGTAAGTACTGAAGGACTACTGGCACAGTAGAGGAGAAAGGATCCTCTGTACGCAGCTGACACCACACAGAAAACCTTTTCCATTTGAGAGCACAAGTTTTCCTAGTGGACTGTTTCCTAGAGGCTAGGACAACCTCCTCAACTTCCTGAGGTAGGCCCCAGGGAGCCAAAACTACCCTTGCAGCCTCCAGGCCATCAAATTGAGAGCTTTGAGATTGGGGTGCAGAAGGGAACCCTGCTCCTGTGTGAGAAGGTCGGGTTGCAACCCCAGAGGTAGTGGAGGATCCACCGCCAGTTAAAGCAGAAGAGGAAACCAAGGCTGCCTTGTCCTGAAGAATCTTGAAGAGAGTTCGGGCCACCAAGGGCGTGTGAGGAAACGCAAAGAGGCGGCCCTGAGACCAGGATATCAGAAAAGCATCCGCTGCTATCCGCAGAGGATGTGGTAGCCTGGAGCAGAACTTTGGTAGTTGCTTGTTCATTGGACTGGCAAAGAGATCTATCAAAGGAAGACCCCATTTCAGGAAGATCCTCTGAACCACTGAAGGATGCAGCTGCCACTCGTGGGGCTGCAGTATTCTGTTCAACCTGTCCGCCAGGTAGTTGTCCTGGCCTGGAAGGTACACAGCCTTGAGGAGCATGTTGTGCTTGAGGGCAAAAGAACAAAGGTCCTGAGCCTCCCGACAAAGGAGTCTGGACCCAGTTCCGCCCTGCTTGTTCACATAAAACATGGCAACTTGGTTGTCTGTCTGAATCAGGACAGACTGGTGAGCCAGGGAAGGAGTGAAAGCTTTGAGTGCCAATCGAATAGCTCCAAGTTCTAGGAGATTGATCTACTGTGCAGCTTCCCAGGGAGACCAAGGTCCCTGGGTGCACTTGCCCAGACAATGAGCTCCCCAGCCTCTCAGAGAGGCATCTGTAGTCATCACTACTGTGTACCCTGGAATCTGAAAAGGCACCCCCTTTCAGCAGATTGGGTGGGTGCAAACACCAGTTGAGGGAGTGCAGAAATGGTCTGGACACCCTTATCCTGTCGCTGAGGCTGCCTGTGGCCTGTGGCCACTGAGCCCGAAGACACCAATGTGCAGGCCTCATATGGAGCCTGGCATTGGGGGTCACATGTACTGTCGAAGCCATGTGGACTAGAAGCCTCAGGCAGAGCCTGGCGGAGACCAGTGACCTGCTGAGAAACTGGTTTGCTAAGTTTATCAGTCTTTGGGCTCTGTCTTCTGGCAAGAAAGCCTTTGCAGCAGAGAGTCCAGCCTTGCTCCTATGAACTCTAAGTTCTGGGAGGGGAGCAAAGTGGACTTTGTGAAGTTTATGACAAACCCCAGGCGTTGTAGAAGAGCAATAGTCCTGAGGGTGGCTTGATTGGCCTCCTGACATGTCTGAGTCGTCCAGATAGGGGAAAACAAAGATTCCCTGATTTCTCAGGTAGGCCGCCACCACTGCTAGGCATTTTGTGAAGACTCTGGGGGTGGAGGTGAAGCCAAAAGGCAGCACTCTGTACTGATAATGGTTTCCTCCCACAATGAACCTGAGGTACTTTCTGTGGTCTGGATGAATGAGGATGTGAGTGTACGCATTCTTTAGATCTAAGGAGCATAGCCAATCTCCCTGCTGGAGGTAGGGCAGAAGGGTTCCAAGAGTAAGCATCTTGAACTTTTCCTTCACTAGGAACTTGTTGAGGTTCCTGAGGTCCAGGATGGGTTGAAGGCCACCGGTTCTTTTTGGCACCAGGAAATACCTGGAGTAGAATCCGTGACCCTGCCAGTGGGAAGGCACAGGCTCCACCGCCCTGTCCACCAACAGACCTTGAAGCTCTTGAAGGAGAAGGTCTGTGTTCAAGGGAGGCCTTGGAGGCTCCCCTGGAAAATATGGAGGAGGCAGTTGGTGAAAATGGAGGGCATAGCCCTTGTGGACTATCTCCATTACCCAACTGTCCCCGGTGATAAGGGGCCACTGGTGGGCAAAGTGGGCAAGACGACCTCCTGTGCATGGTTGGGAGAGCAGTGGAGGAGAGGATACGCTCAAGGAGTCAAAAACCCCCATCCTGCTGGGTGGTAACAGGGGCCTGAGGCTTGGGGGTCCTCTGCCTACGGGGCTCATTACCCTGCCCCTTGGCTTGCTGACCCTGGGGGGCAGCTTGGACAGCCTGTTATTGAGGGTACTGTTTGTAGACAGTGCCCTTCCTCGGGTAAAAGAGCTTTTTATCCGAGCCCTTCTTTTTATGAGAAGGGACAGAGGTCTTCCACGACAGCCTTGTCCGTGTGAAGTGCTCGGTCTCGAGCTGAGCCTTCTCGGTCATGGGCTTGCCAAAAAGGTTTTCACCTCGGCAAGGGACATCGACCAACATGTCCTGAACCCATGGCTCGAGGTCCGATGACTGCAGCCATACCTGGCGTCGAGCCACGATGCCGGCTGCTGCGACTCGGGCTGAAGCCTCGAAGCCATCGTAGGCGGCGCGGGACATGAACTTCGAGCAGTCCCGAATCCCCAAGGACAAGGACTTAAATCTCTGCAAGGGTTCCCCGGAGAGACCAGCAGAGAACCCGGCCAACTCCTTGGCCAGGTCCCGCAAGTACATGCCCATGTACAGCTGGTAAGACTGGACACGGCAAGCAAGCATCGAGCCCTGAAAGCACTTTCTACCGACACCATCGAGGTTTCGGGCCTCTCTGCCAGGAGGCACCGCGGAGTGCATCTTCTGGCTCTTCAGACGATGCATGGCCGATTCCACAACCATGGAATGGTGTGGTAGCTGTGCCTTCTGGAAACCAGGACTCTTACGGAGCCGAAAGATCGAATCGACTCGCTTGCTAAGAACCGGCGCCAAGGCCAGTGCCTCCCACATACGGAAGAGGAGCCGTTCCAGCATCGGAGGAACCGGGACAGTAAAGCCCTCCTTCGGAGGAGAGTCATACTGCAGCGCCTCGAGCTCTTCAGCTCGAGGCTCTTCCTCGGGGTCCGCCGGAATAGCCAAGGCAGTGGCCATATCCCGGACAAATTCCGAGAACCGGGTGTCCTCCGGGGGGGACCTACTCCGGGGCTCAGACTGCGGTGAGTCCGAAGGGACGCACCGAGTCTTGAAGGTATCAGGAGACTCCTCGTCCTCCATCTCCCAAGCCGACTCGTCCGAGGAAGAGTCGGGGTCCGACCCCGTGGGGCCCTGGAGCACCCGCCCCAACGCCGGAAGCACCGGCGTCGACGCCCTCGGTCCCGAACGGGAGGTCAAGGGAGACCGCGACCGAGGTCAACTCCGAGCCACAATGGACTCGAGTATCGGCTCGGTCTCCGGGGTCGACTTCGACGTCCTGGTGGTCGGGGCAGATGCGCCAGACAAGCTGGCCATCAGTGCCTGCTGCTGCTCCATGAAGGCAGACATTCTGATCTCCAAGGCTGTCATCCTGAGACTCAGCTCGGGAGACGCAGCAGCCACCGACTCGGGCCCCGGTGGTGCCGGGCCCGACGTCGGCTCCCTGGGAGGAGAGTCCACGAGGACTACGGGGCTTACGTGTCCAGCAGACTCCGGCTCCACATGAGGAACTTTGGCAGGCTTCTCTGGTTCCACGAGCCCAGGGCGACGGTCGGGGGTCTTAGACCTGGCCCTCGAGGAGCCAGGGACCTCCTCCGACGACGCCCTCGCAAGCCGTTTCTTCCTCTTGCGTTCCCGGTCGGGGGACCCCCTGTCCGAGGAGCTTCGACGGCGCTCGGGATCGGAATCCCGAGATGTCAAGGCCTCAGACGAAGTCCGGACCCAGCCGGAGGCTGAGTCCGAGAAAAGCCTTTCCTTTTGCTGCTGTCGACTTCGTAGTGCCTTGGAAGACATTTTCCCACAGGCCCCGCACGACTTAGGATAGTGGTCGAGGCCGAGGCACCGAAGGCAGCAGTCGTGTGTATCGGTGAGAGACATTAGTTTCTTACACCGATCACACTTTTTAAAACTGCTGGAAGCCATCGGGGAAAAAAAGAGTCTCCGCGAGGTCAAAAGACCGGCCTTCCAGAGAAAAAGAGAAAAAAGGGCACGAACGCCAGCCACGAAGGGCAAAAACCGAAAAAGAAGAATCGGGCTCGATACCGGTGTACCGAACCCGGCGGGAGAGGAACCGGCATCGAACCGGTAGAAGAAAAAAGCAAAATCGCTGAAAAATTTAATTTTAACCGGGAAAAACTGGACACAAGTCCGGTGGGCTTCTCGGAAAAAAAGAGAGGTGAGATGGCACCTTTAGGCGGGAAGGGAACCGCGCATGCGTGCCTGCATTCCCAAAGGCTTTCATAGAAAGCTGGGGAAATGCTCCGCTGGGGCTTCATCGGCGCCAATGACACCCATATGTGAGCACTGACTTCCTGCTTGGCCCTGGAGAAAAAGAAACGCGAAAAATCGCAGAAAAAATATACATTTCCCGGATGACACGAACTACGTCCACTGGGCTCCGCGGAAAAAGAAAGACTGAGCAAGATGGCACCCTTGGGCGGAAAGGGGACCACGCATGCGTGCTGCATTCCCAAAGGCTTTCTTTGAAAGCTGGGGAAATGCTCTGCACGAGGGCTCCGTCGGTGCCGACGTCACCCATATGTGAGGACTGACTTCCTGCTTGGTCCTGGAGAATAGCAGATAGCCCCGATACTGGAGACCTTTTCTAGGGAAGAAGGGCTTCTTGGTTGGCTGCTTCTTCCGAGGCAGGGTAAAAGGGAGAAACGGGTCCTGGTGACGAACCCCGTCTCAATTTCTGCAGCCTTCTCCTCCATAGGCTTGTCAAAGAACTGTTCGCCGAGACAAGGCACGTCCAGGAGCTTCTCCTGCACCCACTGATCCAAATCCGAGGATTGGAGCCATGCCTGGTAGCGGGCCCGAATGCCCACGGCTGCCACCCGAGCCGATGTCTCAAAGCAATCATAGGAGGCTCAAGAGAGGTACTTGGAGCAGTCAGCGATAGACTTTAGAAGGGCGCGGAATCTGTCGAGGGGCTCTCCCTCGAGACCCGTGTAGAAATCACCAAGTTCCTTAGCCAAATCGCACAGGAACATACCAATGTACAGTTGATATGCCTGGATGTGGCAAATGAGCATGGAACCTTGGTAGGTCTTGCAGTCCAGGGCATCAAGGGCTCTCGACTCCCGGCCAGGTTGTACCGATGAGTGCAATTTCTGGCTCTTTGGCTTCCTCATGGCCGATTCCATCACCATCGAGGTGTGTGGGAGTTGGTTCTTTCGGAAGCCTGGCCCATGCTGTACCTTGTACATCGTGTCAAGGCGCTTGCTCACGATGGGGACCATGGCTGGGGCCTCTCACATGCGGAGCAGCAGCCAAGATAGAATAGGCGATACAGGCACAGTGTGGGATTCCCTGTGCAGGGACTCGTACTGAAGAATGTCGAGTTCTTCAGCACGAGGGTCCTCCTCAGCCTGGGTGACGAGGTTAAGGGCCTGTGCCATGTCCCGAATGCACACCAGGAAGGCGGTGTCTTTGGGTGCTAGCGCCACTGGAATGTGGGTGGTGAAGGGTCTGACGGAAGATCCCGATGGGTAAGGGTTTCCGGGGATGTGTCCCCATCGGACTCCCACTCCAAGAAATCGGTCGAGGAGTCCGAGCCAGGCGGTTCGCCCTGTCTGATGGCTGGTGGCCTGGTGCCAGAGGCCCTGGACGATCTTGCCTCCAAGGAACGGGAGGGCGAGCAAGACAGATGTCAAGGATCCTCATGAAACTGCGGCTCTCGGGGATTTCCTGGACAGATTTGGGTGTCTCACACGAGGGACATGCGGTCTCTGGGCACGAGTCAGCAAAGCTGGCTGTGAGCACCTGCTGGGAAGCAATGAACGCAGAAACGCTGCATTCCAGCGCCAGCATGCGGGACTCCCACGCGGGCATGTGGCCCTGTGATGCCGATCCTGGGGTCACCGGCTTGGGCATCAAGGAGGAGAGGGGGTCCTCACCGGACAGACCCTCAGGAGACCGGGCGCCTTCGCCGGAGGCCTCCGCTTCTGTGAGGGGTACCTTGCGGGTCCACTCCTTGTCCGACTCTCAAGAACGCTGAAGGGGGCTAAGCGACTGGGCGAGAGAGCACTCACGCTTGTTGGAGAGGCCCGGACACCAACTTCGAGGCCTTCTTTTTGTGCCGCTCCACCTCAGGGGACACCTGGTCGAAGTGCTGTTGAGAACGCAGGGCTGTGGGGGGGAGAGGGGGACCCACCAGAGGAGAAACGACCGAGGGCGCCACCAGGGACTCAGAGGCAGCCTTTCAGAAAATATCTTTGGACTCCTGCTTAAGGCTGAGCAGGGCCTTAGAGGACATTTTCTTGCAGAGCAAACAGAGCTCCGGATCATGGTCGGCTCCAAGGCACCGCAGACAACAGTCATGAGTGTCCGTAAGCGACATGTTCCTAGAGCATCTATCACATTTTTTGAATTCGGTGGCCATGGGGGCAAAAATGTCCCCTGCGAGGTCAAAGACCCACGCGGCCAGCGGTTAGGAAGGAAAAAAAGGTGCGAAGCCCAAACAAAAAAATGAAAAGAAAAGGAGCATCCCCGATAGGTCTAAGGTAGAGCAAGGGGAGGATGGGTAGAGGACAGGTGCAACTGGAAAATAGAGAAGCCTGTTAAGGTGAAAAAAAAACCTTTTTCCGAGGGACGAGGATGTGCGTCCAAAGAGCTCCGCGGAAAAAGGGAGACTGAGCAAGATGGCACCCTTGGGCGGGAAGAAGACCACGCATGCATGGCAGCAATCCCAAAGGCTTTCTTTAAAAGCTGGGGAATTGCTCCGCGCGGGCTCCGTCGGTGCTGACATCACCCATAAGTGAGGACTGACTTCCTGCTTGTTTCTGGAGAACTTGTTTAGTTTTCAGAGGTCGAGGATGGGCCACAGACACCCCCCCCCCCCCCCGTCTTTTTCAGGACAAGGAAGTACTGGGAATAAAAGCCCCAACCTCGGAGGTGCGTTGGCACCCTCTCGACTGCCCGTTGGGCGAGGAGGTTGACTAGTTCCCGCTGCAGGAAGACCTGATGCACGGGGAGTCAAGGAAGCTCTGCCGGGGAGAAGGGAGGAGGAAGCCTGTCCAAATGGAGGCGATAGCCGTCTCAGATTACACGGAGGACCCAGGTGTCTGAGGTGATGGAAGCCCACTGAGGGGCAAAGGAGGACAGGCACCCCCCCACCGGCTGCTGTGTTGCTGGGGGGGAAGGGGGGTGAAAGGCTATGCAGGTGGCGTCAAAACCCCTGAGGGTTGAGGCGGTGCGGGGTTTGGGCCATGGGCCCTTTCGGCTTTTGGTGACCCTGGGGCCCGGGCTTCCCTTGTGCTGCAGTTGTCGGCGTGAAAGTGGGCGGGTACGGTGGGTAGCCCCGGTAGGGCAGGCCCTTCCTTGGAAAGAAAGGCTTTTTAGTTTGCTGTTTCTTTCGAGGGAGGGTGGAGGTCTTGCGTGAGAGACGGGTTCAGGTGACAAACTCATGTCTCCATCTCAGCGGCTTTGTCCTCCATCGGTTTGCCGAAGAGGGTACATCACCGAGGCAGGGTACGTCCAGGAGCTTCTCCTGTACCCACTGCTGCAAATCCAAAGATTGGAGCTATGCCTGGCGGTGGGCCCCGATGCCAGCAGCTGCCACTTGAGCTGAGGATTCAAAGTCATCGTAGGCTGCACGGGAGATGTACTTTGAGCACTCTGCGACGGACTTTAACAGGGTGTGGAACCTATTGAGGGGTTCGCCCTGGAGGCCTGCGGAGAAACCCCCAGGTTTCTTGGCCAGGTTGCGCAAGAATATGCCCGTATATAGCTGGTATGCCTGAATACGGCAGGAGAGCATGGACCCCTGGTAGGCTTTGCGGCCTAGGGCGTCGAGGGCTCTCAACTCCCTGCCCAGAGGAACCGAAGAATGTGACTTTGGGCTCTTTTGTTTCTGAATGGATGATTCCACCATCATGGATATGTGAGGAAGCTGAGTTTTTCTAAACCCAGGGCCGCACTGGACCTTGTACATGGTGTCGAGGTGAGGACTCATACTGAAGAATGTCGAGCTCTTCAGCTCGAGGATCCTCCTCAGCCTGGGTGACTAGGTTGAGAACACATGCCATATCCCGGGCAAACACCCGGAAGGAGGTGACCTCGGGTGGTGAACGCCACTGAAATGTGGGTGGGGAAGGGTCTGACGGAAGGTCCCGATGGGCATGGGTTTCCAGAGAGGTATTCCCATCGGACTCCCAGTCCAATAAGTCGGATAAGGAATCCAATCTCGGCTGGTCACCCTGTTCTGTTGCCGAGGCCTGCTTGGAACCGGATGCCCTGGAGGATCTCACCCCCAAGGAACGGGAAGGCGAGCGAGACCAGCACAGAGGACACTCACGAGGCCCACGGCTCTCAGGGGTTTCCTGTGCGGATTTGGGTGTCCCATGCGAGGGAACCACGGTGTCTAGGTGCGGGCCAGCGAAGCTGGCTGTGAGTGCCTGCTGTGAAGTGATGAACGCAGAAATGCTGCATTCTAGCGCCAGCATGCAGGACTCCCACCCGGGCATGGGGCCCTGTGAGGCAGACACCGGGGTCACTGGGTCGGGCATCGAGGAGGAGAGGGATCCTCGCCGGGGTGGCCCTCAGGAGACCAGGCGCCAACGCCGGAAGCTTCCATATCTGTACAAGGTACCTTGCGGGGCTGCTCCTTGTCCGATTCTTGGGAAGGCCGACAAGGGCTAAGCGACCAAGCACGAGATTACTTGCGCAAGTCGGGGGTCCCCGACAGCAACTTGGAGGCCGCCTTCTTTTTACGCCGCTCCACTTCAGGGGTCCCCTGGTCGGAGTGTCGCCTTGAGCGCGGGGCCAAGATGGGGGATCCCACCCAAAGAGAGACGATCAAAGGCGCCACCGGGGATTCTGAGGCAGCCTTCCTGAAAATGTCTTCAGACTTCTGCTTACAACTGAGTAAGGCTTTGGAGGACATTTTCTTACAAAGCGAGCAGAGTTCTGGATCATGGTCGGACCCAAGACACTACAGGCAGCAGTTATGGGTATCCATAAACAACATATTTTTGGAGCATCTATCACATTTTTTGAATTGGGTGGCCATAGGGGCAAAAATGTCCCCCACGAGGTCGAAGACCCACGGGGCCAGCGGTTGGGAGAAAAAAGGGAGTGAGGCCTGTGAAGGCAAAAATGCTAGGAAAAACGTCCCCTAATTGCTCAAAAAGGATAGAGCAGGGGAAGGACGGGTAGAGGACCGGTGCAACCAGAAAAGTAATAGGCCTAAGGCCGAAAAACGAAACACTTTTTCCGAGGGATGAGGACGTGTTCCCGAAGGGCTCCGCGGAAAAAAGGAGACTGAGCAAGATGGCACCCTTGGGCGGGAAGAGGACCACACATGGCAGCAATCCCAAAGGCTTTCTTTGAAAGCTGGAGAATTGCTCTGTGCGGGCTCTGTCGGTGCATACATCCCGCATAAGTGAGGACTGGCTTCCTGCTTGTTTCTGGAGAAAAAACACTTTCCAGGAAAGGGGCCGAAGCAAGCAGGATGCCATCGGTTCAAAGGGTGGCTGAGTCAGCTGTGTGAGGACGACATTCAGATCTCACTCTGCCCGAGTCGGCCGGATTGGGGGCTTGGAAAGAAGCAGCCCATGCATGAAGTGGGAAATCAGTGTTTAGCCGAGATAGCGCTCAGGTGGACCCTGACAGAGTTGGACTTCAAGCCTGCCTGCGAGAGATGGAGCAGGTAGCGCAGGACCAATTGTGTGGGGCAAGAGAACGGGTCGGCCCTTATCTCCAAGCACCACACAGCAAACTGACGCCACTTTTTATTTTATTTATTTATTTGGACAGCTTTTATATACCGCTGCTTCCAAGGATCAGCAGCGGTTTACATTATAACAAACAGAACTGGTACATTGAACTTTAAGAACTAGGAACATTTTACATTATAACAAATCAAATATCAATACAATTGATTCAGTACATTATGAACTAGTTTACATAACAATATTGAACTATATTACAAATAAGTTATTACAAATAACTATATTACAAATAAGTTTACTTTAATAGTTTGAAGTTGTAGTGATTCCAATTAAGGTGTACCATTGGATAGAGTAATTGATTTGGTTTATGGAGGTTGGGAAGGTATAACTGTTTGGCCATTGGTGTAGTATTGTGTGAATAGATGGGTTTTTAGTGTTTTCCTGAATGTTAGAAGATCTTTTGTTCCTCTTAGTTGATCTGGTAGATTGTTCCACAGTATCGGAGCAACAAGCGAAAAGGCACTGTTACTTGTTGAGTGTTTAGATTTTCTTATTATATCTGGGACTGCTAAGGTGTTGAGGTTTTTTCTCCGTCTTATCCTATTTTCGGGTGGGCTGTGAAGGAGGGTGGTTAAGTATGATGGGGCAATATCATTAATTAATTTGAAAGTGGTTAACAGTATCTTATATTGAATTCTGCTGAATATGGGTAACCAATGTAGGGTGAATAAAATAGGTGTGATATGGTCTGATAGTTTAGCTTTATGTATAATTCTGGCTGTTACATTTTGGGCCATTTGTAAGATTTTGATGTTCTTCTTGGTTATACCATGTAGTATGCTATTACAAAAATCAAAATGTGGTATGATCAAGGCTTGAGTAACAGTTCTAAAGTCATCATCTTGTAATAATGGTCTTAGTTGTTGAATAGAACGTAATTTGTAATAGATTGTTTTTGTTAGTTTCTTGATGTGTGTTGTAAAACTGAGCGTTTTGTCAATGATGACTCCTAAATATTTTATTTCTTCTTTGATTGGAAGGGTTGCGTTAAGGATTTTAATGTTAGCTGGGGGAGTGTATTTTGTATTTTTTGTTGCAATCAGGACTTCAGTTTTTTTTATGTTAATAGTTAGATTGTTTGAAAGAAGCCATTTTTCAGTTTCTGTTAGACAGTTTATTATATTGTTGTGGTTTGGGTTAATTACATTAAACTCAGAGAATAACAATGTCGTCTGCATATATGGAATAATTAATTTTGTATTTTTTGAATATGGAACATATTGGTTGGAGGTATATGTTAAATAATAAAGCAGACAGAGCTGAGCCTTGGGGTACACCTTGTTCTTGAGGGAAAGGGGATGATGAATATTGGTTAAACTGAACATATTGTGAACGATCGGATATGTATGATTTAAACCATTCGAGTGTGGTTTTTAGTAATCCTATTTGTTTAAGTCTTGAGATAAGTATGTTGTGGTTGATGCTGTCAAATGCAGCTGATATATCAAGGAAAACCATAAGGAATGCTTGTTTAGTATTGTCTAGACCTTTATTAAGAGTGTCGAGAAGTGTGATGAGTAAGGTTTCTACGCCGTGAAAAGGGCGAAAACCGTATTGATGTTCATCCAGTGGGGCAAATGTATCTATATGATCTTGTAACTGTAATTGTACAGCTTTTTCTATGATTTTAGTTATAAAGGGGATGCTGGCTATCGGGCGATAGGATGATGGGTCATTTTCGTTCAAGGTCTTGTTTTTTAATATAGGGCGGATTGCAGATAATTTTAATTCCTTAGGTAATACCCCTTGAAGGAGTGATTGGTTCACTATATTTAGAATAAAGGGTGCTAGTTCTTGCTTTGTTTGTTTAATCCAGAGAACTGGGCAGGGATCAAGTATGGATGTAGTTGTATTGATATTCGATATAATATTGAGTAGTTGCTTCTTATCTATTGGGAGGAAGTCGTTCCAGGTGTAGTAATTAGTAGATGGAATAGTATTGAATGGTGTAGGTATCATTGATAATTTAAGTTTGCTGGCAAAGTAGTCTGCCATATCTTGTATGTTAATTGAGGCTGGTTGTTGGTTATCTATGGGAGCTTTAGATAATGATTTTACTATTTCGAACAGTTCTCTGGGGCGGTTAATGGCTTTATTTAGAATCTTCGCATGGTATTGTTTTTTGGCATTGTTTGTAGATGATCTGTAAGTGTTGAGAGTTGTAAAGTATAAGACTCGTAGGTCTGTTGTTTTTGTTTTTCTCCATTCTTTTTCGATTTTGCGAAGGTTTTTTTTGATGGAGGCTAATTCTGTTGTGTACCATTTTTCTGATTGTCTAGTATGGTGTTTTTTTAGTGTATTTTGTGTTGGTTTAGATGCTGATTTTATGGTTGAATTCCAGGTAGATGTAGCTTCATCGAGGTTTATTATATCAGTAGATAATTGTGGAATAATTGTGTTGAGAAATTCTTCAGGTGAGAATGGTTTAAATTTGGGTCCCAGATGGATTTTAGGTTGATTAGAAAAGGTAGCAGAGGGTATTTTAATAGAGAGGTTTATTAGGAAATGGTCAGACCATGGGATTTGTGATATTATGGGGGGAGTATATTCATGTGATATAGTGAAGGACATAGGGAGGAATATTAAATCTAGAATATTACCCTTAGTATGAGTAGGTTGCTTAATGATTTGTTGAAAACCTATATCTTCCATTGATTCTAAGATTATTGAGGATTGGTTATTATTGCAGGTTGGTAAGTTAAAATCGCCTAGGATGATGTGAGGTTTGTTCGTGGATGCTTTGCATGCTGTTTCTAGTATAGATGTTAAATTATGGGTGTCGGAAGCAGGGGGTCTATAAAAGAGGCAGATTGCTAGGTTTTTGTTTTCGATCATTAGTATATCTGTATTTTCATTATTTTCACTAATGGAAGTGGAACAGTTCAAGCTAGATTTTGCTAGTATCAGGACTCCACCACCTTTTCTTTTATTGCGGTTGCAGATGAATAAGGTATATCCTTTTATTTTTAGTTGGTTAGTTAGGACTGTATCAGAATTACTTAGCCATGTCTCGGTTAAGCAGAGGTAGTCTGGGTTCTCATCACTTAAAGGCATAAGCCCTCCTAGTCGAGTCCCTGCGCGAGGTTAGCAGTATGTCCTCGACCTCCACTGGGATATGAAGGAGAGAGAGCAACCCGCTCAGCCGCCAAGCCGTGAGGGATAAGCACCTCAGGTTTGGGTGAAGTAGCAGACATTCCTCCTGCGTCAACAAGCCCGGCGCATCGCCCAGGGGAACCAGAGGCTCCGATGAGAGGCGGAGCAGCAGCGGGGCCACGAGAATGACAGAGGCCCTGTCCTGCTGTATTTTGAATAGAGTTTGCGCTATGTGCGGAGTGGGAGGAAAAGCATACAGTAGGCCATGCGTCCCCGACAGGAGGAAGGTATCAGGGGCTTCCCTGTTCGGGTGTGGAACTGGGCCGCAGAACCATGTGAGTTGGGAGTTTGCCGGGCTGGTGAAGAGGTCTAGGACCTGAGTCCCCCAACGCCGGAACAGCCACTGTGCCATCCTGCAGGTAGAAGCGTCGGAAGGAGTCAGCTTAACCTGTCTGCCAAGGCATTGTCCTGGCCTTGGAGATAGGTGGCCCAAAGGGCTATGCCCTGGTGAACCACAAAGGACCACAGGGCTACAGCCTCCAGTACCTCCTTGCTTGTTCATATAGAACATTGCTACTCGGTAGTCCATCTGGACGAGCACCACCCAGTGGTGAACCTGGTGCCTGATCGCCCGGAGTTCGAGAAGGTTGATCGTCTGCTGGGATTCCTCCAGGGTCCGAGTCCCTTGTATGCAGAGCTTGCCGCAATGGGCTCCCCAGCCCATGAGTGAGGTATCCATGGTCAAGACCACATCTTGTTGTGGGGCCCAGAACAGCACACCTTGGAGCAAGTTCCAGGCACCCAGCTACCAGTGAGGCCATATGGCCGAGGAGACGGAGCATCACTTGGACCGATAGTGCGTTGCTGTGCTGGACCGTGAATGCCAGAGCAATGAGGCGGTCTGCCCTGTCTTGGGGAAGGAAGGCTGTCGCCCGCTAAGTGTTGAGACACGCGCCAATGAACTCCAGGGATTGGGCTGGAGTGAGGTGAGACTTTAGGTAATTGACCACAAAGCAGAGGTGCTCAAGGAGGTGGAAGGTACGGCCGTAGCCCACTGCACCTCGTCGGCAGTCCCCCCTGTAAGGAGCCAGTCGTCTAGATAGGGGTAGACGAAGGTGCCCTGCTATCGAAGGTAGGCTGCGCCCACCGTAAGGCATTTGGTGAACACTTGAGAGGGCAGACGCCAGGCCAAAGGGAAGCACCCTGTATCGATACTGGTTCCCTTGCACCCGGAAATGCAGGTATTTCCTGTGCTTGGGATGGACAAGGATGTGAGCGTACACATCACGAAGGTCCAAGGAGCGTAGTCAGTCGCCCTGCCAGAGGAAGGGCAACAAGGCGCCAAGGGAGAGCATTTTGAACCTCTCCAGCACCAGGTATTTGTTGAGATTTCTTAAACAGAGAATGGGCCAAAAACCGCCCATCCACTTCGGCATAAGGAAGTAAAGGGAGTAGAACCCACAAACTCTGAGGTGCAGTGGGGCCACTTCCAATGCTTGCTTCTCGAGGAAGTTGGCAAGCTCCTGCACCAAGACTACCTGGTGCGTGAGGCGCCGAGGGGGCTCCACGGGCAGAAGGGTGGAGGAAGCCGGTCCAGGTGAAGGAGGTAACCTTCCCGGACGACCTGAAGGATCCAGGTGTCTGAGCTGACAGACTCCCATTGGGGAGCAAAGTGGACCAGGCGCCCTCCCACCATATGAGGTATCTTTCGAGGCTGCTCCTTCTCAGACTCTTGGGACTGCTGAGGAGGGCTGAAGGACCAAGCGCGAGAACGCTCACGCTTGTCCAGAGCACCCAACAGGGTCCTCAAGGCCTTCTTCTTCTGCTCCCTTTCGGGGGACCCTTGCTCAGAGTGGCACTGGGGCTGTGGAACGGCCGAGGGGGACCCAGAGGCTGAAGGTCAGTGGAGCAGGAAGCTACCAGAGACACCGGGGCCGCCTTGCAGAAAATGTCACCCAGTTTTTACAAAGGGAGCAGGAGCTCCGGGTTGTGGTCAGCAAATAGGTACCTAAGACAACAGTCATGGGTGTCCGTGAGTGACATATTCTTGGAGCATCTGTCACACTTTTTGAAACCGGAGGCCATGGGGACAAAAAGAATCCCTGCAAGGTCGAATACCTTCAGTTCAGCCAGCGGTTGAAAAGGGCGCGAAAACACGCTGGTCAAGAAAGCATAGTTACTCACCTGTAACAGGTGATCTCCGGGAACAGCAGGAATTTAGTCTTCACATATGGGTATCGTCAGCACCGACGGAGCCTGCGCGGGAACGCTCCCCAGCATCCAATTAGAAAGCTTTTGGGAGCATCCCACAGCGCCTGTGTGCTGCCTTCCCGCCTTTCCCAACTGCCTCTCTCCAGTTGAGTTTTAAAGCTGAGACAAAGAGAGAGAGAGAGAGAGAGAGAGGGAAAGAAAAGAAAAGAGAGATACAACTCCTAGGGGAGGTGGGTGGGTTGTGAAGACTAAATTCCTGCTGTTCCCGGAGATCACCTGTTACAGGTGAGTAACTATGCTATCTCCAGGAACAAGCAGGAATATAGTCTTCACATATGGGGGACTCCCTAACTACAGATGCCAGGGAGAGACCCCAGAAGTTGTGTGCCCCTGTGAAAGGGCTCCACTTCCCACCATGGATCTCTGGCATCCTACCGGGAAAGGTGGGTAGGAGTTGATTAAGTATGGAACAGGTGCTGTAGAACAGCCTGACCAAACAAGGCATCCTGGCGGGAGTCCTTGTCTAAGCAGTAATGGGCTGTGAAGGTATGAACTGAGGCCCAAGTAGCTGCTCGACAGATGTCGTCAATAGACACAGAGTGTAGATGAGCCATTGAGGCTGCCATGGCTCTCACATTGTGAGCTATGACATGGCCTTCCAGAGAAAGGTTCTTACTCTGATAGGCAAAAGATATACACTGTGCAATCCAGTTGGACAATGTTCTCTTGGAGACTGGAAGTCCCAAATGAGAAGGATCGAAAGCAACAAAGAGTTGGGAGGACTTTCTATGTTGCTGTGTCCTCTGTAAGTAAAAGGCAAGTGCTCTTTTACAGTCCAAAGTATGAAGATTGCTTTCTGCATTTGAAGCATGAGGCCTTGGAAAAAATACAGGCAGGTAAACCGCCTGGTTTAAATGAAAAGGTGAGACCACCTTTGGCATTAAGTGTGGATGAGTCCTAAGGACTACCTTATCATAATGGAACCTCGTGTAAGGAGGATCAGCAACTAATGCTTGCAATTCACTGATGCGACGTGATGATGTGATTGCAATGAGAAAGATAACTTTCCAGGAAAGGAATTTCAAGGAGGTAGTAGCTAAAGGTTCAAAAGGCAGCTTCATGAGCTGCCCAAGAACCAGATTCAGGTCCCACGCCACTGGAGGTGGCCTAATGGGAGGCTCAGTTAGAAGAAGGCCCCTCATAAATCTCGCTATGAAAGATGAGAGGAAATAGGTTGTCCATTTAAAGGCTTTAAAGAAGCTGAAATAGCACTTTAATGGACTCTTACTGAGTTAGTCTTAAGTCCTGCATTAGATAAATGAAGGAGATACTCCAGTAATGATTCCAGAGGTATCGCAGAGGGGTGAAGACCCTTTTGTGAACACCATATGGAAATCCTTTTCCACTTGAAAGCATAAGAGCGTCTTGTGGAAGGTTTCCTGGAAGCACAAAGAACATCCCTTACTTGTTGAGAAAGGTTAAGACCATGAAGGTCTAGGCTCTCAGCAACCAGGCCCTGAGATGCAGAGAGTGGGGATTGGGATGCCACAACATCCCGTCCTGAGACAGGAGATCTGGAGCAGATCCTAACTCCAGAGAGGGAGCTTGAGAGAGATGCAGGAGCAGAGGGTACCACACCTGCCGTGGCCAATGTGGAGCTATGAAAATCATGTGGCCTTTGTCTCTCTGAAACTTGAATAGGGTTTTGGGAATTAGGGGAATGGGTGGAAAGGCATATAGGAAGTCCTGACCCCAATGGAGGAGGAAAGCATCTCTGGCCTGAGAACCCTGAGCCGGAATTCTGGAACAGAACCGGGGAAGTTTGGCATTCAATGGACTTGCAAAGAGGTCTATGTCCGGAGTTCCCTAAATTTGAAAATTTTTTGCTACCTGGTCTGCATGGAGAGACCATTCGTGTGGAAACAGAACTCGACTGAGTGTGTCTGCCCAAGAGTTTTGAATGCCTGGCAGATACACCGCAAGGAGATGAATTTGATGCTCTCTGGCGAGGGCCCATAGTCGCAAAGCTTCTTTGCAAAGCAACAGAGAGCCTGTTCCCCCCTGCTTGTTCAGATAGAACATAGCTACTTGACTGTCCATCTGAATTAGGACTGTCTTGTAGCTGAGCTGGGTATGGAACACTCGAAGAGCAAAGAAGATTGCTCTGAGTTCTAGGAGACTGATATGTGAGTGGGTCTCCTGTGGAGTCCAGGTGCCTTGGGGGTAGAGAGATCTTCCAGATGGGCTCCCCAACACACTTGTGAGGCGTCTGTTGTTAGAGTGACCTGGGGTAGGGGTTGCTGGAAAGGGGACCCCACCAACAAGGCTTTGGGTTGACTGCCACCATTGTAGAGACAAAATAAGGTGAGTCTGCTGGGCCGGTTGAGGCTTAGCAGTCTTTGATTTCCTTTGCTTTGGGGGCTGCTGTCCCTTTCGGGCGGACTGACCTGCAGAATGCACCTGCTGGGTATAGGAGGGATAAAACCTCTTCTTTTTAGAGAAGAATGGTTTCTTGTAGGATTTTCTCCTTGCAGGATCAGCTGTAGCCTTGGATAGTCTATCCAAAGTGGTGTTATCAGCATCCAGCTCAATAGCTTTCTCTTGCCAATTTTTGCCAAAGAGATTTTTGCCTGTACAAGGGATATTCCCCAGTTTGTCCTGTACCGAGAGTTCTAAGTCAGATGCCTGGAGCAAGGCAATCCTATGAGCACCTATGGCAATGGCAGAGGTTCTGCTTATGCACTCAAAGCAGTCAAAAGCTGCACGATTAACAAACTTGGAAACATCCTGGGCATGTTTGACAAGTGTAAGATAATCCTGCCTCTTATCATCAGGAAGGAGAGGGCTCATAAGCTCTAGATCTCCTGTAACCTCCCTTAAGGAACATTCCCATGTATAAGATGTAGGAACTAATCCTGGCAGAAAGCAGAGAGGCCTGGAATGTTCGACGCCCAAAGGCATCAAGAGTCCTACATTCACGTCCTGGAGGATTAGATGCATGTCTCTTTGCACTCTTGATCCTTCTCATAGCTGACTCCACCACTATGGAGTGGTGTGGCAAAGCGTAGTTACTCACCTGTAACAGGTGTTCTCCAGGAGCAGCAGGAATCAGTCCTCACAAATGGGTGACGTCGGCGCCGACGGAGCCCTCGCGGAGCAATTTTCCCCAGCTTTCAAAGAAAGTCTTTGGGAATTGCAGCGCGCATGTGCGGTCTCCTTCCCGCCCAAGGGTGCCATCTTAGCCAGTCAGATGACATAGCTAAAAAGACAGCGTAAAAATATGCAAAAAAACTAAAGCAGATAATTGCAACTCCAAGGGGAGGAGGGAGGGTTGTGAGGACTGATTCCTGCTGCTCCTGGAGAACACCTGTTACAGGTGAGTAACTACGCTTTCTCCAGGACCAAGCAAGAAGTCAGTCCTCACATATGGGACTCCCAAGCTTAAGGCTACCGGAGACCCTAAGCACAAAAATGAGCTCCCTCTAGCTCAGCGGCACAGAAGGAAGGAATCTTCACTGAATTATTACCCACCGGTAGCCCCCATCCGGGATGGAGGGTAGGAGTTGCTCAAACCTCGAAGAGATTTCGGAGGACTGCCTGTCCAAAAGCACTGTCCCTGCGGGACTCCCTCTCGAGACAGTAATGGACCGCAAAAGTCTGGCTCGAAGACCAAGTAGCGGCCCGGCAGATGTCTGCCAGCGGAACAGAGCGGAGGTAAGCCACTGATGTAGCCTTCGCCCGAACACAATGAGCCGTGACTCGACTTTCTAATGAGAGTCCGGCTGCCCCATAAGCCCAAGCGATACAGTCAGCAACCCAGATGGACAGAGTACGCTTGGAGACAGGGAGCCCCAATTTATTGGGGTCAAAAGACACAAAGAGCTGAGCAGCTTTGCGGTGCTCCCGCGTACGGTCAAGGTAGAAGTTCAACGCCCTTCTACAGTCCAGGGTATGCAGGACCATTTCAGCTCGGCTGGAGTGTGGCCTGGGAAAGAAGGTCGGAAGTACCACCTCCTGATTGATGTGAAAAGGGGAGACCACCTTTGGAAGAAATTTAGGGTGAGTCCGTAGGACTACCCTATTTTTGTAGAACCGAGTGTAAGGGGGATCAGACACGAGGGCCTGCAATTCACTTACGCGTCTAGCGGAAGTGAGGGCTATCAGGAATAAGGTTTTCCAAGAAAGAAAACGGAGAGAACAGGTAGCCATAGGTTCAAAAGGCGGACAGGTGATCCGCTGTAAAACCACATTCAGATCCCAGTCAGGTGCTGGCGGGCGCAGAGGTGGTTTAAGTAGAAGGAGACCTCGGAGAAACCTTGCTATGAGAGGGTCGCTGGAAAGAGGTCTGCCGTCCACCGGCACATGATGTGCTGAAAGAGCACTGAGGTGAACTTTGACGGAGTTGGACTTAAGTCCCAGATTAGAGAGGTAGAGCAAGTACTGCAAGATCACCGACACCGAGCAGGAGAAGGGATCCTGAGACTGCTGGGCACACCAAACGGAAAAGCGACGCCATTTAAGGGCGTAGCATTTGCGGGTAGAAGGTCGCCGAGAAGCTAGGACGACCTCTTCCACCTCTGCCAGCAGGAGAAGGGGAGCAAGGACTACCCTTTCAGCAGCCAGGCCATTAGATTGAGAGATCTGAGGTTGGGGTGTAGCAGGGACCCCTGATCCTGTGTTAGGAGATCCGGTTGAAACCCCAGAGGGAACGGATCCTCTACCGCTAATTGCAACAGGAGTGGAAACCACGGCTGTCTGGGCCAGCGAGGAGCCACCAGGATCATGGAAGCTTTGTCTCGGAGAACCTTGAAAAGAGTTTGAGAGACTAGCGGGATGGGAGGAAAAGCATAGAGAAGGCTCTCCGACCATGAGAGTAGAAAAGCATCTGCCGCTACTCGAAGGGGATGTGGCTGACGAGAGCAGAAGCGAGGAAGTTGCCGGATGAGAGGACTGGCAAAGAGATCCATCGTGGGGAGGCCCCACTTCAGAAAAAGTTTCTGAACTACCAAGGGATCCAGACGCCACTCGTGCGGCTGGAGTATCCTGCTGAGTTTGTCCGCCAGGCAATTTTCTTGGCCTGGGAGATAAACTGCCTTGAGAAGAATGCCGTGACTGACGGCCCAAGAGCAGAGCCTCTGAGCTTCTCGGCAGAGAAGGAAGGAGCCCGTGCCCCCCAGTTTGTTCACGTAGAACATGGCAACTTGATTGTCCGTCTGGACAAGGACTGACTGGTGAGAAGTCAGGTGGGAGAAAGCCTTGAGCGCCAGACGGATTGCTCTGAGCTCCAGGAAGTTGATCTGCTGAGCAGACTCCCACGCGGTCCAGAGACCTTGAGTACATGCCCCTTGGCAATGTGCTCCCCAACCCAGGAGGGAAGCATCGGTCGTCAGCACTTGAGCCGGCTGAGGCGACTGAAAAGGCATTCCGAGCACCAGGTTCGGCAGATGAAGCCACCACTGTAGAGAAGAGGCCAGCGGCCCGGAAATGCGCACTAAGTCGGCTAGTCCGCCGGTGGCTTGTTGCCACTGCTTGCGAAGGCACCATTGAGCAGGCCGCATATTCAGGCGGGCATTGGGGGTCACGTGGACGGTGGAAGCCATATGGCCGAGTAGTCTCAGGAAGCGCCTGGCGGAGACCAGGGACTGGCTGCGAAAACGGCCGGCTAGGTCCATGAGCCGTTGAGCCCTGTCGAGAGGCAGGAAAGCTCGTGCCTGAGGAGTGTGCAGTCTTGCGCCGATGAACTCGAGATCCTGTGAGGGGAGCAAAGTGGACTTTGCGAAGTTTATGACAAAGCCCAAGTACTGCAGAAGAGTCACCGTGCGGTGCGTGGCATTGGTGACTGCCAGAGAGGACGATGCTCTGATGAGCCAGTCGTTGAGGTACGGAAAGACATAGAGGCCGTGAAGCCGGAGATAGGCCGCCACCACCGCGAGTCATTTTGTGAAGACTCGTGGTGCGGAGGATAGGCCAAAGGGCAGTACTCTGTACTGGTAATGATTTCCTGCCACCACAAACCGTAGGTATTGGCGGTGGCTTGGGTGGATGAGGATGTGCGTGTAGGCATCCTTTAGATCCAAGGAGCATAGCCAATCTCCCTGCTGGAGGTAGGGTAGAAGGATTCCAAGGGTAAGCATCTTGAACTTTTCCCGCACGAGGAACTTGTTGAGGTTGCGCAAGTCCAGGATGGGTCTGAGGCCTCCTGTCCTTTTTGGTATCAGGAAATACCTGGAATAAAAGCCTTGACCTCTCAGGTGGTGGGGCACCGGTTCCACAGCCTGTTCCTGAAGAAGACTTGCTAGCTCCTGAAGGAGTAAGTCCCTGTGCAGAGGGAGTCGTGGAGGTTCTCCCGGGAAATAAGAGGGAGGGACCTGATGGAAGTGGAGAAGATATCCTTCTCTTACGACTTGAAGCACCCAGGCATCTGAAGTGATGTTGGACCACCTGTGGGCGAAGTGAACCAGCCGGCCTCCAGTGCTGGGAGGAGCCAGCGGAGGGGGAGAGGCTATGCTGAGGAAGTCAAAAACCCCCACCCTGCTGAGCAGGGGCTGGTGGTGCAGGCTTGGGGGCTTGCTGCCTACGGGACCCGTTACCCCGTCCCTTGGCCTGCTGGCCCTGTTGGGGAGCTGCGGAGGCCTGATATTGTGGGTAGTGTTTATAGGCAGCCGCCTTTCTCGGGTAAAAGGACTTCTTTCCCGAGCCCTTCTTTTTCTGGGAAGGGGCGGAGGTCTTCCTAGAAAGCCTAGTCCTGGTGAGAGTCTCCGTCTCGATTTGTGCAGCCTTTTCAGCCATGGGCTTGCCAAAGAGGTTCTCACCTCGGCAGGGGACATCGACCAACTTGTCCTGCACCCAGGGTTCAAGGTCAGATGACTGAAGCCAAGCCTGTCGGCGGGCACCGATGCCAGCTGCGGCCACTCGAGCCGATGCTTCAAAGCCATCATAGGCTGCTCGGGACATGAATTTGGAGCATTCCCGAATACCAGTTGTCAAGGCCAGGAACCTCCGCAAAGGTTCCTCGGACAGTCCAGCGGAGAATCCGGCTATCTCTTTAGCCAGGTCTCGGAGATACATGCCCATGTATAGCTGGTAGGTCTGGACACGACAAGCAAGCATAGAGCCCTGGAAACACTTCTTACCAAGGCCATCCAGGTTACGGGCCTCCCTGCCAGGAGGCACCGAGGAGTGCATCTTTTGGCTCTTAAGCCTATGCATGGCCGATTCCACTACCATGGAATGGTGTGGCAGCTGTGCTTTTTGGAAGCCAGGACTCTTGCGGACTCGATAGATGGAATCGACCCGCTTGCTTAATACCGGCGACGAGGCCGGACTCTCCCACATGCGGAAGAGTAGTCGTTCCAGCATGGGAGGAACCGGTACAGTAAAGTGCTCCCTGGCGGGAGAGTCGTACTGAAGGGCGTCGAGCTCTTCGGCTCGAGGCTCCTCCTCGGGATCCGCAGGGAAGGCCAAAGCCTTGGCCATATCCCTGACGAAGTCCGAGAACCGGGCATCCTCCGGAGGGGACTGCTTCCGAGGTTCGGACTCAGGTGAGTCCGAGGGGACACACCGAGTCCGAAACGAATCAGGTGACTCTTCCTCTTCAGACTCCCAGGCCGACTCCGAGGAGGAATCGGTGGGGTCGGCTCGGGCAGGCGGAGGCGTCGGCCGCCCCGACACCGAGGGAGTCGGCGTCGACGACCTCGGTCCCGAACGGGAGGCCGAGGGTGACCTCGACCGAGGATCGACTCGAGTTCGCATGGACTCGAGGATCGGCTCGGTCTCCGGGGTCGACTTAGACGTCGACGTCCCGGCGGTCGGGGCAGTGGCGCCAGCGAGGCTAGCGATCAGTGCCCGCTGCTGGTCCATGAAGGCAGATAGTCTGCTCTCCAAGGCCGTCAACCTGAGTCCGACCTCAGGTGAGCCAGCAGCACCCGACTCGGGCCCCGACGGCGTCAGGCCCGACGTCGGAGGTGAGTCCAGAAGGACTACAGGACTTACCCGAGCAGGCAACTCCGACTCCAGGCGAGGTCGCTTCGGGAGGTGCTCCTTCTCCAAAGACCCGGGACGGCTATCGGGGCTATGCGACCTGGCCCTCGCGGAGCCAGGAGCGTCCACCGACGCCGCCCTCGCGGGTTTTACCTTCCGTCGATGGTCCCCGGAGGGAGAACCCCTGTCGGAGGAGCTTCGGCGATGGTCAGAGCTGGAACCTCTGGATGCCGAGGCCTCCGACGAGGTCCGGGTACGGCCGGGGTCAGCGAAGATTCTTTCCCACTGGTGCCGCCGACTCCTTAACGCTTTGGAGGACATTTTGCCACAGGCCCCACAGATCAGTTCTTCGTGATCCGGGCCCAGGCAGCGGAGACAATTATCGTGTGTGTCAGTGAGTGACATATTTCTGTCACACTGAACACACCGCTTGAAACCACTGGCAGCCATCGGGGGAAAAAGGGCCCCTGCAAGGTCAAAGGACCGGGCTGCCAGCGAAAAACCGAAAACGAAACTGACCAAAATCAGAAAAACCGAAAAATAAGAGAAGGACTCGCAACGGCGTCGCGAGTCCGGGCAGGAAAAAGACCGGCATCGAACCGAAGGAAAAAAGAGAAATAAATCACGAAAATCAACTTTTTCAGCGGGGACACGACGGGTACGTCTGTAGGGCTCCGCGGAAAAAAGAAGACTGGCTAAGATGGCACCCTTGGGCGGGAAGGAGACCGCGCATGCGCGCTGCAATTCCCAAAGGCTTTCTTTGAAAGCTGGGGAAAATTGCTCCGCGAGGGCTCCGTCGGCGCCGACGTCACCCATATGTGAGGACTGACTTCCAGGACAAGGAGGTACTCGATACATGGCATCCAGCCTATGGGAATGAGGAGAGGTGGTAAGAGGTGTTTCCCACATTCTTAACATGAGAGCATGCAAGATCTCATGAATAGGCAAAGTAGCCACTTCCTTGGGAGCTTTAGGATATTGTAAAATCTCCAACTCCTTTGCTCTGGGCTCTGTTTCAGGAGCCACTGTGATGGAAAGACCCCTAGCCACCTCCCTGAAGAAATCCTGAAAGGATATATCCTCTGGAGGAGACACCCTCCGTTTAGGAGAAGGCAGCTCCTCAGAGAGAAGTACTCCGGCATCGACAGTGCTGTCAGAGTCCTCAGAGTCATCGGAGGATTCAAAATATCTTCTGTCCGGGTGCTGTTGTAAAGCACGATAGCAGTACCGATCGAAGTCGGTACCGGAGGGGTCCGGTACTGGCCTGTCGATACCAGAGGAAATAGCATGACTCGGTGTTGGTAGCATACTCGCCGATGTCGATGCTGTCGGTACCGGTACCTATTTCGGTGCCGGAACTGGTGTCGATACCGGTTGAACTGTCTGAAGAGGTCCCGAAGGCACCGATGCCGCAAGGAGAGCCGCCAGACTGCGCTCAATAGCCAGGAATCTCTGGTCAATTGACGCTGCCGATGCCTGGGTGTCGGTACCAGACGAAGCGGCCGGTACCCCAGAGCATGGCACCAGTAGTTCTGCCGAGGTTGAGGCCTCGAGAACATCCTGGAGCCCCGATAGTGCTTTGGAACCGAAGCCTCCTGCCGGGGTAATTTTGCCGGTACAAGTCCCTCAAGGGCAACGCCAGAGGCATCTCAATGCTTGGAAGGAGATCTACCCTTTGAGGACCAGCCAGATTTGTGTTTGGTTACCTTTGATCTATGGGAGGAAGACGAAGCCCTGGAAGACGTTGATGCCACGGATGCTGCATCGGAGGGAAAAAGGGTGCTAAGCTTAGCAGCTCGGTTCTGCCGACCCCTCTTCGACATCATCCCACAGGCAACACACTCCGAGATGGAGTGGTCAGGACCTAAACATTTGAGGCAACACTCGTGCGTGTCGGTGACGGAGATGGTACCATCACACTTGGAACACTTTTTAAAACCCGAAGCGGGTTTTTCCATGTTGAGGAAAAATTGGGCCTAGTGCCCAAAATGGCGCGTGGCACCCAAGAGAAAAAAGGCTGGAAAATCCAGAAAAAAGATTAGAATTTTTTTTTTTTTTAAAGAAAGAAAGAACGAATTGGTGGCACTGGTATAGCGTCGAGGAAGGCAGACGCTACCACAAAAAAGAATGAAAAATATGGGATAATTTCTGCGGTGACAGGAAAATGACCTGCTGGCTCCGCGGAAAATGAAGAACTGGAGAGAGGCAGTTGGGAAAGGTGGGAAGGCAGCATGCAGGCGCTGTGGGATGCTCCCAAAAGCTTTCTAATTGGACGCTAGGGAGTGTTCCCGCGCAGGCTCCGTCGGTGCCGGCGATACCCATATGTGAAGACTACATTCCTGCTTGTTCCTGGAGATAAAATGAAAAACAACAAGAAGAAATTAGGCCTTACCTGCTAATTGTCTTTTCTGGAGTACTCTCCGGGCCAGTCCAGGACATCTTGGGTAGTCAATCCGCTCCAGCAGCTGAGGACTGGAATCTGAAAAGGTTTTCCCGACAGCCTATCCAGCTCCCCTAGGTGTCAGCTAATCAGTCTCTCGGTAACAAAGCAGTGAAGCTACCACTAAGAACACTTTCAACCAAAAAACAACAAAACCTAACTACTTAGACTACTAAATAGATAAGACAAAACCAGTCATATCTCCGTTTCTTACCTTCCTCTTTTTCTTTTTGAAAGGACATACCCCCTTTCAAGATAAGCATTTGCACTGCAGAGGTGCTTGAGCTTCTAAGTTTCTTGTGTGGATTTCCCTTTTTGAATCATCATTTTTTTTTTCCCACGTTCCCTAAGGGAACCACAGTATCCATTTCCACTGCATATTACGGCTCCTTGACAGAACAAAACTCTACCAAACAACACTCTCCATCTTCTAAAACTCGCAGATACACTAAGGGAGGGTCCTAGACTGGCCCGGAGAGTACTCCAGGAAAGACAATTAGCAGGTAAGGCCTAATTTCTTCTTCCTATTCGTCTCTCCGGGCCAGTCCAGGACATCTTGGGAAGTACCAAAGCAGTACTTAAATACGGGAGGATCCTGCGAGACCTGCCACAAGTGCCGCCGCGCCCACTCTGGCGTCATCCTTAGCTTGAACATCCAAGCTATAATGCTTCGCAAACATGTGTAAAAATGACCACGTAGCCGCCCGACAAATGTCCACCGGCGGAACTAACGCATACTCCGCCCAAGAGGTAGCCTGACCTCTTGGTTGAATGTGCTCCAAGACTTAGTGGAACCGGCGTGCCCTTCGCTTCGTAAGCGGCGCGAATAGCATGCTTCACCCAGCGAGCGATAGACGCTTTAGTGGCCACCTTACCCTTCGCTGCTCCTCCGTAGAGAACAAACAACCTGTCTGACTGACGAAAGGACTCCGTCACCTTGAGATACTTACGCAACACTAGGCCCAAGTCCAGCCGCCTAAGGGAACGATTGAATCCACTGTTCCCCAACCCCCCGAACGTAGGAAGGGAAACGACCTGATTGACGTGAAAAGAAGAAACCACTTTGGGAGGAAAAGAAGGCACCGGTCTCAACACCACCTTCTCAGCTGAAAATTGAAGGTACGGTTCCTTGCAGGACAGAGCTTGAAGATCTGAAATCCTTCTAGCCGAACACAAGGCCACCAGAAATGCTGTCTTCAGGACAACTCTCGCAGATGCTCCGACCGATGTCTGACAAACGACGGATCTGACAACGCCTGAAGCACCAGGTTCAAATCCCAAGGAGGAACTACTGGACGCCTCGGAGGCCTAATGTTTTTAGCGGCTCTCAGGAAACGTAGTACATCAGGATGGGAAGCAAGCAGCCTGCCCTGTACCCTACCCCTGTAACAGGCCAGCGCCGCCACCTGCACTCTTAAGGTACTAAGCGCCAAACCTTTATCCAATCCGCCCTGAAGGAAACCCAAAATTTCCGGTAGCGATGCCCCCCTGGGCTGCACTTTACGCTCAATGCACCACGCTTCAAATAAGCGCCAAACTCTAATGTAAGCCAACGACGTCGACCGTCTTCTGGACTGTAAAAGAGTAGCTATTACCACGCTGGAGTAGCCCTTGCGTCGCAACCTGTTCCGTTCAATAGCCAGGCCGTAAGACAGAATCGATCCACCTGCGGCATGAGCACCGGACCATGTCTCAAGAGATCGCTCCAAAGGGGCAGCCTCCAGGGAGGTGCTACGAGCAGTCTCATCAGGTCGGCATACCAAGGACGTCTGGGCCAATCCGGAGCCACCAGAATCACCGGACCGCTGTGAGCTGCCACTCTTTGGATGACCCTTCCCAAGAGCGGCCACAGAGGAAACACATATATGAGCTGATCCTGAGGCCAAGGCTGCACTAGGCCGTCCAGACCTTCGGACATGTGCTCTCTGCGCCTGCTGTAAAACCACGCTGCCTTGGCATTGGACTGGGTAGCCATAAGGTCCAGGACAGGCTGCCCCCACTTTAGCGAAATCTCCCGAAAAACCGTCTCGTCCAGTTCCCACTCCCCCGGATCTAGACGATGATGACTGAGATAATCCGCCTGAACGTTGTCCTTGCCGGCCACGTGCGCCGCCGATATCGCTCCGAGATGGGCTTCCGCCCACTGAAACAACTGCAGGCTTTCCTCCAGCAACAAGGCACTGCCCGTGCCGCCTTGCCTGTTGATGTAAGAAACTGTTACCTGATTGTCGGAGAAAACCCGAACTGCTTTCCCGACAAGCACTCCTACAAATACCAGCAACGCGAGGCTTGCGTCCATCGTGAGCAAAACCCAATTTGACACCTCCAGAGGAACTCCCGCTTGCAGGTGGGCTGGCACCAACTACCACTGCAAACTGAGACGCACGTCTTCCGGACAGACTAACCTGCAGGAGAGAGAATGATCCTGAGGAGACCAACGGGACAACAACGCGCTCTGAAGCGGCCGCATGTGAGCTCTGGCCCATGGGACCAGATCTAAGGCCGCTGCCATGGACCCCAACAACTGCAGGTACCTCCAAGCCGTTGGAGCCTTGACACGCAGAAACGCCGACACCTGCCATAGGATTTTCCGCACTCTTGTCCGGAAGAAAAACCGACCCTACTTCCGTGTCGAATAAGGCCCCCAGATACGTCAACCGCCGGACGGGTTCCAAATGGCTCTTTGCATAGTTGATGACCCAACCTAACTGCTCTAGGACTTGCACTACTCGTGCCGTGGCCTCCACCAACTCTTTCTGCAACGACGCCCGAATCAACCAATCGACCAAGTAGGGATGAACCTGAATCCCTTCTTTTCGGAACGCAGCCACTACCACTACCATTATTTTGGTGAAGGTGCGAGGCGCCGTGGCAAGCCCAAAAGGCAATGCCCGAAATTGAAAATGTTCCATGGGCACCGCGAAACGGAGATACTTCTGATGTTCGCTCCTGATAGGAATGTGCAGGTAAGCCTCTGTGAGATCTATGGAAGCAAGAAACTCGCCTGGCCGAACCATCGGATCACCGACCGTAAGGTTTCCATCCGAAAGTGAGGCACCCTCAAACAACGATTCACGTGCTTGAGATCTAGAATAGGACGAAAAGAACCTTCTTTCTTGGGTACCACAAAATAAATCGAGTATCGACCTAATCCGCACTGGTCTGCAGGCACCGGTATTACAGCGTGAAGACACAACAAACGGTGGAGCGTCTCTCCGACCGCTTCCATCTTTGCCTGCGGACCACACGGAGACAGGACAAAAGCGTCTGGAACCCGCTGCTCGAATTCTAAGGCATATCCGTCTCTGATAACCTCTAGAACCCACTGATCCATGGTTATACTGGCCCAGGTGGAGAGGAACTGCTGTAACCGACCTCCTACTGGAACTCCCACCTGGACCGGCCTCACTTCATTGCGACTTTTTTGCTGCGGTCTGCTGGGTATTAAAGTAGCCTCTACTGAAACCTCTGGACCCTCAAAAGGAATACCCTCGAGAAACAAACCGGCCCCGCTGATAAGGGGTGAAACGCGCTCCCCTGAACCTGCGAAAGTCCCTACTTTGACCCCTTTGTATGGACCCCTGCTTTGTTGCTCTTGGGCGGTCCTCCGGCAGCCGCCCCCCTTTGGAGTCTCCCAAATCTTTAACAATCTTGTCCAACGCTTCACCAAACAACAACTTGCCTTTATACGGTAATTTACTAAGACGCGCTTTGGAAGACGCTTCCCAATTCCTAAGCCAAAGGAAACGCCTAGCGGCTATTACGGAAGCCATAGCCTTAGCTGAAATGTGAACTAAATCATAAAAAGCATCGGCTTGATAGGCAGCCGCCGACTCGAGCTTTGCCACGTCCGCAGTAGCTTCGTCAACTCTCGCCGAGGACTGCTCCCCTTGCAGCCAGCGGATGGAAGCCCTAGACACATAAGCCCCACAAATAGACGCTTGAAGGGCTAATGCACTAGAATCAAAAGCCTGCTTCAGAAGAGCCTCTAATCTACGATCCTGCAAGTCTTTGAGAGCTGTCCCCCCTTCTACAGGAATGGTGGTCTTTCGAGTGACGGCTGACACCAACGCATCCACCTTGGGCATACGCAATAGGTCCTTCTCTTCCTGAGGCACAGGGTAAAGCCTAGCCATCGAATGCCCCCCTCTGAGAGACGCCTCTGGAAATTCCCATTCAGCCTCTATCATCTGTTTGATAACCCTATGTACCGGGAAACACTTCTGTTCAGACCTGAACCCCTGCAGTAAAGGGTCTTCTAGGGGCTCCTGCTGCACTGATGGAAGGACTAAATTTAGAGCCGAAAGCGACAGAGATTAACGCTCTTCCTTATGGAACATCCGAAAAACATTGGGATCCTCCCCAGGACCCAGCTCACCTTCCTCCAAATCCCCTGACCAGGCTTCCAACCCTGGTTCTGAGAGTATCTCACCTTCTTCAGCTCCTGGTGATGGGACACTAGGTGCCTCCTTATGGTCTACACTCTGGTCCCTGCCCTGCAGCACCGAAGAGCTAGAACCTCCCAGGTGAGCCTCTGAAGGGCCTGCCACTGGTGATCCAAAGAGGTTGTCAGAGCCAGGAGGGAGAGAGAACTGTGCCTTCTTTAGGAGGTAAGCATTATGCAGTGAGAGGATAAACTCAGGAGAAAAATAAGAACTCAAAGCCTCCTGAAAGGCAGGAATAGGCTGTTGCTTTAGCTCTGCAGCCACAGTCTGCTTCGCTGACTTCACTTTCCTCTTGTGGGGCTTGCTGAGAAGCGCGGGAGCACCGGCCTGATCTGTTAAAATGGCCGCCGTTCCCGCTCTCTTTCCTGAACTGTGAGGTAAAGACAGACCACTTTCAGAGGATTTATCTTCCATGTCAACACTGCTCGCCGCGTTAATGACCCAGTAAATTAAACTGCAATCGCAATTAGACCCTTCGACCTGCGTCGGAACAGACTTCCCCGAAGTGAAACAAAAAAACGTGTCGAGGAAATCGCCCGCTACGAGGCCAAACTCGGCAGCAAGAGAAAACCCCCCACAATTCAGAGAAATTAAGCTCACAATGGAGACTCACCGCATGTTGACTAATCGGAGCCTCACCGATCCCCCATGCACCGCTGTGCCGTTGCTAACGGTAAGCAGATGCCAGGATGCGATCGAATGCAGGGAGAGGACACTGGGGTTCCCAGGCCTGCTTATCCCCTGCCGATTCTCAGCGTCTCTAAAAGAGGCAGGCTCTACCTCCTGAAGACGGAGCACAGAGGATCAAGGGGAGCTTTCCCGACCGGTAGTGCTACCGACTGAGCTGTGTTCCTTCTTTTATTTTCTCTCCTTTTTTTTTTTTTTTGAAGCAGCTCAGCCCGGTATCCTGAACACAACGTGTACAAGCTATAAGCTTGCCGGTATTTTATTTATTTATTTTTTTTCCAATCAGCCTAAAGTTCTTTTCCAAACGCCTGTTCTCCTTGGCATAGCATTATCCCTTAGCTAAATCCTGTAACTTTCCTATTCGTTTCTCTGGGGAGCTGGTTCCAACAACGTCCAGTTCAGCTGCTGAGGACTGAAAGACTGATTAGCTGACACCTAGGGGAGCTGGATAGGCTGTTGGGAAAACCTTTTCAGATTCCAGTCCTCAGCTGCTGGAGCGGATTGACTACCCAAGATGTCCTGGACTGGCCCGGAGAGACGAATAGGAAAGTCCTGGGGCCTGCTGCCAAAGCAAGGGTACTCGGGACAGTGGGAAGAGGACCGGAAAACCGTAATTAGAGAAAGAAATTTTTGGAGACTTTATCCGAGGTACAGGACATGCATCTGAAGGACTCCGTGGAAAAAGGGAGACTGATCAAGATGGCACCCTTGGGCGGGAAGGGAACCATGCATACATGGTGGTACTCCCAAAGGCTTTCTTTGAAAGCTGGGGAAATGCTCCACGCAGGCTCCGTCTCTGCCGACGTCACCCATATGTGAGAAATGACTTCCTGCTTGTTCCTGGAGAAAATTTAATTATACCATAAATGAACAATTACAGCTGAGTATGGCAATTATATGCAGACCAATTCCCATTTCTCAAGCTCATAGTATAGAATGAACATGCAAAGAGAAATGAAGTATGTGGCATGAAGGACACAGAGATTACTTCAGTGCAAGTCTAATCTTTACTCTTCTGAGCTAGAACAGCTTCAATGCTTATTGCTTGTGCCACCTGAGGTAAAGAATGAGAAATGCAGTTGTAATGGCACAGAGCCACCTCCCTTTTCATAACAGCCAGCACTGTATTCTACAGACATTAAAATATTAACATCTGAGCCCTGTCTCTGGCCAAGTGGCACACTGCAAGTTTTCACATAGATGCCATGGACCAAGTTATTGTATCAAGTTTAATTATCTAGTAAAGAGCATGAAAAATAAATTCTCTCTCCTCACATTAAAAAGGTTCAGGAGGGTTGTTTATGTTAAGGATGAGGATATGTTCCCATTATGAAAGGCTGAAAAAGTCACATATTCAAGTTTATAAACACAAGTGACCCAGTTCAAAGATTCTCAATCAAAGAAAACCTGCTAGTCGGCAGCAGCAGCATGAAAGCCCACATACTAGCAACGACTGATTATAAGAAAGTTTTTGACAATGTGCTATACTCTTGGATAATAAATTGCCTTGAGATGTATAAGATAAATCTTGGTTTGACAGAGTACATTAAGTTCACCATGACAATGTGGCAAACCACTGTTTTTGAAGTATGAAGATGGTCAAGTACATCATTCTTAACATCACGCTTCTGTTTTGTATGGCACTTAATCCAATGAGCACTCTCATCAACTCTTTGGGATATGGATTTAGCCTGAATCCTAACCCAAAGGTAACATCCCATTTACTATTTGTAGATGACCTGAAGCTCTACAGTTCCAATGACCACCAATTAGCCAAGCAACTCTGTGTAGTGAAAAGCTTTTCTGATGACATCAGGAAAACATTTGGACTTAGACAAACGTACTAAGACAACTTTTTTATTTTTTAAGAGGAAAATTGAGCAAAATGGAAAACATCTCCCTGGCTGAGGGTTGTGACATCAAAGAACTTGAACACAGTAACATAGTATATGATGGCAGATAAAGACCTGTATGGTCCATCTAGTCTGCCCAGTAAGGTGGCTAGAGTGGTTGTACCCACCACTCCGTACATGTCAACCCCTCCATTTTATTTATTTATTTAGTATACATTTGTATACCGCTACTTCCAGCGATCAGCAGCGTTTTTTGATTACAGATTGGAAATTGTCAAATCATGACAGGAAATTTTTGAGGTATAAACACATTGATTAGACAGGAAAGCACAGCACACAGAGAACTATTTTACAGGGAACATGGGCTATGGAGGGTTAAGTGGCTTGCCCAAGACCACAAGGAGCACCTGTGGGACTAGAAACCCCAGTCCTTCCGGCCCAAGGTTGCTGTCCTCTAGTGGGATTTGAACCCCCGACCTTCCGGCCCGAAGTACCTTGCCTCAACCACTAGGCTACTCCTCCATACCATTTTTAAGGTTGTACCAGCCATTCCGTGCAGATCAACCCCTCTGTTTAAGTATGAAAGATAATGAATGCATATATGAATATCTTGGAGTAGAGGAACGACACTCAAGCAGAAACTACTGAGAAAAAAGATCAGTAAAGCATATTATAGAAGATTAAAATCATTATAGAAAAATGCCTTAACATCATGGAATAAGATACAAGCTGGCAATTCCTGTACTCTCATAGAGCTTTGTGATTGCAGACAGGCCTCTTAAAGATCTTGAAAAACGGGATGTGTGAACAAGAAAGCTCCTCCATGCCTATGAAGTAATTTACAAGAATCAGTGTATGCCAAGATTGTACACCTCTAGAGCTGAAGGAGGGCTAAGATTTATAGAGATTGATGACACCTACAGGCATATCTAACGACATCATTGGATCCAAATATGCAAAAAGTGCTGAAATATGAAAGTAAATGTCCAGAATCTGTCTCTATCAACAAACTTGGACAAGTGTTCTGACAATTAGATGGAATGAGTGAGAATCCACATGCATACAGGAAAGGAAGCAACAGAATTTGCAAAACAAGAGAAAAAAAACTCTTCAAAGAAACAGATCAGCACATGAGGAAAAACAAGTGGCAAATGCACAAATACCGTGGCACAAATACCAGAAACCCTTTGTCGATAAACGGACACATGAATGGTTAAAGGAGAGGTGAACTGAAACCGAAGGATGAGAGATTGATAGTTGCAGCCCAGGACAGCGGATTACGGACGAGATGGTTCACAGAGAGCACTGAAAGCACAGTTACTTACCTGTAACAGGTGATCTCTGGGAACAGCAGGAATTAGTCCTCACATATGGGTAAGTCGGAACCGACGGAGCCCGCGCGGGAAAGCTCCCCAGCTTTTCAGATGAAAAGCTTTTGGGGCTTCCCACAGCGCATGCGCGCTGCCTTCCCGCCTTCCTTACCAGCTCTCTTCAGTTCGAGTTTATAGCTGAGACAATAGAGAGAGGAAAGGAAGGTAGATAGATAGAAGATACAACTCCTAGGGGAGGTGGGTGGGTTGTGAGGACTAATTCCTGCTGTTCCCAGAGATCACCTGTTACAGGTAAGTAACTGTGCTATCTCCAGGAACAAGCAGGAATAAGTCCTCACATATGGGGACTCCCTAGCTAAGATGCCTGGGTGATCCCCTCCAAGGGTAAACCATCTTTGTATGGATCTCAGGCATCCATTCAGGGAAGGTGGGCAGGAGTTGCTTAAGTATGGAACAGGTGTTTGAGGACAGCCTGACCAAACAAGGCATCCCGGCGGGAGTCCTTGTCCAAACAGTAATGGGCTGTGAAGGTATGAACCGAGGCCCAAGTGGCTGCTCGACAGATCTGATCTATGGATACAGAGTGAAGATGAGCCATAGAAGTAGCCATGGCTCTCAAATTGTGAGCTGTGACATGGCCTTCCAGAGAAATGTTCTTACTCTGGTAAGCAAAAGAAATACACTGAGCAATCCAATTGGAAAGTGTACGTTTGGAGACTGGAAGTCCCAAATGAGAAGGATCAAAAGCCACAAAAAGTTGGGAAGACTTTCGATGTGGCTGAGTCCTGTTGAGATAAAAGGCGAGAGCTCTTTTACAGTCAAGAGTATGAAGGTTCCTCTCTGCACTGGATGCATGAGGAGCCGGGAAAAAAACAGGTAGATATACCTCTTGATTAAGATGAAAAGGCGAGACCACTTTGGGCATAAAGTGGGGATTTGTCCTAAGGACCACCTTATCATGATGAAATCTGGTATAAGGTGGATTAGCCACCAAAGCTTGCAGTTCACTGATGCGGCAAGCCGAAGTGACTGCAATAAGGAAAAGAACCTTCCAGGAAAGAAATGTCAAGGAGGTAGAGTCCAAAGGCTCAAAAGGTGGTTTCATAAGCTGACCTAGAACTAGGTTCAAATCCCATGCTACCGGCGGAGGTCGGATGGGAGGTTTAGTTAGGGTCAGGCCTCTCATGAACCTTGCAACGAGAGGATGAGAGGAGACAGGTTGTCCATTTATAGGTTTTAAGGATGCTGCAATAGCACTTAAATGGACTCGTACTGAATTCGTCTTGAGGCCTGCATTGGAAAGATGCAGGAGATAGTCTAGTAGAGAATTCAAAGGAAGTGCCAGAGGGTCAAGACCCTGTTGAGCACACCAAATGGAAAAACGTTTCCATTTGAAAGCATAGGAACGCCGGGTAGAGGGTTTCCTAGAGGCATGAAGGATATCTTTCACTGGTTGAGAAAGATTAAACTCATGAAGGCTTAAGCCTTCAGTAACCAAGCTCGGAGATGTAGGGACTTGGGGTTTGGGTGCCACAAAGTCCCTTTCTCCTGAGACAGAAGGTCTGGCGCAGCTCCCAGGTCCAGGGAGGAGCCCTGGGAGAGCTGTAGAAGTAGAGGGAACCACACTTGGCGTGGCCAGCGTGGAGCTATAAGGATCATCGACCCGTGATCCCTCTGAAGTTTGAACAGAGTCTTGGGAATCAAAGGAATGGGTGGAAAAGCATACAGGAATTCCTGACCCCAATGCAGGAGAAAGGCGTCGTTGGCCTCAGCTCCCTGACACGGAGTCCTGGAACAGAACCGGGGAAGTTTGGCATTCCACAGACTTGCAAAAAGGTCTATGTCCGGGGTCCCCCAGTCCTGGAAGATTCTGTGTATCTGGTCCATATGCAGGGACCACTCGTGTGGAAGCAGAACTCGACTGAGTCTGTCTGCCCGAGAGTTTTGAACTCCTGGAAGATACACTGCCAGAAGATGAATTTGATGCTCTCTGGCGAAAGCCCATAATCTGAGAGCTTCGTTGCAAAGCGACAGAGAGCCCGTCCCTCCTTGCTTGTTGACATAGAACATGGCCACCTGATTGTCTGTCTGAACTAGGACAGTCAAGATGGCAAGGAGGGTATGGAAGACTGTGAGGGCAAGGAAGATAGCTCGCAGTTCCAGAAGGTTGATATGAAGGGTGGTCTCTTGGGGAGACCAGGTTCCCTGAGTGGAGAGATGTTGAAGATGAGCTCCCCACCCTGTTTGGGAGGCATCTGTTGTGAGGGTTGCTTGGGGCAACGAAGGTTGGAAGGGGGTCCCCAACAACAGATTTTTGGAGGATGTCCACCACTGGAGAGACCAAAACAGACGTTTTGAGGTGAGTACCTGGTCTGACAGCAGTCCCGATGCTTGAGACCACTGGGTGGCCAATGTCCATTGAGCTGCTCTCATATGGAGACGAGCATAGGGCACCACATGAACCGTGGAGGCCATGTGGCCCAGAAGTTGCAGCATTTCTCTGGCTGACAAGTGACTTCTGGACTGAGCCTGGGAGGCCAAGCTTATTAGCCGTTGGCCTCGGACCAGAGGAAGGTAGGCCCTTGCAGTGCTGGAATCCAGATAAGCCCCTATGAATTCCAGGGACTGAGTAGGGATGAGTTGGGACTTGGGAATGTTTACCACAAGTCCCAGATATTGAAGAATACGCCTTGTGCGGTCCAAGGAAATCTGGACTTCTGACTGAGATGGAGCTCGGATGAGCCAGTCGTCCAGATATGGGAACACGAAGATTCCCATGCCTCTTAGAAATGCGGCTACGACTGCCATGCATTTTGTGAATACTCTTGGAGCAGAGGCGAGACCGAAGGGAAGTACTCTGTATTGGAAATGTTTTCCCTGGAACAGAAATCGAAGATATTTTCTGTGGGATGGATGGATGAGTATATGAGTGTACGCATCCTTGAGATCTAGAGAACAAAGCCAATCCTGACTCTGAAGGTATGGAAGGAGAATGCCCAGAGAGAGCATTTTGAATTTCTCCTTGAATAGAAACTTGTTCAATTCTCTCAGATCTAGGATAGGTCTGAAGCCCCCTGTCTTCTTTGTTATGAGAAAATAAGGGGAGTAGAACCCTAACCCCTGTTGAGGAAGAGGAACCTCCTCTATTGCCCCTTGGGCAAGGAGAGAGGAGACTTCCTGACCCAACAGGGTCAGAAGAGATGGGGGAGAACTGAATTGCCTCACCATGGTATGGGGAGGAAGGCTGGAGAAATGAAGTTTGTAGCCCTCTCTGATGATAGAGAGGGTCCATTGCTCTGATGTTATTTGCTCCCATCTGGGAGCAAAGTGAGCTAACCTTCCCGGTATGGTGAGAGGCTCTGGTTGTTCCAGAGCCAGAAATGGTAAGTTCTCTAGGGGCAAGTCAAAACCCCTGAGGGGGCTGAGCCTGCTGGGGTGTAGCAGACACTGCAGACTTTGACTTTACTTGCTTAGATTGCTGACGTTTAGCAGCAAAGCGAGGCTGAGAAGATTGTTGGCCAGTATTTGTGGAAAATCTGGCCTTTTTGTAGTACGGCCTTTTAAAAGGTTTCTTTTTGGCAGGAGTAGAAGTAGACTTAGAAAGTCTATCTAGAGTGGCATTTTCTGCGTCCATTTGAGCAGCTTTAATTTGCCAGTCCTCACCAAATAAGTTCTCTCCTGTACAGGGCAGATTCCTTAAGCCATCCATGACCCAGGGTTCTAGGTCAGAAGCCTGGAGCCAAGCAAGACGTCGGGCTGCAATAGCGATTCCCGAAACCCTGCCAGCAACCTCAAAGGAATCAAAGGCTGCCCTGTTGGAAAACTTGGAGACCTTTGAAAGTTGTGTCACCAGAGTAGTGAAGTCCTCCTTTTTATCCTCAGGGATAAAGGGGCTAAATGCCGTACCTTTAGGGCAAGTTCTCTGAGAAACATGCCCATATAAAGGCTGTAAGAATTGATCCTGGCTATAAGAATACTAGCCTGAAAGATCTTTCTACCAAAAGAGTCGAGGGTCTTACATTCTCGCCCTGGAGGGGTAGAGGAATGCCTTTTAGGACTCTTTATCTTCTTCATAGCAGACTTCACCACAATGGAGTGGTGAGGCAGCTGAGTCTTTTGAAACCCAGGAGAAGGAGGGACCCGGTACATGGTGTCCAACCTACGGGAATGAGGAGACAGGGTTAGAGGAGTCTCCCACAAATCCATCAAGTGTTCTTGAAGGATTTCATGGATAGGCAGAGTAACTGCCTCTTTAGGAGGTTTAGAGTATCCTAAAATATCCAATTTTTTTGATCTGGGTTCCTTTTCAGCAGATGTAGCAATAGGAAGTGCTTTAGCTACATCAACAATGAAATCCTGAAAGGATAAATCCTCTGGAGGAGACATCCTCCTCTTTAGAGAAGAGGGCTCCTCAGGAAGATCAAACTCAGCAGAGTCATCAGAGGAATTGAACTCATCAGAAGAATCTGAGTATTCTCTCTGTGCTTGCAATGCACGATACGCGTACCGATCGATATCGACATCGGGCGTATCGGGCATGGGATTGGTATCGGGCAAAAGCCTGAATCCAGCAAGCGGAACCGATCGACGCTTGGAAGTCGATGGTCTCGGTTCCGGTGTGGATACCGGAACCGGGGTCGGTACCGATGGAATCGGTACCGAGGGCGTCGCAGCCTTAATGAAAGCCAAAACGGCCTGCTGCATGGTCTGGACAGTATTGCCCATGGACGCCACTGCTGCCTGGATGTCGGTACCGGTATCGACCGGTACCCCAGAGCAGTCTAACAGGTGATCAGTCGAGGCCGTGCCATCGATGTCAACCTGTAACCCCATAGGTGATGCTTTGGAGGCCGGAGCCTCCCGCCGGGGTTTTTTGGTCTGGGCAGAATCCTCGAACTCAAGATTGAGAGCCTCTCGATCTTTTGAAAGAGATTTGCTTTTAGAGGATTTGCCCACAGAAAGTTTGGTTACCTGAGATCCATCCGGAGAGGAAGACCTGGATGACTGTGATGCTGGATTATCTGAAGCAAACAGCACATGGAACTTGTTGGCCCGGTTCTGCATACCACGTTTAGACATCTGGGAGCAGAATGGGCAGTCCGGTATGGAGTGGTCAGGTCCTAAACATTTAAGACACCATTCATGGGTGTCTGTGAGAGAAATAACAGCATTGCACTTGGTACACTTTTTAAAACCAGGAGCTGGTTTCTCCATGAGGAGAATTTGTGTAGGCCTGAAGGCCTAACAAAAGTTACCAAGCTGTGCTGAGAAAATAAAAAAAGATTTTTTATTTTTTTTTAAAAGAAAGAGAGAGAGACCGGCAGTACCGGTTTTGGTATGGGGAAGGCAGGTACGCGGTCAAAAGAAACAAATTAAAATAACAATTTCTTCAGCGGTGACAGGAACACGACCTGCTGGCTCCGCGGAAAAAGAGAAACTGAAGAGAGCTGGTAAGGAAGGCGGGAAGGCAGCGCGCATGCGCTGTGGGAAGCCCCAAAAGCTTTTCATCTGAAAAGCTGGGGAGCTTTCCCGCGCTGGCTCCGTCGGTTCCGACTTACCCATATGTGAGGACTTATTCCTGCTTGTTCCTGGAGATAAAACTGGCAACACAGACATATGTCAATTCTGCTGGCTGTGAAGTTCTGATGGCGGAATATTTCTATACACAAAGGCACAACAAAGCAGCACGCCTCATACACTGGAAACTTTGTAAACACTACATCATCACTGTGCCTGAAAAGCACTGGGATCATGACCCTAAGAGAGTTACACAGAATGAAGAGATTATGATCACCTGGGAATTCCCATTCCGACAGATAAGAAACTGGATGCAAGGAAACCAGACACAGTGGTAAATGAGACCACCACCAGAATGGCATTGATAATAGAGATGTCTGTTCTAAGTGATTATTCTGTGACATGCATGGATAAGCAGAAGATCCTGAAGTACCAAGAAATACAGTCAGAGACCAAGAAAATGTGGCAGAAAGATTTAGAAATATTCCCCATCGTATTGAGAGCCACAGGCTTGATAAAGAGTAGTTACTCACCTGTAAAGCACAGTTACTTACCTGTAACAGATGATCTCTGGGAACAGCAGGAATTAGTCTTCACATATGGGTACGTCGGTACCGACGGAGCCTGCACGGGAATGCTCCCCAGCATCCAATCAGAAAGCTTTTGGGAGCATCCCTCGCACCTGCGCGCTGACTTCCCGCCTTTCCCACTGCCTCTCCTCAGTTGAGTTTCATAGCTGAGACAGAAGGAGAGAAAGAGGAAAGGGGATAGATAGATACAACTCCTAGGGGAGGTGGGTGGGTTATGAAGACTAATTCCTGCTGTTCCCTGAGATCACCTGTTACAGGTAAGTAACTGTGCTATCTCCAGGAACAAGCAGGAATGAGTCTTCACATATGGGGACTCCCTAGCTGTGGGTGCCAGGGGAGATCCCATAAAATGCGTATCCCTGGAACAGGACGGCATTTCCCAAACCTGGATCCCCGGCATCCTCTGAGGGATGGGGGGTAGGAGTTGAATAGAGAAGAGCTGTAGAGGAACAACGAATCTAAAGACTACAGAAAAAATGAGTCTTTAGAATGTATGTCAAGTATCATTAAAATATTTAATGAACTAGTACAATATAGAGCTTACCTACTGAATTGTAGGAAGTAGAACTGTGATGGAGTGTACTGTAGATGCAGTAGCGGAATCCTCAAGGTAACTTCACAGCAGTGAGGATGAAGTTCCAAACCTGGAATGGGCAGGTGACCCAGGTGTCAACTGGGGTAGGAGAAGAACGGCAGGTCTTCAATGGAAAGCTTTATGGGAAAAAGCTGAAAACTCTTTTAGGTACAGAGTTATTAACATTGAGGACTAAAAGAAGAAGACTGACCGATCTGGAGAATTAGCCCAGTCCTGAAGGGAACAGGGGGTATGGAAAAAAGCCCCTATTCCCAAGGAGAACAGGAGTGTACTCAGAAATACTGAAGATGTACACTGTCTTTCCTAGCTGGTGAGAGATAGGAAGACATTGAAGTTTGATACTTCATAGACAGGGAGATCTATAACAAAAATAGAAGCTGTTGACATCACAGCAGTAATTGTGTGTATAACCGCTCCCACTTACTGAGCCGTATGAGAATAGGCAAGCTGACTGTCTGGACCCCTTAAGAAGGTAAAAGCTTTATAGCACAGACAGTTAGGGAGATAGTAGGTAATACATAGCGTCCTATGGACATCTCCCAATGGGCACACACATATATATCTATATATATATCTATATCTATATCTATATCTATATCTATATATATATATATAGAGAGAGAGAGAGAGAGAGGGAGAGAGAGATACATACATATATGTCTAGATATGTGTGATATATACATATATATATATATATATATATATATATATATATATATATATATATAGATGGGCATGACTTATGCCCACACAGCTTACAGAAATATGTATGTATAGGACATATACATACATGAATATAAGCCTGAGGATACATGCCTGCAACTGAGCCCCACAAAAACATTCACATGGGGAATGTGATGGGAAAAGATTCATCTAATAAGGGGGTGGAAACCACTTGAAGATATATAGAGAATCTATTTCTGCGGTGCAGGAATGTAGTTCAGTGAAATAACCAGTATGGTTGCGTGAAAAAACAGAGGATAATAGCAGTCTGGCAAGAGCACGTCAGGAGTACTTTAGGACTCTGACATGTACAAAGGACAAAAGAAAACGCATAGACTAAGATACCAGGATGACCCAGCCAAGGGACACAGGGGTATCATGTATAGTAAGAGAGTATGCATTGTCCAAGTGGAGCAGAAAAGTATAATGCCAAGCTGTAAGGAAAAAAGGGGTAGATTCCTGCAAGATTGGGAACTCCTTGGACATTCACGCAGAAAAAGCTTGTCTTCTGTATCACAACAGGAGACAAGAGGGTATAAAGAACCCATATAGCCATGAAATGATTATATAAGCTTTTTCTACTATGTGGAAAAACCCTCAGAGACAAAGTTCAATGCTCTGTAGCAAAGGCCCATAGTAGAAAGCTTCTCTGAAGATTGCAGAGAGCATTGTGCAGGAGAATTAAGACTGAAGTCAGGTGTGTTGCCACATCCTAGGAAAGGATATGGCTAGAAGAAGATAACCTGCAGTGAGTAGTATTATGCAAGATAGTTGAAAGTAGCTTGCAATGAGCACTAAAATAATCACTGGAACTCCTGCATGCACAGCAACTGAACAAAACAGCAGAGGGGATTCTCCTGTATAAAAACAGAGAGAAAACAGACAAAGGGAGCGGAGATATTCCCGTCCCTGTCTGATGAGTTGTTAAGAGCATGCATTGAAGGATAACAAAAAAGTCTACACTGGAAAGAAAGAGAAGTGTTTCAGTATGGTACCAACTAAAGCAGGGCAAACCCTGGAAGAGAGGGGGCTGGAAGGTGACTTACCATATGGTAAGTCAGCTGAAGGAAAAGATGTCCATGTGGGGACAGAAAACTATCATGGGATAGTTGTAACCTCCCTTCGTAGTAGTAAGAAGGGGAGAATTCTGTAACCCATGGACAAAAGTATCCTAACAGCTTAGCATACTGAAAAAGAAAAAAACAGTGTAGAGTTTGAAGAATAAACCTCTGCTAAAAAGAAGTTAACTGTAGATTGCAACATACAGGAACCTATGGTTGCTGTTTATGATTAGACTGGTTAGAGTCTGGAGACAGACTAGGATGAGATGTCCCTTGCTTGGGTACATCTGGAGGATGGGCAGGAGAAGGGTGAAACCTTCTTTTCTTAGGGAAAGGAGGTTTGGTAGGACATTTCCTACGTCCTGGGGAAAAAGAAGGCTTAGGATGGTTTCCAGAACCAGGGAAGTCAGTGGAGCAATGAGCAACCTGACGTAAAGCCTCTCTATTGAAGAGATTTTCTCCAGTACAAGGAGAATTACCCAGTGTATGTTGTGCCCATCTGCTCAAGTCTGAAGCTTGCAGCCAGGCTTTACGACGTGCTCCAATGGCAATAGCAGAGGATCTGCTAACAGACTCAAAAGAGTCTAGAGAAGCACGAGAAAGAAACCAAGAGATATTCCTGCTATGATTAAGAAGCAAGGAATAGTCAGTGGCCTTAGGCTCTGACAAAAAAGGGGACAAAAGAGATAATTTCTCTGTGACCTCCTGAAGTGTCAGACTCATATAAAAAATATATGAGATAATTCTTGAAGCCAGCATAGAAGTTTGGAAGGTTTGACGTCCAAAGGTATCAAGTGCTTTAGATGCACGACCTGGCGGATAAGAAGAATGCTTCTTCTTGCTTCTTACCTTCCTCATTGCTGATTCCACTACAATGGAATGATGTGGAAGTTGGTTTTTTTGAAATCCCGGAGAGGGAGGCACCTGATACAGAACATTAGAGGCTGTAGAAGGCGAAGGAACCTTTAAAGGTGATTCCCACATCCTCAGAAGAATATCCTGTAAAGAATGATGAAAAGGAAGCATTATATTTTCCTTTTCTGCAGGATCTTGGTTAAGAGTAGAGCCAGGAATAGGAATGGCAAGAAAGGTTGCCATGTCAAGGAGAAATTTCTGAAAAGAAGGATCTCCAATGGGAACTATTCCTGGGTAAGCTGAGGTGGAAGAAGCAGCTTGAGCACCAGAAGACATACTGGACTGGTGCAGAAAAAGAATCCTGCTAGATGGACAGTGATACTGACAGTTCTGATTCGAGGCAGTTAGTACTGCATCGTCAGTGCCCGGTATCGATTCCAAGCTAGGCATAGAAAGGATCGATGGCACCGATGGAACTGCAGGAATCAACATAGATACCGGTATCGGAGACGGTAATGTCATCGAAGTAGTAATCGGGGGCTGCTGAAGCGGTACCGAGGTAGCCAGAGAGCCTTGGTGAATATCCTCGGTACTGCGTAGTCGGAAACGATATGGATCGGTTCCGAAACGCGTCGGTACCAAGTCATCTAGACTGGATATCGATTCTAGACTCGGCATCGAAGAGAGCGAGTCTATCGATGCATGTCTAGAAGGTACCAACGTTGGTGGTGGTATCGGCGATGCCGATACAAGAAAGTCAATCGGAGTCGTATCGATCGGTTCCGAAGGTACCGAGGACGTCCGAAGACGATGCCTGGTGAAGAGTGGAACACTCGACACTGGCACCGATGTCGGGGTATCGGTACCGCTCGAAGCCGATACCAACCCCAAGCATGGCGAAGATACAGGAAAGTCAATCTGGGTCGTATCGATCGGCCCCGAAGGTACCGAGGACACCAGATGACGATCCCAGGTGAAGAGTGGAACACTCAACACCAGTGCCGATGCCGGGGGATCGGTACCGCTCGAAGTGGATACCACCCCCGAGAATGGCTCAGGTATGTTCTGTGAGGGGTGAGCCCCAGGAACAACCTGAAACCCCGTGAATGCTTTGGAGCCCGAAGACTCCCGCCGGGGTTTTATTGCCAATGGGGTCTTGAGGGCAAGGCCGGAGCCGTCATCATGCTGGGCATGAGACTTACCCTTCAAGAATTGGCTAGTCTTAACAGACTGTTTGTGGGTTACCTGATTCTGGAGAGAAGAATAAACCGGTGTCCTCACCTCAGGAGGAAAAACGGCATCGAGGGAAACTCGAAAAAGGGAAGGTCTTCTCCCAATAATACAGCCTGATGGATCAGGGAAACAAGGGTCAGGACCCAAACAGGTTAGACACCAAGCATTGGAGTCTAAAAAGAAAGATGAAATTAGGTCTTACCTGCTAATTGTCTTTCCTTGAGCTTTCTCCGGGCCAGTCCAGGGAAAGGTAGGGTTGTCAATCCTGTATAGCAGCTGAGGACTGAAGACTTCAAGTTTTCTTGAGAGGTGAAGCCACTCCCCCTGAGGGTAATCCAGCAGTCTCCTTCTGACAAAGCAACTAAAAAGAAAGAACTGAAAACAGTAGATTAACCCTTGAAAACTGATAAAGTTCTATAGTCCATAAAAACTTGGAAGCTAAGAAATTTGCTCCCTTAATGTTTTTTTTTTTTTTTTTTCAAATTTAAAACAATAGTATCGATTGGCACGGAATGAAACCTAGAAGCCCCAATCATCCCCCCTCACGGACGAACACCCAGATACGGTGAAATTCTTATGGTTACGAAAAAGTACTCGTAAAACCGAAAGGGGTGGGGACCCTGGACTGGCCCGGAGAAAGCTCAAGGAAAGACAATTAGCAGGTAAGACCTAATTTCATCTTCCTTATCGCTTCTCCGGGCCAGTCCAGGGAAAGGTAGGGCAGTACCAAAGCAGTACCTAAATACGGGAGGGACCCGCCAGACCTGCGATAAGAGCCGAGGCCCCTACTTTCGCATCGTCTCTGGCCTGAACATCCAACCGGTAATGCTTCGTGAAAGTATGCAACGAAGACCACGTCGCTGCTCTGCAGATATCTACTGGCGGAACGAAGGCATACTCCGCCCAGGAAGTTGCTAGAGCCCGAGTGGAATGAGCCTTCAGACCAACCGGCGGCGAGATGCCTTGGGCAGCGTAAGCCGCCCCAATAGCGCAGCGAACCCAACGAGCTATGGTGGACTTAGACGCTGCTTGACCCTTACAGGGACCTGCACACTGGACAAAGAGCCTGTCCGTCTTCCGAAAGGGTTGCGAAACCCTAAGGTACGTCTTTAAGACCTGGCCAAGATCTAAATGTTTGAGCGCACGGTGTATAGGAGAACCGGACCTATCAGAAAACACGGGCAAAGCCACAGATTGGTTAACATGAAAAACAGACAGTACTTTCGGTAAAAATGAAGGAACCGTCTGTAGCAAAACCCTTTCCGGAAGAAATTGAAGATAAGGCTCCTGGCAAGACAAGGCCTGCAAGTCCGATATTCGGCACGGCGCTGAACATAAAGCCACAAGAAAAGCCGTTTTCCAAGAACACTCTCGGAGATCCCGAGAGCAGATGGAAGTTAAGGGCGACCGGGAAAATGCTTCCAAAACTATGTTCAAATCCCAAGGAGGCACAATCGGGCGCACTGGAGGACGGAGAATTTTCGCTGCACGTAAAAATCGATGTATATCCGGATGCGCCGAAAGACGGCGATGTTGCACTGATCCCCGAAAACAAGCGAGCGCAGCTATGTGAACCTTAAGGGTACTAAGAGCCAACCCTTTATCCAAGCCATGCTGTAGAAATAGGAGCAGTTGAGGTAAGGTAGACGACATTGAGGGAACATTGCGTTGTTCACACCAAGTTTCGAAAAGACGCCATACTCGCACATACGCCAGAGAAGTCCCAGGCCTCTTAGACTGAAGTAAGGTGGCCACAACGGAACTCGCATACCCTTTGCGTTTTAAGCGAGCCCTTTCAAGAGCCAAGCCGTAAGTAAGAAGCGATCCACCCATGGCATGAGAATCGGTCCCTGATGCAACAGATTGATGCGGACTGGAAGAGGCCAAGGAGGAGCTATTAGGAGCCGAACTAGATCGGCATACCAAGGACGACGAGGCCAATCCGGAGCGATGAGAATCACCACCCCCCGGTGTTGTGCTATCCGCTGGATAACTCGACTCAACATCGGCCAAGGCGGGAAAACATACAAGAGAGAGTCCAGTGGCCACGGCTGAACGAGAGCATCTAGACCTTCTGACATGTGTTCTCTGCGCCTGCTGAAGAAACGTCTGGCTTTGGCATTGCTGCACATCGCCATAAGATCCATCACCGGCTGTCCCCAACGCAACGTCAGTTCGTGATAAATTGCCGCGTTCAACTCCCATTCTCCGGGATCGAGCACATTGCGGCTGAGATAATCTGCTTGCACATTCTCTTTGCCAGCTACATGTGCCGCTGATACCGTCAGGAGATTGGTTTCTGCCCAAACCATAATTTCCTGACATTCGGAGAGGATAGTAGAGTCTTGGTTCCCCCTTGACGATTGATATACGCGACTGTCACTGCATTGTCCGAGAATATCTTGACCGCTGTTCCCTTGAGCAAGGTCGCGAAGTGCAGTAGGGCGAGACGAGCGGCGCGAAGCTCTAGCCGGTTGATCGACCACGAGCTCTCCTCTGGGGACCAAGAACCCTGAGCAATGTGTGCCTGACAATGAGCTCCCCAGCCCGAGAGACTGGCATCTGTGGTGACCAACACCCATGAGGGTTCCTGTAAGGGAATTCCCGCCGTTAGATGATCTCGAACTAACCACCACTCCAGACTGTGTCGCACGAGGTTCAGACAGGGCAGGCGCTGCGAGAGTGGGTGAAGCTGCGGTGACAATCGGGAAAGCAAGGCTTGTTGCAAGGGCCGCATGTGAGCCTTGGCCCACGGAACTAGATCCAGCGCCGCCGTCATGGACCCCAAGAGCTGCAAATACGTCCACGCCGACGGAGCTGTCAGTCGCAGAAAAGCTTGTACCTGCTGCAAAAGCTTCTCTACCCGCACTTCGGGCAAAAAGACCTTCCCTTGCTCCGTGTCGAAGAATGCTCCGAGATAAGTCAGCTGTTGCAACGGTTCTAAGTGACTTTTGGCTTGATTGATCACCCAACCGAGCTGCTCAAGAAGCTGAACAACTCGAGCTGTCGCCTTTATTGAAGCCACACGAGAATCGGCCCTGATCAACCAATCGTCGAGATAAGGATGAACTCGGATACCTTCCTTTCGAAGCGCCGCTGCAACAACCACCATCAGCTTCGTGAACGTTCTCGGAGCCGTAGCGAGACCGAACGTCAATGCTTGAAACTGGAAATGCCCCATCGAAAGGGCAAAACGTAAAAATTGCTGATGAGATTATCTGATGGGAATATGAAGATAGGCTTCCGTGAGATCTATGGACGAGAGAAACTCTCCCGGCCGTACAGCTCGAATTACTGTACGTAGCGTTTCCATGCGAAAGTGAGGTACCCGCAAAGTACGGTTTATGCTTTTGAGATCTAGCACGGGACGAAAAGAACCTTCCTTTTTGGGGACAACAAAGTAAATCGAGTATCGACCGCAACCGTATTGGCCTAGAGGCACGGGAACTATCGCTCGCAGCTGTAGAAGGCGAAAGAGCGTGTCCGCAATGGCCTGCATCTTCAGACCGGGAGCACAGGGAGACATTACAAAGGCGGGCGACAAAGGGCAGGCGAAGTCTAGAGCATACCCCTTCTGAATTATCTCCAAAACCCATTTGTCGGAAGTAATGTCGGTCCAGGCTGCCAGAAAATTCTACAGGTGCCCTCCTACAGGAACCAACGCCTAGACCAGCCGACCTTCATTGCGGCTTTTTAACTGAGGGTTGGGACGCACTAAAGTAGGACCTGCCAAAACCTCTGGCTCCACGAAAGGACTGACCACAAAAGCCGGAACGGCCCCTGGAATAGGGAGCAAAGCGCGCTCCGCAAAATCTACGGGAGTCCCGACCGGAACCTCGGAAACCAGCAGTACCTCTCGCCGACTTAGGTTTATCTTCAGGCAAACAGCCCCCTTTTGAGTCGCCTAAATCTTTCACAATTTTTTCTAACGCCTCCCCAAAGAGTAATTTCCCCTTATAGGGCAATTTACTGAGGCGCAATTTCGAGGATACATCTGCAGACCAGTTACGCAACCAGAGAAAACGTCTGGCAGCTACCAGGGAGGTCATTGTTTTAGCCGCAATCCGTAGCAAATCATAAAAAGCATCCGCCATATAAGCAGCGGCTGATTCCAACTTTGCATTTTCTGCAGCTTCAGAAGAGGACTCTCCTGAAGCTTCCCCCTGCAACCATCTAATGGACGCCCGAGAAACATAAGCTCCACAAACTGCAGTTTGCAGTGCCAAAGCGCTAGAATCAAATGCCTGCTTGAGAAGAATTTCTAATTTTCTATCCTGAAGGTCCTTAAGAGCTGCCGCTCCCTCCACAGGGATGGTAGTCTTTTTAGTCACTGCAGATATAATGGCATCCACCTTTGGCATGCGTAATAACTCCTTTTCCTCCTGCGGAAGGGGGTACAGGCGAGCTAAGGCGCGGCTGCCGCGCAGGGTAGCCTCTGGACACTCCCATTCAGATTCAATCATCTGCCTGATAACCCGATGCATCGGGAAACACCATTGTTCAGCCTTAAACCCCTGCAATAACGGATCTTCCAAAGGCTCCTGAGATGCAGAAGGAAGAAGCAGGTGCAGCGCCGCCAAAGATTGAGAAATGAGAGCTGACAGCTCCTCCTTACGGAAGACCCTGAAAATATTGGGATCCTATCCGGGAGCAATCTCTCCTTCCTCCAAGTCATCTGTATCCAGATCTAAGCCTGTCTCTGCCAGCACCTCTGTGTCCCCCTGACCCAGGAGTACAGAAGGTTGAGAAGCAAAGGGATCCAAAGGATCCTTAATAATGTCCTTAGTCTGAGAAGACCCCTCACCAGGATCCTCTGTCACTTGAAAATTAAGGGGAACAGGCACAGGACTAGGAACCGCTGTGAAGTGATCAGGCTGTGAAGACTTGAGCAAAAAAGCCTTGTGCATCACCAAAATAAATTCGGGCGAAAAAAACGATGCCATGCCTTCCTGAGCCTCAGAAAATGAGCGCGAAGGTTTTTCCAGTGGAACGGCGTCCTTAGAAGATTTCGCTTTCCTTTTATGCGGCCGGGGCTGCTCTGCCGGCGAACTGACCGGCGCCGTCAAAATGGCCGCCTTTCCCGCCTTTTCGGCGGGCAAAGATGGCTCGTCTAATTTACTTAAAGGCTTGTCCGCCATCAAAAAATTGAACCCCCGAAGGAGATTGGAAGCGGGCAAAAAACCAACGCCGCAGTTCAAAGCACGGCGCTGAGGAAATAACGCGGTGCCGGTACAGTGCATGCAGAACTGTTTGTGACAGGAATAAAAATAAAAAACATCCAGAGACTCACCGGAGTGAAGAGAGTAACCTGCTGAGCACTCAAGGCAGTCCCGCTGCTAGCGGGAAGTACTCTAAAACTGGCAGTGTTCAGGGCAGAGGAAACAACTGGGGCTCCCAGGATCACTCTGTTGTTAGAGACGGAGACGGTGAAAGAGGCAGGCTCTACCTCACACCGCAAAGGAATGACTCACTCGACGTCTCAAATGTCCTTAAAGCAGTAGCGTACCAAAAAAAAAACACCACAAGGACTATAGAATAAATCAGCTCTGCTAGAGACAATATAATTTTCCCCAAAAACAAAGAAAGAAAAATAACCTGTAGGTTCTATAAATAGCAATGTCAGCTCGCTGACATTCCCCTGTAAATTCAGCAGTATACAAAAGTATACACCATGTAAATAGTTCTGACAATTTACTGTTCTGTTATATGTAAAAAGTTAAGAAGTTCTTGTTCTATGTAATGTTATGCAAATGTATGCAATTGTTCCATGTAAACCGCCCCTGATCTCTGGAAGGGGCGGTATAGAAGAAATAGATAAATAAATAAATAGAGATTCGATCCTCTTTAGCTGCTGAGGACTGAAAGACTGCTGGATTACCCTCAGGGGGAGTGGCTTCACCTCTCAAGAAAACTTGAAGTCTTCAGTCCTCAGCTGCTATAGGGGATTGACAACCCTACCTTTCCCTGGACTGGCCCGGAGAAGCGATAAGGAAACTATGTTTCCACAGTGAAGGCACTTCTTAGGGGAAGAAGGCTCCATGTTCGAGAGGCCTGGTAGGCCCAAAAAGTTAAGACAAAAACTGAGGAGAAAAAATCTCTCTAATTTTAGAAAAGAAAAGAATAAAGCACCGGCGGTACCGGTATTGGCGGGAAAGACAGCCGCGACCAAAAGAAAACAAGGAAATAAGAATTTTAAAGAAAAAGGTTTCTGCGGTGACAGGAGGACGTCCTGTCGGTTCCGCGGAAAAACGAAAACTGAGGAGAGGCACTGGGAAAGGCGGGAAGTCAGTGCGCAGGCGCGAGGGATGCTCCCAAAAGCTTTCTGATTGGATGCTGGGGAGCATTCTCGTGCAGGCTCCGTCGGTACCGACGTACCCATATGTGAAGACTCATTCCTGCTTGTTCCTGGAGATCAGGTGTTCTCCAGGAGCAGCAGGAATCAGTCCTCACATATGAGTGTCATCGACGCCGATGAAGCCCTAGCGGAGCATTTCCCCAGCTTTCCATGAAAGCCTTTGGGAATGCAGGCACGCATGCGCGGTTCCCTTCCCGCCTAAAGGTGCCATCTTACCTCAGTCAAATGACATAGCTAACAGCAGCATGCAAAAAGTAAAAAGAAACTATGTACAACTGCAATTCCCAGGGGAGGAGGGAGGGTTGTGAGGACTGATTCCTGCTGCTCCTGGAGAACACCTGTTGAAGGTGAGTAACTACTCTTTCTCCAGAACCAAGCAGGAAGTCAGTCCGCAAATATGGGTGACTCCCTAGCTCTGGGCTACCAAGGAACCCAGGCTGAACAAGAGAACTCCCTCTAGTCCCAGCAGCAAAGAAAGGCTTTTCGCTGACACAACCTCCACCGGTAGCCCAACAGAGGGCAGGAGTTGCCTAAACCTCAAAGAGATTCCGGAGGACTGCCTGGCCAAAAGCACTGTCCCTACGGGACTCCCTCTCTAGACAGTAATGGGCCGCAAAAGTCTGGCTTGAAGACCAAGTTGCAGCCCTGCAAATGTCTACCAACGGTAAAGAGCGGAGATGAGCCACTGAGGCAGCCATTGCCCTGACACGGTGAGCCGTGACCCGACCCTGCAAAGGAAGGTCAGCCGCCTTGTAAGCCCAGGTGATACAGTCAGCTACCCAGATGGACAAGGTACGCTTGGACACAGCCAACCCCAACTTATTAGGGTCAAAAGACACGAAGAGCTGAGTAGCCCTTCTATACCCCTGCGTACGGTCAAGGTAGAAGGATAAGGCCCTCCTACAGTCCAGGGTATGCAGAACTGCTTCAGCCTGGCTTGCATGAGGCCTAGGGAAGAATGTTGGAAGAACCACATCCTGGTTGGGGTGAAAAGAGGAGACAACTTTAGGGAGGAACTTTGGATGAGTCCTAAGGACTACCCTGTTCCTATAGAAGCGAGTGTAAGGCCTGTCACAGACCAGGGCCTGAAGCTCACTCACTCGCCTGGCCGAGGTTAGGGCTATCAAGAAGAGTGTCTTCCAGGACAGGAAGCGTAGGGGGCAAGTCAGTTGCTGCAAGACCACATTCAACTCCCACTCAGGAGCAGGAGGACGGATTGGAGGCTTGAGCAAAAGCAAGCCTCTGAGAATGCGGGACACCAAGGGGTGAACCGACAGAGAATGTCCTTCCACCAGTGAGTGGTGAGCTGCTAAAGCTGAGAGGTGGACACGAACAGAATTGGACTTAAATCCCTGATTGGATAAGTGCAGTAAGTACTGAAGCACTACTGGTACAGTACAGGAGAAAGGATCCTGTGTACGTAGCTGACACCACACAGAAAACCTTTTCCATTTGAGAGCATAGGTTTTCCTAGTGGACTGTTTCCTAGAGGCTAGGACAACCTCCTCAACTTCCTGAGGTAGGCCCCAGGGAGCCAAAACTACCCTTGCAGCCTTCAGGCCATCAAATTGAGAGCTTTGAGATTGGGGTGCAGAAGGGAACCCTGATCCTGAGAGAGAAGGTCGGGTTGCAACCCCAGAGGCAGTGGGGGATCCACTGCCAGCTGAAGCAGAAGTGGAAACCAAGGCTGTCTCGGCCACCTGGGAGCTACCAGCAGGATTGAGGCCTTGTCCTGAAGAATTTTGAACAGAGTTCGGGCCACCAAAGGCGTGGGAGGAAACGCATACAGGAGGCCCTGAGACCATGGTATCAGAAAAGCATCTGCTGCTACCCTCAGAGGATGCGGCTGTCTGGAACAGAACCGAGGCAGCTGTTTGTTCAGTGGACTGGCAAACAGATCTATCAAAGGAAGATCTTCTGAACTACCAAAGGATGCAGCTGCCACTCGTGGGGCTGCAGAATTCTGCTCAATCGGTCGGCCTGGTAATTTTCCTGGCCTGGAAGGTATACAGCCTTGAGGAGCATGTTGTGCTTGAGGGCAAATGAGCAAAGGACCTGTGCCTCCTGACAAAGGAGCCTGGACCCAGTCCCGCCTTGCTTGTTCACATAAAACATGGCTACCTGGTTGTCTGTCTGAACCAGGACAGATTGATGAGCCAGGGCAGGAGAAAAAGCTCCGAGTGCTAATCGAATAGCCCTGAGTTCTAGGAGATTGATCTGCTGTGCGGCCTCCCATGGAGACCACAGGCCCTGGGTGCACTTGTTCAGACAATGAGCCCCCCAGCCCTGCAGGGAGGCGTCTGTGGTCAGTACCACTGTGTACCCAGGAATTTGAAAAGGCACCCCTTTCAGTAGATTGGGTGGGTGCAACCACCAGTTGAGGGAGTCCAGAAAAGGTCTGGACACCCTTATCCTGTCTCTGAGGCTGCCTGTGGCCTGTGACCACTGACTCCGAAGGCACCACTGTGCAGGCCTCATATGGAGCCTGGCATTGGGGGTTACATGTACTGTCGAAGCCATGTGGCCTAAAAGCCTCAGGCAGAGTCTGGCGGAGATCAGGGACCTGCTGAGAAACTGGTTCGCTAAGTTTATGAGTCTTTGAGCTCTGTCTTTTGGCAAGAATGCCTTTGCCAGCAGAAAGTCCAACCTTGCCCCTATGAACTCCAAGTTCTGGGAGGGGAGCAAAGTGGACTTTGCGAAGTTTATCACAAACCCTAAGCTTTGAAGAAGAACAATAGTCCTGAGGGTGGCCTGTCGGGCCTCCTGGCACGTCTGACCTCTTATGAGCCAGTCGTCCAGATAAGGAAAGACAAAGATGCCTTGAGTTCTCAGGTAGGCCGCCACCACTGCCAGGCATTTGGTAAAGACCCTGGGAGCGGAGGTTAGGCCAAAAGGCAGTACTCTGTACTGATAATGGTTTCCTCCCACAATGAACCTGAGGTACTTTCTGTGGTCTGGATGAATGAGAATGTGAGTGTACGCATCCTTTATATCTAAGGAGCATAGCCAATCTCCCTGCTGGAGGTAGGGCAGAAGTGTTCCAAGAGTAAGCATCTTGAACTTTTATTTCTCTAGGAACTTGTTGAGATTCCTGAGGTCCAGGATAGGTCGAAGGCCACCGGTTCTTTTGGGTACCAGGAAATATCTGGAGTAGAACCCTTGACCTTGCATTGGAAGGGGCACAGGCTCCACCGCCCTGTCCACCAACAGACCTTGGAGCTCCTGGAGGAGAAGATCTGTGTGCAGGGGAGGCCTTGGAGGCTCTCCTGGAAAATATGGAGGAGGCAGTTGGTGAAAGTGTAGTGCATAGCCCCTGCGGACTATGTTTAACACCCAACTGTCCCCAGTGATGCGGGGCCACTGGTGGGCAAAGAGGGCGAGGCGACCTCCCGTGCAGGGTTGGGGGAGCAGGGACGGAGAGGCTATGCTTGAGGAGTCAAAAAACCCCACCCTGCTGAGTGGGAGCAGGGGCCGGAGGCTTGGTGGTCCTCTGCCTACGGGGCCCATTACCCTGCCCCTTGGCTTGCTGACCCTGGGGTACAGCTTGGGCAGCTTGATACTGAGGGTACTGTTTGTAGGCAGTGCCTTTCCTCGGGTAAAAGGGCTTTTTACCCGAGCCCTTCTTCTTGTGAGAAGGGGCAGAGGTCTTCCTAGACAGCCTTGTCCTTGTAAGATGCTCGGTCTCAAGCTGAGCGGCCTTCTCAGCCATGGGTTTGCCAAAAAGGTTTTCACATCGGCAAGGGACATCGACCAACTTGTCCTGAATCCATGGCTCGAGGTCCGATGACTGCAGCCATGCCTGGCGTCGAGCCGCGATGCCGGCTGCCGCAACTCGGGCCGAAGCCTCGAAGCCATCGTAGGCGGCACGGGACATGAACTTGGAGCATTCCCGAATCCCCGAGGACAAGGACTTGAATCTCTGCAAGGGTTCCCCGGAGAGACCAGCAGAGAACCCGGCCAACCCCTTGGCCAGGTCTCGCAAGTTCATGCCCATGTACAGCTGGTAAGACTGGACACGGCAAGCAAGCATCGAGCCCTGGAAGCACTTTCTACCAAAACCATCGAGGTTTCGGGCCTCCCTGCCAGGAGGCACTGCAGAGTGCATCTTCTGACTTTTCAGGCGATGGAAGGCTGATTCCACCACCATGGAATGGTGTGGTAGCTGTGCCTTCTGGAAGCCAGGGCTCTTCCTGAGTCGATAGATCGAATCGACCCGCTTGCTTAAAACCGGCACCGAGGCCGGTGCCTCCCACATCCGGAAGAGGAGCCGTTCCAGCATCGGAGGAACCGGGACAGTAAATGCCTCCCTTTGGAGGAGAGTCGTACTGCAGGGCCTCGAGCTCCTCGGCTTGAGGCTCTTCCTCGGGGTCTGCCGGGATAGCCAACGCGGCGGCCATATCCCGGACAAACTCCGAGAACCAGGTATCCTCCGGAGGGGATCTACTCCGGGGCTCAGACTGCGGTGAGTCCGACGGGACGCACCGAGTCTTGAATGTGTCGGTGGATTCCTCATCCTCCGTCTCCCAGGCAGACTCGTCCGACGAGGAGTCAGGGTCCAACCCCGCGGGGCCCGGGAGCACCCGCCCCGACGCCCTCGGTCCCGAACGGAAGGTCGAGGGAGACCGCGACCGAGGTCGACCTCGAGCCTTCATGGTCTCGAGTATCAGCTCGGTCTCCGGGGTCGACTTCAATGTCGATGTCCCGGTGGTCGGGGCAGATGCGCCAGACAGGCTGGCCATCAGTGCCCGCTGCTGCTCCATGAAGGCAGACAGTCTGCACTCCAAGGCTGTCATCCTGAGACTCAGCTCGGGAGACGCAGCAGCCACCGACTCGGGCCCCGGCGGCACCGGGCCCGACGTCGGCTCTCTGGGAGGAGAGTCCTCGAGGACAACAGGACTTACGTGTCCAGGAGACTCTGGTTCCATGCGAGGAACTTTGGCAGGCTTCTCTTGTTCCACGGGCCCGGGGCGACGGTCGGGGGTCTTAGACATGGCCCTCGAGGAGCCAGGGACCTCTTCCGATGACGTCCTCATGAGCCGCTTCTTCCTCTTGCGTTCCCGGTTGGGGGACCCCCTGTCCGAGGAGCCCCGACGGTGCTCGGGATCCGAATCCCGAGGTGTCGAGGCCTCAGACGAGGTCTGGGCCCGGCCGGAGGCTGAGTCAGAAAAAAGCCTCTCTTTCTGCTGCTGGCGACTTCGCAGTGCCTTGTAAGACATCTTCCCACATGGTTCACACGTCTTAGAGTCATGATCAGGACCGAGGCACCGAAGGCAGCAGTCGTGTGTGTTGGTGAGAGACATCAATTTCTTACATCGATCACACTTTTTAAAACCGCTGGAAGCCATCGGGGAAAAACGAGTCCCCGCGAGGTCAAAGGACCGGCCTTCCAGGAAAAAGCAAAAAAGGGCGCGAACGCCAGCAACGAAGGGCAAAACCCAAAAAAGTAGAAACGGGTTCGATACTGGTGTACTGAACCCGGAGGGAGGGGAACCGGCGTCGAACCGGGAAGAAAAAAATAGCAAGAATCGCCGAAAAAATCAAACTTTTATCCGGGATGACAGGACACACGTCCAGTGGGCTTCTCGAAAAAAGAGAGACTGAGGTAAGATGGCACCTTTAGGCGGGAAGGGAACCGCGCATGCATGCCTGTATTCCCAAAGGCTTTCATGGAAAGCAGGGGAAATGCTCCGCTAGGGCTTCATCGGCGTTGATGACACCCATATGTCAGGACTGACTTTCTGCTTGGTCCTGGAGAAAGAAGAATTTCCAAAAACATCTTGACAAACTATCCATATATGCTACATCTTACAAACTCCAGTAGGAAACTATTTTTGGCACGATTCAAGTATTATGCCGAGCATTAGCAGTAAATTTCAGAGACTGAGATCATACTCCACATACCCTGGGGCTTAGAAGTGAGGTTCATGACCGTCATGTATGCGCAAAACTAACCCATCTGGAGAAATTGGCCTGGAGGAACTGTACAATGAATGCATTAGTGAGTCCTCCCTCCCCCCGCACAGAGTGCTCAAATAACACTTTGAGATTTAAAGAAACAGGAACCTCTGAAAGGAGAAATAAAAAGAAGTCCTAATAGGACAAAATTAAGCATTAAAAGGGTAGCTAAGGAAAAGCAAGGGTATACTAAACCCTAAAACTAGTGAGCCCAGCTAGACTCACTACGTCTTTCTGCTGCATGAAGACTGGACACACTGGAGCTTCAGGGATGCCTGGTTGCCTGATTCCAGAGGAGCTGAAATTTGATTGGTCCAGTCTTCATGCTGCAGGAAGAGGTGCACAACCATCTGTGAGGACTAAGCTGGAGGAACGATAAGGAACATGATTTTTTTCTCTTCTTCTTATAGTTTTAGATTCAAAAGATATCATAAAATAAAACGGACCTGCTGACCTTTAGAAACACTGAATTAGAAAACTTTTAACCATATTTTGGCTATATGGGCAAATATGACATGCATGTTAACAATATGTAGTAATACTGTTGTATTTTAATGCTAAATTTCCTAAGAGTTGCTCCCAGAGCCAAAATGTTAAACTGGTTTCCATCTTGTAGAATTCTAAAGTTCTGGCTGAAAATTTGGACATTTTCCAACAAATCTTCTGAGAAACAGTACTGGATCTTTCAGTGAGCTACAGAGACAATCCTAAAATCTTAACACAAATATTTGTAGGGGGAACACTGACCTTTGTCCAGTTAAGCTTGAAATATGGCTTTAAACCCTAAAACACTTATTTCAGGGAGTACCAGAGAGCCCAAGCCTTAAATTTTTAACTGCACACTAAATATTCTGATCTGTAGTCTCTGACCTCCGGGTATGCACAGCAAGTAATTTAGTGCTGCCAACACCATGGAATTGAGCCAAAAACTACCAAAATGACAAAACAATTTAACCCTCTTCCCAGAAAACCACCCTTCAAAATAAACTTGTAATCAGGTTACTGTGAAAACAGACACACACACAAACCGTGCTGTTTTTGCTTTCCAGCATATACAATGGACAACTATGAAAACAAGGTATGCGTAGTATTCAAATGAGGACCACATGCTGCTATAACTAGTTACATTTAAAACAAGGCCAATGCTACCCATGCAAGTTTTGATGAGAAGCAATGAAGCTTCTGAGAGCTCTGACAGAAATTCCAAGTTACATATTTCATAATGACTTAGATAAAGCAAAACTGCTTACCTGTAATAGGTGTTTTACAAGGACAGCATAGGTAACATCATCCAATGGAGCTTGGATTGAAGAAAAAGCAAACAAAGCTTTTTAAGCTGTTTGGGCTTCTAGAGCAGTGAACCATGCAACTGTGAGGTCTTCAACATCTATATCATCATATGGGGCCATCTCCGTTTTGCATAAAACTTTCAATTAGATGCCAACTCATGAGGACAAATATCCTGCTATCCGCAGAGAAAGTGGAGTTGCTTATCTGCTATGGGGGCTTTCTACAGACAGCAGGGAAATGCAGCCACAATATCTGGTGATATCCCAGATAGTGTCAGCATGCTTGGAGCCTTCCCCCGGCAATGAGAAGTCCCTTAATCCAAACAATGTAAACACAAGCCTGCCCCCCCTCCACACACACGCCCCAAGACAACATAAAAAGGAACTAAATTCCAACACCTACACCAATATCTGACCCACACAACACACACACCACACACTGTAAATATACATTTGTAAAAAGTTAGATGTGTTTGTTTTAATACCTACAAAGTTTATATTACTGTTCAATGTAAATAGTTGAATTCTATTGTTCTATGTAAAATGTATACAAACTGTGTACAAGACTGTTAACCTGTTATATGTAAACCGCCCTTGATCTCTGGAAGGGGCGGTATAAAAGAAATAGTTAAATAAAAAAATAAAATAAATAAATAAAGTCTTTGACTGACTTCTCTGGCCTGAGCACGTGGTTCCTGTATCCCCTTCCAAGAAGTCCTGTTAGCCAGTCTATACGTAGTTAGATGAATGAATTGACTTTTGTGAATTTTCTTTATGTTCTTGTTCATCTTTCTTTTTTTGAGGGAAAGGCAGGCGGGTTACTGTGGCTGCATTTCCCTGTTCTCTATGAAGAACTATTGTTACAGGTAAGCAACTCCACTTTCTTGATAGACAAGCAAGACAAATGCAGGCATAGTGTGTTGAATCCAGAACAGAGCGTCATGTTCGTAACAGATCTTTTTTTATGGTCCGAGGATGATATGAGTGGTGGTAATTGGTGACGAAATGAAAACATAGTGTCGGGCTCTCCCCTAGTTCAGCAAAGTTTTTTTGGACTTCTTTGAGAATGCACGTGCCTCCCAGCCTTGCTGCTCCACTCATTCTCTCTTCAGTTCATAACATAGCTAGTCCTCAGGGATGTGGTGCAGAGAAAATTGATGGATACGATTATTCCAACAGGTAAGCGAACGTTAAGATGTAAAGAGATTCCAGAGGACGGCCTGAACAACAGTGAGGTCCTGCACTGAGGAATAGTCTAAGCTGCAGTGCTTGGTAAACACATGAATTGATAACCATGTGGCCACCTTGCAGATGTCCTGCACCGAGACAGAGGCTAGATGGACTATGGCTGCTGCTTTGGCCTGAAGGTGGTGTGACCCAATGTGCTCAGGAGCTTGCAACTGGGCCTGGTTGTAGCAGAAAGCTATGCAGTCAGATAGCCATGAAGAGATTGTTGCTTGGAAGCTGGACATCTCGATTGTTTAAATTAAATATGACAAAGAGCTGAGATGAAGTTTGCAAGTCTGCTGCTGTGTGAAGAGATTTTTCTGGAGAATCAAAGTGAGGTCCAGGGAAGAATGATGGTAGGACAATGAACTGGTTCAGATAGGCAGGAACTGTGTATGGGTGCAGAGAAATCACTTTGTTATGGAGGAATTAGAGTGCAGGGCAGATAATGAATGAGAGTTAAGTTCACTCATTCCTTGCAGAGGTTATTGCCACAAATGTTACCGCTTTCCAGGTAAGGTGCTTCAGGGAGGCCAAATTCAAGGGTTCAAAGGGTGATTTCATGAGTTCCCAGAGAATACAGAGGGTCCCACTCTAGTAGGGCGGTTTGACCAGAGGTTTGGTGTTCATGAGGCCTTTTATGCAGCAAGCGACTAGAGGATGTAAGTAGATGGGTTTCCCCTTGACAAGCACATGAGAGGCTGCAATAGTAGAGAGGTGGGCATCAAATCAAAGTAGTCTGGAGACATGATAAGAATAGCACAGTATAGAAGAGAAGTTAAATAAATAAATAAATGAGTTTGACAGAAGCAGAAGTTGGATAAGCACCTGACTGAGGGATCAGGAAACTGGGTCCTGGGCATGCGAAGTAGCCCATTGAGTGAAGTGGTCTCATTTCCGCTGATTTTGACATCAAAACAACCGCATGTACCTCATATCCAGGAGTAAGGCATCGAGCCCTAGAAACTGTAACTTCCAGGTGGCCAGGGAGAGAGAGTACTAAGACTGGGATATAACAGGAGATCATTATTCTGAGTGAGGAAGAAGGGATGAGAGCCCAGTGGCAGGGACTCTTCCTCCATAAAGGCAAGCAGGTGAGGAAACAAGGTCAGTTTGTGCCATTGGGGACCTATCAGAATGACATTGGCCCTGTCCTCCTGTATCTTGGGCAAGATTTGAGTTATCAATGGGAATGGAGGGAACACGTAGAGAAGTCGGTGCCTCCAGGACACTGCAAAGGCATTGCCGCCCAATGCTGTGAGCTGGGTTGGATGCAGCAGAAGAGGAAAACTGGCATTTTTAGCCTAGACAAAGATCTACTACTTCTGGTGAGCCCCACCTGTTAAAAATTTACTGTAGGGAGCAGAGGGGGGGAGGAATCTTCTCAAGATGGCCGTTGAGAGATTCGCTTGAACGGATGCCGAAAAGAAAAGGGAAGTTGAGGGCTCTTCCCTCAGAGCCCCCAACAACCATCCACCAGTCCGATGGACCGTTTTGTTACACTGACCCCGGACCAGAAAACGGAGGTTTGTGCCGGCTTGGCCACGCATGGTGAAGAGGTCACCTCGCCGCCGTCGGAAGTAGAAACATCTCTTTCCCCCGCGCAGAGGACACCGTCGGCACGTCCTGCTACTGCTGGCCCTACCTTCGCTGCTGCAACGCCTATACCTCCCGTGGTGGGGGATGAGTGTGCCGCTCGAGGGAAGCTGAGCGACGGTGAGGCTTTGCAGACCTCTGTGGAATGCAGGGAGGTGGTGGACGTATTTCTTCCGGCGGAACGTCTGGAGTCATCATCGTTGGGGGGAACGGAGCCCTCAGCTTGCTTCGCCAGTGCTGCCTGTTCCGGCCTTTTTTCTTTCTAGGCCCGCGACCTTCACTCTTGAGTCTAATTTGGGACGCTATTGCTATTTTATCAGGAGTAGTTCAATCTCAATCTGCAGCCTTTGCCTCAAGTATCCGTGATAACGCTTCATGCATTCAGGAGAATGCTGGTAAGATTGAGACAGTTATATCCACTTGTGACTCTTTGGTATCGTCGGTAGCTGATCATGGAACCCAGTTGAACTTTCTTTCTGACCAGTCTTCCGCATTGTTTAAGGACAATGGGATTCTCCGCTACAAGTTAGAAATTATGGAAAATGCCGCTAGAGCCGCTAATTTGCAGGTCTTGAATTTTCCACAATCCCAGGGGGTAACAGCGACTGATATGTTTAAAAAATATCTTCATGAAATTCTCAAGGTTCCGGCTGATTTGTTTCCAACCATTGAATAAGGTTTATTATCTCCCTCGTGGGAAAAAAGATTCTGTGGTTCCTCCTGATGTATCCAATATTGATTTTGATGTTCTGAATGTTTCCAATCTTTTGGATGATACCGGAGGCGGGGGTTGTGTACCAGCTATTTTGATTGTTCAATGTGCTTTAATTTCTGACAAGGACTGGCTTCTTAAAATGTTTTTTAAGAAGCGTTCAGAGTCCTTTTTGGGTTTATCTATCTCTATGTTTCCTGATCTTACTCGGGAGACTCAGAAGCGTCGTAAACAGTTTTTGCTACTGAAAGCTGGAGTGTTGCAAATTGGAGACTCCTTTTTCCTGCGATATCCTTGTAGATGCCTAGTTATATATAAATCCATTCAATATTTTTTTTACTAATCCTTCTGATTTAGCTATTTTTATCAATGCTAGGATTTCTGCTGATGATGCTCCAAAATAGTTGTTCTCTGCTCAATGTAGTAGTCTGGGGTACCTCACGGCCACTTGTGTTCCTCATGATATGATAAGTTTAGTAGACCATTTCTTCTTGTTTTGGTCTTTTCCTTTTCCCCCTCCCCCCTCTTGCATATGTTGGCCTGTATGGGGTTATAGGATTATTTCTTTTTGACTGTGTTTTGCTTAAATTTATGCTCCTATGTAACAGTCTCATTTTCTTCCAAGATGGTGTGCTGCTTTTCTTGTGTGCTTATGTAAAAATCTATAAAAATAAAAAATTACTGTAGGACCCTTGATTCCAGAGGCCATTTGTGTGGGTCTAGGCACTGGCTGAGAATATCTGCTAGTTGGTTCTGGGATCTCATCAAGTAAATATGGTGACTTGATTGTCGGTCTGCATTAAAAGTACTGTGTTGCAGGCCCACCACCTGAAGATGGTGAGCGCATTGAAAACTGCCCGGAGTTCCAGAATATTGATGTGCAGAGTTCTCTCTATGGCTGACCATTTCCCTTGTGTAATTACGTTCCAGAGATGTGCTTCCCAGCCATGGTTGGAGGCATCGGTTGTGAGGGTTATGGTTATGGTTTAGTTGACTTTCTATACCGTGAGTTAATGCGGCAGCTCTTGAAAACAACAACCATCTACAAGGCTGGATGGTGTGGCCCACCACTGGAGAGCTCGGAGCAGGTTTTGCAGATTGGATCCCGACATGGAGGACTTTGGCATGCAGGGACTGTGTATGCCGATTCCAGTTTAATTTGCGTTTGCAAATGGGCACATGTGCATCCGCACCAGTGGAATGACATGGACTGAAGCTGCTATGTGCCCTAACAGCTGGGGAATTGTGCAAGCTGAGACATCTCAAAGCTGAACAACCCTTGGTGCTGAGCTGGTTAACCTGTTTTGGACAAGCGTATGTTTTACATACATAAGGTATCCATACTTACTACTCAACTGTTTACTAATTAATGGTTATAAATTCAATGGAACTATGTTTAGCTACTATCGTTATGTCAAAAAGCGTTATATACAGATTTTCTATCTGAGATCTAGTTAGTTTAATAGGTATTCAAAGTTTGCTGATTTTGACAGTACTGGCAGCTCAACATAAAAAGATCACAAAAAATAGTAAGTAGCCTATAATGCTGTAATAGCTACTATTTTGCAAATAAAAGTATTTGTAGACTTTAGAAAATAGGTTTAGATAACTGTAACTTACTTAGTGTCAGTTATTGTGTGTATATTGGTCTTGTATGTTTTTCATACGCTGGGCTAATATGTTATCGAAACTAATTGCTGTCAAGCATTCTGTTCTAAGTGTTTCAATGGTGCAATATCGACGCACTGCATCAGAAGTGTTTTCACGTGTATCATATTCCGCCATCAGAATGGACTGTTGACAAACTATATTATATCATAATAGTGTTTTAAATGAAAACTGCAGTTTCAATAGTACCATACAGTATGTTTATGTCAATGAATATTGGAACTGAATCCTATCTTTTCTGAAGACGGACAAAATACTATATTGGACCAGTGTATGAAAAACATACACTATGTGAAACTTCTATTTTCTGCAAAGTTTTAATATTTTTATTACTGCCATTATTTCATAGTTGTTTGAGTGTAACAAATCTAATAAATCATCCAGAACAGAGAAAGAATATGCGAGCTGTCCAAAATGGGTTAAGGACCACGGCCCTGCTGGTGGGAAGACAGGCTTCGGCAGCCACAGTATCTAAATGAGCTCCAATGAAGCAAAGCATTTATTGGGAAACCATTTCAGATTTTTGAGCATTTATCTGGAAACTTTGCACTGAGCAGATTGCCTGCTCCTTGGAAGGAGCGGAGATGAACCAATCATCCAGGTAGGCAAGCTAGCCAATCATCGTGGCAGAGCAGCAGAAGGATGATGTTGAGGGAATTCATTCTGAACTTTTCCTGCTTTATGAAAGGTCGAGATTGCAGAAATCGAGGATGGGGCAACATCTGCCAGATTTCTTTGGGATAAGAAAGAATTTTGAATAGAAAACTTTTTAAAACCCTTTTCACTCAGCTGCCCCAACCCCTGAGATATTTACATTTTCCAATTCCAGATGTCTATTCCACCCTGTGGACATATGAATAACATGCTAGTTTATGGTCCATAAGTCCCACCCTGTGGGACATCTTGTAATGCAAATGCCATATTGGTTGTAATTTGGCCAGCTTCTTGTTAAAATTGATTCCAGTCTGGCATAAGCGACACAGAAAAAATATCTGAGTGGAAAGGCTTAATTGTTATTTATAAGTATTTATATGTTACAAGTTGTTTATTGCTTGTGATTGTATCAGAAAAGGAAAGATTCAATATAATAAGCAAAAAGATGAAAAGACCTCATCAGTAAGGAGAAAAATTAAATACAGAATCTGCCTGAAGTCCTCAAAATGAGGGAAGAGCAAAACACAAAACAAAAAAAATCATGAAATTATCAAAATAGCAGGAAATATGCAATAAAAAATGACCGGCATAGTTATCTACATCTATCTACTTCAACCCACATCTTCTTGTGCGGAGGAAACAAGTACTGGCTCTGCCAAGGTAGGACTATACAACATTTTATTAGCAAGACATACAGTAAGTTGGGTTAGGTTCAAAGAAAACATAATTGACACCTTTACATTTAATTAAACATTTACATGGATAACGAAAGAAGAAGAGACTTCCTAGCTGTGTAATCTGGATCTAAGCAATAGAGAAACTGCTTCCTACTTTTCTGTGTAATCTCAGAGATGTCTGGAAAAATCATAATTTTAGATCCCATAAAGGATACATCCCTGACTTTGAAGAAGAGTCTGAGATGTCAATCTTGATCAGGCTCTAAGACAACTGTAATTAACAAATTAGCCATACTCAGATTCTGAATCTGTCTTTTCCCAAACTGCAGTCAAATCAAGAGGGTCAAAGGATAACTGTGTATTTATTTCTGGTTCCACTGATTCATTTTTCTTAGCTGTTAGCAAATAAAAGGCCCATGATAACAGGAGAACCGATTCTTGAGGAATTTTTAATATGGTTATGACATACTTTTTGAATATTTCCATAGATTAAATAGTAGGAACACAAGGAAAATTCAACAAATGAAGATTACGCTTTCTAATAACATTTTACAAAGCTTCCATTTTAAGATGACTAGCAGAGGAGTCTTTCATCAAAATTTCAGAAGTAGCCAATTATCACATTTCTGTTCAGTTTTACCCAGCCTTTCTTGCAATGAATCAATTAGTAGGGTTTGGGTTTTTTATTATTTATTTCTGAATTTTCAATCAACAAAATCAAGCAACATGCTTGTACAGAAAAGATGCACACATTAATCAATACCAAAGAAACATTATGAAAAAGAAACTCCCAGTGACACATCATTAGTCCCCAATTAGGGGGAGATAAAGCAAATATCACACGGGGAGGAGGTCCCCATATGAACATACACCTTATGAAAATTTTAAGGAAAAAAGAGCATGGTGACGGAGGAGGAAGGAACATTCTAAACAATGAACGCTAAGGCGCCTTATGAAGGGGAAGATATTACCATATGAGTACTGAGATAGGTGGATAGATCCCCAGGCTGAAAAAATATATATTTGCAAGAATTATGAACCACAATACATTTACAAGGGAACCGTAATAAGAAAGAAGCGCCTAATTGAAGAACCCCAGGTTTTAATAATAAGAATGCTTTACGCCTTCTCTGGATGTCTCTGGAAATATCTGGAAAGACAGAGATCTTCTTCCCCATGAACAAGTTACTTCTCTTTTTATAATATACTTTAAGAAGCCAATCTCTGTCCGAAGACAGCGCTAGAGTCACCAACAGTGTAGAAACCACCACACATCTTCATCTTGAGGGGACCGAAGCAACGCTGAAACATCCAGCGAATCCATCTGTAACACCCCAACTACACGCTCCCCCTCCTTTTCACCAGCTGGCAAATAGTATGCTTTTGAAACCGGAGGCATCAAATCAGAAGGAATCATTAGAGACTCTTGAAGATACTTCTTGAAAAGTTCCACAGGAGCTACCGCTGAGATAACAAGAAAATTCAGCAACCGTATATTTGAAGCTCTGGTAGCATTTTCCAACATCTCTAGTTTCCCTTTCAAAGCAATATTATCTTTCATCAACGATTCAGTTAAGCCAGAAACCAGTGAAAGTTTCTGGTAAAAAAACAACAACTTGCTTCTTCGTTTCCACAAAATCAGTAGACAACTCATTAATATTACTCTCGATTTTAGCCAAATTGGAAAAAGATACAGTCAATTGTTGATTCACAACCTGGGAGAGTTGATTTATAGCTTCCCATATACTCTCAAGAGTCACCTTAGCTGGGCGAGCAAGCGCAATCAATGGGGAACTCACACCAGCAGAAACTCCGGGATCCATCCTCCGTTTATCAGCCTCAGCCACCGAACAGAAGGCACCATCCCCCTCAGCGTGTTGCTTTTCGCCGGGAATTACTACCTGGCTCACAGTCTCGGTCATCAAACTATCAGCATCTAACTTCCGTGCGCCCCACACCGGGTTCACAGGAACCGCCTGCTCAGGCATCAGTGTAGATCCACGCTCCGAAGCACTGCCCGATAGTCCCGGAACTGCAGGAGGAGAGCGATAATCAGGGGGAAGAGAGATCTCCAGGGCGGAAGCAGCCGAACCCTCTTCAGCCGGCACCGCCAAGCCCTGCAGAATCTCCCCTTTCTGTTCCTCGGTGAGCCATACAAAACGATCCATTGGACCAGAAACGGCAGGTATGGGCTCCGTGGGAAGGGCCCGAGGTTTGCCTTTGCGTTTAGGCATTCTGCTCAAACAAACGCCATCACCATCTTAAGGAAGCCACTCCCCCCTCAATTAGTATTTTTTTCTGTTCCATCAAGACTTGGTATCTTTAAAGTTATCAGTAACTGAAGCCAACTTAGCAGACAATGATCTTTCCAAAGTGCCCAGACCATCCCACAAAGTCTCAAAATTAAACTGTTTAGGTCTCACCAACTGCAGCCTAGACCCTTCAGACAAAGAAGCTCCATTGGTCTGTTGCATGCCACATGCTCCCAGACCTTCAGCAGTCTGCGAGCTCCCTGACTGCGGAGGAATGGTTATTGACTTTGCAGACAGCCTCTTGTACCATGCGCACAAATAAAGTGTCACCTTGGAAGAGTGCGTTCACTAGGCGATCATACAAATCTTCTCAAAGGCTGGACACCCTGAGCCATGCATGCATCTGGCAAAGATAGCAGTGGCAGTAGAATGGGCGACAGTGTCATAGGCATTATCCCGGATGATACGATACAATGACTCCTGAAGACTGGCATGTAGGTGCGCATGGTCTTCGGTAGCAGGACCACAAGGATCATCTAATTGTAAGAGAAGATCTGTAGTGGTAGTGGAAGATCTGTAGTTAGTGCGCTAAGATCCTTATGGCTAAAAGGCCTCACTGATAGGATTCCCTGCCAATCACATCCAAAGTCTTTTGTTCTTTACCTGCTGGCGTTTATGCTATCAATTTTTAACTGAGAGATTTCTTCAGGACAGCCTTGGAGACCACGGACTTATGTGGCAGCTGTTGAGGTTTGAACTCTGGAGAAGAGAGGACTTTATATTTAAGATTAAGGTGACAAGAAGTGGCATGAACGTCAGAGGGATTTTCCACAGTGCAGTTTGAGGTAAAAACCAAAGCAGAGTCCAATCACAGCAAACTCAAAGTCCTAGACTTCAAAAACGCTGACTTTGGTAAAATGGGAAAGTACTTGAAGGAGAAGTTGGCAGGGTGGAAGGAGATAAGGGAAGTGGAATTGCAGTGGGCTAAACTAAAAGAGGCATTAAAAGGGGCAACGAATACATATGTAAAGTAAAAAAAAAAAAAAAAAAAGTGAGGAAACCTATATGGTTCACCAAAGAAATGGCTGCACAAATAAAGGCAAAATCTACAGCATTAATAAAATTCAGAAGATCACAAAAAGAAAAACATAGAAAAGAATACAGGATAAAGCTAAAAGAGAGAAATAAGAATAGCAAAAGCAAAGGCAGAAGAAAATATGGCTAAATATGTTAAGCAAGGAGACAAAACTTTTTTTCAGGTAGATTCAGGAGTAGAAGAAGATTAGAGATAGGAATGCAAGACTCAAAAATGCCAAGGATGGAATTGTGGAAAGTGACACTGAAAAAGCAAAAATGCTAAACAAATACTCCTGTTCTGTAATCATGAAAGAAAATCCTAGAGAAAGACCACGTATGATTACAACTATACAAATGGGAATGGAGTAGATACCACACTATTCACAGAAGATAATGTTTTTGAACAGCTTGCAAAACAAAGTGGATACTGAAAGAGTTCAGAGACATTTTGGCGGGGCCTTTAAAGGATATTTTTAATAGATCCTTGGAGATAGGAGAGGTTCCGCAGTGTAGAAAGAACTCAAAGTAGGCACTGGGGTCTCCTGGAAAAAGGTTCAGAAATATGGAGCATGAAAACAGCCTAGAATTTTGCTAACAGCCTGGCAGTGTATGTGTGAAAGAAGCCAAGGCCATGTTTTGCAGAAGCAGCTAGATAGGAAAGCAGATGTTTGTGGGAATGTTTATGCTTGTAGAATGTTTATCATGATTTGAAGTGGTCAGTACGTCTGTGCCCAGTTGGACCTGAAACATGTAGTGTTTAGCTTGACTTGTAATATATAGATAAACAAAAAAATAAAGCAAAAGCATGACGCAGAGTCATAAGATAAAATTGTACAATGTGGCATTTTTTGCCTAATAAAAGAAAGCACTGTGGCCAAGCTAATGGAGGAGGTTAAAGGAGACTGCTCAGGTTTGCAGGCCTGTGAATTCATCCTCCCTAAAGTTTTAGCAGACTTTGTTATGGTATAATTTTGTGTGTGTGTTTTGTTTTCATTTCATTTCTTTTCACTTGTTTCTGAGACCAAGGGCCGAGGAAGGACTCCGATGTTTGTTGCCCCTGGCTAAAAATTTGTTACACACAACACACAGGACTGGAGAAGGGCTGATGTGGTGGTGGTAGTTAAGTGCCATCGAGTCGGTGTCAACTCCTGGTGACCTTCTGGATAGTTGACCTAAATTTTGTTTGGCCTTCAGCCAAGCGGCTCGTTGTTGATAGAATGGTAACTATAGCTGCTGTTATTGTATCGATCCATCTTAATGCCAGCCTTCCTCTTTTATGGTGACCTTCTAACTTGCCAAGTATTATGTCTTTCTCCAATGATCTCTCTCAAGTATGAAAATCAAAGTCTTGTCATCTGAGCTTCTAAGGAAAGCTTAGGTTTGTCTCCTCTAGTACGGACTGGTTTGTTCTTCGGGCAGTCCATGATATACACAGTATTTGTCGCCAGCACCATAATTCAAAAGCATCAATTTTTTTCCTATCTTTTTCACTGTCCAACTTTCACATCCATATGACATTATTGAAAATACTATGGACTGGACAAGTTGAATCTTGTATGGAGAGACACATCTCTGCTCTTGAGAATCTTGTCTAAGTCCTTCATAGCCATTCTACCAAGAGCAATACGTCATCAGATTTCTTGACTTGCTAGTCCTTTCTTTATTGATTGTTGATCCAAGTAAGTTAAAGTTGTCAACTTTTTAAATTTCATCTCCATCAATGATGAACTTATTGATTTTGCCAGTTGTCAGGATCTTTGTCTTCTTTACGTTAAGGTGCAGATCCATTTTAAAGTGGTAATAGAGAAGAGGTGACAAAACATAGGCCAGGTAAAAGCCTTACCTCTGTGGTGGGAAAAGTAATAGAGGCCTCTTGAAAGAAAGAATAGTGAACTTTCTGGAAAACAATGGATTAAATGATCCGAGGCAACATGGTTTTTACCAGGGGAAGATCATGCCAAACAAATTTGACTGAGTTCTTTGAATGGATGACCAGAGAACTAAATCAAGGGCATGCGATGGATGTGATATACCTAGATTTCATTAAAGCCTTTAATGCTGTTCTTCATAGCAGGCTTATCAATAAACTGAGCAGCCTGGGGATAGGTCCCAAGGTGGAATGAGAACTGGATCAGAAATTGGTTGACTGACAGACAACAGGGTTGCCTTGGCCACCTGGGGGCCACCAGAATCACCGAGGCCTTGTCCCGGATCACTTTGAACAGTGTCTTGGGCAGTAGAGGCGTGGGAGGAAACGCATATAGGAGGCCTGTAGACCATGGAATGAGAAACGCATCCGCTGCTACTCTGAGAGGATGCGGTTGTCTGGAGCAAAACCTGTTCTTGGAGCAGTGGAGAGACCACAGAGTAGAACAGCAAACTGAAAGTGTGAGCTGCGAACAGAGAAGCGCAGGAATGTGGAAGTAAGCCTCAGCCAAGTCCAGCAATTTAAGAAACTCTCTTCGCCAGATTGCTTATATGACCAACTTCAATGTCTCCATGCAGAAGTGAAAGGTTCTAAGGTGAACATGCCCTCCTAAAGATCCAAAATTCGGTAGAAGAGTCCATCCTTCTTTAGCACCACAAAGTAAATGGAATACTGATCCTTGCCCCTTTCAGTAGGTGGCACAAGGTGAAATTTGACTTACCTGCTAATTGTTGTTCCTTGAGGAACTCCAGTCCAGTCCGGGAACCTCTGGGTTTAGTACCTCCTCCAGCAGCTTTGGAGACTGAGCACGTCATCCTTTTGATGACTCTGGTATAAATAGCTGAGGACTGCCTCTCCTCACCAGTAACTATTGACAAAGCAGACTACACCGGAGCCACAAATAAGTAGTTAACATATATAGATATATATCTACTCAAACTCTTCAACTGACTATCACTACAGTAAGTATTAAGTGAACTTTCCACTTTAAGAGGGTATCACACAGCATGCTGCACAGGTCTGCCCCCCTGCCTCCCCTCAAAAGAAGACAGTGGACCAACCCAATTCCCCTTACTACCCAACTCTACCCTTCCCTGAAGAAATTGACTACCCCAAGAAACGGAATTTTCAACCTACTCTCAGCACCACTCCGCTTCAGGCAGCAGTCTCACCAGGGTGGGATCCGGGACTGGACTGGCATTCCTCAAGGAACAACAATTAGCAGGTAAGTCTAATTTCACCTTCCTTATCGTCCCTCCAGTTCAGTCCTGGAACCTCTGGGGATGTAACCGAGTAGTAAAGATTAACGGGAGGGACCTGCCAGACCAGCCTGAAGCTCCATCAATCCAAAACAAGCATCTCCTGCCGCCTGAACATCCAGACGGTAATGCTTGACAAAAGAACTCAACGTTGACCAAGTTACCGCCTTACAAATCTCACTGGCCGGCACCAAACTATACTCCGCCCACGAAGCAGCCTGCGCCCTCGTCGAATGCGCCCTTAGCCCTTCCGGAATGGACTATCGCCTCTTTGAGCCATCTGGAAATGGAAGACTTAGCCGCTGCTTCCCCTTTCCTAGGCCCCCCAAAGAACACAAACAATCTATCCGATCTGCAGAAAGAAGCTGTAACCTCCAGATACTTCCTAAGCGTGCGTCGCAGATCTAAAAGCCACAACTTTCCATTAGAGTCGTCGCTCCCCTTGAATACCTATAAAGAAACTACCTGATCACATGAAAAACTAAGACCACCTTGGGCTGAAAAGATGGCAACGGTCTCAAAACAACCTTCTGTTCTGAAAAAGACAGAAAAGGTTCACATGATGACAAAGCTTGCAACTCTGAAATCCGCCGAGCGGACCAAATGGCTACTAAAAACACCGCTTTTAGCATGAGGTCTTTAAGAGAGGCCTTCCTCAAAGGCTCAAAGGGTTCTCAGACCAACGCTCAACCAAATTGAGGTCCCACGTCAGCACCGCCACTCAACAAGGCGGCCTCAAGAGAGACGCTGCTCTCAAAGACCTCTTTATATCTACATGCGCACTTAACATTTCGCCTTGCACTTCCCCCCGATAACAGGAAAGCGCTGCCGACTGTACTCGCAGAGAACTAACCGCCAAACCTTTCTCAAAACCGTCCTGCAGAAAAGCAAGAATCTGTGATATCGAAGCCCTTGAAGACTGAAATTGTCTGTCAATACACCATGCCTCGAAAATACGCCACACTCGAATATATGCCAATGTAGTAGACCTCCGCCTGGCTTTCAACAATGTGTAAACCACCGCTGCAGAATATCCCCTGGACCTCAGCCTTGCCCTTTCAAGAGCCAGGCCATAAGCGAGAACCGATCCACTAGAGACATGCGAAGCGGACCCTGAATTAATAGATCCCTCCGGGATATAAGACGCCATAGTCAATCCACCAGCAGGCGAACTAGATCCGCATACCACGGCCTCCTTGGCCAGTCTGGTGTGATCAGGATCACCAGACCTCGATACATTTCTATTCGCTGAACCACTCGATCTATTAAGGCCCATGGCAGAAACACGTACAGGAGACATTCCATCGGCCACCCTTGCATTAGCGCATCGAGGCCTTCCGACATCCGTTCCCGCCTTCTGCTGAAGAACCGACTGGCCTTTGCCGATTCGACGTTGCCATAAGATCAGTTATTGGCATCCCCCAGCGGCGCACTATCTGTGATAACACCTCTGGTTAAAGAACACACTCTCCGGGGTCCACTCGGTAACGACTTAAGAAATCGGCCTCCACGTTGTCCACTCCTGCCACATGTTGTGCCGACAGAGCGAGCAGATTTTCCTCAACCCAAGCTAACAGCAGATCGGCTTTCTCTTCCAACTGCTCACTTCCCGTGCCTCCTTGCCGATTGATGTATGCTACCGCTGTTGCATTGTCCGAAAGAACTCAAATTGCCTTTCCCTGCAAACAAGTTTGAAACGCCTGGAGTGCCAAGAGTACCGCTCTCATCTCTAGTCTGTTTATGGACCACTCCTTCTCCAGGGAGCTCCATTGCCCCTGTGCAAACTGTCCCTCAAAATGCACTCCCCATCCCAACAAACTGGCGTCCATTGTCAATGGTTCCCAGGACGGGGATTCTAGCGGCATTCCCTTCTCCAGACAGCCTGGCTTTAGCCACCACTGAAGGGCTAACCGCACTTCTGACGGACAGAGGAGTCTTCGAGACAGTGAGTCCGACTGACGTGACCATCAGTGAAGCAACGCCCTTTGTAAGGACCTCATATGGGTCCTCGCCCACGGCACAAGCGCGAGCGTGGCTGCCATGGTTCCCAGAAGCTGCAGATAATGCCACGCCGTGGGAGCCCTTTTGTCTAGAAACCTGCGCACTAGAGTTCGCAATCCCTGCGCTTGCCCCTCTGGAAGAAACACCCTTCCTTTGAACGTGTCGAAACAAGCTCCCAGGTAATCGAGGCTCTGCGACGAGGACAACCTGCTCTTGAGAAAATTGACCACAGAACCTAGGCTCTTCAGAAGTTGCACTACCCAGGCCGTGGCTGACACGCTCTCGCTCCTTGACTTCGCGCGTATCAACCAGTCGTCCAAATAGGGATGAACCAGAACCTCCCTCTTTGCGCAGCACTGCCGCCGCCGCCACTACCACCATTACCTTGGTAAATGTCCACAGAGCCGTAGCCAGGCCAAATGGTAACGCTCAGAACTGAAAATGACCCATCGGCACTGCAAATCTGAGGAATTGCTGGTGCTCTGGCTGGATCGAGATGTGAAGATAAGCCTCCAACAAGTCCAAGGACGTAAGAAACTCTGCCTTTCTGACCGCCACTAGCACAGACCGCAGCATTTCTATATGAAAATGGGCCACTCGAAGATGGAGAAATTTCACTTACCGTTAATTTCCTTTCCTGAAATACTGCTAGACCAGTCCAGACAAACGGGTTATGCACCCCTGCCAGCAGATCTTGGAGACAGAGAATTCTACCAGAGCTCTGATAGGCTGGAGCCTGGTGATATAATCCTACCCCTAGGGGTCTCCCTCAGTTACGTCCACAAGCTAATGCAACATGAACTGTAACATCACCCCAGAGGGTCTCAAGTGAACTATATACAAGGGAGCCGAAGAACTCCCTAGAGCTGAAAACAGTATCCACCTACGAACCCATGGACTGCCCATGGCGAGGCATACCGGCAAAGAGAAGAACCGTGGTCGGCGGCTGCACCGCACCAGCAGCACTCCAACCAACAGCAGGGCGGGTCCTGGACTGGTCTAGCAGTATTCCAGGAAAGGAAATTAACGGTAAGTGAAATTTCTCCTTCCAGTTCATACTGCTAGACCAGTCCAGACAAACGGGCAGTACCCAAGCTACCTGCTTTCAAGGGGGGGTTAGGCCGCCGACAGCTCAGCAACTCCAAAACGGACCTCCTGACGGGCATGAACGTCCAACCTATAATGACCGACAAAGGTGGACAGCGACGACCAAGTCGCCGCCCGGCGAATATCGAGAGGAACTACATGAGACCTCCCGGCCTACAAAGTTGCTTGCGCCGGAGAGGAGTGAGCACAGAGTCCCGGTGGAGCTGGCTCTCCCAGAAGAAGGTATGCCGCCTCAATGGCCTCCGTAACTCATCTAGAAATGGTAGATTCGGAGGCTGCGGATCCCCGACGAGAACCCGCGAACAAGACAAAAGAGCAATTGTCATATGGAAGGGTCCCGCGACCCCCAGATACCGAAAAAGAACCTTCGTAAGGTCCATCACCCGCAACGGAGACCGACCACTGTCACACTGCGCCTTTGGAAAAGACGGAAAGAAAAGAGGCTAGTCAACAGCGAACGGCGTCAGCACTTTGGGCAACAAAGGAAGGGACAGTTCGCAGAGAAACGCCTTCGGAGGAAAACGAGAGATAGGGATGTCGACACGAGAGAGCCTGGAGCTCAGAAACACGGCGTGCCGAAGTTATGGCCACCAAGAAGACTGCCTTCAGAGTCAAATCTAGAAGAGAACATGCCCACAGAGGCTCAAAGTGAGGAGCAACGAGGGCACAGAGGACAAGCACGAGAGCCCACGCCTGTACAGGCGAATGCAGAGGAGGCCGGAAGGCCTAACTCCGCGGAGGAACCGAGACACGTCCAAATGCGAAGCTATCGATCACCCCGGTATAGGACCCCGAAAACAAGTTAAGGCAACCACTTGTACTCGCATGGAATCGAGCGCTAATCCCTTATCCACTCCAGCCTGTAAAAAGGACAGGATGTCCGGAACACCGCAACGCCAGGGTGAGAGGTTATTTCGCAAACACCAACCATCAAGAGACACCAAACACGAGCGTAAGTCAGCGTCGTGGTAGACCGCCACGCCGCGAGAAGCGTCACGACCACGCTAGGCGAATAGCCGTAGCGAGCAAACCGGCGGCATGGAATTGCCAGGCCGTAAGCGAGTAAGGAGCCGGGTCTTCCATCTCCACCGGTCCCTGAATCAGAAGGCCGAGCAATGCCTCGAGGCGGAGCAGCGACGCCCCAGACAGACGGAAGAGATCCGCATACCATGGTCCGCGAGCCCAATTCGGAGCCAGCAGGAGCACAGGGTCGCGACGGTCTCGGAGCCGCTGGAGAACCATGCATATCACGGATCAGGGAGGGAAAACACACAGGAGAAGATGAATCAGCCACGGTTGAGAGACAGCATCCATGCCGTGCACTCCCTCGTCCCTCCAATGGCCGAAGTACAGCGAAGCCTTGGCAGTCTGCGCCATAGCCATTAGATCCATGGTCGGTAGTCCCTACAGGCGAACAATGGACCGAAACGCATCCGGCTGCAGAGCCCAGCCCCCGGGCTCCAGAGAGTGCTGGCTGAGAAAATCGGCTTACACATTGTTCACGCCTGCGATGTGCTGCGCCGACAGCCTGAAGAAGTTCCTCCGCCCACGGGAGGAGCAAACGCCTCTCCTGTGAGACATCTGGACATTGCGTGCTGCCTAGGCGGCTTAGGTAAGCAACTGTCGTGGCGTCGGACAGGATCCGAACCGCATGCCGCCGCAGAAGAGGCTGAAACTGAAGAAGGGCGAAGCGCACTTTCCGCGTCTCGAGATGATTGATAGACCCTTGGGCTTCGCGAGGTGACCAACTCCCCTGCGCCGAGACCAAGCCGCAAGGCGCTCCCCAACCGGAGAGGTCGGCGACTGGCGTCACCAAGATCCAGCGCAGAGACTCCAGAGGGACCGCCCGTAGAAGATAGTGTGCCTGAAGCCACCAGCGGAGACTGCGGCGCACCGGCAGAAGCAAAAGCAACCGGATTCGATAACTCTCTGATACCGGCGACCAACGAGATAGAAGTGCCGTCGGCAAGCGGCGCATGAGCGCTCTTGCCCACGGAACAAGGGCTATCGTTGCTGCCATGGACCCCAAGAGTTGAAGGCAGCCCCAAGGCCGAGGCGCCGCTTGATCAAGCAGCGGCGGAGCTGAAGAGAGATCTTCTGAAAACGTTCCTGAGGTAGAAACACCCGTCCCCTACGAGTGTCGCACCCAGCCCCTAGAAAATCCAGGACCTGAAGCATCCCAAAATAGACAGCAACGGCCCAGTCCTCCATCCAACGGTGGACCGGGACGAATGGCATCTAAACGCTGGAGCCTTTAAATGAAGCAACATCCGCTGCCCATTGATGCAGGCTGAGCCATCTCCGAGCTACCGACACCGGTGCTAGAAAGCGAGCTGACAGCCGCAAGAGATCACAGAATGCTTCTGCCCGGAATGCAGCGATGGATACGAAATGAACCAACTCGGGAACACCGGGAAGCTGCTGAATCCATCGAAGGGAGGCCCGAGCTGCTAGACCTCCGCACACCTGCAAGAAGGAAATAGCGGGCGAAGGAAAACCGGTCTTTAGCAGCCTCCCAACTCGTTAGGTCTTGCTGGTCGCGGAGCGCCTCTCCGCCCTCAACCGGAAGTGTGGTATGCCTGATGACTCTGGTCAGAATGCATCAACTGTCGGGTATGTCAGCCAACAGTCCAAGTGAAAGGGAGACCAAGGGTATAACTGACCAATACCGCGTGCCGTACGAATGCTCTGGAAAATGGGATCCGGCTGCACCCGGATTTGAGAATCCGGTGGAGCAGGCATGTCGGCTAGGGGGAGCGACTCGATCACCTGTGTGATTAGAGCCGGCAACTCCTCTTACCGAAAAAGGCTGAGAACCGTCAGCGAAGAAAACAGACGGAGAATATTCCCCATCTCCGTACTCCAACTAGTCAGGGCTGACCTCCAAAGATTTAAAGTCTTCTTGAATATCCATAGTACCCCGCAAGGCACATGCAACGCCCCAAAGAGGACGTACTGCTCTAAGGTCTGAGGACTTATGGGACCACTTGCGAGACCACGCCATATGCTCGCCTGCTACTGGGGAGGCGTAGGAGATATTCCAAAAGACTCCAAAAGGCACAGGCGTCATGTCAGATGGAAGAGTGTGAGGAAGGCACTGTCAGTCAAGGCTGCTGTGGCCTCCAGCGGCTGTGGAAGCAACATGGGAGCTGACTGAATCCTTTCCTGCAGTAAGATCCTACAGCAGGGGCTCTGAGGAGGAAGGAGATAAGGTGCTGATGAACCCATCTAGCAGCGCAGTGGGAATGGGGAAAGAGTCTCCGGGATGCAGCGTGCAGGTGGAACTCAAGCAATCTATTAATTCCCCCTTCGGCTGATTACATATCACATATAATACAGCCAGAGAAACAAGCATTGTAGAGACTTAAACCACCTTTCCTCTTCTTTTTTTTTTCTTTTTTTTTTTAGCAAGGTAGGCTCAGGGAAACCCAAGACTCTTCAAAGAAAAGGATTTTGAAACTCCACGTGCCTCCACAGCATGTTTAAATGTGTGGAAACTGCTGTCTAGAGCTGTTCCCTCCAAAAAGAAACACTGAAGAGAAAAACAAAATGGCCGCTGGCACAGAAAAACTGTCAGGTATTCACTGAGCTGAGAAGGGAACTGTCAGTCATTCACTGTGCTGGTACAGAGAAACTTTCAAAATCAGGGTAAGGCAATTACAGTGACTGAAAGTAGGGAAATTAGAGTGTGATCCCTCTGCAGCCACTCAGACTTCCATGGTAGGGCTGAAAGGTGTTTCTGGGGAGGGATGTAGAAGCTGAAACCCAGCTGTATGAAGATTACAGTGAGTATGCTTAATTAGGCCGAGCCCAAAACAGTCAGGATCCAAAACACTGACTTAAAATTCCAATCAAATGGTATATTGAATAAGACAGGTACAATATTCAGTAAGACGTACAAAGTAACCCGGCTGCAGTTTGTGGATTAAAAATTTAAAGTAGGAACTTCAAAACTCAGAGGCAGCCGGTCCGGATGCAGTTGAAATCATCCCAGAGCAGCTGAGGCAAGTAAGACAAAAAGAGGCTACTCACAGTTTTCTTTCAGAAAATGATACCTGAACTTCGTGGGGATGTCCAAACTCTCGTGGCAAAGACTCAGCGCAGCGTAAAGCCAAGGGAGAGCTCCACTGAAGCCAGGCTCAGGAGTACCCAAGTTCATCTGGGGAAGCAAGATGCTGGGGGAAGAGCACAGCTGATTCATGAGGTCCCTGTGTTTCTTCGGACAGCCTATGCAGCGTAAACCTGAATAAGGCATAGTGAGAACTAAAAAAAAATAACTCTGTCCCACAGGAACAGGCATTTAACAATATTCCCCATAATAGGTAATGCCTCAGCCGGCCATCTTTGTTGGGCACAGTGGGGGATGGAACCCATGAGCCCTGCACCATTGGTCAGTGTCTTAGCATTGTACTGTGGCTCTGAATTGCATCCTGTTCTCTATCCATGCCTTCCGTACTTTTTATTCATTATGTTAATACATAGGCAGAGAAAAAAGAACCCCTTCACAACTCACAGCTAGCAAGTGTTGTGGAAAAAAACTTAAACAGCAATAGAGCTGTTAGAAGCCAGTAGAGAAAGAATCTGGCTTCCCGCCAAAAACCGGGGCTCATTAGCTATTTAAAATGGCCGCCGGCAAAAATAAACCTCAAAAAGAGTTAATTAAAACCCCCAAGAGCTAAGGAATTAACTTAGGGTTGCAGGCATGAGAGAAATGCCTAAAATCGCTGAAAAATCAAGAAAAATAAATCGAGTTACCACAGAGTTACAGACAGCAGTGGGAGAAAGACAGTTTCTGTACTCACAGTACCGAAAGTGCAGAGAAGCCACGGACCGCTGCTCAAACCACTGCCAGCTGCCTCACCACTAAAATCAGCCCCAGGGACTGGATTTTAGGAGGCTTACCATCCAGCTAAATAGCCCTCACGACTAGTGCTGGGGAGTCTGCACATCAGCGATCTCTACTGTGACAGGACACAGGAGCTTCAGCTGGAATCATCCTGGTGCTCAGATAAGTACACTGGCAACTCAGTGGATAATCTCTCCAAGAGAAATCACAAAGAAATAAAGCATTTTAATTTTTTTTGAAGGAGCAAAAAAAAAAAGCATCCAGATCTGCTGGAGACAAACTGAGGGAGACCCCTAGGGGTAGGATTATATCACCAGGCTCCAACCTATCAGAGCTCTGGTAGAATTCTCTGTCTCCAAGATCTGCTGGCAGGGGTGCATAACCCGTTTGTCTGGACTGGTCTAGCAGTATGAACTGGAAAGCGATTTACCCGCTTTAAATCTACGATGGGCCGAAAAGTGTCCTCTTTCTTCGGAACCACAAAATATATGGAGTATCGACTGGAACCGTACTGATCGGGTGGCACCGGCACCACTGCCTTGAGATGTAAGAGTCTGTCCAAGGTCTCTTGAACCACCACTCGCTTGGCCTGTGCCTTGCAAGGTGACTGAACGATGAACTGACCATCGGACGTTAGAACTCTAGAGCATATCCTTCTTGAATCACCTCCAACATCCACTGATCCGACGTGATTTGGACCCAGGCCAGATAAAAGTCCCGTAGCCGCCCTCCTATGGGCTCCAAACCCACCTGGGTCTGACTCGCTTCATTGTGTCTTTCTAAGGTTTGAGGATGAAGGAGAAGCAAACCCTCTGCCTGCTCCCCGAAACCCCTAATTCCTAGCGGGAAACCGTCCCCGCTGATATTGACCAAAATGAGGAGACCGAAAACGTCGAAACTCCCTTTGTTGCCCCTTTGGCATTGTAGTGGGCCTATTCTGCTTATCCTCTGGAAGACGCCCCCCCCCCCCCGACTCTCCTAGGTCCTTTACCAGCTTGTCCAAGTCCTCTCCAAAAAGAAGCTTACCCCTGAAAGGAAGCTTACTCAGACGAGCCTTCGAGGACGTGTCGGCCACCCAGTTACGCAGCCACAAATAATGCCTCACTGCCACTACCAAGGCCATACTCTTCGCTAACCCTCGTATAAGGTCATAATGAATATCCGCGAGGTAGGACACCCCGGACTCCAACCGAGCCACCTCATCCACTTGTTCTACCCCCCTGATCTATTTTAGCACGCTGTGACCAACGAAGACAAGCTCTAGCCACCCATGCCCTTGAGATAGAGGCCTGCATCGAAAGGGCACTGATGTCAAACACTTGCTTCAACAACGTGTCCAATTTCCTATCCTGGACATCTTTAAGAGCTGCACTACCTTCCACCGGGATCGTCATCTTCTTGGTGACCGCCGAAACCGCCGCACCGACCTTTGGAGAGCGAAACAGCTCTCGATCCTGATCAGACAGGGGATAGAGGCGAGCCATAGCTCTAGAACCCTTAAAAACTGCCTCCAGCATATCCCATTCCTGCTGAATCATGTCATGCACTACCCTGTGAATTTGAAACACCTTTTGCATCTTGCGGAAGGCCTGCAACAATGGATCCTCTAACGCCACCTCTTCCGATGGCATGTTTAGCGCTTTAAGCGTCTCTGCAATGAGTGCTGGCAACTCCTCCCACCTGAACACTCTAACTACCCTAGCTTGCTCCTCTGGTTCCGCGAGCTCACCTTCTTCTAAATCCTCTTCCAAATCAAAGTCTTGATCGCCCTCAGCAGAATCGAAAGCTTCGAGAACCTCCGATCACTCTAGTTCCTCCCCCAAGCGCCTTGGCTTTTTAGAGGGAACGCTGCCTGCCCCCACACTAACTGGGGACCCCGGCCGCTTGTTTCTCTGTTCCACCTCAGTGGGGCCGCCCTCCGCTCCTCGCTGTCGCAAACAAAATGCTTGGTGAAGCAATAAAAAGAAGTCTGGAGGAAACATTGCAGGAACTCCTCCCTGTCCTAAAACCGGTAGCGAAGCTGGACCTGGCGCTGACAAGGGTGCCACCTCCAGTTCCTGCGATGGAGCGGCAGGCACCATGGACTCAGGGAGGCTTATACTAGGCTCCTTCTGAGCTTCCGCTCCCCTTTCTGAGCTTTGCTCCATTGAGGCTGCCTCCTGGATGCAACCTCTACAAATGCCTGTCTCTGACACTGCTCCTCGTCTCGTACCACACACTAGACACCTACCTACCACACTACCTCCCTCCGGCTAAGCCCCCCAGAAATCCCCCTCCGAAAATTCTGACACTAAAAATTCCAATCCTAAAATTCCAACACCTACCAGTAACACCACAGCGCACACAGCAATAAAAAACCCAAAAACCTTTTTTTTTTCCACTGCCTTAAACAAATTACACTTTAACCAACTGGTTTATCTAATCCTAAACCAGCCCCCGAACTTATGGACCCAGAGGTTAGGCTACCACCAAAAAAACTGTAATTTCTTCTTCCCGTGTGAAAACCACACGGTCAGGCTTTGGCCTGCATGGCAATGCTCGTGCCCACCTAAAACGGCCTGCCCCAAAGTGCCTGATGACTGCCTATCTTCCCCCTCTTACCTCTGTTTGCCAACGGAGCTCGCTGCTGCTGCTGCTTTTGCCGCTGCGGCTCTCCCCAACGCGCTCAGCCATAGTCAAGGCTTCAGCGATGAGGGAGAAAAAATGCTGACTCAGGCACTTCTGAAGATCGCCGCCTCAAGAGAGCTCTTCCACAGTGTCCTGAGCCGTCCACCAGCTCCTCGCCCATTAGCGTGGGTTTGGGAATCAGGCGGCTATCCGCTTCAGCGACACCCTCTTCCAGCCCCCTCTGTCGAGCAGTGGCGGGGGGGGGGGGGGATTATAGCAGAGAGAGAGAGAGAGAAAATTAGGTAGGTAGAGAGAGAGAGCAGACCAGATCCCTGCAGCTCCTCAACCCCCCCTTTTTTTTTTTTTTAACTTGTTAAAGGATCACCTGCACTAATCCCTACACTACAGCTCCTTAGTTGTCCTCCAGTGGGTCCTGGGCTACAGGTTCACTACCTCTCCAGCTGCTTGGAGACTGAGACTACTGGTGAGGAGAGGCGGTCCTCGGCTATTTATACCAGAGTCATGAAAAGAATAATGTGTTCGGTCTCCAAAGCTGCTGGAGGAGGTACTAAACCCAGAGGTTCCGGGACAGGACTGGAGGGACGATAAGGAACTGGAAGCAGAGGAGCATCTGAAAAATCTGAACACCGGCCTTCCTGACTGTAGAGCCATATGGCAAGGTATCCTGGATGGGTCCTTGCATTCCAGCACAAACTGAATGAGGCTGAGAATCCACTGTACAACGTTACATGGGCCCATTCATGGAAGAAGTGACAGAGCTGTCCACCAACAGAAGGCACTTCGAAATGGGCCCCCAACATGTCAATGCATTTGATGAGAGAACCAGGATTTGGAGGGAGACTGCGGGGCCCGTGAGTCCCTTGAAAGGACTGAGTCTGGGAATGGGAACTGGAGAATGACCTCACTGAGCGATACTTCCTGGAATCCCTGAACTGCTATGACTCCTAGTGGCATGAGTGAGGAAAACATGAAGCAGAGAAGGAGAGGCCACACTTCCTAGGTCCTTTAAGTGATCCTTCGGATGGCGATGTGGCTTGGATGCTGCCAGCTCCTTGACCAACTTCTCAAAGTCCTCCCAAAGGGACGTCCAGATAACCAGGACATGAATGCAGTGTCGCTCCTTAATGGTGAAGCCAAAACCATCATGTAAAAAAGCAATATTCTTGGTCACCAAGCAGCCCAAATAATACATGGCTTCTGCCAAAAAGGCTGCTGCTGCTTCCAGAAGCATTGAAGTGTCATCCTGCAGGAGAGACTGGATCCAATGGAGCAGGACACGAGCTCTACTGTCTGGAGAATAAGGGAAATGGACAAATACTGGCTCTTTAAGAAGGACTCGACCTTGGGATCCACCCAATCCTTAAGGGCTGCACAACCCTCTACCAGAATGGTAATCGCTTAGTAGCAGCCATCACCCGCACATCCTCCTGAGGCAACTACATCCAGGCAGCAAGGTCCAGGCAGTGTAGAGCCTATTCATGATCCTGCCCCCTCATGGGGCTGCAGGAGAGTCTCATTCAGAGCATATCATGCTCTTCAGAACCTCCAGGAAAGGAAATGCCCTAGAGGATGCATGTGTGGCTCCTCTTCCGCCTACGCAGCATCCGACAGCCGTAGAGCAGAAGAAACTTCATCAATCAGTGTTGAAAGTTCCTTTTTCTTAAACAAACAAGCAATGAAAGCATCTTCTTAGTCATGTGGCATCCAAGGCTCATTCTCTTTACACATGAAGTCACTGTCCGATCCCCCGTAACTCAAAGCATGATCCTTAGAACAGAAGAATTGATCCAAGTTCCCAAAATCCATCCTCATGGTAAAGTATCAGCAGCTAAACAAAATAATGTATGCTCAGTTACATCTAGCAGAAGTCTGCTCTTTTCCTTCCCATGGGTTTGGGGAGACACTGGTAATGAGCCACGAGACACAAATCTGTGTATCTGCATATATTTTTGTTAGTGCCGTTAAGTCAGTGCTGACTCCTGGCGATCCAGCTGCCTCTGGGTTTTGTTGGCAATTGATCACTGGAAGTAGATTGCCAGGTCTTTTCTTCTGAGGTAAAGTGACTAGCCCAAGGTCACAAGGAGTGCCAGTGGGAATCAAACCCTTTATCTTCTGGGTGCTAAGCAATTGCCCTAACCACTAGACTACTTCTCCACTCCATCTGTATATATATATTAGGTTAATTGTGGATAGAAAAATAGAAAATATCTAGACTAACACTAGAAAATGAGCTAAATATGTTGTAGCAGCACGATAATTTTAATCATGTAGTAGGCATAAACCACTAATTAGAGACCACAGGTCACAATCTCACTCTGCACATAGGAAAAGTATAAGAAAGAGCTATCTAATTCCTACTAGGTGAAGACATAAGACTGGTATCTTAGCTCTGCTAAGTAGACAAATGCAGCTGGGGTCAAAGGTAGCCTTCAAAACAGCCAGAAGTCTAAAAGAACAGAAAGTAAGCTGGCTGATTATCTCTCAGGGTTAGGGAACAGCCTGGACAAAACAGAGTGTCTTTGTGCTTACAGATGCAACAAGGAAGGGAAAAGGCACAAAAATGTCATGCAAGTTCTTCTGTGCACACTGTATTATTCCTTGTGATGAGCCCTTATCACATATTGGCGATAAGATGCTTTGAGTTGTCTCGGTGAATCAGGAAGTAGTCATCAGGTAGTCATCTTATGGACAAAGGGTCCATGGTGAGAGATGAAATGCAGTAGAACAGGCATGTCCAAAAGGTAGATCATGGAAGGGTCAGAGGTAGATCACCAGCCCCACTTGGCTCCATCTCTCCAGCAGCTCGCCCCGTCGCTAGGAGAGAGCACGACATCTGCCGAGGGCTTGCCGCCGCTGCTGATCCTTTGCCTGATCCTATTAGACCTAATCCTTAGTGGAACACCAGATCTAGTGCAAGAGATAAGGTTGTTGGGGCCACTTGGCAATAGTGATCATAGCATGATCACCTTTGATTTAATTAGTGGAGGAGGGATAGTAAGGAAATCCACAGTACTACCTTTTAACTTTCGAAAGGGAGACTATGATAAAATGAGGAAAACAGTTAAGAAAAAACTAAAAGGAGCAGTTGCAAAGGTTAAAGATGTACATCAGGCTTGGCTGTTGTTGAAAAATACTATCTTGGAAGCCCAGACCAGCTGTATTCCACGTTTTAAGAAAAGTGGAAGGAAGTCCAAAAAACTGCCAGCATGGTTTAAAGGTGAAGTCAGAGAGGTTGTTGTTGCCAAAAAAGCATCTTTCAGGAACTGGAAAAAAGAGCCAAACGACGAAACCTGGAAACAGCACAAGCACTGGCAAGTCAAATGCAAGGCATTGATAAGGCAGGCAAAGGGAGAATTTGAGAAGAAGCTTGCTGCGGAAGCAAAAACGCAAAGTAAAGACCTTTTCAAGTACATTCGTAGCAAAAAACCTGTGAGAGTGTCAGTTGGACCATTAGATGATAAAGGGGTTAATGGAGCACTAAGAGGCGACAAGGCGATAGCGGAGAGACTGAATGAATTCTTTGCTTCAGTCTTTACTGAGGAAGATGTAGGGATGTTACCCATGACTGAAGTGGTATTTAAAGGTGGGGAAGAATTGAAGGAAATATCGATACATCGGGAAGATGTATTACAACTATTAGATAAACTGAAGAGTAGCAAATCACCTGGGCCGGATGGTATACATCCAAGGGTGTTGAAAGAACTGAAATACGAGATTGCAGACCTGCTATTAGTAATCTGTGAACTATCATTAAAATCATCTCTAATACCTGAAGATTGGAGGATTGCCAATGTAACACCAATTTTTAAAAAAGGTTCCAGGGGTGATCCGGGAAACTACAGACCGGTGAGCCTGACATCAGTACCGGGAAAAAAGGTAGAAACCATCATAAAGAATAAAATTACTCAGCATGTAGATAGTCATGATCTAATGGGAGACAGCCAACATGGCTTTAGACAAGGAAGATCTTGTCTTACTAATCTGTTATGTTTTTTTGAAGGAGTGAATAATCATGTGGACAAAGGTGAGTTGGTTGATATTGTGTATCTGGACTTTCAGAAAGCCTTTGACAAGGTCCCTCATCAGAGACTTTTGGCAAAACTAAAGAGTCATGGGATAGGAGGCAGTGTACTATTGTGGATCAGGAACTGGTTAAAAGATAGAAAGCAGAGGGTAGGGCTAAATGGCCAATTTTCCCAATGGAGAAAGGTGAATAGTGGTGTACCCCAGGGATCTGTGCTGGGTCTGCTGCTTTTTGACATATTCATAAATGACCTGGAAAGTGGAATAACGAGTGAGGTTATCAAATTTGCAGATGACACAAAACTATTTAAAGTTGTTAAAACCCAAGAGGATTGTGGAAAATTGCAAGAGGATCTTGATAAATTGGAAGACTGGGCATCAAAATGACAGATGAAATTTAATGTGGACAAGTGCAAGGTTATGCACCTAGGGAAGAACAACCCAAACTATGGTTACACGATGCAAGGTTTCACATTAGGAACCACCACCCAGGAAAAAGATTTAGGCGTCACTGTGGATACCATGTTAAAACCCTCGGCCCAGTGTGCAGCGGCGGCCAAGAGAGCAAATAGAATGCTAGGTATCATAAGGAAAGGAATGGAAAATAAAACAAAAGATATTATAATGCCTCTATATCGTTCCATGGTGAGACCGCACCTTGAATATTGTGTGCAATTCTGGTCGTCGTATCTTAAAAAGGATATAGCGATTTTACAAAAGGTACAGAGAAGAGCCACCAAAATGGTAAAGGGGATGGAAGGATACTCCTATGAAGAAAGGCTAAAAAGGTTAGGGCTCTTTAACCTGGAAAAGAGACGGCTGAGGGGAGATATGATAGAAGTCTATAAATTAATGAATGGAGTGGAACGGGTAAACGTAGATCGATTGTTTACCTTATCAGAATATAGAAAGACTAGGGGACATGCAATGAAGCTACAGGGTAAACTATTTAAGACTAATAAAAGAAAATATTTTTTCACTCAACGTGTAATCAAACTCTGGAATTTGTTACCAGAGGATGTAGTAAAGGCTGTTAATGTAGCTGGGTTTAAAAAAGGTTTGGACAAGTTCCTGGAGGAAAGGTCCATAAACCATTATTAAGAAGGGACCCAGGATATCAATGCTTGAACCAATACAAGCATTGTGGAACCTGTGTCCCTTGGGGAAACTGCTAGGTACATATGACCTAGATTGGCCACTGTTGGAAACAGAATACTGGGCTTGATGGACCTTGGTCTGACCCAGTATGGCATATCTTATGTTCTTATGTTCTTCTGCCTGTCTTTTCTCCCTGCTTGCGGGAATCTTGCCTGCGGGTGTATTGGGGGCGCTTGTTGTTTTCGTGCAAATAGTTTGTGGGTACCCCAGGGGGCCGCTGCCCGCGCCCCGTGATCAGACACCACAGGCCGGCGTCATACCTGGTCTCCTGCCTCTCAGAATCACCCATTCCTGCCCCCGCCCCAACACCCCTTAGAAGTGTGTTATATACCGGGCGATATCCATTCGCTCGGGTTTTACCTGAATACACTTACCATATTAGTTGTGTCATGTGCTGGTCGCTGGTCGCTTTATAGTTCGCTTTCATTAAACGTTTTTGGGCAGGCACAACAAAGTGTCAAGAATTTGGTGATTTTGGTGGGCTTTTCCAATTTTGTTCTAACTTGCCTATGCCTTGCCTTGGTTCAAAACACTGACTTTTGCTTGCCTCTGCAATTTTATTTTGCCTAGCCTTTGCGTTGATTCTACACTGCAATTTTATTTTACCTTGTCTTTGCATTGATTCTACACTGTGTGCAGAATTTATTAAATCGCGTGTGGTGGTATTTGAACTTGTTTGGTGGTATTTGATTTTATCTGGTTTGCTGGACAGGTGTTTTGACTTTTTTTGATGATTGTTTGGTGGTATTTGATTATTGCTGCCAGTATGATGAATTATTATTTTTACTTTTAGAACTGCATGTGTGTTTTTGGCATCTCCAGTCCTTGTATTGCACATCATCCAGAAGTCTTCAGTTCCTGCTGATCTTTAATACTTTGGGACAGTGACAGTTTTGGACCACATTCAGCCAGTGTTTATACTAACTTAGCAGATTTGGGCTTCTTACATCCAGCCACCCCAGTATAACGAAGATGAGTGTTCCAAAGAAGAGCAAAACCTACCACTTTCATGATGAATGGGAAATGAACTACTTCTTCATCATGGTGAAAAACAAGTGTTGTCTAATTTGTAATGCACCAGTATCCTTGCCCCAAAAGGGTAATCTGGAACACCATAAGGCTCTGCATAGCAATAAGTTTGATACTGATTTTCCACCCAAAAGTGAAATTCGTAAACTGAAGCTCAAAGAACTTAAATCGAAACTGGCTACTCAGCAACAGTTGATGGCGAAGCCAAGGTCACATTCGGTCAATGCAACCATAGCATCCTTCAAGGTCAGCAACCTGACCGCAAAGAAATGCAAACCTTTCACTGAAGGGGAATTTGTAAAAGATTGTTTTCTTGAAGCAGCTGACAATCTTTTTGAAGGATTTAAAAATAAGAAAGAGATCACAGCTGCTATTCAAGATGTACAATTGTCAAGAAACACCATCATGCGGCGAATAGAAAAGATGTGCGGAGACACAACAGAACAATTGTTGGAGGATTTTTCAAATTGTGTTGCTTTCTCACTCCAACTGGATGAATCTACAGACATAAGAGACATTGCCCAGTTACTAGTCTTTATCCGGATGGTTTTTGAAGACTTCAGTGTTAAAGAATAACTACTTGGAATGATTTCTTTAAAAGGGAGAACTACCGGTCAGGAAATATTCAGTTCTTTCCATTCTTTTGTGACAAAGTGTAATCTTCCATTGCATAGACTTGTTTCCATCACTACTTTTCCTTTAGAGATCTTCTGTGTTTGTCCCATACATTTTTGAATTCAGATACTGTCCTTGTCTCTATTACCTCCACTGGGAGACTATTCCACGCATCCACCACTCTTTCGTAAATAAATATTTTCACATATTACTCCTGAGGCTATCATCTTTCACCCATATCCTATGTCCCCTCATAGCAAAGCTTGCTTTCAATCGAAAGAGGCCCTCCTCTTGTGCATTTATGCTACAGAGGTATTTAAATGTCTCTATCGTATCTCCTCTATCCCCCTTTCCTCTAACATATACATATTAAGATCTTTAAGTCTGTCCTCATATGCTTTATAATGAAGACCACTGATCATTTTAGTAGCCACCCACTGCATCGACTTCATCTTGTTTATGTCCTTTTGAAAGTGTAGAATTTAGACTTACACACAGTATTCCAAATGAGGTCACACTAGAGACTTATACAGAGGCACTATCACTTCCTTTTTTCTGCTGGCCATTCCTCTCCCTATGCACCAAAGTATCCTTCTGGCTTTCGCCATTGCCAAATTCTTGACCATTCTTCAAGCTTAGCTAGATCCCTTCTCATGCTAACTACTCCTTCCTGGCTGTCTACTCTATTGTAGATTTTGGTATCATCCGCAAAGAGGCAAACCTTACCCGATAGCCCTTCCGCAATATCACTAACAAAGATGTTAAAAAGAATTGGACCAAGGACAATAGTAGACACAAAGACTAGGGGACATGCAATGAAGCTACAGGGTAAACTTTTTAAGACTAATAAAAGAAAATATTTTTTCACTCAACATGTAATCAAACTCTGGAATTTGTTACCGGAGGATGTAGTAAAGGCTGTTAGTATAGCTGGGTTTAAAAAAGGTTTGGACAGGTTCCTGGAGGAAAGGTCCATAAACCATTATCAAGAAGGGACCCAGGATATCAATGCTTGAACCAATACAAGCCTTGTGGAACCTGTGTCCCTTGGGGAAACTGCTAGGTACATATGACCTAGATTGGCCACTGTTGGAAACAGAATACTGGGCTTGATGGACCTTGGTCTGACCCAGTATGGCATATCTTATGTTCTTATGTTCAAAATTCTTGGCAGGCCCTTGCTTGGAGGTCAACAGGTCTGAGGCTTCGAACCCAGCAGAATCTTCTGCAGCAAGAATCCATTTTGTTTGGTTTCGGCTTTTGGTCCGGGGACACTTCAGCAGAGGGGTCCCTTGCAGGCTCTTCCCAACTCAAAATGAGGGGTTTCCCTCTGAGTGAGAGAAGGAGCAAGAGGGCCCTGAGACCAATGGGTCTAAATTACCATGCCAGAAGAACCATGGCTTGCTGAAGAAAGGAGAATAATTTTGGAGAAGATAGCCCAGAAAGCGTAGTTGCTCACCTGTAACAGGTGATCCCCGGGAAAGCACAGTTACTTACCTGTAACAGGTGATCTCTGGGAACAGCAGGAATTAGTCCTCACATATGGGTACGTTGGAACCGACGGAGCCTGCGCGGGAAAGCTCCCCAGCTTCCCAGAAAGGAAGCTTTTGGGGCCTCCCACAGCGCATGCGCGCTGCCTTCCCGCCTTCCTGACCAACTCTCTTCAGTTCTTCTTTTTCCGCGGAGCCAGCAGGTCGTGTTCCTGTCACCGCTGAAGAAATTGTTATTTTAATTTGTTTCTTTGACCGCGTGTCTGCCTTCCCCGATTCCGGACCGGTACCGCCGGTCGTTTTTTCATTTATTTAAAAAAAAAAATAATAATAATTACCTTTTCTTCACTTGGTGTATTTTTTCTGTGAGGCCTCTAGGCCTTCTCAGGTCTCCCTCATGGAAAAACCAGCTTCTGGTTTTAAAAAATGCACTAAGTGTACCGGTACTATTTCAGTTACAGATACCCATGAGTGGTGTCTTAAATGTTTGGGGCCTGACCATTCCATTCCGGATTGTCCATCCTGCTCTCTGATGTCCTTTACCTGTTGGGACAGGTTGAAATCCTGGAGGTCTAAGCCTTCCACAACCAGGACGTGAGATGCAGGGACTGGGGATTCGGGTGCCATAGCGTCCTGTCCTCTTGGGAAAGGAGATCTGGAGCATGCCCTAACTCCAGAGGTGCAGCTTGAGAGAGATGTAGAAGCAGGGGATACCACGCTTGGCGTGGCCATCGTGGCGCTATGAGAATCATGCGACCCCTTTCTCTCTGAAGCTTGAAGAGTGTTTTGGGGATGAGAGGAATGGGTGGGAAGGCATAAAGGAAGTACTAAACCCAGTGAAGGAGGAAGGCATCCTTTGCCTGACAATTGTGAGCCGGAATCCTGGAACAGAACCGAGGAAGTTTGGCATTCAGTGGACTTGCAAAGAGGTCTATGTCTGGAGTGCCCCAGAGATGAAATACTTTGCCACCTGGTCTAGGTGGAGGGACCACTCATGAGGTAGCAGTACTCGACTGAGTTTGTCTGCCCAAAGGTTTTGAATAACTGGAAGATATACCACTAGAAGGTGAATTTGATACTCTCTGGCGAGGGCCCACAGTTGTAAAGCTTCTTTGCATAATGAAAGAGAGCCTGTCCCGCCCTGCTTGTTCACAAAGAACATGGCTACTTGATTGTCCATCTGGACTAGGACTGTCTTGTAGCTGAGCTGGGCGTGGAACACTTGAAGAGCAAAATAGATTGCTCTTAATTCCAGGAGGTTTATGTGTAGACCAGCCTCCTGTGGAGTCCAGGTGCCCTGGGTAGAGAGATGATTCAGGGGTGCTCCCCAACCCACCTGTGATGCATCTGTTGTTAGGGTGGCCTGAAAGAGGGACTGATGAAAAGGAGACCCCACCGAAAGATTTTCTAATGATTGCCACCATTGGAGGGACAAAATTAGTCGTTGAGAGTTTATTATTTTGTCTGATACATGACCTGTGACCTGTGTCCACTGTGTGGATAGGGTCCACTGAGCTGCTCGCATGTGGAGGCGAGCATATGGGACTACATGAACTATGGATGCCATATGTCCCAGCAACTGTAGCAGCTCTCGAGCAGTTAGGGAGGATTTCCCCGCTGCTTGAGAAGCTAGTTGCATTATGCGAAGACAATGGGCCTGTGGAAGGAAAGCCTTTGCCTGTCTGGTATCTAGACAGGCCCCTATGAATTCCAGGCATTGGGAAGGAACAAATTGGGATTCTGGGAAGTTTATTACCAACCCCAAATATTGGAGGATTCGCATTGTGCGAGACAGTGCAGTGCCGGACTCTGCAACTGTATGGGTTCAAATGAGCCAGTCGTCTAAGTAAGGGAAGACGAATATCCCCAGGGTTCGCAGAAATGCAGCTACTATTGCCATGCATTTCGTGAATACCCTTGGTGCTGAAGCCATACCAAAGGGAAGAACCCTGTACTGGAAATGTTTTCCCCTGAAAAGGAATCATAAGAATTTCCTGTGATCTGGATGGATCAGAATGTGAGTGTATGCATCCTTTAAGTCTTGAGAGCACAGCCAATCCTGGCTTTGAAGGTATGGCAGAAGGGTTCCTAGAGAAATCACTTTGAACTTCTCTCGAAACAGGTATTTGTTCAATTCTCTGAGGTCTAAAATGGGTCTGTGTCCTCCTGTTTTCTTTGGAATAAGAAAATAGGGGGAGTAGATCCCTGCACCCCGTTGAAGAATGGGTACCTCCTCTATTGCCCCTTGGGCAAGAAGTGTTGAGACCTGTGATAAGGAAGCCTATCATAGCTCAGGAAGGAGCTATAGTAAAGGTGAAGTGACTCTGAACAAGCAACCTGTCAGTTCTGGTAAAAATAAGAAAACAGAATTTTTCCATAAAAGACTACCAGTCCCAGAATGCACCAGGTTTCCAACAGCCATTAGAGGAACTGAAGTGGGGAAACGTGTGTTCAATCAAGGGGGCTATGAGGTAATCCCCAAGCACTCATCTCAAAGGGCAGGGCCTGATTCAGCACAGCTGCGCTGTGCTAGGGTGGAGCACTCATCAAAGCAGAATAAAGCTAGAGTTTATTCTACAGAGGATTATCCTCATCCTCAGATTCAGCTTGGAGATCCTCAGCTTGGACATCTTCATTATCTGGAGGATCATCAGAAGCAGAAGCCACTGCGGACGGACAGAGAGGGCAAGAAACCCTTTGGAAGAAAGAAGAGGAAAGCATTTGGGAGGCCTAAAGGAGTCCAGAGCAGTACGTATACTGGGAGACATTCAAAAGGCCAGCATACACCATTGGACTGGGGAAAGCCAGAGGAATGGTGCTGCAGAGCTAGGAATCTCCAGACGGTACCTGTGAGGGAGACGGCTGCACGTGGAAGGGACCCTAGGACCCGTGCCAGAAGGTATATGAAGAGAGATCCAGTGTCCAGGGATCTGGATTGGAAGGCTGGACATAAGAACTGGACTACATACTGGCCAGGCTATTTAGAGAGGAACTCTAACAGCAATGGAAGCTCAGGTATGAACACTGATCTATGCCCTAGCTATAACCTTGAAAGACAGCAGGGAAACAAGTATTCTCCTGAGAGTGCTACATTGAGAAATTCCTCTGTGCCAATCCATGATATTGAACCCATGATTGTTGAAGAAGGGGGAGCAGTCTTAGATACAGGCTGTGAATATATGGATTGCTCTCTGTCTAAACTCCTTTGGTAATTTACTGTTACAAAGTACAAGAACCATCACAAAGAAATACAAACTTGTTCTTTAATCTACTCAGAAAAGCTCCTGAGTAGGATTTTTAGCCACGCAGTAGAAAGCAAGCCAGCTAAGGGGTTTCAGCTGGGTAACTGCTAGCAATTGAGCCTTACCTAATTGCTTGTGAGCTCTGAGGGAATCACTTCTGAGTCTATGTGTGAAGATATAAGAAGTTAACCTGAAAAGAACAGTTTTTCCCTTCTTTGTGGGTTTTGCTTGTTGTTTAGAGCACTGCTAAGAAAATATTAGCTAAAGCCTACAGAAAAGACCAGTTTGTTACCAACCAGGTCTTTATTCTTTTGCTTTGATTGCCTGACAAGTTCAGCTGTTGTTTTCCTGATTTTGTTTTTCTAAGTTTAACACTGAAAGCAAGTATCCTGTTTTATGTGCTACCAAGCATATCTGTGCTGGGAGAAATAACCCCATAAATAAATATCTTATTGGCTTTACACTCAAGCACAACTAATTATTGTGAGCAGCTGTGTCTGGTGTGAATGGACTGCATTTCCCACAATCCCTTGCAAATCATATTGATACATGCACTTGCCAAGACTGTGAACATTCTCACCCAGGCAGCCGTCTGACAGACCTCGTGATATAGCAGATCGTCTGCAGAGGTTTGAGAATTGAATTGCTTTACAATTGTAGGAGGGGGCATGCTGTGAAAATGAAGCTTGTACCCTTCTCCTACAATGGACAAAGTCCAATCCTGCTGTTATTTGATGCCATCTGTTGAGGCACACATTGCATTTTTTGTTGGCAAAGTGGTATAACCTGCCTGGGATATTGGGGGCCCCTCAGAGGCAGGAAGGCTAAGCTCTCTAGGAAGGAGTCAAAGCCCTTGAGGGGGTTGAACCTGAGGAGCTGGCTGGGCTCTCGGGCCTTTTGGCTTCTTTTGCTGTCTAGTTTGTCCCTTTTGGGCAACCTGACCCTGAGTCTGACTCTGCTGGATATAGGAAGGATAAAATTTCCTCTTTTTGCTGAAAGAGGGTTTTTATAAGGCTTCTTTTTGGCTGGAGTGGCTGTAGATTTTGACTATCTAGAGTAGTATTGTCAGCATCTAACTCATAAGAACATAAGAACATAAGATATGCCATACTGGGTCAGACCAAGGTCCATCAAGCCGAGTATTCTGTTTCCAACAGTGGCCAATCTAGGTCATATGTACCTAGCAGTTTCCCCAAGAGACACAAGTTCCACAATGCTTGTACTCGTTAGCCTTTTCCTGCCAGTTCTTGCCAAAGAGATTCTCTCCCGTGCAAGGAATGCTGCCTAACTTGTCCTGTACCCAAGTCTCCAAGTCTGATGCCTGAAGCCAGGCAATCCGTCGTGCGCCAATGGCAATAGCAGAGTTTCTGCTGATGCATTCAAAGCAGTCAAAGGCTGCACGATTCACAAACTTGGAAACATCTTGAGCATGCTTAACTAGTGCAAGACAGTCTTGTCTCTTGTCATCTGGGAGAAATGGGCTCATAAGCTCCAAGTCTCCTGTCCCAGTCTCCTGTAACTTCCTTGGGGAACATTCCCATATATATTATATATGAACTGATCCTAGCTGAAAGCATGGAAGCCTGAAAGGTTTGGCGCCCAAAACCATCCAGAGTCCTGCATTCACGACCTGGGGGATTGGATGCATGCCTCTTTGCACTTTTGATCCTACGCATGGCTGACTCCACCACCATTAAATGGTGTGGCAGCTGAGTCTTTTGAAATCCAGGACATGGCGGAACTCGATACATAGTATCAAGTCTCCTAGAATGAAGAGATGTAGTCAGAGGTGTCTCCCACATTCTGAGCATCAAGTTATGCAGAATTTCATGGATGGGCAGAGTGGCTGTCTCCTTTGGAGCTTTAGGATATTGGAGAATTTCCAATTCCTTTGCTCTGGGTTCCTCTTCAGGAGCCACCGTGATTGAAAGGCTCTTGGCCATATCACAAATAAAACCCTGAAAAGACATGTCCTCTGGAGGTGACATTCTGCATTGGGGAGAAGAGGGATCTTCTGGGAGAAACCCTCTAGTACCCGCAGAATTGTCAGAGTCTTCGGAATCGGAGGATTTGAAGTATTCCTGACCACGATGCTCATGCAAAGCACGGTCCCGGTATCGATCAAAGTCGGTACCGAGTTGATCCGGTACTGATCTGTTGATTCCAGCCAAAGATGACTTGGGAAGAATTGCCACTGGGGCCGGTACCGGTACCTGCACCGGTGTAGGTACCGGCATCGGTATCGATACCAGTGTAGGTACCGGCATCAGTATCGATACCGGTGCCCGTTGGACCAACGGTACCACAGCTGAGAGAAGAGCCGCAATGCTGCGTTCGATAGCGAGGAACCTCTGGGTCTATCGATGCTGCCGATGCCTGGGTGTCAGTACCGGTGAAAACGGCCGGGACCCCTGAGCATGGCACAGGTAGTTCTTGCGAGGTCGAGTCCTCGAGAACATCCTGGAGCCCCATTGATGCTTTGGGAGCCGAAACCTCCCGCCGGGGCTGCTTTGCCGGTGTGGTTCCCTCAAGGGCAATGCCAATGGCCTCTCGATGCTTAGCAGGAGAGCTACCCTTTGAGGACCGGCTTTTATGTTTAGTTACCTGAGATCCATGGGAGGAAGAGGAGGCCTTGAAGATGTCGATGCAATGGATCTGGCATCCGAAGAAAAGAGGGTACCGAGCTTAGCAGCCCGGTTCTGTCTTCCTCTTTTAGTCATCCCCATACAGGAGAGACATTCAGATGGAGAATGTTCAGGCACTAAACATTTAAGACACCAATCATGGGTGTCAGTGACGGAAATGGTACCGCCACACTTAGTACATTTTTTCAAACCACTAGTTGGTTTTTCCAAGTTTTAGGAATATGGGGTCTAGTGCCCAAAATGGCACCTAGCACCAAAAAAGAAAAGTTTCTGAAGAGAAACAGTTCAAAGTATAAGGTTTGTTTGTTTTTTGAAAAGAAAAGAAAAGAACCGGTGGTACCGGTAAGCGCCGTGCGGAGGCAAACGCGACCACAAGAAAACAATTTTAAAGACGGAATTTTCTGCGGTGACAGGGTATGGATCCTGTCGGCTCCGCGGAAAACAAAGAACTGAAGAGGGACAGTTGGAAAGGCGGGAAGGCAGCGCGCATGTGCTGAGGGATGCTCCCAAAAGCATTCCCATTGGACGCTGGGGAGCGTTCCCGCGCAGGCTCTGTCGGTACCGACGATACCCATATGTGAAGACTACATTCCTGCTTGTTCCTGGAGATGCATGGAACTCAGTCAGTCTTGGTCAGCCCTTGAGCGGGAGAAAGGCCAGTCAATTGGGAAACCTGCTGGGAAAGCTCTGGCAGAGTGAGCTCCAATGAACAAGTGAAGGGATCACAAAGTGAGGGCGCTGTCTCTGTCTCTAGCTGACCCACTGCCACCTGCAGAACTGAAGAAGTAGAAGAAAAATCCCTGTTTATTAATTGAAAGGACGACACCCCCAAAGAATAAGTAGTAGCCTCCATGCCAAGAAGCAGAGGGAGGGTAGTAATGCAGTGTCTCCTTCCAGAAGATAGGCACCTATGTCAAGCAGAGTGGCTTCCTCAAGAAGCCCTTCCATTCAACGAAGGCACACTGGAGTAAGTCATTTATGGAGCATGCACCCAAACACAGAGCTGTTGCGCACTGTGGAAACAGCGCTCAGATAGCACGCTCATGGCCCATGATGAAGGCACGCAAACACCACACATGTCAATGTGCCCAGATACCACGCGTACCCTATGTGCTCAGATACCATGTGTGCAAATGTGTTATGAACAAAACGCAAAAACCGGATGAAAAACCTACAGTCACCAACTGTTCAGCTTCTGTACCCAACAAGCGCCCCACTTAGTGGTCAAAGTTGGGAACCCACACAGGCAGCTTTAAACAAGAATAGAAGTATAGATTCGGTAAAGAAATAAATTTTGCATTCACCAGAGAGCCCAAGCAGCATCAGTGCCGGGCTCAATGCTAGTTCCCTACAGTCACATAACTTAAAACCTTCATCCAATCTTTGGTGAAGAGCCAGGGGAGGAGGAAAGGAAGAGAGCACTGAGGCTATGCTAGGTTCAGGGTCCTAATCCAACAATTCTAGATCTTCAACTAGCCCTTAACAGGATAAGGATAGTGAACTGAACCAACACCCCTCTTCCTTTGGCTAACCCAGGAAGACACTGGTGCTAAGGATGACCCAACGAGAGCTTCCCACATGAAGCTCAAATGAGGAAGTCATCTCTTAAGAGTAGTTGCTCTCAAGCTAAATCAATCTCTTTCAAAGTTTTCACAAAGTTGTTCAAACTTTGTCAACATTCTGCTGAAGAGAGACAAATACGGGGGGTGTATGTTCCTAGCTACTCCAGATATAGGGCAGGATGAAGTCAGCAGAAACCTCTGTATTTTTCTCTTGTCTCCACTTCTGCTAGTAGGGGAACATGGTACACTTCTCTGGACTGGACTAGCAGGAAGATATGGAACTGCCATTTGGATTTTCAGAAAGTCTTTGACAAGGCCTCACATGAGACTCTTGAGAAAATTAAAGTCATGAGATAGGAGGCAGTGTACTATTGTGTTTTGGGAACTAGTTAAATACAGAAAACAGAACACAGCTAAATGGGCAATTTTCTCAATGGAGATCTATGCTGGACCCGCTGCTTTTTAACATTCATAGATGATCGGGAAACAGGAACAGTGGGTGAGGTGACTCAGTTTGCAGATGACACAAAAGGTGACATTTTACTTACCAGTTAATGTCCTTTTTCTTGAGTCCTGCTAGACCAGTCCAGACAAGTGGGTTGTGTTCCCCTACCAGCAGACTGGTGAAGACAAAGAACCAATGAAAAGCTTAGGTTCAATGACGTCACTCCCATGCTTCTGTTCACGTCAGCAACCAGAGGTCCTTTCAGTATTCATCCCAAAGCATATGGGAGATATATAGCAGTCCTCACACAATCTCAATTGCGGGCAACAATGAGCAATCAACAGTAGAAGGTTGTCAACAGAAGATGAACCCTGCCAAGTATAAAAATCAAAACGAATCCAAGGGTACCACAGCAGAAGAACAGAGCAAATAAGAGTTTTGAGGGAAGATGACAGCAGCTCGCAAAACCCTTGAGCAGTAATGCTTGACAAAAGTTGAAATTGATGCCCACGTTGCTGCCCAACAATGTCTGCACTCTGCAGGGGCTACCAAGTTCCGCTCCACCCAAGAGGACACTTGTGCTCAAGTACAATAGGTACACAAACCCTCCAGTATGGCCGGTTCCGCAACAGATATGTTAATCCAGTGCCCCAAGAACAACTTGGCTGCTACTTCACCCTTGCACAGGCCAGCAAACAGTACAAAAAGATGGTAAGACTTACAAAGGGATTCGTAACTTCCAGGTAGCAGAGTAGCCCTCTAGACATCCACCAGGTGAAGATCCTTATCCTACCCAATGGGAAGGAGGGCAGGCAACCCACCTGGTTCACGTGAAAGGGAGAAAGCACCTTAGGCAAGAGGAAGGCACAGGTCAAGTGGAAACGGTCTCCTCTGAAAAGGACAGATAAGGATCTCAGAAAAACAGAGCCTGTAACTCTGAATTATGCGTTGCGGAATAAATCGTGACCAAGAAGACAGTCTTGAGCGTAAATCCTTTAAGGTAGTGTGCTTTAACAGCTAAAAGGGGGCTGCCATTATTGCCATGAGCACCAGACACAGATCCTGGGAAGGGATCACAGACAGAAAGGGAGGACACAGATGTTGAACCTAGGGCCGGCCCGTCCACTAGGCACCCTCATGTGCCTAGCCATACTGCCCTTCCCCCATGCTGAACCGCATTGCAGCTCTGCCACTGCTGCTGATTCTGACAGCGGGTGGCTCTGCTCAACGTCAGCAGCCCGTGGCAGTTGAAGCAAATGGCCTGCCACTGCTGGTGAGCCGCCTACTGCCAAAATCAGCAACAGCAGGGGGAGGGGAGAGGGCATGGATCAACATGGGGGGGAGGGAGGGCAGCACAATGTGTGTGTGGGGGGAACGGAAGGTGGCACACTGCAAGTGGGGGGGGGGGGGCGGCACGGCCAGGGCTTCTGCCTAGGGCGGCAGAAACCCTTGGGCTGGCCCTGGCTGAACACCCAGGAGGAAACATGAGACGTCTTTGTGCAAGGCCAAAGACTTGCCCGCCATCGGACCATAGAAACAGGCCAGAACTGCCACCTGAACTTTCAGGGAGTTAAGTGGAAAGTCCTTCTCCATGCCATCCTGCAGAAAAGTCAACAGGGAGGACACCTTGCTGCTTCAGGAGCCAACTGCTGCATGCTGCACCAGCACTCAAAGAGGTACCATATCCCCATATCCGTACGTATGCTAGCTTGATAGACCTCCTCCGGACACCAAGTAGAATAGAGATCACTGCTGAAGAGTTGCCCTTACGCACTAGCAGTCTCCTTTCAAGAGCCATGCTGTATGCGAGAAAGGAGCTGGGTTCTCCCAGGACGATCGGTCCCTGCCACAACAGACTCTGAGATGGAGGCAGCCGAAGAGGAGGCACCTGCAGGAGCTGCATCAAGTCTCCGAATCAAGCTCTCCGTAGCCAATCCAGTGCTACAAGAACAATCCTGCCTGTGTGGCGCTCTATATGCTGAATTACACATCCCACCAGAGGCCATGGAGGAAACATGTACAGCAGCCACTGACTTGACCAAGGCTGGGCCAGGGCATTGACGCACTCGGACCACATCTCTGTATGGCAACTAAAGCAGCAGCAAACGTTGGGATTGGAGCAGGTGGCTATGAGATCCATTTTGGGGTGACGCCAGCAGTGCAGAATCAACTGAAATGCCTCCTGATTCAACTCCCACTCTCCAGGAGCCAGAGAGTGCCCGCTGAGGAAGTCCGCATCCACACTGTCTACCCCAGCAATGTGCAGGGCTGACAAGACTAAGTGGCTCTTCTTCACCCAGGCAAACAGAAGAACCACCTCCAGAGCCAACCTGGTGCTCCTTGTGCCGCCTTGTCAATTGACATAGGCACCACCATGGCGTTGTCTCAAAACATTCAAATGGCTTGGCCCTCAACCAGGGGCCAGAAACGCATTAGAGCCAAATTGATGGCCCTTGCCTTGAGGCAACTGATGGACCACACCAAATCCCTGTGGTTTCAACAGCCCTGGGTTGTATGGTCTTGGCAATGGGCTCCCTGGCTCAAGAGACAGACATCTGTCATCAGCAGGATCCAGGAGAAATCATCCAGTGGGATACACCCTTCTTCAAGTGATAGTGCTGCCACCACCACTGTAGGCTGGCCTTCACCATCAACGGAAGTAGAAGCCTGCACTCAAATTCCTGAGATCCCAGGGACAATCGTCAACAAGGACTGCTGGAGTGGTCGCATGAGAGCATGCACCCATGGCACATCTCTATGATAGCCACCATCAATCTGAGGAGCTGAAGATAATCTCAGACTCTGAGAGCCTGCTGAACACAGAACAGCGTCAAGCAATCCAAATGTCTTCTAACCTTCTCCTCTGGCAGGAAATTGCCTATTTGAGTGTTGAAACGTGCTCTCAGAAACTCCGAGGACTGAAAAGGCAAAAGCTGTCTCTTTCCCCGATTTATCATCCAGCCGAGGCTTTCCAAAAATGACACCACTCAAGACACCTCCCAAGATGCTTCTGACAGGGGAACAGTCTCAGATGAGTTAGTCGTCCAGATTCCTTGGTACCACAGCCGCCACCCACCATGACTGGAGAATGACCTTAGGGTGGGTGGTGAACTGAAAGCGAAGGCCAAGCATGGCAAAATACAGATATTATTGCTGATCCACCCGGAATAGGAAATGAAGATATGTCTCGAGCAGATCCAGAGAAGCCAAGAATTCCCTTGGCGCACTGCTTGAATCACAGAGCACAAAGTTTCCATCCAGAAGCGCAGGATGTGCAGGTGCTTGTTGACCCCCTTGAGGTCCAGAATGACCCAGAAGGACCGCCCTTCTTGGCACCACAATAAAGATGGAGTATCTGCCCTTGCCATCCAGGCACCACCACCTTCAGGCGTAGCAACTTGTCCAATGTGGTCCACATAGTGGCAACCTTTGATCATAGACCCACAAGGGAAAATGGCAAAGGCATCAGGAATAGACTCTGCATTCCAGGACACAGCCAAACTGAATGCTGTCTAGCACTTAGCAATCCTTTGTATCCAGGGCCATTCCTGAAAGAAAAGGTGAAGCCTGTCTCCAACCAGAGGAACCAGGGAATGGGCTCCAAAACCTTCATTGTGCAGCCCAGAAGTGTCCTCCTCTGGAAGGGACCGAGTCCCCGGTCCCCCACACTCCACAAAAGGACCGAGAATGAGCTCGAGGCCCTGAAGCTGAGGGGAAAAAGGTTTTCCAGGTCAGTAATGATGATAGTCCTGAGACCCCCAGGAATCCAGCCACTGCACCCTCGGTGGTTGGGCAGAGACTGATGAGAACAGGGCACCAGCCTGCTTCACAGGCCCCTTGGACCCGTCTTGTAGGAAGCGGTAAGAATTCATCTCACCTAGGTTCTTCTCCAAATCAGTTCCAAACAGAAGTTTCCACTTAAAGGCCAGTTGAGCCCACTGGACGTTAGAGGATCTGTCTGCTGTCCAGTGTCGAAGCCAAATCCAACGCCAAGACATTGTCGTCAGGGCACCAGGTCCAGGTCATACATGGCATCAGAAAGAAAAGCCGTAGCAGACTTAAAAAAGAGGGAAAGTATCAAGTGGAAGAGGCTGAATCCACTGGAACAGGGCTCGAGACGTCAGGCTGGTCCATACCACTAGCTGTAGAATAGCTGCTGTCATGGCGAACTGGCTCCTCAGCAAGGAATCCACCTTGTGGTCCAGAATATCCTTTAAAAGCGAACCACCTTCCACAGAAATGGTGGTCCATCTGGTAAAGAGTAGTTACTCACCTGTAACAGGTGTTCTCCAGGGACAGCAGGAATCAGTTCTCACTTTTTTTTCACCCATTTGGTGAGGGGTCTTACATGTGCACTCAGTGCAAGGAGCTCTTTGCTCTCAGGGAACAAGTCCAATCCCTGGAGAATAGAGTAGTAGGAGGATCTAAGGAAGACAGAGAGGTATATAGACGGGACGTAGTACTGAAATCCAACCTTCAGTTTGGCAGCCTCTCTGTTGCCATGGAAGAGAGAGGTCACGTGAAAGGAGATCACCACCTTGGAGTGGCAGGAATCGATCCTGTAGCTAGGACCCGTCCTCCAGGTGATGTAAAACCCTCTTGCACCAAAGAGGACTCTCCAGGGACATGTGCCCATGAGGGAAGGCCATTATAGTTGGCAAATCAATCTTAAGGCATGTAGATGACTGGGTGGCTAGTGGACGCGAGGATCGCCTGGTAACATGCCTGGCTGGTGCGAAGGTAGCAGACCTCATGCACCACCTAGACAAGGTTTTAGATAGTGCTGGGGATAAGTCTGCTGTCTTGGTCCATGCTGGTACTAATGACATAGGGAAGTGTGGAAGGGAGGTTCTGAAGGCCAAATTTACATATTTAGGTAGGAAGTTGAAATCCAGAACTTCTAGGGTAGCATTCTCTGAAATGCTTTCTCTTCCATGTGCAGGACCCAAAACACAGGCAGAGCTCCAGAGTCTCAATGTGTGGATGAGACAGTGGTGCAAGGAAGAGGGTTTTGGATTCATTAAGAACTGGGCAACATTCTAGAGATGGAGGGGCTTTTTTGAGAGGGTGGACTCCACCTTAACCGGGATGAAACCAGGCTACTGGCATTAACCTTTAAAAAGGAGAAAGCACAACTTTTAAACTAGATAACAGGGGAAAGATGAGTGTCGCCCAAGAGCGCATGGTTTGGAAAGATGTATCCTTGAAGGATACTAGCAAACAAGGGAAGTTAAAGCATCCTGACAGAGGTGTTCCAGTAAAGATAAAAGTAACCCAGATGCCCTTAAGTACAGAGCAGAAAGAGCTGAGTGATTCCAAATTACCCCTATCAATTGATAATAAGATTAATATGAATAAAAAGCAAAAAATGCTTCTGGGTGCCTTCGAGTCAGTCCTGACTCCTGGCAACCCAGAAGCTCCTGGGTTTTCTTGGCAGTGTCACCAGAAGTAGATTGCCAGGCCTTTCTTCCGAGGCAATGAAAGGTTAAGTGACTTGCCCAAGGCCACAAGGAGTGCAAGTGGGAATCGAACCCTGGTTGCTTGGTTACGAAGCCAGTGTTCAAACCACTAGGCTACTCCTCCACTCCAGTATGAATAAAATACAACCTCTAAAATACCTATATGCAAATGCTAGAAGTATAAAAAATAAGATGGGAGAGTTAGAATATATATCACTAAATGAAAAGGTTAGATACGACTAGCATCTCAGAGATCTTGTGGAAGAAGGACAACCAATGGAACACTGTGATACCTGGGTACAAACTATAATGCAATGATAGGGTAGATCAAATTGGTGGAGAGAGGGTACTGAATCACACAGGATTAAAGTCTGGCAGGAAACAAAATACACTGTAGAACCTCTTATGGATAGAAATTCCATGTAAAATGGGGAAGGCAATGGCAGTGGAGGTATACTACTGATCGCCTGGCCAGAATGAACAGATGGATGATGAAATGCTAAAAATCAGGGAAGCTAACAAAGGTTACAGCACAGTAATAATAGGTGATTTCAATTACCCCAGTGTTGACTGGGTCAGAGTCACAGCAGGACATGCTAGGGAGATAAAGTTTCTAGATGAAATAAATGACTGCTTCTTGGAGCAGCTGGTTCATGAACAAACAAGAGGGGAAGCTATTCTGGACCTAGTCCTTAGGGGAACACAGGATCTGGTGCAAGAGATATGGATGTTGGGGCCACATGGCAGTAGTCATTATAGCATGATCACATTAGATTTAATAAATAGAGGGACGACGGCAAGGAAACCCACACAACTACCTTTTAACTTTCAAAAGGGAGACTATGATAAACTGAGGAAAATAGTTATGAAAAAACTAAAAGGAGAAGATGCAGAGGTTAAAGATTTATATCTTGTAAGCCCAGACCAGATGTATTCCATGCTTTAAGGAACGTGGAAGGAAGGCAAAAAAACTGCCAAGCATGGTTTAAAGGTGAGGTCAAAGAGGCTGTTGTAGCCAAAAAGGCATCTTTCAGGAAATGGAAAAAGGAGCCAAATGACGAAAACGGGAAACATCATAAGCACTGACAAGTTAGACACAACGTATTGATAAGGCAGGCAAAGAGAATTAAAAAAAAAAGCTTGATGTGGAAGCAAAAATGCATAATAAAACCTTTTTTAAGTGCAATGCATAATAAAAACTTTTTCAAGTGCATTCGTAGCAAAAAACCTGTGAGAGTCAGTTGGACCATTAGATGATAGAGGGCTAAAAGAGGCGCTAAGGGAGGACAAGGCCATAGCAGAGAGACTGAATGAACTCTTTGCTTCTGTTTTACTGAAGATGATGTAAGGAAGCTATCCATGTCTAAAATGGTGTTTAAAGGTGACGTATCAGAAGAACTGAAAGAAATTTCGATAAACTGGGAAGATGTAGTACAACTATTTGATAAACTGAAGAGTAGCAAATCACCTGAACTGGATAGCATGGTTACTCACCTGTAACAGGTGATTTCGTGGAACAGCAGGAATTTAGTCTTCATATATGGGTGATGTCAGTACTGATGGAGTCCGGTGCAGGAACACACCCAGCATCCAATTGGAAAGCTTTTGGGAGTACTCCACTGCGAGACTGAGTCCTTGTCCAGAATAATGGGCAGTGAAGGTATGGACTGAAGACCAATCTGATGCCTTGCAAATTTCGTCAAAGGCTACTGAGCGTAGGTTTGCCATCGAGGTTGCCATGACACAAATGTTTTGAGTAGTGACATGCCCTTTCAGGGAGAGTCGTGCTTTGTCATAGACAAATGAAATTCAATCCACTATCCATCTGGAGAGCGTATGCTTAGATACAGATAGATCCAGGTGACTAGGGTGAATTGAGATGAAAAACTGTGAGGCTTTACGATGATCTTGAGTCCTTTGGAGATAAAAAGCCAATGCACGCTTGCAGTCAAGAGTGTGCAGAGTTGCTTCTGTTTGAAACGCATGCAGTTTAGGAAAGAAGACTGGAAGGTTAATCGACTGGTTTAAATGAAAAGGAGACACTACCTTTGGCATAAAGTGTGGGTGAGTCCGAAGGATGACTTTGTCATGGTGTAACTGGGTATAGGGAGAATCCGCCACCAGAGCCTGAAGCTCATAAATGCATCTAGCAGAAGTGAGGGCAATTAGGAAGATTACCTTCCAAGACAGGAACTTAAGGGAGGTCGTGGCCAGTGGTTCAAAAGGCAACTTGAGAAGCTGCACTAGAATGACTGAGGTCCCAAGCCACCGGAAGTGCTTTGATGGGCGGTTTGGACAGCAGGAGATCTCTCATGAAACGTGCTACTAGCGGATGTGTGGAAATGGGCTGTCCATCCTGTAGATGGTGAGAGGCTGCAATGGCATTGACGTGGACTCTCACCGAGTTGGTCAGACATGCTGAGAATAGTTGGAGGAGGTAGTGACTTCTCTGGAGCAGAAAAGGGATGGAGATCTTTTTGGGAACACCAGAGAGGGTATCTATGTCACTTGAAAGCATATGAATGTCTGGTGGATGGCTTTCTAGAAGCCAATAGGATCTCCTTAACCTCTTGTGGAAGGTGAATGTCTTGTAATGCTATGCTCTCAGCAGCCAAGCTGTGAGGCAGAGTGACTGTGGAATGGGATAGAGTAGTGAGCCGTCGTCCTGGGAGAAGAGAGCGGGCACAGATCCCAATTGCAGAGGCTGAGTCAGACACAGCAGCAGTGAAAACCACAGTTGCTGTGGCCAGTGAGGGACTAGGAGAATTATGGAGCCCTTGTCGGAATGAAGCTTGAAAAGCATCTTGGGAATAAGGGGTATGGGAGGGAAAGCATAAAGCAGACCCTACTCCCAGTGTAGGTGGAAGGCATCCAACTGCTGGTTGCTGGATGTTGGAGTCCTCGTGCAGAAGCGAGGATTCTTGGCATTCTGCGGAGTAGCAAACAGATCTAGGTATGGAGTTCCCCAGGTTTGGAAGATGTAGGACTTGGGTCTGGATGGACAGACCATTTGTGGGAAAGAAGGATCTGACTCAGCTTGTCTGCCAAGACATTGAGCTCTCCAGGGACGTACACTGCTCTGAGGTGTATTTGATGAGAAATGGCAAAGGACCATAGGTGAAAAGTCTCCTCGCAGAGGGGCCATGAGTCTGTTCCTCCCTGTCTGTTCACATAGTACAGGTGACCTGATTGTCCGTCCTGACTAGGACTTCTTGTGCCCTGAGGTGGTGTTGAAACACACGAGGGCATTTGAGATAGCACGAAGTTCCACAAGATTGATTTTGAGGTGTGACTCGTGTGTTGTCCATAGTCCCTGTGTAGACAGGTTGCCCAGATGTGCTCCCCAACCCAGTTTGGAGGCATTCGCCGTCATGGTACATTGAAGTACAGGCATCTGAAAAGGTGACCCGACTAACAGATTTTCTAGAGAAAACCACCACTGAAGGGATGTGATTAGAGAGGCAGTGATCTGGATCCTCTCCCAGAGATGGCCGGAAGATTGCATCCATTGGGAGGCAAGAGTCCATTGGACTATCCGCATATTTAATCAAGCATATGGAATGACATGTACTGTAGAGGTCCATGTGCCCAAGGAGCTGCAGCATCTCGTGGGCGGTCAGGTGGTCCTGGTGGAGCATCTGGGACACTTGTTCAATTAGACGGGTACAGCAGGGCTGGGGCAGAAACACCCTGTACTGATGGGTGTCCAAGTAGGGCTCTGATGTATTCTAACTTTTTAGTTGGAGTGAGCTGGGATTTTGGGAAGTTTATGACAAATTCCAAGTGTTGTAGTACCATGATATGATGTAAGGAAAGGGAGGTGTCCGCTTTTATGAGTCAGTCGTCTAAGTAAGGGAAGACGAATATCCCCAGAGACTAGATATGCAGCCACGACTGGCCTGCATTTTGTGAAGACTCTTGGGGTAGAGGCGAATCCGAAGGGAATTACTCTGTATTGACAATGTGTTCCCTGAAAGGTGAAGCGTAGATATTTCCTGCATCCTGGATGGATGAGGATATGTGTGTACATTTCTTTTAGATTTAGAGAACAGAGTCAGTCCTGACTCTGGAGGTAGGGAAGGAGTCCCAAGGGAGATCATTTTGAACTTTTTGCGGACTAGAAACGTAAGGTTTCTGAGGTCTAGAATGGGCCTTTATCTTTATTTTGACATTTGAAATACCACCCAACACCAAGGTATCTGGGCAGTTTACAATAAAAAAAAAATAGCTACAGAGAACAAGGGAATGCTATTATTGGGTCAGAAAAGAGCACAGAAAAAAAATACAGAGAAACATTGAGAAGTTTAACATATGGGAAGGAGAGACAGGACAACTGAAAGCAGGGTCTGGGTAGAAGAGGGTTGGAGGTCAAAGGCGAGAGAGAAATGGTGGGTTTTCAGCATTGTCTTAAAGCGAGGAAAGGAAAGCTCAAGACGGAGGTCAGGTGGGAGGGAATTCCATAGGTGGGGACCAAGAAAAAGAAGGCAGAGTCTGGGTGGATTCTAGACGAACGAGTGAAGGGGAAGGAAGGAGGCGGCGGTGGGGAAGGCTCCGAAGGGAGATCCTGAGGGCCCCAGGAATTGAGCAGCTTCACATCTGAAGCACTGGAATCTGAATTGAAGAACTCAAAGTATCGACAAGTACGATGTTTGCCTAGTTAAATGTTGGTACTGATTCTCCGAGATATCGGCCTTCGTGAGCCGTTTGGGTTGGCTACTGGTATCTGTGATAGTTTCAAGGGAGGGCATGGGTGGCAGTGATGTTGATGCCATCTGCATTAGTCGTGAGGCTGTGCCAGCAAATGGCATGGATGACTGTACCGGTATTGATGGGGCCGTGCCTGGAGCCAAGGGCTTTATAGGTACCACGGCTGCCAGGAGAGCTGCTAAGCTCCATTCGATGGCCAGAATGTGCTGGTCTATCAAGGTTACCGATGCTCGAGTATCTGTCACGGGTACTTGTGCTATCGTCCCAGAGCATGGCACCAGTAGCTCTCCGGAGGCGAGGCCCTGGAAGCATCCTGGAGCCCCTCTAAAGCTTTGGAGGACAGGGCCTCCTGTCGGGGCTGTGTGACAGCCCGATCCACCTCTGGTGCAATGCCCGAGGGATCTCAATGCTTTGATTGAGATCTAACTCTGGATGTTGTGTCCTGCTTCGATGCAGACTTTTGCTTAGACTTGGATGATACCTGGGATCCATGAGATAAGGATGAGGCCTTCGACGAAGTGGATGTCAATGATACTGCAACCGAGGTGAAGTGTGTCACAAATTTAGAAGCTCAGTTCTGTAGGCCTCTCAGTGTCATTTTCTGACAGAGGGGACAATATTTTGGCTGATGGTCTGGGTTGAGGTATTTTAAACACCAGCCATGTGTGTGTCAGTTACTAAGATAGTGCTGGCACACTTAGAACATATTTTTAAACCACTAGCTGGTTTCTCCCTACCTTTTAAGAATGGGAAGGCTATGGTAAACTTAAGGCCTAAGAGGGCATAGAGATGCCAGAGGTTTTTTTTTTTGGGAACATCTGCTTTAAAGAAAGAGAAAAGAATAAGGGAAACGGCAATGTCTGCGGTGGCAGGATTTGCTTCCTGCTGGCTTCACGGAAAATGAAGAACTGAAGAGAGGGAGTGGGAAAACAGGAAGGCAGTTGCGCAAGCGCAGTGGAGTGCTCCCAAAAGCTTTCCAATTGGATGCTGGGGCGCGTTCCCACGCGGGCTCCGTCGGTACATACATCTCAAATATGTGAAGACTACATTCCTGCTTGTTCCTGGAGATGGTATACATCCAAGGGTACTGAAAGAACTGAAATATGAGATTGCAGACCTACTATTAGTAATCTGTGAACTATCAATCATTAAAATCATCTATAATACCTGAAGATTGGAGAATGACCAATGTAACACCAATTTTTAAAAAGAGTTCTGGGGTAATCTTGGAAACTACAGATGGATGAACCTGACGTCAGTACCGGGTAAAATAGCAGAAACCATTATAAAGAATAAAATTACTGAACATGTAAGATAGTGATGGTTCAATGGGAGAAAGTCAACATGGATTTATCCAAGGAAAGTCTTGTCTGTCTTATCTGTTATATTCTTTTGAAGGTGTAAACAAACAGGTAGACAAAGGTGAGTTGGTTGATATAGTGTATCTGGATTTTCAGAAAGCCTTTTGACAAGGTCCCTCATGAGAGACTTGGAGAAATTAAAAAGTCATGGGATTGGAGGCAGTGTACTATTGTGGATTAGGAACTGGTTAAAATATAGAAAGCAGAGAGGAGTGCTTAATGGCCAATCTTCTCAATGGAGAAAGGTGAATAGTGAAGTACCCCATGGATCCTTGCTGGGCCCTCTGCTTTTTAACATATGCATAAATGACCTGGAAATGGGAATAATGAGTGAGGTGATCAAATTTGCAGATGACACAAGGCCAAAATTTCCCTTGGTGGATCAACTGGGCATCCGTCATGGGACTCCGTGAAGCACACCGTTAGAATCTCCGAGTCCCAGGGCCTTTCCCCTCCTGAAAAATTGCAAGAGGACCTTGATAAACTGGAAGACTGGATGTCCAAATGGCAGATGAAATTTAATGTGGACAAGTGCAAAGTTATGCACCTAGGAAAGAACAACCTAAACTGCACCTAGGAAAGAACAACCTAAACTACAGTTACATGATACAAGATTCGACATTAGGAATCACCACCCAGAAGATTCGACATTAGGAATCACCACCCAGGAAAAAGATTTAGGTGTTGTCATGAATACGTTGAAACCCTCCACCCAGTGTGCAGCGGCGGCCAAGAAAGCAAACAGAATGCTAGGAATCAAAAGGAAAGGAATGGAGAATAAAACCAAAGATATTATAATGCCTCTGTATCTTTCCATAGTACGACCGCACCTTGAATACTATCTGCAATTCTAGCCAACATATCTTAAAAAGGATATAGCAGATTTCGAAAAGGTACAGAGAAGAGCCACCAAAATGGTAAAGGGGATGGAAGGATACCCCCTATAAGGATAGGCTTTAAAGATTAGGGTTTTTCAACTTAGAAAAGAGACGGCTGAAGGGAGATATGATAGAGGTCTATAAATTAACATGGAATGGAACGGGTAAATGTAGATCGGTTGTTCACGCCATCAAAAAGTAGAAAGACTAGGGGACACGCAATGAAGCTATAACGTAACCTCTTTTAAGACTAATAAGAGAAAATATTTTTTACTCAACACGAAATCAAACTCTGGAATTCGTTACTGGAGGATGTAGTGAAGGTTGTTAGTTTAGCTGGGTTTAAAAAAGGTTTGGACAAGTTCCTGGAGGAAAGGTCCATAAACCATTATTAAAGAGGACCCAGAAAATCCACTGCTTGCCCTGGGGCAAGCACTGTGGAACCTGTATGCCTTTTTGGGAACCTGCCAGGTACTTGTGACCTCAACTGGCTACTTTTGAAAACAGGATACTGGGCTTGGTCTGACCCAGTATGGCATTTCTTATGTTCTTGTCCATGGCAATGGGCTCCCCAGCCCGAGTGAATAGTATCAGTCGTCAGAAGGAGCCACAAGTAATCGCACACCCTTTCTCAGATGACTGGGCTGCCGTCAGCACTGCAGGATGGCCTTTGCTATCATCAGGAGCAGGAACCTGAGTTTGAATTCCTGAGAACAGGACCACCAAGTCAACAAGGATTGTTGGAGTAGCTGCATATGTGAATGCATCCATGGCACCATCTCAGTCGCCATCAATCTGAGGAACTGAAGATAATCTCAGACTCTGGGAGCCTACTGTGAACGTAACAGTGTCAGCAATCCAACAACCTTTTGACTTTCTCCTCTGGAAGAAAGACTCTGTCCACTCAAGTATCGAAACATGCTCCCAGGAACTCCAGGAACAGGGAAGACCTCAACTGTTTTTTTTCCCCGATTGATCACCCAGCCACAGCTTTCCAAGGAGGACACCACTCGGGCTGCTAACTGAGATGCCTCTGAAAGAGAACGGGCCTGGATGAGCAGGTCATCCAGATATGCGTGCACACAAATAACTTTGGTACCATAACGCTGCAGCCGCCACCATCACCATGAACTTGGACAACATTGTTGGGGAAGTGGAGACTCTGAAAGGGAGAGCAGTGAACTGAAAGTGGGAGCCAAGCATGGCAAACCGCAGATAATTTTGCTGATCCTCCTGGATCAGGATATGAAAATATGCTTTGGCCAAATCCAGAGATGGTACAACTCCCCTCGGCTCACCGCTTACATAACGGATCGTAAAGTTTCCATCCAGAAGCATAGGATGCACAAGTGCTCATTGACACCACTGAGGTCAAGAATGGGCCAGAAGGATCAGTTCTTTTTTGGCACCACAAAATAGATGGAATGCATGCCCTTGCCCCAATAATCAGGTGGAACAGGCATCACTGTCTTCAGAAGCAGCAACTTGTCCCAGGTGATCGCACAATAGCCCCTTTGTTTGCAGACCCACAGAAGGAGATGACAAAAACATTGGGGATCTGCTTTTTACATTCCAGAACACAACTGTACTACTGAATGGTGTTTAGCACTCAGCAATCCTTGGTGACTGGGGCCCATTCCTGAAAGAAGAGGCGAAGCCTGCCCCTATCCAGAGGAACCAGGGAATGGGCCCTCAAATCTTCATTGTGCAGCCCAGGAAGGTCCTCCTCTGGAGGGGACCAAGTTCCTGGGCTCACGTGCTCCATGAAAGTACTGAGAACCAGCCTGAAATCCAGAAGCAGAGGGGAAGGGCAGCTTTCCAGGCCAGAAGCGACGGGAGTCCCGAGAAACCTAGGAGTCCAACCAGAGCGCCTGCAAGGAGCCGGCAGAGACGGACAGAAAAGGGGCTCTTGCCCACTTCACAGGCCCCCAGGATCTACCCTCCGGAAGGCGGTAAGATTTTGTCTCGCCCAGGTCCTTCACCAGCTTCTCCAAATTAGCCTAAAAAAAAAGGTTCCTTTTAAAGGCCAGTTGGGTCAACTGGGCATTGAAAGATGTGTCTTCTGCCCAGTGTTTGAGCTAGATCCAACACAGTGTCACTGTCAACAGGGCACTATCCCTGGCTGCTACACATACCAGGTCATACAAGGCATCAGAAAGGAAAGTCATAGATGACTCCAAGAAAGGGGAGGTATCATCTGGCATTAGAGACTGAATCCATTGGAGCAGGGCTCAAGACGTCATGCCTGCACATGCCACCAACTGAAGAATAGCAGCCGTGGCAGCGAACTCGTTCTTCAAGAACAAATCCACCTTTCAGTCCAGAGTATCCATTAAGGTCAATCCACCTTCCACAAGTATGATGGGCCATCTGGTAACCACCGTGACCTATGCATCCACCTTGGGAATATCAAACCACATGATGCACTCCTCCTCCTAGACAGTATACATCTTCTTATACGCCCCTCAGCAACAGGCAGGGAGAAGGGGGGAATCCCACTTTGATCGGATCATGTCCTTGATCACCTCTGGGAACAGGAAGGCAGTAAAGCATAGTTACTCACCTGTAACAGGTGATCTCCGGGAACAGCAGGAATTTAGTCTTCACATATGAGTATCATCGGTACCGATGGAGCCTGCGCGGCAACGCTCCCCAGTGTACAATTAGAAAGCTTTTGGGAGCATTCCACAGCGCCAGAGTGCTGCCTTCCCACCTTTCCCAACTGCCTCTCTCCATTTGAGTTTAAAGCAGAGACAAAGAGAGAGAGAGGGAAAGAGAGAGAGATACAACTCCTAGGGGAGGTGGGTGGGTTGTCAAGACTAAATTCCTGCTGTTCCCGGAGATCACCTGTTACAGGTGAGTAACTATGCTATCTCCAGGAACAAGAAGGAATGTAGTCTTCACATATGGGGACTCCCTAGCATTAGATGCCAGGGAGAGACCCCAGAAGTTGTGTGTCCCTGTGAAAGGGCTCCACTTCCCCTCATGGATCTCTGGCATCCTACCAGGGATGGTGGGTAGGAGTTGATTAGGTATGGAACAGATGTTGGAGAACAGCCTGACCAAACAAGGCATCTCGGCGGGAGTCCTTGTCCAAGCAGTAATGGGCTGTGAAGGCATGAACAGAGGCCCAAGTGGCTGCTCGACAGATGTCGTCGATAAACACAGAGTGCAGATGAGCCATTGAAGCTGCCATGGCTCTCACATTGTGAGCTGTGACATGGCCCTCCAGAGGAAGATTCTTACTCTGACAGGCAAATGAAATACACTGTGAAATCCAGTTGGACAGTGTTCTCTTGGAGACTGGAAGTCCCAAATGAGAAGGATCAAAAGCAACAAAGAGTTAAGAGGACTTTCTATGTCGCTGTGTTCTTTGTAAGTAAAAGGCTAAAGCTCTTTTACAGTACAAAGTATGAAGATTCCTTTCTGCATTTGATGCATGAGGCCTTGGAAAAAACACAGGCAGGTAGTCCGCTTGGTTAAGATGAAAAGGCAAGACCACCTTTGGCATAAAGTGTGGATGAGTCCTAAGAACTACCTTGTCATGATGGAACCTTGTATAAGGTGGATCAGCCACTAGTGCCTGCAACTCACTGATGCGACGTGCTGATGTGATTGCAATGAGAAAGATAACTTTCCAGGAAAGGAATTTCAACGAGGTAGTAGCTAAGGGTTCGAAAGGTGGCTTCATGAGCTGGCCAAGAACCAGGTTTAAGTCCAATGCCACCGGTGGTGGTCTAATGGGAGGCTTAGTTAGAAGAAGGCCTCTCATAAATCTTGCTATAAGAGGATGGGAGGAAATAGGTTGTTCATTTAAAGGCTTGAAGGAAGCTGCAATAGCACTCAAATGGACTCTTACTGAGTTAGTCTTAAGTCCTGTATTGGATAAATGAAGGAGATACTCCAGAAATGATTTCACAGGTATCGCAAGGGGGCTAAGACCCTTCTTCGTGCACCATATGGTAAACTTTTTCCACTTGAAAGCATAAGAGCGTCTTGTGAAAGGTTTTCTGGAAGCATAAAGGGTATCTTTTACTTGCTGAGAAAGGTTAAGATCATGAAGATCTAGGCCTTCAGCAACCAAGCCCTGAGATGCAGAGACTGGGGACTGGGATGCCATAACATTCCGTCCTCCTGAGACAGGAGATCTGGAGCAGACCCTAACTCCAGAGAGGAAGCTTGAGAGAGATGTAGAAGCAGACGGTACCACACTTGCCATGGCCAATGTGGAGCTATGAGAATCATACGGCCTCTGTCTCTCTGAAGCTTGAACAGGGTTGTGGGAATTAGGGGAATGGGTGGAAAGGCATAAAGGAAGTCTTGACCCCAATGAAGGAGGAAAGCATCCCTGGCCTGAGAGCCCTGAGCCGGAATTCTGGAACCGGGGAGGTTTGGCATTCAATGGACTTGCAAAGAGGTCTATGTCCGGGGTTCCCCAAATTTGAAAAATCTTGGCCACCTGGTCTGCATGTAGAGACCATTCGTGTGGAAGCAGAACTCAACTGTCTGCCCAAGAGTTTTGGATGCCTGGAAGATACACTGCCAGGAGATGAATCTGATGCTCTCTGGCGAGGGCCCATAGTCGCAAAGCTTCGTTGCAAAGCGACAGAGAGCCTGTTCCCCCCTGCTTATTCAATTAGAACATGGCTACTTGATTGTCCGTATGAATGAGGACTGTCTTGTAGCTGAGCAGGGAATGGAACACTCGAAGAGCAAGGAAGATTGCTCTCAGCTCTAAGAGACTGATGTGTAGATGAGTCTCCTGTGGAGTCCAAGTGCCTTGGGTGGAGAGGTCTTGCAGATGAGCTCCCCAACCCACTTTTGAAGCATCTGTTGTGAGAGTTGCCTGGGGTAAAGGATGTTGAAAAGGGGACCCCACCAACAGGTTTTGAGTGGACTGCCACCATTGGAGGGACAAAATAAGGTGATTTGTGTTTGCTGTTTTGTTTGACAGGCACCCTGATGCCTGGGTCCATTGAGTGGATAAAGTCCACTGGGCTGCTCTCATATGGAGGCGAGCATAAGGAACCACATGCACGGTAGATGCCATATGGCCTAGTAGTTGTAACATTTCTCGAGCAGTGAGATGAGGCTTTAACACTGCTTGAGAAGCTAACTGCACCATGCGAAGGCAACGGGTCTGGGGAAGATAGGCTCTTGCTTTTCTGGTATCCAGCAAAGCTCCTATGAACTCTAGAGACTGAGTGGGAGTTAGGCTGGATTTTGGGATGTTTATGACCAGACCCAAATACTGAAGGATACGCATTGTGCAAGATAGAGAAATCCTGGCCTCTGACTCTGATGGAGCTCGAATGAGCCAGTTGTCTAAGTAGGGGAAGACGAATATTCCTAGAGTGCGAAGAAATGCTGCTACCACAGCCATGCATTTCGTGAACACCCTTGATGCTGAGGCCAGGCCAAAAGGAAGCACCCTGTATTGGTAGTGCTTTCCTTGAAAAAGGAAGCAAAGGAACTTTCTGTGAGTTGAATGGATGAAAACATGAGTGTACGCATCCTTGAGATCTAGAGAACAAAGCCAATCCTGATTCTGAAGGTATGGCAGCAGAGTTCCCAGAGAAATCATCTTGAATTTCTCTTTGAACAGGAGTTTGTTCAATTCTCTGAGGTCTAAAATAGGTCTGTGTCTTTGGGATAAGGAAATAGGGGGAGTAAAACCCTGTACGCTGTTGAGGAATGGGTACCTCTTCTATTGCCCCTTGGGCAAGAAGCATAGTGACCTCTTGATCTAACAGGATGATGAGAGAGGTCTGGGAATTGAACTGTCTTACCATTGTTGGAGGGGGCATGCAGAGAAAATGAAGCTTGTACCCCTCTTTTATAACGGAGAGTCTCCAATGTTCTGCTGTTATCTGCCCCCATCTGGAGGCAAAGTGACACAACCTTCCTGGAATGGTGGAAGGCTCTGGTCGGTTGAGGGCCAGGAAGTCTAAGTTCTCTAGATGGAAGTCAAAGGCCTTGTGGAGGCTGAGACTGCTGAGACGGTTGAGGCTTAGCAGTTTTTGCTTTCCTTTGTTTAGGTGGTTGCCTACTCCTTCGGGCAGGTTGAACTGCAGAATGTCCCTGCTGGGAATAAGAGGGATAAAACCTCTTCTTTTTGGAGAAGAATGGTTTCTTGAAAGATTTCTTCCTTGCAGGATCAGCTGTGGCTTTGGATAATCTATCCAAAGTGGAGTTGTCAGCATCCAACTCATTGGCTTTCTCTTGCCAACTTTTGCTGAATAGATTCTCACCTGTAGAAGGGATTTTGCCCAGTTTGTCCTGCACCCAGAGCTCCAAATCGGATGCCTGGAGCCAGGCAATTCTACATGCACCTATAGCAATGGCAGAGGTTCTGCTTATGCACTCAAAACAATCAGAAGCTGCACGATTGACAAACTTAGAAACATCCTAGGCATGTTTAACCAGTGTGAGAAAATCCTGCCTCTTATCATCAGGAAGGAGAGGGCTTAAAATCTCTAAATCTCCTGTGACTTCTTTAAGGAACATTCCCATATATAAAATATAGGAAATGATCCTGGCAGAAAGCATGGAAGCCTGGAAAGTATGACGTCCAAAGGCATCCAAAGTTCTACACTCACGTCCTGGAGGATTAGAGGCATGCCTCTTTGCACTCCTGATCCTTCTCATAGCTAATTCCACTACAATGGAGTGGTGAAGAAGCTGAGTCTTCTGGAAACCAGGACAAGGAGGGCACGATACATGGTATCCAGTCTACGAGAATGAGGAGCGGAGGTAAGAGGTGTTTCCCACATTCTTAGCATGAGATCATGTAAGATCTCATGGACAGGCAAAGTAGCTGCCTCCTTAGGAGCCTTGGGATATTGTAGAATCTCCAACTCCTTTGCCCTGGGCTCTGTTTCGGTAGCCACAGTAATGGAAAGACCTCGAGCCACCTCCCTGATAAAATCCTGAAAGGAGATATCTTCTGGAGGAGACATCCTACGTTTAGGAGAGGAAGGCTCCTCCGGGAGAAGTATTCCGGTACCGACAGAGCTGTCAGAATCCTCAGACTCCTCCGAGGATTCAAAGTACCTTCTGCCTGGATGCTCTTGTAGAGCACAATACCCGTACCGGTGTATCGGTACCGGAAGGCATAGCATGACTGGGTGCCGGCAAAGCAGACACCGATGTCGATGCCATCGGTAATGGTGCCGGTTGAACTGTGACACGGTTCAGAGGGTGTCGATGCCTCAAGGAGAGCCGCCAGACTGTGTTCAATAGCCAGGAACCTCTGGTCTATCGACACTGCCGATGCCTGGGTATCGGTACCGGAGAAAGCAGACGGTACCCCAGAGCATGGCACCAGTAGTTCTGCCGAGGTTGAGGCCTCGAGAACATCCTGGAGCCCTGATAATGCTTTGGAAGCCGAAGCCTCCCGCCGGGGCAATTTTGCCGGTACAGAACACTCAAGGGCAACGCCAGAGGCATCTCGATGCTTGGAAGGAGATCTACCCTTTGAGGACCGGCCAGACTTATGTTTAGTTACCTGAGATCCATGGGAGGAAGACGAAGCCCTGGAAGACGTCGATGCCACAGAGGCTGCATCGGAGGGAAAAAGGGTGCTGAGCTTAGCAGCTCAGTTTTGTCGACCCCTCTTGGACATCATCGCACAGGCCATACACTCCGAGATGGAGTGGTCAGGACCTAAACATTTAAGACACCACTCATGGGTGTCAGTAACACACTTCTTGAAACCCGAAGCGGGTTTTTCCATAGTAGAGGAAATTTTTGGGCCTAAGGCCCAAAATGGTGCGTGCACTTGACAAAAAAAAAAGAAAGAAAGAAAGAACAACCGGCGGTACCGGTATAGCGTCGAGGAAGGCAGACGCGACCACAAAAAAGACGGAGAATAGGAAACATTTTCTGCAGTGACAGGAACGACGACCTGCTAGCTCTGCGGAAAACGAAGAACTGGAGAGAGGCAGTTGGGAAAGGCAGCACGCAGGCGCTGTGGGATGCTCCCAAAAGCTTTCTAATTGGACGCTGGGGAGCGTTCCTGCGCAGGCTCCGTCGGTACCGACGATACCCATATATGAAGACTACATTCCTGCTTGTTCCTGGAGATTGTGATTTCTCGCACCCCTTGCAGGGGTGGCTGCACCTTTAGAGTAGTTACTCACCTGTAACAGGTGTTCTCCAGGAGCAGCAGGAATCAGTCCTCACATATGGGTGACGTCGGCGCCGACGGTGCCCCTGTGCGGAGCATTTCCCCAGCTTTCAAAGAAAGCCTTTTGGAATGCAGCACGCATGCGCAGTCGCCTTCCCGCCCAAAGGTGCCATCTTGCTCAGTCTGATGACATAGCTAAAAGACAGCAAAAAACAAAATAAATCATATGATCGCAACTCCAAGGGGAGGGAGGGAGGGTTGTGAGGAATGATTCCTGCTGCTCCTGGAGAACACCTGTTACAGATGAGTAACTACTCTTTCTCCAGGACCAAGCAGGAAGTCAGTCCTCACTTAAGGGACTCCCCAGCTTAAGGCTACCGGAGACCCAAGCTGCAAAAAATGAGCTCCCTCTAGAGCCTCAGCAGGCAAGAAAAGAATCTTCTCTGATAACGCCCCCGAACGGTAGCCCAACACCAGGGCCGGAGGGTAGGAGTTGCCTAAACCCCAAAGAGATTATGGAGTACCGCCTGCCCTAAAGAACTGTCCCTGTGGGACTCCCTCTCAAGGCAGAAGTGGGCCGCAAAGGTCTGGCTTGAAGACCAAGTAGCGGCCCAGCAGATGTCTGCCAACAGAACAGAGCGGAGATAAGCCACTGACGCAGCCTTCGCCCTGACACGGTGAGCCGTAACTCGACCCTGCAAGGAAAGGCCGGCTGCCCTGTAAGCCCAGGCGATACAGTCAGCTACCTATATGGACAAAGTACGTTTGGAGACAGCTAACCCCAACTTATTGGGGTCAAAAGAGATGAAGAGCTGAACAGCCCTCCGGTGCTCCCGCGTACGGTCAAGATAGAAGGACAACGCCCTCCTACAGTCCAGGGTATGCAAGACCATCTCAGCCCGGCTGGCATGGGGCCTGGGAAAGAAAGTTGGAAGAACCACCTCCTGATTGAGGTGGAAGGAGGAGACAACTTTTGGAAGGAACTTAGGGTGAGTCTGGAAGACTACTCTGTTCCTATAGAACCTGGTATATCGTGCAACTGATACTAGGGCCTGAAGTTCACTTACTCGCCATGCTGAGGTAAGGGCTACCAGAAATAATGCCTTCCAGGAGAGAAAACGCAGAGGGCAAGTAGCCATAGGTTCAAATGGTGGGCAAGTATGCCTTTGCAAGACCACATTTAAATCCCATTCAGGGGCAGGTGGATGCACTGGAGGCTTAAGCAAAAGCAGGCCTCTGAGGAAGCGAGCCATCGAAGGATGGCTGGATAGAGACTGACCCTCCACCGTGAATGGTGTGCTGAAAGAGCACTAAGATGAACTCTAACAGAAATGGATTTAAGGCCTAGGTTGGACAGGTGAAAGCACAGTTACTTACCTGTAACAGGTGATCTCTGGGAACAGCAGGAGTAAGTCTTCACATATGGGTATGTCGGTACCGACGGAGCCTGCGCGGGAACGCTCCCCAGCGTCCAATCAGAAAGCTTTTGGGAGCATCCCTCAGCGCCTGCGTGCTGCCTTCCCGCCTTTCCAACTGTCTCTCCTCAGTTGAGTTTTATAGCTGAGACAAAGAGAGAGAGAGAGAGGAAAGATAGATAGAGAGATACAACTCCTAGGGGAGGTGGGTGGGTTGTGAAGACTTATTCCTGCTGTTCCCAGAGATCACCTGTTACAGGTAAGTAACTGTGCTATCTCCAGGAACAAGCAGGAAAGCACAGTTACTTACCTGTAACAGGTGATCTCTGGGAACAGCAGGAATTAGTCCTCACATATGGGTACGTCGGAACCGACGGAGCCTGCGCGGGAAAGCTCCCCAGCTTTTCAGATGAAAAGCTTTTGGGGCTTCCCACAGTGCATGCGCGCTGCCTTCCCGCCTTCCTGACCAGCTCTCTTCAGTTCGAGTTTATAGCTGAGACAATAGAGAGAGGAAAGGAAGGTAGATAGATAGAAGATACAACTCCTAGGGGAGGTGGGTGGGTTGTGAGGACTAATTCCTGCTGTTCCCAGAGATCACCTGTTACAGGTAAGTAACTGTGCTATCTCCAGGAACAAGCAGGAATGAGTCCTCACATATGGGGACTCCCTAGCTAAGATGCCTGGGAGATCCCCCTCCAAAGGTAACCATCTTCGTATGGATCTCAGGCATCCAACCAGGGAAGGTGGGCAGGAGTTGTTTAAGTATGGAACAGTTGTTTGAGGACAGCCTGACCAAACAAGGCATCCCGGCGGGAGTCTTTGTCCAAACAGTAATGGGCTGTGAAGGTATGAACCGAGGCCCAAGTGGCTGCTCGACAGATCTATCTATGGAAACAGAGTGAAGATGAGCCATAGAGGTGGCCATGGCTCTCACATTGTGAGCTGTGACATGGCCTTCCAGAGAAATGTTCTTACTCTGGTAAGCAAAAGAAATAAACTGAGCAATCCAATTGGAACGTGGACGCTAGTCGACAGGAAGTCCACAATGAGACCGATCAAAAGCCACAAAAAGTTGGGAAGACTGTCGATGTGGCTCAGTCCTGTTGAGGTAAAAGGCGAGAGCTCTTTTACAATCAAGGGTATGAAGGTTCCTCTCTGCACTGGATGCATGAGGAGCCGGGAAAAAAAACAGGTAGATATACGTCTTGATTAAGATGAAAAGGCGAGACCACTTTGGGCATAAAGTGGGGGTTCGTCCTAAGGACCACCTTATCATGATGAAACCTAGTATAAGGTGGATTAGCCACTAAAGCCTGCAGTTCACTGATGCGGCGAGCTGAAGTGACTGCAATAAGGAAAACTACCTTCCATGAAAGAAATTTCAAGGAGGTGGAGTCCAAAGGCTCAAAAGGTGGCTTCATAAGCTGACCTAGAACTAGGTTCAAATCCCATGCTACCGGCGGAGGTCGGATGGGAGGTTTAGTTAAGGTCAGGCCTCTCATGAACCTTGCAACAAGAGGATGAGAGGAGACAGGTTGTCCATTTATAGGTTTTAAGGATGCTGCAATAGCACTTAAATGGACTCGTACTGAATTCGTCTTGAGGCCTGCATTGGAAAGATGCAGGAGATAGTCTAGTAGAGAATTCAAAGGAAGTGCCAGAGGGTCAAGACCCTGTTGAGCACACCAAATGGAAAAACGTTTCCATTTGAAAGCATAGGAACGCCGGGTAGAGGGTTTCCTAGAGGCATGAAGGATATCTTTCACTGGTTGAGAAAGATTAAACTCATGAAGGCTTAAGCCTTCAGTAACCAAGCTCGGAGATGTAGGGACTTGGGAATTGGGTGCCACAAAGTCCCTTTTCTCCTGAGACAGAAGGTCTGGCGCAGCTCCCAGGTCCAGGGAGGAGCCCTGGGAGAGCTGTAGAAGTAGAGGGAACCACACTTGGCGTGGCCAGTGTGGAGCTATGAGGATCATTGACCCGTGATCCCTCTGAAGTTTGAACAGAGTCTTGGGAATCAAAGGAATGGGTGGAAAAGCATACAGGAATTCCTGACCCCAATGCAGGAGAAAGGCGTCGTTGGCCTGAGCTCCCTGACACGGAGTCCTGGAACAGAACCGGGGAAGTTTGGCATTCCACGGACTTGCAAAGAGGTCTATGTCCGGGGTCCCCCATTCCTGAAAGATTCTGCGTATCTGGTCCATATGCAGGGACCATTCGTGTGGAAGCAGAACTCGACTGAGTCTGTCTGCCCGAGAGATTTGAACTCCTGGAAGGTAATACTGCCAGAAGATGAATTTGATGCTCTCTGGCGAAGGCCCATAATCTGACAGCTTCGTTGCAAAGCGACAGAGAGCCCGTCCCTCCTTGTTTGTTGACATAGAACATGGCTACCTGATTGTCTGTCTGGACTAGGACAGTCAGGTTGACAAGGAGGGTGTGGAAGACTGTGAGGGCAAGGAAGATTGCTCGCAGTTCCAGAAGGTTGATGTGAAGGGTGGTCTCCTGGGGAGACCAGGTGCCCTGAGTGGAGAGGTGTTGGAGATGAGCTCCCCACCCTGTTTGGGAGGCATCTGTTGTGAGGGTTGCTTGGGGCAACGAAGGTTGGAAGGGGGTCCCCAACAACAGATTTTTGGAGGATGTCCACCACTGGAGAGACCAAAACAGACGTTTTGAGGTGAGTACTTGGTCTGAGAGCGCTCCTGATGCTTGAGACCACTGGGTGGCCAAAGTCCATTGAGCTGCCCTCATATGGAGACGAGCGTAGGGCACCACATGGACCGTGGAGGCCATGTGGCCCAGAAGTTGCAGCAGTTCCCTGGCTGACAAGTGACTTCTGGACTGAGCCTGGGAGGCCAAGCTGATTAGTCGTTGGCCTCGGACCAGAGGGAGGTAGGCCCTTGCAGTGGTGGAGTCCAAGTGGGCCCCTATGAATTCCAGGGACTGAATAGGGATAAGTTGGGACTTGGGAATGTTTACCACATGTCCCAGATATTGAAGAATACGCCTTGTGCGGTCCAAGGAAATCTGGGCTTCTGACTGAGATGGAGCTAGGATGAGCCAGTCGTCCAGATATGGGAACACGAAGACTCCCATGCCTCTTAGAAATGCGACTACGACTGCCATGCATTTTGTGAATACTCTTGGAGCAGAGGCGAGACCGAAGGGAAGTACTCTGTATTGGAAATGTTTTCCCTGGAACAGAAATCGAAGATATTTTCTGTGGGATGGATGGATGAGTATATGAGTGTACGCATCCTTGAGATCTAGAGAACAAAGCCAATCCTGACTCTGAAGGCATGGAAGGAGAATGCCCAGAGAGAGCATTTTGAATTTCTCCTTGAATAGAAACTTGTTCAATTCTCTCAGATCTAGGATAGGTCTGAAGCCCCCTGTCTTCTTTGTTATGAGAAAATAAGTGGAGTAGAACCCTAACCCCTGTTGAGGAAGAGGAACCTCCTCTATTGCCCCTTGGGCAAGGAGAGAGGAGACTTCCCGACCCAACAGGGTCAGAAGAGATGGGGGAGAACTGAATTGCCTCACCATGGTATGGGGAGGAAGGCTGGAGAAATGAAGTTTGTAACCCTCTCGGATGATAGAGAGGGTCCATTGCTCTGATGTAATTTGCTCCCATCTGGGAGCAAAGTGAGCTAACCTTCCGGGAATGGTGAGGGGCTCTGGTTGTTCTAGAGCCAGAAATGGTAAGTTCTCTAGGGGCAAGTCAAAACCCCTGAGGGGGTTGAGCCTGCTGGGGTGTAGCAGACACTGCAGGCCTTGACTTTACTTGCTTAGATTGCTGACGTTTAGCAGCAAAGCGAGGCTGAGCAGATTGTTGGCCAGTATTTGTGGAAAATCTGGCCTTCTTGTAGTAAGGCCTCTTAAAAGGCTTCTTTTTGGCAGGAGTAGAAGTAGACTTAGAAAGTCTATCTAGAGTGGCATTTTCTGCGTCCATTTGAGCAGCTTTAATTTGCCAGTCCTCACCAAATAAGTTCTCACCTGTACAGGGCAGATTCCTTAAGCCATCCACGACCCAGGGTTCTAGGTCAGAAGCCTGGAGCCAAGCAAGACGTCGGGCTGCAATAGCAATTCCCGAAGCCCTGCCTGCAACCTCAAAGGAATCAAAGGCTGCCCTGTTGGAAAACTTCGAGACCTCTGAAAGTTGTGTCACCACAGAAGTGAAGTCCTCCTTTCTATCCTCAGGGATAAAGGGGGCAAAATGCCGTACCTTCAGGGCAAGTTCTCTGAGAAACATGCCCATATAAAGACTGTAGGAATTGATCCTGGCTATAAGTATACTAGCCTGGAAGATCTTTCTACCAAAAGAGTCAAGGGTCTTACATTCTCGCCCTGGAGGGGTAGAAGAGTGCCGTTTAGGACTCTTTATCTTTTTCATGGCAGACTTCACCACAATGGAGTGGTGAGGTAGTTGAGTCTTTCGAAACCCAGGAGAAGGAGGGACCCGGTACATGGTGTCCAACCTACGGGAATGAGGAGACAGTGTTAGAGGAGTCTCCCACAAATCCATCAAGTGTTCTTGAAGGATTTCATGGATAGGCAGGGTAACTGCCTCTTTAGGAGCTTTGGAGTATCCTAAAATATCCAATTTCTTTGATCTTGGTTCCGTTCCAGAAGATGTAGCAATAGAAAGCCCTTTAGCTACATCAACAATGAAATCCTGAAAGGATAAATCCTCTGGAGGAGACATCCTCCTCTTTGGAGAAGAGGGCTCCTCAGGAAGATCAAGCTCAGCAGAGTCATCAGAGGAATTGAACTCATCAGAAGAATCTGAGTATTCTCTCTGTGCTTCCAATGCACGATACGCGTACCGACTGATATCGACATCGGGCGTATCGGGCATGGGATCGGTATCGGGCAAAAGCCTGAATCCGGCATGCGGAACCGATCGACGCTTGGAAGTCGATGGTCTCAGTTCCGGTGTGGATACCGGAACCGGAGTCGGTACCGATGGAATCGGTACCGAGGGCGTCGCAGCCTTAATGAAAGCCAGAACGGCCTGCTGCATGGTCTGGACAGTATTGCCCATGGACGCCACTGCTGCCTGGATGTCGGGTACCGGTATCAGCCGGTACCCCCAGAGCAGTCTAACAGGTGATCGGTCGAGGCCGTGCCATCGATGTCAACCTGTAACCCCATAGATGGTGCTTTGGAGACCGGAGCCTCCCGCCGGGGTTTTTTTTGCTTGGGCAGAATCCTCGAACTCAAGATTGAGAGCCTCTCGATCTTTTGAAAGAGATTTGCTTTTAGAGGATTTGCCCACAGAAAGTTTGGTTACCTGAGATCCATCCGGAGAGGAAGACCTGGATGACTGTGATGCTGGATTATCTGAAGCAAACAGCACATGGAACTTGTTGGCCCGGTTCTGCATACCACGTTTAGACATCTGGGAGCAGAATGGGCAGTCCGGTATGGAGTGGTCAGGTCCCAAACATTTAAGACACCATTCATGGGTGTCTGTGAGAGAAATAACAGCACTGCACTTGGTACACTTTTTAAAACCAGGAGCTGGCCTCTCCATGAGGAGAATTTGTGTAGGCCTGAAGGCCTAGCAAAAGTTACCACGTTGTGCTGAAAATAAAAAAAGATTTTTTTTTTAAGAAATAAAGAAAGAGAGACCGGCGGTACCGGTTTTGGTATGGGGAAGGCAGGTACGCGGTCAAAAGAAACAAATTAAAATAACAATTTCTTCAGCGGTGACAGGAACACGACCTGCTGGCTCCGCGGAAAAAGAGAAACTGAAGAGAGCTGGTCAGGAAGGCGGGAAGGCAGCGCGCATGCGCTGTGGGAAGCCCCAAAAGCTTTTCATCTGAAAAGCTGGGGAGCTTTCCCGCCCAGGCTCCGTCGGTTCCGACGTACCCATATGTGAGGACTCATTCCTGCTTGTTCCTGGAGATTGAGTCTTCACATATGGGGACTCCCAAGCTAAGATGCCTGGAGTCCTAGCATGTTGGAGATTGAAACATGTTACACCTCATATGGCCAGGCATCCTGAGGATGGAGGGTAGGAGTTGAAAAGAGAGGAGCTGTAGGAAACAGCTGACCTAAGATAGGACTACAGACAAGGAGTCCTTGTACATATGACAATCATCATGAAATATATTGAAATGAACAATCACAATATGGACCTCACCTACTGGATTGCAGGAAGTAGAGAGTCTGACGGTATCTACTGGGGATCCAGTAGAGGAATCTTCAAGTTGACCTCACTGAAGCGAAGGTGAAGGTCAAAAACTGGAAGTGACAGGTGCCCCCAGGATTGAACTGCGGTAGTACCAAAACGGTAGGTCTTTAGTGGGAAGCTTTATGGAAAAAGCTGAAAACTCTTTTGGCTACAGAGTTAATCATAGTTAGGAGCAAAAGAGGAAGACTGACCGATTTAGACAACTGGCCTAGTTCTTGAGGAAAGAAGGGGTATGGGAGAGTGGCCTAGTGGTTGGGGCAAGGTACTTCGGGCCGGAAGGTCGGGGGTTCAAATCCCACTAGAGGACAGCAACCGTGGGCCGGAAGGACTGGGGTTTCTAGTCCCACAGGTGCTCCTTGTGGTCTTGGGCAAGCCACTTAACCCTCCATAGCCCATGTTCCCTGTAAAATAGTTCTCTGTGTGCTGTGCTTTCCTGTCTAATCAATGTGTTTATACCTCAAAAATTTCCTGTCATGATTTGACAATTTCCAATCTGTAATCAAACCGCTGCTGATCGCTGGAAGTAGCGGTATACAAATGTATACTAAATAAATAAATAAAAAAATAAACCCCGTATGCCCAAGAAAGGACAGATGTCTGAGGAGTTGAAAATCTCAGATCTACTGAAGATCCACCATGTCTTTCCTAACTGATGAGAGGTAGGAAGATATTGGGGTATGGAGCTTCAGGGATACGTGAACCTAGGGTTATGGTAAGAGCTGTCAGCACCACAGCAGTGGTTGTGTGCATAATAGTCTAACATACTGTGGAATAGAATGAACATGCGCAAACCCACTGTCTGGAACATACAGGAAAGAAAAAACCTTAATGAGCACAGACAGTTAGAAAGATAAGTATGTGATACATAATTACCTATAAGGAAGTATCTCGACAGATACACACATATATTTATGTCTATATATATATATATATATATATATATATATATATATATGTAGATATATATATATATAAGGGTATATATATATACATATGTTTATGGCGAGATCCAGGGGCATAACATATGCACACATGGCTGACAGACATATGTATCTAAAGAATGTATATAGACATATGTGTATATATGAATATATAGGTCTAAAGATAAATGTCTGCAATTAAGCAGACAGAGATAGGTCTATAGGAACCCTCACAGGGGAAATGTGAAGAGGAACGATTCATCTAATAACAAGAAGGTGGAACCTACTTGAGAAGATATAGAGAATCTGTTCCCTCTGGTTAAGATGGAGCAGGAATACTATCCAGTGAAATAACCAGGATGGTTGTGTGGAAAACCAGAAGATAATATCAGTCTGTAAACAGCAAGTCCTGAGACCGGTAGAACTCTAACATGGTGAATGGACAGAAAACGCAGGGGATGAGATACCAGGTTGACCCACCTGAGGGACAAGGGGAGGGGTATCATGCGTTGTTTAGTTAAATATGTGCTGTCCATGAAGGATTAGGATACCATGAGGACAAGCTGCAAGGAAAAAGAGCATATTTCCTGTAGGAATTGGGTAACTCTTTAGACTGTCACGTAGAGAAGGCTTATGTCCTTTATTAAAAGGAAAAAGAAGGGTGTAAAGAACCCTTACAGTCATGAGGAATGAGTGAGGAAGACTTTTTCAACCATATAGGATTTTAATTAGAGAAAAATATCCCCATGCTCTCTAGCAAGGGCCCATAGTAGAAAGCTTCTCAGTAGGATTGCAGAGAGCATTATGCAGGAGAATTGGGAAATAAAACTGGCTGTTGGAGAAACCAGCTGCCACTTCAATTATGCTGCCAACTCCAGGGATTTGAAGATGGCAGAATATAAGAAGCGATAAGGATTACCCAAGATAGATGAAGCACAATCTTGGAAGCACTACTAAGGCTAGACAAAAGTAGTGGAAGACAAGACTGGAACTTGTAGAAAAGTACCAGTAGTCCAATCACTGGAACTCCTGCATGGGCAGCTGCTTAATAGAACAGCAGAGAAAATCTTTCTGTTTTTAACAGAGAGGACAGAACAAGAGGAGAAAATCCTGATCATGTCTGATGAGCTGCCCAATGAAAGAAGGGAGGTTACTCCAGAGAAAACTCTACACTGGAAAGGAAAGGAAGACTAGAAAGGCTAAGAAAGCCTTCCAGTGGTATGGTACCACTCTTACAGGGGAAGCCCTGGAAAAGAGGGTAAAGAAAATAGGAGCTGAAGGGAGACTTGCTATATGTTAAGTCTGTAGAAGGAAAAAATTCATGGTGGTACAGAAAAACTATCATGAGATAGTTGGAAAACCTCTCTTCATGGTAGGAAGAGGAGGAAAACCCTGTGACCATAGACATGAATCTCCTGACAGCTCAGCCTACCTAAGAGCAAGTGGATGTCCTGGAAACAGGAATCCATGTGTAGAGTTTTAAATGATAAAACAGTGAAAAAACTTCTGCTGAGAAGTGAACTGTAGGTTATAAAGAGATTAATTAGAACCCTATTGAAGGTTAATTTTCCTGGCTTGAGTTTGGATTCTTCAGACCAGGGCAAGGTTTCCCTTGTTTGGGAACATCTGTATGAGGGGCAGGAGAAGAATAAAACCTTCTTCTTTTAGGGAAAGAAGGTTTGGTAGGGCATTTCTTACCCACTGAGGAAGGAGAAGGCTTAGCCTCAGAAACAGGGAAGTCAGTGGAGCAGTGAGCAACCTGACGTAAAGACTCCTTATTGAAGAGATTTTCTCCAGTACAAGGAGTATTACCCAGTCTTTGTTGTGCCCATCTGTTCAAGTCTGAAGCTTGGAGCCAGGCTCTACGTCGTGCTCCTATGTCTATAGTAGAGGTCCTGCTAACAGACTCAAAAGAGTCTAGAGAAGCACGAGTAAGAAACCAAGAGATATTTTGACTATGACTAAGTAGTAAGGAATAGTCCGCAGTCTTGGGCTCTGAAAGAAAAGGAGTTAGAAGAGACAACTTCTTTGTGTCCTCCTGAAGGGATAGACTCATATAAAAAATATATGAGAGAATCCTTGTTGACAGCATAGATGTCTGGAAGGTTTGACGTCCAAAGGCATCTAGTGTTCTAGACTCACGACCTGGTGGGTAAGAAGAGTGCTTCTTCTTACTTTTCACCTTCCTCATTGCTGATTCCACCACAATAGAATGATGGGGAAGTTGAGTCTTTTGAAACCCTGGAGAAGGGGGCACCTGATACAAAAGATCAGTTGCTGCAGAAGGTGAGGAAACCCTTAAAGGTGTTTTCCATATTCTCAGAAAAAGATCCTGCAAAGAATGATGTAAAGGAAGCATTATATTTTCCTTTTCTCCTGAAGAGCCTTGTGTAGGATCATAGGCAGGGATAGGAATAGCAAGGAATGTTGCCATGTCCAGGAGAAAATTCTGAAAAGAAGGATCTCCAATGGGAACCATCCCTGGACAGGCTAGACTTGAAGAACTAGCCTGGGCACGGAGGATGTACTTGTCCGGTGCAGAAAAGGATCCCTAATGGATCAGTCAGTACTGCATCGTCCATGCCAGGTATCGACTCCAAACTAGGTATAGAAAGGAGTGACCCTGGTGAAAAAAGCATGGAAGGAGCTGGTCCCGATGTTACTGCAGGTACCGGCACCGATACCGATACCGGAAGCTGAGCCGGAATCGAAGGCGATAGCGACATCGAAGCAGTCATCGGAGGCTGCTCAAGCGGTACCGAGGTAACCGAAAACTCTTGGTGATCACCCTCGGTACCGCGCATCCGGAATCGGTAGCGTCGGTTCCGAGATGCGTCGGTACCCCAGTCTTCCAGACTAGATATCGATTCCAGACTCGGCATTGAAGGAAGCGAGTCTATCGATGCATGTCTAGAGAATACCGACGTCGTGGTGGTATCGGCGGTGCTGCCAATACTAGAAAGTCAATCTGGGACATATCGATCAGTCCCGAAGGTACCGAGAACGCCAGGTGACGATCCCTGGTGAGGAGTGAATCGCTCAACACCAGTGCCGATGCCAGGGTATCAGTACCGCTCGAAGCGGATGCCACCACCGAGCATGGCTCAGGTATGTTCTGTGAGGGGTGAGCCCCAGGAACAACCTGAAACCCCTGAAAGGCTTTGGAGACCGAAGACTCCCGCCGGGGTTTTGAAGCCAATAGGGTCTTGAGGGCAAGGCCGGAGTCGTCATCATGCTTGGCATGAGACCTACCACTCAAGGATTGGCTAGTCTTAACAGACTGTTTGTGGGTTACCTGATCCTGTAGAGAAGAAATGGTTGGTGCCCTGACAGTGGAAGGGAACTCGGTATCGAGGGAAACTCGAAATGGAAAATCTCTTCTCACAATATTGTAGCCTGATGGCTCCGGAGGAAAAGGGTCAGGACCCAAACAGGTTAGACACCAGTTATTGGAGTCTAAAAAGAAAACTGTACTTCCACAGTTAAGGCACTTCTTAGGAGAAGAAGGCTCCATAATGGAGAGGCCTTACAGGCCCAAAAGTTTAAACAGAAACTGAGGGGAAAAAACTCCCTGAGTTAGGGAAAAAGAAAAGAAAAAAACCACCGGCGGTACCGGTGGAGTCGGGGGAACAGCCGCGACCACAAGAAAACAAAGAATTAAAGAAAAACTTTTCTGTGGTGACAGGAAGACGTCCTGCCGGCTCCGCGGAAAAACGAAAACTGGGGAGAGACAGTTGGAAAGGCGGGAAGGCAGCACGCAGGCGCTGAGGGATGCTCCCAAAAGCTTTCTGATTGGACGCTGGGGAGCGTTCCCGCGCAGGCTCCGTCGGTACTGACGTACCCATTTGTGAAGACTCATTCCTGCTTGATCCTGGAGATGGCAAACATTACAGCACCACTGGTACCAGGCATGAGAAAGGATTCTCGTTATGAAGGGTACACCAGGTAGAGAATCTGCGCCACTTAAGGGCATAAGACATTCGAGTGGACTGCCTCCTAGAGGCCAAGACCACGTCCTCCACTTCCCTAGGCAGTAGTAAGGGCACTAGAACTACCCTTTCAGCAGCCAGGCCATCAAATTGAGGGACTGGAGATTGGGGTATAAGAGAGATCCATGCTCCTGAGGCAGGAGATCGGGTTGCATTCCCAGAGGAAGAGGAGTGTCCACCGCTAGTTGCAAAAGAAGTGGGAACGAGCATCACCGAGGCCTTGTCCCGGATCACTTTGAACAGTGTCTTGGACACTAAAGGCATGGGAGGAAACGCATATAGGAGGCCTGTAGACCATGGAATGAGAAACGCATCCGCTGCTACTCTGAGAGGATGCGGTTGTCTGGAGCAGAACCTGGGTAGTTGATGGTTCAGAGGACTGGCAAAGAGATCTATGGTTGGAAGACCCCATCTCAGGAAAATCTGTTGAACCACTAAAGGATTCAACTGCCATTCGTGCGGCAGCAGGATCCTGCTCAATCTGTCCGCCAGGTAATTCTCCTGACCTGGGAGATAGACCGCTTTGAGAAGAATGCCATGATTGACTGCCCAGGAGCACAGTTTCTGCGCTTCCTGACAGAGAAGGTGGGACCCTGTGCCCCCCTGTTTGTTCACATAGAAGATAGCAACTTGATTGTCCGTCTGAACCAAGACGGACTGGTGAGAGATGAGAGAAAGATCTCAGGCCCAAGCGGATAGCTCTCAGTTCTAAGAGATTGATCTGTTGTGCGGCCTCCCAAGGAGACCACAGGCCTTGAGTACATGCCCCCTTATTTTATTTATTTATTTATTTATTTATTTTATATACAGGCTTGATATACCGCCCAAAACCGGAGTATCAGAGCGGTGTACAATAAAAGAAAAACGGCTGCAGAAAAGTTAAAGAGAGAAAGGAACGCCATTTGAAGACAGGAAAGAACTAGGGAGAGATAGATAGAAGGAAAAAGGACAGAAATTACACGACTAGACAATTAAACACGGGGGGAAGGGAGTGAGGGGGGTTTGATTGTGGCATTGGAACTGACGTGATGGTCATTGGAGGTACTGGAAGATCAGAAGCCTGGGAGAAGAGATAGGTCTTAAGGAGAACTTTGAAGTGCGGGAAAGAGGGCTCAGTGCGGGAAAGAGGGCTCAGTGCGGAGCGCGTGGGGAAGAGAGTTCCAGAGAGCGGGGCTAAGAAGAAAAATGCAGAGTGACGGGTGAGTTCAAGGTGGGCCTGGGACGGAGATGGAAGGAAAAGACGGTTGGTATGGGACGATCAGAGAAGACGAGGAGCAGGTTGATGATAGATAAGATCGGAAAGATATTGAGGAGTACTGGTGTGGAGAACTCTATGAGTGATGATGAGATACTTGTAAATGAACCTAAATTTGATGGGAAGCCAATGAAGGAAGAAAGACAGAGTGATGTGGTCGAAAGGGAGGAGAAAGTGAGTAAGCGTGCGGCTGTATTTTGAAGGAGCTGAAGACAATGGAGTTGATAGGATGGAAGGCCAGCGAAGATGGAATTGCAGTAATCCAAGCGATAGGTTACCAGGGAGAGGACTAGAGTGGTGAGGGAATTAGTGGAGAGAAAGGGCCGGAGGGAGCGAATGTGGCGGAGGTGAAAGAGGCAACTGTGGATAAGGGAAGAAATGTGAGGGTGAAAGGAGAGGGAGGATTCCAGGGTGACACCCAGGTAACGGAGGAAGAAACGACAGGGATGGGGAGGGAGGACATCATAGGGGCTAAGACGGGAGGAGGAGTGGCAAGAGAGAACCAGATGGCAGAGGATTTAGAGGGATTAACACAGAGAAAATTATCAGAGAACCAAGAGGCAATAAGATTAAGGCAGGCATTGAGAGCAGAGAGGTCCGGAAAGGCAGAGCTAGTGTGATGGACAAGAACATAAGAACATAAGATATGCCATACTGGGTCAGACCAAGATCCATCAAGCCCAGTATTCTGTTTCCAACAGTGGCCAATCTAGGTCATATGTACCTAGCAGTTTCCCCAAGGGACACAGGTTCCACAATTCTTGTATTGGTTCTAGCATTGTTTTCCTGGGTACCTTATTAATATTGGTTTATGGTTCTTTCCTCCAGGAACTTGTCCAATCCTTTTTTAAACCCAGCTACACTAACAGCCTTTACTACATCCTCCGGTAACAAATTCCAGAGTTTGATTACACGTTGAGTGAAAAAATATTTTCTTTTATTAGTCTTAAATAGTTTACCCTGTAGCTTCATTGCATGTCCCCTAATCTTTCTATATTCTGATAAGGGTACACAATCGATCTACGTTTACCCGTTCCACTCCGCTCATTAATTATTAGACTTCTATCATCTATCCCCTCAGCCGTCTCTTTTCCAGGTTAAAGAGCCCTAACCTTTTTAGCCTTTCTTCATAGGAGTATCCTTCCATCCCCTTTACCATTTTGGTGGCTCTTCTCTGAACCTTTTCTAAAATCTCTATATCCTTTTTAAGATACGGCGACCAGAACTGCACACAATATTCAAGGTGCGGTCTCACCATGGAACGATATAGAGGCATTATAATATCTTTTGTTTTATTTTCCATTCCTTTCCTTATCATACCTAGCATTCTATTTGCTCTCTTGGCCGCCGCTGCACACTGGGCCGGGGGTTTTAACATGGTATCCACAATGACGCCTAAATCTTTTTCCTGGGTGGTGGTTCCTAATGTGGAACCTTGCATCGTGTAACCATAGTCGGGGTTGTTCTTCCCTAGGTGCATAACCTTGCACTTGTCCACATTAAATTTCATCTGCCATTTTGATGCCCAGGCTTCCAGTTTATCAAGATCCTCTTGAAAAATTCAACAATCATCTTGGGTTTTAACAACTATAAATAGTTTTGCATCATCTGCAAATTTGATAACCTCACTCGTTATTCCACTTTCCAGGTCATTTATGAATATGTCAAAAAGCAGCAGACCCAGCACAGATCCCTGGGGTACACCACTATTCACCTTTCTCCATTGGGAAAATTGGCCATTTAGCCCTACCCTCTGCTTTCTATCTTTTAACCAGTTCCTGATCCACAATAGTACACTGCCTCCTATCCCATGACTCTTTAGTTTTGCCAAATGTCTCTCATGAGGGACCTTGTCAAAGGCTTTCTGAAAGTCCAGATACACAATATCAACCAACTCACCTTTGTCCACCTGATTATTCACTCCTTCAAAAAAACATAACAGATAAGTAATACAAGATCTTCCTTGTCTAAAGCCATGTTGGCTGTCTCCCATTAGGTCATGACTATCTACATGCTGAGTAATTTTATTCTTTATGATGGTTTCTACCATTTTTCCTGGTACTGATGTCAGGCTCACCGGTCTGTAGTTTCCCGGATCACCCCTGGAACCCTTTTTAAAAATTGGTGTTACATTGGCGATCCTCCAATCTTCAGGTATTAGAGATGATTTTAATGATAGTTCACAGATTACTAATAGCAGGTCTGCAATCTCATATTTCAGTTCTTTCAACACCAAAGGATGAATACCATACGCCCCAGGTGATATGCAACTCATCAGATTAACTAATACTTGTAATAAATCTTCCCGAAGTAAAGATAATACCTTCAATTCATCCGCAACTATAAATACCAATTCAGACATAGGTAACATCCCTACATCTTCCTCAGTAAAGACTGAAGCAAAAGAATTCATTTCAGTCTCTCCGCTATCGCCTTGTTCGCCTCTTAGTGCTCCTTTAACCCCTTTATCATCTAATGGACCAACTGACTCTCTCACAGGATTTTTGCTACGAATGTACTTGAACAAGTCTGTACTTCGCGTTTTTGCTTCCGCAGCAAGCTTCTTCTCAAGTTCACCCGTTGCCTGCCTTATCAATGCCTTGCATTTGTCTTGCCAGAGCTTGTGCTGTTTCCAGGTATCGTCGTTTGGCTCTTTTTTCCAATGCCTGAAAGATGCAATATTGGCAACAACAGCCTCTCAGACCTCACCTTTAAACCATGCTGGCAGTTTTTTTGGACTTCCTTCCACTTTTCTTAAAGCATGGAATACAGCTGGTCTGGGCTTCCAAGATAGTATTTTTCAACAACAGCCAAGCCTGAGGTACGTCTTTAACCTTTGCAGAAAACTGCTCCTTTTTAGTTTTTTTCTTAACGTTTTTCCCCCTCATGTTATTATCCATGTTCTCCCTTTCGAAAGTTAAAAAGGTAGTACTGTGGGATTTCCTTACTATCCCTCCTCCACTAATTAAATTCAAAGGCGATCTTTTGCTATGATCACTATTGCCAAGTGGCCCCAACCAACCTTATCTCTTGCACTAGATCTGGTGTCTCCACTAAGGACTAGGTCTAATATGGCTTTCCCATCCCCTCTCATCCCCCCCCCGGTCGGTTTCTTGAACCAGCTGCTCCAATAGAGCAGGTTCATTTATTTCATCTAGGCAACGTTTATCTCCCTAGGCATGTTCCTGACGTGACACTGACCCAGTCGATACCAGGGGTAGTTGAAGGAATATCAATCTGCATAGAAGTAAAAGGAGATACCGGACTGTTGGATGAGAAGGGCCAGGGGGGCAAGGAAAAGTGATTGAAAAAGTAGAGGGGCGAGGGATCGAACCTTGTGGAACATCACAGTGTAGAGGGGGAGGGGGCAGAAGCAGAGGAGCCGAAGTGAACAGCGAAGGAACACGGAGATGAGAGAAAGAAAAGACTGATACCAACGCAACACAGTGGCCTTGAATACCAGAATCAAGACAGATGTGAGGAGCGAGTGCGGTGATCGATAACAATCAAAGGCCGCAGAGAGTCTAAAGGAGACGGGCAATCGATAATAGATAGGTCCACCCCCGGTCGTTGGAGAGCGGTGGAGGTTGCTGAGGAGGGCAAGAAGGATAGTTTCAGTGCTGTGTCCAGGCCTAAAACCAGACGGTGGCCGAGGGTTGAAGATAGAGGGTGGACTGATCAAGGTGCGCAGAGAAAGCAAATGAAACGGTGAAACTTAATTTCATAAACCAATTTCTCAAGAACCTTGGCAAGGAGAAAGGGGAGGTTTGAGACGGGTCGCCAGTTGGCAGGAGAAAGGCTAGGATCGAGGGAAGGGTTTCTTAAGAAGAGGGCGTAGACCAGGGCGTGTTTCCAGGGAGGTGGACAAAAAATTGCCGGAAGAGACTGGTGTGTTGGGGACTATGGCAAGGATATACGGAAGAAGTTGAAGAGAGGGATCAAGGGAGCCAGGAGAAGGGAGAGGATCGATGTGGGCAGGTTGTTTTGTGGGAAGAAGAAATTGGCCTGAAGAAGCTCAGCGGAGATGGAACAAGGTTGAAGGAGCACCATGGGTGAGGGAAAGGTGCTAAGCAGGGAGGAGGAGGAGAGAATGACGGGGGAGGCGCGAGAGGGAGGGGGGTAGAGGGGGGGAAAGAGGAGGGGGGCCAGACAGAAGAAGGGGGAAGGAAAGAGCGAAAGGGGACGTGGATCTTATTAACAACAAAAGGAGGCGAGGGTCGCCGGGCTGGGGGCGCAGTGGGAAGGGGGTGCTGATGAGGGAGGGACAAGCTGATCCAAAAAAAAAAAGGGAGAGGACAGAGTGTGAAGGACCCGATAAAAGCAACGAGAGGAGTTTAGGAAGGAGGGCAGTGATAAGATCCTAAAAGTAGGTCCTTTTTGGCCTCGGTGATCATTAGTGCGGTAATAGCCGATGTGCGCATGCGGAAAGATGGTCAGGGAGGCAGGGGAGGGGTGATTTTACGCCAGTGACGTTCAGCACGTTGGAGGTGGGTAAGCTGAAGATAAAGACCCGAGTGATACCAAGGGTGATGGGCATACAGCGGCAAGACAGATGGGAGTGGGAATGGGGAGCAATGTGCACTCCAACCTCTAAAGAGAAGCATTTGGTTGATCGATGCACCTGAGAGAGTGTGGAGGTGTCTCGAAAAAACACCCCTTGCACCAGATTTCGGAACGATGAAAGCCACCACCTGAAGAGAGACTCTAGTAGTGTGGACACCCTCAACTCTGTCCGTGACGGTTCCCCGTAGGCTTGGGGCCACTGTGATCCTCATTGAGCCGGCCCTCATGTGTCGGACGGGCATTTGGAGTCACATGGGACCGTGGAAGCCATGTGGCCTAATAGCCTCAGGAATTGTCTGGCGGGAGACCAGAGAATTGTTTGTGGAACTGGACTGGCCAGATCTAATCACACCTCGTGCGCCCTAGTCTACGGGCAAAAGGGCCTTTGCCTGAAGGCGTGGTCCAGTCTTGCTCCTATGAACTCCATGTTCTGTGAGGGGTGCAAAATGGACTTTGCGGACGTGTTATAACGAACCCCAGAGGTCTGTCAGCAAGAGCGGACAGTGGCGGAGTGGTGGGCTTGATTCGGTACTCTGCGGGGGATTGGCCACCTGATAAGCCAGTTGTTCCAGGTAGTGGACAGACGAAAAGGCCTTGAACTCTGAGGTAGGCCGCTAACCACCGCACAGGCATTTGGTGAATACCCTGGGGGCACGAGGTCTAGGCCAAAAAGGCAGTTACCCCCTGGTTACTGGTAATGGTTTTCCCTCCCACTAACAAAATCTTGAGATATTGTCTGTGGTCTGGAATGAATGAGGAAGGATTATAACGCATCCTTTTAAATCTAAGGAGCACAGCCCAATCTCCCTGCTGGAGGAAGGGCAGCAAGATTCCAAGGGTCAAGCATCTTGAACTTTTCCCTCTCCAGGAAACTTGTTGAGATTCCGCAAGTCTAGGATGGGTCTGAGGCCTCCTGTTTCGTTTTGGTACCAGAAAGTACCTGGAATAGAAGCCTTGACCCCTAAGGTGGTGGGGCCACTGGGTTTCCACTGCCTGTTCCTTTACAAGACTTGCTAACTCCTGCAAGGAGTAAGTCCCTGTGTAGAGGAAGTTTCATAGGAGGCTCCCCTGGAAAACAGGAGGGGGGTAACCTGGTGGAAGTGGAGGCAGATAGGGGGGGGGCCCCCCCCCCACCTTTTCTTGACTATACTTTAGTACCCCAGGTTATCCCTTGTTACGGCTGGCCACCTTGGGGGCGTACAGGGCCAGCCGGTCTCCTGTGCTGATAGGAGCAGCTAAGGGAGGAGAGGCTATGCCACTGGGAGGTCAAAACCCCGCTCCCCTGCTGTGCAAGGAGGCTGAAAGCTGGTGGCTTGGGGGTTTCCTGCATACGGGGCACCATGCTCCTGCCCCTTGGCCTGCTGACCCTGTTGGGGAGCCACAGAGGCCTGTAAATGATGGGATTATTGGTTATATCGGAGATGGACCCTTCCTCAGGGGTTAAAAGGTCTTTTCCCCGAAGCCCTTCTTTTTTTCTGATATGGGGCAGAGGTTTTCCTGGACAAGCCTGTCCGGGTGGTAAGAGTCTCGGTCCTCGAGTTTCCGCAGTCCTTTTCAGCCCATGGGCTTGTGCCAAAGAGGTTTTGCACCTCGGCAGGGGGCATCGACCAACTTGTCCTGCACACCATGGCTCGAGGTTCCCGATATGACTGTAGCCGAGGCCCGGATGGCGAGGCACCGATGGCCGGCGCGCGGCTACAAATGGGCCGTTTATTTAGCCCCTCGTAAGCCATCATAGGTTCTGCTCGTGTTTGGTTCTTTTGTGGAGGAGAACTTCAAGCACCTCCCGAATACCCTGAGTGACAGGGAGTTGAAACTCTGCAAAGGTTCCTCGGAGAGACCAGCAGAAGAACCCGGCAATCCTCCTTTTTTTTTTTCCAGGTCCTCGAAGGTGTACATGCGCCCATGTTACAGCTGATAGGGTTTGCCAAAGGAGAACAAGCAAACTGCCTCAGGGAAACGGCAAGCCACAAAAAACCAGTTCCAAAGACGTGGCAGAAAGGGCAAAAAATACTTAGCCTTTATTATTCCAGGGGTGAGTGGTGCCAAAATCCGACACTGGCCGTGTTTCGTTAGAAACTTCTTCAGGGGTATATGGGCTCCACTACACATAAATAAAAATAAAATCAACCATAAATACATAAATAAATAAAAACTTACAATAAATAAATTGAATAAAAGAAACTTATATGTATTTCTTAGGGAACAAGCTAATCAAATAAAAAGGGGGGGAGGGGGAAAAGGGAGGGGGAATGGAAAAGAGGGGGAGGGAGAGGAAATGGGGAAAAGGAAAGGGAAAAGGAAAAAGGGGAGTAAGGAAAAGAGAGGAGAAAGAAAGGGGGAACGGAAAGAAAGGAAGGAGGAAGGGGACAAATGGTGCTCTACAGGAAAATAATGTTGACAATAAAACAGTGCATATATGAAAACCATCATATATAAACAATGAAATTAATCAAATCATAATTTAAAAAAAAATGGGACAGAAAACCAATTCAAGACACATCATAAACATGAAAAAGAGAAAACACCTATTCAATAAATAAATCGAAATACATGATAATATAAAACTCTATAAACCTGTAAATGAAGAAATAAATACAATTAAAAAAAGTAAAAGGGTATAAAAAGAGAGTGAGCAGGAGACAAATGATAAAACCAATGGGCGCGTCAAGTATGAACTATAAACTATAAAAACAAATATATGGTGCATTGAACACTTCTGGGTTAAGTTTAAACTAACTAGAAATAAAAATAATAAAATACTTATACGGGAACAAAGTAACTATAAAAAGTATCACTAAAAATGCGACAGCGTGCTGGGTGGGTTGTGGGAAAGGAGCAGGAAGGAAAACAGTGGGAAGGCGGCCCTAAGCACAATATTGTGTATGAGTGGCATAGTTGTGACAACATGAAATGGAAACCAACATACAAACTTACCACTATATGTGATGTGTCAACCGAAGAGGTGCATGCGTGTCGATGACTCCGGGCCAGATGATGCATGGCCGATTCCACAACTATGGAGTGTGTGCGGTTAAATTGTGCCTTTTGGAATCCGGGGGCTCTTGCAGAATTCGATAGATAGGAATTGGACACACTTTGCTTCCAAAAACCGGCGTCGAGGCCAGCGCCTTTCCCACATGCGGAAGAGCAACCGTTCCAGTAATCGGAGGAAACCCGTACAGTAAAGGCCTCCTTTGGGGGAGAGTCATACTGCAGTGCCTCGAGCTCCTTGGCTCGAGGCTCCTCCTCGGGAGCCAACTGGGAATGCCAAGGCTTTAGCCATATCCCACACAAAGTCCGTGAACCGGGGCATCCTCCCGGGGGGGGGGAAGGGCCTTCTCCGAGGCTCGAAAATCGGGCGAGTCCGATGGGACATACCGAGTCCGAAAGGTGTCCCAGGTGGACTCCTACCATCCTCCGTTTCCCAGCCGGACCCCTCGGAGGAGGAATCAAGTGGCCTCCAGTCTGGCATGGCACTGATGCCATCCGCACCGATGCCGAGGGTACCGGCGTGGATGACCTCGGTCCCGAGCGAGAGGTCCAAGGGAGACCTTGGCCGAGGATGCGACTCGAGATTTGCATGGACTCAAGGATCGGATCGGCCTCCGGGGTCGACCTGGACGTCGAGGTCTGGTGGTTCAGGCCCAGAAGCACCGGTGAGATCGGCGATCAGTGCCCGCTGCTGTTTCAATGAAGGCAGCCAAGCTGCACTCCACGGCCGTCAACCTGAGTACGAGCTCAGGAGACTCAGCAAGCCCCCGAATCGGGGCACGAAGTCGGCCCCCCCGGAGGGAGAGTCAACGAGGGCTACAGTACTCCCGTGACACAGGGACTCCATCTCCATCCCTCGAGGAGGCCAGTGCGTCCACCGACACCGCCCTTGCGGGTTTTTCTTCTTTGCATTGCTCCTCGAAGGAGACCACCACTCAGAGGAGCCTCGGCACGCTGCATTGGGGCCGGAGTCCCGAGACGTCGAGGGCCGCTGACGAAGTCCGGGCCCGTTCTGGATGCGGAGCAGAGTCAGAGAAGCTTCTTTCTCTGTTGGTGCTGCGAACTCCTCAGGACTGTTGAGGACATTTTTCCACACGGTCCACAGATCATCGGGTCATGATCAGGGTCGAGGCACGGGAGAGGCCAGGGGCAGCAGTCATGTGTGTCGGTGAGAAGAGAATAAGTTTCTTACACCAATCACACCTTTTAAACCCGCTGGCAGCCCCCCATCGGGGGAAAAAGGGCCTCTGCGAGGTCAAAAGACAGGGCTGCAAGTGAAAAATATAAAAAATGGCACGTACGCTAGTCACTAAGGACAAAAAACCAAAAAAGAAGTCCAGGCTCAATTTACTGACGTATCGGGCACAGGCGGGAAAGGGAACCGGGCGAACCGAAGAAAAAGGGGTCCACGCAGAACAAAATCAACTTGTACCTCAGGTGGAAAACGAAACACGTCCGTCGGCTTCCCTTACCGTGGAAAAACGAAGGGACTGAGCAAGATGGACAATTTTGGGTGGGAAAGGGGGATCCCGCGCATGCGCGAGCATTCCCAAAGGCTTTTCTTTGAAAGATGGGGACAATGCTCTGCCCGGGGGCTCCGTCGGCGGCGACGTCAACCATATGTCGAAGGAATCTGAATTTCCTGCTTGGTCCTCATGGAGAACGGTCCTGTTCCATGCCTGGGGCATCCACCAAGCATCAAGGTGGATGAACCCATCACCAGGCAACTCCCCATGCCGCCGCCCCCACGTTCCTCCTCCAGCAAACAGACGGATACAACACCAACCTCTTAACAATCCTCCAAAAGCAAGGCTACTTCTTCATACACATCGGAGACCAGAACAGAGAAATCTGAATTCCAAGTCACAGCCAAAACCTTGGGACAGATCTGAGATGATCCCCACCTCAGGGGGGCGACCTTCACCAGGGATGTTGAGACATAGGCAAATTGAACAGGGCTTCCACTCTCAGCCTGACATTAAGGAGTCTTGTGCTCGGGGGAACCTGAGTGGAGGAGTGGCCTAGTGGTTGGGCGGCAACCCCGGTCACACCTTCACAGGCCGGCAAGGTCTGGGGTTTCAATACCACTAGAGGACAGCAACCTTGGGCCAGAAGGACTGGGGTTTCTAGTCCCACAGGTGCTCCTTGTGGTCTTGGGCAAGCCACTTAACCCTCCATAGCCCATGTACCCTGTAAATTAGTAATCTCCAAGTTATAATGCCCTGTTCAATTTAATTTCAGTGTGTTCAATGTAAAACGCACTGAAGCAGAATAGCGCGGGATATAAGAGAATGTAAGAAAATAAATAAAATAAAAAAAATACCCAGAGGCTGCAGGGTCTGGAATTTCCATGCCAGAATGGCCAGTCCTGTTGCCAAAAAAAAGGAAAGAAATTCGGGGGACGGACCGATCCAGACTCTGGAAGCTCTCCTACACCAGGGAGAACAGCGTGGTGGAAAAAAGAACTTTATCAAACAGAAAGATGCGATTAGCACTAGGGATGACTCAGACCTAGCCACACAGCACCCTGAGGTCTTGGAATTGCTTTCACTTGGACAAAGATATCTGCACATTATTGGGTTTAGCAGCTCAAACCCCTGAAGGCAGCACTAGTTGAAAACACGGCCATGTCAGGTTTGCTTTAAGAAAGATATTTTTCCACCTTGCTTCTGCTCGGTTTGACATTGTTTGCGAGTATTTGTTCTCTCCTTTGAACCCCTTGCCCCGACAGCAGGGGACATAGCCGACGCCGATGGAGAACGGCTCACAGCACGGCTGCCGGCAAGCTCTGGCCTGTCGGGTCATCCGTACCCACAGCGCCATCGCACCAACCTACTATCCTAAGGCAAGCAAGGCAGGATTGACTGTATCCTCTAGCTGAGAGATGGGGAGCAAGACCTCCCAGGGGAAAACTACAGAAACTACCATGCAAGAAGAGCAGAGTCCAGAAGCTGGAGAGGAGGCACCTCACTTGCCACTGCGCAAACGGTTTTCCTGAAGATGACAGAGTTAAGGCAACTATCACAACAGTGTGTGCTAAGGGCTTTATGGCAATCCAGTAGGCAACGAATTAACAACATTCACAAAGTAATGCGTGTTACGGACACTTTGGGTAGGATAGTGCATTGGAGCCGCTGGAGTGGAATGTGTGTGGGATGCGCGTGCTATGGGAGATTGGGTAGGGAAGTGTGTTGGAACCCATCGGGCAGAACGTGAGCATGAACCATGTGACGGAAATGGTGAACAATAGTAAAAATGCTATTAACACGTGCAGGCAAAACGGCAGGAAGCCCCTTAAACATGTAAAGTGTTGCCAATGGTCCACCCCGCCATGATCCCCAGACGGACGAAATCAGGAGCCCCTACAAGGACAATGACGAGGTAAAGACTGGTATGCACTCCCACACCCCGCCCCCCCCCCCCCCCCCCCCACTGAGAGCCCCAGGCAGAAATTTTATTGTATTTATTTTATTTAGCAGGTATATGCCGCTTTATCATTTCATACAAAAGTAACACAAAGAGCTAACAAGGGGAAAGGATCGCCATGGTTTTAAGTATTGCGCCTGAAAGTTTAGTTTTCATGCCTACTGGAGGAGTTCACATGGGATTTTTCAACCCTGATGCTGGGTTTGAGTAAAGGTACTTTAACCTGAAAACACTGTGTTGTGTCGCAGATTGACCCCGAAATGTGCTCGTTTGGTTAATATTGGAATCTTCGTTCAGATAAACGAAAAGGACGTATATAAACCATGACAGCTTGAAAGCCAAAGTGTTTTACTGCATGTGATGTAAAATGGACAAGACTTGAGTAGTGGGTACCTCCTCACACAGTCATTGGCCGACACAAAAGTTTTCACATACCAACTGATTAGAGGGGACGATTTCTATTCGTTTGGGTTAGGCCAATGTGAGAGTTTAGATTTATCATTTCAAGCAAAGCGGGTAACCTTAAACTTGGAAATGTACATTAAACAGGGACATTGATAAACTGGATTTTTCTAAGGAAATGGAGGGTTAAGTGACTTGACCAATGGCACAAGGAGTGCTAGTGGGAACTCTTGGTTCCCAAGCCAGTGTTCTATAGGGGGGCTACATCTACCAATCTGTGCCAGCCTCAGCTCT